>OY041603.1:3752500-5002500 GCA_955876795.1 Eupithecia tripunctaria | reverse complement strand
ATTTTCGATTATTAATTTGTGGCACTGTTAAGTACGTGTCTGGTGCGGTCTAGCGGAGAATACAGGAAAATCAAAGTTGCAATAAGTTGCCTACCATAAATTTTCAAAAAATCTTACCCTCCATACATAAGGTAATATAAGTCTAAGTCTGTTCAAAAACTATATAAATACAAATAAGTACTCACGTTATGATTATCATCTTATTCAGTACCTATTTGCAAATGGTCTTAAAACTAAAATAGAATAAAACCCTTTTGAAATAAACAGAAAAAAGCATATTAATTCCCCTTTCCTGCCCAATCTTATAAACTAGTGCCTGTCACACCAAAACATAAAACTTTTAACTTAACATTTGGTAACATCAAATTTGAAATATCTAATTGCCAATTACGGCACAGCAAGGCCATGTCCTATCAATACATATTCCGATATTCCAATATACCAATTACTGTATGTAAGATACGTATTTCTATACATGTAAATTCAATAGGCATAGGTATATGTACCTACTCGTATACCTATTCGGATTGAATAGCAGTAATGCTGTAGGTACAGATGCATGAGGTAAGTCATAATCAAATGCCAATATGGGAGCTTCAGATGGTGAGTGGACACAAACAAGACCGCAGAGGACCACCCCCTCTGACCAAGGAGTTTGGAAGTATGGAGGTCGATATTATGTAGGTAAATAATCGTTTATCAGGGACAAAACTATGGTTATACGTGGTTTTATATGATAACTAGCTGCGCCCCGTGGCTTGGGAACTGATTTATGGGATAAAAAGTATGTGCCAGGCCTGTATAAATACCTGTTTGTAAAATTTCAGCCAGATCCGTTCAGTAGTCTTTGCGTGAAAGAGCAACAAACACATACAGATATGTTTACAAAGTTTCGCATTAATCAGAATTATTAGGATAAAGTTATCTGCAGAAGTTTAAACAACATTGTCGTCTTCCTTCAAATTTAGTAGTTACACAGTTTTTAGAAAAGTTTAGTTTGAAGAAAGTGTATCACAAAAATTACAAACTTATTAAATATTTATAGAAAATAAATAATGAAATATAATAGTGAAATTAAAGAATGACGAACGAAAAATGTGTAAAACAAAAATTGTGTTACTAATAATTGGTAATTTAAGTTACATGTAAGAAATAAAAGATTTTATTATATTATATTAAATGTTTAATGGAATTTGGACATTTACGTTAGAGTAGTTAATATTCATCAATATTTAAGTGTTGCTTGATGGGAGTGATGAGATCAATTCCGATATTACTTTTTTGTTTATACCACCAAAGAGGCCAATAGGCTAGCACGCCTGATGGAAACCTTCAGTATTTATTGCATTCATACAATCAGTTCTTAGTTATAAGGTGAGTTTAAGTTAAGATCACAGTATGTACCGTGTATGTATGTATTATGGGTGTTGCAATAGAAAACTGGCAGGTATCGCGCAGTATCTTTATATTATTAATGAACCTACTATTTAGTACACTAATTTATACCTCAATTTGCGAGTCGCTTAAAGGATCAATAAAGAAGTCGTCAAGTTAGTAATAACATTTTTTCATGCGCATCTCTTTCAGTTTGGTTTCGAAAGAGTTATTTTTTCAAGATATTTTAAGTTGAGATTTTATTGTAAACTTTTACCGCCATCGAGTTGGGGGAGGATTGGTGGATTTTTAGTTTTGATTCTGGCTTTATCAGGTTGTGTTTATATCTAGTTTGGTATCGGCAGAGCTGGTCATTTATTCTTCAACGATATATCTAAGTTAAATTAAAACAAAACTATTACTCAATAAAAGTTTCAACATGTTTCATGTGTCCCTAGACCGTAACTAAACATTATAAGACTAAAATATAGAGTCCTGATCATTTCGAATTTGGAAAGCCCCAAAAATATATCTTGTTTTATTATTTAACAGTTCTATAAATGTTTCGTACTCCATGTAACGATGGCTCTTTGTAACGTAGGTAAGGGGTGTGCCACCCTGTCCTGAGATGATGTACGTATGACTTACCCCTGACGATACCTTCTACCTAGTCATACCATCAATACCTAAGTCTGTATTCAGGACTACTTGAAGTGCAGGGTTAGAAATTTTATATCGACATAGTTTTTGGCATTCTGTGTTCTTGGTAACAACTCTTTGATATTTTTATGATTAACAACCTCTGTGGCGCGGCGGGCGAAGATCTCCCTGCGACACAGTAGGTTGTGGGTTCGATTCCCGCCTGAGGACAAATGTGTGTACGATACAATCTGCAGATATTTGTTCAGGGCGTTCTGGATGTTTTCTATGTATAATAAAAAATATCTATCTATGTAGTGTATTGTATTAAGTATATCAGTTATCTAGTACCCATAACACAAGCTCTGCTTAGCTTGGGGCTAGATAATGCTGTGTGAATTGTCCAGCATTATTATCCAAAAAAAGCCTTCAGGCCCGGAATGTTGAATTTGGCAAAATGTTGTATTCTTATAATGTTGAATATACCAAAACGTTGAGTCCTAAAATGTTGACATGGCAAAAAAGTTGAGTCCCAAAACGTTGAATTCTCATAACGTTAAATATAACCAAACGTTGAATCCTAAAATGTTGACATGGCAAAATGTTTCAATATGTTTCAGTACCTACTCAGAGGAAAGTACCCACGCTAGAGTTTCAGTTTCCTGAGTAGGTACTATTTCCACGAAACCTCTTTAGTTAAGAATATAATACCTAAGATACTGGCCACTTGAAATTGTCATCGATTTATTTCTTCAGGCCCGGATTGTCAGTCAATGTCGAGTTTACAATTATAAAGTCACGTTATTTTAAATATAATGCTTCAAGCTCTTGAGTTTATTAAAAATCAGAAAAACAATGATATGCTAATAATAAATGGAAAGTATACCCTAAGCAAAGATGGGAAACCAAATAAAGATGGTTCGACGCGGTGGAAGTGTACAAACCGTGATTCTTGTACGGCCACCGTGACTTTAAGTGCAGATAAAAACAAGATACTACGAGAATCTGTTCATAAATGCGTGACAAGGGAAGATAAAACAATAATTATGCAACTTTTGAATGATATCAAGAAAGAAGTATGTTATAATCTTAATCCAATCGAACAAATATTTGAAGGTATGCTGAATGAATTTGTAGACCGTAACTCAGACCTTCCTGCATATAATAAACCTACGTATAACTCTGTCAAAAGTTCCTTGTATAGGGCAAGAAAACTATTTTTGGAATCGGATAAACTAGTGTTCAAAAAGCCGGAAGATTTCAAGGTTCCCAAAGGGTTGTCCAAGAAAATGTTCATTTTAGAAGATGGAAATGAGGAAAAGATTATAGTAATGTGTTCTTTGAAAATGATTGAAATAATAAAATCTACCGGCAGTATTTCCTACTATGGTAAGCTCCAAGCTCGCATATTATTTTTTAAATGCGATTACGAAATTGCTCAAATTAACGCAATACGAAGCACATACGAGGATATAAAAGTATTAGGCTGCTATCAGCACTTTAACAAAGCGGTGTGGAAAAAAGCCAAAGATTATGAATTAGCAAAGAAGAGATCCAGCAACAACTTACTTTATAAATCTGGAAGAAGTATTGTAAGAATTTGCTCTTATTTTGTGCTTCTTCCGTCGACTCATATGGAACAAGCTTGGCAAGCTATTATCAACGCAGCTCCCGATTCACCAAATATGCACAGGTTTTTAGAATATTTTGAAAACCAGTGGTATAACATGGATCACAATTTGATAAGCTGTGCAAATGATGTGCACCGAACCACCAATTCCTGTGAGGGCTATCACCGAAAATTGAACTCCAGACTTCCGAAATCGCCTAATATATTTCTGGTGTTTAAAAGTTTATTAAAGGAGGCCAATTATTATGATCGGAAAATAACAAGATCATTGTTTTTCCCTTTTAAAAAAAACCGAAGAGCACAGGATACTCTTTTCGATATAAAATATAAAACTCTTTTGAATCGTCTGAATAAACAGAAAATCACTCCACTGAAATTCTTAAAAAAGATAGTGTACATAAGACTTAAGTTAGGCTTTTAAGATAATTTAACGATAGTTAGATAATTTTTAAGAAGTTGAATAAAAATTTAAGTTGGGTTTAGTATTATTTTGTTTTCACTTATGTAATGCGATGATAGGTAGCTCATTGGTGTGAAAGTGACGTCGACTTCCGATCCGTGAGTCGTGGACCATGCATACAGACATACTGTGGTTGGTAGGCTGTTTTCTATAGACATGATGATGATAGCTTTCTGCTTCATTAATAAATATCGTCTCACTGAGCTCAACTTTACAACATTATGAAAATTCAACAATTTGGGACTCAACATTTTGGAAATTCAACATTAAAGGAATTGTAACTTCAACATTATGAGAATTCAACGTTTTGGGACTCAACTTTTTTGCCATGTCAACATTTTAGGACTCAACGTTTTGGTATATTCAACATTATAAGAATACAACATTTTGCCAAATTCAACATTCCGGGCCTGAAGGAAAAAAAGGACGGCAACATTTTCAAACTTGTCAAATTAGTTTATTTCAGTTTTGACTGCATCTGAATTGACACCATTATCTTTCCCCTTCAACTATTTTTTTTAATTTTAGTTTTTAACCTAATGGAGATTTGTCAGAACGGAAAACCTGAATAACCCCTAAAATACCTACTGGAGTTTCTTTGTATAGTCAATAGACCTCATTTGCCCATGTATAATAAAAATATCTATCTATGTAGTGTACATATATCAGTCTTCTAGTACTCATAACACAAGCTCTGCTTAGCTTGGGGCTAGATAGTCTAGATTGTCCAGCATTATTATTGTACTATCCCGCAGCTGAGCAAAGACCTGCTTTAGTAGGTGAAGGGTGAACCTGAAGCGTAAAGGAAAATCTTATATGAGGAAAACTTCCCCAGCGACCAACCAAACGAGCTCACGAGCAAAACAATTCTCCATCTCAGAATTCAATCTCCTCAAACAAAGGCATCTAATATTTTAATATCTCCACGTCACGCCTGAATAGGCCTGCCCCGGAGTGCCCCAGAAGGAGACGGCTTCCGCCCCCTGTCTCCGACCCATCAGGCCTATCCAAGGCCTATCTGAGGCCGCAAATTAAATAGTGCGACCGTGTGTTCTAGCCGCAGAATGTGGGACAGTATTGATTTAGCGAGTGGACTCTGTTTGCTTACATGAAGTTTGTTAAATGGGCATGCAAAAGTTGTTGGTGAGATTTACCATTTTAATTATTATGTAGGTATATTGTACAGGGTGCTACGGTAAGGTGTAGTAACCCGAATGGGGTTGATTCTTGACATCTTACTTTTTTGAATTTCGAACATTTTTATTTAATATTTTGTAAAAGGTTACCCATAGGTTCTTCGTTTTCATGTATTGTTACGTGGATTCTTACATTATCATTACTGTTTTGACATTTCCAAGGATTTACATATTTATTTTTTTATATTATTATAATAATTTCATGACACAACACTAGTTTTTGTGAAATAACACGCCAAAAACATTTGTGAATTCAATTATAAAATAATGAAGGAGTAGATGTAAAAAAATACGAATAAGAAGAAAAAACCTTTCGTTTTTGCAAAATATGGCACAAAAAATATTCAAATCGATTTTGCTATACTTACTTCGCCTAGAATTAGAGCCAGAGTCATTTATTTCTTTAGACCTACAAAATAAGCACTTGGAAAAGTAATTCTTTTTCTATATATATATAAACAGCTTGATAAATAGTTATTAATATCAAATACGAAATAAGGTGCAATTGACTCTAATTCACTTCAGTTTTTTGTCCACTGGCTAAGTTTTGGCTTACACTCCTGTTGTTCGTAAAAACATTTTGTAGCTTAATACTGAAATCTAAAATAAACACAAACTTTACTAAAAACAAAGATAATAAATTATTGTTTATTATACGGCCTCTCTTTCTATCACAATTTTTCAATCGGACGTTTCTGGGACACCCCGTATACTTATAGAAAGTTAGTTTTTAAGTTCACGTCAAAGAAGACCTCTGACTCTAGCAATTACTTACATTGTTGGATTATAAACACGGCTTAGAAATTACAAATGGCCGCAGCAAATGTGGGCAAACATCTTTATTTTCTGACGTCTAATCAGAATAATGCTGACTCATATCAAAAACATTAACATGCTATTTTTTTACACAGTTTAAATATTTTAAACAGGAGATAATTAATTTGCATTCGATAAATAACCCTGTATTTATTTTACCTACGAGGAAAACATAAGACTTAGGCAAGTTAAGAAAATCAAGATGATAATCTTGTCCAATAATATTGTCTGATTTTTTTAAAACAGCGGCGGTAACACCGCTCTTCCGCCGCCGCGCCGCCGGCCGATGCCAGTTTCAACATGATTTTTTTAAACACAACAACACACAGTCCAGTACTTAATCTAAATGACGTACCAGTACCATATTTGACAATAAATACATAATGCTGGATAATCCAAACTGTTTCATCTAGCTCTAATGTAAACAGAACTTGTGTTATAGATACTACAATGCTATTACAATCACACGAAATGGCATCACTCATAACATGAAATTCAAACCGAGCACTCATAACCGTCCAATACACCGCTACAGGCAATGCCGCTATAGCTACATCCCGCGCTATAGCTATGGCATGGCGGCGGCTCCGGCCCCGCCAGCTGGCCGCCAGCCCGCCGGATCGCAGACGTCAGCCGTCAGTCACAGAACAATGCGCGCGCAAACCACATCAAATCTACCATCTAATGCAAATATGACAAAATTTCCGCGAGGAAAACACTCGTTTTCCGCGAATAACGTGCTCGCGACTCGCTCCCAGTGCCCAGACTAAACGCGAGACGTGAAAAAGCACCGCCACAACGCCGACCGACAATGGAAAGCGGTAAAGAATCATAATAATAACAATGACAACAATGTGAGATGCTATAATAAAGAGCGGCATTGTGCCGCGGTCGGCGCTCAGTCGAAGGGTCGCGGGAGATCGATACTCGCCGGATTGTCTACGTACGATCCCCAACTCCCTCTGCCATTCATCGGAGCCTAATCATCGACCGGGCGCTCTCGATCTGAGGACGACCGAGCTGCTTTAAAAGGAACACCTGTTTCTATGCTTTTCAGGCCTTTCATCGTACGTTACAAGGTCAATGATGATGTAGAGTAGCACAATGCACGGCCTAGACAATGTGGCCTGCCAATTCATTCAAAGCTAGAATGCAACAACAAACGTCTTAGATGAAAGACTTGGGCAACTTTTGAGGGAGGAATGAACTTGTCTTGTTTGTTTCCACTGTTTTGTTGCGTCTGATGCAAAGATGTCATTTGTAACCAGGTTCCCAACATCTTCTACTGAATGCTACCACAAAACTGTACAGATTCTTCTTAAACTTTGAACTGATTAAGCAACTTAACATGAGGCAGGAGCCTTACTTAAAGTTGCTAAAACAGTTGGGCTAAGCCCTGGCTTAACGTAATAATCCGTCGATCGTTATCATTAGTCCGATCAGCACCTCCCGCCGTTCTGCAGATTACCTCGGGTTCCAACACACTCGTATTGTGGATATTACTGTGTTTACGACAAATTATAGGAAATTACGCGATAATGCCTTGAATTTACTGCGACCACTTTAAATATAGGTACTTAAACCAATTAAAACAGTCAAATATTGCAATGGAAAGAACACCGTATATAACGACGAACTAAAATCACTTTTATAATTTTTTCAAGACGTGCCACGACGTAGAGAAACCTCTTACTTAATAATTATACAAACAGTTCGTTGACGGTTTTCAGAACCCTTTATTTTTATGAATAATAAAAAAGAAATGGACATAGATGATGACATCAAGAACGACGAATGTTTATTATCTTGATTCAAAAATACGTACTGGTCAGATACACTACTATACTGGTGATGCTCTGAAAACACAGCGTGGACAGTCTACGACCTGTCGAAGGTGAAAATCACTGGCTTCGGGTGGCGCATGTCTGGCTATAGAAGTAATCTAAGGGAGTAGGAGGAAGTAATCAGAGGACGTCTTTCGAATACGATGATGATCATGATGTGGGTGTATCCACTACAGAGTGTCGGAATAATTGTCGGCGGCGCTGAGAGTGCGCCCCGCGGTGCTGTCGATCAGCGGGCCATGCGCGCGCGCACCAATTATAGCCACGTGATTATAACCTAGCGCAATCGACTAATCCAATTACAACACTTGTCTTTGTCAGATAATTGACTGATAGAATTTGATGGAATCGACCCCGATTTGCTGTTAGCTTTTTAAAGGTGCTACTTTTGACATTTCCAACTTTGGTTCGATCTAGGGAGAAAGTCTTATAAAGGTTGTTTTACCTAGTTGTATATTTTAGGGATTGTTTTACCTAAGTATTTTATCTCCATACACATATTTTAAGCATCTAAGTGTTTTATCTAGCTTTAAGTGTACCTAATTGTTATATCTAGGCTTAAATAGCTAAGTTTTTATCTAGTTTTAAGTAACCGGTGATAGAATCACACTGAAACAAGATGTGTGTTAGAGTAGAAGGGTCCGATCACCAGCTTTGAGTAGTAGCTTAGAGCAAATGAGAATGAAGATGAGAGATGAATTCTTCGTCTCCCATCTTCATTCAGCTCATTCCTTGATGATGCACCGATATGCTCCATTGACCTGAAATAATATAGGCACAATTTCCTAAGTCCGGAACGGTAAGGACCAAATGAGAATGAAGATGGGAGATGAAGAATTCATCCCATCTCACTTATTTCATGACCACTCAGTGTTTACGCTTATTCGGCGTGTTAATGAATTCCAAAAACCACCAACAAGTTAAAAAAACACATCAACCAAACCTATCCATAATAAAAGTTCTGCATAATTTGGGGCCAAAGACCTTTAAAAATTTTCAAAAAATATAATAATAAATGTTTCAATTATGACCTCAAAGTAATGCATGCAAATTTTTAAAATTGTTTATTGTATATTAAACGTCAATTTAATTATGATGTTCAATAATTGTACATTTCAGTGAATGACCTTAACTTTGATTGACTCCAACCGAGTAGATTTGTCAAACCGTTTCATAATTCCGTCAAGCAATAGCTTGGTAATGTCATTGCTTGATTGATGATTAGAATAACGCAATATTAATTGTCAGTGCCTATATCATTACTTGTCCACTTGATGTTAAGATAATGTTGCAACTTGAAATGATCAACGTTTCAAGGCGTTTGAGATTTAGTACTTGTTCGCAGTACGAGTAATATCAAAAACAAATTGTAGATTTTAGTGAATTTGTAAACATACGTCAATATCAAATAAATACCTAAGATAAAATGACTTTACCTACCTTATTTTTGAACATCTTTAGCTCTAAAAACTACTTTTTATTATTTTACTAGCTGCGCCCGTTAAAAACGTAGGTGATTTCTATCCCACGAAAACTGATTAATCGGATTAAAAGTAGCCTATTTTTGATTTTAGGATTAGAATGACCTGTTTGGGAAATTTCAGCCCTATCCGTTCAGTAGTTTTGGCGTGAAGAGGTAATAAACATCCATCCATCCATACAAACTTTCGCATCTTATATATTTATAAAAAAAGTCGTGTTAGTTACACTATTTATAACTCAAGAACGGCTGAACCGATTTGGCTGAAAATTAGCGGGGAGGTAGCTTAGAACCAGGAAACAGATATAGGATAGTTTTTATTTCGTTCCCGGCTGAACGAATCTTGATGAAATTTGGCAGGGAGGTAAACGGTATCCCGGGGACGGACATAGCTACTTGAATAGAGCGTGCGAAGCCGCGGGCAAAAGTAGTTTTTAATATTAGTGTGATAGTGTGATGTGATTACAAAGAAGAAAGAAACTAAATGTAGGTTTAGTATAAGCACTGAACATTTGACGACGTAACTTTCTAAATTCGGACAATAACTGTTTTTTTCTCAATTTCTATGTTTTCCATATTTAATGCAATGCAACCATATAGATCCAATGCTTTATTATCTTACATCAAATCTGTACAAGCATTCATAATTTGAAATACAACCGTTAATTTGAGCGGGAATATTTTTAATTAAACACGATGACTAAGTACTGAGTTCCGCCGAGGATCTATTATTAATTATTGTTTTGATCGATCACGCCCGTCTTATTTCATTAGGGCTTTAAGTTTTTGTGGAGCGGTCTTGGGTGATTGTTGCGCCAACTGTCGATATTCGGCTCGGCGTGAATTCTAGAGTGATAAATGAAGTTTTGGGTCAACTCTGTTGTTTTTGGGAGTTTTAGTGGCTTACATTTAGTTTGATCTACATAATTCGAATAATCATCATTAAAAAATTCAAAAATGCTTTATTTCTACAAATAAAATAAAATTTACCGTATCGGCTAGTCTTTTCTAAGTGTTTTGTTTTAAGAAATATGTGTCTTCTTGATACAAGCAGGTAGTTCATTCACAAGAACTCAAAATCCCTAACCTAATGCAAACTCAGGTAAATTTCTCAGATTACCGAAGTAATTTCTGTAACGAGAGGTGAGTTTATCCCTCAACAAGCAATTCGTTCGGGGCGTATTATCCTTTTCGTAGAAATCAGTAATCTGAAGGTTTTTTAAGCTTCGCTACAGAAACAAATATCCTTGGCGAAGAGTCAAAGAAGCCGCGGATTATCCGACTACATAGTTTTAGGGTTCCTTACCAAAATTGTACATCTGGTTTAAGAGACTCAACAATTTTGCAAATGTTCTATCATCTTCAGTTACAAAATGAGTATGTGCTTAGAAAATAATTATAAGTTATGCATAGAAATTCTGATTTCAAGTGATTGCTAGCCTAAAAGCTGTGCGAATTAAGATAGCTAAGAGTGTAGTTGTAGTTGAATGAGATCGGAAAATGTAGGCAGTCATGCTTCAACATAAAGATCACGTAATATATGATTACTATACTAATAAGGTCTAGACAGGAAAACTGAAATTGCAAAAATAATTCTTCCCGTTCTCCTTCCTAATATATAATAAAAAAGGGGGATCGTCAAGAGGGAAACTGGTATTTTTTCCCTTATTAATCTTTAAGGCGAAAACTGGAATTCATTTTTATTAACGACATGAGTGAGAGAGGACAATAACTGTTTTTTTCTTTATTTCTGTATTTTCCCCTTATTTCAAGGGGGGAAAC
This sequence comes from Eupithecia tripunctaria, assembly GCA_955876795.1. Taxonomy (NCBI): domain Eukaryota; kingdom Metazoa; phylum Arthropoda; class Insecta; order Lepidoptera; family Geometridae; genus Eupithecia; species Eupithecia tripunctaria. The sequence goes on along the minus strand of OY041603.1, from coordinate 4,991,279 downwards.
TAGAATAATTCACAAAAAATACTATTGAACCCTTGAAGTGCTACCAAACTCTCACATTGAAGCGATTTTTTCTGCGTACAAAATTTGAAACGTTTCTCGATCAGGAGATTTGGCGGGCCCTGATATTTTGGTAGTTTCCCCGAACAATAGACTTCCGGGGACTTGAGTATTGCGTTAGGATCAGAACAGATCAAATTCTACATCGCAATTATTGTATTCTTATCTTAGTTTTGGCTAAATATCACACCATAAGATTATCTTAGCTTAGATTTATCTTAGCCGAAAAACTTTAACTTAACAGAGACACGAAAAATATTTTTCATCTCTCGCGAAACAAATGTTACTTATTCTGCGAATTATGGCTAAGGCTTATTCTAGAACTGTAATCGAGTAATTATTATTTGTAATAATAATCGATTAAAAGCCGTATCGAAGGTATTCAAACACCTACATGAGGTCAGCACATTGTGGAGCGATCGCGGTGTGATACCGACGTATCGATCCTATCTCGATGACGAAGCGATATTGTGGCGATATCTAAGCGATATTGACCGACCGAAGAAAGGGAAGGCCGTTTTATAACATGTCATTATTTGGTTTACTTTTTATGATATATCTTTGGGGTTATCTTTGAAATAGAAAGTGTGTTGTAATGGTTTTTCGACTCACTGTTTGAGGCTCTATATTTTTACGTAAGGTATCAAGATGTCAAACTAGAGCTTCAAGCATATAGAAGTTAATACAAATAGGAGTCTAGTTCCTTGTAGGTGGCTATAAAGTTTAAAAGTGCCAACGATGTTATGAAAAGAAAACATTTCTGAGTTTGCGATCGAATAGAGGTTCAGCCAAGTCATCCGAGACTAAGGTTAGGTTGATAATTTTAATTACTTTGAAATCAATCATCCAAAAGAATTTCGATTTTTACGGGATTTGAACCCGAGTGTCTTCCCTCTGTACAGGAATGTGATAGCCAACTAAACCACCAAGTTAAGTGACGTAGGAGTCGAAAATCTCTGGAACTGTATGCGGACTTTGGCGCCGTTAAAGTGACACGCGTTTTCAAGTAACGTCGAAGTTGAAAATTTTAAGGATGTTATTTGATTTCTTAGAAATGACCCATAGTGTTAACTATAGTAACTATAAACCTTTAATTTACTACTCCTTGAATTTCTACTTTTTTACCCTTTGACGACCTTTGTGGCGCAGCGGGTGAAGGTGCGCCTGCGACTTAGGAGGTTGCGGGTTCGATTCCCGCCTCGGGGCAAATATTTGTATGATCTACAGATATTTGTTCAGGGCGTTATGGATGTTTTCTATGCAGGTATAATAAAAAATATTTATCTATGTAGTGGTATTAAGTATATCAGTTATCTAGTACCCGTAACACAAGCTCTGCTTAGCTTCGGGCAAGATAATGCTGTGTGAATTGTCCAACATTGTTTAATTATATATTTTATTTATTTACTCGTCAAAATTATCCACCTAACCTAGTAATTGGCGAAATTTTTAGCCCAGCAACTCAAAGAACCCGATACTCGTCATAATTTGAAAGCCGAAACTATTCCAAGTATTTTCTAGGATAATATCTGTGATCATTATTGCTACCTCTACCTTCGGGAAAGACGGTCATCAATTTCGAGATAGTTTATTGAGGCGCGTGAGAATTTAGTAAAAAAAATTATGCCGCAAATTGGTACAAAGTACCTGAGATGATAGGTAGGTACATCATAAGTTTTTGGTTAATATAGTTTATTCTTTTTCTTTGTATGGTAATTTTTAAGAATTCAAATAATATCCCCCCAATAAAAAATTTACTTTGACGGAATTCGAATCCGCATCCTCCCCTCAGTACGGTATGTTTATCACAATTTTTTTTCATTTCTTAGGTAGGTACTAAGATGTAGCGTTAGTTGTTTTTGGGATTTTATTTGATTTCTTAGTTAGTCTTAGATTCTTAGTGAAATCAAGTTAAATCCCAGAAAAGTCGATCTAGGTCGGCAATTTTTTAATGGTAACACTGTTAAGAATTAAAATATAATGAAAAAATCTCCCGAATATGATTCGGGAGATTTTTCTCGATGTTGACCATATTGACCATGATTTAAACCGGCGGCGAATGAAAGTTGTGTCAACGTCTTAAACATTTTGGATGAAGTTAGCCTGTTCTTATTTTTGTCTCCGTATTTTTTGTCTTAAAAAATACGGTAAAAAAGGAAAACATCAGATTTAAGCATATAGAACTGAATCACTGTTTAGCTCTCTTAGACTTAAATTAAAAACCATTACCTCACACCCGTCTAAATCACCGCGACAGGTAAGCAAATAGAACAAAACTCGTCGGTCTTCTAGGAATCTAAAAGTCCTCGGCCATAAATCTCCGCTGTCTTGACAAATGGATTCTACAGCTTTTTTTCCCGCCACTCATTTATTAATAGGGCAGAGAATGTTTCGGAAAACCAATAAAATGCGCCCCGTCATATACCTGTCCGCTCAGACAGCGTGGCATTGTTGCCAAGTTTTTTTTAATCGAACCGTCGTCGGCGTCCGTCCGTCCGTCCGCCCCGTTACGAAATAAAACTAGTCATGCTAGAACCTATCCTATAACTAAGAATGGTTATTTAGATATTAATTCATATGATTTTGGTATTTAGATTATTATTAGTCTAATTTCTTGTATTTAGTATTATTGATCGAAGAGTCAAATGCCTCAAGAAGTGAGGTATTTGACTCTTCGATGAATAATACTTCATCAAAGAGTCAAATGCCGAGAACTCTATATCTAGATTATACGTATAACATACCTTATATAGGTATGTAAAAGCAATAACGTCACCGCGATTCAAAAAATGTAATATGTCTAACGTACTCGTATATCTGATAACATAATAGAAGTTATATATAAATATTTTGTGCTGTTTCAAAGGTTTACACCATATCACTACAAATATGCTCAGACGGACAAAACATAAACATTCCTACTCTCAATTTACCTCTACAGTAAAGCACCGACATAAAATAAAAGAGAACCGAAAAAAGCCAGTTTCCAAATACCCATAGCGTGCGGCGAACATTTTAAAATTCGCGACCAATATTTTGTGAATGAAAGTTTTTTCGTCCCCTGTCGTGCTGAGTGATCGTGTCCACAATAGGTCCTTCAAGGTATTTTGCGCGTGTGAAAGACGATCCATTCTGTCCCTCAAGGATTGAACCAAAAATAATTGTCATTTCCTGCGGCAAATTCTCATAAACGTCGTGTAGTACGGGACATTTTGCACTCATTTTTGTTTTGAAATTTCGTGACAATTACGCTAAGAGACGTAAATGAGTCGCTTCGGGAGATAAAACAGTATTTTAATACGCCATTGTCGTTATATGAAATGACGCCTGCAGGAGTGCCCTGATTCCGTTTCGGTAATGAAATGGGTATTAAAATAAATCCAATTTACAATGCGTTCAGACAATAAAGTTAGCTGTTTATATAGTAAAAATTTGACTTGTCTAAGTACTTATTTTGTAAGTCTAAAGAAATAAACGATTTGACTTTGACTTTGACTTTGTTAACACTTTAAGCACATCGTTATCATTATGAATTGAAAAAACAAGATATTTCGAGTGTAAGACCTATGTCTTACACTCGAAATATCTTACTTACTTACTTAGACTACAAAAAGCTTTTGTATTTGAATTAAAATCTAAACCATCTTGAGCATAAAATTCAGAAAACTAAAGAATCAAACAAAATAACAACCGAACGTTATTTTTAGAAGGCATCAAGCAAAGAAAAATCTTAAAATAAACAAAAGAAATCAACTTCCCACGTATACACAGTTAACATGTTATTGACATGGATAATAACTAACGTGTGTCAATGTATCAGAAATACGTCATAAAGACGAAAGGTTCATAGCCTGCAAACAGAAAATTAGGAAAGTCTTAGTCCATGCGAAATCGAACTTTATTGGCTAAGTTTTATCGACGTTGTAATGGCGAGAGTATTGTTCAGGTGCAAATGTAAGTTGGCTAAACTCCAAGATGGTGACAGAGCTGAAATTTAAACGGCTAGATTACAAAAAAAAAACAAATGTCTTTATTTATTTACAGCTATGATTTACACGGAAAAGTAAACAAAATTATTAGTGATCTCTAATACACGCACAATTTTAGAATTATTTAATGGACTCCTTTATGGTTTAGAAGTCTCGACCCTTATTTATGCAACCCTGTTGAAGGACTGCATAATGGGTGAAGCAAATTTACTTAATTATGATATTTCCTTCCATCCTATTTTTTTGAATAAAGACCATGCGCACCTAAATATCCAGCCCCAAGCTAAGCAGAGCTTGTGCTATGGGTATTAAATAACTAATAAACTTAATATAATACACAACATAGAGAGATATTTTTTATTTTACATAGAAAACATCCAAAACACCCTGAACAAATATCTGCAGATCGTACACAGAAATACTTCAAAAATTAAGTCCAGTGTTCCCGTCACAGCTTTGTGGCGTTCCAGTTTTTCTCCTTGGGAGAATGAAACCAAGATGATAGATGCAATAAAAACCACAGTACTTATCGGTTCAATCAATTTGTATCTGAATAGCAATGTCAAAAAAGACAGAAATTAGTATGTGAGACTTGTAGAGCCAAAAAAGGAAAAAAAAACCACGATCCTTCGCATAAGTTTAACTTTAGTTTTGTTTGCTGTTTCAGTTACCTGCATGAATGCTCTAGCTTTTCCCAAGAAGCTATAAGCTGGGTAAGTTTCAGGGGGTAAGTTAGCGGTGGGGGGCTGAGAGGTCAGTTCTAATGGATGCCGGTGACAGGTAACCCGACACGAGGCAAAGTGCATTGGCGTCTAATGACGGCTAATGGGACATATGGATCAGGTAAATAGGCTGGAGTTTTATCATGAAGAAAAATAGAGACAAATAACTTTACAAATAGTGTGAAGATTAGAGTTTTGATTCAAATATATTTGTAAACAAGATTTTACGCACGAAATTATGTTATACTTATCTTTAAATAGCAAGCCTTCAAGTATGTTACTCCAGGTTTAATGTGCTAAATTTTATTCCGACTCGTTCAATAGTTTTGTGATTGTTTCAGTTATCTAGTACCCATAACACAAGCTATGCTTAGCTTGGAGCTAGATAAAGCTGTGCGAATTATCCAAGATTATATAAGAACGGGTTTTTATGTTTCACATCTTGACAAACTTACGTCTTTTAATTGAAGTAAGTAGAAAATAAATAATAAATGCCTCCTAATAATTGTCAATTCACACAGCATCATCTAACCCCAAGTTAATCAGAATGTGTGTTATGGCTACTAGATAACTTTACTGATATAGGTACTTCATACATTATATAAAAAAGATATTTATTTAGTTTTTACATAGAAAACACCCACAACACTGAACAAATGTGCAGATTGTAAAAACAATTATCCCGAGATGGTAATAGAAACCGCAACCTCCTGTTTCGCGAAGATTTGCCTACCTTCACTCGCTGTAGTACAGCAGTATTCAAGAAAGTTGCTTGAGCATGAATTACACTATTACATTACACTATTACACTAATTACACTATAATATTGATGGATGGATGGATGGATGGATGTTTGTTACCTCTTCAAGCCAAAACTACTGAACGGATCGGGCTGAAATTTTGCATACAGGTAATTCTAATCCTAGAATTAAACATACTTTTTATCCCATAAATTAGTTCTCGTAGGATAAAAATCACCATTAAACGTTTCCATTGGAAGAACGCGTGCGAAGCCGTGGGGCGCAGCTAGTTAAGTATATCTTGAAACGAAATCAGGTTTAATTTATGAGCGTTTTAGATTAAAAACAAAAAAGTTCATCACACCGCAGATTTGTAAACAAATCTCGTCCCTACAAGTTTTTCCCTTGTTGAGCAGGACACCTGTGTAATCCTTTCAACGAATATAATAATACCCTTAATTCACTTGATATAGCATGACATTTGACGCCATTGTGGGTATCGAAAACGTTCCTTACAATTAACATCGTCTTTTGTCTTTTGACACGAGATGACACACTCTTTTACCAACTTTTTCTAACCATTTTAGATGTTTTTTCTTATATTTTCAAGGTTTTTTTCAAGATCCAGGAGTTCTGTTTTGAATAACGAATGATTTAGTGTGATGCTGATACTTTTTGTTTTGATTTATTTTAACAAGGTGTCAAATTGAGGACGGTAAAGGCAAAGGGAAGATTTGTTGTCTCATACGTTTGTAGTAAAAAATGCTTCATTAGAATTTTTCTGTTCCATCATTTTCTAGAAATTTAGAAAATGATTTGGTATTTTATCCAATGCCGATCTTCGTCTTATTCTACTTCCTTTAAGGGTCTATCAATCCATTTTATCGCAAATTGGAAAAGTTCTGATATCGTACTATAGGCACTTAAAGCTTGTCGTACACCCAGCGCTGCCACCTTTGTTTCCTGAAATTGTTTCCTGAATGGGTGCACCCAAAAAGGGTTTTACACTCAAAAAGGGGTCATAAGTTAAATCTAGAAAAATGGATTCGTAAAAAGGGTTTAATTTAGCCCGAAAAGGGCTAAGGTGGCTCTATCTGGAAAGCAACGCTGCCGACCAGCAGAAACATGAACATTCAAATGTGGGCTCTCACTTCTAATATTTAGATGCTATTTTGTATTGACGCCATCAGGATGACAGACAGCTCGTGGGCCACTCTGGTTTGAAGATGTGGGAAGCCATTTTACCACTGCAAAATCTATCTAAAGATAACGAGTTTAAGCCCATATTTCTAGGCACATTTTTGTGGTGTGTGATAGCGGTATCGGATTAATGTGCGCAGAACTTTAGAATAAAGCTGGAAAGTCGATATTTCTCATTCCAATTCTTTCTTCGCAGCGCAGTTACCTATGACCACAGTACAGCTAAATCTTTCTTGCAAAAGGACAGGACAATGATGCAATGCTAATAAAGCCATCGTTACTTAACATTTTCATGGCCTAAGACGCACATGGTCCATTTCTGGCTCCGCGGGGGAGGGAATTTCCTTTACTCTCAATAATATTTAGTTGGTGACTGTACATACTGGGGTAAACGAGTTCTTGAGTGGAGACCGCGACTCGGCGAATGTATTGTAGGGCGCCCTACGGCCAGGTGGGATGACAATCTGCGAAAGACTGCAGGCAGATGCTGGATGCGTCAAGCTGAAGTCCTATGTCCAGCTGTGGACTAATATAGGGTGATGATGATGATGATGTACATACTCGTATTCCCGAAGTTTTTACTTGGGCTCGCGCGAGTCAACAGTTTGCTGGCCGAAGTGGGTATAACTCCAAAAAGTTGATACCATCAGGTTCTAGAATCCCCATTTAATATTTAATGCATTTGAACAATTTAATACTCTAATCAAGTTGAAACACAAAAATATTGTAGGTAGTAAAATGTTCCATGTACTACTTACTACACATTTTATATTAAACTGAAATTTTCACACTGAAAATAGTAAGTACTTAATTTTACTGATACGAAAAAAAAGTCTTCTCCATAAAGGCTTATCTACTGGTTTAACTTTTCTGCTAGTAAATTCACCTATACCTGGCAGCTATACCTGTCTATAGCTAGACGAAGAAGCAATTACATTTGCTGCACCAAGGCTTCGCAACTGAAGTTATTTTTGTACGGATCAAAGCGATCGCGGCTCGTCACTGACGTCACTTCCGCCAAGATGGCGGAGGCGGCGGCGGCGGCGCGATTGTTTGATGTGCGAATAGGGGTACCGTGGAAAATTAGGAAAGCCGGGTATAATGTTGGGTATTTTGTAAGTGATGTAAGCAGTTGTGAATTTATGGAACAATAAATGGAAAGATATATTTGTAGGCTGAGTACGGCCAGCACAGTTCCTATGGAAGAATTAAAAAATAATACAGCATAAATTAAACTATACTGAAAAGTCTCCGAAATTAAGACTTGATAGAAAGCCGGCGGCGACGGTGTATCACGTTCACATGAGAAATAAAAAAAAATATGGTTTTTTCAAGATGTTGAAGTGTCTTTTGTATACGTAAAAGAAAAACAGAGCTACCACGGTATTTGCTATAAGTTTAAAGTAGATAAGAAGACAAGAAGATTAAGTAAAATTAAAAAGTTAAACATAAAAAACAGTTAGAACAGAAAAAAAGACGTCTAATAAAAAGCAGCAACCCTACCGAAGTAATGAAGTGTGCCTTTCTTCCCTGTCGGGGTGTCGGTATGGACAATGATCTCTGCAAATCTCAATTATTTCAACAGAAAATTCTCCGAAGGAAGAATAAGGAGACTGCATCCAGTAAAAATTTTAAGTGTCTTATGTACCATTATAAGAAAAACAGGGCGGCTACCACAATATTTGCTAATAACTTTCCAGTAGGTAATAAGGAGGCAATAAGTTGGGATGAAATTAAAAAGTTAATCGTAAAAAAGACCGGTTGAAATAGAAAAAATCCGTCTAAAAAGCAGCAACCCTACCGAAGTAATGAAGTGTACCTAGCTTCCCTGTCGGGGTCAAGATACGGGCAATGGTGTCCGCAGATCACTTTGACTATATACTTTTTAATTTCATCCCAACTTATTTCCTAAGTTGGGATGAAATTAAAAAGTTAATCTTAAAAAAGACAGGTTGAAACAGAAAAAATCCGTCTAAAAAGCGCAACCCTACCGAATGAAGTGTACCTAGCTTCCCTGTCGGGGTGTCAAGATACGGGCAATGGTGTCTGCAGATCACTTTGACTATATACTTTTTGATTTCATCCCAACCTATTTCCTAAGTTGGGGTGAAATTAAAAAGTTAATCGTAAAAAAGACCGGTTGAAAAAGAAAAAATCCGTCTAAAAAGCGCAACCCTACCGAAGTAATGAAGTGTACCTAGCTTCCCTGACGGGGTGTCAAGATACGGGCAATGATGTCTGCACATCACTTTACTTTTGAAAACCATGGGCGTTTCGTTCAATTGTTTTGTTTTCGCGTTGTCTGATCTCACTTCCCTTGTATCCTTCCTTCGTATTTGGTGTTTTCAGAAGGACTTATTTAGAAAACGATAACGACATAATCGGGACGTTTCGAATGTCAAACGATATTTCGGTCGTTCCATTATACACAGTACGTATAGTCGAAACATAAACTTAGGTAGCACACGAAGTCGAATTTCAAGTTGAATTTAGATAGATAGATTATATATTTATTGCACCATCAATACATAAAAAGAACAAAGAAATTACTGCTTACTATACTTATCTAGAGTGTCACAATCGGTGGCCTTATCGCTAACAGCGATCTCTTCTAGGCAACCTTTGCATGGATATACAGGATTCAACTTAGGTAATTTAGAGTAGGCTTAAGTCTCTTTGTTTATGATTATCGGTTTCATAAATGCTCTACGATATTTTCTAGTTGACTAGAAATTTAGAAAACGGGTATCGATTACAATAATAAGGAATAAATTTGGTAACTATTTATGGTGAGTACAGATTATGGTCAACCCATAAATAAATCTTGTAGACCTCAAAACTTTTACCAACACTACGCATGAGCAACAACAACTCAAGAATCAAACTATGACTTTGTGTTTTGGTCATCCGATCTAGATTAAGTAACCATTTTCATGAAAATTGGAATATATGTCATTAACAAAGGTCTTGGGCACTTTTACACGCATGACACGTCTCTCTGTAGACGATAGGGTATATGCATGTGACATTAAAATAGCTAATTATTGTTTAACGTATGCTCTATTGATAAATAAATATAACTGTATTTATTTTTGTATGTTTTTATGAAATTTAATAATTGAAAGTAAATATTTTAAATCTCAATTGCAAAATTTCGTCAATCATTCACTGTTTTTGACTAAATCCCTGGGATTACAAAAGTTAGAGGCTGTAATTATGCCAAAGAGGTTTCTCTTATGATATAGGCAAGTGCTTATGTCATAGTCATAGTGCAGCTTTTTGAAAAAAAGCCTTCAAAGAAGGAAATGGGTTTCATAGATTTTTGTAAAACGCAACGCTATTGGCAGCTGAGAGAACTGTACAAGCCGAGATCATGCTTGTACAGTTTTGTATCGGCATAAAGCTTTGACTTTAAGTTGACATAGGCGATCCGATGCAACGTGACGTCACAAAATGAACACGAAACTGAGTGCAGTTTTACTTTTGGTTTTTTACCACAAAATTAAAAATTTGTAGATGTTATATTTTTTGGGGATAAGTATTAACCTAAAAATCAATTAAAAACAGTCATGCATATATCCTATTGCAGCCGGCAGTCGAAGGGCTGTCCGTATGTATTTGAGAAGTACAGGCCGTGTAAGCGAGCCCTAAGCAACTTTATTATGAAGTAGGTATGTATTTTATATATTATATTATATTATATTATATTATATTATATTATATTATATTATATTATATTATATTATATTATATTATATTATATTATATTATATTATATTATATTATATTATATTATATTATATTATATTATATTATATTATATTATATTATATTATATTATATTATATTATATTATATTATATTATATTATATGTATATATATATATATAATATTATAAAAGCGAAAGTATATTGCATACAGATAATTCTAATACTAGAATAAAACATAGGCTACTTTTTATCCCATAAATCTGTTCCCGTGGGATGAAAATCACCTTTTAATGTTTTCATAGGAACAACGCGTGCGAAGCCGCAGGGCTAGCTGCGCCCTGCGGCTTCGCACGCGTTGTCAAAATAAAACTTAAATCTATATTCTCATAAGCGTGCGGTATTTAGTCTAAGCTCCGCTGTAAGGTGCAGATAAACGTGCCCGAAATAATCCTCTTTGTGTAAAAATGTCCCTCCGCCCTCGCCGAGACTTTATTAAAAAGCGAGTAAGCCCCAATAGTGGACTGGGTAACGTGATTACGCGACATGAGCGTAAAGGTGGAGTAATACGTTCGTGTTTTGATTAAAGTGGGCGGGAGATGGGAGCACTCGAAATAATAAAGTAGGAAAACTAGACATTTCTAAAATAAAGTAAAATTTTATTCTGTACGAATTTCATCGACACATTCCGAATTGAGAAATTTAAGGAGATTTTAATTGATTTAAAAAGGTGAAAATTAAATTATTTAGGTATCTTTTATATAAAATTTTGTTTTAAGTAGTTTTTTTTTAAATCTTTATTTAAAGAGCTTAATCACATTGCGATGTTGTTTGTTAAAATACGGGCCTGACATAGCCAGCAATAAATCAAAATCCCTTATAAAAAGAATTATCCAATATATTTTATAATTGTTTGCAATAGTCTGTAGTTAGCTCCACTATAAAACGAGTTAGAACAAATAGTTACAGTACCTAATAGTTGAAGGTAAAGTTTTGGTCAGTAACTATAATACCTCACCTACAGTCCTGAAAAAAATATTTTTTACTTGACTTTGACACCAACTTTTTTATGATGAAATCATTTATTTTAAATATTTAAATAGTTATTGACTAAGGAAATTAGTGGAGTTCTTTGTTAACTCTACCTGTAAATCTAACAATTTAAATTCTTTGTATAACCAATATTGAAAAACCAATAAGAATATTTTTGATACAAAGAATTTAAAAAGTTAGAAAGGTACAGGTATAATATTACTACAACTTTCCGCACAACAATTCTACAGCTCAATATGCCGGAGCTGAAATGAAATGAAATTTAATTCGGAATGTGTTGATGACACTGTTAATAGGTATCGATACAGATGTTCCGAGCTCGATTGAGTTGTTGGATCGGAAAATGCAAGCGAATTTATAAAAAATTGCTCTTTGATGCGTTTGAGTTTTGATTTATCGAAATTTAATTGCTCTTGGGACTTGGTAACACTATGGTACAAAGTAAGTTTATTTCATAGGCGGTCAATTTAGATAATGTTCTTAACTCACACTGGCTCACACTAGGCATGATAGAGTTTACTACCCCTGATCTGATCAAATTAAAGCAAAACAGGATTAACTTTGTCTGCTACTGAACACAGTACGCAGCGTACTGAGTTACTGTCCGATAAAATAGAATAGAATAGAATAGAATAGAATAGAATAGAATAGAATAGAATAGAATAGAATAGAATAGAATAGAATAGAATAGAATAGAATAGAATAGAATAGAATAGAATAGAATAGAATAGAATAGAATAGAATAGAATAGAATAGAATAGAATAGAATAGAATAGAATAGAATAGAATAGAATAGAATAGAATAGAATAGAATAGAATAGAATAGAATAGAATAGAATAGAATAGAATAGAATAGAATAGAATAGAATAGAATAGAATAGAATAGAATAGAATAGAATAGAATAGAATAGAATAGAATAGAATAGAATAGAATAGAATAGAATAGAATAGAATAGAATAGAATAGAATAGAATAGAATAGAATAGAATAGAATAGAATAGAATAGAATAGAATAGAATAGAATAGAATAGAATAGAATAGAATAGAATAGAATAGAATAGAATAGAATAGAATAGAATAGAATAGAATAGAATAGAATAGAATAGAATAGAATAGAATAGAATAGAATAGAATAGAATAGAATAGAATAGAATAGAATAGAATAGAATAGAATAGAATAGAATAGAATAGAATAGAATAGAATAGAATAGAATAGAATAGAATAGAATAGAATAGAATAGAATAGAATAGAATAGAATAGAATAGAATAGAATAGAATAGAATAGAATAGAATAGAATAGAATAGAATAGAATAGAATAGAATAGAATAGAATAGAATAGAATAGAATAGAATAGAATAGAATAGAATAGAATAGAATAGAATAGAATAGAATAGAATAGAATAGAATAGAATAGAATAGAATAGAATAGAATAGAATAGAATAGAATAGAATAGAATAGAATAGAATAGAATAGAATAGAATAGAATAGAATAGAATAGAATAGAATAGAATAGAATAGAATAGAATAGAATAGAATAGAATAGAATAGAATAGAATAGAATAGAATAGAATAGAATAGAATAGAATAGAATAGAATAGAATAGAATAGAATAGAATAGAATAGAATAGAATAGAATAGAATAGAATAGAATAGAATAGAATAGAATAGAATAGAATAGAATAGAATAGAATAGAATAGAATAGAATAGAATAGAATAGAATAGAATAGAATAGAATAGAATAGAATAGAATAGAATAGAATAGAATAGAATTGAATAGAATTGAATAGAATAGAATAGAACAGAACAGAACAGAGCAGAGCAGAACAGAACAGAACAGAACAGAACAGAACAGAACAGAGCAGAACAGAACAGAACAGAACAGAACAGAACAGAACAGAACAGAACAGAACAGAACAGAACAGAACAGAACAGAACAGAACAGAACAGAACAGAACAGAACAGAACAGAACAGAACCTACAAAAAGCTATGAACAACAAGAAAACTTAAAACAAGCGACAATTGGAGGTCTTATAGCTCAAGAGCGATCTCTACCGGACAACCAGGGATAGATAGGATCATGGGGGATTATGTTCCATACCACATAAAGCAGCGTACTGCGTGGTGATCAAGAAACAAGGACGGGACCTTTAGGAATGAAGTAAATGAAGTACATGAAACGATGATATATATGAACAGCAGTACAATTGTACAGATCATCACTGTTGTTGTGGTTTATTATGTCTATTAAAGGTCCATTTAACAAAGAAATCGTCGTAAGTTTCCTCTTTTTCGATAGGCCAATGATATATGATACCCCATATCATTCGCCTTTCGAAAAACAGCGAGACAGAGCGAGAGAGAGAATAATAATAGCTTACCCAGTAATTATTCGGTCTCGGCCATATCTCGCGAAGAACCGACAACCGATGGGGTATTACTAGTTCTTGAGCGGAGACCGCGACTCGGCAAACGTAGTGTGGACGCTCTCCGGACACTTGGGATGCCGATCTGGGAAAGACTGCAGGCAGATGCTGAATGCGTCAAGCTGAACAGGGGCCTTACCCATTCATTAATTAAAAAGGGAAGATGAGGTACGAGTTCCTCGAAAATGACAACCTCATATAGTGTAAAATTGTGTGCTCCCACCTCAGTCACCGTCGGACCGACCGCGACTCGGCAAACGTAGTGTAGGGTGCTCTCCGGACACTTGGGATGCCGATCTGGGAAAGACTGCAGGCAGATGCTGAATGCGTCAAGCTGAACAGGGGCCTTATCCATTCATTAATTAAAAAGGGAAGATGAGGTACGAGTTCCTCGAAAATGACAACCTCATATAGTGTAAAATTGTGTGCTCCCACCTCAGTCACCGTCGGACCGGCGGCACGGGCGGTCGTGATTCGCGTGAAATATTGTTGTCTCGGTCTCACTTTGGTCTTAGATACGTCTTTCCGTCTTTGTTCTTCTTTTATTGCACAGGACTGGAAATATAACTGTGAGCGTATGTGTTTGCGTGTAGTTGTAACACATGCCAATTTTTGAGTAAGCGCTGGGAGAACGTAACCTATCTTCCCTTTTTAATTAATCAGTGGCCTAATCCCACTATTTTTTAAACATTTTCTTTAATGGTGCCATACGATTAAGATAGTCGTAAATTTAGTTGGTATTCTATTACCATATACTTGCCCCACCACACCATTGAACGGTCAAATTGCCAAACGGTTGTCATATCGTAATAGTTATAACTATGGCAAAAACAAAAAAAAAACGTGTTAGTAGAATACCAAAAGGTGTCAATGGCGGTGATTGATACGCGATAATATTGTCATAGTGAGGCGATTGTGTGAGTGGAATCAGTAGGCTCATTCTATAAACTCATTTCGAACCTCACTCAGCTGAATTCGCGGTGAGATATTAGTTTTGTATTCTGTAAAACTCGATAATGCCTACAGCAGTAGATAAACAATGTAGGAAGCATTTTGCTTGATTCTACAACTCTCATCTCAGCCCATCTTCCATTAGACTCAATCTAGAAACAAACGGTGGCCTGCGCACGTTGAATTGAATAACAAGTGTGTAACGACACCAACAATGCCAGCGGTCTGCACGGACACTCCAATTACCTACTTGTGGGAGTTGCGCGGACGATGGGAACCGGGTGAGAGAGAAGATGTAGGTACCTATATCAGAGGGCCTAGACAGTGGAACAATCGATGTCGAAAGCGATACTATCGCTTTCAAAAATGGAAAGGTCAAAAAATGTACGGGTATGCCTTAGATTTGTCACAAGATCTGTTTCGAATTTTTCCCTACGAATCTTTCAATTGTTTTCGATTCTCTTCATAGCGAATGTCCGTTGGCTACGCCCTCTGGTGTCGATGAAAATAATAGAATTTTTGTGGAAGACTAAGGGCGAATATCATTGATCAGACTGCACTTGGTTGTAGAATATTTATTTATTATTATTATTAAGAGCCGGAATGAGCCCACTGCAGGGCAAAGGCCTCCCATTCCACCTTCCATTCTTTTCTATTGTCGGCCAGTTGTGGCCACTTTTTGTTGTAGGTGTCCAGTTCAGTTCAGTCCAATTTAAAATATTTATTTAGTTATTTAGAGTCATTCTCATCATCCTCGCCGGATGGTGAGGAAATGTCAGAGCTCAACCACCGGCTCACAGAGTTAACGCTTAAGGCGCATACCCGAGCCAATATGACAGCGATACCTATTTTATCATATTTTACGTTTATCAGAGGAATTTTTAAAAATCCTACGTTCAGTTTGTGGTATCTATTATAAGCTATTTTTAATACCTCTTTTATAATTTTATCTCATAAAGTTTAGGAGGAGATACAAAAATAGAGTTTGGTGGCCAAAAACCGCAACTTCGTATCTCTTCCTAAGCTTTACAAAATGAAACTATTACAGAGGCATTAATAAATAACTTATAATAGATACCACAAACTGAACGTAGGATTTTTAAAACTTGCTGCGTTTAACGTAATAATAAGATAAAATAGTTGGGGGCGCCACTTTCGCTGGTGTATGGGCCTTAACCAACTCGCCATAAAAAGGAGTTCTTACTATTTTCGTATGAATGATTTCGTTGAATCTGACCCTGTTTTGGGGAATGTTTAGTGCTATTTTGTTAAGAAATTTGGGGGAATTAATATGGTTGTTAGTAATTTTGAGCGAAATAGCAGGTCGCCAATATCGCATCTTTGCTCAGCGGAAGAATATCTATGCAGTTGAACTAACTATACGGGACCTTAAGACAACAAAAAAGAGATATTTAACAAATTCAACTTGTATCCGCTCGATTCTATTGATATAGATATCATATTGTATAATAAATAGATGTGGCTATGATAGTGTTCTTGACAAAAAGCGTAAAATGTTTCATAAGCGTCCTGCCAAGTCTGCTAGTAATCGTCTGCTTTTTACATGCCAGACTCACTTTACCTGCTGCTTAACTGACCTTCAGCAAATTCCTCTAAGTGGTTACTCTCCTTGCAGATTTAAGTAAAGGATTCTTTGGGGTTCAAGAATCTGGTAGTGCAATTGATGCTGATGCAAAATGAAGGTCACGGTAGCGTTTCAAACCAGCAAATGATCTCAATTTTGCATTAGCATTTCTATCTCAATAATAACCTCTTTCAGCTCATGTACTACTTCTTCTTAATAGTGCGAGCTAGTATACACTTCTACCCCATCCTCTTATTTCCCATCATGCACTAAAAATATATATTTCTACGAAAAACTAAAACAGCTCTAGAAAGATGTTGCAAATTAAATGAAAAATGACGGAAAAAGTGAAACATTCAAAAGCGTAAAGCGACAGGACTGAACTTATTTATCACGTCTACTTAGCGTAAGTCGTGCTAAAGCGAAAAACATAAACAAAACATGCCCACGGTGGTCCCATATGAATATCAATTTGTTTGCCTCCACGACAACGTCATTAAATTAGCGTCCAAATTGAATCACAACTGCGACAACCTTGCCGGTGAAACTTTTCCTCCTATTAATTTACAAAGCATCTCCGTGCTCCCGTGCCAGCCAAAACTGGAACCTCACCCCAACAATCCAAGACACAGATTCCCTCACCACTAACCCAAGTTTGTTCATTATTTTTACATATCATTGTGCAAGTGACGTGGCGGTACACAAATGGAAATGAGACCCTACATAGTGGAATTAAGCTCGCTATTCCTTCTAATGCGAGACGAGGGTGTATCTGGTGAAATTATGATGCAGTCTTTATTCGTGAGCCGTCGGGAGCGGTTGCAGTAATCACCGCGTATCTCCATCCAGGGGTGGGCTGAATAGAGCCCTAATGAACTGGATTTAGGAGTTTTTGTGACTCGTCAGAGGTGCAGCGAGCAATTATGACGGACTAAACAAACCCTGTCCGCGGCCTTACAATTACTCGCAAACTGCTTGAGATTGCTGATAGCTCCAACTATTAAGGGTCATTGATCGATTCGTCCTAAGCTCCCGCATTATGTGAAAAAGGCGTAGACCTTCTGGGAACATCCAATCGTTCTTAATCTTCTTAGAACGAGAGAGTGGAATTATTTGGCAAGCACCTAATATGCTTAGATAATACTCGAAGGTTTCGCAATTCTAGGGTGCTTTAGCTTTGTTATGGCCTCATGAGTTCTAGGTATTCCTTATTTTTTTCGTCTTATGGCTTTAAAAGAGCCTTGTAAGAAATTGGGTCAGCACTTATACTTTACTCAGGATTCTTATTGAGAAAAACATATGTAATCGGTATCCTGAAGACTGGGTTTATTTTGCATGATATTGATTCACAAGTCCTTTTAAAACTTTTGTGGTAAAATCACTGAGCCATAGTAAAAATCCCCTTGCCTATGTTTAATTTTTTCAATGAGTTTAATACAACTCTCGTAAGAGAAAACTTTTCTTGGAAGTAACGCGTGATCCGACTAGAAAACAAACAAATACCTACAACCACACACGTATCTAAAACACATGCATACTTACCTACGCTCACCAACAAAACCTTTAGAACCAAAGAGCAACATCTCCGTCCTACCTTTAGAGCAATATTCAACTGTGAAATCAAGGTATAAGACAGAGTTTCGGTTGAGGTACGATAAGCGGCTGTAAAAGATGAGTCTGTTCTTATTTATTTACGGCGCGGCGAGCGAAGTGGAGCGAAGATGATATGAATGATAAATGACCTGAACACCCCCCTTTACCCTTCCCCACCCTGTTCACACGTGAACACTGAGTCTTGGATGTAGGTACCGACTGACGGGAAGTTATGAACTGTTCAATAACGAAGAACTCTTTGTTAATGTGACGGTTCAAGCGCGACGGTCAAGAGCAGTCTTTTGTTTGACAATTTTTGTCTGAGCTTCTGAGTTCTGAATTTGGGGGCCGAGTTGTGGTGCTGAAGTTGCAATTATACGAAAGAAGTTGTGAATCACTTAAGATATGTTTTGAATTAGTTTCTGCCAGTTTCTTGGGCCAGTCACATTGTTACGAATTTTTAAAGTTCCCTAACCGACTTCTGAAGGTAGAGACTAGATATATTTTTTTACAACTGAGTTAATTTCATAGTAGGTACTAGGTGAAGACTTTGTTGAAATATTTAGATGTTTATAAGCCTTTCATTAAAGATAAGTTTTAACCTGACTCTGCCAAAACAATTTGTAATTTGGGAGAGAACACCGCTAGAGCCGGCATTTTCCACTCATCTCACAGATTTCTACAGTAAATAAAACCAAGGTGAGTAAATAGAGCCGTCCGTTGCATCAATCTTAACGTCTAGCCGTACTCATCGGAGCTAAACGGATTTTTTTTCAAGCCAATAGCCGCGCATCAACACGCGTGACGTTCCCAGCGATTGGCCGGCACTTTTTGTACCATTTTCGAATCCTTTGTTTTTATTGGTTGACACTTAGCTAAGACAAAGGGGCGATGCTATGTGTGCGTGTGATTTACAAAGTGATTTAGTTGTGGACGTGTTTGTTTGTGTGTGTTAAGGAATTGGGGTTTCCTGTCTGTATTAAATGGAGGTAGAGTTATAGCAACTGTTTGTTATTCTAAGGCGTGGGACGGGTCATGGGTACGTGTGAGGGATTTAGATTTCGACGTAAGTCGGCCCTTCGTTTCCTATGTACTGCGGACTGTTTACTTTCAGTAGATATTATAATCTCTAAATATAATGGAGACACTACACTAGGCTACTAAAATTTGATTCTGGTGTCAATTCAGATGCAGCCAAAAAAAACAAAACAATTTGACAGCACTAATAATGGTGCTGTCCTTTTAATTTAAATTGTCATGACAAGGACGGCAACATTTTCAAACTTGTCAAATTGATTTTAATAGTTTTTATAGTCAATAGACCTCATTTGACCATGATCCCACTTGATAGAAAGTGACGCGATGTGAGCAACGATGCATCACGAAGGTCTGGAAGCCTCCTCATTCACTCCTCACCATTTTTCCTTTTGGAAGTAAGATCTAATTTGTCTTGTGTAACTATTAGGTAATACTTTATATCTTTCGGGGTCAAAAAGTCTTATTTTCTAAGGACATTTTAGGGTTCCGTACCCAAAAAGAGACTTATTAACAGGGTCCCGCCCTATTACTAAGTCTCCGCTGTCCGTCTATCACCAGGCCGTATCTCATGAACCGTCATCAGCTAGACTATTGAATTTTTTACAGGTGATGTATTTCTGGTGCCGCTATATCAACAAATAATAAAAGTTAAAGTATTTTAATAATAAAGAGGTTCAACGTCCTTATCTCCTTGAGAACCGATCACCGAGGTTAAGCAACATCGGGCGCGTTCAGCACTTGGATGGGTGACCGCGTCACGTTGACTTACTTGACTAGTTTTTTTTACGCGGAAAGATTCGTATTTTTTGATTTTATAGACAATGGGTACGGAAGCCTTCGTGCGCGAGTTCGACTCGTTTTTGGCCGGATTTATTATATAATAGCTTGACAGTTATCTAAAGTGACCAGATCCAAAACTTCATAAGCCCAACGAACGAAATTATTGATTGCACAATCCTTTGTCTTGGTCGCCAGGAGTGAGGGAAAATAATTCAAGTTCACCTCCAGACGACGGATGATTAATGACTGGATTATTCAATTAAAGACTCGGCAGGTGATGCCCCCCTCCTCCCTCCCCCCTGGTCTTAGGAGATAGTATCCCTTGCGACAGTCTACTAGGGTGGTGATTCGGACTGCGTTCGGAATTATCGTACACGGATGTGTGGTGTGTTTGTGCAATTGACGGCAGGTTTTTCGGACTTTGTAAGTCAGTTGTCGTTGTTTCTTGCACAAATTTTAATTTACTACACTAGGTACTACTTATTACTTACTGAAATAAGATTAATTATAAGTTCTTTTTACATTTGATTTAAAACGAACAGGGATCTCAGTGCTTGATTTAGAACCTAGAGGTATATTACATCGTTTCATATACAGGCTACTTTGTAAACCTATGTAGAGTTCGCGCCACGACTCAAGTCCTCTAGACGCGGCGCTGCTATTGCAGAACTAGTACTTATTTACATTAAATTATGCTCTTCTGGTCTGAAAGGTCTTATTCCGGACATTTCGCTGTCAAAATCGGACGCAGGTATCTATTATTTCACTAACGTGATCGGGAATTATGTAATTGCACCCCTTTTGCCGTAAGACTTGAGTAGTGGCGCGGACTTTAGTTTTAGGCTTCTTCTTGTATCAGTAGTAGATGTCAACTAACAAGCAGTTTCGACTCTAAGAAGAATCGGCTCAAAGACATGACCTCTTTCGAACACTGACACAATTTTTTAGATTCTTGGTATTTCGGAGTGTATGCTTTACCTCATCACTTTCAACCCCTCGATGGATTAGCTCAGCGGAACGTTTCCTATTGGATTCGTCTTTTATTTGTTTAGTTGTTTTAAGTTGGGAAAAATTAGAAATCTACTCAATAGCTTGACTTGAAACTTTCAAGTAAAGTTTAAGTAAAGTAAACTTTACAGTTTAGAGTCATGTTAATGAGTAGATTGCTAAATTCTGTCTCTGTTCCTGTAAAATCGTTACATACTTGATCGTATATATCGTGAGCATTTTGTGGGAATCCTTTACCCGTGTTCTAGTTAACTTACCATCTTTTCGCTACACTTTTACATTTTTGTAGGTATCTCTTGTAATATGTAGATATGTTAATATATTGTTTTTATATAAAAAAAATATATAGTTTAAATTTTTTTTAATTTTTTTTAACATCCTAAGTTTATGTCTATATTTAAGCACGCCGTTTTGTTGTTTTTGACCTTGACCTGTTGGCAGGTCGAAAATGCCATCGGCATTATGCCCACCATTTGTGTAGTTTTTTATAATAGTGTGCAATAAAGTATTAAATAATAAATAATAATACTTTACAAAATTGATTATGAGACTTTAAGCTAAAATATGATTCAAGTAAGTAAAAATGTGGCCTAAGATGGAGTGCTTTTTCCCAGAAGGATTTTATATACTCAGGAAGGTCAGTCCACTCTCAATTTTTCATGATCTTGACATTCCATTCTCAAACAACAGTTCAAAACAATATAAACAGAAACCTGCATAACCAATAGGCTAGAACTTATGTACAGCATATAGTTTGGCATGAACGTGCTGCGATGGCCCTTGAGGGGTTCAATTGGACATGAGAGCCATCCACTGTCCGGGAGCCATCCACTGTACGTGTCAATGTCGCCAGTGGTACTAAATATCTAATTGCCTATAGAAAATTCATACATCGAATTTATAAGGACAAATAAAAAAAAATAGAACAAAAGAAGGAATATTTTTGAAAGGATTTGAAATTGGAAACCCAATTGGATTCAAAACAAATGAGTTCTATAATCCCTACTTCAAATCACTTGGTAACAACACTTCCAAGTGTTTATTCATTTGTTTTAAAAAATTGTGTCAATTTAGATGTCGCCAACACTAAACTTAAATTATTTGACAGCGCTAAAAATGATGTTATCCTTTTTATTTCGATCACTATGCAAGGGATGGAAATATATCTAGTGCTATTAAATTAGTTTACTTTAGTATGTGACATCTGAATTCAGTGTCAAAATTATTTAGTTTAATGGATTATGATGTCTGTTCAGATGTTGCCAAAACTAGACTAAACTAATCTAACAGGAATAAAAATTATGCCATCCTTATTATTTTGATCGTTATGACAGGGACAGTGACATTTTAGTTTGTGCCAAATTAGTTTTTTATGGTTTTGGCGACATCTGAATATACACCATTGGCTAAGATAATGGTGGTTTTTCATCCAAGATTCTTACCCTAAAACTTATGAGTCATAATTTTAATAATAAATAATATGAGCACATGAAAGGGGGTGAGACAAGGGCGGAAGTAGGCAACGTTGATAAAATTAATGATTTTTGTACAAAGTGTTGGGTTAAAGTAGGGCATCTTTTCCCGTGGGTCGACGGACGACCTTTTCTTCCGGCTGAAAGGGCCGCTTTCGATGCAAAACAATGTTGGAAAACACATTAGGTAATAGAAAATCTTCTTACGTTTGTATGAAAACAGAAAACGGGAAATAAATTGAAGAACTATGCCTTAGCTAAATTTAAACTTATATCGAATGTTGCATGTTTATTTTTTAGTATTTCGATGGCTTAGTTTTCCTGTTTGAAGTTTGTTTTGTGTCGTACCTACTAAATAATTTTTTAATTTATTTTGAAATGCTGTCTTGTAAAGAAAAAGCAGATTATTTCGATAGTTATTGGCAGAAATAGATTATTTTCTGTGTAGGTAATAAGTACTTTATTGTACCACACAGGGTCGAAAACATTAAAGGAATAAATGCTAAGAGTAAACGAAGTATAAAGGTGGCCTTATCGATACGAGCGATCTCTTCCAGGCAACCCTTGGTTGGGCGGTACATGTAAGAACAAAATAGATGGTGGTGGTACTCGAAAGAAAAAATGAAACAATAATATACATACATACTATAATAAAGGCAATGAGAAATACTTCAAAGATGTATAAACTGGCAAAAAAACTGATTGCGGACCTTTGACTATCTCTTTTGTACTAGTCCAAGATGTTTTTTGTACTAGTCCAAGATGTTGACGATAATAATCCTCAATGGAAAGCTCTACTAATGCCCTTTCTAAGAAATTCTACTATTAATAACCATTTTCTGAAAATTCTCTGGATTCTAATAGCTATGTACCAAAATAACCATTCGAAAACAAAATATCCACAAAACAAATACGTTGGGTTACAAAATTGTGGAAATCCATTAAACTTTCCACGTCGGCATAAAATATCAGCGCAGAAAAATTATTCCATTCCGTAACGTTAGCTACAAAATCGTTAGACTGGTTAAAAATTGTTTTTTCCCAAACAAAACGTCCATTTAACGCGAACTCAACCCCATCCCTTCCTGGTATTATAATAAATGGCGCAATAATGCCACAATATAATATTAACACAAAGTTAAACGCGTTTTTATTTTCCCACCGAAACTTCAGCGCGGGCCGCCATTTTCGCCTCTTCACGTTAAAAATGTCGACGTTGAAATAAATGGCAAATGTTTATCAAATTTTGTGGGGGAATTGATGTATTCAGGGTGCAGTGCTGGGGCAAAGGTACACTGTACATGACTCGGGTATTCTTCAGTTAGTTAACGTTTTATGGAAGTATTTCGGAATGCTGACACATCGCGAGAAAATATAGAAAATAATAAAAAAACACTTTATTGCACACTTAAATCTAAAAGAAGCTATTTACAACAAAAAAATGCAGATTACCTAGGCACCTAGGCAGGTACCTTCTAAACTAATTTAATCGTTTCATTTGCAAGTTGCGTCGCGTTATCGTCAAATAATTATACTTTGTCAATTCATTTCTGTAAATATTAGTTTTAATTTATGTCTATTATTTGATTTTAATGTTCTTTTCTAATAACTATTTATTTCTGAAAAGATATGGTAAGATTGATGCGAGCTATAGCCGCTTGATCCTATGTCCTACCCCATAATCCCATTGGATTATGGGCTAGCTTTACTAGCCCCAAAATCGACGTCTTCTAAAAACTGTATCAGCATCATAAAAAAACTTAAGTAAACACGGCTCTACACATAACTTGTTCAAAGTTCTATACTATACAAGGCAACATTTTGTTCCCGAGTCTCAAGAACAACTAAAATTATGACTGTATCGATTTTGATAAAACTCCGTCACAATAGCCAGTAATGAATTGATCGCGTGCAGGGTTGCCACCGTGTGCAGTCGATGCATTAGTGCGTTTCCGGCCGCGCCGCCCCTGGTTTTGTGAGTGCTTTCTTATGTGGGAGGTTTTTGTTTGAAAAAGTTTGAATAAATCAAATTTAGAAGAGATGGATATTTTGATTTGATTCGAATCTATATGTATAGCGCGCATAAAAAGTCGTTGCGCTCAAGCTATGCTCGCTCTGCGTAAATTAGAAAACGATTAAAGCGTGCAAACGGTTCAAACGTTTTAACGTTTATATAAAATCGGTTCAAAAAGTCAAGTAAAACCGAGTCACAAAACCGCATGGATTTAGCCTCGTCCGTTAGCAATATACCAACATAAATATTAAGTACGTAGCTAAAAGCTTAGCAAGATTTCAGCTAAATTTCTCGGACCCCGAGACAGAATCATTAAAATTGCAAAAAGTTTCATTAGGCCCAGGGCGAGAAATACTTCGGACACGAATGACGTGGGTAGGCCTTAACGATAGAAGGGTATTTCCTCTTCCTAAGGGGAGAGGGGGTCCTTTGTGTAGCGATAACCGGAAGCTAAGGGTTTGAGGACCGAGGGTTATGTCAGCGGAGGTACTTTGAATTTCTTTGGGATGCAGTGTTGATTATGGGCTGTTATGCAATGTTATGGGTTTCTTGGACAAGTTTAAAAGTAGGTAAGGTAGTGCGATAGTGCTAGGTAGAAGACAGACGATAGAACGACTATAAAAGATAATGTTAGAGAGTGCTGGTCGAAAAGGTAAAGATTGGTTTCAGAAACCTGGCTTTTATGGTGCTGGACTATTCCTGAATTGCTTCGCTTTAACAAATTTAAGTGTATGAAGCTTGCATTTTTTAGAAATGCAAGCTTCATACACTTCACAAGCTTCAAAACTGTGAGAAAATGCGCGTTTCCTACAACTGTGGCTAGTGTACCTAAGGAAGAACAGAGTACGAAAATCCAAAAATTATGCATATTTTGATTTGACTTCAAGGAATGGCAATATGGTTTTATAAGGAGAGGAATTTGAATGATTTGATTTTAATCGTACAGCTTAGCTAGGTAAAGTTCTTGTATGTGGGAAGACACGTTCAGTAATAGACGTATAATTCCTGAGGCGGAGAAGCTGGATAAGAATACTTTATTGTACTAACAAAAAATACAATACAATGGAAATGTAAAAATATAATGTCATGTAAAAATACAATGTAAAAAATGCAAGCTTCATACGTTTACAAATTGTTAAAGCGAAGAAATTCAGGAAAAGCCAGTGCCGTAAAAGCCAAGTCTTTGAAACCAATCTAAACCACTTCGACCAGCACTATCGAAGAATTCGCGGTGCAATCACGGATAAATGGCTACTTTTAGTGCGAACAATAATAATTTTAGTTGGACGGAGTGCCGATAATGGCTACAATTTCCGACGATTAGTCGATTTTGCAGGACACTTGTAAAAATGGACGCTCTTGTGGTAATGGAGCAAATTAAATCTCGATGACCGTTTTACAATGAGTAGCACAGCTTTAGTACTCAGAACATGAACATTTTGATAATAATTACAATACTTTATTTAGGTATCTTACCTGCTGGTTGGTATAGAGTCAAGCTATGGCGATTATGTTACGTTAGAAATGGTACTTACCTACAGAATTTTAGATGATTTCAGAGGTTAGTAGTAGGGGCTTTTAAAACATCAAAGAAAACGAGTCTAAGTGGTGCCTTTAACGGTCCACAGTTGGAATGAGGCTTCTCACCAATAAACGCCTTATTGGCCTTGTTTTATCTCATAGGATTTAATACCTATAATAAATGTTGGGCATGCAGGTTGGGGATCTGAATGGAGTGAAAAAATGAATAAAAAATCACCACACAACACCATCACCACCAACCTGTGATTCACTGTGTAGAAGTTGCGTAAACTTCGACACGATGTATCCATTGATAGTTGCGCTATGTCGAAAACCAACCCCGAACACGAATTGTCCTTTTAAAGTACCAACCTCGAAAGAGGTTAGATTAGAAACTCATGCATTGCATAGTAGAAAATGTAGTGAGAAATTTACTCAGCGTTGTGTATGTTTTAACCTTATATGGTTCAAAGCAAAAGATGCTGTTCAAAAGGTCCTATCTCTTAAATGGAAATGGGCAGGGCACATCCAAAGGCTGCAAAACGAGAGATGGTCCAAAATAATAATGAATTGGTACCCAATACACAGAAAAAGAAGAAGAGGATGACTTGCAAAGCGATGGGATGATGACATCGTGAGAGTTGCAGGGAAAACATGGAGCAGAGTAGCTAGAGACCGAGTAAGATGGAAAGAGTTGGAGGAGGCCTTTACCGCAGACAAAGCGGTCCTCACTTGTAAAAATAATAATGAGTTGGTATTTTATTTTATTTATTTATTATGGTTCAAAGCGTCGTAAGTTTTGATTAATAATAAAACGTGATGAAAAAATAAAATATCTCGAAATCCTAAACAGTGCTTCCGACACATTTGTTCTATTGCCATTCTATAAAGCTTCGCTTTTTTGGATTAAGCTATCATAACTAACACAAGGCCATGTAAGTCTTAGCCTATAGAAGTGGCTGAAGTATCTACAAGTCACACTGAAATCCTTCCCGCCTTACCGTGTCCGATCGGTCATCGTAAGCCATTCGTCCCCTTTGAGTAAGGTCACGATATTTTTTGGCGCCAACACGTTAGGAATAAATAAGAAAGGCTACGTCCACCCTTTCAAAAAGCGAGTGATAGATGATGGCAGTTCGTTATGGTAACACTGAAATTAAAGTTTAGAGGTGGGCAAGTTTGCGCGTGTTTTACTGGTGAAAGAGTATACATTTTCAGATTTCGTTTTCGGAAAAGTTTAAGCTCCTGTCGTTGTAGGAAACTTTGTGGGATTTAATTATGTATTCCTGTTGTCCTCATAGACGCTGTCCCCATTATGGGGGCAACAAGAAGTCATAGAATATCTTTCCCGGTATCTCCATGCCCTCCTAAATATTATTAAAATCGCATATTATTATGCGAGATTAATATTGCAACGATTATATTGCCTTCACTTGTACAATCACAATCAATGAAAATATCATTTTAATCGGAGTTGGTTGCTGTTTAATTATAATCGGGTTGAATTGTTACAAAATGGAGGACATTAAATTTTACATGAATTTCTGCAAAGTAACGCCTGAATCTACCACATCACATCACACTAATATTATAAAGGCGAAAGTTTGTATGGATGAATGGATGTATGGATGGATGGATGGACGGATGGATGGATGGATGGATGTTTGTTACTTCTTCACGCCAAAACTGCTGGACGGATCTAGCTGAAATTTTGCATACAGGTAATTCTAATCCTGGAATAAAACATAGGCTACTTTTTATTCCATAAATCTGTTCCCGTGGGATGAAAATCACCTTTTAATGTTTCCATAGGAACAACGAGTGCGAAGCCGCGGGGCGCAGCTAGTTATATAATAAATTCAGGCGTTACTTTGCGGAAATTCATTGTAAATATTTGTATGAAAATAGGTAGTAACGATTCCGCGATTTTTTATTATTAAAATCGCGGTACTGTTACTAAATATTCTCATCAATATATTTAGATTCATGTTATTTTCACATGTAAGGTGTAAGACGATGACATATAATATTATGACATGATATTTTTGACGAGTATAGCCAACATTATTGAAAATTCACCAGCAAACCCCAGGATTGTTGTGCTGGCTGCATCAAATACCATTTCTATCTGAAATATAGACTCTCGCAAACTCATCACACAGTACAGGAACGGCCACAAAGAATAACAGATCACGTTGATTTCAGGTTATAGGTATACCACCGCTAACAGTTAGAGCGTCCGGCGACGCTATAACCGTATATCTTGCCTTTGTGTGCTGTATTTACGACTACCCTTATTTTTATTTTAATGCTGATGCGCGCGGTGCCACTGAGTCTCGGCTAATCTTTGGCTGGCCACTGCTAATATTTTCTTTTACCATAAATACTGCCAGTAAAATATAGTATGAAACAAAGTTCATCTAATAAAAAAAGTTGCATGTCAGGTATCACAGTTTAAGAGTATTTTATATTCCCATTTAGGACACTAATTTTAAGAGCAACATATTTAGAGCACCTATTTATTCCCAGTTAGAATATCATTAGAAGATGTGTCTAGTGATTGGGTTTTTATAACTAACTGCAACTTTTGAAATTGAAATAATCTTGATCCACAGCGGTTACTACAAAAACCAACGTAAACACTGGTTTAACAAGCGTTCAGCTAAACATTGCCTAAACAGTTAGACATGGTTTGACAAGAACGTGGTCGTAATATATCATCATCATCATCAGCCTATATTAGTCCACTGCTGGATATAGGCATCCCCTAATGAGCGCCATATATACTGATGCCGTTTTCTTCATTTTTGGCTTCATTTTGAGGCAGAATGTATAGGATAACATTTATTCATATAATGACCTTTTTACACCCATATTCCTGAAAAATAAACGAATATGATAAATGTAGAGCAAATTGCATGTTGGTACAGGAAGACAGATAACGAGGTAGGGATATTTTCCAAATTATTAAAAAAAGTATGCATTGCCTAGCTCAGGTCTGAATAGGACTTCAAATTATTATTTAAAATATTAACTCATTAGATTTTTATACGATACTGATAGATTTACCACACCGTTTGGAAGTAGGCATTTTCCGTTAATTATCAGTTATTTTTGTTTCGTTCCAAAGCCTTTGTTTGCGAAGTAGGTCGTATAAAGAATTATTTCACCATAAAATTATTCCATATTCACAAATCATTCAGTATTGAAGTTATTGCTTTCAAAACACCCAAACGTCTCGAAGCGTCTCCCTTTCAATATTTTACGGCCTTAAGTTTCCGACACATGAATTTTATTAACTTTTGCTCCCCTGACGGATGGAGTGTTATAGTATTTGTTTTACGCGCCATCAATATGCCAACAACAGAAATTGTTGGGGTTAGAAGTCATAGTACAGGAGCAAGCGTAGAGAAAGCCCAACTTCATTTGCCAAGGCGCTGAAGTAACGCGACAGATTACGACTAAAATGGAAAATGGTTAACAGGTAGATATTCATGTAAATAAAAGCTTTTATTTTATTTGCTCCAGTTTCTAAAGATTTATTGTTTTTGGTCCTATTCGCATCTAAGATAGCTTTCCGTATTTCGCTAAGTGACCACATTTCAATATTATTTTACTTTTTATTTACTATTTACTTAAGTAAAATAAACACTTGCGTCTGGTCGAACCGACGCGTGACCCGAAAGCTGGTGAGTATCTAGCGCAGCCTCAGAAGAATATTTTCTGAGAGCGCAGCGCATCAGCTGCTATACATCACGGCAATACAGCTGTGTGGTGCTGGCTTAGAATTTGCACCACCTCATCTCTTCCCGTGGGGTCGTCAGAGGCGACTAAGGGATATCCACCGGGGGCGGGCAGCAGCGCTCCCTGCAGAACAATTCTACCACTGAACTGCGATCCCGAACCTACATGCCCAGCGTATGGATTATGGGCATTACCTACTATTAGATAAACGCCAACAAGGCGCTTATCAGGGGGAGGCCTGCGTCCAGCAGTGGACCAATACAGACTGTTGAGGGCAATACAGTCAACATCAAGGGGACGCTTCCGACTAGTTTTGATATGGAACAGTTGAGCTACCTGTAGAATGGTTGCAACAGACTGCAGTTAGCTTAACTCTTTCAATTGCGAATACTAGTACTACTAGTAGTTCTAATTTGTTTCTATTGTTTAGTTGTAATTTACTTTGTTAGTAAAAGTATTACTATTATTGCAGAATCTCTCTCTCGACCCAACTTCCATACTGAATTCGTCAAACTACGAAATTTATCATACTGTACGGTGCAGCGCAACCGTGCATTTAGGTATAAGCCAGCATATTATTGTCAAATCAGGGATAATATTAAGGTCAATTGTTACACGCGCCTTCCACTTTAGTTATTGCATCAGTTCACGTTTTCACCTCATCATGGTAGGCGCGTGCTTAAATATCAATCAATTATAAAAGTATCAATATAAGAGTTTTTATCATATACTCTTCTTATCATTTATCTATTTCATCTAAAGGTGTCCCGTACACATACTATATACTCCATCAACTCGCCAATGTGTTAAAGAGTTTTCCATGCTATTAATGGTTTTCGTCAAATTATCTAGGTTTAGTAAAAAATCACACCTTGCTCTTTATCTACATCTACCGCGATGATGGTGTGATTCAATTATGGGTGAATTTGTGCGTGACGCGCCTTATTTTATGTGATTTTGTAAATTAATTGAGTTTAGTTCTATTGATTTGTGGTTGCGCTATAACTGAGTTTATTGAAACTTGATTGGGGATGATTGGATTCATCATCATCATCATCATCAGCCTATATTAGTCCACTGCTGGACATAGGCCTCCCCTAATGAGCGCCATAGCGCCCTGTCTTCAGCTTGACGCATCCAGCATCTGCCTGCAGTCTTTCGCAGATCGTCATCCCACCTGGCCGGAGGGCGTCCTACACTACGTTTGCCAAGTCGCGGTCTCCACTCAAGAACTCGTTTACCCCAGCGGTTATCGGTTCTTCGCGAGATATGGCCGGCCCACTGCCACTTCAGTTTGCTAATTCTTTGAGCTATGTCGATAACTTTGGTTCTCTGTCGGATGTATTCGTTACGAATCCTATCCTTCAGAGAGACTCCGAGCATAGCTCTTTCCATAGCTCGCTGAGCGACTTTAAACTGGTGGACCAGCCCTATCGTGAGTGTCCACGTCTCAGCTCCGTAGGTCATGACGGGTAGGACGCACTGATTGAAAACTTTCGTTTTCAAGCATTGCGGTATGGATGACGAGAAGACTCGACGTAGCTTTCCAAACGCTGCCCAGCCTAGCTGAATCCTCCTCTTGGCCTCCTTCTCAAAATTGTTTTTACCCAACTGCAGAATTTGTCCAAGGTAAGTGTACTCGGAAACAATTTCGAGAGGGTGGCCATGTACGACGACCGGTCCCGGATCAATGAGGCCATTGATCATGATTTTGGTTTTATCCAAATTCATGCCGAGACCGATGCATCGTGAGGCTAAAGCTAGGCCGTCCAGCATCCGGTTTAGCTCCTCCAACGACTCCGCCATTACGACTATGTCATCAGCGAATCGAAGGTGTGAGATGTAATCGCCGTTTATGTTGATGCCCTTACCTTTCCAGTCCAGTGTCTTAAACATATCTTCCAAGGCGCTCGTGAACAGTTTCGGGGATATAACATCCCCCTGCCTCACTCCTCTGCGCAGTTGGATGGGTTTGGACTGCTGGTCCTGTACTTGGACACTCATGGTCGCGGCGTCGTAGAGACATCTCAGCACCTCGATATAACGATAGTCTACTTGGCATCGCTGTAAGGATTCCAGAACAGCCCAGGTTTCGACAGA
The DNA here is from genome assembly GCA_955876795.1 of Eupithecia tripunctaria. Classification (NCBI taxonomy): domain Eukaryota; kingdom Metazoa; phylum Arthropoda; class Insecta; order Lepidoptera; family Geometridae; genus Eupithecia; species Eupithecia tripunctaria. The sequence continues at coordinate 4,959,576 of OY041603.1, read as the reverse complement.
GTCAAAGGCCTTCTCATAGTCCACAAAGGCCAGACACAGGGGCTGATTATACTCTTCGGACTTCTTTATAATCTGCCTCACTGTGTGTATGTGGTCTATGGTGCCATATCCTCCGCGAAACCCGGCCTGTTCCGGTGGCTGGAACTCGTCGAGTCTCCTGGCGAGACGGTTCGTGATCACTCGTGAGAACAGCTTATAGACGTGGCTCAGGAGTGAGATGGGTCTGTAGTTTTTAAGAAGGGTTTTATCTCCCTTCTTAAAAAAGAGCACCACCAAGCTCCCGCTCCACGCCTTTGGAGTTCTCCCACTGTGAAAGACGGCGTTGAAGAGTTTCTGTAGTTCCTGTATAACAGGGGCTCCTCCGGCTTTTAAAAGTTCTGATGTTATGCCGTCCTCACCGGGGGTTTTTCCATTTCTAAGCTGCCTCAGAGCCAGCACAATCTCGTCTTGACTGATGTCTGGCAGTTCGTCGGTATAGTGGCGTGTCAGGGTGGCTCTTGAATCGTGGTCGACTCGTTGGGGACGAGGGGCATGTGCATCGTATAATCGGCCATAGAAATCCTCTATCTCGGCGGATATCTCCAGCTTCGACAAAACGGTCCTCCCATCGTGCGTTTTAAGCTTCGTCAGGTGGCTCCTGCCAAGCTGCTGAGTGAATACTTTGGACCCTCGGTTTCGCTCTATTGCCTCTTTAATGAGGCGTGTGTTGGAGCTCCGAAGGTCGCGCCGTACCATCTTCGCAATTCGCTTGTTCAGGTCTGACCTGTCTGAAGAAGTCGCTTGGGTGGTTTCCCTTCTTTTTGCCATCAGCCCGAGAGTCTCATCCGAGAGTTTGGATTTCTTGCCAGTACGCTGCTTTTGGCAGAATCTGATGCCCTCGTTCCTCAACGTTTCGACCAGATTGTGTAGGGACTCGTCAGCGTCATCAGTGGGATCCAAGGCAATGAATCTATTCCCGAGAAGCTGCTGGAACTTCTCGGTGCCCGCCATGATCTGGATTGGGTTAGGTCGGAGCGTGGACTTCATCAGACGGTTTCTTTCAAGCTTTAAGTTGATATTCAGAGAGCCTCGGAGCAGTCGGTGATCAGATCCGGTATTAAACCTGTTGATCACTGAGACATCTCTGAATATGTGCTTGCTATCCGTCATGATGAAGTCGATCTCATTTTTAGTCACAGTGTCGGGGCTTCGCCACGTCCACTTCCTCTGGGGCGGTTTCTTAAAGAAAGAGTTCATTAAGAACAGCCCCTCCTTCTCAAGGAAGTTGACAAGCATTTGCCCCCTGTGATTCCTAACTCCATAACCATGCGAGCCTATTCGGGATTCGTTGCCAGTCCGGATTCCCACCTTGCCGTTAAAGTCCCCCATAACAACGTTGAAGTGAGCCTTGGTGGTGTTATGTAAGGCTTTGGATATGTCTTCGTACATATCCTCCACTACATCATCCGAGTGTGCCGAGGTCGGTGCGTAAACCTGAATTACCTTCAAGCTGTACCGCTTGGACAGCCGAAGGATCAGGTACGCTACCCTGGTCGACACACTGGAGATTTCCTGAACGTTGTTAGAGAGGGCCTTGTTGACGAGGAAGCCTACGCCACCCTGGGATGTTTTATCACCCTCGCGAAAGTAGAGAAGATGGCCCGAGTCTAAGGTTACGGTGTCCTCCCCCTCTCTACGGACTTCACATAACCCCAGAACATGCCATTTAATGTTCTCTAACTCCACTTCCAACTGCGCTAGATGGTGATCAAGCCTCAGAGTGCGTCCGTTAAACGTAGCCAGGGTCAAGTTTTTAAGTAATGATCGGTAGCCTGCCGTAGCCCGGGGATTCTTAGCACCCCCTGCCCCGCCGTTACCATGGCCGCTACCATGGCCAGGAATAGCGAGGCGGCCGGGAACTAGGGGCCACTTTTTGGCGTGTGCAATCATTGGGGGGGGGGTAGTGCCCATAATCCCCACGCTGGGCATGCGGGTTGGGGATCGCAGTTTGGTGATATTATCGGTCTACGGGAGGCGCTGCTGCCCGCCCTCCGGTTTATGTCCCTTAGTCGCCTCTTACGACACCCACGGGAAGAAATGGGGTGGTGCTATTCTAGGCCGGCACCACACAGCCCTGCATGATTGGATTATTATATGAAAATATCCACGTTTATAATGTATTTAAGCAGTACCTATAGCAGTGACAAAAATGTATAGCTTTTTTCGAAAAGATTTAAAGTATTGTATTTTGATAAAGTAACTCAGTCAAAATCTTCCTAATCTCTCCAACCATAAATAAAGCGGTCATACCTAATCAGCGAAAGTTCAAAATAAAAGCAAAAATGATTCGAAAGATTAATCCCATCGCATTTGCTGAAGGGGCGGCTGGAAGATCCAAAACTTTCCAAGAGAAATTGGCTAAAAAATTCCTTTCGCAAAATAAAATCGAAGAGCGGTTTCCGAAAGTTATCGAACTTCCCAACAATCCATTACACAGAGTTCGCTAAAAAAATTGTTCTGCGAGACTTGGAACTTATTATTTTGAGTGAAAACATCGGAGTTTCGACGCCTTACCAAGTTTGGCATCGCCCTAAGATGGCACCCACTTACGCTCGATAAGCTCGCGATTTAAATAATTTTTTTCATAAGTTCGGTACTTGAGACACCAATAAATACAGCGTCTTGGAAGAGGGGATTGAATTATTCACACTTTTCAAGCCATACTCAAATGAAATAACCATCCCCCGAGTCATAAATAGGCCACAATCGAACAGCATTCATGTCAAACGAGCGTAAAACAGTTTCCACCCATCTACTATCAGCTTCAGCACAGGTCGAACTAACTTGCGGACACTAAAATCGCCACTTTCAGCGAGTACTAAACAGCAAACAAAGCAAGCGGCGGCGGCGAGCGGCGTCCGGTCCCTCGACAAAGGCTTTGTGCCCACTGACACGCTTTTTGCGTCGACCGTATCGCCTGATGACGTCCCACTAGATCGATAAGAGCCACCCACTCGACGGGAACGCTTCATTGTATTACTGACACTACGCTGTCTGAGATGTGGAAAATCGTGGCCCTAAAATGCGGACGGGCGGGGATTCAGATGCAAGTCTGACGGGTCAGCCGCAAGGCTGAGGATAATACACACGCAGTCAACCCCGAAATAAAATTTATTGTAGCTTTGCAGTCAAGTAACAGAGTTTGCATAATGCTGAGCACTGAACTGAAGAAGCTGAAGGCTTTTCTATTCTGAATTTTGGTACGATCGGCTTATTCCAGTCTCTCTCTTTGTTTCCCATGGCAGAAAATTGAACTAAAAATAGTGCAGAAAACTCTTTTTAATTTTTTTTCTTATATATCTTTACTCCCTGATCTAGATCCCACCAACATTCAAAGTAAGTACATAAGTTACATAAGAGATCTAATTTGCATTATTTAACCTAAGTATAAAAAAATATCTAGCCACGGCGGTCAGTCTCAATGAAGACGAGCCATGTGCACAGGACATAATCTATGTCCTGTGCACAGTGTACAAGTATAGGCAGACTGGACGGCAGGGAGAGGTTAGGCGCAGGACCAACGACTTAAGCTGGTAAGCTTAACAAAGTAGTTGATTCGCTATTATGGTGATGAAGATGATAGTACCAGAAACAATTTTATCATTCTTACTGAATAAGGTCACCCCTATTTTGTTTCTAGAGCGGCCCCAGAGTAAGCCTACTATACGACGCCGTTGCGTGTTCGATGGATCGCATGGCTGTCTATGTTATTTAATTAATTGACACTGTGTTATTAATCATTAATTAATCGATATTAGACAAGGAACTTGTAAAGAAAGTAGTGGTTAAAGTTAAAGCTGCGGAGGAATGTCTCTACTGTTTCATAAAGAAATAAAGACATTTTGACGTTTCAGCGGAAAGCCATAAGAAAATTCTCGAACGGGATTCGATTTTCTCAATGTTAGAACTTATTGAGTAAGAAATGAGTCAAATGAAGGAAAAAGCATAATAGACGTGACCGTTCGTCAAATAAGTCTTAGAAATAATGCTGGACAATTCACACAGCATTATCTAGCCCCAACATAAGCAGGGCTTGTGATATGGGTACTAAGATAACTGATATACCTAATCAAAATATATATATACCTAGTACCTAAATTGTACATAGAAAACATACAGAACACCTAACCGTAGATCGTAGAAACATTTGTCATGAGACGGGAATCGAACTCACAACCTCCTGCGTCGCAGGCGGACCTTTGCCCTCTGCACCACAGAGGCTGTCAAAGAAAAACTTAAAAATATAGCAGAGGCTCGAAGCTTAAACTCAAAATCTAGCGAGTTACATCCAAGATCTTGTAATTCGTCGCGTTCCTTCAAGAAACTAAATACGTGCCTCTCATACTTATTCGTTGCCCGGTGAGGAATTAGCATAAATTAGTTATTAGACGCGCGTGAAGAACGTGAGTCAGAAGTAAGGCAGGGATGTATTCAGAGGGATGAGTCGATTTGACGTAAGTTTTTTTTTATTTTCTATCAAACATGTTTAAATAAACTTGAATAAATTACAATCTAGCCATGAGTTTGGCTAATAGATACCTATTAGCCAAACCTATGGCTAAGAACTAAGAACGTGTCCATCGGCACTTTTCTTATTGTTTATATTTAAGAGGAAGCCATTAGGTTCATATTGTGTTCTTTAAAATTAGCTGTTATGCATTTACATTATAACTATCATTACACTAACTCGAAAGGTTAAGTTCATTTGACACTTGACGTTAGTAACAAGAAGTAATTGTACGTGACGTCTCCTTTTAGTATGAGATTTTTGTAGTTCCACGTTTACGCTATAGAGGCGCTCAACCGAATCTTTTACATAGCTTGATATCGTTTTCAAAAACTAAAAACCGTCCTAGAGTTCTGCGGGACAAATAATCCCTTAGGATTTTTTGTGGAAATAACCTGGGATAATTTTCTTGACAAACCCAATATAATTAAAATCGGTTCAAGATTGACGGAGAAGCATACCAACTTGTAACCTGTTTTATTTGCAGACAACGGGTTACAAAACTTGATTTGATTTGATGAGAAATAAAACTCATAACTAGAAAAAGAAATAATATACAAACAGCCGAAGAAATAACCTTCTCATTTAAAGTGATGATTTAGATTGACCTTGACTTTCGTATGACGTTGAGAATTCTTTATACGACTAAAACAATGAATAAACTTTTCATTATACGTTGGGAGTGAGCTACTCTCACGTGAAACATTGGGAATAACTACTTTATTCCAAATCAGTAAAAGGTCTTGATAATATCTTGACGTTATCGAAAAACTAAGCTCTAGGCTCCGTAGGAAAGTTTGATCAGTCATAGATCTATGGTTAATTGAAGTTTATGCCATAAAAAACCATTACTCAAACTGCAAGCGCTAAGAAAGCTTTCATAATAAAGTCTGTTCAAAATAAGAGTCGCGGCGATACGGTGAACTAACACTTTTAGTCGTACTGCAATGACAGAGCAGTGTTGTCAACGCAACAAAAGATATCAATTGGCACACGAGCGCCCTCAATTACCACGACTCTTCTCTTCTTGAACAGACTCTACGGGCCTGAATCTGTACCTGCCCCTGATCAGTATGCGTGGTCGACATCTTACGAATAACTCGACACTTATTAGTGACAACGCCGCAACATCGAGCATGATGACGCATAACATGCTAACTCAGTAATTGACGGGAAAAGTAGGTAGGTACTGTGTTTTGAGTCTCAGGTGGTCTTAGGTAACGATTTTCATTACATATAGTCAGCAAAAATTGCGCCTTACCACCACTAGACTGATTTTTCTGTGAAGTGAATAGTTGCCAACCCCGGCTTGCTCGATATATCTATTCGCGTAGCAAAATAGTTTCAAACTTGATAGGCGTTTGGCGATGGTCCATACAAAAACTAAATAATATAAAAAATATCTATCATGGTTATTAACAGTAAGTTAGTAGTAACGTAGGTATTGGTAACATTCGTAGCAAAACACAAAAAATGAGGGTAGGTCGATATATCTGCCAATAAAAATTCACTCACTTCACTTCACGCAGTGCCTTCAGTCATTCCGTGATCATGGCGCATGAAACTGTCCCGAAATATCGGATAGCTCAAAACAATATCCCGTTGTAAGTTACTTTTGACTTACATACCTATATCCTATTACCTAAGTTAATATTGTTAACGCGAAGATGCTTGGCTGAAGACTGCCAAAACTGGCTACTATAATAGAAAAAAAAAACAAAATTTATTTATTTACTATTTTTTACCTCTACATCTATGGTTAGAATGCACACTTTTTTTGTGCTGTGCTGCAGCGGTGATTCAGGTGTGCGACAAGCTTTACTGGTAATAGAACGAGCTCAACTCAAAAACATGTCAACGTTCAACGCTACTCGAGTACTGAAAATGTAGAGTAAAGGTAGTAAGGTAGGTAAGTCAACACAAAGTATTTTCAATATACACCAGAGATCTAAAATTGAATGTTATAATTTTCGTTTCCTTCCAAGAAATACTTCAACTCTTACTTCTTCAAAGTATAATATTTCTATAGGGAATGTTATATGTCCAATTAGGCTCTCAAGCAGCTTGATATACATGTCATGTGATATAACGTAAGGGGCTTACAAGTTCACTGTGCGAACACCGTGCTATCGCTATCTAGGTCTTAGGAATATTCACACAAGAGGATGGAATATTGGTTCCCGGAAGCAAATTCCAATATTGCATAGTGCCTGAAGTTGTCTGATGAACCTACTGTACTGAGCATACTGTAGATACGAGTAGGTACAGGCAAAGCCCTCCCAACTTGTAAGGCTGAGACGTCTTGGACTATATGTAACACGCAACACTAGCTACAGGGTGATATGAATCTTATGTTTTGTTAGTGCTTGGTTCTTCGAGCCGAGCAAATAAATTATTAAGAGCTCCCAGAAAGAAAGAAAGCTTATAGAGCAAAGATTTAAATCGTCATCTTTGCTATAAAGGCTTATGCCTGTGGTTACATAACTTTTATTAAGAAAGAAAATTACAATCAAATAATCGAAACAAATCAGAACTAGTTATCAAGAAAGAAGGGAAGCTGTGAGGCGCTTGCTTAGAATTTGCACCACCCCATCTCTTCGCGTGGGTAAGAGATACACCGGGGACGGGCAGCATCGCCTCCTAAGGAACAATTCTACCACCGAACTGCGATCCCCAACCCGCATGCCCAGCGTAGGGATCAACAGCAGTGGAACAACACAGGCTGTTGAGGTTGAGGTTGAGAAGTAGTACCTACCTATTAACAAATGAAACAATTAAGCTGGCTACAGACTAAGGCCGTATACAGAAAGAAAGCTGGAAACTTACAAGCCCTTACCGGCGCTTGACAGCGCTGGTAACCCTCGCAGGAAAATATATGAACGCGCGCCGATAAGCACTGAACGGTGCCGACAAGTTCCGACAAGCGCTGGTCAGCGCTGGGTGCTAAAATTAATAAACAATTGCGACAACCTGCTTCCTTTGTGTAGAACGGACCAGCGCTGTCAAGCGCCGGTAAGCGCTTATAAGTTTCCAGCTTTCTTTCTGTATAAGGCCTAAAACAATATACAGGTAGCTTGACTGATCTATATAATACCAGTCGAAAGCATCCCCAAAACGCTGGCTGCATTGCTCCACTGTATGGCAATGATGATGCGCTGTGCCAGAAACTCACCAGCTCTCTACTTTAAATATTCGTCTAGGAGCACTCTGTATAAGGAAAGTGTCCGTCTGTCCGTCACGTCTGGGCTCCAAGTAATCGTATCAGGGAGGCACCGTATCTTCTTGGTTCGTTGCACATACCGATTTACTGAGTACCTTAGTAAATTGAACATGCTTCTAAGATCCACAAAGCTTGTGTTTGTGTTTAGAAATATAGATAAATAATGAAGTTGTTTATTTTGTTATCCAATGTGTTGAGACGCTTTATGTAGTAAAATAAAAGTACATATTTTGAAATGAAATGAAATGAAATTTATTTATTTTTCGACTACAACAAAGCCAGACATTGAAAATAAAACCACTTAGAGCTAAAGCATGAGAAGCGGTGAAATTACAATAAGTTCGTAAAATATGAGTATGAGTATAAAATATATATGAGTAAATACATTATTGTGGCAGAGAAATGGGCCATAGCTCAGCTTGATGCTCCAGCATGTCGTCATGCTGTAGCGCTGGTATTCTGCTAGAGGCTACATTTAGGTCATGGACACTTTATTGGACACCTTGATAATAGGTAACCAATAATCATTTCAAAAATAGTTATTATAACACGCATACTAAACCCACTCCGCATATAAAACCCAAGTTATTTTGCTTTAGGAACCTTGCAGTTCGTATTCTATCAGATCACGACGTTAAAAAATATCATCCATTTTAAATAAGGTAGTGTTTGTTTCAAACTCATGATTACGAATTTGAAAAACTTGCAAGAACTTATTCCAGTTCTGGTTCTAAACTTAATAATAATAAAACACCCAATATAAAATAAGACGATATTTTTGGTCACTTATTCAAATTGTCTCTTTAAGTACCAAAAAACTTAATATCCAACAAAATACGACAGTATATATTGTACCTAGGTATAACCTAAAATAAGTTTGTATATAATTTTTTGGTACATACTACATTCTTTACATTCCTACTTAATAATAAAACACATCTACCACCGCTGTGATACAACTTGTTCCAAAATTTGTCGTTGTAAGATGAAGGAGACTCTACATTTTCCGTTGTAACCTCGGTGTTACATTTGTCCTTCCTTGTAACATTATCTACCCTACTTTGTCTACAAGGAAAGGAGAATGTATCCGAGCCACTCAAGTCGGGCGACACCGGTGTAACTGCTATTTTATCTGTAAAGGTAAAAGGGGGTAGTGTTGCCAACTTGTTTTAGTCAAGTTTGTTGGTTTGGACTGATTTTATAAAACTGACAGATGGTTGCAATAGTTTGCTTATTACATAAAAGTGAGATTGGTTCTACAAAGGAGATAGCGATGCACATAAGACCTAGGATAAGTATTTGAAGTTTCTCAACGACACGCATACATATATATATGTAGGTATATAATCTGCCAAGGATCTTCGAAATCAACACAAAAATACGTAAGCGTTTTACATTTTCCTACAAAATCTTTCGTAGTTTGACGAGTTGATTACAAATTTATTACTATACTCATGCGTTAAATTTCGTGTGACAATATAACCGCTTGTGTCTGAAACTTGGCTGCTAACTTAGGTCGTAACCTGCTGCCTTAATTGCGCTTCCTATAAAGTTGATAGATAGAACTAACTTCCTATTGAGCTGGCATCCACACGTCCAAGGTAAAAGAGGGTATATTTCCGAATTCTCTCACGCACGGCCAGAGGGCGCGCTCCACGTCACACCAATACGTCCTAATGTGATGGAGAAATAATTTCCTAAAATGCATTGGATTGAGAGGAGCTCCACATTTGAGTAGTTTTCACTGGCCCGATGTCAATTTACTTTATTACTGGGGATGGAACGGGTAAGTGATTGAGTTGTTATTTAGATTGGATGATTCGGTTTTTGGGTAGGGCCCCACCCACCATTTTAGTTTTTTGGACCATTTTTTTACAAATATGCTACAGCTTGTAGATTCTCATCTTCAGCATCATGTCAGCCTTCACATGTCTACTGCTGGACACAGGCCTGGCTCTTCCCATATATTGGCACAAAAAACGGTCATCTGTCGCCTCCCTCCATTGATTACCTATGACCGCTTCAATCGATTGTATAAATATTAATCTATTTTCGCTTCTCTACCAACTCTACTCTCTATGAGTCATTAGCTAATATAAACCTTTTAATTTTTTCTATAAAAATAATAGTAAATAATATGTTTGAAAAATTCATTATTATTAGGTATTCTTCTAACACAAACTAGGTTTATAGTTAATGCTATTACATTCATAAGAAATCGACCGATATTTACCAACCTAAGGTTACTTACCAAAGTTTGTAATTTCGCTGTTCTTTACTGAATAAAATGAATTTCATAATCGTTTCATTTTATAATTAATAAACAATCTCTTCCGTCCTTCCATTTCTTCTAAAGCTAGTACCCGAGTACCCAATAAAATCTTAGAGCATACCTGCTCTATGAACCAGCGATTTGAAGTGCTATTGTCCGATCGCAATTTCAACTGAGATTGCATACCTCTTGAAACCGACTTATCTTACCAATAATAGAAACAGGAGCCAGCCTAGGAACTTCAGACTGAAATGTTTTCTTCTTATATATAATAAAAATAAAGGTAGTCAACTAAATAGGTATGTATTTCGATTTATTTAATTGTAAAGTACTTTTCTATGACAATTATGCGAAACTCGACTGTGGTTGATAGAGAATATTTATAATTAGAGGTCGCAAAAATTAAGATTTTAAAACATCGATACACAAAAGTGTCTTGTTGACTTATCGATACTAATCTATTATCATATTATAAAGAGGAAATATTTGATTGTTTTTTGTTTGTATAGAATAGACTCCGAAAAAACTGGACCGATTAAAAAATTATTTCATCATTAAAAAGCTTATTTTTCAGGGAGTGTCATAGGCTTTATTTTATCCCAAAATTCCCACGGGAACGGGAACTAAGCGCGTGAAACCACGAGGCACTGTTTGTCTATTATAATCATTAACAAAAATAAGTGAAATAGACCGAATTCTACAATCTTTACTGTTCTCCTTTATCTGTAAAAAGTTGCTTGCTTTTGCAAGGTTTTTTTAGTTTTAGACAAAATTATTGTTAGCGGATACGAAATATTAAAAAAATGGTTAATGTAACAAGTGCATTATATTTATTCCGTTTCCCAAGAGATATTATAAAACTACAAATCAGCAATCAGATTTTATTTATTAAGGCATGAGGTCTAAATTTCTAAGGCATGCATTATTATAATTGAAAGTCGAGTTGTGAACTACCTCTTGAGTTTTTTTTAAAGTTGCATATAAAGTAAACGCAATAAAGAAATCTGCCTTAGTCTATACGAATGTTTAAAACTTCCACGATAATTCAAAAATGCTGCCCTACGCTGGAATGTAGGTAAGTAGCCCTGTCTTCCTAAGCTATCAGAAGATTAAATCAGATATTCACTACTTAATCGACTGGCAGTACAATTCAGCTACAAAGTTATTACTTCCCACTAAAGGCCGTATGCAAATAATGTCGGCAAACTACATATTCCATTGATTGAAACTTGAGGGAGCTCTGAAAGGGCCGCCTCAATTATCAAACAGAGGCCACTTGAAAACTGCAATGACACATGTTAACATTTCGGTTGGGGTGCGGTAGAGTCCGTCGACTAGTTGGGCAACAAATCGAGGTCTTATACTTTTTGCACAACTTCAACTACGTTATTAAAGGAAAAGTTAATTTTGAAACAAATTAAATATTTCAATCGCTCTCGAACAAAACAAATGGCAAATACAGCTATTTTCATTATTAATTTATGAACCCTCGAAAGTCCACCAGTCCTCGACGCGAAGCCTACTCGAAATGCAGCGCAACAAGAGGAAAATACTGAAACAAATTCCATAACTCATTTTCAATCGCCAGCGTCGACATCACTCGACACGCAAACTCTCCGGGACGCACGCAAAACGAACATTTTTCCGAACGAAACGCCCTCTCGACGCAAAACTCTATAAAAACGTCGAAAAAAACAGTAACATGGCGTATAATGACAGCTGGTCCACTTGAGAACAAAAGGGGAGAGCGGAGCCTCGTCGAGAAAAAAATACATGATGAGTTAAAACAACTGCGTACGTGCCGCCCGCCCAGTCGTCGCCGTCCGCCCGCTAATAAATTTTCAATCGCGTTCGATCCCGAGGCAATCGCGCCCGCCGAGTGGCCGGCTCCAACCTACATCCGTCGCTCCTCTCGACCTGAAATTAGGTAGCGCTGAGAAAACTCGTTACGAATATTGCTATACGTCTCGGGGAGAATGGGGCCGCATTCGAGTTTAAAATGCGTATAATAATCGTGGCATTCATAAAAATCCCGTGCGCGGAATGCAAGGAGAGCCGTGTTTTACACGTTATAATTTTGCGCCGAAAGCGGGCTAGAGGCAGGTTTGTGCGGAGTGTAGCTGTAGACTCGGTTCAAATGCGCACGGACCATTAGTTGATGAGCACACGTGCCCGCCCTAGCCGCGCGCCCGCCCCGAGCCGAGAACTGTTACAATTCCAGGGAAATATGAAAGGTTTTTGTAACTCCCAGTTAAAAATATGTTTTGGTAAAACTACCGCTTTCACGCACAATGAGTTTTCGTTGAGAACTTTGACCACGGAAAAGCGAGCGAACGTAAATTTGATGAATGGTAGGAGAAATCCTATTGGCTGGAGAGTGCTCGCGGGAAAGAGGAACTTCTGTGTGATGGAACTGTCTATTCTGTAATAGCTTGAACCACATTGATAAATTCTAGTCAGTTATAAAGTTTTGAGAGGAAATCAACTGCGACAAAAGAAATATCGCTTGTTCTTAAAAACCTTGCTTCGAAGTAAGATGGTACTTACTGACTTTTTTATGATACCTACTTTAACCGTCTCGCAATTTGAAGTAACGTTTCGTATAGACACAATATTGAGTACTAAGATACATATATCAAACGTCACTAAATAAGTCTCTTCTACGAAGCAAATATGTGTTTTATATGAATTAATTCGTCGGATGACGGAGTTCGAAAGCGATTTACTCACGGGCCAGATGGCGCTCGAACTCGGACAGATCAATTTGATGATTGCAAAAAACCCCGCGACGGACTTTTTGATGTCGATCGTAGTACGCCCTTATTTCTTTGCGAGTTTTTAGAATAGGGGTGCTTTTGTTTTGATGTAAGTAATGAGTGATTAATCTAAAAGTTTTTTACTAATCGTAGAATAAAAATTGTTGGCAACTTAAAACAGAGCGCCTAGTAAATTTTTCTCCGGAGAAAAGTCAGTTTACTTGTTCAAGAGTTTTTGAGAATTAAACAATTTACAGAGTTAACAAAACAAAACACAGGTTTAACAAACAAGGGTACAGAATTCGGTCATTTTTCCATTTGCCCTCCACCTCCTGCCGATTGAGGGTAGATAATGTCTGACTGACTGACGTGTTTAATAAGCGGTTATCTTGTCTTGTCACCGACTTACTTATCAGTCATGTTTAAGGGGTGTCGCGCTTTAATAGAAAACTCGATGGAACTGAAAATGTTAAACGGACATGAGAAGCAAAGACCAAAAGGAATCTTCGTCCTATTGGTCTCATAGATGAAGATGACATAGATGATGATGAGGACGATGTAGCAATTATAGTTCTAAATGTCTTGATGAATGGTAGGCATGATTTACAATACTGAAAACTATTGAAAAAATTATGAAAATTGACAAATTAAAATGTATATGTAAAAGCTGTAAAGAGAAATTAAGTGCGCATGATCGAGTATAACAACAAGACTAACAATAAACTTGGGGCTAGATAATGCTGAAAATTTTGTAGAAGATTATTAAAAAAAAACTATGTTATAAATCTTACGAGGACTCATTAAAAAAATCTTTATTTTTCCTGTTCCGCTTCCCCCCAAGGTTTTATTTGATCCTACCCTCTAGCTACATATACTTATGGGTACCTACCTATGTCAGTGTTTAATATTGCACCATATCCAGTCCGAGCCCCTACGAACCCAAGATCTGATATGAGACGACGACGTGCCCTGAATTAATCCCTCTATATGACATCACAATACAGGTCTATACAAGTATACATATAAGCTAAATATTATGGAACCTTCTCGGCGGGAGCATTAGTCGGTGATGTTTTGCTTAGCTGGAGAAGAGAGGTTTATTTTTTTTAAATTTATATATGACTGTTATGTTTTGTAAGTGGGATATTAGAAAAGGAATGTATCGTTATAAAAGGCTTGATGATAATAATTATTCAGGCTTCGTAGTCCCACTGCTGTGCAAATTTTTCTTAAACAACTTTGCAAATGATGATCATTATTTGTGTGAATTTGAAATTATTTTACTCAAAAATCTGCACCAGCTTTTTATTTGGTAATTAAATAATCATTACTCTTAGGCCCGTATTATGAAAGCTTGCTCAGCCATCGATCTATGGCTGAGCAACGCTTTTTTGTGGCATAAACGTCACTCAAGCATAGCTTTATGACTGAGCAAGCTTTCATAATACGGGCCTTAGAGTACAGACAAGACACAAGTACAGATTTAAAATATTCTACTTTTAAACGGCAATACAAAAAACAAATTACAACTGGGATTTACTTTTTTTCTTTTCCAAAAAATATAAGTCCTCTACACTACTACTGCAAATATACTACATAGTTAGATATTTTTTATTTTCATAGAAAATATGCAGAACGCCCTTAACAAATATCTGCAGATCTATAAAAAATTGTCCCGATACGGGAATCGAACCCGAAACCTCCTGCGTCGCAGGCGGACCTTCGACCACTGCGCCGCAGAGGTCTAATTTTACGTACTACCCAGAGTGCAGAGTGCCCATGGCAGCATTACCTTGCAACCTTCATTTGTTTGTAACAATTACATCTCATAAGTTTACAGCAAATAAATACTGTAATATTGGTATGTATAGCCAACAAAAATTGTGCCTTACCACCACTAGGGTGATTTTTTTGTGAAGTGAATCAACCCCGGCTTGCTCGATATCTTTTGTTTTTAATGCAAAACAAAATAGTTTCAAACTGGTTAGACGTTACGTTTTGCGATGGTACCGCCACAAAATTTATCTGAAACGGTAATTCTTTTTCACATCTACTCGTATGTAGTAGTGGGTAAGTATTCAAAATAGAAATTCAGTACAAAAGCGCAAGCTGAACTATAACGTCGTCAATGAAAGCTAACTTACCTAAAATAGCTCCATTTGACTTTGAACTACACAAGTCATAGTCTCTGAAGACTCTCAAATGCCCAACTTGCTGTTGCAACTTTCGGAAGGTCGAATACTTATGTAAGATTTTCCAAGATTGATGTTGATGATGGTCTTGTTTTTTTATTTCGTTTACTTATCTTATTGGCATAGCTCGCTTTTCAATACTCTTTATTAGGCCCCCTGAAAATCGCCTTATTAGCTTTTATCTCATAAATTTTTATACCTGCCTTTTCCGAATACTCAAGCATATTTTTTTATTCATTAAATCAATGTTCTTGCAAGCCCACATGACTCTGCCCCAGTCAGGTCAAAGTAAATACTTGAGATGTCATTTCCCTCAATCAAAACGACCGACGCTGACGGCTTGTCATTGAAATCATGTTCCGAGGGGTGCGCATTCGAAAGTTCGATGAAAGTCGCTAAGAGCGGCGATACCATCGCACTAGACGATAGCATGTGACCACTGCCCGTATCGCCCCCATCGCTCGGCTATAATGAGCCTACAAATCGTGACGGAAATTGAAAGAAAAAACTTCCCAATCGGCAGATCTTATCGCCCATCCTAAACGCTCTCGTAAAAATATTAATAAAACATAACTTTTTCACCCAAACCCACATTAAACTCCGATCCCGTAGGAATTTATTGACAATTACGCGTCAATAAGTGGCAATAAAAATACAATACGCCAAAGTCCACAGATTTGAATACAATTGTACACAATTGTGTAATTCTGTTTTCGTGGAGGCTCGTTTGATTGTGACACTACTAACACAATCACGGACTTTTGGCGGGTCGGTTTCTTTGTCATGTTTATTATTATGATAAACAGATCTTTGGCTTTTGTGTATCAATTTAATCCATAAATTGTTTCCGTTATCGTTTTCGGACATTTTTTTATGATTTATGTGGGCTTTGGTAAATTAACGTGTGTCCTTGCGACCCACTGAGTGCAGAGGCAGACAAAGAGCGTCTCACATCGTGGAATGTAATCTCGGCGAAGACGTCGGGATAATCAGCCGCTAAGGAGGAGCGATGCAGACATAATAAATTAAAACGCGGCTGTGAATGTCGCCTACAAACCACTAATAAGAAGAGCTCGCTTAACCTTATCTCCGATCGAGGAAGTCTAAAAAACGGATGAGGGGTTCGAAGGGGAGAAGAGGGGACTCAAGAACAAGAGCCGTCAGTGAAATAGAGATAGATGAACAGTGGGAAATGAAATTCTTTGTGGCATCGCGGTCCCGCAAAAAATGCACAGATTAGATTTTTCCCCTCGCCGAGGGCCGAGGGTAGATGGA
Organism: Eupithecia tripunctaria; assembly: GCA_955876795.1. NCBI lineage: Eukaryota > Metazoa > Arthropoda > Insecta > Lepidoptera > Geometridae > Eupithecia > Eupithecia tripunctaria. Next base: position 4,943,315 of record OY041603.1, on the reverse strand, counting down.
GGCAATGATTTTTTACAACGCTCTCCGAGATATATATAGGAGTTTTAGTACCAGGATTTGTTGTAACTGCCCTCTGTTTGGGAATTTTAATTTCCTTGAGATTGTCATTAGACGTCACCGAAATCAGCGTATTGAATGTCTTGATAGGATTTCTGTTTTCATTTCCAAACGAGGCTTTCAGATTTAATTCACTTAAGTATAACAATGAGATACATAAATGTTTTTCTTTGAATGACATCATCTATTGTTGTATTCTGCTTTCCATGGCGTAAGAACCTACTTCTACAAATTGACATATAACGAAATAATGTCATAAAATATGAAACAATATTTTTTCGACCACAAACTCGGTCACTGCTTGGCAAACATGCACGAAGCTTTAACACACACAATCTTCCCAAACGCAATACTTACCAACTTAAAACGTAAATCCGAGGTCGTATTAAGTCAGTGCGGCCGTAAAAGCCTGCAAACATCGGGGTGGAAATTACTGAGTATTAGAGCCAAGCCCGAGGATTAGGTGACCCTCTGGTAAAAAACAAGAGGGCTTTGCTTTCAATTGAGATGGGGCAATTGGTGCGGTGTGTCAATGTGTCTTGGACTTACTTACTAACTTTATCATCATTAGCATATACTGCTAGGCAATGGAGCCTGCAGAAAGTACTTTGTCTTCCAAACAAGTCTTCCCGTACAGCACACGAGAACTAGATTTTACACCAATTCATGTTCGTACCTATCATCATTCTAGCCAGGGATCCTTACTGAAGGGCCAGTCTGTCTGTCTTTGTACACTGTTTAATTCAAAAGTAGAAAAAGCAGCGCCTCTCTATGTGGAATAGCGCTTGATCATTAGCAGGTCATCATCAACATCGGCCTTGTTCCATCTAAATAGACTATTTAGGTAATTTGTAGATAAATAATCATGTTAAGGTAATTAGCTTAGTATTTGCCAGACCAGGTAAGCAAAGACACATCTCAAAATCAGCAGCAGAGCATAATCGAAAAAAGGCCAGTCAAACATTATTTTCTTGATCACGTTGAGATGTTTTATTGAACGCAGACGTCAAGCCATACAACGAAATCCACAAAGGAGAATTAATTCTAAATACGAGTAGCAATCACGTTAATCCCAGCAGTTTTTTTATTCAGACTGTTATGTATAGCTTCAGATCGATATAATCCTAGCGAATGTGCTAGGGTTGTCTAGTAGGACGATTGGTCGGAAAAATCCGGTCAACCTGTCTATGGTGTGTGGAGTTTTGGAATACATCGTCGTCGACCACATACACACTTATGATAAAGTGAGACTGAGGTCACACTATATAAAATATGTTTGTGGCACTAATACACGAGGCTCTTTCTGCTATATAAAACGGTCTTGCCGCTAATTGGCTTCAATATGAATATGTGCATAAAACAAACAATAAACGAAGAGTTTGGTGTCAGTGAATCACTCACGGACATTAATAATATTAATAATAATTCGTTACCTGTCAAAGTCGTTATTACTTTAAATAATCTTGAGCAATTAAAAACGCTTCTGGAAGGAAGCTCTGTTAACTATTTTCGTCGTAGTTTTTATTTTAGTGCACACTAAAAAGTTTTATGAATAGCTTATAATATAAATGGACCTTTCTTAACGATTTTCCATTTCTGGAGCTTCGCACGCGTTTTCAGGGACTAAAAGAATCCTATGTTGTTTAAAATTAAAAATAATTTGCGAACCAGAAGATTGCGGGTTCGTTTACCGTCTAGCAACAAATGTTTGTGCGATCTGAAAGTATTTGTTCCGGGAGTTAATAATAATATTTCCTTTTCTGTATTTTTAATTTTCTCATTCGAAAGCTTTCCGGCTATTTTGATATCTTCCCACCTCTAGCCTTGCGTGTCCCTAACGTGTGTCATTTGGTGAAAATAAAGCTTCTCTTGAATCCTACCAAGTGCCTCGCCAATTTGTTTAGCCACTTCAAAGGCTGTTTTTGTATTTGCACTACTCTACGTAAGAATTAGGTTTCATCAAAACAGGGAAAATGTTTAAGCAGAAATACAGAATAAGTTTCTAGAGAGGAAAATAGAAGTGGACATTAGGTAGATATTACTGACGACCGATGCGACGCAGGAGGTTGAGGGTTCGATTTCCGCATAGGACAAATGTTTGTACGATCTGTAAATATTTGTACTGGATTTTCTGAATGTATGTATTCAAAAATCAAGTAATGTATTATATTACGGATCAGTTATGCCATCTTTAGATTGTGTGGAACAATCTGCAGTAAGCTCCACACTATAGTTTTAATTATATGATTTATCAATAAACTCTATATTATACTATGTCACTAACATCATCTAGCCCCTTAAACTATGGATGTGTGGATTGTTCAGCATTATTATTATTATTGGTATAACTTAGCCAGGTTATATAAGCAATTTAGCTATGGCGTTTTGGACTATATACTACTTTGAATAGCTACTCGAGTATTCACGCTACTTCGGGCTTCAGAATAACCTGTGAAAAGTTTTTTTTTTTCAATAAAACAACGATTAAGCAGATGCTTTTCTCTTAAAAAATTTAAATAACGATCACCCATTGACTTTTTAATGCGTTAGTAATAATAAATCAATAGTCAAAAAGTCTATCTAACGTCTAGCTTGGGGCTAGATGATGCTTTATGGAGTGTTCAACATTATAAATCCTCATTGCCATGGTCTGGGGCAATTATAATAGATACCGCAAACTGTACGATGGATATTTAAAATTGTCAGATTGGTTCGGATATGGGACCTTAATCAAAAGGCCCATTAGATTAAACTATTACTAAAAACCAAACAGTTTACATTTTAAAGGAAACCTACGACTATAAATTAGCAAATTATCCGTAGACAAGTTGCCGGTAGAACGGGAAAACAGAAGAGAGATCGTTTCCCGAAACTAATTACCAAACACGATAATTAAAAAAACAGATTCCTCCAAGGAATGGGGGAAATAAAGAAAATGCAGAGTCCCTGAATTTCCATAACAAAAGTTTATTCGTATCGCCGAAAAATATCCATTGTCTCGTTGGCGTTTTGTCCGTTTTTTCTTTGACGTGTCTCATTTTCATTTTTATCTGTGACGGGTAGGTTTTTAATAAGATATGTAAATTGGGATTTTAGAGGGACAGCGTCTTCAGAGTTTGTTCATTATCATATTTTCAATACGTACCTTTACATCTAATTTAGGCGTCGTCGTGTCAGTAGGTACAATGATAAGAACTATGCAAATAAATCTCGAAAGTTTAAAAAGTTTTATGCAAATAAAGTCGAAACTTGGATGTAACTGGGAAATAGGTAAATAATTTTTTAACCAACTTCAAAAAAAGGAGGAGGTTCTCAATTCGACTGTTTTTTTATGTTTCTTATCTCAGAACTTTTAACTGGGTGATCCGATTTTGCTGGTGCTTCCCGTTTGGTAACATTTCAATTTGTTCCAGTTCTGACAATGAGATCCATGAGAAACCATATTATATTTAAAGTCGGTTTATAGTTTTTTTAAAACAAACTCAATTATCTTATAAATGATGGATGTATGTTTGGTTACTTCTTCACGACTAAAATACTTAACAAATTTACCAAATTGATTCCCATCGGATATATTTATCTGACATCTTCGCACGCATTCGAAGTCGCAGGCAGAAACTAGTTTTGAATTTGTAACATTAAATAATTTGAATGTTTAAAAAAAAAAAAAACCGACTTCAAATTCCTTATCCTCTTATTCATAATAGTTTACTAACTTAGCACATAAGTATATATAGTATATTTTTTTAATAAGTAAGTACCTATCTAAAAATTCAACAAAACTACCCACAAACCCCATTTTCGCCCATAATAACTTTCTATAGGCAACACGGCACCGAGGCATTGAAAACCCGACATAAAATTAATTAAAACCATGCAACTATAAAGGCACCATTCTGTCATTTTCAGCTAAGCACTCAGGCTGTGAAGGGGGCTTGAGACCGGACCACGTGAGTCTATTGATAGATCTCTCTAGCGGAAAATATGCCTCGAGAAACATAGTCGTTTAGATTTAGTTACGCAAATTGCGAGAAGACGTAACAAACGCACGTCATTGTTTTGTTAGGTTTATGATAACAATCATCTGTTGAAAACATGACGCATGTCGTTATTACAAAGAATTCTAAGGCCCGTATTATGATAGCTTGCTCAGTCATTCTACTATGCTTGAGCAACGCTTTTCTATGGCATAAACGTCACTCAAGCATAGCTTTATGACTGAGTAAGCTTTCATAATACGGGCCTAAGATTCTAAATGTGGAACTAAAACTGAACCTCTAGAGTGTTATTACTAAAAAAGCTCTTAAAAACACGAAGTTAGCCTAAATATTAACTGAAAATTACCATAATATTTTTCGTCGATTTTAATGGATTAGTAGAACTATCTGTAGATTATTTTCAACAGTCTGTAGTTAGTTCAATTGTTTCAATTGTAAATACTAGGTATTTAATTATCATTTTCTTTATCGACTAAATATACCGATAGTTTTTAGGGTATGGCTACGTGGTTCAATATAGCATTTTTTTTTCAGTTGTTCTTGAGACTCCCGTTAGTTAAAGTAAGCTCGTTCATTTGATAGCCGTTATAACAACACCGAAATCATCAATTAAAATTCGACAGTATCAAATTAAATAAGCACATCAAACCACTAAACGCGTCGCATTAAAAGTCAAATCACCCTCATAAGGGGTGCCTAAATAAATAAATAAGTAGCCGGAATATCGCGGGAGCGTAATAACAGAAGGCAAACAGCATCCGAAGCCGTGAGATAAAATCGTATTGCGTTGTCAAAAATAAATGAATCCGGGGATTAGTGCGGGACACGGCGGGAGCAATATTGTCGCCCAACACGGGGCTACGTTGGCACCCGACGTGGGGCAATAAGCCGTGTGGACGCACCAAGTGATACCAGAATACAATGTAAGGATTCGCAAGATAATTCTAATTGGAAAGTGGAATACTGAGACACTATTTTTTGGGGATATTGCCGCCATATTGGTTTGCGGATTTGTCAGAATTGGTGTGGTGCTGGTTTATTGAAAGCTGCTGCACGCAAGGTTACAGTAATTTCCCTGCTAGATTTGTACATGAAGTAAATTAAAAAAAAAAACAGATTTAATTTGAGGAAAAATAAAAAGATGATAATATATAGAAAGGTATTCTAATGTCAAATCTATCTAGAGCGTTTAACAAAACGATATCAGATTATCATACAAGATTCCTTTGTGGCGGCGGTATCGAATGGGGTGAGATAAACTACTCTCACGATTTTGCCGCAAAGAGAGGGCTCAACGGACGAGCTTTCATCGCAATTGAGTTTTATTCCAATCGAATTTACCTTGCTATGAAAATGCGGAGCGGTCTGCACAGCTTTGCGTTCTATTTGAGCGTGTGGCTTACCTCAGATTAAAGCAGTCAATAGCAGATTAGGTTGTTGGGGTCATCACTCAGGACTATCCAATTTGCAGCTATTCGTTTGATTAGTAACAGCAATATTCTGAACTTCAAAATGAAATATTCCCGAATATAAACGATAAAAGGGATAAAGAGCAGTAATTTATCAATCGCGCATCAAACAGTCGATCGGTCGGGTGTCATTTTATCGTATTTTGCGTATAAATAGTGTCGCCGAGCTCCGATCCGCCGCTAATGATACGGAAAATGACATCTTATTTCGTCGCGTAAATCGAAGAAAAATTCTCTCAGCTCTCGCCATCTACATGAATATTTTATAGGCGCGTCAACAGCGAAATGACAGGTTTTATCGTTTGAAAATTCGTCGAAAATTGCGCGAAATGACGCGTCGATATTTTTTATTTTGTGAGAACATCCTTCCGCCAATCAGGCGCGCTCATTGTGGGCCACAATGAGGCCTCTCCCTCGGGACGTTTCTCCAGTAATTTATATTTAACTGACGCGAGCAACAGTTTATGATACAGCTTTTATATTTTATTTCAATGCCTATCATTTGGAGGAAACAGCTTGATGATAAATAGGTACTTTACTTACCTGAGTACCTAGTTTTTCTTTTTATTGCCATGATAGCGAAACTTGAAATGCATTTCACAGTTTGCTTACTATCTTTATAGCTTCCGAGTAAAGTTTTTAAATTCCTATAAATTAACATGCAAACCCGGACAAAAGACAAATTTTCAAATAAGTAAAAGAAACAAAAGCTTCCAAGGAAATCAGCCAGTGCTTTCAAGTTCCAAAAAGCGATAATATTATGTAGTTTGGCATTATAATTTTAAGCCGATTACATCTACAATTATTCGATACAGCTAGCAACAAACAATTGAAAACAAGCTACTGTTTCAAACATCGAACCATTATTCGAATCGATTCGCAGAGTTTCGCAAGATCAAAGCTTTGTTCTGAGCGAATAGCAAATTGCTATGACGTAAATATATTTATTATAATCTGTTTAATTGGTTGGTAGCATGTAACAAGTGTATTGGCGGGGTAATGAGGTTAATGTAAGTGGGGTGGAGTGACGTGTGCCGATGTAGTGAACAAATCTTACACGACACATACTTGACATGGCTTTATATTGAATAGGGAGGAAACGGAAACAGTTTCAGATACACATAATGTTCTCAAGAAGTTGAAAACTAGATGAAACAATAGAAGGAGAGTGTTTACTAGTAAATATGAAGGTGAAGTTAAAAGACGAGGAAGTTTTACGGTATTTTATGCAAGTAAATATTGTTACATAAACAAGGTTTTAATAAAACTAAAAACTAAATGAAAAAAGAAATGGAAGTACTTATTAATAAATATAAAGGTGAAGTTCAAGATGAGGAAGTTTTGCGGTATTTTTATGACGACATATTTTTTTATAATAATTAATAATATTAGGATAGGAGGAAGAGGCACAGAAGAAATTTAAATAAAGGCTAAGTTGTAAAATAAAGCAATAAAAAGCTTCCACCAACTATGAAGTCCTAATCGAATCTGAAGAATGAAGTCTGCTAAATGCGTTTTGAGAAATTCTTAAAAATCTTAAAAATTGGATAACATATTATACAAAGCAAAAGTATTATAATTGAATATCTATTGTTAATCCATAGACTTTGATTTTGACTTTGGTTAAATCTACACAAAGAAAATAAAAGGAAGATAAAATTAGCAGTGAAAATCTAAAGCAGATCTAATAGCCGCCATGATCCGCATAAGTCTAAAACATATTTCGCGAATTTGTTGGGACGGAACACCTGCCGTAAAGATAAGCTCGATGTCTCGGAGTCCCCTAAAATAACTTCTTACAGCCTCCGGTGCTAGGCGACCGAACCCTCTTCTATGTATTGCTTTATATAATGGATCTTGAAGCTGCATTTTATTACGATATTTGTGTTTAAGATCTCAGTAGCTAGTATAGGCTGAACATGTATCACTTATCGAGCCGACAGCCGACTCATTATTAAATGGTTACGAGATGGTAAGGCGCAAACATCAAAACAAAGTTCAAGTTTTAACAAATTGTTCGAAAACTCTTCCAACAAGATAATACTACACTTTCAGGTAGGTACAAAGTTCCTTTGTTTAATCTTAAACAAGATTAAATGATTGAAGCGTATGTTGCTTTGTATAATACCATAGGTATATCTTTTCGTATACGCAGCGACAATATTACGTATTAATTAAGGAAGTCATTACGCGCCGATAACACATTAGCTCCACGCATGCCGGGAAATTGCCAACACAAAGGAATATCCTGCGTTTTCCCCGTTTCCCCGATTTCCCAGATTTAAAGCAATTCTCGGATTTTGATTAAACTCCCGCTGCTACACCGAGATTATTCCCCTTTCAATGGAAAGAATGGTTTATTTCAGACACCGTGAAAGTGAATTGTATTTCTGCTATTGATTTTGTACTTTTGGTGTTTGAAAGTGAAACTGTTCATGTGTCAAGATTGTGTAATGCGATTTGAAATGCAAACAGCTTCGTTTGTTAGAATGTTCTAGTTTCATAATACCTGTGTTGAATCCCTTTTTACCATAACTAAGCCCTCAAGTACGGACGACTTCCTTTCCTTATCATAGGTGTATAACTAGTATTTGTTTGTATTGTATACTTATATAGCTACTTTTATTGCTCTTCAATTTTAAAGACCCAATCAAAGAAACTCGGCTTCAAACTTAAACAGATTCGTCCAGGAAATCTTTACAAAATAACAGAGTAAGCGATTACTTGCAAACTAGCTGCGATGCTGCGATAGTATGTCACAAAGGCGGCCAATAGAAACTGTTTCATTGGATATCTTCTAAGGAAGTACTGAGTTCGCAGCAAGCGGCAACTTTAGATTGCGGCAATAATTATTTATTCCGCTCACTTGCTACCCGCCTCGGAAACTATTCAGCGAAGAAACGCTATTTCCCGTTGGTCAGATAAGACGTTTGATTTCCCCCATTTTCGTTCGGACTTTAATTATGGCCTCTGGTTTTGTGTAAAATAGTTGGTAGAGTAATTTAATCCTGATATCAGTATGCGGGGTGGCGCGTCCGGACGAGAGAGGCGAGCCAATGAGGAAGGAAACTCCGGCCAAGAAACCCTGCGCATCGCAAGACGTTTGTTTGAGCGCGCTTGGTGTGATGCCAAATTGAATACATGCTACAACTCCACGAACCGACTTAGGTACAAATATTTCCCACGATGCTACATACCACCACACCCAAACTAGTTTAATGTCTCCCTCTCGACCGCCCTCATTTCGTCAGTCGTTGAACTGTATAACTAACTATAGGAGAGCTTACGAAACAAAATATAGCTCCGTAAAAAATAAGCGCACATCAGACTCGAGCATGTAATTCTAGCGCACTCTTCCGGCCCGAACAATGGAGAGAGGGTAAGAACACGAGTTACTCGACACCACGTACCTAACGCAGATTTGTTTCTCAGCGTCTCAACGCGCTCCATCCCAAAACAAACCTTCTCAAACAAAACATAGGCCCCATTTTAACTTCTCAAGATCCTCATGGCATGGCACGTTTCAAAACTGTACACACGCAGGAAATTCGCGATAGTCAAATTGTAGTCTTACGGGGTGTGCTACCATTAAATTATAACATTCGCAACTGTGTTACGCGTATATAAGGTAGTATTTGCATCACCCGCGGCGAGAAGGGTCGTCGAGGCCCGCGAGTACCTACCTCACGTGAGGACTGCAAAAGAAAAATGTACCTTTAACGACGACGTGAGGATTCTGGGAGTCGAGTGAAGAAAATAAGCCGTAACAGGATGTCATTCAGGATAATGCCTCTTTCGTTTTATTTTTCTTTCTGGAGATTTAGAATACATAAGTACCCGTGCTTCCATGAAAATGTAGCATCGATTTCTTACTCGTTAGGAACAAAGAAAATAAACGAGACGCTTCCACGTCGCAAAGGGCTCAGTGCACCTACATTTTGTGACGTGCCCTAGACTCCATTCATGGCTGTTAGCTGGCACAAAGGCGGGGCGGCGGGAGCCGGCTCAAAGCCGATATATTCCAGTCATTACACCCGCGACTTGCGCAAACTTCGCCAAGTGATCACCGGCTAGACACTGGCCCCACACAAACAAACTATACATAAAAACTCGTACACAGGTAGAAAAACGAGTGTGCGAGTCGATTGCATGTGTGAGACACAATTCTACTAAGAGCCGACCCCCGGTAGCTACTCGTAGGTAAGTAGCTATCGCGACTCCTTTGTTCTAGCAGCTGATTGGAGCTGGGGCCGGAAATGCGTGTCACCCCACCCCCTCATTGGTCCGTTTCATTTTCTTAGCGCGAGAGAGACGCAGCTACGTGAAGTGTGTAAGGATACCGATCTCTGTGTGCAAAACGGTAGGTAGGTGTCACGAGTTGCTTGTTTTGCTCGTTCACCATGTTGGCACACGCTCGTCTAGATAAACTATTTGGGAGAGAGGCGAGAGTTCGGTAATTGTTACGCGCGAGGGATTCCGATTTTATCAATTAGAATTACTGGCACCTTTGTAGACCTTCGTTTTAGAGAAAAATTGTCCCCTGAACCGCCATGCTTGTCACACAACATGCAAAATTGAAACTGACCACTGACCATTACACAACTGAAGAGACTAATTATAGATTGATAAATGTAAGGTAAGTTATCAGCTGCTATACGCGACCAAAACATAAGATCTAAAAATCAACACAAAAACTCTTCCATATCACACTTTTTTAATATAATAAATGTGAAAGTTTATATGGATGTATGGATGGATGTTGGTTACCTCTTCTCGCCAAAACTACTGAACCGATCTGGCTGAAATTTTGCATATAGGTAATTCTAATCCTGGAATCAAACATAGGTACATTTTAACCCATAAATCAGTTCCCGTGGTATAAAAATCACCTTTAAACGTTTCCAAACAATGCGTGCGAAGCCGCGGGGCGCAGTAAACAATAAATGTACACGTCGAAAAGGTCAACTGAACTTTTTTGACCATGCGTCTAATAGATGGATCATATCCAAACTTTTTTGAAGTCTCCGGTCTCTTATATAATATTTGGATCCCCAAATAGCTATTTAGGTAACCAGTTTAAAACATTTAGAACGGAAAATAATGCATATCTGTTTATTTACTGGCACTGCGCGTGGTGGTGGCAGGGACAGGCTAATCGCCACTTTATCCCGGCTGTCAGCAACAGCATTCAATTCTGGGACGCTGTGTTAGGTAACCTTATTATAATGCAATAAGGGCGTAATAAAACAGTAAACTTTAAGGTACGAACATCGACTTGGTTAGAAGCTAAAATTTAAGTTTGTTTAGGATTGCTAGATATGGAGGTATAGCAACAATAATTAATTATTTTTTTAAAAACTATGAGCCGACTTCAATTTTTATAGTTTTTTCATGATTTTTTTATGGATTCCATTGTCAGAAATGAACCAAATTAAAATGGGATCACACGGGAAGCACCAGCTTTCATATAAAAAAAGAATCATGAAAATCGGACCACCCGGTCGGAGTTCTTACAACAAACATAAAAAAATAATATAAAAAATACAGTCGAATTGAGAAACTCCTCCTTCTTTGAACTCGGTTATAAGGTCAGCTATCACAGCTATCACTGACATAAATAGTTGTGACATAAATAGTTGGTTAAAAGCTCGGGTGAAAAGCTTCGTCAAACTGAAACAATTCGAATATAACTGAAAAATACTATATTACCTACTTTGCGATGACATCTAAATGATATGATTCGGCTACCTGAATAAAAATGTGCCTAGCTCCCGCCGATATATTATAATAGTGTAAATTACCTAAGATTATTCGCCAAAATACTTAATATTTTATAGATATCGGTGAATAATATGATAAAGTTCTTGTTGTGGTTGATGAGTACATAATTTAGGATTTTTACTATAAAACCTGTACCTACTTACGGTGGTACTTACTTTTTTCAATAGTAGTAATTAACAATATTTGAAATAATTGAGTTAACTGCAGACCGTTACAAACAATCCTCAAGACGCTGACTGCATTGCCCCGCTGTATGAACCTTTTCGAACCTTATCTATTAAATTAATTAATTATGAACCTACTGTATTAAAAATTAGAATTCTGCTGTCTACAATCACACTTTTATCAGAATTGCGAAAGTTTGTATGGATGGATGGATGGATGGATGTTCGATTTCCGTGGGATAAAAATCAGCTTTAAACATTTCCATAGAAAAAACGCGTGAGAAATCGCGGGGTGAAGCTAGTAAATAAATGAAGCTGGACAATTCAGACAGCATCATCTCTAAATAGCGCTTGTGTTATGGATACTACGAGTACTTATATGACTGATATACTTAACGATACATAAAAAAAAACCCAGAACACTCGGATCTAATGAGAGAGTACCTGGATGTTTTTTTTTGGTAACTTTTGTTTTATATAAATTAGAGTATTATTATTCGCCAATAGATGTCAGGAAGAGTCATATTTTTTAGTTTAGGGCATAAGTTGATGAGGATAAAGTTGATTATTGAAAACACGAATAAAACGACACTTTTCTAAAATTGAATCTAAGCTAGATCGATTTATTTTCCCCTGTATACATTTCAAGAAAATCGTTGGAGCCGCTTTCGAGATTCAGGTTATATCTATATTATTTATAAGAATTGCTCGTATAAAGGTATAAGATATGGTGGTAGTTAGGTCATCATCAACACTCCATTGCTCCTGTCAGAAGCATGCAGACGGCACGTGGCTGCCAGTGTGCGGTCGCCACTCCATTATATTATACCAAATGTAAATGAAATGTAAATATAATGGAGCCTCTGAGTTAGGCCATGAGGCCAGGGTTACGCTTGGAGACAGCTCTGATTATCAAATAAAAATGGAGTATTGCATTTTGTACATGGATTTAATACGTTTACACTACTTACTTACATATTATATCTAAAAGGTTAAATAAGTAAATAATTGAGGACAATTCACACACACTTGTGTTATGGATAACTGATATACTTAATACAATACACTCCATAGATAGATATTTTAAGATACATATAAAACACCCAGAAAACCCTGAACAAATTTCTACAGATCCTAAATACATACATTTGTTCCGAGGCGGGAATCGAACCCGCAACCTCCTGTGGCGCAGGCTGGATTACGTTGCATCTGATCACGGCAAACTGTTCCAAAAAGTTTAATCTGATCACGCCATACAAATTTTGCCTAACTTTATAATTTACGTTTGTTAGCATAATAAGTAGTTTTTCATTATTAAATACTGATGAATGTTATTCTTAGTGTATGTTTATTATGATTCTGTGGTTATGGTATCATGGTTATGGTATCATGTATTATGGTATCATGGTACATGATCAGATTTATCTCTGTTTTCAAAATCAGTCTTCTTTTCACGGCAAGTTTGCCGTTAAACTGTTAGGCGCAGTTGAGCCTAACAGTTTGATCCAATTACATTTCACGAAGAGATCACAAAATAAACACAACACAAAAACTAACACAAAAAAATCCTCCGTAGTTTCTTCTCTTTGTCGCCTTCAAGCTCATTCTTGAAGTAAAGTTTGTTTTAAAGCGAATTATTATATAGGAGTAATCATTAATGAAGTAAGCAACTCAATCCCTAACTTGGTTAAACTTAAACATTAACTAGGTTTAAAGATTGGCACTCGTACACGTAATTATTAATCGTATTGGGGTTGTAAAATTCAACCCCAATACGATAATAATTACGTGAAACAATAAAATCTCTCTGCCTTATTCTAATTTAGTACCAGCCAGTACTTACCTATCTTTTTACACACACCTTTCTTTATAATTAAAAGATAATGGGACTCTTTACTCTTCTATCCATCAGCTTATGTAAGGAAGAGATAGAGTCTAACACTCAACCCTTTAAAACTATACCTACTACAATGATTATGGATGTCTTTCTCACCTAATGTCACTTAGTTTTTAAGCTGTTCTATTGTATTGTTTCCTTTAATAAGTGTGCAATAAAGATTCTATTTATCTATCTATCTAATGACGCAAAGCTAAAAAAAAACAACTGAAAGTTATTATTTCCGTATAATTTCAAACCGGAAAGTTACACAGTCTTTCCACGAAAGAAAACAGTTCCCAGAAGTTACATAATCTCAAAATAAAGTTGGCAAATATTAAACGCCCGAAATAAGGAAATTTGCAGAAACATACAGAGCGCAATTATAAAAAAACATTTCCTCATCTATTTGTGTCGTCGTTTGGAAGAGGCCTGTATTCAGCACTGGACTAATATAGGCTGATGTTGATGATGAATCAAATAAAATAAGTAGTAGTTTGAGTTTAATGCACAAGAAGACCCAAGTGTGTTTTGACTGTTCTTCATTACTAGTAAGTTACCTTCTCAACCTAGTAGGTAGAGTATCTCATTAGTCCACGTAGGTAGTACTTACGTGTATGTACCTATAAGAAAAAAAAGGAGCCAGAGGTAATAGAATAAAATAGAATAGAATAGAAAATCCCCGGTAACCCCTTCCTATCAGGTGGACCACTTGCTTGACCTTTGCGTCATAATTGTAACGAATAAAACTTGTTTTCAATTTATAAAGGCCTCAAAAAGTGCGTGGGACACCCATGTTCGTAATAAGTCGTGGTCATAACTCATTTCGCAACACGTGAACTAATCATAACAATTTTAAACTTTTAATTGAATTCCTACATTAACGCGCATACCTGAGACAATATGACAGCGCTACCTATTATATCATATTATTACGTTCAACATAGAAAATTTAAAAATCCATAGTACAGCTTGTGGTATCACACATCACACATCACACATCACATCACACAATATTATAAAGGCGAAAGTTTGGATGGATGTATGGATGGATGTTTGTTACCTCTTCACGCCAAAACTACTGAACGGATCTGGCTGAAATTAAGTTTTAATAAGATAAACTAGGTGGCGCTGTCATATTGGCTCAAGTATGCCCTTAAATTAGTAATTGCGTACCACACACATAATTTTGTTTCGTCTAAATGCGATTTTATTGACCACTCTACCTGCTTATATTTCTTTTAACTCTGTTTTCTGTAACACCCTCAAGCTATCTACGTTTACAAGCCTTTGTACAATGTAAATTATATTTTTTTTCTCTAAAAAACACTGGTAAAAAATAAGTTTTGAGTTTTTAAAACCATGAACACAATTTGTACCCACACAAAAGTCCATTTAAAACTACCTGCCTTTTGAAATGCAAACAAACATCTTATCGGCTCGCATTTCTTATTGTAGACTACGTCACTCCATTCATAGTCATGTGGTTGACATCTCACCTGTCAGTAACCTCAAGATAATAAAACCAGCCAAGTGTGAGTCAGACCGGCACATTAATGGTTCCGAGGCATCGTACAATAAACACTGTTTATTTTAAGTTGAGCAAACGAACGCCAAGAACGCGTCTCTTGCATGAGTATGTGATAGTTGTTCGTTGAATTTTTAACTACATTTAATTTTTATAATTATTTTTTCTTAGACTATTCTTATTCAAGTATCTACCTTTAAAAAATACAGCGGTTGTTAAGCTCAAAACAAATAGCAAAACGTGACGTTTCATGGATCTTTTGTTTAGCAAAATATGACTATTGTTCTTATAATTTATCGTTATATCGGCCATAGAAAAATACATCCAGTGACAATTTCTACCTATTATTATTATTATTTCTAACATACGGCATAGGTACATCCCGCTGACAGACCTTTCGGTACGGAACCCTAAAAATCCATAAAATCGTACCCATTCAGAACTAGCAATTGTTCAAAAACCGCCCTAAAGGGTGATAAGGGTTGATAAACATATCAATAGGTTTTTTCTTACACCTGTTTGTGATGCAATAAGAGTCATGCTGTTGTGGAGCACAATTGAAAAATATCGATTATCAGTCGATTGAACATCGTAATCGATATCGAAGGACCTCCCAAGCGACGTATTATGTGTAAATAAGAGAGCCGTTGTGATGAAATAGAGATATCAAAGTTATATGATTATTTATTTTTCATTGAGATTTTTGCCGAGTGCTAAAATTCACGTAAAATCTAAAATCGTACGATTTGCGAAGTGAACTAGGTACTTGTTTTTTTTCTTTTCCTTTCTTATATTTTAATTATTTATGAATAAAAAAGTACAGTGAACTATAATCATCATTTATTCATGAACAATAGGTACAGTTCCCAATCTGCATAAAAACATTTTCCTTTTCTGGCTCCATACATCTGTAACATCATTAGCAATAAAATAATTTTAAGGGAATTAACTTATACTGAGTGAATAGTAAAGACCAAAACATACTAGCTCAGTCTAGATTACAACAACACGAAAAACTTGATTAAATTTTTGTACTAATTATACGTGCAATACACAGAAACCCACAATTATACACACACATAAAATCAAACCTTCTCCACATACACAAAAACATACACACACACACACACGCGCGCCCTCACACACACTCACCCACATACACACACCCTCAAATACACCCCTCTCACACACACACAATGCCATTTTATTTTCAGTTTGGTCAAAAATTTTTTTTTTACATTTACAAAAGGCTTCATTAGTTAAACGAACGTACGAACAACCGAACACCATGACTATATTATATTCGTAGACTGTAAATTCTTACGCAGTCTTTTTGTAATATTTTTTTAATTTTTGGGTAGCCATTGAAAAGATGTGTTACCGTTGTCCCCGGAGGCGTTGTCCGGACCAGGGACGATGAGACGTCATAAATATTCTTTACCGTAAAAAACGTACTTATTGCATTTTAACAATCAACTTCAGCTATTTCTACTTCTAGCCAAACGAAAAGAAAACATTCAACTTAAAAATAAATGAAATACCGCATTCACTTCGAAAAACATTGCAATTGCAAAACAACGCTGCTGAAAATCCAAAGTTACGTTAGTATTTAAACAAGCAGAGCCTACAAAAGCGATACTCTAAAAACTGCACTGTAAAATACATCGCGAAGTTACTGCTGAAAGTGAGGTAACGCATAGAACGCTGCAACTAACCAGCCGTACTGCCAAGGAAACGGGTCAAGGTACAAGCGGAAGCGATTTCTGACAAAAGTCGTTCGAAATTTTCCGGTGATTAAAAGTTTGTCGACGACACAAACATATGTTTGATACAAACAAACAGTCACACAAACACACAAGTTGTCAGCAAAAAAAGAAATATTAAATGGCGAGCGCAGCGAGTCGTAAAAACCAACCGATGGATTCAGGCACATAAACCGAAGTTGACTGCAAGCGAGTAAATTCAAGGGTCATTTAAATCTTAGATTAAGAATGATTGACTATTTGGCTAAAATAATGAATTATTTATCTTATCTTATTGCGATTCAGTATGAATGTAAGCGGGTTAACTACGAACCTTGTTTGTGTTGGAAGAATACCAACGTTTATTGTGATTCTCTTAAAATCCGGCAAAAGAGACACTCTCTTAACAAAACTAAGAGGAAACCTAAAACTTTAACGATTTCCTGTTATAAAATCGCTATTCGCGTCTCACTTACGTCACTTTGTAGCTGAATAGCTGGTGTCGGCAAGGCGAGCGCCTACCGTTGCATATTTATGAAGCGCCTCAAACACTATAAATAGTTGATAGGAGACCCGGCCTCGGCGAGTAATGGAGTAAATACATGGAGTATGTTCGCCGTAATTTGTAATGAATGCTAAATCCACTGTTGTTTTAGTCGGTCGGGGATAGTTGTGATTGTTGTTGGTTTAACAATCGGTTTTTATTTTAGTTTTCATTTTCAGGTGTTAGTTTTTACAGTTGCCAAGTCAGTGCGTGGGGTCTTATTATCAACTGTAATTTGACCTCATAATCTGTTTTTTGTTTCCTTTTGAAAAGGTTGAATAGTCACCTAGTAGGTAAATCTGCATAAGACTGACTGACGGCTTTTATCTAAACAGCAAGTTATTTTCAAATGACCTTTGCAACGCATATTGTCTGAGACTTTACGCTGACCGTACACCAACCTAGCTAGCTTAGATACCCAATCACATAACTATGCAAACTACTTTCCGAAAGAACATAATACTCTTACGACTAAACCGTCATATATACCACCCAAAAGTAAACTCTAACCCTTCAGTGTAAGCTTTACTTTCAATTGAGTGTCCACCGCTGTTATCATCATTCAAGAAGAACAATCCACTATTAGCTACGTAGTACATGTAAGTGTGGTGAGAACGAGACTGGAATACAGTATGGGCGTTGTAGCAAGCCTTAAAAAATCAAGCCGCCAACAACACAGAATTCTAAAAATATCGATGTAGGGGACATTCGTGCAATATGACGACAACGTGACAAGTTTAAACTTCCCCCACTCACTTGGCTCAGACATTTGGCTTCTACAACGTGATTTATTATATGGTATACTAATTATGTTTAAATTAATTCGTACCACGTATTTTAGGATCGCCGTTGATATTTTCCAGAAGAATAAACAATGCTAGACAATTTTCAACTGTTTCAATAAAGACACTCGTATTGAAGGGGTAGTCAATATCATTTTGGCGCAGACAGAGGGACGGAATAGCGTACACGGCTCCAATACCTGTGCTGTATTGCGCGTGAATTTCGACGTTGTAAATTTCAGCGTAGAATGCCGGGGCAGTGTGGAAGGTAGCGGAAGGCTGGCTATTCAGTGTTTAATGGATAGTGAGAATAGTGGATTTTCGTGTCGTGTGGTTGCGTGGTACGGTCTGGGCATTGGCGAGCGTGCTAATCTGCGTCGAGCGCGTGTGATTGGACCGAGGCCGTTGTCCAATTTTCCGGTGGCGACGGTATTAGTTGGACAGACAACGTCGCCTAGTAACTCACCTACCTACATATTTCAATAGCTTCAATACGGTTTGATTGATGTGAGCATGCCGGTCATATTTCATTAAACGACCGTTTTTAAGCGTGAAGGGTTTTGGGAAACGACGGACATAGTTTGTTATTGTCTTTGAAATGTCAAAACTACTAAAATGTATGGTTTATCAAACAAGTTGTTCTACAAAATTCATTGAATAAAGAAGGTATCTAGTCTAGTTAGTGAACATTGACCGATAAAAAACATAAACTATTTCGGTGCCATAAAAACTATTTCAAACGAGAGCATATTTGGAAATAAAACCTACGTTTTATTTTATTGTCTCTTGTTCTATGCATGTTATATCGATGTTATACCTGAAAAAAATAGTTTCAGTACCTACCTATTGTGTACACATATTTTTTCGTGTACAACAGAAAATCACAAAGGCAATCGCGTACTGAAATTCCACTACAAACACCATATAAACTGGGGACTGGCAATTTGTATTCGCAAACAAATCTGCTGATGCAAACAGCGCGGTGCAATCCGGTTCCCTAATGATTGTTTACTGTGGGGGCTAGTTACTGGCTAATGTAATATTAATACAATTCATTAAACGAGGAATTGAAGGACCCTTTACTTATGAGTCTATGGGGTTGACTTTTTAAATTGGATATTATTGACCCCCAAACAAGTGCGACAAAATTCACATAGACGAGTGACGAATTAAGTATATCAGTGATCTGTATCAACCTCACCAGCCTGTATTGGTGCACTGCTGGACACAGGCCTCCCCCTGATAAGCGCCTTACTGGCGTTTATCTCATAGGGGGCACTACCCCCTATGAGATAAACGCCAGTAAGGCGCAAAGTAAAACATATCTATACTACATGTACATATATGTCGCAGCCGGAAAGTAGAATTAGCCCGTTTGTAAGCCCATTTCCACTTTAGCTTTAATGCATATCTCAAGGCATCAGTGGCTTTTGTTATTGATCTTGGTTTTGTGTGTCTTATTTTATCTTATTTCTAGAAACTGGAACGCAGCATGCTCAAGGTAAACCTTGAGCATGCTGCGTTCCAGTCCTCTCTGGCAGGTCGTGATTTTTTGTTTGACTCTTGATGTGTACTTCCACGTCTGACAACCATATGTCAAACACGGTATGAGACTAGAGTTCATTATCTTTGATTTTACACTTATAGACATGTTACTTTTGAAAACTTCTCTTTTCTACTTCTTTTTCATTGTTTTTTCTGTCAAAACTGATAGTTTTACCTAAGTACATTGATCTGTGTAGTTCAATGGTTTATTTCCAATTGTTATTGGTGTTTTGCAGCTATTCGTCAGTGCCATTGTCTTAGTGAGTTTGATTTCCAGACCTACCTTTGCACTTGCTTCTTGCAGGGATTCGATCATAAGTTGCAGCTGTGAGCTTGTCTCTGATAATATCACTATGTCGTCTGCCAATCTCAGGTGGCTAAGGAAAGCATCTTGAACTTTTATTCCTTGTTTGCTCCAATTAAGCTGGCCAATGATGTTCTCAAGAATGGCTATAATTGTTTTTGGGGATAATGGGTCTCCTTGTCTTGCTCCTCTTTTTATGGGAAAGTATGGGTCCAGGGTATCTAGCTTTATTCTGCCTATGTTGTTCTTATATATACTTTGGATGACCTTTACATATTCTTCGTTTACTCCTTGTTATGCTTTCGTGTGCCACCGTGTCGAAGGCCTTTTGGTAGTCAATAAATGCAATATAAAGATGTCTTTGCTGTTCTTGGTATTTCTCTATTATAAGCTCGAGGGTGTGTATGTGGTCTATTGTAGAAAATCCCTTTCTGAAACATGCCTGTTCAACCGGTTGTCTTGATTCTATTGTAGGGCTGATTCGTGTGTTTATTATAGAAGAAAACAGTTTATATAGTGTTGGAATTAAGCTTATCAGTCTATAGTTTCCGATGTCTTTTGGGTGTCCTTTTTATAGATTAGGATGATATTAGATTCGGACCATTGTGTAGGTGTTTTGGAAGTTTGAATTATAAGATTGAATAGTTTAGCTAGTGGCGTTGCTAGAATATCTTTTGCTGTCTTTAACACTTCGTTAGTAATATTATCTGATCCTGGTGATTTTTCTAGTTTTAGTCTTTTTATAGCGTCTACGATTTCATTTTCATCTACTTCTTTGATATTTTCTATGTTGTCAATACAGTCACCTTTTGATTCGTGGTTGTTTGATTTTGGATATTGTCATTTCGACGACCTCTGTGGCGCGGTGGGCGAAGGTCCGCCTGCGATGCAGGAGGTTGCGGGTTCGATTCCCGCCTCGGGACAAATATTTGTACGATCTGCAGATATTTGTTCAGGGCGTTCTGGATGTTTTCTATGTATAATAAAAAATATATATCTATGTAGTGTATTGTATTATGTATATCAGTTATCTAGTACCCATAACACAAGCTCTGCTCTGCTTAGCTTGGGGCTAGATAATGCTGTGTGAATTGTTTAGCATTATTTATTTATTTATTTATAGATTTTTATAGAAGTCAGTTGCTGTTGTGATGATATCTGTTCGTTTGTTTAGGTCCTTGTCTAACTTCTTCAATCTTTATATCCAAATTTTATTTGTTCTTAGGTTTTTGTAGGTCTTTTTTGTGCTGCCAGTGAGCTGAAGCTGTCTTTCTATGGTGTCTTGTCTGTACTTTTCATAGTCATTTCTTATATATCTATTTACTAACTTGTAAAGTGCTGAAAGTTCATTTTTCATAGATTTTGATTTATTTTTTGTTTTCTTTAGTTCTTTCCTTCTCTGTAATAAGGTTGTGGTCCGAGTCGATAGTATTTTATGGTGATTATGATCGTCTTCTGTTTCTCGAGCTAACTTTAGGCTACTGGTGATGGCTGTTGTTATGTTGTCGTAACGAGCTTGCGGCGAGATGTTTTGTTCCCGTATGCACGGACTGGACATCAAAAGTGATAGATTTTCTTTGTATTTTGAAATCTCTACTTCATTTTAAAGATTACTTGTCTGTTTATGTCATAGGAACATCAAAATATCAGAATTATAGACAATTACTGACAATAATTCTTGAATATCATGACATTTTTTTGTTTATAAAAAATATCCAGGTTTCTGAATCAGGTTATAGCCGTTTTACAAACGGGCGGATTTATTCAGTTTAGAGTCAGCCAAATCGTATAACTTTGAGCGTTCTACAATCAGCCTAGGCATTTAGCTGAATGGCGCCGTTTTGTTAACGGGCTAGTGATTTATGATCAAATAGTGTAGCACAGTAATACTTTGCTACTGGTGTTACTTAATCTTATGAAATTTTCATAAGATTAAGTAACATCAAAGGTTAGGTTTGATTTAAGTTTTTTATTCAGTTGTTGTTATGTATCTACTCTTGCACCTTATATTTTGTAAACTAGTTAATTGTTACAATTGTTTTTATGGTGATAGTGCCTCGAGTAAGGGGCAGTGTTAGAAAACCTTTGTGAATAACTAACTAATCTCCTTGGATTTATTTGAACTTCCTTCAGAAGTTCAATTTCGATGGTTGTCAAGAATGATGTCAAAGTGATTCAGTGTAAAATATATAATATTGGAGTAAACATGGTTTTTATGATTAAATCATATCATGATTAACTAGTTTACAAAATATAAGGTGCAAGAGTAGATACATAACAACAACTTAATAAAAAACTTAAATCAAACCTAAACTTTTCACAAACATAATATGCTTGACCCTTGACAAGGACTTGGTGAAAAGGTCTGCATCCAATTCGGCCGATGGCTTATATTGCAATCTAATCAGTTCATTATCAACACATTCTTTTATAAAATGGTGTTGAACGTCTATGTGCTTGGTTCGACGATAGTGCTGATTATCAACCATCTTCATCGTACTCTTTTTGTCATTGTGAATTGTTATGGTATCACGTGGTAGGTCAAATGTTTTCAATTACATTAAAAAACTGTTCAAAAATTTTGCTATAAAATATTCAATACTCAGCCTCTGTAGGTACTAGAACAAGCTACGGTGCTTTGCTTATGGCTATGCCAGTTAATTAAGTTAAAACCGTACCTACTCACGAATCCCGAATAAGATTTTCGATCGTTTATATCCCCCGCCCAACGATGTGTGTTTTACTAGCTTTATTTATTTATTTGATTTTATTGTATAATAAAAATATCTATGTAATGTACGAATTTGTATTATGTTTACTTATCATTATCAGTCATCTAGTACTCACACATAACAAGCTCTGCTTATCATGGAACTAAATGACGCTGTGTAAATGGTCCAGCATGTTTTATTTATTTACTAAATTTTATTTCTAACGAACAATTGTTATAACTGTAAAAATTAATAACGGACAAATCGAGACCGCCTACGGGCCCTATTACGATCAAAGTAAAAATATATGAGGCGAAGGAGACGAAACCAAACATATGCTGGGGTAAATATTTGGACAAAACTCCCCTCTCCCAGTGGACCTCTCCCCGTGCCGTAGACTAAAAAGGAGTTACTACTGCACCGTGGATTGTGCAAAAGTTGGTGTATTACTTACGTCACATTGTTTCCGTGTCGATTAGTTAACCAGTGACGTCTTTACGCAGCTGCGCAGGTGTAACAACAGAGTTTTCTGAAAGTATTTTTTTATGGAAATAAGTTTGTTTACACTTGTTCCGGGCGGAATTATTTCGGAATTGTTTTTGTTTTGTTTACCAGATATTTCTTTTATTACACCATAATATTTTCCTGTTTTTAAAGGTTTCCTATTTAATTAGAAGTACACAAATACCCATGACGTCATTCAACTACATATATATCACTTTTTCAAAGGTCAGAATCGCAATCCGGGGTAAAGTTGCTCTTACTTTACATTTTATAACAATGACGGCAACACAGAAAAAGCAATCCATGAAACAAAAAGTTGAACTTGGTGAAAGAGGATTATTCCATTTTTAGCCCTTGCAATCTTAAGGGGAAAACTGGACTTCAAAAGAATTAATTCCAGATTTCCTCCGGCCTAGACAACGTATATTTGTAGATAGTAGAAAACGTAGACGGTAGAAAAGTCCCAAAGGTTTGACATCTGCCTTAGATATGTCACGTGATCGGTTCCGATTTTTTCCCTACGAATCTTTTAATTGTTTTCGATTCGCTTCATAGCGAATGCCGGCTGGCTAGGCAATTTTGCAGTAGAAATTGTTAAGAGTGACCGTGAGAATGTATGAGTATTCAGACTCCCTGGACGCAAAAAATCGCAGAAAAAATGTACTCGAATTGCTTGCCCAGAGCCACATAATAGTGATTGAACTAACCTGTCAGTCCCATGTTAAGTGGGTTTGAGGGAGCCATGCCTCTATTGTCCGGGTAACCGGTAGCGTGTTTTCTTGATAAATGTTTGATTTGGGAGTATTTGCTAATCTACCCTCGATATAATGCCTTGGGTGTTTGCTTTAATTTTTTAGTTTGTGGAATATTTTGATAGGATTTCATAAACTTTGCCAGTTTAATGAACCGCAGTAATTTTTGTGTGTATTTTATTATCTTATTTATTTTTATTTTTAATATTTTGATAATAAGTTATTTATTTAGAAAATATAACAAAGTACCTCCATGCATATGTACGTTATAAGGTTCATGAAAAACTTGAAAATATATAAGCGATGAATCCGCGAAAAAACCTGTTATAGTTTTCTTCTCTCTATCTTCTTTTCTATGTTCTTTTTTATGTGTCTGAGTTACAATTAAATGTTTGTTTTTCTATATACTTTAGGAACTTAAGAAAGCTCCCTATAATACCTTAGAAGAGATGATCCAATGAAATAAATATATACGATGAAATTAATATATAAACACAATATTTGTCACGACAACGTCTCACGAAACTTCGCAACTCTCCATTTCGATTCCGTCGCATCGCATCTGAATCCCGCACGTCCATTGTCCAACACAATGGAGTTACCACAAAAGTCTGTTTCTAAATCGTTGCTAGCATTGACCTATTGAGCCAACAGGTGAATCACAAAGCGTTTCTTGTTTGGGTGTCTCTACGTTTCACTCTGGCACATTAACACCCTTTAAAGACTTGCAACCATTCTACAATGGTTGCAAGTTTTCAAAGGGGTCTTCAATAAAGTCAAAGTCAAAGTCAAATCGTTTATTTCTTTAGACTTACAAAATAAGTACTTAGACAAGTCAAATTTTTACTATATAAACAGCTTGATAAATAGTTATATCAACAAGAAATAAGGTGCAATTGACTTTAATTCACTTCAATTTTTTGTCCACTAGCGGAAGAAGTGAAAAAGAAACCACTAGAAAGTTTATCGCTTATCAACTAATACAATCTTAGGATAACTAAGTCTAACTGGTCTTACATACTATTGTTTGTATGGAACTGGGCGACATCCGGCCAATCATAGTTATTTAGACTTATTCCCATTACATCCAAATGTATTGTTCTCGGTAAAGAAAACATCCATACATTAGTTCCCAACTACATCTAACGAGTTTTGTGATACATAGTTTTAAAAAATGTTTTCGTTCATACAGTTCGCACTCACATCCACGCATAAGTTGAGGTACAGGCAGCTCGAGAATTTCCTGATAGTTTATGAGCTCAAGTAGTTAGTTAGGTACGAATACTAGAAAACAAAGAGCATAACGCAAATAATGGAGCTGAATGAATGAACTTAATTCTACTTTAACATAACTTTACAAATATTGTATCATTACCCAACTGTAGGTATACTATTTAGATAAACATAAATATCTTTTTCAATAATCTTTGTTATCAACACACTTATTTAAGTAGGCACCAAAAATTTTTTTGACTGCTCGAAGTTTTATTATAATACTAGTTGTTGCCCGCGGCTTCGCACGCGTTGTTCCTATGGAAACGTTTATAGGTGTTTTCCCGGCAATTATTAGATTTTTTCTCGCCGTAAAAACCATCATTGAACTTCAACGGACATTTAAAAAAAAAAACAGCCAAATCGGTCAAGCCGTTTTCATGTTATGTCGTGACAACGGAAAACGGGTTTCATTTTTATATATATAGATAATAAATACCTACTTATCTTTATGATTTTTTCTCAGATAAGTGAAATGTATTTCTTTTGAGAAAATAACTATTCTTAAAACTTAATCCTAAGTTATATAAAGTTTTTTTTATCGTCCTTTACCACTGAAACAATTCATAACTATTATGAATTTTGCTACCACCACATATGTAATTTTCATGTTAGTATTCGTATTTCATATTTTGTCTAATTTCATATTTTGTCTAGTTGTAAGTTTTCGTGAAATTCCAAAAAAAGAAGACTACTATTCCCAACCCGCCCAGCATGGGGATTATAGTTATTACCCTTAACTAAGCTTGAGCCTTAATTATGTTTTAACCGACTTCAAAAAAAGGAGGAGGTTCTCAATTCGTCTGTATTTTTATTTTTTTTATGTTTGTTACCTCAGAACTTTTGACTGGGATTTGCATGATTGTTTTTTTTATATAAAAGCTGGTGCTTTCCGTGTGGTCCCATTTTAATTGTGTTGAGTTCTGACACTGATATTCATGAAAAAACTGTAAAAAATTAAGTCGGGTTATAGTTCTTTAAAACAAAATTAATTATTTCAGTCCGCGGGCCTTATCGACCCCCTTTGAAAACCTTTACTTAGCCCAAACCTAACACAGCCCAAACCTAACACAGGCCTCTGCTAAATGATCACTTTGTATACAAAATGGACGGGGCGTAGGTGCATATAGCTCATGATAATAATGCATGGGGATTATAAGTATTACAATTAACTAAGCTTGAGCCTTAACTATATTTTTAACCGACTTCAAAAAAAAGGGGAGGCCTGCGTCCACCAGTGGACCAATACAGGCTGTTTAGATTGAGGTATAATCTACAAAACAAGTTATGTATGAAAATAGTAATCGCCGTTCTAATTAATAAAATAAATAAATAATAAATGATGCGTTTTTTTAATTAATTCAAGATTCAAGTGATTGAAAAGAAAATATAACCTTAGCATTGACCTATATAACACAACAGGTGAACTACAATTCCATTGTCTGGTGTCTCCTGTGAATTGACGCTCCATGAAGACTTGCAAAGGATGAAAGGAAAGGGGGCTAGACTTGGGGCTGAAAGGTCATTGACCCTGTACTAGTTAATCTGTACCTTATACAAATTCTGATTTGCTTAGGAAGTTTATTACCTACAAAGATATGTGGAGTGTAGTGATTTGTACTCCTTATTTCTAGATAATGATTTGCGTCTCAGGGTTAAGTTCCTTCTCTACAATATTTCTACAATGCGAGTTGGTGCACTTATTAGCATTTATTTTCAAGTTTTTTATTTTTAGCACACCTTGATCAAGAACCAATCTTGGCCTTCAAATACTACCAGAGTTTGTAATTTTTTTTTTTTTTTTTTTTAATTAAATTCATTTATTAATTCAGACACAAAGATCCATAGAAAAGAGCATGTAGTAAATGTCACAGAATAAAGTAATGTCAGAATAAGGTACACTCATAACAAAAACTTAAACTTAAAAAAATATAGTAATGAATATAATTTATTAAACAAGGAAATACCAGCTATGGATATGTATCTTTAACCAAAGTATAAACCAATTTAAATATGTCATGATGTGTCTGTTCCCCTTGTAACTCGTACATAACCGAGTTACATTACCAGCAATGTACATAGGATAAATATTTCTTAAAACAAAGGGGTCTGTTCATGTCTCAGCTTTGTGGTGCTGGCTTAGAATTTGCATCATCCCAACTCTTAACGTGGGTGTCGTATGAGGCGACTAAGGGATATCCACTGGGGGCGGGCAGCAGCGCCCCCTGCAGAACTATTCTACCACCGAACTGCGATCCCCAACCCGCATGCCCAGCGTGGGGATTATGGGCATAACCCCCCATGAGATAAACGCCAATAACGCGCTTATTAGGGGGAGGCCTGCGTCCAGCAGTGGACCAATACAGGCTGTTGAGGTGGAGGTATACTCGTAGTCTACAAAACAAGGTATGCAAATAAAATTGTGTTAGATATAGACCTAATATACAATTGTTTGTTTAAATAAAAGTCTATCTTTTTAACCGACTTCAAAAAGGAGGAGGTTCTCAATTCGTCTTTTTTATGTTTGTTACCTCAGAACTTTTGACTGGGTGGTCCGATCTTCATGATTCTTTTTTTATATGAAAGCTGGTGCTTCCCATGTGGTCCCATTTTAATTTTGTTCAGTTCTGACAATGGGATCCATGAAAATTCATGAAGTAACCGTAAAAATTGAAGTCGGTTTATAGTTTTTTAAAACAAAATTAATTATAAGTTTAAGTATACTCCACATAGGCTAGCTAGTCTAACTGTTCATTATAAATAAATAAACAATCTCTTTATGTTTTTAAAAGCGTCTGAAATAAGGGTAAAATATGTGTGAAATAAGGGTTATTTAAGTATTTTACGAAAACAGAATTCATAAAAGTTATCAAAGTTTGGGGAACGCCTTACTTCACTTCACTTTCATGAATTTGAAACACATTCATAATGATTTCGTCAAACCTCGAGAGTATTTTAGTTATTAAAAAGTTAAATTACAATTTGTATACAGGGTTACATGTTATGTCGACCAAGATCCAGAAGGGGGTTGCAGTTTTCATCATTCCTGACTGATTTGATTATGAAACACTCTACTTCATACTTAACCGTTTTCAAATAAATATAAATAAATTCACACAGCATTATCTAACCCCAAGCTTAGCAGAGCTTGTGTCATGGGTACTAGATAACTGATCTACCTAATACAATGCACTACATAGATAGATATTTTTTATTATACATAGTAAAAATCCAGAACGCCCTGAACAAATATCTGCAGATCGTACACATTATTTGTCCGGAGGCGAGAATCGAACCCGCAACCTCCTGTCGCATGCGGACTTTCGCCCACCCTGCCTCAGAGGTCGTCAAGATATTAGACTTTAAAAATGTTTAATAAAATGGCGCCGGATATCTCTCATTGTCACTTCTACGTTTTGATTTAATTACGTATGTACTTACAGCTGTGTTTTGCTGGCTTAGAATTTGCACCACGCTATCTCTTCCCGTGGGTGTCGTAAGAGCGCCCCCTGCAGAACAATTCCACCACCGAACTGCGATCCCCAACCCACGCGCCCAGCATGGTTATTATGGGCATTACTCCCCATGAGATGAACGCCACATAAGGCGATTATCAAGAGGCCTGCGTCCCACAGTGGACCAACACAGGCTGTTGAGGTTGAGGTTGAGTTACCAATACTTACAACACGAGTAAATCCTAATCAACCGTTCAATCACTAGCCACGCAGCACAACTACACTACATTACATAACCACAAACATGGTAAGCCCAGACATTACCTACCTATTAATTAATCGGTCCACGCTAATTATACAACATGAGTGCCTGCAGTCATCCACACAAAGGGCCTGTAACATTCGTGGTTATGGCCGTACGATGCACATAAGGTGTATTGAACGCGCAGGCATCTACTGTAAGACATTGATCAAGTTACTTAGGTGCTTCCATACAGAAGCAGTTTAGTTACCTTTATACTAATAAACTTAGAATAAAACAATTACAACTGATATTTACACATATAAAAAATTCCTAAAAATCTAAGGCGTCACGAGGCGAATTTGTACCTATTTATTATTATTATTAGAAAATAAAAGTTACCTATCAAGACGAAAAAATATGTAAGAGAATGAATTTTCACCTTATTTCTTCGAATTAATTAACGTTTATTCTCTATATAAATCGATATATTTCGGGATTTTTTTCTATAAAAACAGTTTCTACGACAGCAAGTTTCCATTGAAAATGGTGCAATGAACAAAATGAGTTATGACATCCAAACTAAGAGCATCGTAGGACAAACTAGAGTATCCAATCTGTATCGAATTCGATGCAGATTGGAACACCCACTAACTCTCTACGTTAACTGTATTTCGTTTGATGTTCTAGGAACAGAATATTCTGTACACACATTCCGTTTTCCTTTCGTAGGGGTAAACAAATAAGTAATAACCAGGCACTGCAGGTAGAATTTTGATCAGTGCCACGAAATACCTGTGAGGCTTCAGGCACAGCAAAGGGACAAGCAAACTATTCAGGCATCGTTATCAAAAGGCAAGCAATAGTCTCATTCTACCAGAAACTTGAATACCAGATAGGGAAAATCATATTTCAATTCAAACTCTACACAATGTAAATATTTAAATATACATAGGTTTGTTAACCGTTCGTCCAAAAAGCAACTCGTCCAAATTGCGTATCGTCCAATAAGCGGTTCATCAAGATTCCATACGCAGTTCTTAAGGCTGACGATGGAATGTCAAGCAATTTGTCGTTGTGGTTTCCTTAAAATAGATGTAAGTTGGTCATGGTCATCGCCAATTTAGGTACCTTCTGTATTACAATTATAGAAATGTCCCTGAATAAAAACACACTTAAGGCCCATACAGCAGCGAAAGTGGCGACCCCAACTATTTTATCTTATTATTACGTTAAACGCAGGTATTTTTAAAAATCCTACGTTCAGTTTGTGGTATCTATTATAAGCTATTTATTAATGTCTCTGTAATAGTTTCATTTTGTAAAGGTTAGGAAGAGATACGAAGTTGCGCTTTTTGGCCACCAAACTCTAATTTCGCATCTCCTCCTAAACTATATGAGATAAAATTATGAAAGAGGTATTAAAAAATAGCTTATAATAGATACCACAAACTGAACGTAGGATTTTTAAAAATTCCTATGATAAACGTAAAAATATGATAAAATAGGTATCGCTGTCAGATTGGCTCGGGTATGCGCCTTAAGATCTACATTCAGCGATGAGAAACAAAGATGCCTGGAGCAAAAACTGGTTTTATTAATAAGTGTCAAAATTCCGTATACTAAATAAAACCGTACACTAAGGTCCGTGTTAGAAAAGTCTAGTCGGTTATCGAACTATGCTTGAGTAACGTTTTTCTATGGCACAAACGTCACTCAAGTACAGACCTGTAACTGAGCAAGCTTTCATAATACGGGCCTAAAAGGCCAGTCTCTATCAAACCAGAGATGTGTAAAATCTATTATAGACAACAAACTAACCGCGATTAATTGTCATGTGGCTCAATTATTACACTATGATTTTGGATATACATACTTCACCGGCTGAATACCCGAGCCAATATGACAGCATTTTAGCATATTATTACTTTTAACATAGGAAATCTTAAAAATCCATCGTACAGTTTGTGGTATTATAATCTATTTTTAATAACTCTGTAATAGTTTTATCTTAAATGGTTTAGACAGAATTCATTATGAATGTAAGCGGGTTAACTACGAACCTTTTTTATGTTGGAAGAACACCAACGTTTCATCCCTTAACGAGGGACATCCCACAACAAGGTTCGTAGTTAACCCGCTTACATTCATAATGAATTCGTCAAACTACGAAAGTTTTTATGGTTTAGACAGAGATGAAAATTGAGTTTGGTGGCCACAAAAGGCAACTTCGTATCTCTGCTTAAGCTTTACGAAATAAAACTATTACAGAGGCATTAATCAATAGCTTATAATAGATACCACAAACTGTACAATGGATTTTGAATTTCCTGTGTTAAACGTAATAATAAGATAAAATAAGTGGCGGCGCCACTTTCAATTGTGTAAGGTTCTTAAGGTTTTGAGAGACAACGACGAGCGATCGTCGTGCGGTGTGGGCGAGAAAGGAAGACAAGAGCCGCGAAATGGTCTGCTCTCGCGCATTTTCACTGGGCGGTAATTAATAATTGGTGTAGTGCTCTAAAATAAAATACTCTTTTGCAATAAAATAAAACCATAAACGTCTGAAATATTTATTAGGGGAACACGTAGACGAAATTTCATTGAAAATCAATAAAGTTTTTTAAGTTTAAAAAAGGTAAATAAACGCGATAAATACCCGTGACTATTTATAATAATATGATAAATAACTCTGTAATGAACATTGATTTAAAAAGGGAAGATAGGTTACGTTCTCCCAGCGCTTACTCAAAAATTGGCATGTGTTACAACTACACGCAAACACATACGCTCACAGTTATATTTCCAGTCCTGTGCAATACAAAGAAGAACAAAGACGGAAAGTCGTATCTAGGACCGAAGTGAGACTGAGACAACAATATTTCACGCGAATCACGACCGCCCGTGCCGCCGGTCAGACGGTGACTGATGTGGGAGAACACAATTTTACACAATTTGAGGTTGCCACTTTCGAGCAACCAGTACCTCATCTTCGTTTTTAATAAATCAATGGTAATGAAATAGCTTTTACCGTAGAATGTAAAAACAAAGATTTAGAAGTACTTGCCGATTTTTTGATATCGCAACAATCGTATTTAGAATCCCGTAACTTATTAAAATTTTGGTGCTTATCACAAACAAAAAAAAACAATTATTTTTGCATTGAAACTTATTTTCCGTACAGTCAAAACGAGGGTTTTGGAATTCACTTAACCATTCAGCTGTTTCGGCCACAAGTTCGGATGAAAATAAATGGTATACGAGTAATGCAGCTCGTTATCATAATAATGCACAAAACAGGAAAAAAACACGGACATTTTCGTGAGCCCCGCATTTTTTCGTATCCCAGTTATATTACCATTCAACATTCAGGATTCAGAACTTAGGAGCCTAATTGTACTTTTGAAGATGGAAGACGTAATGTCGAATAAAGAACAAAATAAAGTTAGGGTAATAGTAATGTAAAATCTAGCATTATTAATTTATCTATAGTTATTTGTATTGTGGTTATAAAAAAAGGTTAATTTCTAAGGCTTCAGGCTGATGGTTGCTAAATGTGAAGGCTGATGTTTGTTTTTACATAAATGTCTTTTACCACGGTTTCTTTATTTTCTTATTAAAACTGATAAAAAAAATAAAGGAACCGTCGTTTATGTATCTATCTAGCTATACCTAACTGTAAAAATAACAGGAAAACCAAAAACACGACTTCACTTCACCAATAAACATTTCTTGACACTTGACAGATGGGCATCAGTCCAGCACGATCAAACCATTCACTGCGGATCAAGAATAATTATCCGATTTGTCATTTTAATGTCACATGCCGTCACGTAGTGAGGAAAAGGAATAAAATTATTCAAAATTAATCCATCCTGAGTGTTAATAAACTACAGGCAGAATAACTCACAAGTCTTGGCCTTTTGTGTTTAAAAAATAAAAAAAAGAACATTAGTTTGCGACGGATCAGTCATCCGCGCGCTTCGGTCGACAACACGTCTCGTCGGTGCTTTTAGATATATTTTCTCAGCTAATGATCATTTGAATCTGATCTTAGATTGTGAGGAACTTGAGCTCAGATAAAAATGATTGTCATGATAGTCATAAGCATGCAATACTTTGCTCATTAGACATTAACTCAGTACGGGTACTGTCTACTTACAAAAAATCATATTTTAATTTAGCTGATTTAATTACTTTATCAACAACATCCAACTTCATGCCTTAAGCTTTTACCTTTCAAATCATAATTGTGACAAATATTTTTAAACTTACGCGATCTGAACAAATTTATCGTCCCGTGACCAACGGCAGTGTTGAAACGTCGTCGGGAAAAATAGGGTCAAAAACGAAAAATATCCATTGTAGACTACAAATAATAACATTTTGACCAATGCGAACGCACTTTACAAACCCAATGAAATTGGTTCAAAATGATCTTAACTTCTATTACCTACCCATACCAACACTTACCTGCGTGTACATAGAGGTAGATAATAAATAGAGCCGGCACGGCGCAAGGTACGTGCTGACAGTACATAGAGGTAACATGCCTCAGAACTCCTCGTGCATGTTCTAATGATGCTGCTCAATACACGAGCAGAAGCGGGGAATACAGAAAGATCAAGGATCAGAATCTGATCTGAATGTTGGGCCCGTGATATCGAAACCTGTTTCGACGTAAAGTTTTTAGTGCGAAGACTATTCTTCGACAGGCAGATCACCCATCCAACACCTAACTTATAAGATGGTGGTGAATGTTTCTTAAGGCGCATACCCGAGCATGTACAGTTTGTGGTTCCTATTATTAGCTATTTTTTTAATACCTCTGTAATTGTTTGTACCAACGAAATAAATCAATAATCCACTCCATCTTCAAAGTATTTTTACGTTTTTGTTTTTGGGGGACAGTATCGCTCACGTCCGTTGGTGTTGACCCTCTGTTACCCTACACGTGTCCTCTGGGTGGTCCTAGGAGCGGTACCCTCTGGTGGAAGGCTTCGGCCGTGGCTTATCACCATCCTCCGGACTGGGCCAGTCCGTGAAGCAACTCTGTTGTGTTTCGGAATGTGGTCCGGAGTAGCCATCTTCTAGACCTTCGTGATACATCGTCAGCCGCATCTTCGCTTACCATCAGTTGAGATTGCGGTCAAACGAAGGTCTATATCTGATAAAAAAAAACTATCGAAAGCCGAAAATGTAACTCATAATTTTTATAGATAATAAAATATATATATATATTATGGATATATTCGGGGTACAGGCTTGACTTGTCTTGTAACTTGTGTAGGAGAACTTACGTCTGTGTTCGCCTTTCGCTTACCATATCCACCACAACCAAGCATTCCTGACGAAGAATGATGCTTTCGGCTCCTCGCGAGTAGGTAGTGCTTTGTTCGAGTGATTAACTGCTTCGGTGCTAAGCCCTTAGCTAATGAGTCGACAAGTATTAATCATGGCGACGAACCGGACCGTCCGTGGGTGGTTGTAAGCAAAGAGGTCGGTTGTATCAATCTTAATGCTAGAAAACGGTTTAATTTTTAGCGAGAGCTATTGCACATGTGAAAGCAATGCCGAAAATCCCATGGTAATATCGGTATGAACTTTGAACTCTTGAATAGAAATCGTTTGGTATTTAACTTACGTATGTATCTTGTTGGTTTTCCGAATATTTGATTTATTTTAATTTCCTTTTTTGGTCGCTATACCTGACACCAAAAATAAAATACTTCTAATAAACAACGAATAACTTTCATAATAAAAAAAAAATTGATACCTTGTTTGTTTTTGTAAACATAGGTAACAACAACAATTCTATTCCCTTTATTTACTATCCATAATATTATCAACCTAATAATCATATTTCACAACCCCTTATAACCTCATTGGCAACAAATATTTTTCCTACTAACCTATTTCCTCTGTAGGTTTTTATCCTTCTTTTCACACCTACTTTCACAACACAAAAATCAAATCTTTGAGGTGATCATTACCAAGTATATTCGTCACATCTAACAAATCTGCGATGACAACAATTTCATCCACAAACTACCCTTCAAACCAATCACTCCGTTCGCTCAGGCCTATGGGAAATGGTATATTACTTTGCATCGGGCTAATTATCTTAATTAATTAGATCCCAGCGCGCAGTCGCAACAGAATAGGCGATTGATGGCAGCCACATATCGCTGTCAAGAGGTGACGAGTTTAAATCTTTAAATCTAGCCATTAGGTTTTTTTGTCCAGACTATGATACCTCCGATCAATCATACTAATGTACCTGTAGCAGACATGTACCGTGAATAATTGTTGGTTGAATTGTTTGATTTATTTGTGGGGTATCGACTGAAGCGTGTTGGTCGGATGGCCCTCTACTTTCTATTCTAAATTCGGGGTTTCAATCTTTAGATGTTTCTTCTAAAAACCTATGGCATACTGATACAGATAGCTACAGTATGCGTGAAGTATCACAATACATAGCAAGGTAGAGATAAACCATTCTTGAAATGAACGCATTTCCACAGAATTATACTATTTACATCCAGTTTATAACTCTTTGGCGTGGGGCATTGAAATATAACTTTTAAAAAGTCTGCTGGCTTGGTAGAATCCTACCTATCTGAAAAAGTCTACTTTTTGCTCGCAAGAGTAATAAACTGGTATCATTATGACCATCATCGGTTTCATCTACTGCTGGATTTCACCTCTCAAAGCTTTTACCCTGGTGGAAATTACAATAAAATCCAAAGGTAGGTATTAAGCTTTCTTTAGACAAAGAGGGGCCATGTAGTTTGCTTTCTTTTACTTTTTTGTTGCTTCCTTTTTTTCTACTTCTAAGTAGAGGTTTAAGGCGCATACCCGAGCCAATCTGACAGCGATACCTATTTTATCATATTTTTACGTTTATCATAGGAATTTTTAAAAATCCTACGTTCAGTTTGTGGTATCTATTATAAGCTATCTTTTAATACCTCTTTCATAATTTTATCTCATATAGTTTAGGAGGAGATGCGAAATTAGAGTTTGGTGGCCAAAAAGCGCAACTTCGTATCTCTTCCTAAGCTTTACAAAATGAAACTATTACAGAGACATTAATAAATAGCTTATAATAGATACCACAAACTGAACGTAGGATTTTTAAAAATAACTGCGTTTAACGTAATAATAAGATAAACTAATTGGGGGCGCCACTTTCGCTGCTGTATGGGCCTTAAACCAAATACCGTTAACGAACCTACATCAAAAATGTATTATTCCGGTCAGTTTGTTTTATGTTTCAAGTACCTACTAAATAAAACCTTTTTGACCGGTTTAGTTGAAAAGTTGCTCAAACTTTCCAATCTTTACTCTCATAGCAAATCAAAACCCCATAAAGTCCTCGAAGCAAGGCGTCGGTATTTTTCCCTGTAATTAATTAGTTCGCAATGACTCCCTAGGGCGGGCGGAGTGTTCTTGAGTGCACGCGTGCCGCCGCCCGCCCGCTACCACTAATTGTACGCAAGTATCTGGATTATTGCTTTTATTTTTGCACTTTTTATTTGAAATGGGGATACTACTGCTTGAGTTTGGCGGTGAAAGTAGTTCAAAGTTTATGCTGTCGACAATAAACTAAGAAGTATGCAAATGATGTCCGCGAACCGTGTCCGTCTAAGCTTAGATTGTCAGTTTAAACTCACGAGTGTCAGTATAAACTCTGAGCTTCGGCCGCTGTCTTGTTAAATACTATTTCGAAACAGAATTTAAACAGATTTTCAATGTTGAACACAATATATAATAAGCAAAACACTGATGATTTGATACTGTGTGTTGATATCAAGTACCTTTGTACTAACTAATACCAAATATAGTATGTCCGAAAGGAAAAACTGATGGAGCAATTTTTTAAGTCAACACAGGACATATTATATGATTCTTATTCTTATTCCTATTCCTATCCGTAGACAAGCCTGTAATGTACTTTTGTTTGCCTTGTATCTCAATGTTAATTGTATTATGTATTATTAGTGTCTGTAGTACCAAATATTTTTTTTATTTATCTGTCTATCTACCAGACAAGGCAGCTACAAGACTTAAGCTAGCATTCTTGAGATATCTATAATCCAGAATGAAAGACAGATAAAAACAGAATCATTGACGAAATAATATCGTTTTCAAACGTAAAATATGAAACCGATAATCATTATTCCAAGATCGAACAAAATAGCGTTCTTCGAATCATAATCGCTTACAAATAGAACATTGGCATTCCCCTACTTCACCGTCGATTAAGCGAGAGCGTATTTATTTAGGGCTCCAACGACTTCCGTGGCGGACCTTAATGTGTCCACTGAGAAAAGATGTGGACAAGCTTGAAATATGGACGTTGCTATGAGGCAAAGGGCAGGAGTCGAATGACCTCGGTCGGTGTATGTTTCTTAGCAACAGACAGAGAAGCCATCGACAATTATTTGTAACACTCAATGTGTAGTGTAGTTTCGTTATGGTATTTTTAGCTCTTGTTTGTGCGCTTGTAGCGAATCTTGTGCATGTCTAATAAAAGCACACATAATAATTTGTGTTCCTTGTTGTGCGTTATATTAAAATATGCGTTATGCTAGCATTGCCTTAAAAATAAACAAATACACTGAAAAACTGATATCTGACACTGTAAGAATACCGCCTGATATCATCCTGCATCCAGCATCTGCCTGCGGTCTTTCACAGATCGTCATCCCGCCATGGCCGGCGGGTGTCCTACGCTACGTTTGGCGAGTCGCGGTGTCCATTCAAGAACACGTTTACCCCAGCCAGCAGTTGTCCGGTTTTCGCGAGATAATCTTTGCGCGTGACCGCACCAAGTGGAAAGATTTGGGGGAGGCCTTTTCCCAGCAATGGGACAAATCAGGCTATTAAAAATTCATCTTTGATTATCCGTCGAATGTATTCGATACGAGTCCTGCCCTTCAGAGAGAATCCGAGCATAGCTTTTTCCATAGCTCGCTAGGCGACTTCGAACTGATGGAACAACCCTATCGTGAGTTACTTGAAAAAAACCTGAAATGTTCCCAAACAAGACATTTCTAACTGCACATCTGGCCAGACCTTAGTAGTACCTAAGTAAATTTGAATCGTGTAAGTAATGGTGGTGAAACAATCCCACAAATCATAGCTCCGGAGCGTAAGGCACAACATCCTTATCTGGGTTATTTACGGCAGCTGGCGGCGGCGATCGGAATATATTGCCGATTTCCGTCCACCGCTGGCGAGTAATACGCTTCCGTAACGCCCTCGCCACGCCCGCAGATGTTGTACGCGTGACGCGCTGTCTTCGCTGACTGTACACTGGACTTTGGATCAGTTTTGTGTAGGATCAGCGAAGGCAGTTGAATTAATTATATCCTGAATCTAACCTTATATATTTATGTCGTGATCTTTTTACCGTAGGATTGTATTTCGAAACTGTGCAAAGGTTTCCGGCCATGCATGAAATGGATTAAAAGATGTGATTACTTATTATATGTGATTATAACTATTTGTTTTATTTCCTTGGGCAATCTACGTAATTTAGCTAAAACTGACTGTGACATTTTCAATATTACAGTTTTGGATAATTCTTGTGTCAATCTGTCTCCACCTTCATCGTAATAACAGTTCTACGTCTAGTAAAATCATATTATTGGACAACACTCAACGGAACACGACGCAATATTTTGTCGTTTTTCGCTATTGCAACATTGATTTCGACATAGTAGGTAGAGGATGTCATTAGCCGAGGCCAGCGATGGGACGACATTTATTTTACGGTTTCCGGCTATAAAAGTGATCCACTGCGTGCATTCTGCAGCGCTGCCCACAGTCCAGTACAGAGATAGAGAAACTTCTAGAAGAGGCATACATAGAAGTCTGCTTTGAGAATTACATATTTGTCAGAATGATGACGACTATTTATGCTGTGGCTACTTAAGTCTATGGTTTAAAACATGATGAACGAGAATTAGAACAGGACCGAAGCAAAAGGCATAAACATGGACAGTGTTTGTAGCTATGTGATGGAAGTGGACGTTAGAAAGAGCAAGTTGTCATGCCATGTGTAGACGCATTTTCATCAAGATACCTAAAGATATCATAGAGTTACCTTGCAAAGTTGTTGCATTTAATTTTAAGAAGTAGCTTATTGATAAGTCGTTCTACGATGTATCCCAAAAAAATTACAGTATATAAATTCAATGACATCTTAATATAGACTAATTTTATATATTTTTATTTCCATTTATTTTATATTCTGTTCAATTTAAATTTATATAATGTGTAAATTTTGCATGCCGAATTAACCGGTTACTTATCTATACTTATTTTATGCTTAATACCTTTTTAATACCAGTTTTCAAGCAATATATGATTATTATTATTATTATTATGAAGGGCTGAGGTGAATGGCATTTATATGGAGAGGCCAGCAAGGATGATGATGATTACGGAAGTGGAATCAGACGAATAAAGAGTAGAAAAACATATTAATATTTGAATAAACTCAAGTAAAAAGTAAATGCCTTGTGACGAAAATCTTATGAAAATAATAAATATTCTAACTTTAGTTGTAGCTAGCATATCTAGCATCTTTACATCTACGCGGTTGCCCACAGGCCATGCCCCACGGAAGTGATAAAGCTTTTTGGCTAAAAAACCATTCGGGCGGTGATGGCGCGGAAGGAAAGTGGAATTTTCCCGGATCTTACTGGGGTTGGTCGTCTACTTGGGTGCGTTATTTTTAGATACTATAACTAAAATTAGTAACTAAAGTTTTTATCAGAAATTTATGATTGTTTATGGGCGTGTGTGTATAGGGAACAACTCAGTAAGGCCATGGTTCATCTATCTGATTGCTTCGTCAATTCATCATCAACAACAACTTACTTCACAAAATCCTGAATTTAACTAAGAACTTCTTAGTTAAATTCATGTTAGTTAAATTGGTCCCTTGAATTTAGAATCCTTAGCTAATTCTTAGGCGTAATTAACAATTCTCTAATGATAGTCCCCAACAAAAAATACAACTTGGTGCCTATTTATGGAGGTCTAAGTCCAGCAATGGTGTGATAGAAATAGTATCATCCTTGTTAACAACTTAGTCACCCCACTACACTATCGTCTTTATCAAAATCTATAACATTTTCCCAAGGATGGTTCTAAAAACCACTAAGAGTTATAAAATATGATGCGTAGACGGTTGTGATAAGTTTTTATGGTTTGCCTATATGTCCGAATGCCTGTGACATATTTTTATAATCCCTCGGTCCCTTCCAAATAGATAAAAGTAGTTTTACTATCCTAGAGGTTTTTTGTACTCTACTTCATAATTTTAGGTTAGAAGTGAAATGCCGTTAAATCCATGCAAGGTTTCATACGATTTCATTAGGTAAATTTTATTCAACTAACAGGAGCAAATTGAGCTCATACCATAGATTTGAAGAGTCTATGGTACCCACCTTTCTTGTCTCTGTCTCTCTCAACCTCCTTTCTTGCTCCAGCAATCCTAACAGTAGTATTAAAATTATCATGTTTTATATTATATTAAATTTATTAGTTGGTAGTCCTAATAAATAAATGAATTAAATTATCACTGTCGATGCAAATGTCGAGAGATAACAAAATCTCATATCGTTTACGAGATGCAAGCAAAAAGTTTAAAAGCCAACCTTCTTTGTGCCCTAGCGCTCACCTCACAGGAGTTTTTTAGCATTTTTGTATCATAACTAGTCCATACAAAGTTCCGCAGCCAAACTTTCTGCTTTTAACTTTTCCACCCGACCTCTTTTGAGAACTCATTGACTGGACTAAATGTATCATTTCGTTTCATTCTATAGCGCAAAGGATTTGAATTTAGTAACAACGATAATTGATTAAGATTAGAAAAAAACTATAGCCTGCAATTATAAGTTTTCTCATGGATCATATTGTCAGAACTGGACCAAATCGAAATGGAACCACACGGGAAGCACCAGCTTTCAAATAAAGAATCATCAAAATCGGAT
Source organism: Eupithecia tripunctaria (assembly GCA_955876795.1). Lineage (NCBI taxonomy): Eukaryota > Metazoa > Arthropoda > Insecta > Lepidoptera > Geometridae > Eupithecia > Eupithecia tripunctaria. Next base: position 4,902,579 of record OY041603.1, on the reverse strand, counting down.
AACCCAGTCAAAAGCTGGTTGGTATTTTCAGAATCACCGGTAACTATTTATAAATCAACTCACCCACTTGTTAATGAGGACATTTTGCACCCGCCTTTATCTATTTTAGCTTCTGACATACTAATCCCCCCATTTAAATCAAAGTCTCGGATAAAATTCCAATTCAATCGTGGGGATTTTGAAGCCATCAATGCATCATTGAGTCATTGGGACTGGTCATTCATAGTAGGATATGAGAATATCGAAGAAGTGATAGATAATTTCTACACTATTTTACGCAAGTTAATAGTAGATTACATACCGCAGGTTCGTTGCTCTGGCACTTACAATTACCCGATATGGTATAGCCGTACTTTAATAAAATTGATTAAAGAAAAGTCGAAAGCCCATAAGGATTGGAAGCGCTTTAAAAACCCAAATGACTATTTCTTCTTTGCTGAGCTTAGAAAAAGACAAAAGATTCTTCAGGACGAATGCTATAAAAATTATTTAAATCTATCTCAACACAAAATTAAATCTAATCCTAAGCTATTCTGGTCTTTCGTAAAATCAAAAAGGCAAAATAACTGTAACTACCCACAAAGAATGTCCTTTAAGAAAGTAACTCTTGAAACTCAAACTGACATTTGCTCCGGCTTTAATCAATTTTTTGAGAAAAATTTCATTCAGCCCGCTGACTACCTTCTTAAAGAGCTCGGTGACTGTTGTGGTAAAGTCATTCACGACATAGAGGTCTATAGTGATGAAATCAGCAAACTCCTCATAAACTTGGATATCACAAAGGGGGCAGGAAGTGATAATATTCCACCAGTTTTGTATGTCAAATGCGCTGATACTTTGTCTGTTCCTATTTCTTTAATATTTAACCGCTGTTTAAAGGAAGGCTTCTTCCCAAACATTTGGAAGCAAGCCTATATAGTCCCTATCCACAAAAAAGGTTCTAAAGTAGTAATTGAAAACTATCGCCCCATTTCTATCCTCAACGTCATTAGTAAGCTTTTCGAAAGGGTTGTTCACAATCGTTTATACCCCGTTGTATCAAATTCTGTCCAGGAAGAACAACATGGTTTTATGAAGGGACGCTCAACAAGCACAAACTTGGGCGTTTTCATTGACTACATCGCTAATAGTATGGACGGAGGTTCTCAAGTCGATGTGATCTACACAGATTTTGAAAAGGCGTTTGATCGTGTTGATCACATCATACTCCTCCATAAGCTGTATGAGATCGGCATTCGTGGAAATCTATTGAGGTGGATGGAGTCCTATCTACGTAACCGCTCTCAAGCGGTAGTTGTTGGTGGTTTCTGCTCTGACTACGTCTCCATACCATCTGGTGTGCCACAAGGCTCAATTTTAGGACCCCTTCTATATTCTTCTTACTTATATGATATTGGCTCTTGTTTGAAACATGCACGGTATCTTATGTACGCGGACGACACCAAGATCTTTATGAAAATACAAAATCAATCCGATTGCTCGAACCTACAATCAGATCTTGATAGGTTGGCCATATATTATACTAGGAATCGTCTCGATATTAATGTTGGTAAATGTTCTTTTGTTTCGTATACAAGGAAAAAACTCCCGACACATTTTGAGTATCAAATAAATGGTATTAAAATAGATAAATCTGATTCTGTAAGAGACCTTGGCGTGGTAATGGATGCTAAACTTACTTTCTCATATCATGTGGATTCCATAGTTGGTAGAGCTTATAAAAGTCTAGGCTTTATATTAAGAACCAGTCAACCTTTTTCAGACATTGGTTGCCTGAAAATACTATATTACTCATATGTGCGCAGTATTCTGGAGTACAATACACACAAAACATAGAAGGCATACAGAGGAAATTCATAAAACACCTCAACTACCGATGTTACCGTGGTTATGGACGTAGCGTTGATTATCGGGAATCGTGTCAATATCATAACATTTCAAGTCTTGAAAATCGACGTAAACTAGCGGACATGTCCCTCCTCCACGGCTTATGCAATGGCTACATAGATTGCACGGAGCTACACTTGAAAATGCTATGTTTTAACGTACCCAGTAAACGCACTAGGCACACAAAAACTAAACTCTTTGCCGTGTCTAAGTCAGCCTCTAACTATGCGCAACACTCATTTATTAAGCGGCTACAGACAAGCTATAATAAAATATTTAATGACACAGACATCTTTAATACAAGCAAATCAGGGTTAAGCGTGAGATTCTTCAAATTTTAATTCATTTAGATCAGGGTAAATATGATCAAAAAGATGGAGTAGTGTTCAACTCACTCATGTGAGTGAGTTAAATATATAATAAACAAGTAGGTAATTATATAGGTAGATTAGCAATTAGATTGTATAAGTTCTTAGTATTCCTAAGTATTTTCCATGGTTATTTTTAGATTAATTTAATAACTTAATGAGTGTTTCTTATTTTTTATTTTTGTGTTTTTCTATGTTTAAAGAAATCAATAATATCATATAAAAATTTTAGATTTAGCGATAGTCTACTCATGTTAAACTTATAAAATGTAAATCCTTTATTGGCTGTAGGTAATGATAGTATAAGTTAAGTAAGTTTTTTTTTCTAAGAGCTGTGGATTTTGTTATTAATAAATAAATAAATAAATAAAAGCCCTGAGGTAATAAACAACAAAAATACAGTCGAATTGAGAACTTCCTCCATTTTTTGAAGTCGGTAAAAAAATACCAAATCTTGATTTAGTGGCGAACCCGTGACGACATTATTTTGATAGTAAAGTGAATAAGTGAGTAAGTATGGCAGAACTCACCCCGGATCTAAGATCCGGGGTGAGTTCTGCCTGTTTAAAGTCTTAGCCATAAATTGGGAATGTATAATAATGAATAATAATAATAAATCCTAATTTCAGAGACGTGATCCATTTCACATAATGTATTCTGCATAGTAATGATGACAAGTAATAAAATACAAAATATTGGTAGCTACGGTAGGTAAGGTACCTTACCTGCGTCAAAATTTATAATAATATGAGAATATGCAATAGCCACCCACCGTTTGTACATATCAGACAAAATCAGACGATCCACAATTCTTTTTTACAAAATATCTCACAAAACTTTAACTCTGGACCAAAACAAGGCTATTCTCTTTTTTATTAACAGCAACGGCAAATATATTTATTATTAACAATATAATTATTATTTTTTACATATTTTTAAAGATTTACATTTACACCTATTTATTATTTTACCTTATTTGTATGGTCTTATATTCCTAAATTACTTGTTTACTTTACTGTCTTGCCTGTTTTATACCCTCGCGTAGGTACTCTCAATGTCAGGGTTCATTGGTACTTTATTAAAATCAATCAACGTGCACTAGGAGTAGTCGACCGAAACTCGACACATGAACAGCGGTAAAAAGGAAATGAGCCCAATTCACAGGAAATAGGACATTGATTCAATTCGACCTATTGTTGTCTACCATTCACGGTCAGCTATTTACATTTTGGATGTTACGGCTTGTTTTATATGTAAAGATTTATCTAACTCGTTTTAGCTTAAACAAACTAAAGTACCTTAAGTGAAGTTTGACCATAACTACATGAACCGCTGCATCTGGTTATTTTAGTTTTCCCCCCTAATAGGGACAAATGGATTATGAAAAGTTACAGTTTCTCCTGGAACATTGTATTCGAAGAGTTTTTCAGATGCTACAAATATATTCGAAACATTCGAGGATGCAGATACGACGGCAATTCAATGTAGATCATCATTTATAGCTAATTTCTACTACCAGAAACTGGGTATACCTAGGCCATCCAAAAAATATGGATATGGTAGTACCTACCTATCGATTTTAGATCATCTGTAAAAGTTATAAAATCCAGCGTGAGTTCACATGATCTCATAATTTCGCTGTAGGCTTTTTTCTACTCACCGATGGCAACTCGTTCGAATCCAAAATCCAAAACCTGAAAAAGAAAGAAATACGTATAAAAACGATTAAAACTATCATGTTTATCAATACGACAAATTAAAGACAACTATTGTAAATACCTCGTTGGTTATGATGAGACAGACCAAAGTTCGCCGCAAGGGTCGCTGCCGACAAGACAACTGTCGGCTACAGTTTTAAAAATTTCTCAAAGGGGTAAAGTAGAATATTTTTTTTATTCCTGTTATCCCCCTTAAGGTCAGGGAAAAACCGGAATAACCCCATTCTCATACAGACTCCACTATAAACATAAACGTTAGTCCCATTACTTTATTAAATCACATCACATCACACTAATATTATAAATGCGAAAATTTGTATGGATTTATAGATGCATGGATGTTTGTTACCTCTTCATACCGAAACTACTGAACGGATCGGGCTGAAATTATGAATACTGGTAATGATAATCCTGCTATTTTGATCCCATAAATCAGTTCCCGTGGGAAAAAAATCACCTTTAAAAGTTTCCATAGGAACAAAGCGTGCGAAGCCAGGGGCGCAGCTAGTCTTAAATCAATATATCTCTCTAGCCCAATCACATCAACCAATCCAACCCAAAACCAAAAATCCCAACCCAATCCACTAAACCAAAACAGAAATTAATCAGAGATCCCCGAGTCCCCCATTAGAAAATGATTTAGTCGGAGTCCATCGAACCCTGCATTCCCTACAATTAGACGTGCAGAACAATGTGCAGTGATTTTTAAATGATCGCCCCCGGCATCTGGCGGGTCCGGCGACAATATTGGTAATTGCTTTGTGACCTGCTGTGTTGAGGGGGTTTTGAAAGGTGTCGTTCTTTGAAGGGAGTTTTGGAGTAGTTTTCTTTGTAGGTAGAAATAAATAGAGCGGGCGGTATGGAAATAAATGTAATAAACAAATTTGGCAGGTTATGAAAAATGAGTTATAAACCAGGCTTAATTAAGTGGGTTATTCCAGTTTTCCCTCTTAGGGGGGAAACTGGAACTCATTTTTTTGAAGTCCAGTTTTCCATCTTTAAAAAAATAGTTCCAGGGTTAAGTACTAACTTGTAACTTGATAAATCATCCAAACCTGGGGAACAAAATATAGTTTAAGGTACCTACCTACCTCAGACATTAGATCAAATGTTCCCAACTAAATTTAAGTAAATGTATATTGTACCTATGTATACCGCTTATTAAAATAAAACTGATAGAGGTACTAAAGGGAAATAACAAACATCAAAGAAATTCCTCAAACGCTACCAAATTTTAATTTCACTCAGCATAAAAGGAAGTTTAATTTGTCAGCATCACTTCTCCGTTTATTGGCGCGCAGAAATTAATATTTCGATATCAAAAGTTCACGCTCAACTACCCACCCCGGGTCGAGGCCAACAACTATATTGTGAATTGTCACAGGTGAGCAAATGCGCTTAGATTTATTTACTTTTTTGAGATCAAACGTTGTCGTGGCGACTAGGGATTATCTGGAATTATTCACGTGTCATAAAGCGCTGCACGTGCCCCGCCATATTGGATGGACCTAATCTAATGGATGGTGGATAATCCGTAACAACCCTATCAGAAGGGTAAAACAATTGACTACCGTTTTAATGAAGTATGTGCCGATGGTCCTTAGATATGTAACTTAGATGCAGACCAGCTTCAAAATAAGTTATTGTATAATTGATAATTAAGCAAACTCACCTGTGTGCAGTTTGATTCCAATTATACGAGGGTTAAAGCGAAGACCATTACATTACGAGCAGAACATACTATTGTGCTGCCACTGTCACACTTTAAAGCCTATGGACCTGAAAAGGAAGATATTAATATTCCGTCTCACTCGCAGATACCTTACGCCAACCTCCCTAGCCGCCAATGGAGCGCAGGCGACCTGTCATTGTTTTAGAGTTACTCGTTATCATTTTTATTTTTGAATTTTATCAAATTTTGGAATGGGGCTTCCAGATTGGGTGGGTGGGTCGTAATGGTCTTCGCTTTAACCCTCGTATAATTGGAATCAAACTGCACACAGGTGAGTTTGCTTAATTATCAATTATACTTCGGTTCAAAGCGAAGACCATTACATTACGAGCAGATGTTTAGAGTTAACAATTAAAAACAAAATTTATTGAATTCAATTATAGTATTTTGTTTATAAACTAAAATACACTTATCTCCTTTTATCATTTATATAGCAATAGGTAAATGATAATATTATAAGCGTACTTAGTAAATAAGCTGTTACATTCAACAAGGTAACATAAGAAATTAAAAAGGAAATTAAAAGAATGTGACATCAAAATCGTAAATCGTATTTACAAAATAATTATTATCCTCCGTATAATAGTCCCTTTAATAATATTTTAGAAAAATATTTGAGGGAATCCCTCTAACCTGCAGCTTTCCGTATCACTTCCAGAGTGACAACCGCATTTCCAGAGTGACAACCGCATTTCCAGAGTGACACCCGCACGATACGCGGCAGAGGTGAAGGCATGCCTGGTGCTGTGTGCTCTGAATACTCCCCATTTATACCACTAGAGTGTCGAACTTTACCTTATGTGCTAAAGTTTATGTGATGTTTGGTGATATAAAAGGTGGTCGTCGCTATTTGCAGACCCGACTGTTTTTGTTTTGTCTATGTATGATTGAATTGCAGGCGCAGGGCATATTTTTTCCTTCTCTTGGATAGGGCATACTGATTAGAGGTTGGAAAGCTCCAGGTTTTGATGTTTTCATTTAATCTGTTACTCCATAACATTATTCTTAATAAAGATATTTTCTAACTTTTGCATCCTGTGGGCAGAGGTTAAAGCCAGTAATGTTATAAATTGAGCTAGATCCTGTATCATTACAGTATCATAAGGATAACATTTAGATAAACCAGCATGAACAAAACACGGGACTCAGGTAAAATTATACTAAGAACAAGGAGGTTCAATTCTGTATACCCCTTTCAAAAATCGATTCACAATAAATACAATAATTTTTTGCTATCGGTTTTCCTAGATTATCGACAGAGCTGAACTATGCGTTTTTAATGCGCTATAATCACATCCATTATTTAATCTCTGTGTCAAAAACGGTGTAACATCTGACACTGTATCTTATTTAAAAATAATGTTACTATCTTGGCAATAGTCCCACTACTACAAACTTTCAATGAAGAACTGTATTAATTTAATGTGTTTTTAGCAAAAGAAACCATTATAATCTCCATATAAGCTTCAGGCATCCCACGATCAATTAACGTTTATATATTATCCTACAAGGGTAAGAAGGTCAGCATGAAGGGGATGGCTCTCTCTAAGAGGATAGTATGATAACTTTTTATTAGGTTTAAAAACTAGTTTCATATAAGCCACAAGACTTGGCCGTAAAGGATACCAAGATTGCGATGCCCAAAATTACAATAATAATACCTGTTGTTTTATCAGATACAATTTTTCGTAGGACTGTAAGAATGAAGCAAAATAGCGGATAATCATATGAATTAAATTTTGACCAATTAAAAATTAAAACAATCTACTAATTATGAATTTGGCTGATTCTGAGAACTTGCAAGAAGATCAAAGTCTGGATGATCAAAAGATCTAACAATAATAGACAAAATCAGCAATCTCCCACTCTGCATCTAGATTTAATAGTCATGATTCTCGATCGGCAGGTACTTTCTCTGATGATAGAATATACGATGCAAAAACAATTAAATTTCTTAATTCGCACCACTGCCAAATGCTACAAGACAAATCATTCAGTTTTGTGTGCTGAATCCCGCCCATCCTGTTTGTGTAACATTATAGCGGTAGTACCTATTTATTACAATTTGTTTGATTTCTTGCGAATATAATTTAGGCGAATATATTAAAACTGCCTTTAAATCCAATATATTTATATGTCTATGTATGACATTTCAGATTAATTTCAAATCCCATTAACCTTTTGTTCTTGATACACGGCGTCCGTTGGGTGAGAAAAGCGTCTGTATAGATCTCTTAGTGAAAATCATAACTTTGATTTGTCTACAGTATTGATCCACCATTTGAAATCCGACCCTAAGTAAAAGGGCAAAGTCAAGTGTCTATTATAGTTCCCATCGAAACTATTCAAGGCTAAGAATTTTTCTCTTTCGGAAAGCTTTGTGTATATGCAGCTATACTGCACGGCTGGACCGGCGTATGTGAGTAGACCAATATATTGGCCTAAAGTTCTTACAGTACATGTACAGTTACAGAGTACAGTTGTGAAGTCACCAATTATTTACTCATAGACTTAATACGAATTCTTTTATCATCAGACAGAGTCATATTATTATTATTATTATATATTTTGTATTAAAATTGTATCCTAAAAAACATGCAGAATAAACTAGGAGATTCCGACTCTTTTCATAATTAATGATGAAACCTAAAAATTACAAAATATCTGGTGGTGTTAATAATTATCCCGGTAACCTTCATATGAGTTTCCAATACATAGAAAATCATCAGAGTATACTACCGTTAATAGCCCTAAGAGGCGCTAAAGCTGTACAACTAGTTTTAACAGTTTCGTAAAAACAAAAGGTACAGAACAAGGACCAAATGGTAAAAAGTCTATGAAATCATCTTTCCATTTAAATCTTAAGAGTTTTATATGATCTCAGTTGATCAATATTATAAATTAAGTATCCTTGATGTCTAATATGGTTATTTACTGTTTATTGTCTAACAATTGTAAAGCAAAACGATAGTCTTCCAGTTTAAAATGTTCTATTTGGATGAACCGATTTAGTTCTTTCAAAAGTAAAATAAAAATTTCCCAATACATGGTAAGCATTTTGATATGATACCATTGTCGACCATATCAGAAATACAAAGTTATCAATGATATTTTCCGCTTGCACTTTCCTATGTTATACGGAGAAAATGCTTGTACAAGTGTATTTATTAACGGTTTTCTTTTATATACATACACGATAGTAATAACCAGTCATCAGGGATTTTTGACCATTGGTCGAAATATTCCCATCCCGCTGATGGCGAGCTATTATAATTTACCTGCATAATGGCATCGGAAATTAGCATTAACATTGGAATCACCGTCGAATGTAATTCCTGTAGTTGGCCGAGTCGCGTTGGCGGCCCCGACCGCTCAGCTGGCGTGGTGGCAGCAGCGCTGCTTGTGCCGGCCGACGGCGTGTAGTCATGGCGCTATGCGCGTTTCCGTGGACGCCAGTCGTGACGCTCCCCGGGCGTTTAAAGCTCCTCGTTGAGTTACATTCGCAGGCAACTTATAGCCAGGTAACCGCGATGTGGTTGTTGTTCGCATATCCGAACTAGTTTTGGAAATCGTCCTAGCAGACTTATAGACGCCTTGAGATCAGAACCAAACCAAAATTCGTCAATCTTGTTATTTTTCACAGCATCTCGAGTCTCTTTGTTCAATGTGTTCATTATGGCAAAGCGCCGAGATTGCGACTCACGGAAGTGATAGTCGTGCGGCTATGACTTAGTCGTCCTGCATCGCTCAAATGCTTCAATATAACTTGCTTTGTCGATGGCTTTGGCTATTGCAATAAGGCTACCAAAGAGCTAATTTTGTTTGCTTTCGCTGAAAAAGTCTTTTTTCAGGTTTGTGTCTGTATCTGCACGGCCTTCATTTCTGCATTTGATTTTGGCACTTGAAAATTGTTGCAGTTCGTAGGCACCAAATACTGTTTTAGTATAACTATCTGATTTTTACTTCTTTAGTAAGGCCTTTAAAAAGTATATGTTGGCACCTGGTAGCTACGTGTTTATTTATGTTATCATCATGGTTCTTTAGGGTTAATGGATCTTCTCCTATAAGAAGCAAAACTTCTGTATCGATTTCATAGGCATCATTTCTTGAGATGCATTCCGTTTCCTCTGTAGCTGGGTTAGTGAGGTCAACGCAATCTTCAGAACAATAAAGTCATCATCGTTTGCACTGCTTACAAGGGGAACATTGTCACCTCATGAGACATGAGTTCATCGGTCTCGCGATGGTCTGCGTCGACTCGATAAACGAGGAAGAGATAAAACTGATGCTAGATACCCATTTAGGGTGCATTGTTTTTATTTCATTACCATCAAGCGGAGAAGACCAATTATATAACAGCTATCCCTATAGGATGCTTTGTTAGATCTCGACACCATATAGATGGAGAAGGTTTTTTGGACTATCCATATAGGATGTCACTACAATACTGCAGTCATGTTCTCACTATAAAAGTGGCGATAAAAGCATGGAAAAACGCTTTTAAAACTGCCGTTGTTTTGTGTAAATATAGGTACTTACTTACATTACACATGTGTCAACAAATGATGATGATAGTGATGAAAAAACCTTGACTCAACCTAGGCTCTTCGTCGGCCAGGTCAGAACAAAGTACGTGAAATAAAAATAAAATGTGGGTACTTTGTAATTTGATTACTTGAATTATTCCGCGATCTCGTAATGAGATATTTATTGGAATATGTACTTATATCATTTGTTGGTAGGTAATAAAAGGAATGGTATTTCAAATCGTTGCCTACCTGTCGTTTCCTAGCGTACATCGAGCTCGGATTCCGAAGATGATTTCGTCCTTTCGCGTCTCTTCTCCATCAACTTAACCACCAGCTTTTTCAATTTCCTTAGGATATGATCGTCATCGTACTACCTGGATCGTTTACCTTTTCCCCTCTTATTGGTGTATATTAAACTAACGTGGCACTGAAGTTATAAAAATATAGAAAAAATATCGTGTGAACTGGGCAAACACAAAAACATGTAATGACAGGTCGCCTGCGCTCCATTGGCGGCTAGGGAGGTTGGCGTAAGGTATCTGCGAGTGAGACGGAATATTAATATCTTCCTTTTCAGGTCCATAGGCTTTAAAGTGTGACAGTGGCAGCACAATAGTATGTTCTGCTCGTAATGTAATGGTCTTCGCTTTGAACCGAAGTATAATATATTCTGAACCTCAACCTCAACAGCCTGTATTGGACCACGACTGGACGCAGGCCTCCCCCTGATAAGCGCCTTGTTGGCGTTTATCTAAAGGGGGTAATGCCCATAATCCCCACGCTGGGCATGCGGGTTGGAGATCGCAGTTCGGTGGTAGAATTGTTCTGCAGGGGGTGCAACAGGCAACTAGGGATATATATGCGGGTTGCTGCCCTCCCCCGGTGGATATCCCTTAGTTGCCTCTTACGACACCCACGGGAAAAGATGGGGTGGTGCAAATTCTAAGCCAGCACCACACAGCTCTTATTAGATATCGGGTAATCATAATGTTTCTGAGCTCCTATTTATTTGTCTAGTTTGAAAAGCCAGAGAAAATGTTTTGAAATGGCACATTGATTAACTTTGGATCTGATGACGATGAAGTGTTCATACAAAATAAGAACTGGTTCATAAATTCAAAGCATATTCCAGATTTAATGACGCACCCTGAAAAACCCTGATTAAATTCTAATCACCACATTACACTACAGCCTCCTTCCATTTGTACCCACATTAATGCCATCTCACTAAACAAATAGCGTCATCGGTTCGAGTTTAATTCAAGCACCTATTAAAGCACGATCGCAATTACCGCCTAGTTATCGCGGAAGAAGGCTGAGATAGTTAGGGCCCGGAAAATATTCCGTTCACTAATTATTCCACGTAATTAAATCCGGGTTATCGTCACCACCTGCCGCATTGTGCGAGCGTGATTTACGGCAGCGCGGTTCTGTGGATACCCAGCTCTTTTTGCACCGATTAATTATCGAATTGCTCATTAATAATTGCTGTGAAATTAATGTGGAGTGCGAAGTGCCACTATCCGGGGATTCGAGGGCTGTACGCAACTGTGGCGGGGATGAATGGGAAATGGTCAGCGAGGGAGACACATATTATCTACGATTATATTAATTATGAATCATCGTTCTGAGCACCGTAGGCTCGTATTATGAAAGCTTCCCCAAGCATTACTTAAGCAGTTATAAAGTGAGTTCTACTCAAGCTTAAAATACCTGCTCAAGTATCTTTTATCATACAACGTAATTCTGACACTACTAAGCTAGTTGCACTAGCAAAATCTCTACGCGAGTTAGTAGGGTTTTGTCTATGATCAACATGTGTGTAGATTTTGAAATGAGTTCGTAAGCATTTCTTTTAAATTAGTCTTTACTCAAAACTATACATAAGCATCACTCAAGCATATATCGATGACTGAGCCTGCTTTCGTAATACGAGCCTTTGTACTTTTAACAAGACATTTGAAATGGTTTAATCGAGCATCTATTTTTCTAGTAGGTATTGTCAACCCTATTAGGGGATAGGTATGCCAGAGCCATTATTTTTATTTTGCACCGTCTTCAACATGTTTCAGATTTATTTTTATTTTATTATGTATTTTAACAAGCTTTTTATTAATTTTACGTATGAAAGCGGAATTTCAACCCCTTCCTTTCAACGTCAGACACTTAAATAACAGATAACCTGATGCTGAAATCAGGTACCTTTGTCTCCTCGCGCCGGTGGTATTCAATGAAGAGAAAGAAATACCACCTTCTTTCTTTACGCGTGTCAAAACTTACCAATCAGTCATTACTATTAAAAAAAATTGTGATGGAATACTTCAAATGAAACTAAACAAAATTATGAAAAAAGCAGTTATTGTAAATTATTTTTATTTTATCTCTCTACAACATAATATTTATGCGAGTGTAATAATCATCGTTAAAGAAAATGAAGTCATTTTATTCAAGTAAAATAAAACCAGGAACAAGGAGCTCAAAGAGAAAAACACTGATCGTATCATTCGCAATCTCTTTAAAGACCACTTTCTAGATTACGTTCTCCCTGTACCTTCCTACAAAATGCCGGTTGATTTTACTTATAATGAAGGATTCTACAAATAAACTAGGAATACTGAATACTACTCGAATAAAGCTAGCTTAGTTAACTCGTAAAACATGTATTTGATAAGTTATTCTCAAAAACAAATGAGAAAAAAACCCAAGTAAATTTTCATTTAGCGTGAACAACGTAGAGAAGTAGGCTGCCTCCGCAGGGAGAGACAACGTAGTGTAAGGCCGTGTTCACTTTATACTCATATTTTTTTGGATTCCCTATAAGCTGACTATTTATCTTTTTCGGGTTATTCTAGTTTCCCCCATGTGCCCCTTACTGAAATTGTCCGCAAGGGGAAAACTAGACTTTAAAAATGAATTCCAGTCTTCACCCTTGGAGATTATCAAGGGTTAAAACAAGAATCTACAAATTAATTCCAGCTTTACCCTTAAAGATCTCTTTGAAGGGGCAAATTGGAATTATTTTTGTTCGATGCACATATTATCACAGCTGTAAAAACCCTACTATGATAAAAAAGAAGCAGTGAATTTCTACGAAATGGTATACTTACATTTAACTCTCAGTTGTTAGGTATGCATTGGATGCTGGCAAATTTTAGAAACTTTTTGTTCCAAATCCCATATAAAAAGTATATTTAATACTATTGAGTTTTCTCGTACTGCTATTTTTGTGTGTATTAAAATAAAATTGCATTTTATTTCTTTGCAATTACTAAAATAACATCCTTGATCTACAGATTTTCTCATTATGTCTAGGTATTATTATGTTCAATTCTTATGAATTGTTAGTTTCTTATGAGTTTACCATAAAACATAGGTAGATTAAGATCATAAGTTAAGTGGGGCGCAGATAGTTTATAAAAAAAACATTGGTATGTTTTTTAATAAACTAGCTGCGCCCCACGGCTTCGCACGCGTTGTTCCTATGGAAACGATTCAAGGTGATTTCTATCCCACAAGAACTCATTTATGGGATAAAAAGTAGATTGTAGTAGTTGATCCAGGATTGGAATTACCTGTATGTAAAATTTGAGCCCGGTCCGTTTTGGCGTGAAGACGTTACAAACAACCATCGATCCAAACTTTCGCATTTATAATATTATTAGTGTGATGTGATATGGTAATGGTGTTAGTAGTAGTTATAACTATAACAAATTAAATGCATATCTTCTCTAAAATACTGTAACTTAGCTACAAAAGAAGAGGTTCAAAATTTTTATTCCTCAAACGACTTCTTCATTCCACTGTGAGCACAGCCTTAGAAGAATCTCTCCCAGCAAATTAGAGGGCTGTAATAAGAGTGGACCCGCGCCCTGATAACGGCCATATTGTTGTTCTTATTATTCTTTCCGACTCGATGCGAGTATTTTTCAAGGGAATGTTGAGATTTCTTCTCGGTTTTATTATTAGATATTATTTTCACGCGGGAACTTAACGGGAAGACGAGGCTGTCTTCCATGTTGCTGATTAAAGCCCTGACTTTCTTTGGTCACATAGCCAGGAAAACCGGTAACAACCTTGAATAATTGATCGCCACCGGGAAGGATGAACGCGTTAGCGTTCAAGAAGCCGCAACTCACTAAGATGAATGGACCAGATCCGGACTCAACATTAACTGACTCCTAGCAAAGCCCACCTAACTACCGCGAAGCAGGAGGGCGGCTTCGTGGCGACTCGGCGACTGAAAGGGATGTGCATATTATTAACTGGGGGCAATATAAAGGGGGTTTATACCATAAATCAGTTCCCATGAGATGGAAAAAATCTTTAAACGTTTCCATAGAAACAATGCGTAGGAAGTCACAGGCAGAAACTAGTTAGCAAGAGAAAAATGTGGTTTCTTTTAAAATAACTATAAACTGATTTTAATTTTATGGTTTTCTCATAGATGGCACTGTCAGAACTGGACCAAATTTAAATTTTACCACACGGGAAGCACCAGCTTTCAAATAAAAAAATAATCATCAAAATCGGATCAACCAGTCAAAAGTTCTGAGGTAAAAAACAATTGACGAATTGAGAACATCCTTTTATGAAATCGGTTAAAAAAATCATTTGACAAGGACCTACCCAAACGGTATAGGGCTGGAGTTACTTGACATCCAAGACACAAAATGAACATTTGACCCACCTTATTTCTGAAACGCTTCGTAGCGGTCACTTTAACTAGCGACATCTAGTTAAAATTGCTAGTCAGAAAATTTCGTGAGTGAATTGTTGTTACGACTAGGTTTTCGATAGTAATAATTTTCTAGTTTTCCACCGGCGGCGACTGCTTATCAATGTGTCAATACAAAATAAAAATTAATGAATAAACTAATACAATATCATTATTTATTATTATTAATATACGTATATACCTAATTTTGATAGTCGTGATGAAACACATCATAGTTGTGAAGCTCACAGCCGAAATCAATCTCATGAAAAATCAGGCAAAAGAAAACTAAAGTTAGTAGTAAGTACAAAAGTTTATTTTATAAAGGACCTACTTACATAATATTCGACGGCAATGTTCCACGAAATTTTCACCTGAAGCACGCAATCACCGCCGCAATTAAATTTAATTAATCCAGTATTACGAAATCTTATATTTTCTTCGTTAGAACATAATTCTGCGCGGTTTGTTCAGTGTCTCTTATACATGTACTTGAGTATAAGCTCATTAGTAATTACGAGGGCTGGCGCGGACGCGTGGCTAAATATTTTCTCGAGCCGAGCCACCCGGTGGCACAGTGTAATGGCATTATCAGTTGCACAACTTACCCAATGAGTCGTATAGAGGCCGTTCGAGACACATGCGTGCGACAAAAAAATGTCTTCTCTGTGGGCTAAGGCCTGTTTAGAAAATAAGTTAGGTCATTACGTGACAAAAAAATATCTGATTTCATCACATCGAAGTCCGGAGTTAGAAAACAACGGACTTTTTTTTTTTTTTTTTTTCTTTATTTATATAGTATATATAGATTATATTATATTTATATAGATCAAGTATAGGGTTAAAGGAGTTTTGTCAACATGACTATGTCACTCCCGTGGAGAAAAGATACATATTTAAACAAGCAACAAAAACCAAATCTACAAGGTTTATCTTACTGATCTAAAAATAAATAAACTAATGAAACAAAATATCCTTAAACAAGTGCATAAACCTAATTAAAATATCCTACCTACTAAGGTACTCTAAAATAGGAAGTAGGTACCAAACAATTAACGTTTAATTATATAACAAACGTGTACAGCTTAACTAGCATGTTCTTGACAATTATTTTGTATGCCGTCAAAAGGCGTAAGGCCCCGACTTACACTAACGCCGCCAACCTATTTTATCATTAGATTTATTTATGTTAGACATTATTAAAATTTTATTTGAATTACTTATGGATAAAATACGTGTCGGTGGCTACGCTCATGGAAATTGAGATAGTGATTTAACTGGTATACCAGAAACCGTAAGTCAACTTCGACTGTGAGGCTGACAGTGAATGCGATATTAACACTTTGATAGCCAAAGAGGCAAACGTGCTTTCTTTATCCCCATCAGGCTGGGTAATTACTGCGTTAAGGTACAATCACACTACTCTACTTTAGTGTGTTTTAGCGCCCATTTATGTGCTGTGACAACCATATAAATGCGTGAAACCGATACCGGCCTGCTTCTGACACGTCATGACGCCACAGTAGCGTGTATTTAACGCTGACCATACAAATGTAAAGCGGATTACGTATGTAACGCTGAAGCAGCGATACTGAGGCATACCACACTGTGCCCCCGCTTGCGCCTGGCCGCAGTAATTAAAAGAACGGCTCGAGGGCCGTTCCCGGGAAAATCAAAAATTTATTATTGTTCACGCATATTTTCTTCACGAAAATATTTTCGCTGGGAAGTGATTAATATTCTAAATTGCTTAATTAGGGGACGATCTTTTATTCTTCCAGATAAATAGGCTAAGGCTTTCTAATTTATTGGGTGACCAAAATGGCTAGACAGAGTAATTAAAAAAATATTTCTTTCAAAATGAGCTAGACGTTCTACGATGATGAAAACAGAAGTCGCAGAACATTTTGTTAATGAGGTTAGGTTAGAACAACGTCGCTGAGAGTGCGTCATTATAGCACTAAGCCTTGTGCGACGCGAGTTGGGGTTGCCTGCTGTAATTTTCATTCCCCAAATTGTGGTACCTATAATAATGTGTAAAAAAAGAACAGAGTTCATCTTAATTTTCTGTATAACAGCCTGACTTTAACATTGGTAAATTCAACTTTGTACAAGAATACACTGTCTTATTGTAATTACTTAATGTATATTGTAAACTACCTGTAATTGAAAGGATTGTATTCTGTTTTTTGTCCTTAATAAATTAATAAGGTTCTACAATAACACTTTATCTTAAGAAGGTGTAAGTACAAATCATTCGAAAATTGCTGGATTTCTGACGACGACGTCCAATTAAAGCAGCTGTCCATCCATCCACAGCCTGTATCGGTCCACTGCTGGACGCAGGCCTCCCCCTGATAAACGCCCTATTGGCGTTTAACTCATGTGGGGGGGGGGGGGTAATGCCCATAATCCCCACGCCGGGCATGCGGGTTGGGGATCGCAGTTTGGTGGAAGATTTGTTCTGCAGGGGGCGCTGCTGCCCGCCCCCCAAAAGATATCCCTTAGTCGCCTCTTACGACACCCACGGGAAGAATTGGGGTGGTGCAAATTCTATGCCGCCGGCACCACACGGCGAGCAGCTGTAAAATAGTTTAAAAAAATACAGGACAGAAACGGCGTTTCAAGAAACCAAGATGGCAACCCCGTCAGCTGAAGCGGGCGCGGGCGCAGCACAAAGCCAGAATTAATGACACCTCGTGAAAAGCCACGATGAGTTATTTTCGAGAGGAAAAGGCACGTCGCTTGTTTTGACTCTACATGCCGTTTTGTTATAACTAACGAGATCAATATACGGTTAAAATTTACTGTAAACTTTGGATATTTTGATTCTTTCTCAAACAAGTCACATTTTACAGACAATATTGATGCTATGGGTTTCTCCCTTAAGTTTCTACTTCACAGATTACCACATTTTAGTGTGCTTTACAGGGTGGGGCAAATATTAATTTAAATTCGTATGTAACTACTTTTTTAAGTTGGTGGCCTAATTTTGAAGGATTATGTCCCTTCCCATGTTCGCTCTAACAATTTTTTTCTTCAAAATAAAACAAAAGGTTCCTTAGAAAAAAACCCTCTAACTACAAAAAAAAACGATAGCCACCCAGAAGGGGCCAAAAATTTGCCCCACCCTGTATATACATTTATAACACACACACAAATTTTTTTTAGTTGGAAACCAAGGGAGAAGGAAGCTATAGGAGTAACCCAGACAAAGTAATCTGCGGCTAATGCATATTGACAACACATATTTTTCCAGTTATTGGCTGCCACCGTAGGCTGCATCTGTCTGGGAGACACTTTAGACCCAAAGGCGAATCGAATGGATTTTTAAATATTTTGATTGGACATCGTATCATATCTTCACAACGTAGGACGCATATCTTCCGCGATCAAAAACAGACGCGTTTTCAATGTATTTCTCACGAGAATGAGTGCTTAGTGCGTCTTACATTGTGGATGTAAGATGCACTACGCCGTTCTTGAAGTTGTTTTTGAGATTATGAGAACAATCAAGTTTTCATAATCTGCAAAAAATACCTTCTAGTCTATTTGGCCTTGACCCATCATAAATGGTTATATTGTTCCATACCTACTGTGTGTTGCAGAAGCAAAAAAATGTTTATCTATCTATCTATCTAGGTAGTCAGAATGAGAAATGCGAAACCTACCTATTAGGTAATTTTTAGAAAAAACAATCCTTCGACAGGATTGACGAATTCGTGCAATAAAATAGGATATTATTCTAATGACATAATGATTTATTGATTAATTTTAATTGATTCGAATGATCTACCAAATATACTGTTTATATACTATTTGACGTATAATGATATATTTTACCATTAAATGTACCATGAACCATTCTTCTTCAATTAATATAATTGAATGTACCTTACATCTATGTACCTATATACTTTAGTATATTTTAAGGTTTGATTTATATTATTTGAAGTGTAATGCCACCTTACCAATAAATACATGTGTAATGCAAACTTACCAATAAATAAACCATTAACCATTCTTCTTTAGTTATTATAATTGAATGTACCTAACATCTATATACTTTAGTATATTTTAAGGTTTGCGTTATACTATTTTACGTGTAATGATATATTTTACCCATAAATGAACCATGAACCAGTCTTCTTCAGTATTTACAGTTGCTTTCATTTATCTTTTTCATATTTACATTCATATTTTTTTAATCGAAAACAAAATTCCACGTCATTACTTTATCTTACATCGTTCCCATAGTTCTTGTAAGGAACATGACACTTGAGCTTCGGTCTGGATCTGCGAATCGAACCCGCGTTCGTATCGCGTATCGCCCGCAACACATCTCGGCTTTCTTGATACAACAAGACAAGCGAGAGTCTGAGTGAGGCCTGAGTGAGGCAGTTCCGTACAAAGTAGTAATCTTATCATTTTGTCGATTGGTTTGTTCTTTTTTTCAAAATATTTCTAACATTATATTTATGACATTGTATAGTAAGAAAAATCCATCAAATTGTACCGTACCAATGTATAATATATATCAAATAATGTAATATATTAAATTATTTATTTTTATTAATTGATCTTAACTTATAACATTATTTAGAAACTGATAAAAGAGAGTACCTATTTAAAATTTACAACGGGATATTCACCATGATTTGAATTTTGATCTTTCCAATATTTCGTCACAGGTCGGCGACAAGCTGAAAACTCAAATCATGGTCAATATCCCGTCGTAATAGCCTTTACTGTTATTAACCTTGATGGATTTAGTTTTATATTCAATGCCGATAGTCAGTTCCTCTGCTCTACATACAACTATAAAACTGCGTCATGGTGACTCAAACATATAAACTAGTGAATAGTTAGTAATTATAGATAGAATATCGTATAATGGAATATACCCAGCACGAGGTCATATACCCGGAATATCGTTTTAGTGCTCTATGTTTAAATCATATTGTGCATGCATGTTGAGGTAAGAAAGAACCTTATAGTTATACTTTTTTAATTAATTGTCAATGTTTGATTGTTTTCCGAGAGCCACTAAAGAAAATTGTAGAATTAAATTTGATTCCCTTACTAGGTGTACTTCGTGCGTGACCCTAAATCAAAATAATAAAAAGTATAAGGTTGATCAGAAGCACCGATAGCTACCGTTTACGCGCCCTTTGTTCTCCGATAATAAAAAATCAAACAATGAACAAGCTCAAACATGTCCGATAAAAAATATGTAGGCTTTCGTTCGTAATCAGGCAAAAAACGTGCCGCGGGAAATATGTGTTGGATGAGTGATTCGAGAATTATATATTATAAGTACCTACTTATAGAATTACAAAAAAACAATAGTCAAAATTGGCCTTATATTATAATTATAACTTTGGGAATACAAATGCAATCTATTTTGTGAAGTTTTTAGTTCTTAATGTGACTAGAACTGTCTGTAACTAATATATACTGGATTTTTGAAAAAAGAATTGAAATAGCATAATTATTTTAGGTTGAGAAGTTACACGTGCGTTCCGGTAGTACCTCAGTTAGATTGTTAAAATTCATGTGAATATAACCTGACATTATGGGTCTACAATCGAGCAGAAAAGTTTATAAGTGTTTTTAAATTAATATAGTTTCATAACTTTCAACGCGTGCGTATACACATTATGACTAAGTTAATACATAATGTATATAATATAATTTTTACGCGTTGTAAATGATAAAGTACAGCTTCTGTGTAGCATGCGTACTTATACACTACAAACAAAACTAAAGTGTCCGTTTGTAATGGCAAAATAACAGATATTTTTTTACATAAGCTTATAAAAGCTATTACAACTTAAAAATGACTTTTGAGCATTTGTCTATTTGCTCCGGGTAATTTCTGAAACGATAAGACTGATTAGAACCACACTTTAGCTGGGAGCGGCATTAAAAAAAATATTACGCAGAAAAAAAACAAGCCTATTTAATTGTGAATGTTACCAATTCAATTCTCGGCAGGCGAAGCCCCAGGCAGAGCTAATGATAAAAAAAAACTGGATATAGTATTCACACAATACTATCTAACCCAAATCTACCAGATGACTGCTAATCTTAGTAACTACTTACCCGGAAAATACACAGCACGAGATCATGCACCCGGCCGGAGATACGACGATATAAATATTATTATAGAACTAAATAATAACATTAAAAACTTAAATGGTTTTTTATAAGCATGAGGATAAAGTTTACACCAACACAATACAATTTAGTGAGTGCCATAATTATATTTTCGTTCCAAATGTACGGCTCACTACATACATATTTATGGCTGATTTTAGATTAAATTTAATAGGCAGGTCATTCGCATGTTAATGAGCGATTAGGTACGACCAGGCATCCATATTAATTTCACTAACTCGCTTAAAAACTGTAGGACTCGACTGTACCGCGCACCTGGGTCGCCGGGGGCTCTTATTCAAATGCAAATCAAACGTTCCATTTTTAAAATCTACCATCTCGGCACTCTTCGCTTCCGGAATGACTTATGTCCAATGCTACCAACATGATTCGGGCCTCTCAATCAATTTTCGAACGTACCACTTTGAACGGTGAATTGATTATTCTTTGTTGTGTTATGCGATATGTGACGTTTTAGTAGTGGAAGGTCATGTCGTTTGGGACCTTTTAGGGAAAATTTCGAGTACCCAGGTGTGCTCCCGATCCGGTTAAGGGAAGCGTCCTTGTTAGAGAATCTCGTATAAATCGTTTAATGGTTTGTTTTAAATTTCATTTTTATATTCACTGGCGCGATGTTGTAAATTATTGGTTGTAAAATGGTGGAGGTTTTATTGGTAGTTTGTAATTCGATCATCGGCATACAATGAAGTTTTTGTTAATGAATTTCAATATTCGTGGGTGGTTACGTTATGTTACGTAGGTACGATAAATACCTTTACGTTTTCGATAAAGACGGCTTGATACGGTCAAAGTCTCTGGGGTATAATTAATTATTAACTCTCTCGATCTCTTACATTAGGATAATAATAATTTACTAACTTTTGTCAGAATTACTATTGTCAGCACTGGAGTTCACCAAAAAAATGGATTCGCCTAACACGATTTCACTTTTTACTTAAAAAATCAATTACTAAAATAAATCGCCCTTACAATCCATCATAGACCATAGACATAAAAACCATAGAGCACAATGGGAGACCTCACGCAGCAGACGGCATGGCACCATCTTATCTCGACCATAAAATCTGGGCCCAAATCCAATACTGGGTGGTTCACTCAACGCGTAAAAAGGATGCTTTCAGGTGGAAACTAACAAGTTTTAATACGTTTAATACAGAAAATTCAAGGAAAAAGAGAATGAACTCTGTCATTATTAACTTAGAAAATTACAATCAAATAATAGAAACAAATTATGAGATTAGAACCAGAACATACCTATTTACAATTACATATATCAATTGAGGTAAATGTAGACAACACTCTATATTTGCATGCAACAGCAAATACAGGTAGCTCAACTGATCCTTTTCACAGGAAAGTTTTTCTCCACTGCAGACGTCAAATTATTATCTTCGTATTATCTAGCCTTGAAATTAAAACACACTCGCACCATTGTTTTCATAACAGAGAGAAACGTGATTTCCAGAGTATTTATAAAGAAAATAAATCTGACCTATATGAACCACACTGTATAAAACACTCAAAATGATCAATTTGGTTTGAACGTGCGAAAACCTACCTTCAATAATTAATGGTCGCCATAAATTGTGTCCCAACAAACACAAAAAATGTGCTCGATGCCCAAAAGACACAAAAAGTGTGTTCGATGAATTCTTTGCATTCCTCACACAGTGGGGTTGACGGCAGACGTGTTAATTTGGATTTGAGAAGGATTTTATTAATGGGATTGCATAATTCGTTCCGATAATCTATAAAACAAAGAGTTGTGCCTCTTTCTTAATAGAAATTAAATCCTCGTGATACATCGTCATTTGTGAATTCAGATTGTGGGCAAACGAAGGTCTACTAATTATTATTTAAAAAATAATCTATATATTTAATAAAACCAGCGCTGGGTGGACACACTAGTGTTCATCCAGCACAACGCTGAGTGGAGGCCATATTGGCCTTAGAATGTTATGCGCACATAACTGAGAGAAAGTTTATAGATTTATCCAGTAGCATAAGTTTTTCTTTTGCGTGTATGTTTTCTTTTTAAGGTGAATAAAATTATTTTTCTTTCTTTCTTTATACTTAATTTTTTACCCACCTATTACTACTTTATATTCTATATTATATATTCTCACATGTACCTAACCTACATATTGGTAATAAATAAGTAAATAAAATTAAAAGAATATAGAATATATTCAAAGCAAAAATACCCAGGTAATTTTAAGTCAAATAAGAAACATTTCAAAACAAGCAAAAAGCTGATTTGCATGAGTCCGTAATTGGCAGTTCATTAGCAAGTCCGTAATGAGTCGAGTTAATTGTTTTACGTTGAGTTATTCGTACGCTGACAGTCAGCCACTTCAGTCGCTTACAGTAGCTTCGGAGTCATCGAACTGAATCACTCACCTAGGCAGTAAATCAACCCAACAATCTTCGCCAAAGATATATTAATAACAAGTTTGGCTGATTTATAGCTAGACTCTAAAGAAAACTGCGGATTTTACAAATAAATAAGGACATAATAAAATACCATAAGATGCGTATAAAGCTATCAAACGTTATAGAATAGCATGACGGATTTCCTCATAGATCACGCATGAAAAACAACCCACAATCCGCATTTCGGCACGCAAATCACAGAATCGTATAACTCACGAATGTAAAAAGTATCGCAGTCAGGTCGAGGGCCACACAAAGGGCGCTCGTAGTTCGCCAATAATAATAGCTAATAGTTTTCTCAAGTTCTATAGAGATATGATTTAGTGCGCTCAAAAGTCAGGCAGTAAATCAAAGAGCTATCTCGCACCGAAACGTTCAATATTCGATCCAATAATGATCCCAAAGGACACGTGCTCTCTCATTATTTGAAGTTATTCCGTTCTTGATTTAAAATAAATATATTTTATTACGCCATCTGTCATAAGAAAGATAAAACTTGTAATGGAGTCTGCGCGGGAGGCTGTGGTCATTTCTCGCACTGACGTTTACTATCGATGTGACTTAAGTTACTGTAAATGCTGCGAGCAACGCTTGTTCCTCATTACCACTCGGACGTCGAATTTATTGCTCATCAAAATTGTAATATTGTTGTTATTACCTGTTAAACTGGCACTCGTATTTTGGCCATAATATTAATGAACTGAGGCGTAAACCACGATCCCACGCGTCCACCGCTGCGGATGTCGGGTACCTAGCTAGAGCATTCAATGCAACGGAAATACATCCTTAATAATTATGAGTATAAAATACCTGACCACTCGTATCATAAATTGATCACAGAGAAGTTCATGTACTTACGTACCACTTATGAACTGTCTTACCTTGCTAAAATGCTATCAACTTGATTGACAAGAATATATTTCAAACCGAAGTTATATGTAGGTATTGAAACAAAGCTTAAAGAGCTGTTAATTGACCGTAACGGAGTATACTCACCATGACCTCATCCAAAGTCATATTCATACTTATCTACAATAATCCTCAAGATCCAGCACAAAACGTGGACCCATTACCGTTCACTCAAGTAGATTAATCTTTTTAATAAGAACCAGAGGATACAACCACTTCAAAAAGTTCAATAACGCGCCCAAAAATACATAAACCACTCCACTCGAAACTCCATCCAAGCAAATTGAATTTTTACATGAAACGTAATAACAGACGGCATCAAAAGGCCTCGACTGTCCGTACAGGCTTTCCTTTTAATTAGACCCTAAGTACTCGTTAAAAAACAAGATCTTCCCGAACAGACAAAGCGGCCTTCGCTAACAAACAGTGCGAATGTAAAAACGTTGGATAAATAAGTGGAAAAGTACAGGTAAGTCGAAGAGGGTTTTTGTACGGCCGGCCGGCCACTTAGGTCATCCTGCGAAATAAAGCGCAAGTTTTTTATATCGCTTTTAAATGCGAGCAGCGTCGGACCCGCCTCATCGCCTGCTACGATAATGTGAAAGGAAACAACGAAAGAAAATGTTTCCGAGCGCTCGTTCGCTTTATTGGACGGTCCTGAGTAGTTTCGATTGCAAATAGTTCGTGTAATTCAGTTAGCTTGTTTTGCTTTCAGCGGGGCGAATATAATTGAACAGTATAAAATATCTGGGAGTTTTACCTGCGTTAAAAAGCACATTTATGTAGTCGACGAGACTCGTAACTACCGCTTTGTATAACTTTTTTGTCGTTGGTTTATTGTTTGTGAATGTTGCGTGAAAAATTTGCGTTTTCTTTTGTAAGAATAAATATTTTTATGGAAATTCGCTTGAACATAAATGGCAATCATGTTTATCCGTTGTATTTGAATCCTGTAAAAACAAAGGTAGTATTTTATTACACTATTAAGAAAATAAAAATGGAAACCGCGACTCGGTAAACGTACTGTAAGACGCCCTACAGCCAGGTGGGATGACGATCTGCGGAGGGAAGGCCTATGTCCAGCAGTGAACTAATATAGGCTGATGATTAAGTTGAGAAGATAATGATGAAGAAAATGCTAAGGCAAAAGCGATCTTCAAGCCCGATTTAAAAACATAAGAAGTAACTTTTTAGTTCATTCTATGTTTGTATCAAAATTTAATTCAAACTTCAATCCTAACAAACCAAAACAAGGGATTAGGTCGCTAATGTCCAAACGTTCAAATTGGACCTTTGAAAGGCCAGAGCGTGAAGTAATTAGTATGGGGATTGGGGAGGGTATGGAGAAATAATCTTAGTGGGGGCTGGTAATGAGAAAACATTATGCCCGGGGCAGGTTTGACGATTAATTAATTTCTTTTCAATTCGCTCATCCAGACTTGGAGATTGAAAACGGTTTATCGGAAGCAATTATTAGTTTTATTATGCTGGGAATAGCGTTGATTGTTTTATTCTCGCCGGAGTTTTCATAGAGTTCGTGTTCATTTCATACGATTAGCTGTTCTAACTACCTATTTCATGTACTTTCAGCAATAGGTTCAGTACAGACAATGATAAAAATTGTTCGGTTATAATTCTTCAAGGGCAAAAAACACAATTGAAAGAGATCCGAGTTCGATTGGCGATAATATAGTGATGTCTCGTTCTTGTATGGGATTTGCGTAGTTACCTGTCTGTACGATAAAGGCGCTTTGCCAAGTCCTATGAAAAAATGAGACATCACGATACGTCTCAATGAGGCTCTTAAAACAAAAGCTTACAACAGCGTTATGTGAACAAATGTACCCTCGTCCATCCATACATCCTAAGAAAATTCCAAAACAACCTGTAAAGGTACTTTTGGAATTTTCCTAGGAAAATCTTTCGATAGGACGATAACTTTATTTTCGAATGGACTAAAATGCTGTTGACCGCAGATGGCCATGACCAGGAGACGGATATAGGATACTTTTTATCCCAAAAATCAGTTCCCGTTGAAAAGAAATCACCTTTAAACATTCCATGGGATTCATTCATAGGAACAGCTAGTTATTAGTTAAATCATACGTCGTAGGAACAAGTAAGTACTCACACCTCTAAGCAGAGATAAACCATTCTAAAAATGCACCCCCTTTTCACTAAATATCAAGTAGGCGTGCATTTTTAGAATGGTTTGTCTCTACCCCTGTAAACAGAACTAAACCTGCTATGCTATGCTATGTAACAAATTTGTCAAATTAATCAAATTTAAATACCTAGTATAAAAAATCTACGTTATGAGTCATGACTTTAGTACAAAACGTCAAATAGACTCTCTCGGGTATCTAGCCGGCAGTTGGTAACAAATAACTTTACCAACTAATAGCTAACAGTGGAAGCATAGTTTTATTACCTTCCGTGAACCAAACAATAGAAATCGATACTTGATCCTGTGAAAAGGTTATTCATCTTTTACCTTTACGGTGTTAGGTGGACGTGATGGATTTAGTTCTACCGTAAATAGATTCTAAACTTACGGAATAACTATTATTATAGTTATTCCGTGATCATGGCGCATGAAACTGTGCCGAAATATTGGAAAACTCAAAATTCAAATCATGGTAAATATCCCGTTGTAAATAAGTTTAGTATTAATAACCATGATGGATTTAAAAGTTTTATCGTAAATAGATTGTTCGCATTATGTAATTCGAAAACCAAATTTCTAATGAAATTCATTTGTTTTTATTTCAAATGAAATACAAATACAAATGAATTTCATTAGTTTTGAATAGCATTTGGTTTTCGATAATTAATAGATAAAAAATAATTGAATTAATATAACAAGACAACAATCAAGGAACAAAATTTATCTTATAAACAATACCTGCAGCAACACCTAAATCATTTACATTGAAATAGACCATGATAATATGTGTTCTGGGGGGTTATGCTCTATGACCAATTCAACGTCTTACACAGATACGTCAAGATATCGGCGGGGAATGGGAGAAAACCAATACGGTTTTGGCATGATCACGGAATATACTAAAGCTCAGAACGAAAATCATGTTAAATAATCACGTTGTAAATGACTTAGTGTTAATAACCATGATGTAGTTAAAATATTTATTATTGGGGGAGTTGATTCTTTTGCCGCGAGACGCCACCTTACGCGGACCTTACATCTTTAGATAATGCCTCTACACTTTTAATGCCGTAGAATGGACGTTTTTCTCGTCGTCTATCTGTGAAAAAACGAGTAGTAAATATATCTAAGGCTTAAAAGGTTAATTGGAAAGGACAAAAAAAACCATCTAGAAATAAATTAATACGACAAGCGAATGTCGTCAGCTAATGAAGGTAAAAATAAATCGATTACGTTTTACTTCGACGGGCACAGAAGGGTTGGTAGGGATGGGGAAAGGGTTGATTTGTTAAGGTTAAGGTTTCTTTTAATTTTTTACAGTTTAAGAAAATACTTTTCTTTTTGTTTCAAACTAAATATTTGTAGTGTGCCTTTCTGAAAATAATTTTCAGTTAATTATCATTTGTTTTTTTTTTATATAATAAAAATTTAAGAATTATTGCACTTAAAAGATTTTGAAACAATGCGTCGAAATAGTACGGATTCGTAATAATGCAAGTATGTGTGCTGAAACTGAAATAAATATAAAAAAGTAATTATTTATTTAATTACCAAGCAGCTTCGTACACATTTTTCCTGTCGAAACGTTTAAAGGTGTTATTATAAGAAATATTCTAGATAATAAGGACATCACTAGCTGTCTTCGTAAATGCCGTCCTACGCTGAGCAAACACACAATGAAATAACCGAGTCGGATGACTCATAAATATTTCCTATCGGAAATTAGAATTAATAAATTTGTTTTTTTTTTATAAAATTTGCTGTTTTTCTTGTTGTTTTAGGCATAGTTTTCTCAGCGAAGCCGCGGGCAGTTACTAGTTTATAATGATTTTGGGTTTAAGTCCCGTCGCAATCGATTTTTTGGCCTGTCCAGCAGTGGACCGACAGCCTGTCGGTTCACTGCTGGACGCAGGACTCCCACTGATAAACACCTTATTGACGTTAACCGTATGGGGAGCAATGCCCATAACCCCACACTGGACATGCGGGTTGGGGATCGCAATTTAGTAAACGATTGAAAGGTGAAAATGAAAATGAGAAAATGAAAAGGTGTGATGTTCACAATAAAAATACAAGAAACAAGAACAAATTATACATCCCATCATATAAATTACGAAAGGTAGGGAAATCATTTGTGGGCAATAGGGTATATGCATGTGATTTCAAAATGCGATGGTGCAAATTCTAAGCCAGCACCACACAGCTTATTATTTCATTTGATATTACCCTGAGAGACGGATTACGCATTAAAATACCAAAAACCTTAGACTCTTATCGTAATAAAAACCAAAGTTTTTTCTATTAACCCCAAAATCACTTACCATCTTCACACCCCACCAAACAACAGCTCAATAAACTCTCTACGGAGAACTGAAACTCCGGACAAATAGAAACCTGTCAAATGAGACTTGTAATTAACCTTACAGAGAACAGGACAAAGGTGACCGTTTGTTTGTCAAAGCTTAAAATGGTGTTACATGTGTGTGCTGTGCTTTAATAGTGAACAGGTAAGTAGACGTTTGGAGAATAAGACATTTCGGGAATGAACTTTCAGAAAATATTTATTTATTTAATTACCTATTTACATCGACATGACAGTATAGCACCAATGCGATAATGAAATATAAAATAAATACATTATACACTTACTACTAAACAATTACAATACTAAAATAGCAACAAAAATCTACAAACTATCACTATTATCTATAAAATACTTTACATAGGTATTTAAATGCAAATTATTTTATATTAAATGTAAAATAGTTTACCTTTACAACAATTTAAGAGCCGCATCCCTGATATTGGCAAAGAAACAAAAAAAAAATTATAAATCTTTCTAAACTTTCGCGATTTGTTAACATAATTAATTGATTACCTATTGATTGGGCACTTATCGCGTACTTTTGTTTGTATTTCCTCTACGTTTCTACCGCATTACAGCGATCGTGGTCACGGGGCGGCTGAATGTAATTGGAGTTACAGCCGAGAATTGACGGCAGTATCCACGACTACCCTCAATTCTTCTTCAGAATCAGGAATGTCGGTAGAAACGTAGGGGAAATAAAACAACAACAAACAACATAACTGGACGCAAGCCTCCCCCTGATAAACGCCTTTATTGGCTGTTATCTCATGGAGAGTTATGCCCATAATCCCCACGCTGGGCCTGCGGGTTGGGGATCGCAGTTTGGTGACAGAATTGTTCGGCAGAAGGCGCTGCTGCCCGCCTCCGGTAAATCCCTTAGTCACTTCTTACGACACCCGCGGGATGAGTTGGAGTGGTGCAAATTCTATGCCGCCGGCACCACACGGCGAAATAATAAAGAAAAAGAAATAAAACAAAGGTACTTTAAGGTACGCGATAAATGCCCGATAAAAATATTGGGGGACAGTATCGCTCACGTCCGTAGGTGTTGACCCTCTGATACCCTACACGCGTCCTCTGGGTGGTGCTAAGAGCGGTACTCTGGTGGAAGGCTTCGGCCGTGGCTTGTCACCACCCTCCGGACTGGGCCAGTCCGTGAAGCAACACTGTTGTGTTTCGGAATGTGGTCCGGAGTAGCCATCTTCTAGACCTTCGTGATACATCGTCGGCCACATCATCGCTTTCCATCAGGTGAGATTGCGGTCAAACGAAGGTCAATTTACCGGGGACTTAATTAGGAGGTTAGTTCTTGCGCTCGGAATCAATACTCAATACTCAATACTCAATTATTTATTGTATTCCATAGTGTACCGAGGTATTTACATTTTCATATAATTAAATAAAAATATGTCAACATCCTCGTCTGCACCGAAGGGCCCGTGTGAACGGGGACTTACTCAGGAGGTTAGTTCTTGCGCTCGAAATCAATACTCAATACTCAATACTCAATTATTTATTGTATTCCATAGTGTACCGAGGTATTTACATTTTCATATAATTAAATAAAAATATGTCAACATCCTCGTCTGCACCGAAGGGCCCGTGTGAACGGGGACTTACTCAGGAGGTTAGTTCTTGCGCTCGGAATCAATACTCAATACTCAATTATTTATTGTATTCCATAGTGTACCGAGGTATTTACATTTTCATATAATTAAATAAAAATATGTCAACATCCGCGTCTGCACCGAAGGGCCCGTGTGAACGGGGACTTACTCAGGAGGTTAGTTCTTGCGCTCGGAATTGAAGTAGCCTAGGTCTTCGCCGTGCGTAAACATACTTGTTAGGTACGTACAGTATGTTTACGTACGTATTCATTAACACCAGAGGGATGTGTATCATGCCTCTAATCAGACTACAAATGTACGTTGTTAACATCATTTCCCTTCTAATTTCATGTTTAAAGTACCCACCATACCTGGAACGAATAAAGTGGGATACATTAGTAGTCATAGACTTTCGGAGACTGGACATTCAGGGAATTAGACCGAATATACTAAAGCCTATTTTTTTGTTTTATTTTATTTAATATGTTATAGCTGATTTTATCTATATTTCTAAGATATTGAATTATTGCCAGATTTCACGAAACTGTAACCAACTCACTTCTACTATTCTATTTTACTCTTCTATTATTATTTTTTGTTCGCTGATTGGACCGATTTCGATTATTCTTTTGCTATTGTATAGAGAATGATCTCAAGATGGTCTTATAAAAAGTATAATTAAATTATACAAATATCCTAAAAGACAGACAAGGGGCCTAGTTATCAGTATATTAAAGTTTTAATTTTCTAATAACTAGGATATTTTGATAACTTTGCTGTAATCCCCTGTTTTGAGTGGTTAAAACTGATGGTAGAACTCGAAAGGTTGAGATGATACTTTCGAGTTTATCGAAAGTATCATCTCAACAAACATCAAAAGTAAGGCCCTAATTCTAAAAGATTACACAACTCAGGTTATCGTACTCACAATGTCACCTAAAGGGTTCCTTCAGGGCCAAAGTTTCTCGTTTTTGGGCAAAGTTTAATGTCTCTTTAAAGCGCCTCTCGTTTTTTCAGCTGAAACTCACTTTGTTAAGTTCTAGAAAAATGGCCACAATTTAAGAAACTGAGTTTTTCTTCAATTTATTCCATGACTAGCTGCGCCCCACGGCTTCGCATGCCTATCCCACAGGAACTGATTTATGGGATAGAAAATAGCCAACGTGTTATTACAGGCCTAGAACTACCTTGGGAGACCTTGGGCGTTCGGACACGGGGTTGTCCGGCGCCCAATTGGCAGGTGAGGTCTCCGAGGTGGTCGCGGCGAGTGCTCCACACCCCCCAGTGAGGGGCCTGATATCGGGCAGCCGCGGTGGGTTCGTGGAAGAGAAACCGTTCCCATGTTCCCACCACAAGTGGCAGAGGTGGAAGCACCCTGAGGGTTTTAGTGGTGTTGGAGTCCCACATAATCGCACTGTCTCCCCGTGGCAGTGCGATATGCGTGCGCATTTCCCTCAGGATAATAAAAAAAAAAAGGCCTAGAACTACCTTAAAAGTTTTTGTGCGAAAGAGCAACAAACGAACATACAGACATGTTTACAAACTTCCAGCCATAAAGGTTCAATGCAATTATTCTACTAAAAATTATAACACAAAAATAATAATTTAGATTGTTATAAAAAACAATAAACGACTTTAATTATATGGTTTACTCATAGATGCCAGCGTCAAAACTGGGACCACGCGGGAAGCACTAGCTTTCAAATAAAAAAAAGAATTATAAAAATTGGATCACCCAGTCAAAAGTTGTGAGGTAATAAAAAAAACATACAGTCAAATTGAGAAACCCATCCTTTTTTTGAAGCCGGTTAAAAAGTACAGACTGAGGTACTGTAACCTGGTTCAGTTAGGGTAAAACTTTATTCACGCGCTGTATTGAATTAGGATAAGCTAAAAACAGTAAATTAGAAAAAAAAACAGTAAATTAAAAATAAGAAATGCCCAATCAACTTACACACTCGCTTAAACATAATTAAACCAGGATCGAATTAAAAATTCGCAAGTAAAAGAGAATTAAAGTTGACGACATTCCCGACTGGGGGCCGGCGATAACGCGACAATAGGAATTCTCGACTGCCCTTACCCCTCTTACTGGAATAACCACCTAATTCCATCATTCATAGAGCTCATTTTAGCAGTTATAAGCCGAAAGAGCCCTATTTAACCTAATTACCACTTAGTTCCTTGCGAGATACGACCCAATATTAAGTAATTTTTATTGCAAGCATTGTTGGGTGTGGGTTTTCTAGATGGCGTTACAGGTGAAATGTTTCAGGATGTTTTTATCTTGTTGCGTAGCTTTTTATTGATACGAATTGACTGAAATATCAATTAATAAACCATTTTAGAAATAAAGGTTATGTTATTTTAGTTTACACTATAGGTAATTTCTAAAAAAACGAATGAGATCCCAAACGACTTCGCAGGACTTGAAATTTTGGGATATTATTTATTTTTGTTTACATAACACGGTAACTGATTAAGGTTGTACTTAAAATCAACACAGACGCAGCTTCGTCAATACGATGACGATGACTAAGACCCGAGAAAAAAGAGAAGAGGAATGAACTAAAAGTTCATTTAGCTATCTCCCTTCCTCCTTTCATTTGCTTGTATTTGTATGCACTAGCTAGTTAATTTTTAGGGTTGCAACTGAATCCAAACAGTGAAACTGTATCATGTATATAAGGTATTACACGGAATCCTTCGCGTTGGAGTTGACTCACACTTGGCCTGTGATCAGTATTCGGTGCACAAATGTTCATTTTCTGCCGTAAGTAAAGTATAGTTAATCTATCGAATCCATGAATCTGTCCAAGTCACGATCTGTCGAGTAGCAAGTCTGCCGAATTACGAATCTGTCCAATCTAGAATCTGCCCTACACAGAAAAAAAGTTTTATTTAATCATATTTATTTACCTTTATAATTAATACATGGCAGTGATATTGTCTAAACTAAAAATAATTTAAAAACTATCCGCATAACTTATCCAAAAATTAAGATAAAAAGAAAAAAACCTGAACAATAACAAATAGTTAGGTACAATTTGGGTACAATAAAGCCGTCACTTGACACTACTTGAAATAACTCACCGCGCTGGCTGTGAACAGTTGTTTGTTATAGGGTTTGCTAAGATTTTGATAAATAGCGCTACATCAATGATTTAGAATAAAGGAAGTAAGTAAAATTTGTCTCTCTTGTTAAAAGCGTGTACATTCTATTACATGCGTGAAAGTGGCGCCCCCGCCTATTTATCTTATTACGTTAAACACCGGAATGACCTTAGTTACCTACCTTACCTTTTAAACACAGGAGATACCACAAACTGTACGATGGATTTTTTAAATTTCCTACGTTAAACGTATTAAATATGATACAATAAGCGGCACTGTCATATTATTTTGAATTTTTTGTGTCATTTTTTTTAAAGGTGGACCTGCTCCTAACGTATGTGCTGTTACTTTAAGTCTGCGCGATAGCTTTGTCAAACTGAACCACGGTACGTGAGGAGGCTCATACTAAATGCATTTGTACCAAATCCCCTTTTCCACGTCTACCTACTCCTAAAGTTCTAAGCGAGTGCGTCAGAAGATGAAGTGATAAGTAGATGATTGAAAACGCGTCGCCACGTGCGCGGGCACACTCCATCGATTCGTAATACGCACCCAATCAGGATTATATACAAATCCCTTGCGGCCTTTGGACGCAGTCACACTTATAGTGGTTTATCAACTGGTTAGTTTTCTGTCTATCTAGGTTTGAAGTCAGATGTTATTGGCAAAATAATTTTAGAAAGAAAGAAAGGAAGAAATCTTTATTTATAGCTTTAAAATACACTATTATGTACATACATAAACTGAAGTGAGTTAGCACAACTTAGTACTTCACTGGTGTTATTGATTACTGATTACACCCATATTAACTTCTAAAAGTAAACCAGAAAAGAGCGCACAGTTTGAATCAAAATAAGTTTAGGGGAAAGAAAAGTTTCAAACTTTTCTGAAAAGTTTTAGACCCCTCAATCAGTTACAAAAATCTCGAACATTTTTGAACTACGATATAGAACGGACTTAAGCTGCGCCCCGCGGTTTCGCACGCCTATCCCATGGGAACTGATTTATGGGATAAAAAGCCTATGTATTATCCCAGGCCTAGAACTACCTGTATGCAAAATTTCAGCCCGATCCGTTGAGTAGTTTTTGTGTGTAACAGCAACCAACACATATGTTTACATACATGTTTACAGACTTCCACGTTTATAATATCAGTAGGATTTTGTTTCTGTTATGTTTTGTGTGATTTAGGCTTAGTGATTAGGGACCAAGTGGTTATTAAAACGCCTAATGTGAACTTGCTTTAGGTTCTACTCGTAATAAATAAAGACAATTTTTTCATTCGGTGTTACGGCAGTCCTTCATACAGGAAAATAATTACGCCGAGTTAATCATGTACCTTCAAGAAATTGAGGAAAAACTCTCCTAATTTAGCAAAATAAGTATCTTGTTTGTGGGCAACAATATCAGTGGTTTTAGCTACTTTGAAATTTGTCAATCATTTCAATGTACCTATATTATGATGGGGAAGTTAATGGGGTGGTTGGGAATATATCACTAGTTCCAAGCAAATTAAACCTAAATACGCCCCAGCAGCAGGGCGTTGATAATGATGATGATACAAATAAATGAGATAAATAATATGTTTTCGAATAAATAATCTAAGTTTCACCCTTCATCTCTGAGTTTTTTCTTTGAAAAAGAAAACGAGAATCAATTACTAGAAATAAATTAAAACTAGTACATATTATTTGAAATCAGTTTAAAAATCTATGCCTTATTGGGTAACCTTATCCCTTTTATCGTATTAAATCAATCAAATAAAAGATACCAATTACTAAAACCTCTCCTTGGCTGACCAATTACTTTGAAAAAGTGTACCTAGTACCTTCTATAGACTTAAAGGTATATATTATGTTCACCAGGAAATCATTCCAATTTACTTATTGATTCGCAGGACCGACTCCACCAAAGCTAAGATGTGCGGAGATGTCCGAACCGGGAACAAGAAAAGAAAGCTAGGGTATCGTCCAAACTCTGGAATGGCATGAGGCATCACATATATATATATATATATCACATATATTATAAATACGAAAGTTTGTATGGTATGTATGGATATATGGATATGTGGATGGATGGATGGGTGGATGTTTGTTACCTCTTCACGCCAAAACTACTGAACGGATAAGACTGAAAATTTGGATAAACGTAGTTCTTATCCTGGAATCGAACATAACTACTTTACATTCCATAAATCAGTTCCCGTGGGATAGAAATCATCTTTAACCGTTCCCATAGAAATAACGCGTGCGAAGTTTCGGGCGCAGCTAGTCATTGATAAAAGCATTCGATAAACGTCATACATCAACCGAATCCTAGCGCTTAGCAGAAGCAACCTTCGCCTCATGACAAGAGCCTTAACTGGACACTGTTGCCTCAACAAGCACATGTTCAAAGTGAGGCTAAACGACACACCAACCGCAGATTCTGTGATGGAAGAGGAACCGCCTCACCATCTTCTGGGAGAGTGCGGAGCACTGATGCAAAAACGTTGCATCCGTCTGGACAAGCACCTGCACAGCCCAGATGAGCTACGAGACATCGCTCTGAAGAAAACCCTACAGTTCCTAGCTGCTGCGTTCCTAAAGCTAATAAAAATAAAATAAGATGCCGATGCTGTGCGAAGTTAGCGTAGTTGTGGTTTTTTTCACAGCTATATTATATTATCTAGCCCCAGGTAAGCAGAGTTTGCGTTATGGGTACTAGATAACTGATAATGAATATGATGCTATTATGATGCAAATACCGCCGCCATATCTTCACTCGGTGGTATCTACTGAAGCTTGCTGAGATATTCAAAAAGAACTCTGCTTTGGTAGAGTCTGGCCCATATTGACATCCTTTTATGGGACGATGTCGTTTTATTTATAAATAAAATCCTGAAAATGTTGACAAATAAATATATTGACCCAAACAAAAGGAGGGTTCGTAAAGAGGGAGCCATTTAAAATTCTTCGGACCAACTCAGAGTGCCTGTAGGAAATCATGGTTACCGATAATCGAAGTGCCAAGCTAATTTAGATTATTTACTCAGAGATGATTTACACAGACTTTTTAGAACTGTTCATGTACCACTACCAACTTGGAAGGACCTTGGGTAATTGCCATTTCTAGTAGTCAGGGAAAAGTGAATTGTGGGTAACTGCTATGGAATACAGAAAATCAAATAATATCGGCCTTGAACCTGCATCCTTCCCTCAGTATGTTAAAGTGCTAACCAACTACACCACGAGCGGTCACCTTTACAGGAACCGACGTTACGGGAATCATCTCAGGAGGAATCGGCATGCGAGGAACAATAGGAGGTCAAGTCACTTGATTTCTTAGAAATTACCCTGAGTAGCGGCAGGCTTACGTAATATAGAGGTAATAATAAAAAGCTTCGAATACCGGAAGTCAAAATACTGGAGAACGGTATCCATAAAGATAATTAATGTTGTTTTAAAAAACTATGAGTCGACTTCAATTTTTATAGTTTTATCACGGATTTTCATGGATCCCATTATCAGAACTGAACCAAATTATGGGACCACAGGGAAAGCACCAGCATTTATATAAAAAAAGAATCATGAAAATCGGACCACCCAGTCAAAAGTTCTAAAGTAACAAAAAAAAGGTAAAAAAAAGGGTTTTGATACCTATACTTATATGTCTACATTTGTAAATAATACTAGAATA
The DNA here is from genome assembly GCA_955876795.1 of Eupithecia tripunctaria. NCBI lineage: Eukaryota > Metazoa > Arthropoda > Insecta > Lepidoptera > Geometridae > Eupithecia > Eupithecia tripunctaria. The sequence continues at coordinate 4,865,172 of OY041603.1, read as the reverse complement.
ATAATGATACTTGGTTTTTGACTGTCTGTTTAAAATTATCCACCTATAAAATGTAAATCCGTTATTGGTCGTAAGAAACACATGTATTTTAAGTTTATGTAGAATAAGGACTGTGGATTTTGTTAAATAAATAAAATAAAAATAACAAACATAAAAAAAGTCGAATTGAGATCCTCCTCCTTTTTTGAAGTCGGTTTAAAAATAATCCGCAAACATAGATGTAATACAGAAAAATACCGTTATACGGCCTCATGTGGCCGCGTAACGGAATACCTAAATCCCACATTTTAGCTTCTAGATATTCTAAACTAAATACTAAAAACAACAACTCAAAAATGTTGTGACAAAACAAACCAGTTTTGTCCTAACTCGTAATGCAGCGCAGCGTAAAGGCCCGCGCACACGGGTCACTATCGCCATTCTGGTTCATTAGGCCCGCTATCGCCGCGGGCCGCTCATTTTTCACGCAACCTACGACCGCTGTGTTATTTAAGCAAGGCTACTTTTTTGCAAGTAGCTGCATTTTGTTTTTAAAATCGTATTTATCACACTTATATACATTACAAATGCGAAAGTTTGGATGGATGGATATTCTTATCGTTTGTTACTTCCTACTTACGTCATAATTATTAATCAGGCTGAAAAATTTGCAAAGATTTATATGATTTTTGATGTACCTATACCTACCAAGTCAACTGTGGCATGACCTGTTTTTCAAAAGTTGTAAAATATGAATAAAAAAAAACTCGCTCTTACAGGTAAGTTTAAAAATACTCTAAATTTATAATCTTTCATCTATCTCTAGTTTTAGTAGTTTTCAGAATAAGGGGCTTTAAAGTGGAACTTGTTGTTAGTAGTAGTAGTAGGTAAAAAGTCTTAATCACCACGTGAATGTAGAGGCTATCCAGCTCCTCGACAACACAGACATATAAAGACGACTGCAAAATACGAAAACTTTTGAGTCGGTTTAGTGATGTGTAAGTGAAAAATAGTGAGTACTTTAAAAAGAACACATGAACAAAGTGTCTTCGCCTTATAGTATATTTTTTAGCAGTTTAGGTCAAATTCAAATTAATTATTAGGTAGTCTTAGACTAGATGACAGAAGATAGACACGTATGATGTATTTATTTAGAGATAGATCAGTACCTAAATGAAAAAAAACTATCTCTAGTAGATATCGCTCTTGAGCTGTTTTGCTGTATTGTTTCTTTTAATAAGCGTGCAATAAAGAGTTTTCTATCTATATCTTCATTCACATTATTTCTCTCTACTAATAAAATAAATAAATAAATAAAGCCTTTATTTCCAATTTCTACATTTTTAACATATTTTCACTTTACAATTCTCACATTATATCTATTATAGTATTAAATTTCTTTATAATAAATGTTTAATCGACACCCAGGATTGGGTGTGACCTACACAATACTGGGTGTCGATTAAACATTTATTATCCTCATGTATTTCCACCCATTGCGATCTTTCGCCAGACGGGTCCATGTTGTTGTAGCAACCTGTACTAAGTCGTCTCTCTCTCTCTCTACTAATAACGTGTTGAAATTAAGAGGCGGACAACACACACTACTAAAAAGTCCGGTAACGCTGCCAAGTCCGGTAACGCTGCCAAGTCCGGTAACGCTGCCAAGTCCGGTAACGCTGTCATGGCCATCTGAGGTCAACAGCATTTTAGTCCATTCGAAAAAAAATACCCACTACTACACCCAGCAGTTGATAATGATACTATTGCCAATCTGACGAAGGTGACAATAATTTTTAAACATATCAAATCAACCCCAAAACATCACAAGAATTCCGTTCGTATTGTCTTTCCATCGAATACCTACTTGTTTTTGTTTACCCACATGCAATAACAATCATTTTTGCGTACGGCTTCATCAATGCAAACAAAAGTAACCCCTATTGCCCCACCTGCACAGTAGGTGCTGCTGATTTAATTTACACTACCCTCCGCCAATCGGGGACAATATTCAAATAAGGTTTCGTCTATTAACGGATCCGTGGAGATATGTTCCATTATCAAAAGCTGCGATCTACCCTCGAGTATGGCACGGGCTTTAGATTGCGTTTGAAAATACTGGGTTTGTTTTACTCTATAGAGACTTCTCTATAGTAGAGAGCATATGAAATAGGGAAAGCTCATCAAAATTTTACTAGTTATTATTGAAAGAACATTGTAATTACGTACATGTACATGTACTAACTGTTATTGATTTGGATCAGTTGAGCTACCTGTAGATTGTTTGAAACAGTCTGCAGTTAGCTCAATTATTTTAATTTTAAATACGAGTTTTAATTTATTTCTATTATTTGATTGTGATTTCCTATTTCAATAAAGATTTTATTTAAATTTCTACTAAACTGTATGATGTTCTGCTATTTTTCTTTTTTTATCTTGACGTGTAAAAATATTCAATACTTATAGGTACTTATATTGAAATGATTATTGAAAATGCTAAAACTGTAACTACAAAAACACTCATTGATTTCCATCAAAGTTGAAATAGTATACACAAATCGATTTATCGCCTATAGAAAAATATCGTTGAATTTTCGCTTCAATAACTCAAAATAGTCCAAAAAGTCGCCGGGCCGCCCTCTCCCCTGCGGTAGAACAAGGCGGGCTAGTTTCATATCCCACAATAACCCTTGAGCGTCCCGCTGCTCTCCTCGACTATGACCATGTCAATCTCACCGAATGCGACTCAGCTCTGCGCTTGACGTCTCTCACGTTTTTAATGAAAATGGCAAAATACTTTTGAATTACCTATAGAGTATCTTTAGGCTCATAACGAATCGGGTTAATTACGAACCTTATTTGTGTTGGAAGAACATAATTATAAGGTTCGGCTATAAGTGGGTAAACTACGAACCGCAATTGTGTTCTTCCAACACAAATAAGGTTCGTAGTTAACCCGCTTACATCCGTAATGAATTCATCAAACTATGATAGTTTCAAATCAAATCAAATCAAATCAAATCAATACTTTATTTGCATAAATGTAGGTACAGTAGGTCTTATATCTATAGTTGGCTCTACTACATTCTGCCACAAAGTGCGTGCAAATATCACAAAGGTAGGTAAAAATGAATATAGAAAAAAGGTTTTACATATTTAACACAAGCTTACACATAAAATTCGATAAACAACAGAACAGTTTACGAGCAACAAAAACCAACAGAGTTCACACAAAAATAAACAATTGGAGATGGCTATTTCACCGTATAAAAATAATGTCAATGGAATAATTTCAACTTCTTATTTTATTAGTCAATTGAATAAACTCGTGCATGAATTATTAGAGATGTCAAAGATTCAATGTCGAAGAAAATAAAAAAGATGTCATATTTAGAATGTCAATAATTAGAAAGAAATAGTATGATTAAATTATTGTAGTTTATCATCTAGAAATTCATTCACTGTGTAATAGGATTTTTCAGTTAATAACTTCGTCAAAGTACTTTTAAAAATATTTAAATTATTGATGGCTCGAATAGAAGATGGGATTTTATTAAAAATTATTGGTGCCATGCAGAACACACCTACACGTAGAACCCTCGTCCTTGCAGTATTACGGTGTAGGGTACCCGCGCGTCGGCTCTCTGCAGGGTAGAAACTGAACAGATGTGGGTTTTTCCTTACAAAAACCGCCGTTTCTAAAATGTACAGAGCTGGTAATGTAAGAATTCTATATTTTCTGAAAACATCTTTACAAGAGTCTATTTGTCCCATACCAAACATAGACCGAATACATCGTTTCTGGGCTATAAAAACCTGCAACTTGTCTGTGGAATTACCCCAAAAAATAAGTCCATATCGAAGGATAGAGGCAACATGACCATAGTATGCAGTGATCAACGTTTGAGTGCTTACTATTTTGCTTAGTTTATATAGAGCATAAGAAAATTGATTAAGTCTTTTACATACATTGTCAGTGTGGTTTTTCCAATTAAGTTGATTATCTATTTCTAGTCCTAGGAATCGTGTGGATTTTATTTGTTGAATTTTTGTATTAAGATGTTCAATGTCAAGATTTATAGGTAATTTATGTCGTTTAAAAATCATAAGAAATGTCTTAGCTAAATTTATTTTTAAATTATTATATGTCATCCAATTGATAATTAATGTCAGTGTGTTATTTATTTCAATTCCCAGATTAGTCAATGAGTTGTTAGTAAATAATACTGTACTGTCATCTGCAAATAATGTCATTGAATGATTTGTAACACTAGGCATGTCATTTATATAAACAATAAAAAGCAAAGGGCCTAGTACGCTGCCCTGAGGCACTCCGTAACGTACGATTCTGGTGTTTGATGCGTATGTCATGTCAGTGTACGTCTTGGGGCAGAGTTTTTCGATGTGTGTTAACTGTCTTCTGTTGTCTAAATATGACTTTAATAAGTCAGTTTATCTTTAGGTTGTCTGTTTGAGTTTTTTGAAGGATTTTTGTGTAGATTTTCACTATTTTTGTATTGATATGGATCAGTTGAACTATCTGTAGAATGTTTGCAATATACTACTCTGCAGTTATTATGGTATTGTAAATAGGTACTAGTTTTAATTTATTTCTATAATTGTTATTTTCTTTTTCAATAAAGATTTAAAGATGACTTTTTACTGCCGAATATTTGCCAAACATTATTTTAGCTAATTTTTAGTTATATGAGAGAGTTCTAGAGGGTAAATCTAAGTGAGAGTTCTCTAATTCTTAGTTCTTATTTCTAGTTCTATGAGAGAGTTCTAGAGGGTAAATCTAAATGAGAGTTCTCGTGCGTGAGCCAGTCTCTTATCTATTTAGATTTAAACAGCAAGGTAAACTAATAGAATATAAGATACATCAACAGTGCGAATACGACTTCAAAAACGGGCGAGCGACGAATTAAATGATGAAAGAAAGTTACCGAAACTTGTTTCAAACTTCTGCGATTTATTTACAGTTCTCGAAAACTGAAAGGGTATTGTTTACAGTAATCCTATTAATATTATAAACTTGAAAGTATGTAAACATGTCTGTATGTATGTTCGTTGCTCTTTCACGCAAAGACTACTGAACGAATCGATCGAACGGCTGAAATTTTGCATACAGGTTATTTATTTATATTTATTTAACAAATATGTATACTGTTAGTACACATATTTTAGTAATATTTGCACCATTAAACCAGTGTTAGTTTGTATTGGTGCTCACATTCAGATAGTCAGATATAGTCAACTGACAACTTCTGTAAACATGTATATACTCGTAGGTAAGTTTATCTTAAAGACCGAAGATTTAGTTCTAGGCCTGGCACATTGGCTACTTTTTATCCCATAAATCAGTTCCCGTGGGATAGACGTGCGAAGCCGCGGGGCGCAGCTACATTAACGAATAAATTTACTAATCGTTACTGCTGGTACAGATTACAGTCACCCGATTTGCGTCGATGATATTTATTCGATTCGTAACGAGTATGCTGACAAACATGTAATTAATTAAATAATGCTGGACAATAAGTTAAAACGTTGAAGAGCAAAATCAGCCACAATTGTTTCCATAACACTTAAAAGGTGTTTTCATTTATAAATATGACTATTTTACTATATAAACTTTCGTAGTTTGAACGAATTCATTATATAATATGAGCGGGTTAACTACGAACCTTGTTTGTGTTGGAAGAGCACCACACACACCGAATAAACCATTATTATTATTGTCGGCCTTGTTCCCTCTGTAGAGACGATTAATTTAGTCTGGTTCGATTTGCATTTTTTGTTAAAGCTGTGCTTAAATTCTAAGTTAGGTTTAACTAGACACTAGAGTTCTCTAATATAATTTATACACACGTATAAACATAATACAGGTAAGCACACATGCAAAAACATTTATGGATGAACGACAACCAACAAGTTCGTAGGTATTGGTGCTACGCTTTCGTAGCGATTCGTAGCAAACCGTATACGTTAAACAACTTCGTAACTTCACTTTCCGATTGAGATGTCTCAATTTCTCTTTGGATAAAGTTTACTGTTGATTTGTAAAACTTTTGTATTGTAATAGAACTAAAAAGTACTAAAAGTCTCAAGGATTATGAAGCCAGAGAAATGTCAAGAAACAGAAATTAATTGCAGAACTTATGGCTCATAAAGTTACAGTTAAAAATTTCATCACCACTTTCCGGTTTTATGGCGATTCCTTCACGTTGTCGGCCAACAGACTCTGGAACGCCCTCCCAGTTTCTATTCGAAATCTAAATCCCTTCCTATCTTCAAAAGCATGGTTCACTAACACCATCTGTCCACTCTTGATAAGTCTTCTTGGTATTCTTTTTGTTATTTTGTTTATTATTAATTTACTGTGTTTTATTTATATGTATATTAACGTGTCATCAATTACGACACAGTCAGCTTCGTTACGTACCGATCCTATCCATCCAAAGGTTGCCTGGAAGAGATCTCTCTTAGAGACGAGGCCGCCGATTGTGCCATTTTAGATTAGTTAGCAGGAATTTCTTTGTTCTTGTTATGTACCTGTTGATGGTGCAATAAAGATTATAATCTCTCTTTATCTAAGCCATAGTGCATTTTTGTTTATTTTTGAGCTTTCGAGCTACATAGGTATCTACGTAGCCTATTGTTATGAAGATAGTAGGTATATCAGGTAAATGATGGTAATGGAATCTGGTCTATTAGCCGAGAGATAAATGATAATATAGTAATTTATATAAATAGGCGTTAAATCATGATGCCCTCATCATCGGCTACGGGGCGTTCAGTCTCAGCGGAAACTAGACATGACCAGGGAGAGGTCAGGTGCATTATCAACCGAGGCACAAGGGGCAAAATAATACCTATCTCTATCTACCGACCAGCTAATAGAACAACACTCCCGATTCTTGTAATATATTTATTTTATTTATAAAAATCATAGCATATTCACAAATCCATATCCTAGAAATTAATACCCGTAGCTACAATATTTTCACGTGAATTTTAATATTTGAAATGTGCTTTCTGATTTGATGGACGCCGTTCTTTGTAGTGTATAATATCGGGCTGTGGATCATTGGATGCTGCACTTTAGACTATTTCATCTGTTTTGTCGGTGATTTAAAAATATTGTTGCGATGGGATATCTCGTCGAGCCATATTGAAAGGCGGGAGGTGAAATGAAATGGAAAGAGCTACGATTTACACTATTTGATGGAAAACATAGCTACCAAATAAATTCTGTATTATAAGGAGTGTCTGAGCTTGCCATGCAGTCTCCCTTACCACCCTAAAGATTTTTACGTATCTAATATAATTTAACCAATTCGTTTATTCTGTTATTGTTGTTATACGAAATAAAGTCTTTTAAAAACCTATGTTAAAACAATAGTTATGTACAAAATCGCATCATAGAAACAAATGAGTTACACGAATCGGTCCTTCTTTTTACAATATTTTATGTTGTTATTCTTGCGAAGCTGTACATAATGGTGTGTCCATATTTTGACCATGCAACCCAAGTCTTGTTCCTACTATTTTGGTATGGGACCAGTCTGAAATTTGAAATCACAAATTACGTTTGTGATGACTAGGTCATTATGTAAATCGAACTGAAAGGATCTAAGGATAGATATGGTTATAGGTAACCCTAAAGCCATAATAAATGCAGTAAGTAGTAAATTTCACGAAACTGACAGTCTGTTATTGACAAACAGAGGTAATTTATGTTAAGGCCCGTATTATGAAAGCTTGGTCAGTCATCGAGCCATGCTTGAGTGACGTTTATGCTATAGAAAAGAGTTACTCAAGCAGAGATTGAAGACTGAGGAAGCTTCCTTAGTCATAGATCAATGCTTGAGTGACGTTTATGAAAAAGTAATGCGTTACTGAAGCATAGATTGATGACTGAGTAATAATACGGCCTAAGACTTGCACAATTCCTAAATATCAACTGCGTTGCATACGACAAGAAACAAACTGTCAGGACGAGGGTGCAAATGAAACAATAGATCTCCCCTCGTAGCAAACCGCAAGAGAATATCATAAACGTCGGCTTAAACACTCCTCGTTGGATATTGAGTAAATAAAAACATAATAAAATAATAAATTCGCTGCAGCATATGGCGTATTGCGATCGGGGGGGTTAAATCTGGCTTTAATACGAAAGATTCCTTATTGCACTGTTGCGTAAAATCGCATAAAATATTTTATTATTTCTGAAGAATATATCTGTGACATGTTCAAGTTAAATCCAAGATGAGTGACGGTCATCGAGTCAAAGTTTGGGTATATTCTATTGACTCAATAACCATGGCCATCTCTCTATCACATTCTGAAAACACTTTGTCTAAACACGAGTTCAAACTACGGCGCACGTCTCGTTGGCAGTCATGACCTAGTTTTGAACAATTTCTACACGATGTGATAGAAAAGCCTGTTACATCTATCAAAGAGGAGCCCTTGATAGATAAAACCTAGGAAGGTTTCGAACGCTTTATAAATTACCGCAAACCTGCAAAGTGGATTGCATGGGTGGGAGGGGTATCTTTCTTTATAAAGCTAACTAGCACCAAAATGTGGTGACATGGCTGAAGACAATACTGTAAAATAGGACTCTCTTAACTTATAAAATCTAATTGAAAAGGTACTTAAGCTGCAGTAGCTACTCGATTTATACCACGATGCAATGCAACACGGTGTCTACGGAGTTCTAGAGTAATAATCGAACCCCTCCGATGTTCTCTCAATCTCGGGGATTTGTAACCATAGGGCATACTTACTGCATAACAAGAAAACAAACCTTAACGTCAACGGAATAAGGGCTAGGTCACCTTTGAGGGTAGTAGAAAAGTACTTTGTCGAAAAATTCCCTGTATTGGGGTGACAATCCAAAGAATCATGGGCGTTATTGAATTTCTTTGCATTTTTGATTTGACTCTTCATTTAGTTTGTTGTGATTGAGCAACATACATAATTGATTGACGAAGTTTCGTGTGATTACGACGCTGTTGTGTTTCCCCTTTCTGACTATATTCCCGTTTTGGTAGTCAACAATAAAAAATAACAGTTAATTCTACCCAATGCTAAATTATATTATTGACATTCTTCAGCATCATAAATGACTTGTTAAAGTTTTAAATTTTTTTAAATTGATTTATTGCACAGCCTTGTCAGAAGAACCTAAAAATCGCCGAAACCTACAAAATCGACATTTCGCCGTCCCATACAAATATCCCATTCTATTTCACTTAACAAAAATTGCCTCCAGCCTAAAATAATGATGTGCAAATCGCGATTAGAACGCATGAAGCCACTCCGCTGCGGCTGTTCGAACGCACATCCTGGGGGATGTCAACTCATTCAAGCATTATCACTTTTTGTCTCTATTGGGGGGCTATTCGCGATACGGTAGCAACAAAAAGACGAAATGTATCCGACACGTTTCGAAAACGACTGAAACGGTAAAAATTGCACATGATTCCTTAAAATAATTCTGCACTTATCTCAAATGTATGGTTGCCTGGAAGAAATCGTTTTAAGTTTTTTTTGTAAAATATGAATAAAAAAAAACTCGCTCTTACAGGTAAGTTTAAAAATACTCTAAATTTATAATCTTTCATCTATCTCTAGTTTTAGTAGTTTTCAGAATAAGGGGCTTTAAAGTGGAACTTGTTGTTAGTAGTAGTAGTAGGTAAAAAGTCTTAATCACCACGTGAATGTAGAGGCTATCCAGCTCCTCGACAACACAGACATATAAAGACGACTGCAAAATACGAAAACTTTTGAGTCGGTTTAGTGATGTGTAAGTGAAAAATAGTGAGTACTTTAAAAAGAACACATGAACAAAGTGTCTTCGCCTTATAGTATATTTTTTAGCAGTTTAGGTCAAATTCAAATTAATTATTAGGTAGTCTTAGACTAGATGACAGAAGATAGACACGTATGATGTATTTATTTAGAGATAGATCAGTACCTAAATGAAAAAAAACTATCTCTAGTAGATATCGCTCTTGAGCTGTTTTGCTGTATTGTTTCTTTTAATAAGCGTGCAATAAAGAGTTTTCTATCTATATCTTCATTCACATTATTTCTCTCTACTAATAAAATAAATAAATAAATAAAGCCTTTATTTCCAATTTCTACATTTTTAACATATTTTCACTTTACAATTCTCACATTATATCTATTATAGTATTAAATTTCTTTATAATAAATGTTTAATCGACACCCAGGATTGGGTGTGACCTACACAATACTGGGTGTCGATTAAACATTTATTATCCTCATGTATTTCCACCCATTGCGATCTTTCGCCAGACGGGTCCATGTTGTTGTAGCAACCTGTACTAAGTCGTCTCTCTCTCTCTCTACTAATAACGTGTTGAAATTAAGAGGCGGACAACACACACTACTAAAAAGTCCGGTAACGCTGCCAAGTCCGGTAACGCTGCCAAGTCCGGTAACGCTGCCAAGTCCGGTAACGCTGTCATGGCCATCTGAGGTCAACAGCATTTTAGTCCATTCGAAAAAAAATACCCACTACTACACCCAGCAGTTGATAATGATACTATTGCCAATCTGACGAAGGTGACAATAATTTTTAAACATATCAAATCAACCCCAAAACATCACAAGAATTCCGTTCGTATTGTCTTTCCATCGAATACCTACTTGTTTTTGTTTACCCACATGCAATAACAATCATTTTTGCGTACGGCTTCATCAATGCAAACAAAAGTAACCCCTATTGCCCCACCTGCACAGTAGGTGCTGCTGATTTAATTTACACTACCCTCCGCCAATCGGGGACAATATTCAAATAAGGTTTCGTCTATTAACGGATCCGTGGAGATATGTTCCATTATCAAAAGCTGCGATCTACCCTCGAGTATGGCACGGGCTTTAGATTGCGTTTGAAAATACTGGGTTTGTTTTACTCTATAGAGACTTCTCTATAGTAGAGAGCATATGAAATAGGGAAAGCTCATCAAAATTTTACTAGTTATTATTGAAAGAACATTGTAATTACGTACATGTACATGTACTAACTGTTATTGATTTGGATCAGTTGAGCTACCTGTAGATTGTTTGAAACAGTCTGCAGTTAGCTCAATTATTTTAATTTTAAATACGAGTTTTAATTTATTTCTATTATTTGATTGTGATTTCCTATTTCAATAAAGATTTTATTTAAATTTCTACTAAACTGTATGATGTTCTGCTATTTTTCTTTTTTTATCTTGACGTGTAAAAATATTCAATACTTATAGGTACTTATATTGAAATGATTATTGAAAATGCTAAAACTGTAACTACAAAAACACTCATTGATTTCCATCAAAGTTGAAATAGTATACACAAATCGATTTATCGCCTATAGAAAAATATCGTTGAATTTTCGCTTCAATAACTCAAAATAGTCCAAAAAGTCGCCGGGCCGCCCTCTCCCCTGCGGTAGAACAAGGCGGGCTAGTTTCATATCCCACAATAACCCTTGAGCGTCCCGCTGCTCTCCTCGACTATGACCATGTCAATCTCACCGAATGCGACTCAGCTCTGCGCTTGACGTCTCTCACGTTTTTAATGAAAATGGCAAAATACTTTTGAATTACCTATAGAGTATCTTTAGGCTCATAACGAATCGGGTTAATTACGAACCTTATTTGTGTTGGAAGAACATAATTATAAGGTTCGGCTATAAGTGGGTAAACTACGAACCGCAATTGTGTTCTTCCAACACAAATAAGGTTCGTAGTTAACCCGCTTACATCCGTAATGAATTCATCAAACTATGATAGTTTCAAATCAAATCAAATCAAATCAAATCAATACTTTATTTGCATAAATGTAGGTACAGTAGGTCTTATATCTATAGTTGGCTCTACTACATTCTGCCACAAAGTGCGTGCAAATATCACAAAGGTAGGTAAAAATGAATATAGAAAAAAGGTTTTACATATTTAACACAAGCTTACACATAAAATTCGATAAACAACAGAACAGTTTACGAGCAACAAAAACCAACAGAGTTCACACAAAAATAAACAATTGGAGATGGCTATTTCACCGTATAAAAATAATGTCAATGGAATAATTTCAACTTCTTATTTTATTAGTCAATTGAATAAACTCGTGCATGAATTATTAGAGATGTCAAAGATTCAATGTCGAAGAAAATAAAAAAGATGTCATATTTAGAATGTCAATAATTAGAAAGAAATAGTATGATTAAATTATTGTAGTTTATCATCTAGAAATTCATTCACTGTGTAATAGGATTTTTCAGTTAATAACTTCGTCAAAGTACTTTTAAAAATATTTAAATTATTGATGGCTCGAATAGAAGATGGGATTTTATTAAAAATTATTGGTGCCATGCAGAACACACCTACACGTAGAACCCTCGTCCTTGCAGTATTACGGTGTAGGGTACCCGCGCGTCGGCTCTCTGCAGGGTAGAAACTGAACAGATGTGGGTTTTTCCTTACAAAAACCGCCGTTTCTAAAATGTACAGAGCTGGTAATGTAAGAATTCTATATTTTCTGAAAACATCTTTACAAGAGTCTATTTGTCCCATACCAAACATAGACCGAATACATCGTTTCTGGGCTATAAAAACCTGCAACTTGTCTGTGGAATTACCCCAAAAAATAAGTCCATATCGAAGGATAGAGGCAACATGACCATAGTATGCAGTGATCAACGTTTGAGTGCTTACTATTTTGCTTAGTTTATATAGAGCATAAGAAAATTGATTAAGTCTTTTACATACATTGTCAGTGTGGTTTTTCCAATTAAGTTGATTATCTATTTCTAGTCCTAGGAATCGTGTGGATTTTATTTGTTGAATTTTTGTATTAAGATGTTCAATGTCAAGATTTATAGGTAATTTATGTCGTTTAAAAATCATAAGAAATGTCTTAGCTAAATTTATTTTTAAATTATTATATGTCATCCAATTGATAATTAATGTCAGTGTGTTATTTATTTCAATTCCCAGATTAGTCAATGAGTTGTTAGTAAATAATACTGTACTGTCATCTGCAAATAATGTCATTGAATGATTTGTAACACTAGGCATGTCATTTATATAAACAATAAAAAGCAAAGGGCCTAGTACGCTGCCCTGAGGCACTCCGTAACGTACGATTCTGGTGTTTGATGCGTATGTCATGTCAGTGTACGTCTTGGGGCAGAGTTTTTCGATGTGTGTTAACTGTCTTCTGTTGTCTAAATATGACTTTAATAAGTCAGTTTATCTTTAGGTTGTCTGTTTGAGTTTTTTGAAGGATTTTTGTGTAGATTTTCACTATTTTTGTATTGATATGGATCAGTTGAACTATCTGTAGAATGTTTGCAATATACTACTCTGCAGTTATTATGGTATTGTAAATAGGTACTAGTTTTAATTTATTTCTATAATTGTTATTTTCTTTTTCAATAAAGATTTAAAGATGACTTTTTACTGCCGAATATTTGCCAAACATTATTTTAGCTAATTTTTAGTTATATGAGAGAGTTCTAGAGGGTAAATCTAAGTGAGAGTTCTCTAATTCTTAGTTCTTATTTCTAGTTCTATGAGAGAGTTCTAGAGGGTAAATCTAAATGAGAGTTCTCGTGCGTGAGCCAGTCTCTTATCTATTTAGATTTAAACAGCAAGGTAAACTAATAGAATATAAGATACATCAACAGTGCGAATACGACTTCAAAAACGGGCGAGCGACGAACTAAATGATGAAAGAAAGTTACCGAAACTTGTTTCAAACTTCTGCGATTTATTTACAGTTCTCGAAAACTGAAAGGGTATTGTTTACAGTAATCCTATTAATATTATAAACTTGAAAGTATGTAAACATGTCTGTATGTATGTTCGTTGCTCTTTCACGCAAAGACTACTGAACGAATCGATCGAACGGCTGAAATTTTGCATACAGGTTATTTATTTATATTTATTTAACAAATATGTATACTGTTAGTACACATATTTTAGTAATATTTGCACCATTAAACCAGTGTTAGTTTGTATTGGTGCTCACATTCAGATAGTCAGATATAGTCAACTGACAACTTCTGTAAACATGTATATACTCGTAGGTAAGTTTATCTTAAAGACCGAAGATTTAGTTCTAGGCCTGGCACATTGGCTACTTTTTATCCCATAAATCAGTTCCCGTGGGATAGACGTGCGAAGCCGCGGGGCGCAGCTACATTAACGAATAAATTTACTAATCGTTACTGCTGGTACAGATTACAGTCACCCGATTTGCGTCGATGATATTTATTCGATTCGTAACGAGTATGCTGACAAACATGTAATTAATTAAATAATGCTGGACAATAAGTTAAAACGTTGAAGAGCAAAATCAGCCACAATTGTTTCCATAACACTTAAAAGGTGTTTTCATTTATAAATATGACTATTTTACTATATAAACTTTCGTAGTTTGAACGAATTCATTATATAATATGAGCGGGTTAACTACGAACCTTGTTTGTGTTGGAAGAGCACCACACACACCGAATAAACCATTATTATTATTGTCGGCCTTGTTCCCTCTGTAGAGACGATTAATTTAGTCTGGTTCGATTTGCATTTTTTGTTAAAGCTGTGCTTAAATTCTAAGTTAGGTTTAACTAGACACTAGAGTTCTCTAATATAATTTATACACACGTATAAACATAATACAGGTAAGCACACATGCAAAAACATTTATGGATGAACGACAACCAACAAGTTCGTAGGTATTGGTGCTACGCTTTCGTAGCGATTCGTAGCAAACCGTATACGTTAAACAACTTCGTAACTTCACTTTCCGATTGAGATGTCTCAATTTCTCTTTGGATAAAGTTTACTGTTGATTTGTAAAACTTTTGTATTGTAATAGAACTAAAAAGTACTAAAAGTCTCAAGGATTATGAAGCCAGAGAAATGTCAAGAAACAGAAATTAATTGCAGAACTTATGGCTCATAAAGTTACAGTTAAAAATTTCATCACCACTTTCCGGTTTTATGGCGATTCCTTCACGTTGTCGGCCAACAGACTCTGGAACGCCCTCCCAGTTTCTATTCGAAATCTAAATCCCTTCCTATCTTCAAAAGCATGGTTCACTAACACCATCTGTCCACTCTTGATAAGTCTTCTTGGTATTCTTTTTGTTATTTTGTTTATTATTAATTTACTGTGTTTTATTTATATGTATATTAACGTGTCATCAATTACGACACAGTCAGCTTCGTTACGTACCGATCCTATCCATCCAAAGGTTGCCTGGAAGAGATCTCTCTTAGAGACGAGGCCGCCGATTGTGCCATTTTAGATTAGTTAGCAGGAATTTCTTTGTTCTTGTTATGTACCTGTTGATGGTGCAATAAAGATTATAATCTCTCTTTATCTAAGCCATAGTGCATTTTTGTTTATTTTTGAGCTTTCGAGCTACATAGGTATCTACGTAGCCTATTGTTATGAAGATAGTAGGTATATCAGGTAAATGATGGTAATGGAATCTGGTCTATTAGCCGAGAGATAAATGATAATATAGTAATTTATATAAATAGGCGTTAAATCATGATGCCCTCATCATCGGCTACGGGGCGTTCAGTCTCAGCGGAAACTAGACATGACCAGGGAGAGGTCAGGTGCATTATCAACCGAGGCACAAGGGGCAAAATAATACCTATCTCTATCTACCGACCAGCTAATAGAACAACACTCCCGATTCTTGTAATATATTTATTTTATTTATAAAAATCATAGCATATTCACAAATCCATATCCTAGAAATTAATACCCGTAGCTACAATATTTTCACGTGAATTTTAATATTTGAAATGTGCTTTCTGATTTGATGGACGCCGTTCTTTGTAGTGTATAATATCGGGCTGTGGATCATTGGATGCTGCACTTTAGACTATTTCATCTGTTTTGTCGGTGATTTAAAAATATTGTTGCGATGGGATATCTCGTCGAGCCATATTGAAAGGCGGGAGGTGAAATGAAATGGAAAGAGCTACGATTTACACTATTTGATGGAAAACATAGCTACCAAATAAATTCTGTATTATAAGGAGTGTCTGAGCTTGCCATGCAGTCTCCCTTACCACCCTAAAGATTTTTACGTATCTAATATAATTTAACCAATTCGTTTATTCTGTTATTGTTGTTATACGAAATAAAGTCTTTTAAAAACCTATGTTAAAACAATAGTTATGTACAAAATCGCATCATAGAAACAAATGAGTTACACGAATCGGTCCTTCTTTTTACAATATTTTATGTTGTTATTCTTGCGAAGCTGTACATAATGGTGTGTCCATATTTTGACCATGCAACCCAAGTCTTGTTCCTACTATTTTGGTATGGGACCAGTCTGAAATTTGAAATCACAAATTACGTTTGTGATGACTAGGTCATTATGTAAATCGAACTGAAAGGATCTAAGGATAGATATGGTTATAGGTAACCCTAAAGCCATAATAAATGCAGTAAGTAGTAAATTTCACGAAACTGACAGTCTGTTATTGACAAACAGAGGTAATTTATGTTAAGGCCCGTATTATGAAAGCTTGGTCAGTCATCGAGCCATGCTTGAGTGACGTTTATGCTATAGAAAAGAGTTACTCAAGCAGAGATTGAAGACTGAGGAAGCTTCCTTAGTCATAGATCAATGCTTGAGTGACGTTTATGAAAAAGTAATGCGTTACTGAAGCATAGATTGATGACTGAGTAATAATACGGCCTAAGACTTGCACAATTCCTAAATATCAACTGCGTTGCATACGACAAGAAACAAACTGTCAGGACGAGGGTGCAAATGAAACAATAGATCTCCCCTCGTAGCAAACCGCAAGAGAATATCATAAACGTCGGCTTAAACACTCCTCGTTGGATATTGAGTAAATAAAAACATAATAAAATAATAAATTCGCTGCAGCATATGGCGTATTGCGATCGGGGGGGTTAAATCTGGCTTTAATACGAAAGATTCCTTATTGCACTGTTGCGTAAAATCGCATAAAATATTCTATTATTTCTGAAGAATATATCTGTGACATGTTCAAGTTAAATCCAAGATGAGTGACGGTCATCGAGTCAAAGTTTGGGTATATTCTATTGACTCAATAACCATGGCCATCTCTCTATCACATTCTGAAAACACTTTGTCTAAACACGAGTTCAAACTACGGCGCACGTCTCGTTGGCAGTCATGACCTAGTTTTGAACAATTTCTACACGATGTGATAGAAAAGCCTGTTACATCTATCAAAGAGGAGCCCTTGATAGATAAAACCTAGGAAGGTTTCGAACGCTTTATAAATTACCGCAAACCTGCAAAGTGGATTGCATGGGTGGGAGGGGTATCTTTCTTTATAAAGCTAACTAGCACCAAAATGTGGTGACATGGCTGAAGACAATACTGTAAAATAGGACTCTCTTAACTTATAAAATCTAATTGAAAAGGTACTTAAGCTGCAGTAGCTACTCGATTTATACCACGATGCAATGCAACACGGTGTCTACGGAGTTCTAGAGTAATAATCGAACCCCTCCGATGTTCTCTCAATCTCGGGGATTTGTAACCATAGGGCATACTTACTGCATAACAAGAAAACAAACCTTAACGTCAACGGAATAAGGGCTAGGTCACCTTTGAGGGTAGTAGAAAAGTACTTTGTCGAAAAATTCCCTGTATTGGGGTGACAATCCAAAGAATCATGGGCGTTATTGAATTTCTTTGCATTTTTGATTTGACTCTTCATTTAGTTTGTTGTGATTGAGCAACATACATAATTGATTGACGAAGTTTCGTGTGATTACGACGCTGTTGTGTTTCCCCTTTCTGACTATATTCCCGTTTTGGTAGTCAACAATAAAAAATAACAGTTAATTCTACCCAATGCTAAATTATATTATTGACATTCTTCAGCATCATAAATGACTTGTTAAAGTTTTAAATTTTTTTAAATTGATTTATTGCACAGCCTTGTCAGAAGAACCTAAAAATCGCCGAAACCTACAAAATCGACATTTCGCCGTCCCATACAAATATCCCATTCTATTTCACTTAACAAAAATTGCCTCCAGCCTAAAATAATGATGTGCAAATCGCGATTAGAACGCATGAAGCCACTCCGCTGCGGCTGTTCGAACGCACATCCTGGGGGATGTCAACTCATTCAAGCATTATCACTTTTTGTCTCTATTGGGGGGCTATTCGCGATACGGTAGCAACAAAAAGACGAAATGTATCCGACACGTTTCGAAAACGACTGAAACGGTAAAAATTGCACATGATTCCTTAAAATAATTCTGCACTTATCTCAAATGTATGGTTGCCTGGAAGAAATCGTTTTAAGCGATAAGGCCGCCAGTTCTATTGCTGTTCTTGTCCCTTTATCTAATTATGTAAATTTATGTTTTATTAAGGTGATGAATAAAGAATTATCTATCTATCTAAATGTACATACATTCTTTTGGGAAATCAAAGTATAAAACCCTAAAATTAGATTTTGTTGGATCTCTAAAATCCGCAGCTACCCAATATAAGTATACTTTAGTCTTGTACAATAACTAGCTCTATCATTGTAAGGGGAACACTCACTGCCAAACCACAAGCTATTTTCAATTGGTAATGAGAGCTCTAAATAAGTGTCATGTACTTTTTATGCAATAAACAAATTTATTGTAATTATCTTGAAACGTATTTTTAGACCGTAGATTTAGGTTATGCAACTCCGGAAACAAGCTCGTAGGTCTGACAACTAACCCCATTGTCATGTTTTTCGCCTTGCCCTGTGCTAAAGCTGATTTAGGCAACTAACAAAATACCCAGCAATAATCACTAGACATTTTGTCAAGTGGCTATAAAATAAACTTTCGCTGTAGTATGGGTATTCATTATGTACCTACCGTAATCTGTTAAATATGTATTGTATGTGTGTGTGTAAATTCTATGTAACTGTACTCAAATACACTATTTCTTGGAAAGGTTTCAAAACGCGACGAAGTGTAGGTATGAAACATAAAAAAAGTTCTTCGTTTGTTTTAAAATGGTTACGAGATGGAAGGAGCCATTCAAGGCTTGTCTTCTCATTTCCATCTTTAATAAGCTTAATTTTCAATCAAATTCAATCGCAGATTACTTTCTACGTACGTCATGTCTTCAATTTCAATTAATGGCGAGCGACCAAATTAATTCCGGTATCTCGATAGTGGCAGTGGATTAGCGGCGATTTGGCGCTGCAATCGCATCAATGCTACCCTTATGGCTGATGTGACAAAGAGAAGAAATAGAGACAGACAGACCAGTCATAGAAAAACTACCTACAACATTAGTTTTACAAATAGGGTAACACAATTGGCGCTGCAATCGCATCATTGCAAAGAGGCTTAATATAAACAGAGCTGATTGAGAAACTTAAAATTTGTTTAATATGTAAGTTGGGACAATGGCTAGTCACTTTTAAAGTGAAAAGGCTAGGTGAGAGTTGAGCATGTGGTAAACGATTATTGATTGCTTACGCAACTTAATAAAAGTGTAATTTTGTTTTTCGTAAGCAGCCAGTAACTTCTCACGCTCCTTAATGATCTTTTCACGATGGCATCCTATAGCCATTTGCACACCATAAAATGTACTCTCCATAGAACGTCAGTAATCTTTTAAACATCCAGTCCGTGTGTTTTTCCCAAAGAAGAAACTTTCACGGAAACCCTTCATTTTTCCACGGGAACATTTTAAACTTTTCAATACTACAAACAGATTAGTTATTCAAGCCCTTTTGCATTAAGGTTTGCTACAAAAGCGGAGTGGAAACTCCGTTTTAATGGTACATTTTACACACCTTTTATAAGCAGGTGAGTTTGAGAGAGTGATTTTTATAGAGAAGGCATTTCTCTAACAGTGCATGCAAAGAATGTTGATGTGACGTAATTCGTAAATTTTACACAAAAGTACTTTAAAAAAGTTCTTAGTTGAGATGTCCTGTCTGTACTCTTCACGATATTTAGTTGTAGCTTCACTCGGCGGTAATGGAGTGTCAACGCACACGTGCCTGCGTGACGTGCGGCGCGCGCGCCACTCCCACCGATTACGCGCTATCGCTGTGAGAAACAAATGTCGAACCTGAAATACCAGATCAGCTTATAGGAGTAATAAAAGACAAGATATTGGTTGAAGAGCCGATATTTCACGTGGTCTTGATAAATTATATTGAGTCATAGGTAAAGGTAGATTCTGAAAAAGCATGAAAATGGTAGATCATTTCCTCCTTCAGCAAATAGAGTCTATTATACACTTGTTCAGGTGATTTGCTCGCTCAAAGGCATGCCAAAGAAAGCTATTCCGATTTCCCTGCTCGAATTTTCCCATTACCCGTGAAAAATTCACAGCAAAATGTGTCATGCCAATAAACTTGAAGAGCTCGCAACCCGCCGTCTAACCGCAAAATGCCTGTATACCGAACACTAGGCTATACAGCGAGCGAAAAGTAATATTTAGGTGTCAACTGCAGGCGATAATCGCGGGGTAAAAAATAGCATTGCGGGCTGAGCGCGAACTAGTCCACCCTTGCCGGAGTTGCCAGTGGCGGCGTATCTCCTCGTTTATCGGCGATAGTATCTGAGTGAGACATCGCTGGTGACGTTTGAAATATGATCGGAGCGGTCCCGGGGCGCGGGACGCCACGTGCGCCGCATATTCAAATCAGAATCGCACGCGGAGGACCCCCGTGTTGGCTAAATACACCCGCCGGCGGCCGCCGCACCGCGCCGCCGCGCCCGGCCCACCCACTTACCAAGGGTCGGCCCTATGTAATCGAATTTGAAAATTATTCTAAAACACTGAATAATGTATTTCGGAGGGACCCGGAGGCGGCGCGGCCTCTCGCTGATTTTTAAAATAAATTAAACTTAATCAAGTGGGTTCGCACACGTAAACGGATTAACTTGGCGCTGATTTGACTCCGTGTTTGCACAGCACATGAGGGGTGACGGCTTAAAGGTTATTTGAAACAGTATCGGACTAACATCGTTTAGTTGTCGACAGTACAAAGGCTCGACAATCGATTTAAGTTGCGACTCATCGCAACGTCGTCAACGCAAACATTAGCGATAACTTCATTAACTCAAACCAAAGTCATTTTCCACGTCCAAGCTATAGGTTTTTTGTAGTAGGTCGTTAGTTTAAGTTCTTCTTTCTCTATGGTAAACCAACGACCAGCTCACTCATACTATTTACTCTGTGTGATAAAATCTAGAAAAGCAAACCGGAACAAAAAACATATTCATTTAGAGAAGAACAAACAATCACACATATTATTTAAGTGTAGTGAAGTACCTACATAGATTAAGTATTGAGTTGTGGAAACATTGCTCGCTACTTATCTCAGAAAAGGTAATATTGTGAAATCTTCAAGAATAAGAGACAATTTGTGTACAATGAACATCCCCTCAAAAATCGAACCGGAACCAGTCACTCATCAAACCTCCAGAATCAATCCCCCAAACCAATAAACTTTATGATACGCAAAAATTGGCCGAATTCATATTTTAAAAATTAAATATTGAATAAAACAATATTTGTTCACTTGCTACATTAAGTTTTATTACATCATGAATACATTTTCCTCGGTGCGATTCGGTACGCAGGGCTGCATCGCCATTAGTGCCCGATATGAAATTAAAATTAAAATATATAAAAAACTGCGAAGCACTCTCGACAGACCGCTAAGGGGCAACCCTAAAGATTTAAAAACAGCGGCGTGCATGGAGTCGTTATGTTGGAAGTGCCTACTTGTAAGGTTGAGCAGTACCTAGTTACTCATTACACTAGTCGTTAGAGTGGAGTCGTATTTTTTATAATTATTTTACAGACTTTGCAAAGATCTTGTAATTATTTAAAGGTAATTTTTAAGGCCTTAAGATCGACAATGATTTTTATCTGAAAGAGCTCTTTGGCGAGAATAAAAGAAGTCGATTACAGATTTCGATCTCTTATCGAGTTCCTAAATACTCATCATATTTTATATTTCAAGACAATGTTCTCAGATACTTGTAGTTTTTATAAGAAGTCAATACAATTTATCAAGAAAGATAGATAGAACATTCATTAATGCACAATTATCAAAATAATTTTCAATCAAAATATGAGACAATAGGCGGTCTTATCACTCAAGAGCGATCTCTTCCAGACAACCATGAGCAAGCCCATATAGGCGCCACATAAAATTTACTTTACCAAATCTCCTCTTCCGAAATCCTCTCATAACAAATATTACAATTCATTGATATTTGTCAACAAAAGCGTCTCCACACCACTCCACTATAAACTATCATGTAGCGGTACCGTAGGGGTGCTACTCGATGATTTGGTTTTTCGATTCGTTACGCAGTCAAACTACCCTCAACCCTCGAATATGTTCCCTCGCCTTGAATATTATTTATACGTTTGTTAAGTGGAGCTGGAGGATTACAGCTTCCAGCTTAGTACTTTAACAAACATCGGTGATTTTGATATTGATTGTGGGGAACAGAAATAATCCTCGGTGCATCCTTGAACTACAAGCGAGATTGAAATAAAAGTATAGCATATCGCGATAACGTGAATGTTTCCCTATACTTCTAATTTAAGGCGCATACAGGAGCCAATATGCCAGCGCTACCGATTTTATCATATTATTACGTATAGCATGGGAAAATCCTCCGTACAGTTTGTGGTGTCTATTATTAGCTATTTTGAATACGTCTGTAATCGTTTTATCTTATATAGTTTAGGAAGAGTTCCGAAAGTAGAGTTTGGTGGCCAAAAAGCGCAACTTGGTATCTCTGCCTAAGCTTTACAAAATGAAGCTATTACAGAGGCATATTAAATTACTTATTATAGATAACACAAACTATACGATGGATTTTTAAAATTTCCTTTGTTTAACTTAATAATAAGATAAAATAGGTGGGGCTACTTTCACTCGTGTATGCACCTTAAAAGCGAATTTATTTGACGGCTTCAATATCAACAGTAGGTACACACTTGAGTACCTATACCTTGTCCATTTTGAATGAGGCATAAACGTATACAAACCGCCCATACTTAACCTAAAATTCACTTTGTTGGCGCGTCCTTTTATACGTTTTATCGATTTTAGATCCTCCCTTCAGTAAAAGTTGCTTACAATTATATCTGAAACTCGACGCCAAGCAAGTGAGTTTTTGTTATTTGTATCGTGGTTTATTTACTAACATGCTCCATGCTGGATGGATAAACCATAGGTATTTATATCAATATTCGGAATAAAAGACACTAAATGCGAGTGACCTAGTTTTTTACTTCAAAATCCTTAAACTCGACATGCGATTAGGTATACTAACATTTTCAAGTTAATCTCAGCGCAAGACACGAGCTTTATAAGTACAATCTAGAAAGTGGATTCACATTTAATGCCTCCAATTGGCTGGCAGGTTTATTATTTTTGGTGTACAGCAAAACCACAGGAAACCCTATCATCCTAGCAATGTAAATCTCTGATAATCAATTTTGTTTTAAAAAACTATAAACCGACTTCAATTTTTATAGTATTTTCATGATTTTTAATGGATCCTCTGTCAAAACTAAACTAAATTAAAATTGGACCACACGGAAAGCACCAGCTTTCATATAAAAAAAGAATCATGAAAAAGACGTGTGGCACTCGGGGACTGCCGCGGTAAAGCTATTGCAATGCCATCTAGAGGCGAGTTGCTGAACTAAGGAGACAAACGTCAAGGTTTTTTCGTTACGGAATTTCTGGATTCGGTCCCCGCGCTCAAGGCCCGCGATAGAAGCTATGCAATAGCTTAAAAATTGGACTACCCAGTCAAAAGTTCTAAGGTAACAAACATAAAAAAATACAGTCGAATTGATAACCTCCTCCTTTTTTTGAAGTCGGTTAAAAAACCCACCTACATTACCCATCGAAAACGCATCTTTCAGTAACGAAGCTATTTCCCCATCATATCCCACGACAAAATCTCTCCATAGGTGCACGTTTGTCTGGTAGAGATCGCTCTTGAGCGATAAGACCGCCAATTGTCACATATTTTGTAATGTGTTGTGTGTGTAATGTTTTTAAATTTTGATTGTAAATTATTTTTAAGTGTGCAATAAAGTATTTTCTATCTATCTATCTAATAAATAACTTATAAAAGATATAATGATACAAACTGTACGATGGATTTTTAAAATGTCCTATGTTAAGCGTAATAATATGATAAAATAGCTGGCGCTGTCATATTGGCTCCTGTATGCGCCTTAATCGACAAAAGAAAAAACACGTTTCCAATATCTCTTAATAATCAAACTGGCCGACTAATTAGAATATTTTAGTCGTCAGGCCAGGTATTGTATTATATTGTAGAGTCTACACAATTTACGTACACCTAACCACACTCCTTATTATTTTCCAACCCCAACTGTGACCGCATCCCAATTCAACTGCCGATTATAATTCTGAATGACCTCTATGTGAGTTCTTCCGTTAGGGAAGGGTTTTTCCGGTGTCGATGGCTCTACTACTATATGGTAATGAAGGGCCCATTAAATTACAACTCTGTAAGCCCTACTATATTTATGTGTGATTCTGTAAACCACTTAATTTAATTTTATAAATAAATAATGCTAGACCATTCTCACGGCATTATCTAGCTTCGAGCTAAGGAAAGCTTGTGTTATGGGTACTAGATAACTGATATACTTAATACAATACAGTACATACCTATATATTTGTTATTATACATACTTACAAATATTTTCCGAAGGCAGGAATCCTCCAGCGTCGCAGGCGTACTTTCGTCCGCTACGCCACGTCGGTCGTCAAAGTCAAATAAGAATTGCAGTGAGGAATATTTTGAAAAATTTGCAACAGGACAAAGGCTTATAAAATGGAAATCATTCTCTGTATTTTATATATTTCTTATGTATCTTAGTATTTTTTTGTACGTTATGTGAGAAGGGGGCGCGCGGAGAGAAAGTCACTTTTCCATTTTTTAGCCAAGATTTAGCCAAGATTTTCAGCGCTTTTTACAAGATTTTTAGTATTGCTGCAGAATACTTAAAATCTTGTTGCCAAGCCATGGGCATATTTGCTGAGCCCGCTGAAAACATGTCAGGGAAAACAAGCCCGCCTTGAGCCAGGTACGGTTAGCTATGCAGCGCAAACATATTTTCTCTCGAGACTGGCACAGAGAGTAAACAGCGGCCAACATGCCGAAGGTTGTATCCACACGTTGTACCCAAGATACAGTAATTTACATCCAACATTATGTCATAAACGGTTAAAAATAACAAGGTCTGGAATAGTGTTCAATTGTTTTTTCTAGAGCTGCGCAATTTCAAGTTCCAGCGCGAAAAAAAGCAGTTTTCTACAGGAAATGGTTCGTGCGGAAGTGTTGGGATGCTAGTCCGAAAGTTGTACTATGTCGGCCTCTGTTTACCGACGCTGCGTCGCCTGCCCTCATATATTAAACATGGCCCGGTCTACCTTAGCCCGCCTCCAGCCCCGAAGGTAACCATTATTTCACGTAGGTACCGTGCCACGAAATCCTTTGCAAATTTAACGTTCCATAATGTCACAGTCACCCCGCAATACGAGTAATGAATACGTTTTTCAGCAAATTTACATCGGCATAAAAATAAGGTCGTGGCAGTTAACACGTTTATCGGGCGCTCATTAAAGCGAGGGCGATCTTGCTTCGGAGTCGTTAAGCGCGCAATAGTTCGCGAGATCCTCGTAAAAAATATCTCGCAAGCGACTTTACGAGCGCTCTTTGTGAATGCATCATTAAATTTCCATCTAAATTTAAATTACTACGGTGCGATTCGACGCGCTTTCTCCCACGTGTTTCTGTTTTCCTAGTCGGTGGAAATGTTATAATTGCTGCACACAGAACGAACCGAGTCGAGAATTTGAAAAAAGATGACGTCAGTCGGAATTATCTTCAGCGCAGCGCAATTGAAACGGCTTTGCGACGGGCTTAGTGAAAAAGTTGGCGTTCGTTTTAATAATTCCCAGCTCCGGCGCCTCGTCAGAATGCCGTTGTCACTTCGCGGATTAAGCTCCGACACGGTTGAGTTGGGATTTGAGACTTATTTTAATTTGCATTTTTCGTATAATTCGAAGGAAAACGCAGCGTTTACGTTGTTTTTTTCTGTGGCAAAATCGTGATGTGTTCACGCATCAAAAAGTTTACGAGCGGTCGAGAGGGTTTGAGGTCGTTTGTATGCGGCGACGCTCCGGGGAAGGCATAATGCTAGCAGGTGCTGGTATCGCGCGGTCATGCTATTTAGATAAGAGCATTTTCGTGACCTCTCCCACCCCCCTCCCCTCCCCTCTCCGATAACGCTTAGTATTTTCAGCGTCGTTTTCTTTCAAGTTTACTACCTACGCTAAAAGACCAACAAGCGAAGGTAAAAGTTTCGGTAAACAGGGAAAATCCTCGAACAAATAGGATCATTCGATTAAGCGGAATAATTTGCAGATCACTTAAAAATTCGAAATGCCGTTTTCCCCGAGCCGTGACTTCGGAATGGCGAATAAAGTGAGTTTAGAATAAATTGTGCGAGTGGATAGAGCTATATTTGTTCGTACCCCCGCATTACGGCGGCCATTAGCGAGATGCAAATAACGTCTTGTCATTTTTACTTCTTTATTTTTTCTTTTTCCTTGTTGCCGCGATCCCTGCCCTCGCGGATGTCTCGGATAAAATGAGCCTTTATTTAGTAATACTTCTTCCAGAATATTCCAGTTTGTAGAGCTTTATTTTGAAATTGAAGTTAATTGAATAGAGTGGTTGAGTGTGTCAACTTAGTTAGACGTGAACTTAAAAAAATAATACATATACTTAGATACGTAAGACGGAAAACTTATCAACATTTACCTATGTAAACCGTTTTAACATAACTTGCTTATGCATCCTCGATCTTTTTCTAAAAAACTCTGTATAGTCAAACTTCACTTATATCAAGGTAAAATAAGTTTATTTTTTTAATGCAATTATTATACTTGTTACAACCATAACATTAACCATCTTACCTACTAGAAAATACCACAACCATTCCCCCTAAAGATTTTAACCCCACTTGCAACACCACAACCCGAAGAGGTTGAGAGCCAAAATGGCGTCGATTCGAACATCCGACTGCGTTTTAAACCCCACTTAGAATGTGGTTTATTCGTAAACAAAATCACCAACGTTATTTATAGTTAGGGTGGGATGATATTAAAAACAAGATTTGATTTAGTAGTTCAAATTTAATAAAAATTCGATTTTGCTAGCTAGTCATTTAATTATTTGAGTCGGTGGTCATCTCATTCATCCACTTCGGATCAGTTGAGCCCTTGAATATTTTTTGTTGAAAAATGATTCCAGCTTTTAAAACATCCAATAATAAATTAGCTTATTGACTTATTTTTATAATTACTCTGAAGTCTCCCTGTTACCTATATTAAGTCTGAACTGTAAAATGATATAGGTACGTGATATAGGTACTAGCAGCGCCTCGCGGTTTCACCCGCGTAGTTTCCGTTCCCGTGTGAATTCCGGAATAAAATAGAGTTTATGCTACTCCCTGTAAAGTAAGCTTTTTAATGATGAAATATATTTTTTAATTGGTCCAGTAGTTTCGGAACCTATTCAATGCGAACAAAAAAACAAACAATCAAATCTTTCCTCTTTATAATATAAGTAAAGAAAAATGTTGTAATATATTAAGAACATCAGCTATCTAGTACATAACACAAGATCTGTTAGCTTGCGGCTAGATGATACTGAGTGATTTTTCCGTACATAAATTATTTACTTATTTATAGAGTAAGCTCCCACAGCAAAAAAAAAATATTTGTAGAGGAAAATGACTTTACAATTGAAACAGTTGAGCCCATTTTTTTTTTATTTTTTTTTGCTCACATGTACATGGTGTACATCTTAGGTCTTAATGTATGCTTAGGTCAATGGTACATGTACCCTGTAGGGCACTGCAAAAGAATTTATACATTTAAAGTGGCAGATTAAAATTAGATATGATAGGTAGATATTATATGATTATTTCACACAGGGTCAAGTAATTTAAATTAGAAAGCTGAGGTGGTTATTATCACATAGGTATTTGATTGATTTTATCGATCAAATACCTATGCGAAGGTATCGAGGTCATTGATTGATTTTATGTTATGCAGTAGTTTGTCGGATAGGAATTCGTCAACTGAGTAATAGCATTTTAAGGAGTGATGTCTAGCTCTAGAGAGGCTAGCAGAGAGTTAGTATTAATTATTACTTCTACCTACTTATTTTTATTTTTGACCCAATTGATGGTGCAAAAAAAAACCAGATTTAAAAAAAAATATTTCCTAGTATTTTGTTATTCCAGTAATGAATTTTCCAAAGTCCCAAAAATGAATTTCCCCTCTTGTAATTTTTTTTCGAGAAGGATAACTTTTATTTTTAGTTTATCTTCTTTACATAATAATTATATTTATTTCACACTAGAAAGTACAATGTTGACTTGGCACAGGAAGTTGCAGTCAGGACGCGGCGCTTGCGCAGCCGTGGGCGGGACATAACTCGCACGCAACGAGACGCATGCCACTAACTACCTACTGGTACAGGGGGATGGGAATCGACTACTCAGAATTACCTCCAGCTTTATCTCCCCCCTCGCTCCCCCTTGACTGAAGGGGATAGAGGAAAATGGCGGATTAAAATGAATTTTTATGAAATTGTAGAGTTTTTTTTTTTTTTTTTTTACGGTAAATAGACCTTTGTTTGACCGCAATCTCACCTGATGGAAAGCGAAGATGCGGCCTACGGTGTATCACGAAGGTCTAGAAGATACCTATTCACCCTTGTCTTGAAGAGACCCAGGTTGTAATTGGCCGGAAAAACAGAGGCAGGGAGCGAGTTCCATTCCTTTGCGGTGCGAATAATAAAGGTGGAGGAAAACCGCTTAGTGCGAGTGGAGGGTACATCCACCAAGTATGGATGGTAGTGCGCTGTGCGTCTGCTTGTCCTGGAGTGGAAGGGGGATGGTGGGATCAGGTCATGTAGTTCAAGTGAGCATTCACCAAAATGTATCCTATAAAAGATCGAGAGACAAGCAACCTTGCGGCGGTGTTCGAGACTTTGAACTTTAGTCTCTGCAAGGTACTGCTCGTCAATGAGTCTAAAGGCTCTTCGTTCGATCGAGTCTAAGGCTGCAAGGTGGTACTTGGCCGAGCCGTCCCAAACATGGCAGCAATACTCCAAACCAGACCGGACCTGTGCTTGATAAAGGGATAGAAGCTGTTCCGGTGTGAAGTATCGCTTAACCTTATTTAGGACCCCTAGCTGTTTTGGCCTTCGACTCGATGAATGTGCCAAAGTTCAAAGTTGGTGTGAGAGTGACACCGAGGAGCTCCAGTTGATCATTTATAGGTACCGGTACATTCCGGAAAACGGGAAGCTGGACAAGCGGACTCTTTTTTGCAGAGAAGAGACATGCTTGCGTTTTAGAGGCATTGAAGTTAACCCGATTGGCTTTGCCCCAGTCCGAGACTGCCTTAAGAGTTAAGTTCAAGCGCTGCAGCATGTCTTCTCTCTGCACCTGTACGTCATTCCGACTGGCTTTCCCGTTGGATAGGTACCTCTCAACCACGGTGCTGTCGTCTGCGTACCCAATGATACCGGGTACCAGCAGGTCATTAATGTGCAGCAGGAACAACGTGGCAGAGAGAACAGACCCCTGAGGTACCCCGGCGTTGATCGCCAATTGATCATACGAGCAGCCATCAACGACTACACGAATGGATCTTTCCCTCAGAAAGTCGCGAAGCCAGTTGCAGAAGAGGTCTGGAAGTCCGTATGCTGGAAGCTTGTTAATAAGGCTGTCGTGCCAAACCCTATCGAAGGCTTTAGAGACGTCAAGTGAAACCGCGATGGCTTCACCGTGCTTCTCAATGGCCTCGCTCCATATGTGGGTGGCATACACAAGAAGATCTCCTGTAGAACGTTTTCGGCGAAAGCCGTATTGACGGTCACTAAGGAGGTCATTGTCTTCGAGGTATGCCAGGAGTTTGCCATTCAGGACACGCTCCATGCACTTACAGAGCAGGGAGGTGACTGAAATGGGGCGATAGTTAGTGGGATCAGCTCGACTACCTTTCTTGGGCACAGGCTGCACATTAGCAAGCTTCCATGACTTGGGGACTTTACCAGATTTCAAGGACAGGCGAAAGAGTCGGGTAAGGATGGGAGACAACTCAGGAGCGCAGGACTTCAGCACCACAGCCGAGATTCCGTCCGGACCACTAGCCTTATTCACGTCGAGACCACGCAAAGTTTTGAGCACTTCCTTTTGATGTATGCGGATCTCAGGCATGTTTGTACTACATCGAGGAAGGCTGGGTGGTGAAACATTTGAGGTCTCAAGACGTGAGGCCTCTGCGAATTGAGTCACAAATAAATTAGCTTTCTCATTCGCAGTGTGTGCTAGCGATCCATCCGGGTTCAGCAATGGGGGAAGTGAAGGACGGCTAAAGTTGGCTTCGACGGATTTGGCTAACGACCAGAAGGCCTTACTCCCTGCTGGAAATGAGGCAAGTCTAGCTCCCAGTCGTCCGATCCGCTGAAAGCGAGCCTTCCTTAGCGTCTTCTTAAGGGACTTGGCGGCTTTGTTATAGGCTGACTTCCTAAGTGATGTATCTGTTGCTTTACTGTTCCGGGCGTCGACCCACGCAAGATAAGCCCTGTGTTTTTGCGCCGCAGCACTGGCACACGAGGAGTTAAACCACAGGGGAGTCCTATCAGAGGGTGAAGTATCAGTGAATGGAATAAAATATTCCATTGCACTTTTAATCACCCTCGTTACAGCATCGGCACAGACAGATGGATCACAGGAGGTGAAGCACGTTTGCCGCCAAGGATATGAAGCAAAGAAATGACGCATCTCATCCCAGTCTGCTGACTTGTAACGCCATATTCGTCTGTTACCCTTAGGGGTAAGATCTGGAGGCGAATACGACGATACTGACCTTACCATGCAGTGATCTGAGCTTCCTAAAGGGGGTAGCACAGACACTGAATTTCGGTCTGGGTCATTGGTCAGCAGTAGGTCCAAGCAATTGGCGGTGTGGCTATCAACGTCAGGGATCCTGGTCGCCTCTAGCACGAGCTGGGAGAGGTTAAGTGACAAAGCGAGTTTGTAGGCCTCTCGACCAGCATGATCGGTGTTCTGGTACGGAAAGAGCCAGTCGCGGTGGTGAGCGTTAAAGTCTCCTAACAGTACCAGTTTGGCAGCAGGGTAGCGTCGTTGAACCACATCAGCCGTATTGCAGATGTGATCGAACAGCCTGGTTGTCTCAACATCTCCAGTATGTGACCGATAAAGACTGGCATAGATGATTTTATCTAGACCAGTGTCCACCAAAATCCATATCAACGAAAAACCGGGTTCTTCGAGGTCACGGAGGCGCAGACAGCAAATGTCGTCCCGGGCATACACACACGTTCCGGCCTTGGGTTTAAAATTGTGCTCCAGGGTGTAACCTGGGTATGTGAGGTATGCAACATCTGGAGGCTTTCGTATCTGCGTCTCCGTGAGAAACAATAAGTGGGGCTTCGCAGTCTCTAGGTGGTGATGGACTGAGTCGAGATTTGAGTGCAGTCCTCGGATGTTGCAGAGGTGCACGTTAAGCGAGAGGACGTGCTTCCGCTGTGAGCACAACTTATTATTTTTGGACTTTTTCATGAGGAGGGTGAGTTAGGTGAGTGGGTGGACGGCAGTTGAGCGCGGCGTTGGTCAGCGAGCACAGGTTTAACAGCAGGATTGTGCATCATTGGAGGGCTGAAGATGGAGACTGCGGGGACGCCCGAACCCCCCCGAGAATGGCTATCAGGTCCTCTCATCCGGTCGCCAACCGGCATGGTAGAGCATTCCGGGATTTTTCGCGAGGCGGCGGGGCAGCCTTTCACGTGTGGCTGGCACGCTACTTGGGCCCCCTACAACCTGCGGTCGGCCAGCGGAGAACCGTGCTTCGGATCCCGCTACCCTCCATGTTCAGCCGCCCGATACACTGGCCTGGATGCTGTCCTGCAACACTCTTGCTGTTCCAATGCAAAACTGCTCAAACCCGTCTCCTCCACGATGGCTACTCCGGACCACATTCCGAAACACAACAGAGTTGTTTCACGGTCTGGCTTAGTCCGGAGGGTGGTGACAAGCCACGGCCGAAGCCTACCACCAGAGAGTATCGCTCTTAGCACCACCCAGAGGACACGTGTAGGGCAACAGAGGGTCATCGCCTACGGACGTGAGCGATATAGTCCTCCGAAAAGAGTGCCGGGAGATGGGGATAGCCTTGTTAGGGCTAATGAGAATTACCACTAGCTTCATCTCTCCCCCTCTCCACTCCTGGCGGGGGAAGGGGGCTCCCTTCTGAATGGAACAGAGGAGAATGCATTTTTTTACTAAATCTTAGATTGCGAGCGTATCTATCATGATTCAAACGCGAGAATAGGTTCTTCGATATAATATTATTATATTAACGTGTCTTTTTGTTTCAGATTCGACAGACAATCGATCAATTGCATAAATCAAGAAAATAACGCAGAACATGTCTCTTCGTCTTAATTTTTTTAAAAACACAATTTCTTCCCTCTTATGAGTAGCCTACTGAATTCCACAACTAGACAACGCGTCTCTTTCTTCCATAAAATCTGGTCTAAGGCATCAAAGTACTATCCATCACACAATACCCACTACAACTTAAACGTTTTGAACTGAGGTACTTTCACTAAATAGTTTGGTAAGTACATCAAACTCAAAAACTCATCTCACAACAAATAACATCACCCTATACCACACACGTCCTACTCAGGACAGGTACCGGATCAGTCTTTACGGCCTATAAACGTGTAATTCTCGCCTTAATCCGGCCCTGTACGAATAAATCTGGATTACCATGCCCACTGCGGTACGAATACCAACTGATTATGCCGTTAACAATCGCAATTGAACTTAGTACGCCCCTGGTGGGGTTCGTTAACAATGTATGAATTATTTTGTTGCTAACAAGATAAAATACATTTTTATCTTATAATATTCGTGCGTAAGCTTCCTCGTGCCGGTAGTGCCATCTGAAATAATCTGAGGGCCTAGACAATGCACAATGTAACAATCGATGTCAAAAGCGATAGAAAAGTCCTAAAATGTATGGGTTTGACATAGCCTTAGATATGTCACGTGATCTGTTTCGATTTTTTTCCCTACGATTCTTTCAATTGTTTTCGATTCACTTCATAGCGAATGCCGGTTGGCTACGCCCTCAGGTATGAAATTGTAATTGTAACTTGTAATCTTTTCAGCTTTAAAGAAACAATAATACATTATGCTGGACAATCCACACAGCATCATCTAGCCTCAAAGTATATTCGTCAGCTAATTTAGCTAATAATGCTGTTTTTCATCCTTTTCGGTAGAAGAAACGGATTTCTGAAAGTTTCAATCGGTTGGCGAAATAAACTTTTGCCAGCCAATCGAAAACATTTAGAAAACAAAATTAAAACTCTCGAAAACCTGCTTTCCATTCCGATCAAATGTCATATTTATATAATACTAGCTGCGCCCCGCGGCTTCGCACGCGTTGTTCCTATGGAAATGTTTAAAGATAATTTATGTCCCACGGGAACTTATTTATGGGATTTAAAGTAATCTGTTTTATTCCAGAATATAATTACGTGTAGGTATGTAAAATTTCAGCCTGATCCGTTTAGTAATATTGGCGTGAAGAGGTAACAAACATCCATCCGTACCTACATCCATCCAAACTTTTGCATTTATAATATTACTGTAATTCAAAAACACAGGCTTAGGGGGAATTTCACCGTTATTAAAACGCACTAACCCTAACTAAACCCTCTCTAACTAAACTAAAAAAAACGAAAAACAAATGCATTGAAATTGACAGTTGTTAAACGCGTTTATTTTTGTTGTTTTTAGCGCATTACTCGCCTTGTAGCGTCCATGCCAGCGAGAAACATTTTTGGAACACTTTTTGGAGTATGACGGCAGCTTAGACCATCCAACCATCCTGTCAAAGGACGGCGGCAATACGTAGTTAGAAAAACACTGAATGAAGTGTGCGGATGACAGTACTTTGGCTACTTTTCTGGTAGAAAACTTAAAGTGGGCCGAATGAGGAACGATTTCTGCATAAAATTTGATATTCCGCATTAGACTATTTTGTTTCAATTGCAGGACAAATGCGGAATTCTCAGTTTCTCTAAGTAACATTTTGGCAGTAAGCGGTAGTGAACTGTCACGGTACGTTCCCAACTCTTTTCCTATCTATAACGTAACAATTAACGTTATAACTTTTAAGGATCCTAATAACGTAACCTTATTGTATGTAATCCGTGGAGTGGGGGCCCTAGAGACTTGCAGTTTTAGGTTTTTCTAAAACCTATAGCAAGCTCCAGCCTCTCACAATACAGATTTAATACTTATAATTCTACGCGCCTATTATACTAAATTTAAGTAAACCTTATTATAAATATTCACGGGTATTTATCGCGTTTATTTACCTATTTTTCCCGACGTTTCAACAGGTTTACACTCTGTCGTGGTCACATTTTCTCAGTGCATCGCGGACACGATTAGTGTAGTGTGTCGTCCGAGTGTACAGATGGACATCCCTATTTTAGAAGATCAAGTGAGGGTAGTTGCAAAAAATGCAGCCCCCGCTTCGCGGCGGTAGCTCCAGTACTCCAGTCATCCCGTGACCACGACAGAGTGTAAACCTGTTGAAACGTCGGGAAAAATAGGTAAATAAACGCGATAAATACCTGTGAATATTTATATTAATGTGTTCTGATCGCGTAAGTTTAAAAAACTTTAAGTACCTATTGTGAAGAGGAAATAAATAAATTATTATTATTAATATTATCTAGTATTTTTCAGTATTTTTCTGATATTTGTTTCTAACACCAAGCATCACTGAAACTTTCAGTGACGATTGCTGTTAGAAACAAATCTTCATGGTAGAAGGAAGTGGTAATAACTTCTTAAAAGCCCTCATCTCTCCTACTATTCTATGCACCAGTGCTGCTCCAGATTAGTTTAGCGAGTGATTGGGCTGAGCCACTCGGGTGGTACGTGACCAGCATGTATTTACTACTCGCTGGTACAACTTGAAGGTTGGGATTGCTTCCGACGCGGCATGTAGAGCTTTGGTCCCTGAGTCTCTCGTAGTCAGAGGAAAAGGTATATATGCGTGTCTGATACTATTCTATACTAATATAAGAAAAAAAATTATAAAGCGGAAAGATTTGATTGTTTGTTTGTTTGTATTGAATAGAGAGCTCCGAAACGACTGGACCGATTTAAAAAAAAAAATTATTATTAAAAAGCTTACTTTTCAGGAAGTGACATAGGCTGTATTTGGATGTATGGATGTATGGATGGAGGGATGTTTGATACCTCTTCACGCCAAAACTAATGAACGGACCGGGCTGAATTTTTGCATAAACGTAATTCTAGTTTGAAATAAATGAATTGTGACTATTCATCTTACTTGCGACAGCGATGACGACGACCTATTATAATGTCACGGTGTGTGGTGCGGTCTTGGAATTTACATCACCCTAAATCTTCCCACGGGTGTCGTAAGAGGCGACTAAGAGATATCCACCGGGGGGCGGGCCCAGCGCAGCGCCTCCTGCAGAACTATTCATATACCGAACTGCGATCCCCAGCGTGGGGATTATGGGCATTGCCGCCTAGCAGTGGACCAAAACAGGCTGTTGAGTTAAACTTTAATTATAACTTGACTTGTTATTTTGTGACACAGAATAAATAAATAAATACCTCTTTTACTTTTACTAAATTAGAGCGAACCAATTGCGAATGTTCATAGGAGATCGATACGGCTGTCTCAGCGTCTTTAATTCTCAGATTATGTGCGTTTTCAAAGAATTACCGATATCATTAATGATTTTATTTCACTTCGGAAAACAAAAAACTATCTTTTGATAAATTCAAATAGAAAGGACTGATTTTTCCGACGAGTCAAAACATAGCTACGCAGGTGCTACGCAACGGAATATGCAAATGATTATCAAGGAATATAGTCAGACTCCGGATATTGACGTCAGACGACAACATCTCATGGATTCATGATAACATTTGTTCTAGACGACATCTACCACGATCTGTGAGATAAGATCAAGAGGGTATGGACCCTCCAGCCATTACAGAGTCGCTTCCGGCTTTAGATATCAAAGTATCATCGCGACGGTTTGTTAGACAAGGTAGAACATTGGTAGGGGAACGTCCTTCACTTTCGAGTAATTTGGATTGACATATTTTTTGCTACTACTGAAATGTTTTAAGAAAGTTACGAATACAAGTGTAAGCGCAAAAGGGTGTATGGTAAATTCATAAAGAGTTTGGAATTGTGAATTTAAATTAAAAAACAATATTGCACATGTCTTCCTTATTCTTGGTCGCTAAATTCTCCCGTTTTTTATCTCAGTTTTGTGTTGTGAAAACTTCTTTAGCGGCGTTATGCACTTTTTAAGACAGGTAAACTCCCGTCAGGATCACGTGGTGTTCTAATTCTAATTCTAATTCTAAGTGGGGGAACTAAGATCTGCACGGACGTCTCGCATAGGAGTGTATTGTGCATTATCCCCCTGCCTAAGCAGGCCCTAACCAGCCCAGCTCCTTGAAGTATCGGAGCAGGACTTTAGGTGACTGACAGCTTCGTTTCAGCTTTCCTGTGGGTGTGGATGGGGTTGATTCCTCAATGAGGCACTTCAGCCCTGTTTTGTGTCTGGCCTCCTCTGTGGCCGTGCAGTGTACCACGACGTGTACCACAGTCTCTTCTTCTTGAAAGCAGCCACGACATAGGCTGCTGTCTGTGGCTCCGGTCTTGAAAAGATGGTGGTTCAATTCACAGTGTCCTGTGATGATGCCCACCATCGTTCTGAGGTCCTCCCGGCTCATCTTGAGCATCGTGTTGGTGGTTTTCCTGTCTTTGGAAGGGAATATTGATTTGGTATGCTTGCAGTCTGTCCGACGCTCCCATAGCTTTTGGTGTTCTTTTTCAGAGTTAAGTTTTAGTCTGTTTTTGACTTCCGCTGTGGGCGGGTTCGAGAGACTTACATCTTGTTGTGTTGGAGTTAGTTTCGCTCCTTCCTTTGCTAGTCTGTCTGCATTAATGTTGCCTGGGCAGGATTTACTCTCTGTCCATTCTATGCAGACCTTACTGTGTTGAGAAAGATCTTGTAGACTCTTATGGCATTCTACAATTGCTTTTGATCTTGTGTCTGTCCGTTTGAGTGCGTTTACTAGTGCAGCACTGTCTGTTTTGAACACCAGCTGCATCTGTCTGGCAATATCTTTATTGGTCGTTTCCAGAAGCATGTCATCTGCCGCTAGTTTGAGTCCCAGTGTTTCCGCCTGCAAGGCTGTTGTGGCCGGGTTTAGTGGTTGGGCTTTTGACAGTCCAGTTTCAGGACTGGAATAACCGCATCCAGCTCCTGTCCTGTTCTTGGCCCCATCAGTGTATATGTGATATGTGGTAACGTCATGTGCGGTGATAGCTGATGCGTTCTCTTCATGTGTTATTTCATAGTTCTTACCAGCTAAGTAGGTAGACGCTATTCTGTCAGTGCCATTCGCCGCTTCTGGGAATGCAGCAATTGCTTTGCCTAGTATTCTACTATGGTTTGTGAGGCCTGTTTCGCCTTTCCACTGGTTCGTTGATTTTATTCTCAGAGACGCCGCCATCGCTTCTTGTTGAATGTGAACATGCAGGGGCGTTAGCCCTAGAATTATGTCCAGTGCTGCGGATGGGGTTGATTTCCTACATCCGCAAATAAGTGTGCAGGCCAGTCTTTGCACTTGCTGAAGTTTGTTAATGGTGGTGACTAAGTTTGTTCTCGGCCACCATACTATTGCACCGTAGGTTAGCACTGGGCGTACCATGACTGTGTACAGCCATAGACACAGCTTGGGCTTCAGGCCCCAGTCCTTGCCTACCGCTCGGGTGCATTGCCATAGGACGTTTGTGGCTTTTGTTGTAACATGGTCTAGATGTTTGCCCCACAGTAGTTTGCTGTCTAGCCATATGCCGAGGTATTTAACCTCCTTGCTTAGTGTAAGTGTTGTACCTAGCAGTGAGGGTAGTTCTAGTCTTGGAAGTTTGGTTTTACGAGTGAAGAGTACTAGTTCTGTTTTGTTCGGGTTAACTGACAGACTGTGTTTGGTGCACCATGTTTCCACAATCCGTAGTGCCTTCTGCATCTTTTCGCAAAGAGTCGTTTCGAAAAGCCCCGATATCATGATTGCCAGGTCATCTGCATATGCGATAGTAAGAATACCATCCTTGTTCAGTGAGTCCAGGAGTTCGTTCGCGACCATTACCCACAGGAGCGGTGAAAGGACCCCGCCCTGCGGACAGCCCCGCGTCACCCTGCATTGGGCTGTCTGTCCCAGGGATTCTGGACCCTCGATTTTGGTAGCTCTGCTGGATAGCATTTCAGTTATCTACTGATTTAGGTTCTCATCAACTCCCTGTTTTCGCAGGGCATTCTCTATTAATGGGAACGTTGTTTTGTCGAAGGCACCTTCTATATCTATGAAGGTGACTAAGCAAGATTGCTTGATTTCAAGCGCACTCTCAATCTTGTGAACTACTTGGTGCAGGGCTGTTTCAGTAGATTTACCTGACTGATAGGCGTGCTGGTTTTTGTTAATTGGGTTTCTGAGTAGCGGCCCACTTCTGATGTACTTGTCGCACAGTCTTTCTAGTGTCTTCAGTAGGAACGAGCTTAGGCTTATTGGTCTGAATGACTTTGGCTGGGTGTAATCTGATTTGCCAGGTTTCGGTAGGAAAATTACTTTAACTTGCCTCCATGCCCGTGGGATGTATTTCCATGCTATACAGCTTCTGAATATGGAGGCTAACGTTGGTGTTATTCTTATTAGATTCCACTGAAGGAGTGCGGGGAAGACACCGTCGGGGCCAGCGGCTTTGTATGGTTTAAAACTCATCACCGCCCAGTCCAGTGCTTCTTCTGTTACTATCTGGTTTGCAAGTTCCCAGTCGTTGTTTTGGGGTAGGTGATGGTTTCGTGCCTCCCATTCCGTGTTTTCCTCTATTTTGTAGTCCGGAAAATGTGTTTTCAACAGTAACTCGAGCTTTTCCTGTTCTGTTTTTGTATATGATCCATCTGGCTTTTTTAATGAGCCTAGCTTAGTGGACGTATCCTTAGATAGAATTTTGTTGAGGCGTGCTGTTTCACTCTGGGTGGCTATAGAGTTGCTGTAACGTTTCCATGAGTTCTTACGGCTACTCTGAATCTCTTGTTTGTATTCTTGTCTAACTTTCCTGTAGTTAGACCAGTCTTGTTCATCTTTAGTGTTCATCGCTCTATTAAAGTGATGACGTGCTTTTTTTCTGAGTTTGGTCAGTTCTTTGTTCCACCATTTGTCTTTGCGATGAGCAATCTTATTGCTTTCGGTTATTATCAATATTGCACATGTCTTCCTTATTCTTGGTCGCTAAATTCTCCCGTTTTTTATCTCAGTTTTGTGTTGTGAAAACTTCTTTAGCGGCGTTATGCACTTTTTAAGACAGGTAAACTCTCGTCAGGATCACGTGGTGTTGATCTTACATGTTAGTTCAGCTCACGTGTGAAGTTTTTCAAGTGAAAACTTATTTAGCGGCGTTGTGCACTTTTTTGGCATGGGGTAATAAACAAGAAACTCCTGTCAGGGTCATGTGATGCTGATCTAACATGTTAGATCAGCCTCACGTGACCGTGATGATGTAACACTAATTTTAAATTGGTACTACATTGTAAGCTAGCAGTCTACTAAGATGAGCTTTCATAAGTTTAAAAGTTACAGCTACCTGTAAAATTGTTCACTATGTTGAAAGAAGATGTCGCTAGTTCCGGAAGTAATCAAATCGAATCTATTTGTCTTATAGCTGCAAATTATGTCAGCGGATTCCAATAACATAAATTAAAATTCACATGCTTGGAGATAAAGAGATATAATTGGACAATATTTATCGAAGAAAGGATATCAAATCAGCAAATACTTGTATCGTCAACAAGAAAGTGAATTTGAGGTTAAGTACTGCAAGTTTGTTTATCATTTGTGCAAGAAATTAAATAATATCCCAAATATGTTCGGCTTCGCCGAGACTCGAACCCGCGTCGTCCCCTCAATACTTAGAAATTACCCATAGTGTAAAACTATAATAACCAAAAATCTTTGAAAAGATCTACATCTAGTCATAGACCACATAAGTAGACCAAACCTTTCAGTCCTCACCTCATCTCAACAGTTTTTATTGGCCCACTGCTGGACACAGGCGTCCGTTTGATAAGCGCCTTACTGGCTTTTATCTCTGGGCATTATGGGCATTAACTTTTAATAATAGATTTAGGCGTTACTTTGCGAAAATCCATTGTTTATATAAGAATTAAAAAATTTAGTAACAATTTCGCGAAAAAACCTTCTGCGATAAAATCTAACAAATTATACATTTATACAAAATGAAAGAACATTTATCAAAGTAAGTCGTCAACTAGTTTCGTCTCTCCACGAGACATCATCAGGACACCACACCACTCGATCTTGATACTGAGAGCGCCAAACAACAACGGCAGAGTCCCACCAGAGATGTTACCTTTTTTTTCTTTTTTTTTGACGACGTGAATTCGTTTACGAATAGAACTGGTCTTAGGAGACCAGAATTAAGTGGGACTCGACGCCTTGAGAACGACGTAATACCCACTAAAAATCGGTGGTAGAATTGTTCAGCAGGAAGCGCTGCTGCCCGCCCCAGTGGATATTCCTTAGTAGACTTTACGACTCCCACGGGAAGAGTTGGGATGGTGCAAATTCTAAAGTGTGGTTTACAGTCAGTCAATTTCAGTCCTCACGGTATGCTAATGCCCCGGCCATACATCTCCACGTCTCAGCTTGTGACATACAAATAGCTGTGCATCTCGTTTGTTTAAATGTCTCCAACCAGCCTAAGCCTTTCAAACTTCGCACTGTTATGGCAAATTTATGTCAGGTATTAATTTACGTTAGTTGTCACTGCTAACTTGGCCGGAGTTTACCGAAGTTTACCGAAGTTTACCGGAGTTGCCCGATGTAAGTTCGAAACGTGGTTCTGACGGTTCTTCGGGTTAAATATTTATTTGAGCTTGAGTAACCAAGTTGTTGGCGGATGTTTGATGAAGTGGTTCGGAGTGTTCTTTGTCTTTACTGTGTAATTTATTTCGTTCGTTAGGTATGCTTATAATGATAAAAAATATATTGGAGTGCCCCCCCTATGAAACTTACCTACATCCTTACAAGTTCTTCAAACGCCACCAACCCAAGGTTGCCTGGAATAGATCGCTCAAAGCGATAGGGCGACTTTTTGTGCTTCCTTGATTTTCTACATTTGCTTCTGTGCTGTATTTTATGTTTGTGGGGTACAATAAAGAGTTTTCTATCTATCCCTATATCAGATCCTCAACCTATACAACCTGTACTGGTTCACTGCTGGACGCAGACCTCCCCCTGATAAGCGCCTTATTGACTATCATCTCATGGGGGTAATGTCCATAATCCCCACGCTGGGCGTGCGGGTTGGCATCTCAGCTTTGGTGGTAGAACGGTGGTATACTGTAGTGTCGCTGCTTCCCGCGGTTAAATCATATCACACTAATATTATAAATACAGTTACAGTACATAAGTTCGTATGTATGAATGGGGTTTTGTTACCTCTTCACGCCAAAACTACTGAACGGATCGGGCTGCAAATTTGCATACACGTAGTCTGGGTGTAGAATCATTAAACATTACTTAAACCTCAACCTCAACAGCGCCTTGTCGGCGTTTATCTACTGGAGGTTAATGCCCATAATCCCCACGCTGGGCATGCGGGTTGGGGATCGCAGTTCAGTCGTAGAATTTTTTTGCAGGGGGCGCTGCTGCCCGCCCCCGGTGGATATCCCTTAGTCGCCACTTACGATATCCACGGGAAGAGATAGGATGGTTTAAAATCTAAGCCAGCACCACACAGCTATATAAGCAAATAATAAGCTTACTTTTTATCCCATAAAGTAGTTCCCATGGGATAGGATTCTCATAGAAACAACACGTGCAAAGCCGCCAGAAATTAGGTAGGTACCTTTATAGGTGAAATTTTGTGTCCTTGTGTTTTGCGAAAAAGAGAAGCCCCGTTGCTCAACTATTCGCAATTGTGCCAAAGGGAACTCGTGTGACCATTGGTCTCTGTACACTATTTTCTCGAATAATATCTCACGAGACAGGGGATGGGATATCTCCCAGTCGAGGGTTATTAGCTAAATAAATTCGCTCGCCCAATATGCTCTGTAACTCGATTTAATGGCGATAGAATTGATTTATTCAATTACGAGGAATTTTTAGTGCCCCACTGTGGAGTAACATGGGGTAAAATAGGGTAACTTTGTTTTAAGGGGTGGTGAATAGTTTCTCACGGCGTCCTTGTGCGTATTTTATCGTTTATTTTGATGCAACATTTGAAGTATGGGAATTGTTTCATGGGGATGTAATTTATGGATGTAAAATCATAACGATTCGTATTAAAAATATCTAAGACTAGCAGAGCCTAGCGGTTTTACCCGCGGAGTTACCGTTTCCGTGAGAATTTCGGGATAAAATATAGCCTATGTCACTCCCTGAAAAGCGAGCTTTTGAATGATGAAATATTTTTTTTTATCGGTCCATTAGTTACGGAGTCTATTCAATACAAACAAACAATCAAATCTTTCTTTCTTCTTTATAATATTAGAATAGATTATGGTGTGATATAACAAATGCAAACATTTATTAAATTCAACTATTAAATTATTATGAGACGTCCCATTTTTAACCGACTTCAAAAATAGGAGGATGTCCTCAATTCATCTGTATATTTTTTTAAAATGTTTTTTACCTCAGAACTTTTGACTGGGTGGTCCGATTTGCATGAATCTTTTTATATGAAAGCTGGTGCTTCTCGTGTGGTCCCATTTTAATTCAGTTCAGTTCTGACAATGGGATCCATGAAAATTCATAAAAAAACTGTAAAAAATTAAGTCGGTTCATAGTTTTTTTAAACAAAATTAATTATTTACTGTCGATACACCTTCGTTTGATCGCAATAACTATTCCTAAGTTCTCACAAAAAGTATTATTCTCAACGTCCCACGAAATGTCAGAGAGCTTCATATTACAATCTACAATATATATATTAGGTGCTAATGTTTCAAAATCCCTCACCCACTTCCAGCCTACAAACCGTGCCTCGCCATAGAGCTACAAACCCTGTCACGGATATATCTAAAGCCCACGTCGCTGACTAGAACACGTCCTAAATGTGACACGGATTTATGTGACGTCACCGCAGCCATTAGTGCTACTAATGCCCCCATTACCGGAGGGGGTGGCAGATGCCGCTTGTTTTAGATAATTTATGGCCTGCTCGACAAGGCCGGGCGAGACACGGGAAAGGTGAGCTGTGGATGTAGGGGATTGGTGCTGGAAGGGGCTGGTTTGTACTCTTTACTCAGCCTATCGCTACTTTTTAGTGGGTGGTGTCCGTTCTGTAAAAAAATCCTATTATAAACTAGGTTGCACCTGAGGCGTCGATATCCTGTTCAGCTATTGGGCGTGACAAGGTGGCAGATAGGCACACTTGCGCATATTACATTTTGATTTATCCCACCGGTTGCGCCAATCTTTGAGGATAGGTTATATAATAAGGGATACGCCACGCCAGTGAAACATGTTTGAGTCACAACGTTTTTATTTCAAACAGAGTCAACTAGACAATGTTTAACACCATTGACATTTAGCTACGAAACACATGATTGGTGCACCTTTTAACGTCATTTTGTGCGTTGTGCTGTCATCCTATTAGTTTATTTTATAACTTTTCCACAGGGCTAGTTAATTCTAATGTGGAGAATTTTTACTCAATGTACAGACAACTGTCCGTTGACTGCTGACACCTATGCTCGAATTATGAGGGTTGTAACAATACGTAAATACCACTTCTAGTACTTTTTTAACTCTTTGTCCCCGAGATTCGCACTTCCTCGCATACACTGGCGTTGCGGGTGAAATATGGTCCGGTGCGAACGGGAACCAGCTAGGTATGTGCGGACTTTGATAAATACCCAATCAGAGGCAGGTGTATTCTGTGCGTTTGATGTATAACATCGCCATGATTTATTTAGTAGGTTTGCTGTAAATAATTTAGCTGGTGTTGGCTACAAAAACTCAAATGACATGGAGACATATCCTATCCTACCAAGGTTTGTGCCGTTGTGAACATTTGTGGCCGAAGATAAAGCCAAACTACTGTATGCACTGAGCTGAAATTTCGAAATTTTTGACACAAGGACCTGTGCCTGGCCTGAGCCAGAAAATTAAATGTATGTTTTTTTTCGGAATAGCAATAAGAATTTATCATAGCCCCATGATAAATTCTTATTTCTATTCCGAAAAAAATATACATTAAAATTTTCTGGCTCAGGCCAGGCACAGGTCCTTGTGTCAAAAAT
Source organism: Eupithecia tripunctaria (assembly GCA_955876795.1). Lineage (NCBI taxonomy): Eukaryota > Metazoa > Arthropoda > Insecta > Lepidoptera > Geometridae > Eupithecia > Eupithecia tripunctaria. Next base: position 4,820,577 of record OY041603.1, on the reverse strand, counting down.
TTCTTATTCTAATAATAAAGGAAATACAAAAATATATGTACGTACCAAAGACAAATATAAAACGTAGCAACTAAGTTCCTTTTAAAAACTGTGAAGCGTAATTAGCCCTAATCATTATTAATTTAATATGTGCAAAACCAGGTACGTTAGGTATACCTTCCATAAAGTTTGCTGTCTTTTATCGTTGTCTCTTATTTGTTTGTAGTGATTATGTAGAAAATGCGTATCCTCACTACAGAGCTTAAATTCAAAAAATACCTATTTCTTATGAGATGAGAAACCATGCTTGGAGTATGTTTTCTCAACACTTAGTAAGGTTCCAACCATTGAACAAAACGACAAAAACATCAAGAAAACGACAAAATCAGCAAGAAAACGACTAAAAGCAAATTAAAACCAAGCATGACAATATGAACACTTCAAGCTCTGAAAGATGACCATCCATCGAGGGCATGGAGTCAATTTATCACCCGGGAAAAATGAAAAGTCCCGGCGCATTAAAAATAGTCGCACATAGTCGCATGACCCATAAAACGAGAGAGCTACGTGAAAAGGAAACACAACTGGGAAAAAAACTGTGAAGCGTGCGGGTAGTGAAGCTAAAGGGTTCTGTAGGCTTTTCTACGACTGATCATCATAATACACTGGCACCTGTTCCTATAAAATGGTATTTTGCTACATTATGCCTATAATATAAGCACAAAAACTAAATTGATATAAAAACTTTTTTAGACCTATTTAAAGTCTGGCCTGCGTCCAGCAGTGGACCAACAAATTCAACGAACCCAAACTTGAAGCAGTTGCGGCGTTTCGTTTAGGAGTTTCTACGGCCACCCTTTGTCTCTATCATCAGACTAGCTCGATGGTATCATAACATTGTCACTGTCAACAACTTGCATAAGCATCCAACTGTCTAACTGATAAGTCATTAGGTCTTTTTTGACATCAACGTGTTTGCAACCGCAAATCACTGTTTCATGACAACAAGATGAAGTCGTTTTTAGAAGCTAAGCTAAACATTTCTGAGAGAATCAAATCGTACGGAACCCCACAAATTCGCCACCTCGTCAACCCCGGCGAGGTAGAGCGGGCCAAAAAAGAAAACCAATTTGCCCGCATGAAAAGGTTCGATCCGATCGCGCCGTATCCACTCATTTGATATTTTCGCTCGCCGATAGAAAACAAATTACAAACTGTCGGCGGCGACTCAGATTATTATTAGCTATTTATTCTTCTGCCATTCAGCTTATGGAAATGGTTTCTTGCGTTTGAAGTTCTATTAGCGAAGTTCCATTATGTGGCGGGATTTATTGGGTTTTTACGCTATTGAAAGATTTGCGGATTGGAAAACGGTATATTGTGTTAGGAAGTTATGAAATCAACTTCAACTTCTTGTGAGATGGCTTCTGCTTCTGGTTTGAATTATGAAATCAATGTGTCCTACTGAAAGGTTTTATGGATTATTTCAAAGATCTCCATTTAATATTCTCATGATTGGTATTCATAATTTTTGCTACTTACTTCGGGATTGGTTGTTTTGTGATGTGCTTAAGCGATGTTGATGACCTTACGTTTGTAAAGGAAAGAATAATGTTGAGAATATTTTTTTTATTTTAGGGTTTTGTTGTTATTTTTTGAACATGCCTTTCACTCAGTCATATTTGACAGTACAGTATCACTGTACTGTATAGTGAACGTGGACCATCCAGACACCCATAACACAAGTTCTATTGGGACTGTCTGGATGATCCAGTGTTCATTATATTGATCAAACCCTTTGTTAAACGCTCTTATACTGGACGGAGTGCACTTCTCAAATAAACTGACGGCAAATTGCCGACTACAGTAAAAACGGCAGTCGACGGGTGTTGTTGCCTTGCAGTCGCAATTTCTCGTCCGCGCACTAAAATCTCTCTTGCACAATCTCTTCTTCTTCCAGTGCTCGATTACGCCGATTCTCCCTTTTTTGATCTAACTGAGCAACAGTTAGACAGCGAGTTGTAAGCGGGCTACCTATACGGTTTCAAAATCGTAATTTTCAACAATTCATTCAATCGACGCATTTTACCAGTTGGTCCGGTAAATGACAGGTTACTCATAAATTATCAATTGCTGAATTCTGATAGACCAAGAGGTAAACGTTAAGTTTTGACATGACATGAAAAAACATCACGCCGAAATTTTCATATTCTATCTATTTCATATAATATCTTATTTCACGCTTCTGCACCCCTTTATCTGAAAGATTTTTTTACCTTTCTCTACCATTCCCACGAACTTTCTCTGCGCTCTTCTAAAACTCTCATGCTTGAAGTACCTGTCCACTCTACCATGGTAAAGGAGCACCATTTGTCCTGCTGTCTCTGAACGAACACCTCTTATGTCCCGATGTATATAAGACTTATATTATAAGTTGTTTATGTAGGTATATGAGCACACAATTCCCTAGTACTACCCAATGATCCTATCCATCCAAAGTTGTCTGGTAGAGATAGACAGATGTTTATTAGCTATTTATACGAAAAAAATAGATATAATATATATATATCTATATTATATCTCTTAGTTTCGCATAAATCACTACGATGCGTGTTTTCTTATTTACAGAAAGCCACGGTTTCTGAAGGCATTCAATCATCACAAGCAAATTTTGTTACATCCAACGTCATTTCCATATCGAAGGACCATCAGTGAAAAATGATCCCAAAACACCGTACACCTACATTTCCCCGCAGCCGTGACGTCACGCCATTGTTGCGTCACACAAATCATACCTTTCACAGCCGCCGCATCAATCTCTCGATACGATTTATCAATCGGTATAGCTCTTTGGCCACGTGGTTGGTCTTATATCATCGAAGTTTTGGTTGGTCACTCAGTACTTCTAGTAATATAAAGGATGGGCCAATGTTTGGCCCCTTAAGGGTAGCTACCGTTTCTTTTGTAGTTGGAAGGTTTTTCATGTATGTACATAACATTAAAATTAAATCTTATCTGTTTAAGCACATGTACCCACTTTTATATCTTTTATATCTTTGTCTCTCTCTCCCAATAAGGTTTGCTGGAAGAGAACTCTTTTTAGGGTTAAGCTCGCCTTTGCCATTATTTTTCTTTTAATTTTTTTACCAAAATGTTTTATTTTGTGCAATAAAGAATTAAGAATTAAGGTTTTATTCGTATATTCCTTAAGGGGCCAAAACTTTGCCCCACCCTTCTATGTTATTTACTGCGTAAGAAAACTCTTTATTTCTATAAATACAATGAACTTACACGTGGAAAAGGTCAAATTACAATAACAAAATAAAAAATTACAAATAATATCTAGAAGGCAGAGTGCCCAGAGTGTACATTAATAAATAATATTAATTATTATTTATTTCAGGCAACATCAATCTACTACAGGATGTATAGTAAATATATATAAGCAAATGCAATCTTTTATAAGTTTGAAAATTATTTATTAGTTTCAAATCAACTTTTATTATTATTAATAAAAGTAAACAAAATACTTCAAATAAACCGCACATATAAAATATATATGTATATATGTAACTTAGTTAACATACCTTAAAAAAAATAAACCTATTTACTACAATATTTTATATTTATGATGTGCCAACTACATATTACGTATATTGCCAATTGAATCTCGGTTTTGTGCTTATGTATTAGTGTAGTGTTTTCCGAATATTTTACATTTTCGCGACAAAGATCTCACAAAATGGCGTGCCGTTTCTAAAGCGGTCAGTTCGATGCTAACAAAACTTTCAACTAATTTTAGGGTTTTATATTATTATCTGTTCATTCGTTAACAAAAACAGCTAAATAGTCAAAATTGTATGTACATGTATGTAGGTATATGTGATAAACTCATAATTTCTGAATCAGCGAGCGGACGTGTGAAATTCGTTAGCTCCTCTTCACATTAACTTCTAGATGTTTTTTTAAAACGTCAGGTCAAAACTTAACGTCTACCTCTTGGTCTATCAGAATTCATCAATTGATAATTTATGAGCAACCTCTCATTTACCGGACCAACTGGTAAAATGCGTCGATTGAAAGAATTGTTGAAAAAGTCAATTTTACAAAGGTATCAGTAACATAAATCTGGAAATATGTCGCTGTCATGGCAACGGGGGGAGAGAAAGGTAACAATAGATTCATGGGAGGTCTATCAGTGCAAATGAAGGTACGATTAGTCGAAACATTATACCTAGTTTGGTTAAATTAGGGTTCATATGATAGAAAATTCTTTATTGCACACTTATTGAAAGAAACATTACAATAACAGCTTAAAAACCAAGTGACAAGTGGCTGTCTTATCGCTCAAGAACGATCTCTACCAGACAACCTTGAATGGATAGTATCATTGGATAGTACTAGGGAATCTGTGTGCTCATATACTTATATACCTACATAAACTACTTATAATATAAGTTTTATATGCATCGGGACATAAGAGGTGTTCGTTCAGAGACAGCAGGACAAATAGTGCTCCTTTGCCATGGTATAGTGGACAGGTACTTCAAGCATGAGAGTTTTAGAAGAGCGCAGAGAAAGTTCGTGGGAATGGTAGCTGATAGTTTTGTGGTGCTTTTGCACCACCCCAAGTCTTCCTCCTTTAGCTGTGTGGTGCTGGCTTAGAATTTGTACCACCCCAACTCTTCCCGGGGGTGTTGTAAGAGGCGACTTAGGGATATCCACCGGGGGGCGGGCAGCATCGCCCCCTGCAGAATAATTCTAACACCAAACTACTATCTTCAACCCAGCCCAGCGTGGGGATAATGGGCACCCCCTTAGATAAACGCCAATAAGGCGCGTATCATGGGGAGGCCTGCGTCCAGCCGTGGACCAATACAGACTGGTAAGGTTGAGGTTGAAAAGATATAATAACTACCTATGTCATGACATTAGCAGCTGAGTATACATGTATATATATGCATGTGTTTCTGGAAATAGTTTCTGAGATCTACGCAATACGGGCTATGTCTAGTGCGCGGATGATAAAGATAAAGATAAAGATAGTTTATTTGCCTGAACACAATATGATGATGAGTAATTTATTAACATTGTAAACCGTATCTTTTTAAACTTTTATATTATTGTAGTTATTGTACGGTGTTATTGTGGTGATGATGGCAAAACCGCCTTGTTTGGAGGGCATAGTCAGTTGACATTTGTATGTTCTGAGGATTACTTTCCGTAAACATGACCATTAAAAAAACAAAAATTGGGTTGGCTGGCTTTATTCCCAACTACCCATTGTCTCACGTATGACTATTCCCAGCGTCACACTCTAAATGCAAGAATGCACCATGCACCACCGCGATGCATTTTCAGTAAGCTGGTTGCAAATAACTCGCTTTTTCAGCTGGCCGTCCTGATTGCAAGGAACTGTGATTTGTCAGGATCCGGATACATCAGAAAATTTATTCCGTAATAGGTTTCCGCAGGACTCTAGGATCCGGCCCGTTCCGGACGGCACGCAGCGGAAACACGTAGATCGGGATTTTAAATGTTGAGATGTAATTTGAATCTGTGAGCTGGTGTAGTTAGTATCTGGCGCAGCGTTGCCATACAACAGAGCAATGCTGCCAGCATTTCTCCGCTGGGGAGCATATTTGGGGACGTTTCCGACTGCAATGGAAATGGATCAGTTGAGCTACCTGTATGCAGCAGTCTGCAGTTATCTAGATTGTTTAAATTGTAAGTAATGGTTCTAATTTATTTCCACCTGCGCCCACGCCCACGCCCACGCCCACGCCCACGCCCACGCCCACGCCCACGCCCACGCCCACGCCCACGCCCACGCCCACGCCCACGCCCACGCCCACGCCCACGCCCACGCCCACGCCCACGCCCACGCCCACGCCCACGCCCACGCCCACGCCCACGCCCACGCCCACGCCCACGCCCACGCCCACGCCCACGCCCACGCCCACGCCCACGCCCACGCCCACGCCCACGCCCACGCCCACGCCCACGCCCACGCCCACGCCCACGCCCACGCCCACGCCCACGCCCACGCCCACGCCCACGCCCACGCCCACGCCCACGCCCACGCCCACGCCCACGCCCACGCCCACGCCCACGCCCACGCCCACGCCCACGCCCACGCCCACGCCCACGCCCACGCCCACGCCCACGCCCACGCCCACGCCCACGCCCACGCCCACGCCCACGCCCACGCCCACGCCCACGCCCACGCCCACGCCCACGCCCACGCCCACGCCCACGCCCACGCCCACGCCCACGCCCACGCCCACGCCCACGCCCACGCCCACGCCCACGCCCACGCCCACGCCCACGCCCACGCCCACGCCCACGCCCACGCCCACGCCCACGCCCACGCCCACGCCCACGCCCACGCCCACGCCCACGCCCACGCCCACGCCCACGCCCACGCCCACGCCCACGCCCACGCCCTCGCCCACGCCCACGCCCTCGCCCACGCCCACGCCCACGCCCACGCCCACGCCCACGCCCACGCCCACGCCCACGCCCACGCCCACGCCCTCGCCCTCGCCCACGCCCACGCCCACGCCCACGCCCACGCCCACGCCCACGCCCACGCCCACGCCCACGCCCACGCCCACGCCCACGCCCACGCCCACGCCCACGCCCACGCCCACGCCCACGCCCACGCCCACGCCCACGCACACATGCTGGTGCGGTGCGAGTACGGCGAGTGCTATCCGTTGCTCGTTGCGAGCGCCATCTTTCTCCGTACTGACAGCACGCACGCTCGCTGCGTAACACGTTACATTACGCCCCTATACAATTCTGTTACAGAGGCAAAAGTATCTAAGTAGGTAGAACGTTAAGCATTTTGTATTCTACGCATCTAGGTTCTATGCTGATATTTTCAGTTCATATTACCAGGAATATTGTACGTGTGGTTAGTATAGTCAGCTCCAGATTTATCTGAGGAAGGAACGTTTTCAATGATCTCATTACACAGGCTCTGTTTAGTTTGGGGCTAGATGTTGCTGTGTGAATTGTCCAGGATTATTTATTTTAGTGGGAGTTTTCTATTGGAGCATCGCATCGGTTTGTTCGGTCGTTTCAGGAAGATTTTTTTTTCTGGGAAAACTAGTTATTCCACCTACACTACTGTCTGGTACTAGGGGACTCGGTGGAAATTTCATTTCGTAGCTACAAAGATTTTTTGTCAAAACCTGAATAGTGTCACTTTTTGTCTATTATGGTATGGATATTGAAAAAAATACCTTTTTATTTATTTGACTCAATTCACATATATATTTTTCGGCACTTTGTGAAGACTTTCCATAGTTTGCATAGAGTATTATAGGGTACCTCCATCTTATCCTGTTTACTATCAGAATTTTGCACAGACTGTACCACGGTAACATAAAAGTGCAGAAAAGGTAAAATTGCGAGCGGTAGATTTTCTTATTTCCATTCCTAGAACCGCTTATGAAATTTAAAACCCTGTAATGTACCATAAGTATGCAGAATGTTCAGCTTTTCCTTGGAAATGTGGACGCTTGTACGACTAAAAAGGACAAACACGTTTTAATATTACCTCAGATTCTCCATACAAGGCACCATCTGAACCTAACAGATATTTAATAGTCAATTGATTCCCAAAGTCGTTTGACGACCAATGTGGCGCCGCGGGCGAAGGTCGGGTGCGACGCAGGAGGTTGCGGGTTCGATTCCCGCCTTGGGAAAAATGTTTGTATGATCTGCAAGTATTTGTTCTGCGTGTTCTGGGGATTTTTCTATGTATAATCAAATATATATAAATTATGTATATATGAACGTAATATAATACAATACGTATGAAGTAAATCAGTCATCTAGTATCCATAACACCTTTCAACCAATCCTTGTTGTTTATTTTTCGATATAATTTGCGCTATAGTCGTATATCAAATAGACCTAAAATCTGTTCGTTCACACATTATTGCCGCTTTTCTCCCTCAAACGCCAAAACAAAACAAAACCACCCAAAATCCATTCCATGAATAACTTTATGAAAACTTCTCAGACCTGAGTCGTTTCATTAAAACTTGCATGACGTGTCATTAAGCGCCATCTTAATTATTGAAATTCAAATCGTATTTTCTTAACTTAGTTGTATTCGTTCCTACTTTATGGGTTAATAAAAAGTTTTAGTAAGATTTTGGTAGAAAATTTTGTTACAAAATATTTACATTTTCTTTCGATAACTTAAGATCACTATTCCAAAGCCTGCTATAGAAGAGTTGTTCAAAGCCTACGTTCTAAAGCCTGTTATAGGAGAGTCGTTCATAGCCTACTTACTTTCTAAAGCCTGCTATAGGAGAGTTGTTCATAGCCTACGTTCTAAAGCCTGCAGTAGGACAGTTTTTCATAGCTTACGTTTCAAAACCTGCTATAGGAAAGTTGTTCATAGCTTAGGTTCCAAAGCCTGCTATAGGAGACTTGTTCATAGCTAACGTTCCAAAGCCTGCTATAGGACAGTTGTCTCGGTAGAAATAGGACAAAATCTACGTTTCAAAGCCAAATAGGAGAGTTGTTCATAGCCTACGTTACAAAGCCAGCTCCCTCACTCCTCGCTTCGTTATAAATAAATACAAACACAACAAATGTTGTATTACAGGTTTCAATCGGATAATTAATGATCAAACGAACTTAAACAAGTGAAGTTCGATCACAATTATGTGAACGGCTTCATTACGTTCTGCCTCGGGGACGGACGCACCAGCAACGGCGGATTCGACGGTGGCATCGTCGCTGACGCCCGGACTGCGATAGGCGGCGTCTTCGCAGTCAGCGGAGGGAACAGTATCGTTCTCCAAGAATGACTCGTGTACGTCAGCCACGGTCTCGACCTCGGCATCTGTCGAAATAAATAAAACGCGTAAATACGCATAGTCGTGACAGTATCAACCCGAATAATGGCAGTACGCATCACATTTTCACCAAGGTTATAAACAGATGACCGTTAAAACAAAATGCGTTAATACGCAAGCACGTGACAAGTACCAACACGGATATGGCCGTAGGTACGCATCACACAAGGTGAAAACAAAAAATAAAGATAGATGACCGTTAAAACGACAGAGTCAACCCAGGATAGTTGCTCGCATCGTGGCCAAATGTAAGCTTAAATTTTCATAGTGACAGTGGTAGCCCATAATTAGCAGCACGCATCACGAAATAAAGCTTTACGTTGTATTTTAGATACATAGTAAAAATGTACTTACGGTTATTATTTTCGTTTTCCGAAGACGATGAGGCGATAAACACCCGGCGGCGTTTTTTGCAGAGCTTTTTCTGCAGTTTCGCGATCCTTTTCTTTATATCTTCATCGTCAGTACTGCTGCTGCTGCTATAGCTTCTTTTTCTTCCCATGTTTTAAAGTTGTAATATCACAATTTTTCCTTAAGGGCTCTGTAGTTGACGTGCGAAGGCTAGAGCACGGAAACACGGAATGACAAGGTTCGAACAGGCGCGCCTCAGGTAGGCTCCGTTGGGTGAACAGGTAGCACAACAAACAACGTCAGGGTACCTAGTACTTAGTCGTTTAAAAACTAAAAAGGGTTGCTAGTTTTAAAAATAAATTTTAAAATATTTAAAAAATCCGTGTGTAAGGCTGGTGTCTGGGAGCATACTACAATACGTAAAAAATAAATCGCTAAGAATGAAGCCGTAAAACATAATATAGTAAGTAATACACTACATAATAGCAGAGAAGCCGTACAACGTGAACTTTCATCTGCTTTCAACAACCTGCGCAAGGTTGGGCGTTTAAGTGTGCTTTGACCTTTAGCGGTCAGGTCAATGGACCTTTGTCCAGTTCGTCTCGTGTAGGGTAAAAGAGACGGAAGACAATGGAAAATGCTCTATTTTAGAGATATTGTTTGGTTATTTGAAATTTTAGACTTGTTTCGGAGGATGTTATGGGGATTCTGTTTACAGTTTAGTTTGAAAATAAGGGTTTGTTTGTTACTTAGGACCTATTTGGTAATTGGTAGTTATTTATAAAAGTACCTATTTGCTAGTTTCTTCCCGTGACTTCACACGCGTTGTTTCTATGGATACGTTTAAGGACGATTTCTATCCCACGGGAATTGATTTATGGGATAAAAATTATGTTTGATTCCAGCATTAAAATTACCTGTAAGTATGCAAAATTTCAGTCTGACCCATTCAGTAGTTTTACCGTGTAGAGGTAACACACATCGATCCAAACTTTCGCATTTATATTATTAGTGTGACAACACCTTATATTATTATATTAGTATGATGATGATAACACTTTATAACAGTTATAATTTTATATTAAACCTTCAAAACCATGGTACAGGAGCTCTATGTATTTGTCCTGCTGTCTCTGAACGAACACCTCCGATGTACCGATGTATACATATGTATAAGACTTATATTATAAGTAGTTTATGTAGGTATATATTAGTAATGTTATGTATGTAGTATATTTTAAGTGTTATTATATGTATATATATAAAGTATTTTATTTTGATTTATATAACCTTCATGAGCACACGGATCCCCTAGTACTATCCAATGATATCCTATCCATCCACGGTTGTCTGGTAGAGATCGCTCTTGAGCGATAAGACCGCCACTTGTCACTTAGTTTTTAAGCTGTTCTATTGTAATGTTTCTTTGAATAAGTATGCAATAAAGAATTTTCTATCTATCTATCTATCTATATATATAAATATATATTCATGAGCATATAGATCCCTTGTACTATCCAATGATGTTATCCATCCACGGTTGTCTGGTAGAGATCGCTCTTGAGCGATAAGACCGCCACTTGTCTCTTAATTTTTAAGCTTTTCTATAGTATTGTTTTATTCAAAAAGTGTGTAAAAAAGAATTTTCTATCTATCTATCTACATAAACTAGCTATCAACACAATATTCAAAAGATGAGGAAGAGTATGGACGCATATGCCCTGCATTGGGATTATAAGATTCTACAGACACGCAAAAAAGGTATGTTAATCTAAACATAAAAATTAAGTGTACTTAATCTGAGGGCTACTTATGAAGTTTCAATTAGTAATAATAAATCGACTCATCCGTAGAACAAAGTCCGTTCTGTAGAGTTGATAGTTTTCAGTAGACGTCAGAGAAGTTGTTGACTTGTGTAACTTTTAAACGGTGAGACTTTTCATTGAGAATTTTTGGTATGTTGTTACGATGCCCCGGCTTAGATATACGCTTTTCGGTATATATTTATTATCCTTTTATTTCTGGAGATAGTGCGTTCCATGTTAATATAGGACGTTTTATCGCGGAAGTAGTGGGGTCCGTTGTGAACGTTAAACGTTGTTTTACGGAAACTTCTTAGTTAATTGACGTTCTTTGTTAACATGGGACGTTTTCTGTTGAAATTACATGTCCCGTTAGAGTCCTATATGCTTTTTTAACCTAAAATAATGTTAGTGATATTATAAGTACCCTCCATTAAAATTAATTATTAAATTAAGGTTATTATTTAAAACTGTTTAATACTATTAAATGGCATCACTTTGAATAGCAAAAAGTCACTTAAAATAAGCTTATTAGAATTTATCATTATGCCCCTTTTAGGACAATGCAGGAGACGCGCAATTAAGAAAATTTAAACTACGCATTAGTTTAATTAATAAACTAACAGTTACATAATTTTTTATTGTTTATTTTACATCAAAACCATATTTGATATAAAATTTTATATTCCATTAAAACACAATCTTTACAATTTTACTAATAAGAATCATTTTTAACATTTAAACAGTACTTAAACTGTCTCGGTGGTATAATAATTAAAATTTAAAATAGCTATTGATCATGTTTATTAATTTTTTTGCTTATTTCAGAGAAACATTGATAAAATACACAAAATTGATTGAAATTGATTGTTATATTATAATATGGTAGCTAGTTACCTGTAATGTTTAGTTTATCATTCGATCTTCTGAAGCATCAGAAGCTCAGAAGCTATTATATTTTAGTGATTCGCCGTTCACCAGGAACTCGGTATAAACTGAACTTAAAGCGCTATACCAGTCTCTGAGCGGCACATATCCATAACATATTTATATTCAGCAGCAAAAACCAATAATAGGTTCACCATATTGCAGCTTTACCTTCAGTTTATACCGAGTTCCTGGTGTACTGCGAATCACCAAAATATCATAGTCAGGTTGGGTTTGATCATATTCAAAAAACAATTTATTTGGGCTAATACCAAATACTCTGAATCAACTTCTCAAATGTTACTCCAAGTAATCTTCTTGTCCTTGTATCTTTCGCAACTTGCCATAGTTATAAATGTCTCTCATACAAACCTTTCCCTCGAAACCTAATAATAATAATGCTAGACATTCCACATGGAACCATCTAGCCCAAGCTGAGCAGAGCTTGTGTTATGGGTACTAGATGACTATTTTACTTAATACAATAGGTACATTACATGGATAGATATTTTTACTATACAAAAAAAATACCCAAAACATAACAATAACCTTATACAACAATACCTTTCAAGTCGAACACGTTAATCTGGGTTACACTGTGAACAACATGGGCTCTTCTTCATTCTTGGCCCATCTTAGTAACAAACGCCACTTATGAGGGGTATAATATAGTTTTGGTTTGAGAAGCTCTCTCGATGACAGACCTGACACTGGCCCCCCTAATTTTGGACGTGTCCCTTCTGTAAAAACCGGTGTGTTATACGTATGTTGAACTTTTTTGCAACTAAGCTTTTGGCCAGCACAATTATTGTCCGACCAATGATGAAACTCTTTGGAACCTTGCTCAACATTAGGGCTCTTATACACGGACTGCACGTCTCAAAAACACGGACTGCAAGTTACCGACTGTCGACGGCAGTCGTTCACTGCAGTTAAATGCAATCGACGGGTGCAGTTGTCTTGCAGTCCGCAACTTGCAGTCCGTGTACGTGAGCTCTTAACCTGGATAAAATTTCAGAAGCCACTAATTTAACCAAAGAGTTTAATTAATTGCTTTAGTAGCTGTATAAATCTATAACTAGAAGGCATTTCCAAAGAAAATATACTAGGTTAATTGCTGTAAACCTGCACAGCCGACAGATTAGACTTGATAATTTGGTATTGAGCTGTTGCAGGTAATTTCCTTAGTCCTACCATCTTCATACAGTATTTATTCCTATATATTATGTAGTTTTTGGCTGATTTCGTCTGAATCAGGAGGCAAAGGTGACGTTTATTATGACATGTAGTTTTCATCAATATGTACATCTGAAAGTGAAAAAAACCGGTATATATAAAATACTTTTTATATTATGAGTAGTGCAAAACAATGTAAGTAGATAGCAAATGATTAGACAAATTTTAAAGAAAAACCCTCATTATTTATCGATAATTTAAAACGAACAACGTCCTAAACGATTACCTTATTCAAGTTACAACGTCCTACCTCAACATCGAACCAACAAATTGTATGACATTTACCAGAGATAAACGTCCGATATTCACATGAAATCCTTAAAAGTTCAATGGTTTTCGCATAAAATGGTCCTAAAATTTCATAAGACTATATTTATTCATGTATTATTATTACTGAAAAAACTGTTATACTGAGAGTTTGCACTACGCCAATCGTATTTTCGTACTAAAACGCGTTTCTCTCTATTTTTCCGTCAAAAAGTGTCTTATATAAACATCGATCGCCCGCAACCGTTTACAGAGAAAATAAATTAATATTATAGGTAATTTTAATGTTTATTAATTACAAAACTAAATAAAGCGTGTATTACGAAATAGTACAACCGAAAAATGGTCAACTTACCAGCATTTACACTTTTCTTCATATAAACAACAGAAACATTAGAAAATGATGAACTAAATTCAGACTCCCCTGCATCTTTTCTAAGCATTTCCAACCTTTTATGCGCTCATGACATTTCTAAACATATGATTTGTTCATGAAAAAACCTTACCATATTGTTTTTTCATCAAATCTAAAAAAAACTAAGCTCCAGAGACAAATACGCCCTCCTTCCAACAAACAACGGCCGAACGGACGAACGGGCCGCGCACTTGCGGCCCGCGCGGCGTCCCTTGGTCACATCATGCGTTTTTTTGCGGAGCTAATGTCAGATAGAACGTTATTCGATTTCATATTTCAGAAACTAAATAAGATACAAAAATTCTAAAAATGTACGTCTGTAGTGTTTGTTCTCCTTATCCCGTCTAGCTATATAACTCATTTTTGCTCTATGATCACATCGGACTCTGTTCTACGGCTAGGTCGAAATATCCATATCTACCTAAATTGTACATAAATATTATTAAATCCACTAAAGTTATCTACAGGCCGGATGTCGCAGTTCCACACCGACAATAGTATGTAAGAACAGTTAGACTTAGTTATGCTAAGATCGTATTCGTTGATAAGCGATAAACTTGCTAGTGGTTTCTTTTTCACTTCTTCCGCTAGTGGACAAAAATTGAAGCGAATTAGAGTCAATTGCACCTTATTTCTTGTTTGATAGTAATTACTATTTATCAAGCTTGTTATAGAGTAAAAATTTTATTTGTCTAAGTGCTTATTTTATAAGTCTAAAGAAATAAACGATTTGACCCTGACTCTGACTCTTACTTTGACTCTTACAACGGGAAATGTACCATGATTTAAGCTTTGAGCTATCTAATACGGCTAAATAGTTTCGGTACAGGTTCACAAATATCCTGTTGACTGATTAAATTTCTTTAGTGTTAATAAACATGATGAATTCAAAAGTTGTATTATTAAAAACATTCACATGGATTAACTTGGCTTACAGACCCAGACCCCATAGAAAAACAAAACAAGCACCTTTAATATGCAAAAACAAAAACAAACATAATAAAAACAACGCTACCGCGTCAAGCACACATTAAACACGACAAATAAAAACTCAAACACGTTGCCGCGCACTCCGAAAACAAAACACAAAAAATAATAAACAACTCCCATGAGCCAGTTTTCAGAAATAAATGTAAAAACATAGTTACGCGATTTATGTTCAAGAGAGCGAGAAATAAAATAACGCGGGGGCCTGGGGCGCGAGGCAGTCATTTCTTTAGATATTTATATAAACTGGGTGATTCCACTGTTTAGGACGAAAGAGGATCGTCAAGTTGGAAGATAATTCTGCTGATCTGATTTATTTATTAAAATATTGTCACCTATCATTACATACACATAAACCTATTACGCGATAGTGTAATGACTTACTTTCTATTTACTACCTTAATGTGTGAGACCAATTTAAATGGGACTACACGGGAAGCACCAGCTTTCAAATAAAAAAAGAATCATCAAAATCAGATCACCCATTCAAAAGTTCTGAGGTAACATAATTGATAATCTCCTCCTTTTTTGAAGTTGGTTTAAAATAACTGATCATATAGATATGAATCATTTAATATCTCTACTGTTTTATTTCACTTGACTTAGTTTCACCTAATCTTTTAAACTAAATTAAGTTTAAAAGTATCTTAAATATACTAAACCAACACATTCATGATCACCGCGAAGCCTGGGCAGTGAATGTGTTAATTCATACTTTATATCGTTATCGTCAGAACATCATCATCAGCCTGTATTAGTCCACTGCTGGTCATAGGTCTCCCCTAATGAGCGCCATAGTGCCCTTTCTTCAGCTTGACACATCCAGCATCAGCCTGCAGTCTTTCGCAGATCGTCAGTACAATCACCGTTTTTAACGCCCCATCTTTACCACCAAAAATGGTCATTAGCCACTATTTTGCAGCAGTTATAAAGAAAAACTATACAATGCGAACCACCCTGTAGACGACGCCCGCTGGCTACGGCGTAGGCTCATAGCTGTGCTACGGCGTAGCACTCGTAGCTTCACGCCGGAACGTGATTTTATCAACGTTACAAATTGTTGTGGTTGCCATTGTACTGTTATTAAAAAAACTTATTATGCGTCTACCAAATAAAATAAACTCTATTTTAGTAAAAATAAAGCTCTATTAACAAAGAAAATTATGACTAAGGTACTGGTACAAATTTTAACAAAATATCCTAAATTCGCGTGTCTTTTGTTTATATTTCCCAATATCAATCTAAAAGAGTTTGAATAGAACGAGTTTAGTTACATCGGAACATTAATTCGTTCGATGTTTAAAACTACTTAGAAAACAAAAAGTTTCAAACAGAAACGTGACAAATCTCACACGAGAGTAGGTAATACCAGCATTTTTTATTACTTACTAGTTTCTGCCCGCGGCTTCGCACGCGTTGTTTCTATGGAAACGATTAAAAGTGATCTATCCCACAGGAACTGATTTATGGGATAAAAAGTACCCTATGTTTGATTCCAGGATTACAATTACCTGTAAGCAAAGAAGTTTCAGCCCGATCCGTTCTGTAGTTTTGGGTCTATAAGAGGTAACAAACATCCATCCATACATCTTATCCAAACTTTTGCATTTATAATTATAGTGTGATTCATCAGAGAGCACACCCAACATCAGAAGTAGGTACCTACTTATATATTTCTTTAGTTTTTTCATTTTAAATAGTATCAATTTATTTGAAATAGTATTAATTTATTTGAACACCGGCAATACTCGCCGAAACTGCAAAGTAACATGAACATTATTCACAACAAAATTCATCGCCGAGTTAAAGCCAGATATTAATCTCTCCGCAGCATCCGAGCGCTGGATTCGCCATTTTGCGCCTAAATATGATAAACTTTCCCCCGAATTTCTTACTCTGACCCCCTTTCTTACCCCCCTGGGGGGTAAGTTAAGGTGGGGTATTACGGCCCTGCTTTTAAACTAAGCTCGTTAATTAATTACAGCAAAGTCGGGGTACGCTATATAGCGCTATGTGCCAATTTAATATTGCACTGAGTGTCGCGATCTTGGAGTTCACAATGGCACGTCTCTGCCAATGAATAACCAGCTGGTTAAAAAATAAACGGCTGGATCTATGAATTTGCTTCTACTTCTTTTTTATACGTTATTACGTTGTTACTATATTTCTTCTGTGACGTTATTAGGAAAAAAAAATACTAACAAGGATTTTGTTATTATAGAGGCAGTGTCTTTCAGTGACTCACAATCAGGGTAATTTCAATGAAATAAAAAAAAGGTCAAAGGAAATATTCCGTGTAGGATGCGGGTTTAAGTCCCGGCCAGAACCTCGCAGTAATCCACTGTCAGCACCAAAAGGTAAGTATTATAATTTATCAATATGTAACATGTGACGACCACGACCACAGTTCGACCTTTAACCAATTTCTCGCCGCTTTGTTCACCCATAACCCAAACCCCAAGCACTAAATCACAAAATTATCCACAATAATATTAATTACAAAATCACGGGCCTAACACTAAGGACACTTCCTCGCTTCTATAATTAATTGCTACTAAATTCGCCCCAATTTGAATCCGGCTACGAAGTCTAAGAAACTTACGAGGTACATAAGACTTAAGGGCAGGACCGACCGGAAGCAGGGGAAGCGAGGGCACGACCCTCGGGGGGTGAGGGGGGAGGAAGGACGTGAGATTTACTCTAAGTAATTGCAGTAATAAACAGGAGGATATATCACGCTGGGTAATGAGAGGAAGCGCCCAAATTGCCGGCGCAAATAGCGTGTGTGTGATAAGCTAATTTTTTGCACGGTCCCTTGTTTTTCGTCGCTTTGTGGAATTAAATTGAATGCACTCGCTCAGACGGGCTGATAATCGGGCTGTTTTGTATTTTTTTATGTCTGAGAGCTGTTAAACATTTAACATTTTAACATCGAAAACTTAGCTAGAGAGATAAGTAAGCAAGTACCTACCGCATTTCAAATTTATGAATGAGAGTTATTCCCAACGTCTTACGAAAACGCAAAGATGTTCAAACAAGTGTGAACTTACTTCAAAATCGACTTTAGTAAATTAAAGTCAAAGGGTAGACGAGCAATTTAGTTTAGAATTAAAGCGAAACTTTAACAATTTCGTTCAGAAAAAAGTAATCTTTTGCGACTGTCTCATTCAAAGTGACTTGCGTATAGGTAAATTACTTAGAACTGGCGCAATCGACTTTGGTTTTTCGTAATACTTTCATTATAAAATTACTTTTCTTTATGTTCCACCTGTATGATCAGTGTGTGTGCACTCACACACTGTTTACTACAAAGTTTGCGTTAGTCTATTTTTTATGAAAATGTGACAACGCTCCAAGTGTGAAGTTTAAATAACCATCACATTTATATTGAAAATAAAGCTAACGCAAACTTTGTCGCTAACAGTATACACACTCAGTATACGGTTCTCCAGTAGGCTTCCAGACTCGACTGTGACGTCAAACAACGTGGTTAATTGTATGAAGAAACAAAAGAAAGTCGTGGTAGCTTACAGTCACTTACCTATGGATTACATAATTATGACGTAGGTATTTGGTTTGACAACTTGTAACACATACTATTTAGCCAGCTTATAAATTCCAAGCAAGCCAGTGCTCAGATTTTATTTCTTGATGTTGGCAATAAGCAAATTTTCAAACTAAACCAAACTGCCCAAACTAAACATTCCTACGTTCCATTTTTAAAAGGAAACAAAGGTTAAAAGCAAGCAAAACCATTTCCCGAGCGAAATATCTACGTGAAAACTCTAGGAAGCAATAAACTCCAGCTTGCTTCCAAGCAATTTCGTAGATAATAATTTCAAGCAACAACATTGTCATAAGAAGCCACCGCATTAATTATTCGAAGACAAGAAAGGGGAGCCCCATTTCCAATATTTATGTGTTGCCAATGACTTTGCGAAAATATCGAATGCTTTTTAAAACGAAGAAAGGGCCAGGAAAAGCTTTAATGCACAAGCAGGCTACTCACCTGCCCTACCTGCCTTAGTTGATTTATTGAAGCCTTTGTTCGGCTCGTTACAAGCTTGTTGTTGCGTTTTTAATTTATTTCCGTGAAAATTTTGCGAGATATTAAGTTGCGGAGTAATCGGTTGTTGAAAGGTGCTGAAAATGATGGGGGTAGGTACTGTCTCTATGGAAGGAAGAAAGTTTAAGTTTATGGAAGAAAAGGCTGTTTTTATTGTGATGGTTATCTTTTTCATCTAATTTTGGTTACTCTGAACGTACATATATCGTGTCGATACACGCATCACATACTTAGAAAAGGTACTACTTCCTCACAAACCTGTCGTGTTTACCTGTAAGTAACACTCGTATCAGAACAGAACCTTATGTTAAGTTTGTTGTAAGTGATTGATATGTAGAAGGTAAGAAAATAAGACATTTTATAAAACATTCTAAATTCAAACTGGCAAGCGGGGTGCTTGTCTGATGGTGTAGTCACTGGGCATGTTCTTAATTCAAACTACCAACGAGCCTCCTTTCCAACAATTCCAAAGACAAAATAGACGCGGCCTGACGTGGTCGTCAACATTTTGTTCACCGGCTCCTGGCAATGGGCCGTGAATGAATACGAATTGGCGTCGCCGCAAACGGACTTGGCGATTGTCAACACCACGATTCATTGGCGATTCAACGGCGCGCCTGCAAATTCACTTCTGTATATATTTGGGGGTTAGGCCAATCTGCGGACTTGCGGAGCGGATGCTGGATTGATTACGACGATATTGGAATATTAAACTGTTTTAGTTTACCTTACTGTAGAGTAAATCGGATTATTTTAAACGAAATTTCTCTTTTAAGTTTCTGTCAACCAAAGAGTAGAATGGCTTTTTGAAATAAAATAACTAAATTAAGAGAAACTTTGATTCTAAAATTCCTCTTAACACCTAAAAAGGATAAAACCAGTAAAAAAGTCAAAATCTTCCAAACACTCAACAACATTTCTCTAGTCTGACATTCGAAAGCAAGCTAAAACAAAACTACAATCCATCCGCCCGCCCAAGACGCGTCTACGGAAGTAAATTTGCATATGCAGACGCTGTTAGCATAACAAAGCGCGCAGCCGATATTTATGCGCGCCCAATGATTGGCCATCGCATTGTGCGCTCGATTGCCCGCATGTTGCATGCATTGCTCATGTTGAGACGAGTTCTAATTTTGAAATCTGTTTTACTCATAGACATAAAAAAAATCACTCTAAGTCTATGATTTTACTATACGTACATAGGTCACTGAAGTTGGCACGCGGTTATCTTTAGTTTGAATTTGGAAGCTCGATCTTTGAGATCAAGCTTTTTATAAGCTTGATCTCAAAGATCGCCCTTTAAACGGTTGGCGTTCTGGCTGGACTAATAAATTCTTAGCTCGATTTACGAAAAAGAGGATCAGGGTTGCCATCTTACTAAAGACACCTTAGTAATAAAATAATAATTTGTAAATAAACTAACCTGATTAATGATCTTCTTTACGAAAGCATTTTTAAACCACGACATTCATTCGACCTTTCACCACTTGTCATAAAAACACATTATATCATCACAAAATTAAATACTTACCACAAAAAAATCATAATAAAATAACAACCGAGATAATATAATATCCCCGACCTGTCAAGCTATATCATATCATAACCCATGTCCACATTAAACCGACCTGCAAAATTATGCCGCTAACAATGTTTATTTTGCGACATTCTGTTATACGCCTAGAAATTATGTGTACTGGCTGCAGGCTACAGTTTTGTAGTAACATCATTTTGAATATGGTAGGGTAGGTAGGCACTTACTAAGTAGGTATACTTTGTTAACTGGGTACCTTGTTCACAGTGGCTCCGTAGTTTTATATTTCTCTGGGGTTTAATATACATCCCGTTTTATCTGTCTTACGCGAATGCTAACTTTATGTCTACTTAATTTTTTTGTTTCTAGCTCGCTTTATCTGTGTAGCATGCCACAACTCTTCCAGTGACCTTGTCAAAATATTCTCTACAAGATATAACTACCATTTATTAAAATGTCTATTTATAATATTCGTCGGTGACAGTGACAGGCAGCGATCACCAACCCTTCCTTCCTCATCAGTCATGGCGGCTAAGCGACTATTCAAATTGGCGGCCGATGACGCTGCTTTCACGACCCCTGCCTTGTCTGTGGCCGTAGACCATAGAAAATATAGAGCAGCTGGCGTGTAAAGTGCCTACAACGTTTGCTTCTATGAGGCTGTGTTATCTTATAGTCGTGTTATACATAATATTAACAAATTTTATGCGTAAAAATATATGCAACCTAATTAAGTAGGTAAGTACCTCCTTGAAGTAGGTTGTACAAAGGATACCATTTGTAGAGGCTTTGTTCTGTGTTATCAAATATTGTTTAAATCGTCAATTATTAACTATTACAGTGTATTTTACTTCGACGATCTCTGTAGCGTGGCGGGCGATTGTTTCGATTCGATTCGTTTCGATTATGTGTACGATCTGCATAATACATATGTACATAAGTTCCGAGTGTTATGGATGTTTTCTATAAGTACAATCAAAATGAAAATCTTCATGTATTACATCAGTCATTCATAAAGAACAATTACGAGTATTTTGTAGCCGTTTATATCTCGTAGTCATAAAAGAACAGCTCGTCGTCTTAGT
The DNA here is from genome assembly GCA_955876795.1 of Eupithecia tripunctaria. NCBI lineage: Eukaryota > Metazoa > Arthropoda > Insecta > Lepidoptera > Geometridae > Eupithecia > Eupithecia tripunctaria. Next base: position 4,799,046 of record OY041603.1, on the reverse strand, counting down.
TATTTTCAAGTTTCGTAAACAATTACAAATCGGGTAGGTTCTCTGTCTCTTCATCACCAGAATTAATAGATGTCTTCTAGACCTTAGTACATACAGTCTTTTCATCAGGTGAGATGATTCAAACAAATATCCATTGACTAAAACAAGGAGTTTATTTCAAACGAATTCTCAAACTATATCGGTAGGTAAAAAAGCTTTTGCAGACGTCGACTGTCCCATCTACACCCGGCAACTCTGAATATTGACCGCCAGCATTACGCAGCAGGGACATACTTTTTACGTCATTAGACACCGGATCAGGAGCGGGATCGATTATGAACAGGGGTGATGTTCATAATCGACGTACTTTGTGGCTTTGCGGAGTTCTATACCGCCTTTAATCAATTATGAATATTATTATAAGTTAGGGAATCATTTTAATTCATCTTAAATCCATGTTAAGTCGCGGGGTGTTACTATTATCGGTACTACAGTGTAAAATAAAGATATGTTGAATCGAAACGAATATATATTTCACCTAATGGTAGTACTGAAATTTCTGTATAAAAAGATGAATCTCTCTGATAGTTCAATTATTTTTATTATTATCCATTCGGACTTGAGATGTCTTATTCTATAGAGACATAGATATAAGATCCAATAACTGTTATTTATTCAAAGTTGGTGTTACATGTTGGATTACGGATGTAAGCGGGTTAACCACGAACCTTATTTGTATCGTCTAGAACCGCACTCGCCCTGAAGATATCCCTCGCTAAGGGATGAAACGTTGGTGTTCTTCCAACACAAATAAGGTTCGTAGTTAATCCTCATAAGCCCGTACTGAATTCGCGAAACTACGATAGTTTTTATGGTAAAATGTTGGATGTCCTATTTATTTATTAAAAAAATAAATGCAGTGTCAAAGAATTCTTAAATATAAAAAAATTACTATGTCATCGTTGAAATAGCTCTTAGAACGACCTAGTTGAGTAGTACTTAGATTAAGTATATTATATATTTTTGAATTATTTGAAATTAAAAAAAACATGATTTTTTTCAGCATAAATAATCATAGTATTTTACGCACTTAATGGATAGGTAGGTGTAAACATTTATTTATGATACAATGGCCTATTAAACTGATAGAGTAAAAAAGTTATTTCTGAGGGCTTGAAGTCTATACTTTTATCGGTGGATTTCGCACTAGGCCGAGCCTGTACGTTGAATAGGTGAAACTTAAAATACGCACATTAATTTTCGATATATTTTCAAATATTCTCTAACAACCTGTCCATTAGACGATAAATAAACAACAAAACATTTCAGCCCCTCCCATCGAGCGCTCCAAAATGGTAGCCAAACAAAAACGCCGCATCATACTCAAATCATTTACGAAATATCGACAACAATAAACTTAAAAAATACCAGTTATTAATATTTTGCTTTCTTTGTCCGCACCACGTGTCCTGGCACCTGAATTCTGCGGATGACATCGACGAAAAAATAGGAAAAAAAATATTGGACGAAAAAGAGCAGCGCAACCAGACAACAGTCAGTTTGAATGATTGCTTCGCGGGAAGAGCGGCATGTCCATTTTTCACAAGTGCCATTCACCATTCATCTACTGTGTGTATTTTATATTTTTATCTATGTCGTCGTCTCGTGCTGGCCCGGTAAATGATATTCGAATTTCGAATTTGACTAAATAAAATGAAATATAATAAGAACTCTGATTCGATGAATGTCATTATAGAATCTTAGACAAAATACTAATCAGGATTGCCATACAGTGGGGCAATGAAGCCAACGTCATGGGGACGTTTCCAACTGGTTTTGATATGGATCAGTTGACCTACCTGTAGATTGTTTGCAACAATCTACCGTTAGCTCAATTGTAAATATCTACTAGTTCCGATTTTGTTTTTATTAAGTGCTTGTAATTATGTTTGTAAATCAGAAGTCGTCACAAAATCGTGAAAAGATCTCGCAGATTCGATGTAAAGCGCGAGCTAAGTAGAGTCACGGGCTACATTACTTTCTACATAATATTATTTTTTACTGAACCTTCGCTCGCTGTCCACCAAATTGATATTCGAATTTCGAATTTCCGGCGTCGGATTCCTTGTTTTATTCGTTAGTGATTGTAAACAAGCGGTAGGTAGATGTGTTTAATTTCAGATTGAATGTTATTGGCGAGTTCCGTGCTACTGTTATTTAATCTGTGGCTCCGCCATTTTGGATGAAGCAGTGATGTTTACGCACTGTAGTTACATTTTGTCTGATTCGTTTTGTTTTTTTTAAATTATTTTTTGTTTTATATCTGCTCTACGTAGTTGTAATTTATTTAACAGAGAAATTTGTTTTGAGCACAAGTAATTGGCGCAGCGCATCAGCATTGCCATACTCTTGTTAGTTTCTGTACCTACTCCATGACAAGCTTTATAAGCACAGGCTAATAAAGACACAATTTCTTATCGGATGACCATAAGCCCTTATTGGATTACCCATAACCAGATTGAACCAGTTATACCGTACCCTAAAAGCTCGTAAACAAACGCAACAAAGCGTTGCACAAGTGGGAGTGCGCCATTACGCTAATCAAAGGTTTATTAGGTTCCGCGCGGACTGCTGTGTAGCCCCCGGTGTTGCCAGTTCAGAATTTTTGTATGTGTCAGAAATATTGTAGAATGTTGTCAGTGGTTTCGATAATATCAAATAACAGATTATATCCTTCTTCGCTTATTACTTTAGTCGACATCACCGTCGCGACAGAAATACAAAATATCACTACACCGCTTATTTTCGAGTTAGTGTTTAATTGCATAATTTGACCTTTTTAAGTCTAGATTTATTGTATTTAAGGAAATAACAAGTTTTTGAATTGATTGAGGTTAAACTTTTTGTTAACTTCTTTTTACTCTCTTGAGGAAAAGTAGGTAGGTATATATTTACTGTTCAAGTATATCTGCAATAAAAGCTTCCCTAATTACAGTTTTGTTTAAGTTTTGGCTAGTTAAGAAAGCTTAATGGCTAATATGAAACTTGTCCCACTAAAAGTATTGAATAATGTAAAGTTTACGTAGTAAGCTTGGTTCCCCGAAAATTGCCTTTTAAAATAAATAACATTTTATTAACTCGTTAAAGCGCATACACGAGAGAAAGTGGTGCCGCCAGCTATTTAATCTTTTTATATTACGTTTAACACAAGAAAAATTAAAAATTCATCTTACAGTTTGTGGTATCTATTATAAGTTATTTATTAATAACTCTGTATTAATTTTATTATGTAAAGCTTAGGCAGATATATGAAGTTGCCCTTTTTGGCCATCAAACTCTATTTTCGCACCTCTGCCTAAACTATACCTACATGATAAAATTATTACGTTTTCGTAATAATATGATAAAATAGGTAGCGCTGTCATACTGGCTCGGGTATGCGCCTTAAATTGATAATGTTTTATGTTTTAGCTAGATTAGGTAAACTGAATCCAGAGCTGGCAGCACAGCCCTAGGTTCGGGGAACCTTCTTTTTCCAAATTAAAATAATGCCTCTTTTCTTCTCCTACTCACCAAAATATAAAAAGTATCTTGAAGTATTTTTGTGCCCTGTTTATCAAGGAATTTAGCTGGTAACTATCTAAAAGGTCTCTACGTAATGTTCACACAAATGGCTCTTTACATAAAAAGTCGCTCATTAGATTAATACCTAGCAATTAAGTAGAAATAATTAGAGAGGATGGATTCATATGTAGGTACGAGTATATCTGGGCTGTTCTATTATTATTATATATCTATTTGGTCATGAATCTGGTTTCTTTAAACTTCTATCAGTTCTACTGACAGTTTTATCTAGAATTTGGCAACCTAAAATACTATGCATTTTTTATAGGTATGTTTATAAAACTCAGTAAGTATGTATTATTATTATTAGTATATTGTGTATTTAAGTAATACGTCACCGTCGTTACGTGTGCAACTGCTTCGTGTCCATCCCAATGTTGTCTAGAATAGGTCGCTCTTAGCTAAAAGGCCGCCCATTGTGCAACTCTGTATCTCTTTTCCTGTATATAATTTATTATTTTCTGTGTGTGCAAATCCTATACAAAAATTCGCAAAACAATGACGTCTCGATACTATCTAGAAATCCAACTCAGGGCTCAGAACTTTTAAAGTAGGGCAACCATGAAATACAATAGTTATTTAACCTTTGGTTGACCTAAAGTGAACTGTTGAACACAGAAATAGTAGTAATAGGTAGAGTTTGAGACTATAATTTCACTATTAAAACTATCGTAGTTTGGTGTTCTTCCAACACAAATAAGGTTCGTATTTAACCCGCTTACATGCGTAATGGAGGCAGATTCAGATTTACTAATACATCCTTGAAATAAATTAAGTTTGATCTACAATAGTAATAACTATTAATCAAGCTGTTTATATAGTAAAATTTATACTTATCTAAGTGCTTATTTTGTAAGTCTAAAGAAATAAACGATCTGACTCTACAAAACAGAATCTTCTTCGTAACGTATGAATTTCGACTCGCCCTACAGTGCGCGGCACTTTACGCGGTAAACCCAGAAGCTGTCAGTTGAGCACTCGTTGCGGAGTGGTTGCTAACGAACACGCGTGTCAAACGAACACTTCATTAGGTGGGCGGCGCTCTTCGGCACTCCTCGGCGCTCCTCGGTAGTCCTCGGGGCCCGAACTGCGTAGGGGAACCACGAAAAACAAAAAAAACAGACGATAGACCGATCGAATAAAATACTATTTGCTGAAATGGCCTGAGATAATCATCTAAGTTAGTATAAATTTGGTTGTACAAACAACATTTTTCCTAGCAAACTTATGGGAGAACTGCCTTATCGAGTCTTACTGTCATATCTGAACAAACCTTCCAAAACCTAGTATTTTCTGGTGTTATAATTACGATAGTAATAACGATTTGTATTAAAATACAATTAAAAGTATTTTTGATGCTTGCCAAGATATCTTTATTGCCGTTATACAGATTGAGGTCCGAAAACTTCAAATTATTCTAACCTGTCTCCCAGCTATGTCGCTCTAGGGGGACAAATAGGAAAAAAGTTCGATCTGTGCCCTTTTTGCAATTGGACATATGAAATTTTTATAAAAAGATATTATAAGGACTTATGTTTGTCCCCTGTTAGTCATGGGGTGACAGATCAAACAATTTGAAAAATAAAAACTTTTCATATTCCAAAAAACATACACCAGTCCTAAGTAAAGGCAAAATAATGGTACCTCTACACTGGTTTAGTGGTCGTCTTACCACGCGCTAATTAGACGCGCTCCCTCATTAGTGGCGGAATTATGCAGTTTGCCGGAATTCGGGTTAAATGTTGAGACGAGGGGAAGAAAGCTCTATCTAGACTTCTCTTGCGAGTCCTTGGCGTATATTGCTTATCTATACTAATCACATCTTGGCGTATATTGCTTATCTATACTAATCACATCACACTAATATTATAAATGCGAAAGTTTGGATGGATGTATGGATGTATGGATGTATGGATGTATGGATGTATGGATGTATGGATGTATGGATGTATGGATGTATGGATGTATGGATGTATGGATGTATGGATGTATGGATGTATGGATGTATGGATGTATGGATGTATGGATGTATGGATGTATGGATGTATGGATGTATGGATGTATGGATGTATGGATGTATGGATGTATGGATGTATGGATGTATGGATGTATGGATGTATGTTTGTTACTTCTTCACGCCAAAACTACTGGTACTTTTGCATACAGGTAATTCTAATCCTGGAATAAAACATATGCTTCTTTTTATCCCATAAATCTGTTCCCGCGGTATAAAAATCATCTTTTAATGTTTCCATAGGAACAACGCGTGCGAAGCCGCGGGGCGCAGCTAGTAATATTATAAAGAGGAAAGATTTTATTCACTGTTTGTTTGCATTAAATAGAGTGCGAAACTACTGGACCTATTATAAAAAAACTTTAAGAGCTCACTTTTCAGGGGTGAAACCGCAAGGAGGTGCTAGTATACTACATGCTGAGTGTGTAGTGCCATACTATTTACTACATACTTTGCGTCAACTTTATTTTCTATGGAAATGTTAAAGTGATGTAAACTCGCTGTCACATTTACACATAATAATAAAGTAACGCAAACTTTGTAGTAAACAGTATGGCAGTACGCACTCAGCATACTGGTAGATTAGAAAGTACTTTATACTCGTACTACACCTGCTTAGAAATTTGCTTATTCCTTTTTCCAAACATAAGGTAGAAAACCCGTCTTTTCCGGCTCGGCGTACGGAAACGCGGAAGGAAAAACTCTATGGAATTTCATTTAGTGGGAGGATAAAATGTATGAAAATCCATATAAAACGTGTTATTTTTTAAAATTTTCCTTAATATTAGCCGTTAGCCAAAAAGTTTTAACCCAAAACCAAAAGCGGGTTTTGAGTTAAAACTTTTTTCAAAAAAAGAACCATGTTCAAATAGTACGTGCGCGTGTTTATTGCTACATTTGAGTTTAAAAATGGAATTTACTCAGGTGATTTTGAAGATTTTAAACGATGATTAGAGAGCACATAGTGCTTTCGTCGCGCGTCGGGAGAAAGTGCGATTCGTACCTCGTATGGCCACTTTCTCAACTCGGTGTACAATGTACTATTATTGTAAGACCGCTCATTGTCACCTAGTTTTTAAGTTGTTATACGGCGACGATTGCGGGTTCGATTCCCGTCTTGGGACACATATTTGTAGGTACGATCTGCAAATATTTATTTCGAGTCTTCTGGGTATTTTCTATATATATATGTATAAAAAAACTATCTATATTCATATAGTATTATGTATTCTGATAACAACATAATTGTAAAATTGTGTAAACTAATAACAACATTTGATAACAAGTTATTACATACCTTTTTATAGAGTACCTGCCTTTAGATAGTTTCCTTTAGTCGTTGCTAGAAAAGAGACATAAACCTAAATTAAATCATGTATCGCTGTCGTAGAGTCGAATTTCCCGTGATTACCAGCAGCAATAACAGCGTGTACCGGCTCAACGGGGAAGATAAAAAACCTAAGACGTGGACAATCCTTTTTGCTGAAAATTGAATAGTTGGATTACGCGACCTAGCGGGGGGCGTAGGGTTGCCACTCGAGGACTAACCACAGTTTATTGTGTTTAGTTGCGAACACTGTAGGTATCAAGTGTTTTGTTTTTTGTAAGTACCTGTCTTAGTCGACCATAGTGGCGCAGCGGCCGAAGGTCTGCCTGCGGTGCAGGAGGTTGCGGGTTTGATTCCCGCCTTGGGACACATGTTTATAAGATCTGCAGATATTTGTTCCGAGTTTTCTGGTTGTTTCTTATGTATAATTAAAAAACTCTGGAGGGTGATTGCTTATTGTCCGCATTTATTACGCCTTCTAGGACGTCTGTATAGGTAGTATGTTTTTGCCGATATTGAAAATAAGATCGATTCAAAGTGTCGTGTAGGTAAAGGTACATTCGAGAACGGAGTGGTCCCTCACAGACATTTTAGAAAAATTTTAAATGTTGAGATAAATTTTATATTAATTAAACGTTTTTTAATTATGTGGTTCCCGGGATTACCCAATTAATATTTAGCGAAAATAGAGAGGTTTGAGTCATATAATAAAATCGGCCAAGTGCGAGTCGCACGAAGGTTTTCTTACCATTATCTATAAAAATGACAAAAAAATCACGTCTGTTGTATGTATTCGTCATTACTGTTTTTAGTATTCGTTTTTATAGCGGCAACAGATATATATGTACATCATCTAGGAAAATTTTAACTGCCTATTTATCACGGTTCATGAGATACAGCCTGGTGACAGACGAACAGACGGACTTTTTAAAGAAAATGTCTTGTTTAATTATGCATTATGTCATCTTTGGACCAAGACTTGTTTTATATTCTTTTAAAAGACAGGAAGGTCTTGGGGCAGCCCTAGAAATGATATTGTATCCAGTCCGCGGGCTGATTACGCGCACTATTGTGCCGGGGACATAGGACGCAATTAAGTATTAGACCGACTTACGAGGTATATGGGGCGTTACGTCCAGTTCAAAAAACCCAATTAACCTTCGAATTCACAAGATGGCGGGGGTTTAATCTTTCCTATGTCATTTTAAAACACTTGACAGACTTGACCAGACTGAACAGAGTGCCCTTTTTCAGTGCGCTTAAATCATTACCAACCATTTTTTTAAGGAAAGCGTCTCATTCTAATACTTATGCATATGTTATCGACGGACCAAGACTTGTTTTTTTTTAACTTTTAAAAGACCGAGGGTCTTGGGGCAGCCCTAGAAAGAGCGCTCTTTTTCAGTCCGCTCAAATCATTACCAACCATTTTTTTAAGGAAAGCGTCTCATTCTAATACTTATGCATATGTCATCGACGGACCAAGACTTGTTTTTTTAACTTTTAGAAGACCGAGGGTCTTGGGGCAGCCCTAGAAATGATATTGTATCCAGTCCGCGGGCTGATTACGCGCACCATTGTGCCGGGGACATAGGACGCAATTAAGTATTAGACCGACTTACGAGGTATATGGGGGGTTTACGTCCAGCTTATGATACCAACTTATTTAGTGTCTTTTTGGATATTGCTTTTGGATTCTAGTGCGAGTTTAAAGCTGGTAGGTTTCGAGAGTTCGATAAGGTTCAACCGGAGTCAAACAACTTCTCTGGAATGATACCTATTTATATGTATAATACGGTGGGTGAAGGTCAGCCTGCGACTCAGGAGGTGGCGGGTTCGATTCCCGCCTCGGGAATTTGGACGGGACTTGAACCGTAACCAAACAAAAAAATGTTTAATATTCATCGAAGTGTAAAATGTTTTGGCGTATTTTTAATTTACTTACGCACAAAAAATCTAAAAAATTACTCTGTGGTAGGTAGGTACTAAAATTTTACTAGGTACTTATTGAGTAGGATTCATGGGCCATCTTCGTACTAGAAAATCCTGAACATGAAGTCCTTCTAGCCGAATTATCCACGACTAGTCTCAACGGACACTAGCCTATATAATTAATTTTGTTTTAAAAAACTATAAACCGACTTCAATTTTTACAGTTTTTCAATGGTTTTTCATGAATTTTCACCAACAAAATTAAGGGACCACACGGGAAGCCCCATCCAATTGATAACCTCCTCCTTTTTTGAAGTCGGTTAAAAACCCTACTAAGTATAGGTACTGAAGTTTTACATCTTAATCATATAGACAGCGCATCAGCATTGCCATACAGCGGGACAATGCAGCCAGCGTCTTGGGTACACCTCCGAGTGGTATTGATATGAATCAGTTGATCTACCTCTAGAATGTTTGCAACAGTCTGCAGTTATCTCAATTGTATCAATTGTAAATACTAGTTTTGGGTATTTGAATGTAATTTTCTATTTCATCAAAGTCACTAAGTCTGTGTCACTCGCTGAAAAGTAGGCTTTCTAATGATGAAATTTTTTTTTAAATCCGTCCAGTTTTTCAGACAATTTTCAATACAAACAGACAATCAAATCAATCCTCTTTAAAATATTAGTATATTAGTGTTAGTATAGGTATAGATTATTTATTATATAAAAGACTGATGAGATTGTAGATTTAGATAACGTTATGTTTACATATTTATTTTCAACGTAATTTAAAGGACTCGTCTTCGTTCCTTTCTTTTTACCCTAACAGATAGGGTACAAAATCACTGGCACATCAGAAAGTTCGCTAATTGTCGCAAGATTTACGTCAGGGGTCCTAAAAAGTTCGCAGGATCGTTCAAAAAAGAAAGAAAAGTAGACATTAGATACAGAGGGTTCTGTCTTTCATCCTTATTTCATTTGAATTTTGAAAAGTGATCAGCAAAACTACTATGGTGGGCATGGTGATAAGTTATCCCAATAATATACCCAATAAATCCCTTTCTCTATAGCAAACTCTTTAAACATAAGTACCTACTGCCAACATTATGAACTAATAGGTAATCAAAAAGTTCTTAATGCTTTTGATTATTGTAGTTGACACAATAAGTAATTTAGGAAATCAAAAAACAAATAGGTAAGTAATTAAAAAAAATCACAACTAGCTTCGATGTTCACTTGTTTCAGTTGAGTCAAAGTTGACTGCCATTGCGTTCGAGTTATGAAGTTACCTGAGCCAAATTCAAATATCGCAGTACGCACCTACTTATGAGATCATTCTTGAATAAGTTTTAATATCTTAAAAATCTTTTTTAAAAACAAGAAAAGCTTTTAAGGTAAAATATTAAAGTGCTTGGGAAGACAAATCCAACGAACCCAAACTCGACGGGGTTAAGTTTTTCATTTAGGAGTTCTTATGGCCAACTTTTATCTCCAGCGTCAGATTTTCTCGGTGGTAACATGACATGGCATTGTCACCGAACTTACTTAAGTATACCTACAAAATTTCAGCTCAATCGGTTGAAGATGTCTGCGTTAAAATTGAGTTACAAGATTCTACCCGAACGAACTACATACATACATTGCAAGTTAAATAAAAGCTTTAAAATTGATAATCAGCACTTTTCAACAAAAAATAAAACTGCCTAAATTTAAATGGGACCAAATTTGGGGACCCTTCAAAATTGGACTACCCTGTAAAAGTCATATATAAAAAAAATCCATACGATTTTTCGTCGGTTGAAAACCGGGCAAAACCAACGAGCATCGTAACTTTCTTCCGAGCATTCGAAACAAAACCTTATTTGAGTTTACCTATCCAATTTTATTCTCCCACGGAACCCTAAAAAGCAATTATTCCCACTGTTTTATCGAGGTGAGGAAGCATATTAAAAAACTTGAAAGCGGCTCTCAACACTGGCGCAGACACTGATGGCAATTAATTAGAAGGGTTGGATGAAGATATTTCATTATTTCTTCTCTTTTCCACCCCTTCCGGATGGGATCCAGGCGCCACTCTTCAGACACTATCTTCAAGCGTAGTTGAAAGAGTCGAGTTTGTGAAAACTTTGAAAATTAGCTCAGTTATGATTGTACTTCTGCAGATCTCAAAGTAGCTCGGAAAAAATCGCAGCTCGGATAAGTTAGTTCTAGAAGGTCTAAAGATATAAAAAATAAAGCAATCTGAGTTTTTTCGTGTTGGTTTTTATGTAGGTAAATCAGGTTCCTAGATTTTATATCACAAATCAACAATTTGCGGTTCATTCGCAAATCACTACAAACTCGATCTAATGTTTGTAGGTAGGTATATAATATAAAATGTCGTTTTGCACGAATGCTTATTAAACTATAATAATAATAAAAACGTTTATTTGAAAAGAGTGTCAACCATGAGTTTTGACAAATATACTCGCTAGCAACTGTAGTTAAAAAAATGTATGGAAACTTCTAAAGCGCCTCTAGCGGATAGTTGGGTACTAAAATGCGTTGTGGATAACTACATACATACTCGTAATATGCGTACAGATTACGTAACTACTGTAGAAACGTCAGGCGATTTAATTGTGATAACTCAAGGTAGAGACAAAGGTCTAAATAGTAACAGTGCAGAGTTCAGATCTAGTATCTTAGTCTTAGTTTCAACCCCTCGCTCTAAGTCCGAGGGTCCGAGAGAAACTTTTACCCCCTTATTCTTAATAGTCTGCTAACTTAGCACACTGCTAAATCTCGCTCTGTCTTCGTCTATTGACCTAAGTCAGACTGAGAAACAACACTACTTAGCAGCTGTTTATGTTAGAAGACCATTATGAATGTGGGGTGTAATATAGACGCGAAGGCTCTATACCTCGCCAATGGTTTACTTATCTTTACACAGTGCAACTTTTTATGTTTAATTTCAAACAAAGTAAAACCTTATAAAACGTAATGAAGGAGAAATAAAACACAGTAAATAGAAAAAAGAAAACAATTATAAACAGTAAAGGTTTCCAAACATTTTTTTTAAGAACTGTACTGTGTAATTATAAAAATAAGTTCAGCCAGTGTTTATGTGAGTGTACGTGTTCTATGACTGGCTACGAGGAATTAAGTTTCCTCGTGGACATATTTATTTAGCATTCTAGTTTAGGCACGAGGAAACGGCCTAAAATATCTGTAACTAAGTCAGGGCCCTGACTCCAATCAACGTTTTCGATTACATCTGAAGATTTGATTGCTATACAAATCTAAACCGACTATCGCAACCACTTCGATCACAGGCGGCGCGTTGCCAGACTGTCAGTGTTCTACAAGTACTACTTTGGTGATTGCGCGCAAGCATTGCACGACCTTATCCCGTCTTCTCACTTCCATCATAGGACCAGCAGACGCACAAAATCATACCACTAATTCCTGGTCGACATACCACAGTATCGAACCAAAATATTCTGCCCTACTTTCATAATATCCACAGCCAAAGAGTGGAATGACCTTCCTGCGTCTGTCTTCCCATTAGAGTACAATCTTGGAGTGTAGGGTCTCTTCAAATCTAGGGTAAATTAGTTCCTTCTGGAAAAGCGTGCTCCATCTTAAGCTACATCTTCACTTTCTTAAAGTGAGTTGGTAGCCAAATGCTAGTCCATTAACAATTTAAAAAAAAACTTTCATCGTCGCCCAGAGTCGAGGCCCCGAGCCCTACTATGGGCATCCTACGGAAGTTGTTTAGTATACGAGTAAACAACTCCCATAGAAACAAAACCAATCTTATAATCAAGCTGCACAGTTTGTTAACAAGGTGCTTACCGTGGATTTATGCAAACGGCACCAGCTATCTGAGATTAAATCTGAACGCATAGGCTCAATCACACCCCTGGGCTCACTGGCGGCCTTATCGCCGCTTTACATATCTGCATATTCATAAATATCAATCATAATGTCTGGAGGAATCTGCTCCTATGTGGAAATTAGAATTGAAAATGGTTGTTGGTTTGTCTTGACGTCTGTGTTTTTGTTTGTATTTAAAATCAGCAAAGAAGTTTAGATTGTTTTTAGCGTGAATAACCTTTTTTTTAATAATCAATAGATCCTTCGTGTAATCGCTATCTTTATCAAGTGTACTAATGTATCTATTTGGAATAAATGAATACAATACTGTACACTACAATCTGACCTGATGGAAAGTGAAGATGTGGCCGACGGTATAAGGTCGAGACTAGAAGACCTTCGTTTCACTACATTACTATTTCACCTGTGTAAGTAAGTGAGGATGTGGCCAACATCGCTACCCAATTGGACTTTCTTATTCCTTAGAAATTATCAAGATTTGATTTTCATTTATTTTCTCTAATCATAAAACTAAGATGAAACTAAAAACTTCCCTCTCAGCTGTTCAAACAGATTGCGGGGCGATGGCGGCGCACCTATACATTTTCTATCACATTTAAAATAATGAGACTAGAGCTCCACTATCAAATAATTTATTTATTGCTTATTAGTAAATAATGGAAGGCCTTTCATCCTAGACAATTAACTTGGAAAAGAACATTGATGTTTTTATTTTGATTTTACTTAACTCGACATACTGAAGCGACTGAAATAAAAAAACCACTTTATTTCCGTGTCAGTGTAATTTCTTAATATAATTTGCCCTTTTCTAAGTGTACACTTATTGTTTATGGAAATAAAGCATTTTTAAGTTTGAGTTTGCTACTAGATTGTAATTGTGAAGTAGGTAGGTACAAAGTCAGGTGTAATAGCTAGTATGTTAATGTGTAAGGCATGTATTTTTGGTGTGAAACGCGGAAATGCTTGCTTGGCAAAAGTTCCTCGCTTCGCTAAATTTAAGGAGCTTTTCGGGATTGCAATGAATTGTTAGATACATAATGAAATGTCACTTAGTGTAATCTATGATCCAACCACGGAGAAGCGCGTCTTTGGCTAGCGTGTTTTGATGATTTATGATAAAATATTAGTATGATGAAATGGCAGATCTCTTTACTAAACTAAAAGTTAAAGTGACTAATAAACATAGTTGGGGGTCGCATATACTTATAAATAGTCCTCGCGGCCATTCACAAAAAGAAATTTGCACAAACAATACCAAGTTCCTCTCAAAAAATAAGTAAAAAATACGACATTGTCCTGCAATAGCCGATTCACCTTACAAAAGATGATTGTTTCACTTCCCATTCACAAAACTAGATCATTGATTGTTTTAGAGACTGGGAGTCGCCGTCGTCGAGCCGACACCGATGTACCGCTCTTTGTCTACAATCCGATCCATCAATCAGGGTATTGGACCCCCAAGGGGTTCGTTTCCGACCAGGTGTCCTTTTGGAATTTGCGCCGAAAAACTGCGCTTTAAGTTGCAGAAAAAAACTGCATTGTGCGATTCTGCGTAGCGAGCCAGGTAGGCGCTGAGTTATGGCTTAGTTGTAGAATAACTTTATGGACATTATGTACTTCGGTGTAGGTTAAACTTAATCATTATTATGTAATGGTTTGAACTGGCGATCTAACACATAAATAAATAAATAATGCTCGACAATCACACAGCATTATCTAGACCCAAGCTAAGCAGAGTACTGAGGGTATTAAATTACTGATTAATCTGATTATACATAAAACAATAGGTACCTAAACTACACAGTTAGTTTTTTTTATAACATCCAGAATACCCAAAACAAAATACCTGCAGATGACAATATTATGATTATTCTTGATAATCCATACTTATATCATATCTCTTACTAAAAATACTAAAGATTTAAAGATATTACTAAAGATTTAAGACCCTTACTTATGTATGATGTACACAATTTTTACAATAAAAATATTCTTATTCTTGTAAAAACTAAAGTTATTCTATCTTTACACACCTAGACGGCTGAACGGATCGTAATGAAATTTGGTAAAGAATCGGCATCCACGGGAAAATGGACATAATCTTCTTGAAAAAGTCGAGCAAAGCCGGGGGCAGAAACGAGTAATAAATGATGTTCCTACGTTTAATGATTTACATGTATGGTTCTCCATAGGTATTAGGAACTTATAGGTAGATTCAACCTTCACCCCTAGGTACATTCAACGACAAAGTTTACGATTTTAATTGACTAAGGATCGGATGTGTCATGATTTATATGAGAGAATCTCCTAAGGAATACAATGAGCGTAATCTAAAATTGATTACCGCCTACCCCGTAAATGTAAAAGATCATTTCCAAATACGATGTCCGTATGTCCTGCTGACTGCCACAAAACAAATGAAAAACGACATCGTAAAATTACTTAAAATACGACAATTGTGACCAAATCAGGACAAGATTTTACTACCCATCTTACTCAAGTTTAAACTCTACACGCATTAAAATAAAGTAGATGGTAAAATCTATAAATCAATGTCGATGTTATAGCAGGTAAGTAAACTTGTGTTTTTGTGCGTGTCTATGAATGGAACTTCGGAATTATTCGGACACGGACATTTTCACTTTGTGCAACTCCGAAAGAGTATTCATTTTAGCGGTTGGCTTTAATGATTTTGACATTTTGATGGCGTAAAAGTAAGGTTGATTTGTTTGTTTTCTAGGAATTTTAAAATTGGTCGTAGAATAGGATGGTGTACGAACTACGACAAGCTCGTCAGAAGTGGAGCAGACGTCGTTAAGTCCAAAAGTTATAAGAGAGTTAAAAAGATATGAAATACAGTTGGCAACATAAAGCAAAAATGAGACTATTCTCAAAAATGCACACATCAATGTGTTTTATGTCAATGCATCAGCTCTAACCTCCGAATAACAACTATGTATGTATAAGCTATATAAGCTATGTTTATCTATACCTTACTACCTTCACTTGGCCGGAAACATCATCAACATGTTTTATTTCGCAGCTGCATTATTTTTCCAGAAGGCCGTATCAGAATTTGCTAATTACCGCCAATTCTTCGGCAAATTCCAGCCACTTAAGAATTGGTCATTGGCAATAACCTTCCTCAATGACAAACAGGTGTGAGTGTGACCCAGCGACAACCAACAATACCATAGACCTTAAATCAATGGTAGGTACCATTTCAACAATAGACAGTACGGCCTCCTTTGTACTTCTATTATCTTTGGCCACGTGGGGCAGGTGATGCGCGCGAGCACAGCTGCTAGGCAAGAAAAAAAGTCGGCTTGTGCAAGATTTTAATCGGCTCTTTCGAATGATGACAGTTCTCTAGGTATTTTGATATTTTTTTGACAGTTCGCGTCTTGGACCTCCCGCGGCCGCAGCTGCTCGGTTTTGCTATTTCACACTTTTGATTTCGAATTTTATAGTGTCAGGTAAATTAATGATTATATCGTAGAACGATTTATTTCGAATTGGGAAGTCTAATCAAGGTGAGTAACCATTTTAAATGACTGTAGAGTAAAATAAATCCAATGCGTTAATAATATGCAAAAATTATATTTATGTATAAGCCAACGAGAATAGGTGAAAGCAATCAGTTTAACCTTTCATACATAAGAACCTCCAACCTCGAGCTCCTTCAGACGCAAAGAAATATGACATTTGAATTCCAGGAAAATCTAATAGAAATTCCAGATAGGTACTTTTGCTATTCAGCTCTCGACACCACGCAGGTTCGAATAAAAGTCGCGTTAAAATAGCTCTGATTGGTTTCAATGTAGCTTTGAAACAGTAATAGCTTGAAGCTTATACCACTCAGAAGGGTCACTCAGAACCTCAAATGGCCATCTTGTTTCGAATAGAAGTCACGTTTTTAATAACTCTGATTGGTTTCAATGTAGCTTAGAAACACTAATAGCTAGTGGCTTAAACCACTCAGAAGGGTCACTCAGAACCTCAAATGGCCACAGTTCATTTCTGAAGATATGACTTCATTAAACTTATAGATTACTAGGAGTGCCTCGCAGTTTCACGCGCGTAGTTCCCGTTCCCGTGGGAATTCCGGGATAAAATATAGCCTACTCCTGTCACTCCCTGAAAAGTAAGCTTTCTAATGGTGAAATAATTTATTAAATCGGTCTAGTAGTTTCGGGGCCTATTCAATAAATACAAACAAACAATCAAATCTTTACTTTGTATAATATAAGCAGGTACCTATAGATAAATAATTATATCTTATAGATCATTTATAGACGGATACTGACTTATACCATAGACTTATTAGTGTTTAATTAGTCTATGCTTATACTAATCTTTAGTCGAGTTTTTAAATAAGTACGTTTATGAAAGTATTTATGTTGTTATATTTCAAAACAATGTAATATTCAGACTAGTCCACATTTCCTTCCTTCAGGAAGTTTAGCACTATCAAAAGGTTTTGTACTCGTAGAATTTTGAAAGAAATCTGACATGAATCTGATACTTGCAAAATAACATATTTAATCCTGCTGTTTAATTAAAATATCCTCTATCAGCTCGAATACAAAACACCTATTTCTCAAGTCGATCATACAACAAGGTCTTACTCGATCATATTCGCAAAATCGAATTATCGTTTTCGTCGAAAATGAATCAGAAACTTCGATTTTGTTTTTAATAGTACGGGCCCAGGTTTTTTTCTCTGAAACTCCACCACGTCTGTGCCTTCAAAGTTGATAAGCTGCCGTACAAAATAAAATATTTTTTCCTAGATAATTTTATTTAAAATATCCTCTATCAGCTCGAATACAAAACACCTATTTCTCAAGTCGATCATACAACAAGGTCTTACTCGATCATATTCGGAAAATCGAATTATCGTTTTCGTCGAAAATGAATCAGAAACTTCGATTTTGTTTTTAATAGTAAGGGCCCAGGTTTTTTTCTGAAACTCCACCACGTCTGTGCCTTCAAAGTTGATAAGCTGCCGTACAAAATAAAATATTTTTTCCTAGAAAATTTTATTTAAAATATCCTCTATCAGCTCGAATACAAAACACCTATTTCTCAAGTCGATCGTACAACAAGGTCTTACTCGATCATATTCGGAAAATCGAATTATCGTTTTTGTCGTCGTGCAAAATATAAGCGTTTGCTCTAAAATGAATCAGAAACTTCGATTTTGTTTTTAATAGTACGGGCCCAGGTTTTTTTCCTGAAACTCCACCACGTCAGTGCCTTCAAAGTTTATAAGCTGCCTTCGCTTTTTGTGCTGAAGAAGCCTGCACCCCATTAGAATATACGCGACGCATTCGCGGTACAATGACGTACAAATACACCACTACAGAGCGATTACCCTCTAGCACATGAAGAACGCAGCTGATTTTAAATCTTGATACTTTCAAGCAAATTTACGGGGCATTTGGTAATTTTTAATATTCTTAAATAAATCATGGACATTATTTTGGTTACCTATATATGGTTTCTTCAGAATATCATCATCATCATCATCGTATCCTTCCACGTTCACAGCTGAACATAAGTCAAACGCTACAACTTTGGAATGTATTTTTGCCTAACTGCATATGAAATAATTACTCGTATAAACGGTTGGGAGTCGAAAAGATTTTTTGATTCAATTTTGGAATGCATAATGAAAATCCATCGTTTTATACATAGCCATTGAATGGAAATTTCGGTTGTTAAATCCTTACAAAATAAGGTATCATCATCGGTTCATATTGCATGTTTATAAACGATTGTCTAATCTAATTCATAGGGTACATTACAACCTAATCCATCACGAAACATTATTCACAAAATAGTAAAGAAAGGATCAAGACCTCCAGCATCCCATTCGAATCGCGAGGTGCGAATAAGTGGTTCCGTGAAAATATTTCAAATCAGATCGGCACAACGATTGACGTGACACGCGTGCCACATGCCGTGTGGAGACTCCTAATGCGCCCGTGAAAGGGCCCACAGCCTTTCACCTCTTATTGGTATGTGTTTCGTATTTCAGCACCTAATGCAGAACATGACTGGAAAGTTTTATTTAGGCTTTTAGCTGCATCTAGTACCTGAGTGAAACTGAATATGCTTTAGAGAAAAAAGCTTTTTGAAGTCGCTCGTATATTCTGTAAATGTTTGATCAAATAGGTTTTACATGGGTTTGTGTTTTAACGACCACAGTGGCGCAGCGAGTTGGCGGTTCGATTCCCGCCTTGGGACAAATATTTTACGATCTGTAGATACTTTGTTCCTGGTGCCTTTTCTACTTATAATAAAAAATATATTCTATGTATGTATGTAATTGGTATGTTATTTAGTACCCTTAACATAAGTTCTGCTTAGGTTGGCTAGTCCCAAGTTACACAGAACTTATATTATATGACTGTATGTAAATTGTCTAGCATTATTGATGTTTTTCCCTGTTAAAAGTATAACAAACATTTATACAAAACAAGCATTTTATAGCCTTTAAGTAAGTAAGTCTACGCGGTTTTTGATAGCCTTTAAGTTATTCTAGGTTTTATGTGTGCAAAATTTCAACCTGATCCATTCAGTAGTTTTGGCGTTCATATCGGCCAAGTATCTTTACATGTAGAATGGCACAAACTTTCACCTTTATAATATTAGCAGGTTAAAAATAAAAATAATAATAATGTTGGACAATTCACACTGTACAATTTAATCCCAAGCTAAGCAGAGTTTGTGTTATGGGTACTAGATATTTTTTTTCAATTTCAAAAATTATTTATTAAAAACCTTAAGAATCTTAAGTCGGGTACAATAACTAGTGTAAATTTAATTACACAACAATATTTGTACAAATAAAAAAACTTTTTAGAAGCTAGGGCGTGCCCTTATCAAACTTACGTAGGTATTTTTATACTTCGCGTTACACGAAGTATAAAAATTAGTACTAGATAACTGATATACTTAATACAATGAACTACATACATAGATAGATATTTTTTATTATACATAGAAAACAGACAGAACGCCCTGAACAAATATCTGCAGATCGTACACACATTTGTTGCGTCGTTGCGTCGTTGCGTCGCAGGCGGACCTTTGACCGCGCCACAGAGGCCGTTGATATAGTTTTGATTCAATGAATATTTTCAAATCTAGCAGCTACCAGGCTATTCTATCTCATCGTATCTATCGTCAAGCTGACAGAAACCTACGTAAATTCAGTATGACGAAGCTCCGTCCAGTAATTTGTTGATTCAATGAAATAGTGCAATTCCCCCCGGAGCGGTCTGCCGAGGGCGAGGCATTTCACAACTGACTGCCCCGACCTTTGCTCGTAAGGGACCAAAATGCCATCATGTTTTCATTTTTTTCCCGCACTCGACGACACTCGATTAATTTTCACGGTACGCTTGTCAAAATGTGATTTAATACGGGCTTTGACGTGCATGTCCGTTTGTACGTTTGAGTGCTGATTGGGGGGTCCAATCGGTCGGGTTGGCTTTGCTAATGAAGTGCATTTGGCTTGGGAAGAATTTAATTGAAAATATAAAATTGTGTGGCTAGAGTCTTCAAAAAGAGAAGAGTCGTGGTATTACGGTGAACTAACAGTCGTACTGCAATGACAGAGCAGTGTTATCAACGCAACAAAAGTTGTCAATTGGCACACGAGCACCATCAATCCCACGACTCTTCTCTTTTTGAACAGACTCTAACGGCGATCGAAGGGAGTCGGTGGATGGAAGCGGATTAGGACCGCTATTCTTGGCGTCGTTTTGGGAAGGCCTATGTTCAACTGTGGACTTGTACGGGCTGATGATGATGATGATGGTTCATTAGGAAAGTAAGCGGGTTAACTTCAAACCTTATTTGTGGTGGAAACGCACTGCATCCCTCAGAGCACTTGGTGCTCTAAGGGATGCAGTACGCGCACCTCTATAGAACCGCACTCACCCTAAAGATGTCCCTCGTTAAGGGATGAAACGTTGGTGTTCTTCCAACACAAATAAGGTTCGTAGTTAACGATAGTGATAATGAAGGCTAACGGATTGATGGACAATGCAAATGCAAAACCGTTTTGCTCTGTACCTAAAAGGGAACACGTTTTTACTATGTTTTTATGAAGTTCGAGAATTTATTCCATCAATGTTGTTAAATTTTTAAGAACTCAGTTAATTGTTATATAGTATCCAAGGATATTTTATTATAAATATATATAATATAAGAGATATAAGATTTAGAAAGATTATTTTTAAAATCTTTGAAGATTATAAAAAAACTACTATAATTTTTGAAGATTTTTTTGTAGTTATAAGAATATTTCGTTATACAATTTCCAAGAACTCAGTTAACTGTTATAGTTAACGTAGTGTGGTTTTTTAACACAAAGCTAATAAAACAATAATAAGGTAACAAAAATTACCTATCAATAACGCCAAAATGAAACCGCCATTTCCAATTTGCCGCGTCACTCCGGATTCCAATAGGAAGCGGGATAAAGCGTCGCATTCCAATATGTCACTGCGGCTATTCGGTTATTCGAGTTTCGGCTTTTCGGTATTCGGCATTCGCGTGGCCGAATTCGCGGCGAGGCTCGAGCGGCCCGCATTCCTAGCTCGCGCCACTAATGAGAATCTAAACGCAATTTTGGATTAATTTGTTTTGTGTTTGGTAATTATTTTATGGGGAACGCGTGCGTAGCGTTTACAGTCGTAGAGACTGTACATCAACGCATGGGGTGTACGATTTCTGGTGAAATGTTTAATATGGTGGGAAAAACTGACCTAGTTCTTGCTAGCTGAGAGCGTAAATTGGAAAACTCTTCTAATTTGAGATACTTATGTAAGTAATCAAATCAGTTTCTAATTTGTGATATAAAATTGACTGGTGCAACGGTTTGCTCTAGTCTGTACATTTAATATAGTCTCCTAGAAAATTTATTTATTTTTTAAGTAGGTACGTACAATTGACAATGAAGGAGAGCTATGGCCAGCAGTGGGGATTAAGCGGATCACCCGTTTAATCGCCAGTCCTGACACAATGCAAATCTAGAGTTACATACAACTCTAAATTTTTTTTTAATCTCTTGAAAACCTTATTTTAGTGACGCATTAGGATGTATGGTATTGTTCTATGGTGACGCGATGAACTAATAGAAAGTTGAGTTATCTAGCTCTACCCACATATTTAGGAATTTGTTAAAAAAAACTAATCTATACCGTGTCCATTTTGAATGAAGCATAAACGTAAACATACCGCCCATACTTAACCTAAAATTCACTTTGTTGGCGCGTCCTTTTATACGTAATTTACATTACTTGTCGATTTTAGATCCTCCCTTCAATAAAA
Organism: Eupithecia tripunctaria; assembly: GCA_955876795.1. Lineage (NCBI taxonomy): Eukaryota > Metazoa > Arthropoda > Insecta > Lepidoptera > Geometridae > Eupithecia > Eupithecia tripunctaria. Next base: position 4,776,941 of record OY041603.1, on the reverse strand, counting down.
ATTGCTTACAATTATATCTGAAACTCGACGCCAAGCAAGTGAGATTTTGTTATTTGTGTCGTATTTTGTTTGCTTCATTTAAAATGGATAAACCATAAATCAAGTACTTCTTTGACCTAAAAATCGAAGTAGATATTAATTTATGTTTTATATATAGAAAGCTGAAAGGCCTGTTTTTATTACTTTAGTTATAGTTTCTCTATTAGTGAACTTGTAAATTCTTAAGAGAAATAAATATCTCAAACCTTACTTAGACGGCCTATAGTGATCGACTCTACATTATACCTCTACTATAGGTAGGTAGTAACCTCTGCCCGCGGACTCGCTTCGTATTTTCGGTATAATAAGTAACCTTTAATCTTATGACGACCGATGTGGCGCGGTGAGCGAAGGTCCGTCTTCGACGCAGGGGGTTGCGGGTTCGATTACCGCCACAGGACAAATGTGTGTACGATCTGTGAATATTTGTTCAGGGTGTTCTGGATGTTCGATCCAATGCTGTGATTTGTCCTACATTATGCTTTTGTCTTGATCTGTTCAGCTTTGGAGATACGTAAGTACCTAACAAAACAAAATTCAAATTTCACAAGTTTTATAATATTTTTATTAGTAGGCTAGTTACCTAGCCTACTAATAAAAATATTATAATACTAAAAATATTATAAAACTAAAACGGATTGAAGAAAAATTATAGAAAAGAGACATCACAGAAGCACCAAAAAAAAATTACCTACAATCTCAACCCAATCAGCAAAGCAATAACAATGATTACTCCTATAACTCATATCTATTAGGTAGATACATCTCATGAGTAACCATAATTAAAGAGTAAAACTCAGAACCCCCACCATTATCTATCACGATATAATGCAATTAATCTGATGCTGTTTTAGAATCGTGGGATACGCCAGTTGTAGAGGGTAAAAAACAAGAAGAATACATGGATATCATCCATCATTCGAGTAGATTAATGCTTGATGTGTTTGTATGTTGGATTTTGGAAATTTGCAGGGATGTACGCGGTATTCGCTACCGAAAGCAACCGCTTTCGGTAGCGAATATAGTACGTTATGGCATATTTATTTAATTTAATTTATTTATTTATTGGTACACAAAACAGAACACAATCGGATCATAGCACGTAAAACATATAACTATGGTTCTCAAACTAGATTGTGTTCAAAACATGCATACACAACATTTTGTAGGCAGTGGCGTAGTAAGTGACCGGCCCCGGTGCGCAGTGCGTGCATAATACAGATAGAATCGGGCCCTCATTCAACGTTGCTTGAATTTATATTAACCTTCAAACTTATAGCTAAGAAATATATGAAGTCACACGTATGTGATGAAAGAAAATGGGAATAAATAAACAACGACGCACATGACAATTTGAAATATAATCTATTGTTGATGTTCATTTAAATCATTGAAAAAATATCTTGTGAGCGGGCTCGAGGTTTTCTAGGCTTTCTAGCATCGGCAGCTTGCTACTTCTCTTTTCAAAACTTAGAACCAGAGTCGGAGTCAAATCGTTTATTTCTTTCGACTTACAAAATAAGCATTTAGACAAGTCAAATTTTTACTTTATAAACAGCTTGATCAATAGTAATCACTATAAAATATGAAATAAGGTCCAATTGACTCTAGTTTACTTCAATTTTTGTCCACTAACGGAAGAAGTGAAAAAGAAACCACTAGCAAGTTTATCGCTCATCAACTACTCAGACCAAGGAATATATCCTGGATGTTTGTAACGTCTTCACGCCAAAAGTACTGAACGGAAAATTTTACTGGAATCAAACATAGGCTATACTTTTTATCCCATAAATCAGTTACAGTGGGGATAGAATAGGAACAAAGCGTGCGAAGCCGTGGCGCTAGTGATGAAATAAAACCAAATAATTGGCAGACAATCCTACTAACAAAGGTATTACGTAGCATATTTTTGCGATGTATAGGTAACTACGGAAGCCGAGGTAATTCCGACCACAAAACTTTTAATACCTGGGGGGCATGTATTACGTTCATTAGATACGATTAGGGGTATCTGTTTGGTTTTATTCGTCTTTTGTGAAAATAGCCGGATAATTTTTAAAGATTTAAAATCCTAATTACTTATGAAACTGGAGCTTCGTGTGACAAAATATATTTACTCAAACTCTCAAAAATGCTTTATTTCCATGCAATGAATGTACACGTAGAAAAGGTCAAATCATAGTACTCTTCTTTCAAGACGACATAAAGTTTTTTTTTTCTATGGATCTCAAATATTTTAACGTAGGTTAGAAGACTCTGACTGTGTCCATAATTAAATTTTAAACTGGCGTTAAGTTATTGATGATGACTATGCCCCTATTTGAACCAAAGTAACAGACACAAAACAGAAACCTGAAAATTTCTATACCCGGAGTCTTACAATGCTTCAAAAACCCGGCTTTCGAAAACTCTTCTTGATACTGTATGCTATGTGTGTATTTTCTATGGATATGTGAAAGTTATATAAACTTCACGAGCGTTGTCACGTTTTCTTAGATAATTGATTGTTTTAATAAACTATAAACCGACTCAAATTATATAGTTTTTTCATGGATCCCACTGTCAGAAATGGACCAAATTAAAATAAGACCACACGGAAAGCACCAGATTTCATATAAAAAAATAATCATGACAATCGGACTACCCAGTCAAAAGTTCTGAGGTAAAAACATAAAAAAGTCGAAATGAGAACCTCCTCTTTTTTTGACATGGGTTAAAAATAGAGTAACGCTAACTTTTTAATAGTCAGTATTGCAGTGGATGACAGTTCACATAGTATACAGAGCTCAGGTAATACTTTCGAAAAGTGTAAGCTAAGGTCGAAAACGAAATGAGTGGCATTGTGTCAGTGTGTTTCTTCTCCACAACGTCCGGCTTTTAAACACCCGGCTATAAAACATCCGTCTTTCTCGCAACCCAAATGTTGCCCTAGCAACCGAGGGGTCATATCGGATTTAGAGCCACTGATGTGTTGATAAGCGCTTGTTTGGGGCTACCTCAGTTTTCTGATGCCAATTAGAGTATACAATATTGCGTAAAGGATTGGGTATATTAGCGTCAGATATTGTTATGTGGTCGCTGAGGTGGAAATGCGACCCCCGTTTTGTTTGAGTTGGCGATGCGTGTAGGAATTGAAATGAAAGTAAGCTGATAAATTGGCTTAAGCCCTATGGTCACCGTATTTCTAGACATAATTATTTATAATACCATGGTGGGTAAAATTTACGAAAAATCTACTTAAAAATTAAACGATTAGAAACTATCCCTTCCTACATCCGTATTCTATTGATTTCAGTTGAAGGGACTCTGGTGCACCCATTGATTTAAAACGGTAAAATAGGTTACGTTCTCCCAGCGCTTACTCAAAAATTGGCATGTGTTACAACTACACGCAAACACATACGCTCACAGTTATATTTCCAGTCCTGTACAATACAAAGAAGAACAAAGACGGAAAGACGTATCTAGGACCGAAGTGAGACTGAGACAACAATATTTCACGCGAATCACGACCGCCCGTGCCGCCGCCGCCGGTCAGACGGCGACTGATGTGGGAGAACACAATGTTACACAATTTGAGGTTGCCACTTTCGAGCAACCAGTACCTCATCTTCATTTTTAATAAATCAATGGGTGTACCTACAGTACTGTCATTATAAGATTAAATTATTCATGATTGTTGAATACGTCCTTAGTTAGTACTTTAATTGGAGGACCAATTAAATAAATAAATAATTCGGCCTTAAAACAAGCAAGTTTGGGTAGCACTCGAAATCACCTCAAAGTACTCTTAAAACATTATTATGTTTTTAAGCTATTGCATAGCTTCTATCGCGGGCCTTGAGCGCGGGGACCGAATCCAGAAATTCCGTAACGAAAAAACCTCACGCTCCCCACTCCGACCGGAACAGCGGTGATACTTTTTAGTTTTGCCATCGATCGATGAATAGTAGAACTTTTAATGACATTTGAAATATGACGTTTGTCTCTTTAGTTCAGCAACTCGCCTCTAGATGGCATTGCAATAGCTTTACCGCGGCAGTCCCCGAGTGCCACACGTCTTTTTTTTTTAAAGACAAAAGTATCTTTATTGCAAACGAAAATTACAATTATTTAATTAAAACTAGAAACAATTGAGCTAACTGCAGACTGTTGCAAACAATCTACAGGTAGCTCAACTCCAACGCCTATATACGCCTACTACAACGCCCAATCCATATCCATATTATTATGTTTAGCATTTTAAATTATTTACAGCGGCAAATATATCAAATCAACGTCCCAAGCACAACAAAGGAGGCCCTCGGGACGTTCATATCTGCGAAGTCACTCAAGCGCAATAAATACCCAAATAAAGCGCAAATAATACCCAAATCGCTCATCAGCTACCCTTCCCCTCACTATAATTATCTATAATCAGGGTATACCCTACTGTCTATAATATAAGGTGCACCGGAATACGAGTCATGATGAGGACCGTTGAATTATATTTTAAAATGTCTCGTTGTTTTTACTAAATAAAATAATATGAAACTACATTTAAAAGATTTAAAAACATTAATAACAAAAAAAAATATGTTACTGATCATAAATTCATGAAGGAATATTTTATTAGACTTAGATATTCTAAGCTTTTCATGACTGAAATTCCTGAAACATGTACCTAGGTGGCACTAAGGTTTTATTTTATTAATGAGCATTCACATAGGCCCTCGCAAAAAAACAGCACAGTTATTCTTGGTCACCTTGTATAATCAGAACAAACGCAGGCTGTAATCATAGCTGCAATTGCTATGTTTTGCATGTGCGAGACGTGATTACCCCATGCGTCCTGCAGATTGACAACCACTGCCATTTGTTTTTATCCGAATCAAATTTCAAATTAGGAATTTATTTTCAGCCAGCGGCAATGTGGTCTCTTTTGTTTTGAATATAGAAGGGCGGAAGCGGTGGGCGGGATAATAGCAAAATTAAATACAAATCGAATTCCATAAATTAAAAAAAATCAAACAGCAAGGATCAGTCAATCAAATCCATCCTCTAATATTTTAAGCTATTGCATAGCTTCTATCGCGGGCCTTGAGCGCGGGGACCGAATCCAGAAATTCCGTAACGAAAAAACCTTGACGTTTGTCTCTTTAGTTCAGCAACTCGCCTCTAGATGGCATTGCAATAGCTTTACCGCGGCAGTCCCCGAGTGCCACACGTCTTTTTTTTTTTTTTTTTCTTTTAGTACCTATTTACTGAAAATTTGGTAAGTAAGTGATGACTAATGAAATGAATGAAAATTCGCTCTAAGTTTCGAGAAAATTTAATATCATCATTCAATTTTATCGGAAGGTAGAGCGAATTTATACCTTTTTACTTATTTGGTTTGATACTCTGGGGTAAGCGGGTTAGTCAGTTAGTTGTCAGTGCACGTAAGGACGCAGGGCAGGCGCGACGCGATCCGCACTCACCCTGACGAAGTTCCACGTTAAGGGCTAAAACGTTGGTGTCCTTCCAACACAAACTAGGTTCGTAGTTAACCCGCTTACATTTATGAATTCATTACATTATATCTTGGTACTAGGTCATACATACCCCTGAAATATAAACACGAAATTCATTTTTCGTGTCCAGTGTTGCCACCACCATAAATAATATAGGTCCATGAGACCCCGACCTCCAGTCGATTAAACATCAGCATCTTCCTTCAATTTCATATTTATAAACGGGGATTACGCAAAAATGTAATGGATCACCTACGGGCTTAGGCCGGTAAGGGGGCTTTTACACGCGAGTATTTCATCGACGGATGGTGGACGCAATGAATTTAATTTAAACATCTTTATATCTTTAAATATATTAATATTTATTAGTATGTAAGTAAATGCAGCAATATGTTCGCCTATGTACAACTGTTGTGCAATAGAGCATAATGTTCTAAATTATCTATCATATAATAGTCTTTATTAACAAAGAAAATTACAATAAAAAAATGTACTTATTAACAATTGAGCCAACTGCAGACTGTTGCAAACAATCTACAGTTCAACTGATCCATCTTTACCATTCGGAAGCGTAAAAAATCCACAGACAGCTCAACTGATCCTTATCAATACCAGTCCGGAGCGTAAACAAATATTAATTTATATTATTATTTTATTCGATTTATTATTGACCCACTGAAAGTTCCGTCAAAATCGGTGGAGCCGTTTTCAAGATTATAACCAACACATAACTAGAGTTTTCTATAATTTTGTCGAGTACCTATATGAATTTAACCAATTGACTATTGATTTCTGTGGATGTCTGCTGCGTTATTATTTTAAGCTATTGCATAGCTCCTATCGCGGGCCTTGAGCGTGGGCGTAAATTCCGTAACGAAATTAACCTAACACCCCCCACTCCGACCGGCACAGCAGTGATACTTTTTAGTTTTGCCATATAGCAGAACTTTTAATGACTTTTTGAAATATCACGATTGTCTCTTTACTTCAGCAAATCGCCTCTAGGTGGCATTGCAATAGCTTTACCGCGGCAGTCCCCGAGTGCCACACGTCTTTCTATTTCTACGCAACGTTCATCCCAAACAACCTGAAAATCTAATTACACAGGTAAGTACCCTACACAATATTTATCATCTTCATTTCGCTTTTATTCACAGACATTTCTTTGGTATTATCCGCGCATGTAACGCATCCTTACGTTAAGGTCCGGTGGGGGAATGACGCGCGGGGGGGTAGGGCCTGATCGCCGAACACATCCATCACACGGCTCACGCATGTGAATTGGGGCGTCCTATCTGAGATAGCCGCGGATACCTATTTAAATATTTCGTCGTTTAGTAAGGTAGCTAATGGTTTATTTAGTTTAGGAAGATTCTATAAGCGCATATATTTGGCATACTAGTATTTTTGTTAAGAAAAAGTAATCGATCGAAACTTGTTCAGATACCTACTTAACTTTTAATATATAATGAATTTTAGTTGTTCCATTTTTTTGGTTGAATCTATCTTGATCAACCTTAACAGGAAGATTGCCTTTGGTCAGAAAGGCATGCGCAAATATTTAACAAAAAAAACGCAATCATGTCTGCAAATTGCAATTGTTGCAATTTGCGGACATGATCAGAAATTATGTTTTCTGTACTGGTAATATTTATATATCGTCACCTCCATGGAAAACTTACGAATCTCCTATCACAAAAACAGCAGATTCGTAAGTTTGCCATGGAGGTGACGATTTAATGCGGCTTTTCTAAAATTCTTCCCATCTTAACGTTGATTCATGCTCACGTGACATGTCATGTCACTGCGCCACGATTTTCTTGTCGATTTAACTGTCAAACGTCAAAATGACGCATGTGAACATCGAACCATAGCGTACATACATTGAGATGTCAGAGTGATTGACGTTCGTTTTCACCATCACTAATTTTACAGAATTCGAGACGTTCATTCGAATACTTGCTTTCCAACGACACAACGATACGATACAAACGATAATCGACATAGATAACAGGTATCTACGGATATTTTTATTGTTCGAAATCGTTGATGCTACTTTTAATGAATAATCTTAAGATTTCTTCGTCGAACTGCAAACGTTTTTATAGTTAAATCTATAAAAAGGTACAGATTAGCAAAATGTTTTAAAAAAAAAGCTAAGTTTTAAGGAAAACATATTTTGGCTGCCCTAATTTTTTCAATATTTTTGCCAAGCTCAACCTACCTCGTAATTCATGCACAGTGGACGGGAACAAAGCCGTAAATTATTAAAGACTGGCTTCGCCCCGCGGCTTCGCACGCGTTGTTTCTATGGAAACGTTTAAAATTGAGTTTCATCCCACGGGAACTGATTTATGGGATAAAAAGTAGCCTATGTTTGATTCCATGGTTAGAATCACTTGTATACAACATTTCAGTGAGATCCGTCTAGTAGGTAGTTTTGGCGTCAAGACGTAACAAACATCCATCCATACAAACTTTCGCATTTATAATATTAGTGTGATGATCCCACCCAACAGTGGATTCAAATTGAAACAGAATGATATTAAAGAAGTAACTAATAATATTAGTGGTATCTACAGCTCAAGTAGATTGTATTACATGATCCAATGACCTCTGACTAACTTACCTATTCTAACTGTAAACGAATGGCTAAATCGTGCCTAACTATAACGCATGTTGCTTTTTGATCTACCATTGTAGACTTGTTTGTTGCTTGTAATATATAGCATAACGGATAGGTACTTTTAAGATCAGTTTGTAAAGCTACTACCTGACTCATTGATTCTACACAATACAATGGTGACAGGTTAACAGGATTCCAATTCTACCTATTGTATAGGGTCAATGAACGTTTTTTTTTTGTTGAACTAGGTACCTAACAATGTAGATTATAGGTATACTTACCTACTTATTTTAATAGGTTGTGCATTGTTAAATTATTTACCTGCTAGATGTAGATTGGTGTATAATTTGTTAAGTTCAAAACTCATTTTTTAAATTTAGATTTTTTATTTTATTTTAAGGATAGGTAAAACACCTATGCGGAAAATCGATGCGAAGAGTTTTTTATGTATATAAATTAATGAAAATGTATTTGTAATTGTAATAAAATGTCTTTTTACCAAAAAAAATTGACCTATACATAGCTAAGGCCATACCCAAAGAAATCGTAATAATATTATTACAAATTCTGTGGCCATACTAAACGAAATGAAGGTAAAGTGGGGAACTAGCGACAATGGCTACTATCGTGGCCATCTTTCCTGAATTGTTTCTAGTTTCATAACTAGGTCATACTCATACCAGATAAAAGTTTTCCCTCAAAGTTTCCTGAAATTCATAAAAATGTAGACGTTAAACAGTCTAGGCATTAAGTTTGTCTATAGACCAGACTATAACCCAAACAAATGAGCGTGCGTCGGCGTCCGCCCTTGAACTGAGGTCCGCAGGCTGCGGCGCAGGGTGCGCGGGGGCGGGGCCACCTCGGCCAATCAGCGCCCCTTCATTTTTCTACCCCGCCCCCCCACCGGACGCTGCCCAAAAACAAAAGGATCAAAGTCTGCGAAACCTATCTCTTTCTTTATGAGGACGTTGGGCGAACATCGATGAGAGGACAGATACAGTGTCGCGCGGGCGCGAATCGATAAGCCCCGTCCCGCGGCCCGCGTTGGTTCCCCCCGCTACCCCCACCCGCCGGCCATTTGCACGGATGTATACTATTATTATTTTATTGAACGGACGCTCCTAAGTGGTGATATAAGAATATTTACAAATCGTAAGCCCCCGATTTAGGGCAATTAGGGACTCTCGTGAGAGCAAGTGATCTCTGATAGGAACGTAAAAAAAATATAAGTAAGTAGGTACTTAGGTATATTTTAGGAAGATCCCTCCCTCCTTAGATACTTCTAACTAAAACCTCGACAAATCCTTCCTATGGAATAAAAAGAAGAAAAAGGGTAGTAGGTAAAACCTATGTTGGGTAATAAAAAATGATCTGAATAAAAAAATGGGCATTTTACACAAAAACTTTATTTTATGTCAATCAATCCTGTTTCTGATCCAAGTACTGATCAAATGAAGTTAGACCATTAGAAATCGCAAAAATCTTTTCCCGCGCGTTTCTAGGAAATCCTCACAGCTTCGAAAACCTTGTGAACTTAAACAAAATAATACTTTAAAACCCAAAAGACAAACTCTACTAATCTAATCATGGCAAGTAGGTATCGTGTGAAATTTTGTTTTTTTTTATCATCTGGATTGGGTTATTGGTACCACGGGCGTACTTTCAGGAAACAAGATCGAAGGTACTCTTCCTAAACTCAGTTCGAGAATCCAAGATATTTTAAGTCAACAAAGATGTTTACTCGAGTGAAAACTCCACAAAAACTTACCTACACAAAACAACAAGGTAACAGTAAGGTAGGTAAGTAAAACACAAACGTGGACAACGCATTAAAATCTTTATTGAAAAAAAAACTGGTATTTATAATTGAAGTAATTGAGCTCACTGCAGACTGTTGTAAACTATAAGGTAGAGTAGACCGTACTACTTGTATTAATTGCTCAACCTCAGTGAAATAGGCTCAATAATTTTATTGAGTTCGAGAACGGACCGGACGAAAGACGAGTGAAGGCTTTCCAAAATATACCCAAGTGTATCGAACTTCAGCGATTTTCTCCGATATCTACAAGTCTTACCACTGCTGCACTGTCTGTCATAGGTGGCATAACATATTACCCGCAATATTTTATACTAAACTTATTTACAACGGGATATATTTACCATGATTTGAGTTGTGAGCTTTTTTTGGATAGCTCAAAACTCAAATTATGGTAAATAACACCATGATGGATATAAAAGTAATATAATGTATTATCTATAATAATTTCTTTGTTTACAAAAAATATCTAGAACTCTTGAACACGTAGGTATACAGGGTGCTAAACGTAACATGACTACATACCTAGTACCTAGTTTAAGTTTTTAAGGGATAATTAAATAGAGGTACTATTTATTATCCTCTACTTACCTAAGTTACCTAATTCTATACTAACTAGGTACCTACCTAGCAAGTAGGTTATAAGAGTCCTAGATAGGTACGACCCTAGCCGTAACGCATTGGAGAACTCTGTAATGTACCTACCTAACATTACAGAGTTCTCCATTCTCTCATTTCTCTCCGTTCTCCTGATTTTATAATAAACGCATGAAACGAATCTGACGAATGAATTTTAAACACTTTGATAGGTACCTACCTACGTTTAATTTTGAAAAAAAACTTTCTAGGTAGGTACCTATTTGGTATTTGGTTTTTTTTCGTGTATTCTTCTATATACAATAAATGATTATTGTATTGAAATTTCAAGGGACTTAAAACCTAATTTGTTGGTAATAAAATATTTAACGAAACGTTCTGAAAACACAACATAGCGGTATTTCCATGAAATGGACGTAGAAATTTAATTCCTTTTGTGGGATCTCTGAACAAAAATTTGTAAAGCGCCCTCTGTGTGGAAATTTGAAACTGAGCGGTACATTTTGTCGACAGCGCCATCTCTTGACTGTTGTTTCAAACTCTATGTTACATGAGAGGAGAGCATCACGAGCGTACTTGCGCGCCTTCTAATCTGTTTCACATAGAATGTACAAGATGGCGCTGCTGTGGATAGCATTCGAGTAACGTACTCCTTTTTTAATAGTGTGCTTAGGATTCACAAATTATTTCTATCATTCGGTCGATAAAAATCAAATAGACAATTAATTTTCTTGTTTGCTTACAAAAACTTTAAGAATCGCACCATTAACATGCTGCGTAATAGAATTTATTTTAACATTTCCGGTTCGCGCTCGACGAGCGACATCGCGCAAACTCGTGTTTGTAGCTAACTTCACTCTTTACATGTTCGATCTGTTTTACGACTGCGTCGAGGCTTGTGCTTTTCTGGGATAAATTTTTCGGTAAATATTGTTTTACCTCTCTTGCAAACTGTTTGTTTTCGATTCAAATTATTGCTTATTTTACTAAAAGGTGAGTGTTGTGTGATATAAATGTACTGTGATCGTAGGACCGTAACAATTTGGCGCGTATCGGATTCTGTCAACATAGTGTTCTCACGTAAAAGGTTTTTATGCACGTGTAATTCCAATACTATCGTAATTTTCCGTTCGCAGACATGGCTTTGAGCGTGGCACTACCCATTGCTGAATTGGAGACGGAAAATTTCAATTCATACAGCTCGTTTGGGCATATAATCGACATAGCGGGCCTTGCTAAGTCGCAGTCGAGCCCGAGCCCATCTGTCTCCAGTGAATCTAGCGGTATCGGCTCTCTGGGATCGCTCAAATCCGAATCGGTGAACAGCGACTCCCTGCCCTCCAGTCCTCAGACCACAGAGAAGGTAAATGGTAGTTTTGCACTCGTTTGTTTGCGTTCGTCCTGGCCTTGACCTCTCTATTTTCATAATATTCTGTAATGGCGAATGTCTCTATTACGCTATCATGTTGTGTACATTATCGACGCTTGATAGGTAGTGGAAAGATTTGAGAGCAGTACATACCAATTTATGATATTAGTTTTATCAATCCATAGCTACACACACCTTAATTTTTGTTTGTTTTGTCATGATAAAATCTGATATCTGCCTAGGTACAATAATCTATTTTTAGAAGCCAAGTTAAGAAAACAGTTTTTCATTCTAATTTACTCACAAATATAATTTATTTTCAGAAGATATTTGAGCCAGTGGTGCTACCACAACCACGTCCCATAGAACAAAAGCCAGAAATTGTCAAAGTGGCCTATGGTGGTCGCGATGTCCTCAACCTTATGGCCAACCTGACTGACAATCGGTGGAACTACCATGCTGCCGTGCTGCCTCCAAACAACCCTTCCCTGTTCTTCGCCAACCGCTCTCAGTACCACCGCCTGGGTCCCTATGGGACACGCACACAGTATGTAAAAGATTCCTGTCGCCTCTGTGGCTTCGACTGGGTAGTAGCCGCCACTGACTGATGAGACTCTGAACAAATAGGAGAAAATGACTGGGACACATCAGACATATCCACTTATCTTTGGTAATTTAATGGTGCACCTTGCCATTAAACTGAGACAATGACTTTAGTTCATTGTTTATTCAGATTATTTGACATGTCATCATCAGGGTGACAAAAATTATCAATTATGGTACTTATTCCTATTAATTTATTTCTAGTTTATTATGAACTTGATCTATCTATTAAAATGAATTAGAGAGAGTGAGATAACTTTATCACACCATTATTTGTATGAGCTAAAGACATTGTTTCTTTCGTCACTTTTTCCTAATAAAGTAGTTGTGTGGTAGCTCTGCTGTGGCCCAGTCGCCGATGACTGTGGAATATTTACGTTGATATCGTCTCGCGCATTCTGAGAGTTTCAAAAACGTGACTTAATACTGTGATCTTAATTTAAAACAAGACAATTTTTTGGAAACTTCTCTGAACAGCTGCGTGGCGATGCATGATAACTTTGTTTGTGTTGTTAACTTATTCGTGTGATAATATTAGGCTTAATTAATGATAAACATGCAATGCCATAGGATTTTGCAGAATATTCCAAATCAAAGCATTTCTAGGTTCTCCTCCTAAATTATTATAACAGACAAAATTGGATGTTTGTTAAAATTATTCAATTATTGTCATATCAGTAAATATATTTTACATTAATAGTTCCTCTTAGAAATGTTAATTAAATTGTTATCCAAAGAATATAGTAATATTTAAATCAATGAACTTCGCAATTTATACATAAAAGTGTACAATTTGAATGAAGTAGAGTCCAAATCTAAGAGCAATAGTTATAATGAACTATAGTCTTTAATAATATCATCATAACGCGCTAATATTTCCCACCATTGAACTGTAATAGTTATTAATGTTTTAAAATATTCTCTAGAATTTAGATTATTTAGATATATTCCACAGTCATTTAACAATAGGAACATCGTTTAAACCAAAAGGCTGCTTCTCGGATGTTATTTAAATGTACGATTTTGACGAGACAGGCACGAATTTAAGCCAAGCTGTAGGTTAATTTAAGGTCTAATTATGATTGTTGGATTTACCGTCCGAACATTACTTTACTTACAAAATAGCGATGACGTATTATTTAGAATTTTAGACAATATGATTCCGACACGTTTTCTTATAATTCAACTAACTAACAACATGACACACACAATGCTTCCAAAACTCACGTAATGTCAAGCCCATGATGGAACATAGTCGAAATGGGTTATCAGTGCATATCATCACAAATATTAATGCAGTGATTAGATATTAATAAGGTATTCGTAGTTGTTACGTACCGTTTTAAAACGTTTGAGTCATTGATGCGCCCAGAAGCTGGGCTCCTAGTGAAATTATGATAAGTGTCGTTGACAGACTGGCAATATCTCTATGTTTGTGCATATTTAACATGTAATATTTTTGGTCTCCTAATTTAGTCAAGATATTTAATAGTGTGAGAGTCTTCGATTACATGTAAGTAAATGTATAAAATACCTACTAACTCTAATATTGATACTGTCCTTTTGTGCAACTCTAATTCTGCTACGTTGTGATCAGCTTTAAATTAGAACTGGAGTATTTGTACACTGTAATCTTGAAATATTTTCCACAAACTTATTTTTGTATAAAATGTTGATGTGACAATACAGTTAGTAGTCCAAAATTTTCATAGTAAATGATACGGGGTCCGCTTATAAATTCAGCAAATAATTTGGAAGGGACCAACACCCGCGTATTATTTTTCTCTTGATTCTGATTTGGCTATATCGTAGCGTAGGTAGGTACTCGCATCCAAAGCAGTTATCAAACTCGAAACTTACATGCATTTTATCAAACGCTTTATGTCGAGTCATCGCAGTAGAATAAAATAATGTAGCTGTTTGTCGTCACTCATTGGGCTATGAACACTAAACCTTAGAGAGTAGGTAAAGAATAACAAAATATTTATTTATTATTGAGTGGGTCTTGACTGGACATATAGCATGGATCTCAGAAAGCAGCTCTCAGTGTTACGTCAGCCTTGCCGAAAGACGCCCCGGCAATGGTACGTCTTCCGTTGGCCACCAAAAGTGTGCTATATTCTCAGTCACACGCACATTCACAAAATGGTTGTTATTGGTTAATGTTAAATCAAATGTTGCATTCAGATTTATTTAAGTTATTATTTTTAATTGTAAAATGACAAAGCTGCAATTGAATGTAGTTCAAAGTTAGTATTGGAGCAATACGCACAGTGAGTGGTTGCACTCGTGATTGTGTCCTGTAGCGTAGGAGCGAGCGGCCGAGGTGCGATGCAAATTTTGCATTCCAGTTTTTTTTGTTAAGTTAGCAGCTGAGTTAGTTGTTATTGTTTTAATCTGCATTGCCAAATAATTTGGTGATTGTGCTATTTATTTGACTAAATTCTAAAAATATCAATTTAGTACCTTCCATTACAAAGTGTCTTCGAGTGATTTTATAATGTTTAAATCATTTCAATTTGATGCATTTTATTTTGTTAGTCAAATCATTATACACGATATTATACATGGTACCTATACGTTGTATTATATCTATTGTTCGTTCATATTATGATATTTTTTCTCATTGAACTGTAGTCAAATGACAGTATTTTTATAATGAAAATTGTATAAGGACGAAGGGTTATTGGCAGGGTGCGGCCTACCCTCATATTACGTATATCTGATAAGCATTATGTAGGTTTAGTGAAATAGAGTAACTGGAGACGAACTCCGCGCACCAAATCTTCTTGGTTCAATCTTGTTCTCGTGATATAGTGCGCCGCACGCGACGCAGAGCTCAATATTTTTAGTAACCCTTAAGAAAATTAATACCTCTTTTGAAAAGAATATAATATTTATTATTATAATTATATCCAATCGATAATCACATATGTATTTCCCTGTTTATTTTGATGTGATATCATAAATGACTGATCTGAATTTAGTTTTTAAGTTGTTTATTGGTATGCCGTGCTATTTCGAGAGTATAATTAAGAATTAATATTGAAAGTGCCAATGCTCGTAATATAATCTTTATGACTGTTCCTCGTTAGTATCTGGGGCCAGCAAGTCGCGCTGGCCCGCCTACATCAGTATGATAAGCAACCTTCCTTCCTTCCTTATAATATAATCACGTAACATAACGTGCACAATCTCAGTAATGCTTGCAATATAAATGTGTAATACGTCTTATTCCTCATACTTAATTTAATACATCGTAATATTAAGAGTACAATATGAGATGATGTTATAATATCATTCTAGTATCAAAATTTGCCGAAGATGTTAAACTATAACTTAGTTAGGTGAAATTTTAACATAGCTTCGTATAATTGGGATGTTTTAGTGTTTAGTAGTCGTATTAATGTCGTTAGTAGTGGCAAGCAGAATGTGTAGTGTGTGAAATAATATATGTGGCAATAATACTCGATGTAAGTCGCTTGCCAAGGACTACCGAGTCGGCGCCGCCCGTCGGTGCCGACTCCTGAACGATAATCTTAGTAAATAAGGAGTTTTTGTTGTAACTATAATAATAGTCATAGGGTTTTATCGTACTTAATAATTATTCTTGCGATGCCTTAATTCTGGTTGTCAATTAGACATGTCTCTGCCTAGAGTGTTATCATTGTTTTTATTTATTTTAGTTTTTCGCTGTTCCGGTTTCCTCCGTGAACTTCCAGTCCAGGCTGTTCTTTTGAAATGATTTTGAGGTCGATTTATTTTTACCTAAGTGTTCTTATTAAATGTTACCAAAATGTTTTTAATAAAATATTTTTATATGTAACATGGTGTTTCATTGGTTCAGTTGAAGCCTGTTTAAAATAGGTAGGTACCTACTACAGGATTGCCTTATATGTACCTGCAATAAGGATCATCTATTCTAACTCTAATAAAAAAAGAAAATAATAAGTAATAATAATCTATCTTAGAATTCTGCATAAAATAGTTCTTTGCCGTTATGGTTAGATTTAAGTAAGCTGAGAATTTGCTATGCGAAACACAACATTGCTTAATTACGTGTCTTGGCATTAATTAGATTGTGGGCATTGTGCCAGAAATCAATGGAACTAAATAGCTACGTAGGTGCCCTTATTTTTCATGTGACTTCGGATTGACTCTGCGGGGGCGGTAGGTACCCCCAAATTACATGCTGTCCAGTCCTGAGTGACCTACCTACTATTGCTCGATAGTGACGTTCGCCGACATGTTTACTTGCCTGTTAAACAATTTTACTATAAAACTAGTAGGGTATCTCTCGATGAAATGTTGTGTACCTAGTTAGTAGGCAATGATTGTATTAGTAATGTACCAATAATATTGAAATAAATTAGTGGACAAGGCGGAACCCCCTCAGGAGGTTACCGATTTATGAATGCAACTGCACCTAACAATAAAGTCTCCTAACTCTACAAAGTTGTAGTTTCCTTAGTGAATTAATAACGGCCGCCACTAAAACCAAGCGAAAGCCACACCCAAAATGGTCTGCAACAGTAAAATGAAAACTTCATAAAGCGCCACCTATCGTACTCGGACTGCACTAAGTAAGAACGCGGAACGCTAAACCAGTTTGCGATAGAAGCGTGAACAGCGCCACCACTCCACTCGCATTTGACATGCGGAGCTTAGAAAAAGACACTGTAATTCTCGCATCTACGCTACGTGCTTAGCATAGTTTTGGCCTATTTGAGACAGATGGCAGCACTAGTTCGTATTTCAATAAAATTTAAAGAATTGCTTTTTGATAAACTTACAGCATTATCGAATAGTGTGTTGCTTTTAGTGCACAAACGTAAAAAACATCTAACTAAAAAAGACAAACGTTTCCTAAATAAAATAATTTATCACAATAACTCTACATCTTCACAATGTGTTCTATCATCACAGTGCTTTTTTGACTACGCATGAAATAAATAACACATGCACAGATCTGAGCAGTTATTATCACAATAAATAACGCTACTTTCAGGAAGCATTTCATGTCCAAAGGTTTTCCCTCGTAAATGATTCGGGTCTTCATATTACCACGACTTGGGTCTTTCGTTAGACTTATGAATGTTGGTATTTCTTTCGATTTCATTATTTCGAATAGGTTTACAACACAGATATCAGGTTTACAATGATGCTTTATCTAAGACCAGATAAATATTCTAATATTACACATACACAATCAAAACTTCGAAGAATCACTGTTGGAAACGAATAAAGAACTTCTATTGGGAAATGGTTACAAAAGGAGTATATTTCTTTATGATGTTTCTTGGTATTTTGTATCGATTCTTTCTTCTGGAACCTAAAGGAAGGTACCTACACGTTTATTTTTATTTTATTTGGGTACTGAATTCAATGATTATGGCTAAGTGTAAAGAGATAATAATCAAAGATAATAAAATCAGCCTGTCGCAACACAATTGCCAAAAATTTAACCATGAAATTTACTAGTCTATGGTTGTAATGTAATGAAATTTAGCCAACTTTTGAAGCCAAATCTTATTTTTCTCAAGTTGGCACCGGAAATGACTATTTTATGCCTTATGGTTAGTTCTACTCAATGATTTTATTGTCAATGGCGGTCTTTGATGGCGTTTTTGTCAGATTTTATTTTTTTTACATTTTTTACAAAATTTGAGATTGATTCGATCGAAAATACAAACTGTTGATTATTATCAAATATTTCGCTGCTAGAGTGACTTAAATGGATTTGTGTTATAATTTGCGTGTTTCCTGTTATAGTTTTATATCGGATTGTTGAGATAAACAACAATTTTGAATCAGGCTAACAATTCTGAAAATTCAAGTATTTCAGCAGATAACTACCGTGAAAACTTCAGTAACATGGATAGTCGGCGTAACAGGAAGTGTGGTAAACGAAAGGTAACCAAGATGGTCATGCTTCTTTCAAGTTTTCCACTAGACCCTGATCGGTAAGTACCTACATACTTCTCCAATTTTACATGGTTATTATTGTGAAGCTGAATTCGATACTCCTACACGTGGGAAGGTAGACAGGCCTTTCAACTACCACTGTTCTACTTCACGTCACTACTTCCTTTCAATATTGGGGTCGAGTGGGTACCTGGACAACGTAGCAATGTACGTCACTCTTTCTGTGCAACATAATTTGTAAATCATACCAGTAGTTCCATAGCTCCTCCTCATAAACAAATTGTATTTATTTATATAATATTCTGGTGAAAAAAACACATGTTATCTGTTTAATTTTGATACCTAGTACATACTGCTTTTAATTTTTTTCAGATGTCGATTGTGGGTGAAAGCATCGGGCGTAGAATATTTGATTTATGTACCTACCTATTGAAAAACTGCACCAGCGTATGCAGGATGACCTGGTAATTGAGTTTCCTCTGCATGTGACATGGCATCATCATTTATGATGAAAGAAATTCAGGTAAGAAAACATAAAATTTGTATCGGTAGTAATTTGTGTCCCTGTTTGGCGGAGTGGACGTACGAGCATGAGTTATTCCCAGCGTCTCACGTGAGACCTACTCATTCCCAACGTCTCACGAAAAAATACTGGTGATAGTAATTTATTATGTGTCAATTAAAAGGTGATGACGAAAAATCCATCTTTAATGACAGCTGTCAAACTGAAAACGGTCATATCTCGGAAACTACTCGTCTCAGACCACTAGTTTGTATGGAGAAGTGACAGGTCTCGTTAAGATCTTCATTTTAGATGACAGCTTTCAAACTTAAAACGGTCATATCTCCGAAACTATTGATCCTAGACCATTAGTTTGTATGGAGATGTGACAGGTCTCGGTGAGATCTTCATTTTGGATGACAGCTGTCAAACTGAAAACGGTCATATCTCCGAAACTATTGATCCTAGACCATTAGTTTGTATGGAGATGTGACAGGTCTCGGTGAGATCTTCATTTTGGATGACAGCTGTCAAACTGAAAACGGTCATATCTTCGAAACTATTGATCCTAGACCATTAGTTTGTATGGAGAAGTGACAGGTCTCGATGAGATCTTCATTTTGGATGACAGCTGTCAAACTGAAAACGGTCATATCTCGGAAACTACTGATCCTAGACCACTGGTATGTATGGAGATATGACAGGTCTCGATGAGATCTTCATTTTGGATGACAGCTGTCAAACTGAAAACGGTCATATCTCGGAAACTACTGATCCTAGACCACTGGTATGTATGGAGATATGACAGGTATCGGTGAGATCTTCATTTTGGATGACAGCTGTCAAACTAAAAATGGTCATATCTCGGAAACTACTCGTCTCAGACCACAAGTTTGTATGGAGAAGTGACAGGTCTCGTTGAGATCTTCATTTTGGATGACAGCTGTCAAACTAAAAATGGTCATATCTCGGAAACTACTCGTCTCAGACCACAAGTTTGTATGGAGAAGTGACAGGTCTCGTTAAGATCTTCATTTTGGATGACAGCTGTCAAACTGAAAACGGTCATATCTTCGAAACTATTGATCCTAGACCATTAGTTTGTATGGAGATGTGACAGGTCTCGGTGAGATCTTCATTTTGGATGACAGCTGTCAAACTGAAAACGGTCATATCTTCGAAACTATTGATCCTAGACCATTAGTTTGTATGGAGATGTGACAGGTCTCGGTGAGATCTTCATTTTGGATGACAGCTGTCAAACTGAAAACGGTCATATCTCGGAAACTACTGATCCTAGACCACTGGTATGTATGGAGATATGACAGGTATCGGTGAGATCTTCATTTTGGATGACAGCTGTCAAACTAAAAATGGTCATATCTCGGAAACTACTCGTCTCAGACCACTAGTTTGTATGGAGAAGTGACAGGTCTCGATGAGATCTTCATTTTGGATGACAGCTGTCAAACAAAAAATGGTCATATCTCGGAAACTACTCGTCTCAGACCATTACTTTGTATGGAGATGTGACAGGTCTCGGAGAGATCTTCATTTTGGATGACAGCTGTCAAACTGAAAACGGTCATATCTTCGAAACTATTGATCCTAGACCATTAGTTTGTATGGAGATGTGACAGGTCTCGGTGAGATCTTCATTTTGGATGACAGCTGTCAAACTGAAAACGGTCATATCTTCGAAACTATTGATCCTAGACCATTAGTTTGTATGGAGATGTGACAGGTCTCGGTGAGATCTTCATTTTGGATGACAGCTGTCAAACTAAAAATGGTCATATCTTCGAAACTATTGATCCTAGACCATTAGTTTGTATGGAGATGTGACAGGTCTCGGTGAGATCTTCATTTTGGATGACAGCTGTCAAACTAAAAATGGTCATATCTCGGAAACTACTCGTCTCAGACCACTAGTTTGTATGGAGAAGTGACAGGTCTCGATGAGATCTTCATTTTGGATGACAGCTGTCAAACTAAAAATGATCATATCTCGGAAACTACTCGTCTCAGACCACTAGTTTGTATGGAGAAGTGATAGGTCTCGATGAGATCTTCATTTTGGATGACAGCTGTCAAACTAAAAATGGTCATATCTCGGAAACTACTCGTCTCAGACCACTAGTTTGTATGGAGAAGTGACAGGTCTCGATGAGATCTTCATTTTGGATGACAGCTGTCAAACTAAAAATGGTCATATCTCGGAAACTACTCGTCTCAGACCACTAGTTTGTATGGAGAAGACAGAAGACAAAATGAAGATCTCACCGAGACCTGTCACATCTCCATACAAACTAATGGTCTAGGATCAATAGTTTCGAAGATATGACCGTTTTCAGTTTGACAGCTGTCATCCAAAATGAAGATCTTAACGAGACCTGTCACTTCTCCATACAAACTAGTGGTCTGAGACGAGTAGTTTCCGAGATATGACCATTTTTAGTTTGACAGCTGTCATCCAAAATGAAGATCTCGTCGAGACCTGTCACTTCTCCATACAAACTAGTGGTCTAGGATCAGTAGTTTCCGAGATATGACCGTTTTCAGTTTGCCAGCTGTCATCCAAAATGAAGATCTCACCGAGAGCTGTCACATCTCCACAAATCGCTCGATTTCTTTGGGGCAGGCAGGGCCAAAGAGTTGGTCTACAATGAAGACATAATGAATAAATTCAAAAATGTATATTGCAATTTCAGTTAAATTACACATAATTTATATACATTTTATTATACACAGGGTGTCCTACAACCATGCCACATGGAGCGGAAGTACTTAAATATTGTAGATAGAGTATTGTACTGAAAGAAGACTTCATTTTGATTTTAAAAACAATTACACATTATTCAAAGATTTTTGAAAAATCGCCCATCTAAATCACTAAAACCCGTAAAATTGTGATAAAACACCTTTTATTTTACTATTTCGATTTAAAGGCTCAATCGCATTATTTTATTCCAGATAACAATAATCATCATCAGCATAGTCCACTGCTGGACATTGGCCTAATGAGCGCCATAGCGCCCTGTCTTCAGCTTGACGCATCCAGCATCTGCCTCCAGTCTTTCGCAAATCGTCATCCCAAGGTAACAATCATATCATATAAAAGGAAGACCATGAAATTTTACATGTTATATAAAATAGTTACTGACCAACGGGACCAATTAGATAACCGCCGAGATCACTGGACCTCGCCCCGCTGATTTTTTTAATAGGTTATGTGAAAAAATCACCTTACTTTTATTCATAATTGTGGGCTAACATAAAACAGCTGCTAAATACTGTTATATCTCAGACTGACTTATGTCAATAGAAGAAGACAGAGCGAGATTGAGCAGTGTGCTGAGTTAGCATACTATTATGAATAAGGGGGTTAGTTTACAATAAGCAGTATGAAAATGTGCAGGAGTTACAAACTAAACTTGGTACTGTAGTAACTCCTGCAAAAAAAACTGAACACCTTAAAAAGATAAATAAATCAACTGGTAACGAAATTATTAAATGAGTTAGAATTGGTATACAACAGAATGAATGGGCGGGACTTATTATTTTGAGCATTTGCTAAATTAGATTACCTGTAAGGAAAACGTAATTATTTTAATAGAATCTAAAATTTCATGGTCTTCTTTTATTTTAGATGCTTTGTTAAATGGAAAAACTAATCCATGCAATTGAGCCCTTACATGTCTGAAATCTTAAAGTTAACGGTGTTTTTCTTACAAATTTTCGGGTTCAATTCCCGGTTTAGGTGGATACAGGCGATTTTTCAAAAATCTTTGAATGCAGTTTTTAAAATCAAATTGAAATCTTCTTTCAATAAAATGTTATATAAATATAATAATATAAAATTTTATGTGGCCGTATAAATAAATTACTAGGGATATGTAATTTATTTATACTACTGTAGTAGCTGTCATACATTATTTTGTCATTTATATTTTATGTATTTATCAAACTATCAATTTACTTTGCTGCCAATGCCGATAAATACTTATAACTATAGTGATAACTATAACTAATATTATAAAGGCGAAAGTTTGTACGGATGTATGGATGGATGGATGTTTGTTACTTCTTCACGCCAAAACTACTGGACGGATCTGGCTGAAATTTTGCATACAGGTAATTCTAATCCTGGAATAAAACATAGGCATACTTTTTATCCCATAAATCTGTTCCCGCGGGATGAAAATCACATTAAAATGTTTCCATAGGAACAACGCGTGCGAAGCCGCGGGGCGCAGCTAGTATAAAATACGCGTTTTCATCTGATATCTTATTAACTGACGGTACTTATCTATTTCAGATTACCTGTTGAACAATTCCACCGCCAACTGCGATCCCCAACTCACCCAGCGTGAGGATTAGTACTCAATATTTTAGAAAAATACTCAATATTTTTATTGAAGTTTTGTAAGTATTCATGCACCCTGCCTGTCAGATAGATTATGGCAGTGATCGTAATCTTAATCTATTAAGTAAGATTAATACTTAATCAGTAGGTATTTTATACAAAATTACAGCGAACTCTTGGGATATAAATAATAACATAACATAAGTTGTAAGTATTTACATTTCTAGATGAACTGTTTATAAAATCATGCAAGTAAATATTTCTGTATATTAAAAATAGTAAAAATAAATTCTTAATAGTAAGTACGTACAGCCGTTTTTTCATGGACCTACTATTTTCTCCTATTAGTAGGACCACGAGGGAGACCTTTTTCTGTCTGTCCTATTCTAGGGTGAATCAAAAATCTACCTCCTGTATAAGTTTCTCGTTACTCATATGATAATGTACGTAATTAACAAAACTTTGTATAAATTTGACTAGGTTAAACTTAACATAAATAAATGTAATATTGGTACCCATCATGATCTAAAATTCACTTCGAAACTCGTTATAATTATCGTGCTTGGGTACCGATTTAAGGCATGTTGGTGGTTTATTATAATTATATTTTAAGGAACATGTAATCGTCGTGTATGCTTCGGATTATGTCACTACCTCATGCTTCGGATTTGATTAGTGTAATAAATTTGTAATGGTAAACGGTGTTTTTATTTTAGTCAACTGAGCCAAAATAACAAAGGGTATAATTATAATAGAATATAAATATTTTTCGAAAACTGTAGGTAGTAAATTTATAAGGGCAGCTAAAAATATCGATATCGATGAATGTGGTTTAGGGGTCACCCCTAAATCGCATTTATCGATATCGATATCGATGAATAAGCCGCAGCAGCACATCACTATTATTATTATTTTTTGTGTTGGTAGCCATGAATGTCTTTGTGACATGTGTCGTCTGCGCATGTCCAAATTGAAGTGGATAGGTTGGTTTTTCGCGATACATTCATAGACAGTGACGTTTGGTAGACTCATTTTATTCTAAGGAGGTCCCGTCTCTTCTTACGAAGTTATTGTATTCTCTTTGAATAAAATGCTACGCTAAGAAAAATAATAAAAAAAGAGACAAATATCAAAGAGAATACAATAACTGATAAATACATTCAAAGAGTTTAGTCAAGTGACGTAAATGACGACGAGTGAAATCCGACCATCGAGGCTATATACATCTCAGGCATCGCACGCGTTGTTTCTATGGAAGCGTTTAAAGATAATTTCCATCCCAAGGGAACTGATTTATGTGATAAAGAATAGAAAAAGCCTGGAATAAAATATAGCTATTTTATGCCATAAATTAGTTTCCACGGTATAGATTTAAACAGTTAGATAGAAAACACTTTATTATACCACAACCTGAAACAATGCATAGAAAATTTCCTCAACCTCAACAGTCTATATTGGTCCACTGCTGGACTTAGTCTTCCCTTGACAAACGCCCTATAGCCTTCATCGTATCGGGAGTAGTGCCCATAATCTCCACGCTGGGCATGCCGGTTGGGGATTATAGAAAAAACTTAATAAAAATTAAATATAAAGGGCGACCTCATCGCCGAGAGCGATCTCTACTAGGCAGCCTTGGGATGGACTGGAAATAACTTTCGTACGAACGTCCATCTATGCCTTACATGGCGCTATAAATAAATGAAAGCTTTATTTGCTCGTAGCGTTTCGTAGAGCTGCTACGCGTCTTTATTGTAGCTCTTCGTAGAGATGCTACGCGTGTCCTTATTGTAGCACTTCGTAGAGCTGGCTGTTACGACGCGCTGTAGCAGTTCGTAGAGATGCTACACGCGTTTTTTGTAGAACTTCGTAGAGCTGCTACGTGGACCTTTGTAGCACTTCGTAGAGCTGCTACGCATCCTTATTGTAGCTCTTCGTAGAGATGCTACGCGCGTCCTTATTGTAGCACTTCGTAGAGCTGATACGTGGACCTTAGTAGCACTTCGTAGAGCTGCTACGCATCCTTATTGTAGCTCTTCGTCGAGATGCTACGCGCGTCCTTATTGTAACACTTCGTAGAACTGTTACGGCGCGCTGCGCTGTAGGACTTCGTAGAAATGCTACGCGCAGTTTTGGTAGCAATTCTTAAAGATGTTCCGCGCATTTATTGTAGCACTTCGTAGCTGCTACACTTCGTTTAATTAGGAACTTTTCGCACTTGACCATAAGCACATTAAATTTTCTGTGAACTTGACCAAACTAAGGTGATTTCTGATTAGTGTCAGTGACGAAAAGACTTGAGATAGGTAGACTGACTTGACCTTACTCATGCATGGTAATAAATAATAATAGAAAAAATAACTTGTATAATATAATAACCAGTTTTTATTCAAAATTTCTAGGGAAAACAAATACAACGATCTCAAACTGCGGGGTGGGGCATACAGCCAGCTTCATGGGGACGTTTTCGTGTGGTATTGATATAGATCAGTAGAGTTACCTGTAGGTTGTTCGCAACAGTCTGCAGTTAGATCAATTGTTTCATAATTGTAAATACAAGTTCTAATTTTTGTCGATTATATTTGATTAATTCTTTGTTATATAGTCCTATAATTATGTGCTTGCTTTTGCTATTAAAATTAAAAATAACCAAATCACATCAAACTTCACACTAATATTATAAATGCGAATGTTTGTATGGATGTATGGATGTATGGATGTATGGATGGATGCATGTTTGTTACCTCTTCACGACAAAACTACTGGACGGATCGGGCTTAAATTTTACATACAGGTAATTCTAATCCCGGAATCAAACATATGCTACTACTTTTTATCCCATAAATCAGTTCCCGTGGGATAAAAATCACCTTTAAACGTTTCCATAGGAAACAACTCGTGCGAAACCGCGGGGCGCAGCTAGTGTTATATAAACATAGATAGGTACTTAAAGAACAACAACAAAATAAGTAGGTTGTATAGAAATTGTACGTTGAATAGGAATCAGAAAATATCGCTCAATGAGCAATGTTACAGTGTTCTATTCAAAGGAAGCTTTAGAAAATCAGCCTCCTTTCGAGACGCTAGCTTCGTTTATGTTTTTCATATTTTCCATATAGAATTTCGAGCTGGCGTCGCCTATTGAAATTCAACTCTGTGCCAATTCACTAAATTAATGGCATTCAAAATGCGAACATAGTTTGAGATTTGTATGTAGTTAATGGTGCTTGTGAATCGGTTGTGGGTTGCTCTTTGGGCTCTGTATGCTCTGGATAGGGGATCTAAAATCCAAGATATTTTTTGTAAACAATGGCATTTGTGGTAAGCCCAAGTGCGTGTCGGGCCACGTTCAGTGTAGGGTTCGGTATTGCTATGGTCCATAAACTTGAATTAACTACCTATTTTACGCAAGTAATTTATCTACTGATGATAAAGAAAAGTTAAGTTAGGAAAAAATCTTCATTTGTGTTACATTACAAGGGTTGGGGGTTATCTTTAAAGCTTTGTGCTATTAACAGGGATGTGCAGGGCTGTGCCTTCTCCTAGCATATCCACTGTTTTAGTAAAAACATTTGGATGCAAAATTCAAAGAACTTTTAAGTAATTATAATTACTTCCTCCAAAAAGTGGCGAAATTATAAGTTTTTAGTTCGTAGCGAAAAGTAAGCGGCGCCTCAACGAAAGAAGTTGAAGTTTGGTACATCCACGACATATCCTAATATAAATACATAAAATATTCTTACATATCTATGCATATAATATTATAAACGCGAAAGTCTGTAAACATGTATGTAAACATGTTTGTTGCTCTTTCACGCAAAAACTTCTGAACGGATCGGGCTGAAATTTTGCATACTTACAGGTATTTCTAGGCCTGGAATAACATGGGCTACTTTTTATCCCATACATCGAATATAAATATCTCATAATCTACTGTGGGTGGTGTTTAGTGTTAGCCAACATAGAAAAACTAATAACAATGGAACGAGTGAAATGTTTCAAACGATTTTCATTCATAGAACCTTTGATATTAAAATAAGATAATAATGTGAAGCATAAATAAATAAAAAAAAAGATTACCTACGGTACAGGTAAAATACCTGATTCTATGGTCTTAATAAATAAGTAATTAAAAGTGGTAATGAATCTGAAATTGAAAGTTTTCTTCATTTTACCATCAAAGATTTCATGAAATTGAGAGATTACATAACTTTCATACCTACCTTTTTTTTCATTCCTTTGAATGTAGAATCGGCTGCTTAGCCATAATTAGATGCGATCTTTAGTGCAATATTCGGTGACCATTCCAGTGAATAGCTTCATCATCTCTGGTCGAGTTCCAGAATGTGCCATCTCTATGAGGCGTTCTAGGTGGTCTTTGTCTTGGAGGAAATTTTTAGCTATTGTGTTGCTGTGATTGTTTAGTCTGTCCTTATACTTTTTGCTGTAGTTGTTCACTGCTTTTACTATAGTCGGCATTTCTAGGTATTGATGTACTTACTTCACAGTTTCTCACACACAAACCAGTGTGCGCTGGATATGGTTCTAAGTGCTATGTTTTGAAACCGCTGTAGTATCTCTAGGTTGGAGTTGCTAGCAGATCCCCAGAGTTCTATTCCGTAGGTCCAGATGGGTTTAATTATAGCCGTGTAGATAAGTAATTTGTTATTAAGTGATAAGTGTGATTTCCGGCCTAACAGCCATGTGAAGAAAACTTTTTAACATTCGCGATTTTTTAACATAATTTAATGAACATTTATCGGGTATTTATCGCGTACCTTTGTTTATGAAAGCGAAGGGAATAAAATCATTACTTAACCTAAAATTCACTTTGTTGGAGCGTCCTTTTATACGTAATTTACATTACTTGTCGATTTTAGATCCTCCCTACAATAAAAATTGCTTACAATTATATCTGAAACTCGACGCCAAGCAAGTGAGATTTTGTTATTTGTGTCGTACTTTGTTTACTAACATGCTTCATTCAAAATGGATAAACCATAGGTCTGCACCTACCAACCAGCAACACGGTGATATACCTATGCCTGCGCCTAGGTATATCACCGTGTTGCTGGTTGGCAGGGTACCTTGTTCCATGTGAACAGGAGCACAATCCCCTTTTCTGAGTAAGAAGGTGACCTACGTGGGCTTTTTTACGCTGGACTTGATTCTCCATTTTTGGAGCCACTCATCGATCTTATCCAACTGGACCTGCAGTTTAGTAGATGCCTTTATGGGGTCGGTATCGTCTGCATAGGTCGCTGTCACTATATCTGGTGTCTGTATCAGGCAGGTCTGCCGTATAAATGGAGTAGAGAACCGTTATGTTCGCTATGTAGAACGTAGCCTCTTCTATTTCTTCTTATGTTTTTAGGTCTACTTCCTCCTTCGTACCTTGCAATCATTTGCAATTCAGTCAGTTCTGTGATTGTATAGAGTAAGTTTTTTTGCTTTACATATTGCTGTGGCGGTAAAAGTTGCTATTATTGGTGTATGATCAGAGACAGAGTCAAGCAATTATTCTACCTCAAAGTATATGTGCGGCAGGCCTTTTACCACAAAGAAAGGCCTGTCACTCAATATACAAGGTTGCCTGGGAGAAATCACTCTCAGCGATAAGGCCGCCTTTTGTACTACATTTATTTATTCTTTAGATATAAGACTTTTATGTATTTTTATTACTATTAGTACAATAAAGTGTTCATTCATTCATTCATTCAATATACTTTGACGTCGTCAGATTCATCGCTCCTCAAAATCATGCCCACTTGAAGAAAAAGTTTTAAAACTTACAACACGTTTAGCATTTCCACCCCTGCTATTTCAACATGAGACATCACGTTTTCCGGTACCAGCTTCCGAGTTTTCTGTGGTTAAACCTTATTCTATAGAAACCATTAGAAACAGTAGTTCAAAGAGTCGGGTTTTAGCATTCATCGAAGCTCTTTACAAAATCGCCCGCAGTGTGTCATAAAGCGTCCATATTTCCCGCGTTTTCCATGCACAATATGGCGGCTTCACTTGCTAGGTTATTTCACTAGAAAAGATGACGATAGAAAATAAGCTTTAAAGCAATGTGTTTTGGATGAATTAAGCGTATACATATACAGTGTGTGGCAAATTTTTGGCCCCTTAAGGGTAGCTACCGTTTATTTTGTAGTTAGGTTTTGTTCTAAGGAACTTTCTGTTTTATTTTAAAGAAAAAAATATTGCCATTTAGTTTTTTGAAAAAATGTACGGTTCGCCCAAAAAATGACATATGTCAAAAAAAACAAGTCTGTCTTAATCGACTCTATTTCCAACCAGGAACACTTTTCCCAAAGTAACATACTAAATCAAATCGTAAGTTATGGCAATAATTAAAAAAAACAATTCCCAGACATTTTCTATGAAAAAACGAGTAAGTGAAAACAGCAAAGTCACTCATTCAATGGTTCTTAGGTTGGTAGGCTAATTTTGCAAATCTTCCTTTCGTCCACCACCAGTAGTTATTACTTTTATTTTAGTGTTAGCGTCCAAGCTTCGCATCCGTACATTAAGACAGGTCGTATGACAGTTATGTAAATACGGAGCTTTCTGTCATCAACTTGGTTCGATGGCAAGTAGTCCGAATGGGGGAGAATCGGAGAACCTGCAGAGCGTACGTAGGTCGCCTAAATGGCCTAAGGCCTATTGGTCGTCCGAAGTACCGCTGGAGCGACGAAGTTGAGAAACTTCAACCTCAACAGCCTGTATTGGTCCACGGCTGGACGCAGGCCTCCCCCTGATAAGCGCCTTATTGGCGTTTTTCGTATGGAGGGTAATGCCCATAATCCCCACGCTGGGCATGCGGGTTGGGGATCGCAGTTTGGTGGTATAATTGTTCTACCCCTTAGTCGCCTCTTACGACTGCTGCAGGAAGAGTTGGGGTGGAGCAAATTCTAAGCCAGCACCACAAAGCTACTGTGGTGTAAGTTGGAAGAAAGATGTGCATGAGCTTCGTGCCGCCGACTTGAACGATAGATCGAGAACTGATATACTTAATACATTACACTACAAAGATACCTAGATATTTTTTTATTATACTTACATACATTGATTAATTAAAAAGGGAAGATGAGATTACTAGTTCCTCGAAAATGGCAAGCTCATATTGTGTAAAATTGTGTGCTCCCACCTCGGTCACCGTCGGACCGGGGCGGCACGGGCGGTCGTGATTCGCGTGAAATATTGTTGTCTCGGTCTCAATTCGGTCTTAGATATGTCTTTCCGTCTTTGTTGTTCTTTGTATTGCACGGACTAGAAATATATCTGTGAGCGTATGTGTTTGCGTGTAGTTGTAACATATGCCAATTTTTTGCATAACATTTAGAACACCCAGAACATATTTTTTATTATTCGTATCTAAGCGGGATAGTACTACATTTTCGATCACGTCTTTATCTACTCGACATACTATTTACCAGTGAGAGTTTTTCCATAGCTGTATTTTGCCCCTGTGGCGCTCTTCGAGTCTCCAAATAGTCCATTGACGGAGCCTCGGAAACTCGCAATAGCGAATTAACACCATTCACGGGAACTTTGAGAGATCTACCTACTCATACAATTTGGTCGCATTCATAAAGATTCACTTCTTAGCTAGAAGGGATTTATAAAGCTTTTTAAGCTATTGCATAGCTTCTATCGCGGGCCTTGAGCGCGGGGACCGAATCCAGAAATTCCGTAACGCAAAAACCTGAGGTCCCCCCACTCCGCCGGGCAAGGAGGTGTGGCTTGAAGGCCGTGCATCGCATCGTCTAACGTCGTTTCAGTTCGGCAGTCTTCGGCACGGGTTGTGTGCGTCGTATAATATAATCGGACGAATACTTATGCAGCTGTTTATGAGAAAGTATATAGGTGCATAGGTATTTATGTACAACAGTGAATAGCTGTACTTGTAAAATTTGTGTATAAAGTGTTTTGAATATGAATGAACAAAGTGCAATTATTATTAATGAAGAAAGTCACGAAAAAATAGTGAAAGAAAATGAGTGAGTAGGTACTCTATATACATACATTTTATTTAAGATCCTGTCACCACAGTCGGGTGGGATACTACGGTTCCACGACCTCTAAGCAGATTTGCTGCAGTCCGCGTTCCTACACGAGGGTTTCTCCTGACAAGGTCCAAGACCCGTTCTTGCACCTGAACTCCTACCTCTCTGCCATCCCCGCGCCTTTGAGGAGTAATCCGGTCATCACTCAGAACCCTCTGATAGGCCGCCGTGATGACTCTAGCATCAACCGGATGTTGCCGGTTTGGGTACCTATCCCGGTAAATTCGCAAGGCTTGTGACGCATTTCCTCTAGCTTCACCGTAGCACATAAGCATTTGTCCATACTCCCTCGCACTAAACATAATGTAGGTAGGTAGGTACCTTCCTAACAATAATAAATAAAAATAACACTAACTCAATAAAATACTGAAAACTTAATAAACTAAACTGCTTCTAATAATTATCAAAAAATACACGAAACGGTCAGTACCTACGTTAACACCGCGCGCGACTATTCAGACCAGTTAGTGATCAGATCACGTACTAAAACAAAATAATAAAAACATTCGTGAAATTAGGTAAAATTATTTATATCCCTTTATAAAAGCCGAATATTTCTTTGAGTAGCCGCCGACCGAAATCGCGCTGTCATATCTCCTATGAGTTCTAATGTAATAATCATAAGACTCAAGTTTCCTTTTTTTAAATTTTGTCGGTAAAAATCAAAGACGCGCGCGCGTAAGGCCTTCGGGTAGCCCCGCCGCCCGCGCCCGCGCCACGCCCTTGCGCGCGCCCCGGCGGCGCGCCGCCGTGCGGCACGGGCACGCGGCATGGGCCGGGGCCCGTGCCGGGTAGTGCCGTCGCGACGGCACTTCATTGGCTGCTTCCATTGGTTGCACTGCAGTCGACTGCAGGCGACGCCTCGCCTGCAGTCGACTGCAGCCAATGGAAGCCGTCGACCGCAGTCGATGCGTGTACAACTTGCAGTCCGTGTCAACTTGTAGTCCGTGTAAATGCCCTAGAACTCCCGAGACGAGACTACAAACTTATCTTTTCGTAAATAACTAGCTGCACCCCGCGGCTTTGCACGCGTTGTTCCTGTGGAAACGTTAAAAGGTGATTTTTATCCCACGGGACTGATTTATGGAATAAAAAGTAGACTATGTTTGATTCCAGGATTAGAATTATCTGTATGCAAAATTTCAGTCAGATCCGTCCAGTAGTTTTGGCTTGAAGAAGTAACA
The DNA here is from genome assembly GCA_955876795.1 of Eupithecia tripunctaria. Classification (NCBI taxonomy): domain Eukaryota; kingdom Metazoa; phylum Arthropoda; class Insecta; order Lepidoptera; family Geometridae; genus Eupithecia; species Eupithecia tripunctaria. Next base: position 4,744,350 of record OY041603.1, on the reverse strand, counting down.
TACATACATAGGTACATAGAAACTTTCACATTTATAATATTAGTGTGATTTGTACCTACCTATACCGTGTCCATTTTGAATGGGGCATAAACGTAAACATACGTTGGCGCGTCCGTATACGCATACGTAATTTACATTACTTGTCGATTTTAGATCCTGCCTTCAATAAAAATTGCTTACAATTATATCTGAAACTCGACGCCAAGCAAGTGAGATTTTGTTATTTGTGTCGTATTTTGTTAACTAACATGCTTCATTCAATATGGATAAACCATACGTACTTTAATTTGCAGCCATGACCTTGAAGTATGCCAATAATTCATTAGAAACTTTAACATTTTAAACCATTGATTAATTAAAAAGGGAAGATGAGGTACTAGTTTCTCAAAAATGGCAACCTCATATTGTGTAAAATTGTGTGCTCCAACCTTAGTCACCGTCTGACCGGCGGCGGCGGCGGCGGCACGGGCGGTCGTGATTCGCGTGAAATATTGTTGTCTCGGTCTCACTTCGGACTTAGATACGTCTTTCCGTCTTTGTTCTTCTTTGTATTGCACAGGGCTGGAAATATAACTGTGAGCGTATGTGTTTGCGTGTAGTTCTAACACATGCCAATTTTTGAGTAAGCGCTGGGAGAACGTAACCTATCTTCCCTTTTTAATTAATCAATGTTTTAAACATGGACGTAGATAAATTTACGGACGGAATCCTACAGATTCAAAAGTGAAGACAGTTTTTGTTTTTGTTTTGATTTTTCTGTTGATAATAATTTTGTGTCACATCAAAGTAATATGTTGATGAACCAATAAATTTATTTGTGGATGTGATCCCGTGTTTTATGTTGACGAAACGACTGTGGTTTCCGCGACATTTCACGACAAGAAGACAAGAATGCATTTTTCGTTATTTACATTTGTTTACAACGCTGTACATCTGTTGACGTCTAAAGCCGTAATGGCTGGCAGTCGATGGACAGACTATGATATCAATGTGTGAGTGTGTTCGTGTACGTACTGAGGGTGGACAGACTATCGAGTGCTTCATTTTATTTCTTAATGAGACTCCGTCCGTGAATTTTGCTAGGTCCATGATTTTAAACACATTTTACTTTGTCTACAATAAGTAACTACCTACGTTTGTACATACACACATACCTATAACCTACGTTTGTACGTTTGGGGCATGGCGTGGCGCGGCGGGGCGGGCGGGCTAAGCAAAGGCCGCATACGCGCGTGTAAACTCTTTGACTTTTACCGAAAAACCATTTTAGTTAGTATAGTACCTAGTACCTACGTGTTCGTTGTTCAGTCTGAACAGTTGCGCGGTGCATAAACATGGTTAGTATGTTTATGTTTCGTGATTTTCTTTTGTTAATTATTAGTTGGCTAGGCAGATAAGTTTATGTTTGCCGTTGGCCGCAGCGCGTTGGCTAGGCAGATCATGTGTGTACCTATACCTATTAATTATTGGTGTTGTGTGTTTTATTATTGTGAGTTTGTTAGATAATAGTTATCCTTAGAGGAGGCATTTAATAAGGTTAGTGTTTTTTTTATCATGATTACATTATGTTTAGTGCGAGGGAGTAGGTATGGACAAATGCTTACCTAGGTAGCTATCGATAAACTGCGGGCATCAAGTGAGATGTTTGGTAAACATCTGGGTAGGTAGGGATCCATCAGAGGACTATCGTAGGGCATGTGTTCCTGCCCTCCAGAATTAACGGAAAGGCATCATCACCATCATCAGCCTATAACTAATCCACAGATGCACATAGGTCGGCCTCCCTAATGAGCGCCATAGCGCTCTGTCTTCAGCTTGATGTATCCAGCATGCAGACGATCTTCTAAAGATTGCAGGCAGCTGCAGTCTTTATCTGATCATCATCCCACCTGGCCGAACGGTCGTCGGCTGTCGACCTTTGCAGTCGGCTGCCGTCACCTGCAGTCGGCTGTTGTCGCCGACTGCTGTTAAAGCGCATCAGGGCGCATCCTTCCGAGCCGCTTCCGCCGGAATCCGTGAGTCTAAAGGATTTGAGTAAAATGCGGCGGTGCGGATATTTGCGCGGGGTTGCCTATGTACCTACCTATTATTTTATGATGAATGATTCGAAAATGCGATGACTTCGGCGCCTGTGGCCGCAGGGTAGCGCGGACATACCTACCTAATAAACGCTCGCTCCTCTTTACGTGTCGGGCGGGTGAATGACCGCAGAATTCAGCTGTGGCTGTGGGTGTACGAGTGGGTACCTACTAGTGGGTAGGTAGGTACTTATTTAAGGCAAAATGTGAATGTGAATTAAATGTGTTTTACATTTTTAAGTTATCATCAATTATGGGCATGCTTTCAAGGCCATGGCCGCTGATTAAATAGTAGGTTACCTACCTACCTACTAGGTAATTATTTATGCAAAGATAAGTTTGTAGGTACCTTGTTTCGCTCGGGCGGGAGTTTACGTGTCGGGCGGGAGAACAACCACGGATTTCAGCTGTGCTGTTGTGGCTGTGGCCCTACCAAAAAAACACATTAAATTTTGTCTAAAATACTCTCGTATCGTAGGCTATGGGGTATAGCCTGCGGGTGTCCGAGGGTATTTTAGACATAATTAAATGTGTTTTTTTTTATTTCTAATCAATGATAGGCATGCTCAAGGCCATGACCGGAAATTTAATCGTAGGTAGGTTAGGTAGTAGTTAGGTCAATTTATGGAATGATAAGTTTGTAGGTAGGTAGGTTAGGTACCTAGTCTCGCACGGGCGCGGGCGGCGGCGGCGGGAGTTTTACGTGTCGGGCGGGTGAACGACCGCGGCGGATTACAGCTGTGGACAGCGAGTGCACGTGTACTAGCTTTCGAGTGAGAGGTTGGCAGTGTTTTAAATACATTGCTGATTTTAAATTTGTTTTCTTATCGGTCACCACGCTCGGCTCAAAAAGTGTAACTTGAATTAATATCAAAGAAAAAGCAATACTGCATGAAAAAAATAAAAAAGTAAAATTATAATTGCATAAGTTGATACAAAATGCTATGCAATAGCTTTACCGCGGCAGTCCCCGAGTGCCACACGTCTTTTTTATGTTGAAGTTTGGAATTGAAGGCTTTATTTCATGGTTTGAAAAGCGCAAATTTAATTGAAAAGGATGTTGAATAAGCACTTCATTCGATAAATAAATTAATAATGCTGGACAACTCACACAGCATTATCTAGGCTCAAGCTAAGCAAAGCTTGTGATATGGGTAGATAACTGATATATGTAAGTACTTAGGTATAAAGATATTTAATTAGACATAAAATTTGTTTCGAGTAAGGTAATGATAGTAAAAAATTACAACCTCTGAGACGCGCTGGGCGAAGGTCCGCCTGCGACGCAGGAGGTTGCGGGTTCGATTCCCGCCTCGGGACAAATATTTGTACGTTCTGCAGGTATTTGTTCAGGGCGTTCTGGATGTTTTCTATATATAATAAAAAAAAATATCTATCTATGTAGTGTATTGTATTGTATTATGTATATCAGTTATCTAGTACCCATAACCCAAGCTCTGCTTAGCTTGGGGCTAGATAATGCTGTGTGAATAGTCCACCATTATTTATTTATTTCATCATCATCATCATCATCAGCCTATATTAGTCCACTGCTGGACATAGGCCTCCCCTAATGAGCGCCATAGCGCCCTGTCTTCAGCTTGACGCATCCAGCATCTGCCTGCAGTCTTTCGCAGATCGTCATCCCACCTGGCCGGAGGGCGTCCTACACTACGTTTGCCAAGTCGCGGTCTCCACTCAAGAACTCGTTTACCCCAGCGGTTATCGGTTCTTCGCGAGATATGGCCGGCCCACTGCCACTTCAGTTTGCTAATTCTTTGAGCTATGTCGATAACTTTGGTTCTCTGTCGGATGTATTCGTTACGAATCCTATCCTTCAGAGAGACTCCGAGCATAGCTCTTTCCATAGCTCGCTGAGCGACTTTAAACTGGTGGACCAGCCCTATTGTGAGTGTCCACGTCTCAGCTCCGTAGGTCATGACGGGTAGGACGCACTGATTGAAAACTTTCGTTTTCAAGCATTGCGGTATGGATGACGAGAAGACTCGACGTAGCTTTCCAAACGCTGCCCAGCCTAGCTGAATCCTCCTCTTGGCCTCCTTCTCAAAATTGTTTTTACCCAACTGCAGAATTTGTCCAAGGTAAGTGTACTCGGAAACAATTTCGAGAGGGTGGCCATGTACGACGACCGGTCCCGGATCAATGAGGCCATTGATCATGATTTTGGTTTTATCCAAATTCATGCCGAGACCGATGCATCGTGAGGCTAAAGCTAGGCCGTCCAGCATCCGGTTTAGCTCCTCCAACGACTCCGCCATTACGACTATGTCATCAGCGAATCGAAGGTGTGAGATGTAATCGCCGTTTATGTTGATGCCCTTACCTTTCCAGTCCAGTGTCTTAAACATATCTTCCAAGGCGCTCGTGAACAGTTTCGGGGATATAACATCCCCCTGCCTCACTCCTCTGCGCAGTTGGATGGGTTTGGACTGCTGGTCCTGTACTTGGACACTCATGGTCGCGGCGTCGTAGAGACATCTCAGCACCTCGATATAACGATAGTCTACTTGGCATCGCTGTAAGGATTCCAGAACAGCCCAGGTTTCGACAGAGTCAAAGGCCTTCTCATAGTCCACAAAGGCCAGACACAGGGGCTGATTATACTCTTCGGACTTCTGTATAATATGCCTCACTGTGTGTATGTGGTCTATGGTGCCATATCCTCCGCGAAACCCGGCCTGTTCCGGTGGCTGGAACTCGTCGAGTCTCCTGGCGAGACGGTTCGTGATCACTCGTGAGAACAGCTTATAGACGTGGCTCAGGAGTGAGATGGGTCTGTAGTTTTTAAGGAGGGTTTTATCTCCCTTCTTAAAAAAGAGCACCACCAAGCTCCCGCTCCACGCCTTTGGAGTTCTCCCACTGTGAAAGACGGCGTTGAAGAGTTTCTGTAGTTCCTGTATAACAGGGGCTCCTCCGGCTTTTAAAAGCTCTGATGTTATGCCGTTCTCACCGGGGGCTTTTCCATTTCTAAGCTGCCTCAGAGCCAGCACAATCTCGTCTTGACTGATGTCTGGCAGTTCGTCGGTATAGTGGCGTGTCAGGGTGGCTCTTGAATCGTGGTCGACTCGTTGGGGACGAGGGGCATGTGCAGCGTATAATCGGCCATAGAAATCCTCTATCTCGGCGGATATCTCCAGCTTCGACAAAACGGTCCTCCCATCGTGCGTTTTAAGCTTCGTCAGGTGGCTCCTGCCAAGCTGCTGAGTGAATACTTTGGACCCTCGGTTTCGCTCTATTGCCTCTTTAATGAGGCGTGTGTTGGAGCTCCGAAGGTCGCGCCGTACCATCTTCGCAATTCGCTTGTTCAGGTCTGACCTGTCTGAAGAAGTCGCTTGGGTGGTTTCCCGTCTTTTTGCCATCAGCCCGAGAGTCTCATCCGAGAGTTTGGATTTCTTGCCAGTACGCTGCTTTTGGCAGAATCTGATGCCCTCGTTCCTCAACGTTTCGACCAGATTGTGTAGGGTCTCGTCAGCGTCATCAGTGGGATCCAAGGCAATGAATCTATTCCCGAGAAGCTGCTGGAACTTCTCGGTGCCCGCCATGATCCGGATTGGGTTAGGTCGGAGCGTGGACTTCATCAGACGGTTTCTTTCAAGCTTTAAGTTGATATTCAGAGAGCCTCGGAGCAGTCGGTGATCAGATCCGGTATTAAACCTGTTGATCACTGAGACATCTCTGAATATGTGCTTGCTATCCGTCATGATGAAGTCGATCTCATTTTTAGTCACAGTGTCGGGGCTTCGCCACGTCCACTTCCTCTGGGGCGGTTTCTTAAAGAAAGAGTTCATTAAGAACAGCCCCTCCTTCTCAAGGAAGTTGACAAGCATTTGCCCCCTGTGATTCCTAACTCCATAACCATGCGAGCCTATTCGGGATTCGTTGCCAGTCCGGATTCCCACCTTGCCGTGAAAGTCCCCCATAACAACGTTGAAGTGAGCCTTGGTGGTGTTATGTAAGGCTTTGGATATGTCTTCGTACATATCCTCCACTTCATCATCCGAGTGTGCCGAGGTCGGTGCGTAAACCTGAATTACCTTCAAGCTGTACCGCTTGGACAGCCGAAGGATCAGGTACGCTACCCTGGTCGACACACTGGAGATTTCCTGAACGTTGTTAGAGAGGGCCTTGTTGACGAGGAAGCCTACGCCACCCTGGGATGTTTTATCACCCTCGCGAAAGTAGAGAAGATGGCCCGAGTCTAAGGTTACGGTGTCCTCCCCCTCTCTACGGACTTCACATAACCCCAGAACATGCCATTTAATGTTCTCTAACTCCACTTCCGACTGCGCTAGATGGTGATCAAGCCTCAGAGTGCGTCCGTTAAACGTAGCCAGGGTCAAGTTTTTAAGTAATGATCGGTAGCCTGCCGTAGCCCGGGGATTCTTAGCACCCCCTGCCCCGCCGTTACCATGGCCGCTACCATGGCCAGGAATAGCGAGGCGGCCGGGAACTAGGGGCCACTTTTTGGCGTGTGCAATCATTGGGGGGGGTAGTGCCCATAATCCCCACGCTGGGCATGCGGGTTGGGGATCGCAGTTTGGTGATATTATCGGTCTACGGGAGGCGCTGCTGCCCGCCCTCCAGTTTATGTCCCTTAGTCGCCTCTTACGACACCCACGGGAAGAAATGGGGTGGTGCTATTCTAGGCCGGCACCACACAGCCATTTATTTATAATCATTAATTTTGTTTAAAAAAACTATAAACCGACTTAAATTTTTACAGATTTCTCATGAATTTTCATGGATCTCATTGTCAGAACTGAACAAAATTACATTGGGAACCACACGGGAAGCACCAGCTTTCATATAAAAAAAAGAATCATGCAAATCGAACCACCCAGTCAAAAGTTCTGTGGTAACAAACAAATGAATTGAGAACCTCCTCCTTTTTTTGAAGTCGGTTAAAAAGTAGTTTGATAATTTTATTTTATAGAACTCGCAGGACAGCTAGTTTAGTTTTGGCAGCGTTACCCAAATTTCAATAAGGTATAGCAGATGTGGTTTTACAAGCAGTTACAACATCGATCAAAGTTTTCGCCGGGAAGCCGCGAAATACCTGATAACTATAAACAACATAGAGAAAACGTCTGAACAAATATCGGCAGATCGTACAAGCATTTGTCCCGAGGCGGGAATCGAACTCATACACTCCTGGTCGCAGGCGGACCTTCGCCCGCTGTGCCACAGAGGTCGTCAGATGTACACACGTGTGACAGTATCTGTTAGATAGGAAAGCTTCACAACAAGTTTTAAATCCAGTATCCACAGTTGTAACAATAAGGCCCGAAGCCTTATTGTTAGGTACAGCTGTCGATACTGGATTGTAATCTAGTTTCTCAATTACTGGCAGCGCCTCGCTGTTTCACCCGCGTAATTCCCGTTCCCGTGGGAATTCCGGTATAAAATATAGCCTAGTCTCTCTGAAAAGTAAGATTTTTAATGATCCCATCAGAACTGATTTATCTGGATATATCAGGGTAAAAAGTAGCCTATGTTTGATTTCAGGGCCAAAATTTCCGTTTTACCATTACAATATCAGCCCGATCCGTTCAGTAGTTTTAGCGTGAAGTGGTAACAAACATCCATCAATCCAAATATCCAAACTTTCACACTTAATTATAAATATGAATGTTTGTGATAAAAATCAGCGGCTAAAAGCCACACTTATTTCCAAACATAAAAATGTGTGTCCTAGAATGTCAACAAAAAGCCTACTCAGGCCGCCATAAAGCAAAAAATCCCCACGCGCCGCCGTGCCCAGAAGGAGTTTCATCTCAATTTTTAAATACCCCCATTCACATTAACATACAAGACAGCTCATTATGTAAACACAATACGGACAGCCCTGGGACCAGATTCTGATTGTCGAATAAAATGTCGTATCCTTCGACTTTGTCTGTAAATTCGATATAGAATCGCTTCGAAATTTTATCGAATGGTGGAACTAGATAGTGGGATCACTTGCCGAGAGTACTGTCCATATTCTACTCAATGTGTATGAGTCACTCCTACTTGCCCGCGGACTTAATGAAAACTACCGTAGTTCCTATTGTTAAAAACAGGACAGGGGATATCTCGGACAAGGGAAACTACCGACCGATCTCTCTTGCCACCACCATCGCCAAGGTACTGGACAGCGTGCTTGATTCTTACCTCCACGATTGTTTGGAATTACAGGATGCGCAGTTTGGGTTTCGACCCAGACTATCAACTGAAAGCGCGATTTTAGGACTCAAGCACACTGTCCATTACTATACTGAGCGTAGGACGCCGGTGTACGCCTGTTTCCTCGACCTCTCCAAGGCCTTTGATCTTGTATCATATGATCTACTCTGGAGAAAGCTGAGGGACAGGGGTGTACCGGCGGGAATATTAAAACTGTTCCAGTACTGGTATGCCAACCAACGGAACTGCATAAAGTGGGCCAACGTATTCTCGGAGGCGTACAGGTTGGAGTGCGGAGTAAGACAGGGGGGGCTGACCTCTCCGAAGCTCTTCAACTTGTACGTCAATGATCTCATAGCCGAGCTCAGCAGCATGCGTGTCGGGTGCCGCGTGGACGGTGTCAGCGTAAATAACATCAGTTATGCGGATGACATGGTGCTGTTGGGCCCGACTGCGGGATCTATCGGGGAGATGTTGAGGGTATGTGGTTCCTACGCTGCATCGCATGGCCTCACCTATAATGTCAAAAAGTGTGAATACATTGTCTTTAAGAGCGCCGGTGGGACTCCAGATAACGCTCGTGACTTGACCCTTAACGGTGTCAAGATCAAGCGTGTTACTCAATTCAAGTACCTTGGGCATGTCCTCACCGACGATCTTAAAGACAATGTAGACATAGAGAGAGAACGTAGGGCTCTGGCGGTCAGGGGGAACATGCTGGCCCGTAGATTTTCCCGATGCTCTGACGAAGTGAAAGTTACGCTCTTCAAGGCGTACTGTCAGAGCCTGTACACGGGTAATCTATGGGTTAACTACACTCGAAAATCGCTGGACGCCCTACGTGTCCAGTATAACAACACCTTTAGAATGCTGTTGAGACTCCCCCGTTTTTGTAGTGCCTCAGAGATGTTTGCTCAGAATCGAACGGACGGCTTTCACGCCGTTATTCGGAAGAAAACAGCATCCCTGATGAGCAGGACGAGAGCGAGTCACAACAGCATCCTACAAACTGTGGCAGGTCGTATGTCCCCCATATGGACACACTTTGTCCAATGTGTTGCTCCGGTGTGTGGATACGACAATTGATTTCATTTTATCCTAATATTATCCTGTTTTATTGTAATTTAAATTGTTTTAATCTGTTATATAATTTTAGCTAATGTAATTTAATTCTAATTTTTAATTTATATTTTAATTTTGATTTAATTTTATTGACATGTTTATAATTATTTAATTTTTGTGATATGGATTTTTATTATCTGAAATAAATAAATACAATACAATACAATACAATAGTGCCAAAGACCACTTTTTTGCATCTCCGAAAGTTGATTTAAATGAATTACTATAACAAAATGTCGAGTGTTTCTTATGAGAACCTTATTTATAATACCGCATCAGTCATCTACTCGTACCTTATACCTCAACCTCAACAGCCTATATTGGTCCTTTGCTAGACGCAGGCACCCCACCCTGATAAGCGCTTTCTTGCTGTTATCATATTTTGCACCCCGGCTCCCCCGAACCCCCTTCCTTATCCAAGAATTCAGTTTTTTTTATTCATTTACTTTGTAACATGATCTCGCTGCTAATATCTTGACTTCTGCTTCCATTTGATATGGGTATCGTTTTCGACTAAAATGGGGGTGAGGATTACGAATTTGATGGCGGCGGGCGTGAGACCCACGCGAGCTGCTTGCAGCTCGCACACTTATACAACTTATACAACAATATTCGCTCGCCTTGCTGTGCGACGTGTTTCGTATTAATAATATATAATGCCCATAATCACCATGCCGATTGGGAATCGTAGTTTGGTGACGCCACCGCTGCCCACCTCTAGATATCCCTTAGTCGCCTCTTACGGCACCCACGGGAAGTGTTGGAGTGGTGCAAACTTTAAGCCGGCACACGATAAGTAATTTTCGTATGTAGTGCCGAACGAACACTACTAAAGCTTAAGCAAAGGCCATTTATTCATAATAATACAATTCTAGTAATCACTCGACATTTTATGAGTTTTCGGCATATCTATCGAATAGATATACCGGCAGAATAGCCTCCGTGAATGTTTTTCAGGCGCTACAGCGTTCCAAAAGTGAAAAGGAACGGAGCGTGCCTGAACAAAGCCGCCTACACAATGGCGGGCGAACAATGCCAACTATGCTGCTTGTATCATTCGCAGATAAAGGATATCGATGGGTGACAACCCTAAGAAAGTGGGACTGGTGTGTTGAGAATAGAACGCGGTGAGTTTGAACATCTACGAGATATGACGTCACAGTTTCGTTGTTGGTCTAGTCTGCTTATAAATGTATCATATTTTTTATACCAGAAGTTTTGTGCTTTGCTTTGTCAATAACTAAGTAGGTACCTAATGAAGAAACAGCCATGTTCAATTTAAACTAATTAAGGTGTGCTGGTCAGTTAAGTATACCTATTTTCTTTTCCCGAAATAGGCTTGAGAAATAAAAACAAAGAAGATACAGTACGCTTTAGGTACAAAGATTTTTAATCAAATACAACATTGGAAGTACGCTGGTGTAAACCCTAACCCCCTTATTCATAATGGTCTGCTTAGATATAACAGCTGCTAAGTAGTGTTGTTTCTCAGTCTGACTTATGTCAATAGAAGAAGACAGAGCGAGATTTAGCAGTGTGCTAAGTTAGCAGACTATTATAATTAAGGGGGTAAAATTAAATCTTCCGTTAGAAATAAAGGGTTTGTCAGATGGCAGCCCTGTGATGGTGAGATTGCTGACACACAGTGATGGATGCTGAATAGGTTTGGTCTCAATTACCGCTGACAATTTGTTCTTTACTCAAGCTGAACTACATACATTACACTTTAGCACGTTTACTACTTTTAAAATGCTGGCGCGATCTCTGTTTTTTGTTTACTGGAGGCCTGGATTTGTGACATCGGCATAATTGATTATTAAAAACAAAAGACAATCGTCCCAGCTTTCTAAAAAAACTATCATTTAGCGTCAACGCGCGCAGGTCGTATGTCAATCAATCAGGTTTTCTTCAAACGCTTCGTGTTTCTGCTTCCGAAGCGTTTAGTTAGGGTGAAATAAGGGATTTAAAACTTCTTCAATGGGCTTCTTTTTTTTCCTTCATGGAACTTTGAACTTCTTCTGACTTGCTTTGTACTTTGTGGATGGTTAACTTCATACATATATATAATGGTTGTATGTCTGTCATTCTGAAACCGTAATTTAGACAGCTGTCATTTTGACTATAAAGTAGGCAATATTTAAAAAGATAGATAATCAATGATTGTCATACTTTTTATTGTCATACGTTGAGCGTTTATTTACCGTAGGCACAGATAATATAATATAATACTATACTAGTCCGTAGGTAATAAAATAACTTGGGTATACCTGAGTAATTTTATGTAAAAAAAGTAATTTTATTTAAAAGTACCTACCTACTTCTTTTCTCGTTTCTGTCAATCATAATGACCCATAGGCAAGGTGTTTTTGAAAATAGTTAATGTAAACAATTTCTATCGTTTACTGTACATAACTGGTATATTAGATAAGTAAGTACATAATATATGACCAGCGTATCTGTAATACTTTCAGAAGATTTAGAAAAGTGTTACGAGTAAAATAATTCCGTCGTCGTTGCGTTCTATACACAGAGCTATCAGAGCTAGCAGAAATTTAAATGTTACATAGATTACAAAATATCAGATTATCTCATGGGGGGGGGGGGTAATCCCCCATGAGATAATCTGATATGCATGCCCAGCGTGGGGATTATAGTATATCCCCCATATCTCATGGGGATTTCCACGAGATAACAGCTAAAAAAGGTTCTTATCAGGAGGAGGTCTGCGTCCAGCTTTGGACCAATATAGGTCTATAATCTCCACGCTGGGCATGCGGGTTGGGGATCGCAGTTTGGTGGTAGAATTGTTCTGCAGGAGGCGCTGCTGCCCGCTCCCGGAAGATGTCCCTTAGTCGCTTCTTACGACACTCTACTACTAACTAAGTAGGTAAATATGGAACTATTTTATTAATGACAAGGCCTCTGTACAGCCGATTAATTTAAATTTAATTTGTTATTATTATTTTATTTGTCTTGTAAATTAATTTTCTGACAAGGCCTCAATACAGCTGATAAACCCTATTATGTAATTGTATTTGTCTCATTGTTCTGTAAGCTTTTTTAAAAGATTTTAATTTGTTAATTTGACGTTACTAAGTGTTCCAATGTGTGTTCCCATGGTTTTAATAAATGAACTGAACTGAACTGAACTCGTGGGAAGAGTTGGATATAGATCTGATTTGGAATAATAGTACTTATTATACACTATATATATTATATATTTGCGTAAATATTAGACCTACCTTTGTACAAAGGTTAAATCCAAATGCGTAAGGATAAGCCGCCAATATAATAAATAATAGGTATCAAAAATTACAATCTTTATCGACAAAGAACACACTCGAGTCACATCACTAACTCACGACTACGAGCAGTGGTCTTACAACGCGGTTGAACGTATTCTGTGAGCTTCAATATGTTAATTATCCATTGCGGCATTGGAACTCAACGTTCGAATAGTCATTAGTACAGAGCAAGCAATGTGAACAGTTTACAACAATATCGCGACTGGCTATCAGTCATCATAATAAAGACGTTGCGAAATCAAGACATCAATCAACTTATTTTTAAAGTTTTAGTAAAAACATATTATTTTCAGTACTTACCTATGGTATGTGATTCCATTTGACTTAAAGTTCATATTAACACTTCTATTTTTGCAAATAACTATTGTTACAATACGGCATTTCCCTTGAATATCCGTCGTGGCCAACGTTCAAACTTCAACTAAATGACAATATTACTGCTGTGAGCGATGTGTTCTCGTTTTGAGCATATTACTGCGTCACCGGCCCCGCCCCCTTTTCATATCTTCTTAGTTTCTGTGATCTGTGGTTCTATAGAATGCATTACCGTGGCGGTCGTAAGGTAAGAATTGTCCTCAAATCGGGCCCTATGGATGTCGTAAGATCGTGCTGACTAAAAGACCTTATCCAAGGACGGACAGCAGTTTCTTACTGTATATATTATTCAACACATTCACTGCGATCACCATTCCGCCTGCCAAGCGTAGTGATTGTGCTAAAATCTCCCTTATTTGCGGGAGACTTGTTCAGTTTAAAAAAAAAACTATAAACCGACTTCAATTTTATGGTTTTCTCATGGATGCCATCGTCAGAACTGGACCAAATTGTAATGGGGTAGGGGGGGGGGAAACACCAGCTTTCAAATAAAGAAAGTATCATCAAAGTAGGAAAAAAAACAGTTGAATAAAGAACCTCCTCCTTTTTTGAAGTCGGTTAATACGAAGAGATAATGTATTGAGAGAATGAGAAAAAGATAAAACGCATTGATGGAGCCTCAAAATGAACGAGCCCACACCTAACAATTAAACTCCAAAATATAGAATGCATTGTAAAAATGAGAAAAGATAGAATACATTGACAAAATGAGCCTCAGAATGAACGAGCCATTCCCGACAATTAAATTCCCAACTAGCCTGTCTCAAACAAATTGGCAGCTCAAAGACGACCGCGCGGTAGGTATTAAAGTAGACGACACTTAGAACACAGCACATCCGACTCAGCTAACGACGGGCCCCAACAATGTGCCCTCTAGAGGTGGGAGGCCCCGAACAATCGAATGAAGACAATAAGCAGCGATACTCCGAGACAAAAAGAGGCGAAATAAAGGCTCACTTGTTTCCTGGCCGCATTGTGAGGAACGGGAGAGGGCAGAGACAAAAGCGTAATGTGCCACGGTCCCAAACAATGGCGCTCAGCCATTATTGTTACTGTGGCGCTTACGAATATGTAGCTGCGTTGCGAACTTGACATGGTGAGGTGGCCTTGCTGGAGCCTTTGTGTCTGCTTACAGTTACCAGCTAGCTGAGAGAATTAATAATATCAGAATGCTTTATTTCCGTTGGACCTTATAGGACTCCTCTTTAAAATCCTCTAAAATTCAAATTATATTAGTAAAACGTAGGTCCAGTATCTCCACTGTATAAAACAAAGTCGCTTCCCGCTGTCTGTCTGTCACTATGTTTGCTTAGATCTTTAAAACTACGTAACGGATTTCGTTGCGGTTTTTTAATAGATATAGAGATTCAAGGGGAAGGTTTATATGTATAAAACATAAGCATTTCACCCGTGCAAAGCCGGGGCGGGTCGCTAGTTATTTAATAAGTCAATAATAGCGCTCTCCAATTATTGTTCCTGTGGCGCTTACGATTATGTAGCTGCTTTGCCAACTTGACATGGTGAGGTGGCCCCTTTTGTGCCTGCTTACCAGTTACCAGCTAGATAGGAGATTGAATGATCATTCGTCAGTTGTAGGATGGTCATGTAATGACCATCCTACAACTGAAATGACATTATAGTAACTCAGAACGCTTGATAGCGCGCTAAACTCGGAATGGAAGGTTAGTTAGAACAAGGAGTGAATCTTATCAAAGCGAAAAGAGAGAGAAAGTACCTGGTTGCTTGGTTGGCATTCGGTTACTTTCGCCGCTCACTTGCGGGGTAGTCGGCCCAAGAAAGAATAGTGTGCGGAAATATCATCAAACTTGTTCCAGGAAATACGTGTTTTTCAGTAAGCCTTACAAGTTTGCGAAATAAAACTTTGTCGGTTATAATCTCCATTACATTGCTCGAATGGCTGATACTAAGAAGTCATATAATTATATGCTGGTAAAATCGATACCTATAGCCATTGATTTATTTAAAACGAAGATGAGGCACTGGTTGCTCGAAAGTGGCAACCTCTAATTGTGTAAAATTGTGTTCTCCCACCTCAGTCACCGTCTGACCGGCGGCACGGGCGGTCGTGATTCGCGTGAAATATTGTTGTCTCAGTCTCACTTCGGTCCTAGATACGTCTTTCCGTCTTTGTTCTTCTTTGTATTGCACAGGACTGGAAATATAACTATGAGCGTATGTGTTTGCGTGTAGTTGTAACACATGCCAATTTTTGAGTAAGCGCTGGGAGAACGTAACCTATCTTCCTTTTTTAAATCAATGCCTATAGCAGCTAGATTGAATGATTTCAAGACCAGAGAACCAAAGAATCGAATTAATTACTTTAATAGAAAAAGTCTTTTACTTGGATATTTTTTATGGCAAAGATTACCTAAGTAAGTACAATAAAATATATGTAAAAGTATTAAACTTACCAATACTTTTTCTTCTGCCTGTTCCAAACCTGTAAAAGAAAAATAACAATTATTAAAACGATAAGACCGCGGGCAGAAACTAGTCAATTACATCAGTCATCTTGTGCCCATAATACAACCTCAGCTTGGAGCTAGTGTGAGCTCACAAACTTCGTTTGGCAACAAACACGGCGCTGTCTTACTTCGGAAAGGGCCTATCTAACGATAGGTATAAATCTTTGCTATTTCCAGTTCAACTCTGATTAGAAAAAGACATGTATTCGTTTACAGCATAATTCGTTCTCAAATAACTTTGACCGGACAAGATGCAATTATTTTGCAATAAAACCCCACCGCTAATTGTATAACCCTCGTGTGTTCAGGGAGCATCATTTCGGTATCGGTCAAAAATACCCGCTCTTTGATCTCTGCCTATATGGTTTGTACGAGTACCTACTTCAGTGGTTTACCCAAGCGCATTTTAGTAGATAGGTATAAGTGAAGATGGGTTGTAGCTAGAAACATAAATAAATCTGGATAGGATCAAGTAAAAACTTACAGTGCATTCCGAGTTAGGCTAATACCGATATTAGCGATCTCAACGATATTTAACGTTCCAAGTTAGATATCACGATATTGACAGTCGAGTGCTATCATTAATTCGGAACAGTAAACGCGCTCACGGTCACGTGGTCGGGTGTCAAATGTCCTCAGGTACAATTCGATGAATGTAAAAACTCCGTGGCGACTCCTTCCCTGGGAGGTCCTAGAGCTACCCGAAGTCATCTCATACACCAGAACAGCCAACAGGCTAATGAACAGCTCTTGAGATGAGAAGCCAGGCTCTCTGAGCGACTGCACACGACTCGAAAGCTTTTCTCGGCGTAGCATCCGGAAAAAAGAACTATAGTTAGTTTCCTGCCTGCATTTGACAACATAGAGTCGAATGTTAAAGACCACTGATGATGATGATGAATGTTGTTGTGAGTTTTGACAGAGTAAATGTCAGTTTTGACAGCGCGCTCACAGTGATTTCAGTTGTAGGATGGTCATGTAATGACCATCCTACAACTGAAATGACATTATAGTAACTCAGAACGCTTGATAGCGCGCTAAACTCGGAATGGAAGGTTAGTTAGAACAAGGAGTGAATCTTATCAAAGCGAAAAGAGAGAGAAAGTACCTGGTTGCTTGGTTGGCATTCGGTTACTTTCGCCGCTCACTTGCGGGGTAGTCGGCCCAAGAAAGAATAGTGTGCGGAAATATCATCAAACTTGTTCCAGGAAATACGTGTTTTTCAGTAAGCCTTACAAGTTTGCGAAATAAAACTTTGTCGGTTATAATCTCCATTACATTTGCAAGGTTTCTTTTTAAATATTTTCTTTACTTTTACTTTTACCTGCTACTGTTTGAAATATAGTTTTTCATTTATAACCATAGATATGTTTAAAGTAAGTTCTTTGTTAACATTTCCTGAAATAAAAACTTTTATTTTATAAGATAAGTAGGTAGGTAAATATTGCCGTCAAATTTATAGTTTAAAATTTGACTTGTCTAAGTGCTTCAAAGTCAAAGTCAAAGTCAAAGTCAAATCGTTTATTTCTTTAGACTTACAAAATAAGTACTTAGACAAGTCAAATTTTTACTATATAAACAGCTTGATAAATAGTTATTACTATCAACAAGAAATAAGGTGCAATTGACTTTAATTCACTTCAATTTTTTGTCCACTAGCGGAAGGAGTGAAAAAGAAACCACTAGCAAGTCCATCGCTTATCAACTAATACAATCTTAGGATAACTAAGTCTAACTGGTCTTACATATATTGTCTGTATGGAACTGGGCGACATCCGGCCAAACATTAACATCATTTACGTAGTCATCTACGGAGTAATAGGCTTTCTTGGTAAGATTTCGTTTTATGTACAGTTTAAATTTACGAATAGGGAGCTCAGTTGCTTCAGATGGAAGCTTATTATAGAATCTTACGCAATTGCCCACAAATGATTTCCCTACCTTTCGTAATCTATATGATGGGATGTGTAATTTGTTCTTGTTTCTTGTATTTTTATTGTGAACATCACACCTTTTCATAAAGTTATCTCTGTTTTTGTGTGTATACATTAGATTTTCATAGATGTATTGCGATATTACTGTTAAAATATGTATTTCTTTAAATAATTCCCTCAACGAGTCACGTGGATTTAATTTATAAATAGAGCGTACCGCCCTTTTCTGAAGAACAAAGATAGTCTGGATGTCAGCTGCCTGTCCCCAAAGCAAAATACCATAAGACATAACACTATCGAAGTAACTGAAGTAAACTAACCTAGCTGTATCTTCATCGGTAATGTATCTAATTGTTCGAACCGCATACGCTGCTGAACTAAGTCTGTTTGCGAGTCATCAATTTGCGGTCTCCATTGAAGAGAGGAATCAATATGTAACCCTAGGAAAACAGTTGAGTCTACAAGGTGAACAATCTCATCCTTTAGCATTATCTTAGTTGGGAGCTCTGTTACATTTGGTAACAACATTTTATGCATTTGGTGTTTGAAGCATTGAGTAAGAGGTTATTGGCGGTGAACCAATCTAGTATTTGTGAAAGAGAATTATTTACATCGTCATAATTATGTTTATTTCTGTCAACTTTAAAAATCAATGAAGTATCATCAGCAAATAAGACTATATCACAGAGATCTTTTGCTAGAAATGGGAGATCATTTACATATACTAAAAATAGAAAAGGACCCAATATTGATCCTTGCGGGACTCCTAAATCGATTTTTGATCCCCTAGATCTTTCTTTACCAATATCTACTTTTTGGACTCTATCAGATAAATATGATTGCATAAGGTCCAGTGCCTTGTTTTGAATTCCATAATGTCTTAGTTTATTTATTAATGTACCATGATCAACGCAATCAAAAGCTTTAGAAAGGTCACAAAATACACCAATAGCGTTTTTCGCTCTATCCCATGCATCCAATATGTGCTTTAATAGAACTGTACCAGCATCAGTTGTCGATCTACCCTTGGTGAAGCCAAATTGATTTTTATGTAACAACCTATTGAGGTTGAAGTGAGAGGACAACTGTGTGAGAATAATTTTTTCAAAAACTTTACTCATTGCAGGAAGTATTGAAATTGGCCTGTAATTGGCCGGATCAGTGTGGCCACCAGATTTATAAAGAGGAACCAGTTTACTATATTTCATGAGATCAGGGAAAACTCCTGCATCAACACAACTATTGAAAAAAAATGCTGGATAAATTCACATTGCATTATTTAGCCCCAACCAAGCTAAACAGAGCTTGTAAAATATGTAGATACTAAACTGATAAAGTTAAATTATTATACCTTCCACATAGATAGTTTTTTTTAGTATAGGTACATAAAAAACAACAAATATCTGCAAATCGTACCTACAAGTCCAAATCGAACCTGGGCGTCGTCGGCGTCGCGTCGTCGCAAGCATCCCTTCGCCCGCTACGCCACAGTAGTCGTCAGTGATTTTTTGTAAGGCTTAACAATAAAGTTTTCGACTTCTGAAATAAAATTATTTCAGGACTTGTGTTTTTAAAATTACGAGGAAATAACCAAATCCTGTTTTTATTTTGTTAAATTCTCTTCTAAAATAATAATTTCTGAACGGTTTAAGATTTAGAAAAAGTACTAGAAACGTAGGTATCTATCCCATGGAACAGATTTTTGTATTAATGAAATGCCTATGTATTATTTATTTATTTATTCATTGATAATGGACGAGCAGCCTGTGGCTGATGTGTCCATATCACACAGTGCTAAATTTAGTCATTGCGTCACTTTTTTTAGTTTGTTTTTGTTGTCTTGTAAACAGTTGTGAAGTTTATTCTTAGAGGCGTTTATTGATGTGGCTGATATAATACCTTCTGGTAATAGGTTCCAGTTATGAACCACTCTATTGCTTATAAAATGGTGCGCTGCAAGGGAAAATTATTCTAGTTTTGGACCTACGTCTATGCAAATTTCAGCTCGATTCGTTCAGTAGTATTGCCGTGAAGAACAAACAAGCATACATCTTTCCATCCAATCTTTTGCATTTGCAATATTAGTGTAAAAATCAGCACCACCATTATCTTCGCTCAACTTCAGTGAAAACCGGCCCTAAGCACTCCAGGGCGGGCGGTAAACCATATTTTTGGGCGGGTACGTGCAACTTTCGCTCTGCCAGCATTGAATAGCCGGCTCGCATGAGACGTATCAAATTCAATCTTCCGCTGCTTCATGGATTGCAATATTAAAATTGGATTTCATCGCATATACGATACAGTATTAAAATGAGAATAAGATGAATGGAATTTTGCTGGCGGATGGGAAGCCAGGTCTTTAGATGGAGAGTTAACTCATAGAAATATTGAAATTCTTATAAAAGATGGTTTGTATATGGTTTAAACAGCGCAAGAACTAACTTGATAAATTAGGAAGGTATGTATTGATATAGGTTTTTTATTTTCAATGTACATAATATATGCACATAACGGCACTCAGAGGACTGTTTCCTCTGTTCCCTGTTCCCTCGATCATGGGCAAGGATTATGCTAATGGAGGCGGAAAAAGAAGTGTCTCATTTTGAATTGTTTGGGTGGACATCCTGTAATTGAATGAATACTGTACTTATTGGAGTTTATTGGCGTTTTCAAAACATTTCAGAAGAACATCTTGTGGATAGGCTTTAGATGAAGCACAGGTCCAACTGCACACGGGTAGGATCCCAGGAGTGACCTCATCATATAGGGCAGTAACATGATGATGGGTTCTGCCCGGACCGTTACGGGCACAATGTAACGTGCCACACAGCGTTCGCGCAGTCTGTACGGGCAAAGAAGGCGGTCACAACGAGACGGATTATATAACACGGAGCGAAACGTATCATGCTCGCTGCGAATGATACATTACGTTGCGACGTGTAACACGGAGTTGCCCGGGTTTAGGTTCCTTCCGCCCAATAACAAGAATTTATGACAAGCACTAGCTTCAATTAAAGTTTAAATGCTGACGTGCGCTTAGGTGGTCAGCCATTGTTGCGTCACAATGCTGCTTAATGAGATCGGATCCACTGGACAATGGCCGCCCCCACGATTTTATTAATTAATTCATTACAATAGAACCGAACCTGAGTTTCGGACCACTATCTGGCTTTTGTTGTAGAGATAGTGACTTTGCAAGATTGGCTTTGGATTTTCTGAGTGTGACTAGATTCATACGTCAGCCCAGATCGACTGCTGCAAGAACAAAATGGACAGAATTTCCTTGTAAAGGTTATAAAAACATTATCAAACATAATACAAGAGATAATGAGGCTTTCAAAGTATTTGAAAGTAGATTCGTTTTTTAAATAAATTCTACAAAGGACGGGATTTGTTTGAGCAACTTCTAAGAAACGACAACTTTCGTAGGCGTAACTATTCTGTGTTTTAAAATGTATTAATTCTATTTGATTTGACTAAGTGTTTCCTGTGAATCTATAGTATGAATAAATGAATTGAATATTCAAACACCCTAATGTGATATTTTTGCCACTGTTAAATGTATTATGTCTACCTACTATAAAAACTAACGTGGTTTCACGAATTCATTATGAATGTAAGCGGGTTAAGTGCGAACCTACTTTGAGTTGGAAGAACACCAACGCTTCATCCCTTCTCGATGACCAAATTCAATTCTTTATTGAGACCATATTAAACTTAAGTTATTAAAATGTATCGGAATCAAATATGGACCCTACTAGGGCATAGCAAGATAAATGTACTAGGTACAGTTATAATATAACTAAGGTTTAAATAGGTAGTTAATAAAGGACTTTATCAGCTTGAGTGGATCACGTCGCGCCTGCCCAGCGCACTCACAAACACAAACTATGTTCGCAGTTAACCCGCTTATGTTTATAATGGAGTATGTGTGTCGTTTAGGTAAAACTGCGATCTGGTGCCAATTTAGCATTTGCACCCCCCAACTCTTTCCGCGGGTGTCGTAAGAAAGGACTAAGTAATATCCTCCAAGTGGCGGGCAGCAGCACATCCTGCAGAATAAATCCACCGATAAATTGCGATAAACTGATCCCAACCCGCAAGCCCAGCGTGGGGCAAACGTACTGAAAGACGCCCTTGGATGCTCATGGGATGGCAACTTGCGAAAGACTTCAGACAGGTGCTGGGTGTGGCAAACTGAAAACAGGGCGCTATGGCGCTCAATAGGGGACAGCTATGTCCAGCAGTGGACTAATATAGTTTGATGATGATGATTCTATGACAAGCTTCCATCTGAAGCAAGTGAGCTCCCTATTCGTAAATTTAAGCTGTACATAAAACTAAATATTATCTCTCTCTATATAAGAAAGCGTATTACTCCACAGATGATACATTGATGATGTTAATGCTTGGCCGGAAGTCGCCCAGTTCCGCACCGACAATAGTATGTAAGAACATAAATTAGTTGTGTTAGATTCTTATCTACTCCTAAGTCGCATTAATTGTAGACTTAGATATGCAAAGATTGTATTAGTTGATATGCAAAGATCACTTTTTCCGCTAGTGGACAGTGAATTAGAGTCAATTGCACTTTATATATTTTTTGATAGTAATTACTATTTATCAAGCTGTTTGTATAGTAAAAAATTGACTTATTTTGTAAGCCTCAAAAACTAAGTAACCGATTTGACTCTCACTCTAACTCTGATGATAAAAGCCAAAAAGGCGCCTAACAGCGGAGGCTGGCAGGCTTAATGTGATGTGATACGATATTGGTGCAACTTTAGTGCACCTATACGTTGCAATAGATTTTCGATTCGCCAAAATAGCTGTGAGCATACATGCCTAGATATTGCCATAAGCAAATAGAACCAAACAGTTCGTATTTGACGAGCTAGCAGATACGTACTTCATTTGTTTTCATACAATGTTGTCTGAAATTGTGATCCATCATGAACTGAATAACATCGCTGTGAATAGTTAGCGGGTAGCTTATGCTGGGACCAGTTTAGCCAGATCCGTAGATCCACCCCATCCCTTCTGGATAAGGATAGTATTTTATACGACAGGGTGTCTCTTTATTCTGGTAGTTTCGTACCATTGTTGCTTTGGATCGAGTGCGAATTGTCACAGGCAGTCGGATGATTTTATCAATCGCTTATTATTCAACTGCTAACAAATGGATGACTCATTTTGATGAGATGGAATGGGGTAGATTTTGTTATAGTTTTGTATGAATCTGGTAAGAACGGACCAGCAGTATTCTTCAGACTATATAGGTCTGAAGAATGCTCTATCAACTCTATAATCTATCCTATAGACCTAGCGGTCCTATAGACCGCCATATACAATAGGAATTTTTTTGACGAAGAAATAAAGAATGGTCTTAAAATTTGATACCCATTCAAAGATTTTCAAAAAATTAAGTAGAATGAAAATAGGCTATGACCAACTGATGTGAGTACTAAAATAGTCATTTCCTATAGTATCTACACATATTATACAAGAGGAAAGATTTTATTGTTTGTTTGTATTGAACAGGCTCCGAAATTACAGGATCTTTCGCCATTAGAAAGCTTACTTTTAGAGAGTGACATAATATGATAATAATATATCCCGGAATTCCCATGGGAGCGGGAACTACGCGAGGCGCTGCTAGTCACACTAATATTATAAAGGCGAAAGTTTGTATGGATGTATGGATGGATGGATGGATGTTTGTTACTTCATAAATCAGTTCCCGTGGGATGAAAATCACCTTTTAATGTTTCCATAGGAACAACGCGTGCGAAGCCGCGGGGCGCAGCTAGTATGTTATAAAGAAAGAGTGCAAAGGTACCTGATTTTGTATACTCAACAAACTTTAAATTAAATGTAGTAGAGTTTATAGATTATTTTTGACATCATATTGCAGTATAATACAGAATGTGTATGGAAATGGTTGTGTCTGTGGGTTATGGTAGATGGTGCTGGTTGTTCCCCAAACAGCCCTTTGTGATTGGTAAGTATGTGGTTGGTGGTCAAGGAAAGTCACTGGTTACTGTATGTATGGACTATATTCACAAGACACACGTTATACTAGTTATTTATGGTAATTATGGTAAAATGCATTGATTTATTAAAAAGGGAAGATAGGTTACGTTCTCCCAGAGCGTTTACTCAAAAATTGGCATGTGTTACAACTACACGCAAACACATACGCTCACAGTTATATTTCCAGTCCTGTGCAATACAAAGAAGAACAACGACGGAAAGACGTATCTAAGACCGAAGTGAGACCGAGACAACAATATCTCACAATATCGAATAACTACCGCCCGTGCCGCCGGTCTGACGGTGACTGAGGTGGGAGCACACAATTTTACTTAATTAATTTGAGGTTGCCACTTTCGAGAAACCAGTACCTCATCTTCCCTTTTATTAAATCAATGGTAAAATGGTATGAAATGGTTGGAATGGTAATGTTGGGTTGGTCGATCGCGAACTGAGTATAATTAGGTAAACGCGAGCGGATACGTATTCAACTGCAAGCGCAGCTAAATGCATAATCTGCTGCGAGGTCGGTTTACCAGAACAGTGTAGGTACCACAGAGGTCTCAGGACACAGAGGTCACAATGGGTTAGTTACAGTTTGTTCAACCTCTGTGGCGTGGTGGGCGAAGGTCCGCCTGCGACGCAGGAGGTTGCGAAGTCGATTCCCGCCTCGGGACAAATATTTGTACAATCTGCAGATATTTGTTCAGGGCGTTCTGGATGTTTTCTATGTATAATAAAAAATATCTAATTATGTAGTGTATTGTGATATGTACATTAGTTATCTAGTACCCATAACACCAGCTCTGCTTAGCTTGGGGGGGGCTAGATAATGCTGTGGAAATTGTCCAGCATTATTTATTTATTTATTTATTTATTTATTTATTAAAGACCAACAGTACAATATATTTAAGGTTTACATTATAGTGTATTACATTTTAACAGCCCTTACAGGTCTTTCAAAATATATTAGTTACGTGATTATGTTCCTAAAAATTAATACAAAACTCAAAGAAATTTAAGTGCAACAAAAATCTTTTACATGTACATTTGACTTTTAACAAAATTGAGAAAACTGCTTATTATTAATAATAACATTTGACTTTTAACAAAATTGAGAAAACTGCTTATTATTAATAATAACATTTGACTTTTAACAAAATTGAGAAAACTGCTTATTATTAATAATAACATTTGACTTTTAACAAAATTGAGAAAACTGCTTATTATTAATAATAACATTTGACTTTTAACAAAATTGAGAAAACTGCTTATTATTAAATAATAACATTTGACTTTTAACAAAATTGAGAAAACTGCTTATTATTAATAATAACATTTGACTTTTAACAAAATTGAGAAAACTGCTTATTATTAATAATAACATTTGACTTTTAACAAAATTGAGAAAACTGCTTATTATTAATAATAACATTTGACTTTTAACAAAATTGAGAAAACTGCTTATTATTAATAATAACATTTGACTTTTAACAAAATTGAGAAAACTGATTATTAAATAATACAATACAAAGTTCTTATTACAATTTTTCAACTAAATAGTTTAGTTTTGATAATTATTACTTAACGAGTAGTGAAATAAAGAGATACGAATGAATATTTGATTCGTAATGCTTTACTGGTAATCGGATAATATTAAGTCAGTAATACCCTTTCTAAATTTATGCTTGCCTAAATAAAAGATATCTACATCGGAAAAACGTTTATTAACAAATTCGGTACATAACGGCATTTTTGGCATAATTAGTAATACTAGTAGGCACCGAAAATAGTTTAGTGTGGCGGGTACGTTTAAGTGGTACATTAAAGTTTAATTTAGCGATAAGTGTGGGAGCATCAATGTGACTGTTAGCTATGTTATATAATAACATACCATCAAGTAGGGTGCGTCTGTCTTCTAGGGACATAAGTTTATGAATGTTGCAACCATCTTTATAGTTACAGTAAATCCGTTTTTTATAGTTAAGATGTTTGATAAATTTCTTTTGTATGTTCTCAATTTTATTTTTATAGGTGATATGGTGATTATGATTATTATTTATTAAGTTAAATGTAGTAGAATAGATAGATTAATTTTAACATCAAAGTGCAGTAGATATAATACAGGCTTGTTAGGTATCAAGTGCGTGTTAAGTCGAGTTGATTTTTAACCGACTTCAAAAAAAGGAGGAGGTTCTCAATTCGACTGTATTTATTTATCTTTTTTATGTTTGTTACCTTAGAAGCTTAGAACTTTTGACAGGGTGGTCCAATTTTCATGATTCTTTTTATATGAAAATTGACCCATTTTAATTTGGTTCAGTTCTGACAATGCGATCCATGAAAATTCATGAAAAATCCTTTTTATCCCATAAATCAGATCCCGTGGGATAAAAAACACCTTTAAACGTTTCCATAGGAAAACAAGTGGGAAGCCGCGGGGTGCAGCTAGTATTGAAATAAAGACTTTTTGATTCTTGATTTTTGATTGACTTTTGGTAGTCTTATGTCCAGCAGTGGACGGCATCACCATACATCATCAACCTTCCTATTATTCCACAGCTGGACAAAGGCCTCCCCTAATGAGCGCCATATTGCCCTGTCTTCACCTTGTCGCATCCAGCATGCCTGCAGTCTATCACAGGTCGCGAGCCCACCTGGCTGGAGGGTGTCCCACACTACGTTTACCTAGTCGCGGTCTCCACTCAACAGCACGGTGGACAGTAGCATATGTGTAAACAACGTAAGATGATGATGATAGTCTACAACACGGCGTTAATAACACAATTCCGTTCGATCAGTTTGTCTGAGTTCACAGTTCCATTGTAAAGGAAAGCATTGTGCGAGTACAATCGCGCTATTACGCAGCATTGTGACAATGTTAACATATCGTTATCACGATCAGCGCCATCTATTGTCCACCGAACAGGACTATTGTGATGGAGTTTTATTTCTGGAGGGGGTTGGATCGATCGGTGGAGGGAGGAAATGAGCTTAAATTGCTTTCTACGTGCTTTGATTACCTACCTGATTATATTTTGAGGAACCTGTGTTGAAAAGTCTTGATCACAATCATAGACAGGACATCTCAAATAAAATTTTGAAATTCCATCGTATAGTTTGTGATACCTTTTAAAAGCTATTTTTTGAATACCTCTGTTTTATATTGTAGTTTAGGCAGAGATGCGATAATAGATTTTAGTGGCCACAAAGGGCGACTTCGTGTCTCGCTTTTGTTTTCAAAATAAAACTATTACTTTACTACTATTAAGAATCAAACATAGGCTGTAGGTAAGTATATCATAGGAACAAAGAGTGCGAAGCCGCGGGGCGCAGATAGTAGCTTATAATAGGAATCACAAACTTTTTGATCGATTTTTGAAATTTCCTGTGTTAAACGTAATAATAATAAGATAAAATAAGTGGCGGCACCACTTTGACTCGGGCATGCACCTTTAACGTTAATAAAGAGACGTGATAGTGTCTCCTTTTTCCATACAATTTGAAAAAGCGCCTCTATCGTATCTCATACACACACTAACCTTCATGGCCCAAGACGCGGTGCCAATCTCCAGCTCCGTGTAGCCGTGAGGCTGGGCAGCGAAGTTATACATTATACACTAACACCTTCATGGCCCAAGACGCAGGTGCCAGTCTCTATCTGCCCAGCTCTGCGGCGCGCCCCTGCGGGTCGCATCGCAGAGCCCCTGCGGGTCGCATCGCAGAGCTGGGCAGTGAATGCGTTATACATTATACACTAACACCTTCATGGCCCAAGACGCAGGTGCCAGTCTCTATCTGCCCAGCTCTGCGGCGCGCCCCTGCGGGTCGCATCGCAGAGCCCCTGCGGGTCGCATCGCAGAGCTGGGCAGTGAATGCGTTATACATTATACACTAACACCTTCATGGCCCAAGACGCAGGTGCCAGTCTCTATCTGCGTGGAGCTGCGGCGCGCCCCTGCGAGACTGGGCAGCGAATACGTTAAAGCATAGGCATTCTCACCACTCTGTGATCTAAAAACATATTCTTTTAGCAATGTGGTCCCATTATGCACACAAAATTTTGCCGGAGATTAGGCAGTCAAAAAAACAGACTAAGAGATATCCACCGGGGGCGGGTGCAGCGCACCCTTCAGAACTGCTTCAGATCCCCAACATGCATGCTCAGCGTGGGAGCTCTGGCATTACCATCTATAAGAGGTTGCGGGTTCGATTCCCGCCTCGGGACAAATATTTGTACGATCTGCAGATATTTGTTCAGGGCGTTCTGGACGTTTTCTATGTACAATAAAAAATATCTATGTATGTAGTGTATTCTATTATGTTATATCAGTTATCTAGTACCCATAACACAAGCTCTGCTTAGCTTGGGGCTACATAATGCTGTGTGAATTGTCCAGCATTATTTATTTATTTCAGAGCCAATAAAGCCCTTATCGATGGAGGCCTATGTCCAGTATTTTCCAGCAGTGGACTGTTATAGGTTGTTAGTGTGATATGATGATCGTATTAAAGCTGGAGATAATGCAGTCCTTTCTTATTCGTTGGTAAGATTGGTGTAGCCGCAACCATGCCTTAACCAATCACTTTTGCCCTACGTGATATAAATTTTACCAATTCTGCAAATCAATATCCACTTATTTACATAACAATAACTCATCAAACATCGGAAGTGTTGATTAATGTGTGGCAGCCCAATCGTTGTGGCAGCGAAAGTAACTGAACATGATGTGTTCATGAAAGTTTTCAAAAGTCGGTGAGCAACCTTCTGACACAATAATGAAGATAAAGGAGGAATCGATATGGATCAGTTGAGCTACCTGTATGTATGCAACAGTCTGCACTAGTCTGCAGTTAGCTCAATTGTTGCAATTGTAAACACTACATTTAATTTATTTGATTGTATTGTAATTAATAACGTATTGTTTAGATAATGGAGTAATAAAATAAAGATAAAACTGCAACCCGACTACGTAAAAGTTGCGTTGAAGAAGAAACACTATTTCGCGGATTATTTCTTCACGTTCACGCACAAACAGAACACAAATATCTATTGAAGGTAAATCAGTGACAGAAACAAGGCAGGAACCTGAATCTCGAGAATGTTTAACAAATTATGAGGAACAAAACAGAGATTGAAAGAAGCTGCTATTGCAGGAACATTCTACTCCAAATTATTTGTATACAACCGTGAGAGAAGAGATAGCATTGTTCGAGAGTTATCTGTCGCTGGCTTATCAGTATTTGGTGACCATGCCACCTACCAGTTTGGAGTTGGAACGTATATTTTAGTCTTCGGTATAGTATGTGATAAAACTGCGCTCGTCTTGGGTGAAAAAACCCTAGATCCTAGTAAAATAAGTAAATGTTTACCATTCAGATCTCCACAGCCCCGGAATACCGCTGATTTTCGCTCTCTCATACAAACCTAATTTGTTATTCATTTCTAAAAGGCAAGTTCGATTTAAATAAAATTTACCAGGCACGTAGGTAGTACCTAATATAATTGGATAGTGATATAACTACCTTACTGCTCTCCTGTACAAACGTAGTTTGTCGTTTATTTCAAAATGACGTCTGACTCATATGAAATGAATTTTACAGGTAGGTACATCGCTATCCGATTATAATACCTACAAAGAAATTATGTAATACTATACAAAATTTAACAGAATTTTTTTAGTTGATTATTTGTGAAAACTACTATTTTTGTAGTGCTAAAGTTTGATTTATTTTGTTTATTTTCCCTTTGCAATAATGTGTATTTGAGTTGACTAGCTGAAATTACTTTAAGTATTTATAAAAAGGGATTGTTTCTAGGCATTTTTTTTAGGAAAAAAAAATAAAAATAAATAGCTGTGATTTAAAATTCCCTGTTTGATTTTTGACCTTGTTGAATTTTTTACTAACAAAATTCTAATAACGCTTTATTGGTGTTTAACTCATGAAGGTAATGCCCATAATTCCCACGCTGGGCATGCAGTTTGGTGGAAGATTTGTTCTCCAGGCGGCGCTGCTGCCCGCCCCCCAGAAGATATCCCTTTGTTGCCTCTTACGACACCCACGGGAAGAATTGGGGTGGTGCAAATTCTATGCTGCCGGCACCACACGACATACAGAGTGTCAACCTTATAATTTATGACGTTGACACCCTATGTTTTTGGATTTTTAACCGAACTACCAACGCCCAACCCCCCTCGGGCTATGATGAGTCACATAACATAACCCACCTCCATTGGTACTCATAGTTCGGTAAAAATTCTCAAACTTTCAGTTAAAAGTTATGAAAATGACATCAAACGAAAAATTTCGAGTTCCTGTTATACAAACTTATCTAACAAAAGTTTTGTTAGGTAAGTATTACGGAATTCAAATACAATTACAAACATTACTAACCGAAATGTTTAAACAGTACTTTAAAAACTTTTGTAGTTTGGCGAATTTATTATGAAACAGGAAAATAACAAACAAGAAATGAAGAAAGTAGGTAAATTCAATCACATTTAAAATTTTCTGTTGTTTAAAGCTTCGCTTTTAACATGTTTACACTGGTCTCCTTATAATATTAGCAAATAAATAATACTCGCTCGACAATTCACGCAGCATTACCTAGCCCCAAGCAAGGCAGAGCTTGTGTTATTTATGGGTACTAGTAGATAACTGATATATCTACATAATAGAATACATTAGATAAATATATATGTTTATTATACATAGAAAACTACTAGAACACTGAACAAATATCTGAAGACTGTACAAACAATTGTCCCGAGGCGGGAATCGCAACCTCCTGCCTGCGTCGCAGCGCAGGCAGACCTTTGCCCATCGCGCCACAGCGGTCGTATAATAGGGGAATCCTATTCTGTTTAGACAGGTGAATAGCTTTATTGTCTCACACGAGTTGTTCAGCTACTATTGCCGTTCGGAATTTAGGTTAGACAATGCCAAGGGTAGCGAGCGGATAATCAGACGATACGGGTTATCAATTTCCTATTGTGACTTTACAGTTCACTGAATGTGTCAACAGGGTTCTAATTAGTATAATCAAGTACCTACTTTGTAATCTATCTAACCAGCAGCGGACGTAGCCAACCGGCGGCATTCGCTATGCGCTTCATATTTTGAAAGTTTTGCAGGGAAAAATTCAAAACAGATCCCGTGACATTTCTAAGGCATATCGCTGGTTAAATGCTAAAGTACCACAAATCAAAAACCGTGAAAATCGTTTTTGTTGCAAAAATGAGATTTAAAATAGTCATTTTATAGTATGAGAAGAAGACACTTTTCATTTTCGCATTAAAAACGACCAAAAAACAGTTGTGGCAGTTTAGCATTAATACACTTTGGCGCCAAATTTCAGAGCTAAGCAGCCATTTTGTAAGTTGTGTTTGAGTGTTCTGCGGGAACACACGTAAGTTAACTTAAATTTATATTCAAAAGAACCATATTTCGGAATGTGGTCCTTTTGCATATAAATCAAAGTCAAAATAGAATTATTATTTTTTGTGCAAAGGTAACACATTCCGAAATGTGGTACCTTAGCACGAGAAATTTTACTGTTATTACATTATGTGTATGTTCAAAAGTGTTATTTTTGAAATGCGTTTGTTTTGCACAAAATTTTTCGGGAACTTAATCATTTGCCTAGAGCCTAAACGTCACTTATGACAAATTAATAGAACCAAACAGGAAGAAATTCAAAGCTCGACGGAATTATAAAAGCGCACAGCCACTGACCGATTCGATCGAATCAACTTGCATTCATGAGGTGCCAAGAAGCTCCAGCGTTGATATGCAATCAACAGTGTTGATGCGGTTTATCCAACCAGTGTTGATACGCAGCCACCCAGCGTCAATATCTTACGAACACGAAGATACCAGAGCAGTGTCTACGTTGAAGAAAAGGCAACCAAAGTTTAGGTCTGAAATCGCAGTAATAGTAAAGAAATTGTATGCCCAAAAACTCAAAGTTCCTCAAGCAAAGACAGAGGGTATCATCAAGCGGATCCGAAAGAATGTGATACCGAAATACTACGAAGCGTTTCATGATATCCTTTATAGATTACTTTTAATGTAGAAATCAAAGATATAGACTGAATTTTCAACATTTAGAATGTCTTAAATAATGCACGTGTGTTAATTTTAGGTAATTAGTAGTCAAAATGTTGGTCTCGTCTTATATTAAGTTAGAGTAAGGTTTAAGTGTGTTGATGGAATTTTGAAGCATTTATTTTGGTAGAAATATCTATTGTTTTTATTTGTTCTTTATTAATTGAAAATGTTTTTGTGAGAATTTTTAACTTTTAAGACTGTTTAACGTTTTTATGTGATATTTCATATAGTGTTTTAATACCACTGATTAATAGACTAAATAATAAATAGTGTAAATTAGATTAAAGCTACTAAGTACTGCAAAACTGTGTAAAAAACCCATTTTTTTTTATGAAATGTGGTCTTTTATTGATATTTTTTATTAACATAAACATCAATTTTTATATGCTAAAGTCACTTATTTCGTTTTATAAGACTTTGGGTTAATGTTACGGAAAAACTAAAAATGCATTAAAATTCTAATTAAAATTACGCGTCGATTGATAGGTAATACATAGATATGAAAAGAAAGACTTGCACAGAAATTAAAAAAAACCTATTTGAAAACTTTGAATGACTCCTGAAAAAGGTGTTATTTTGGAATGTGGTACTTTAGCATTTAACCAGCGATATGTCAAACCCATACATTTTTGGACTTTTCTTCTATCGCTTTCGACGTCGATTGTAATATTTTAATCATTGTCTAGGCCATATTAGGGTCCGAGTTATGATATTGTATCGCTTGACCATGACAATGGTATTGTCAGTTTAAAAAAAAAATACTTACTACTCGTATATAATCTTATTCCATAAAAATAATAAGTTTTAAAATAATATTTTAATTTGTTAGTTTTATTGAGCATCTTTTTTATTATTATTATAAAACGTAGAATGTATTTATTATTATAGATAGGAAGACATTTTAGCGATAAGGCCGCTCATTTTGCAACTCTGTTATCTCTCTTTTTCTGTATTTTTTGTATTTCTTGGTGTGCAATAAAATGTATTGTATTGTATCGTCACAGAATCGTCCATAGATAGAAACCCTAGATGGTGTTCTTTAGTCGGAGAGATTGATAGAATGGTTTAACCCTGACACTTTTTTTGACACATATCCTCCATGTGTACTTTAATTTCTTTCATCAAAATTGTATAAATAAAGCCCTCAGACGGCCGCTAATTTAGCACGTCTTGTGAAGCGCGATTTCGGCGATTTTCTCGCGATTCATTACGGAATTGCGCTAGAAAATCGCGAAAATAGAAAATCGCACAGCAGCTTATTATTAAGCGCAATTACGGCGGCGCGGCTGGGCACTTCGCCGCCGCCCCCTCCCGCAGCGCGAACAACGAAGACCGTGGAATTAGGGCCTGTTGGTAATACCAACTCGCTGGTGATGATGATTGATTGATTTGATTTGATAAGTATTGATACCTAGCCTACCTACCCTACCCTACCCCTGACGGTTTTGTGCAACTGACCTACAACTGACCTCACAAAGTCATCATCATCATATCAGCCCATAGAAGTCCACTGCTGGACATAGAAATATATAAAAATCCAACATTTATTATTTTCCCGCAAAACAAAAAAAAACAGTGCACCCTAGTTGATAGGAATTCGAATTCATTTTTAACCGACTTGAAAAAGGATGAGGTTCTCAATTCGACTGTATTTTTAGTTTTGTTTTTTTTTTTCAATGTTATTTTCACAATTCTTTTTTCATTTGAAAGATGGCTTATTGTGTGGACGATTTTAATTTTCATCAATTTGGTCCAGTTCTGACATAGTATTATATTGGCATCGAAAACCATAGGTACATTTAAAGCAAAGTCAGTATATAGTTTTTAAAACAATCCCAATAGGGTATATGCCTGCCACTTCAAAAAAACCTTATTATTTTTTTACGTATTTGATATAGAAATATGTCTACGTAACGTACTACGTTTTTTTAGATGTTTTTATTATGAAATTTAATCAATTAAAAGTAGATATTTTTAATCTCAATCGCAAAATTTCTAAACGCATCGCTATTGGCAACCGAACCGTGACGTCAGACTTGTACATTTTTGTATGGTCATGAAGCTTTGACTATGAGTTGACTTGACATAGGTAAATCGGTGAAACGTGACGTCACAGAATGCAAGGGCCAAAATGGCAGCATTTTTATCACCCGAAACTGAGTGGAGTTTTACTTTTTGTTTTTAACTCAATAATTTAAAATCTTGTTATTATATTTTTTGTTTACTATTAACCTAAATAATCGTATATATTTTTTTTTTAATCTATACATATTATTAGTTTTGCAATAATAATCCAAATATTTATTTAAAAAAAAGTTACCAGTGTAGTAGCCACAGAGTGGTCAAAAATACCCCAACCATCTACTCTACCGTCATCGGCACAATAGGGTTGTACCCTAAAAAACTAAATTCCCTCGTCTCGCTGACAACAATAGTAATAAAGCAGTATTATTCATAGTGTATTAGCCTAATGTGATTCAATATTACCATTCATTGATAAAATAGGGTTGGCACGATGGTTGGCACTCACTAGTCTTATTTTCATTCGATTAAGTATTCCAATACCCACAACCGAATGCTATGGAAGAATCTGGGGGAGGCCTATGCTGAAAAGGCAAAACAATCTAGTGAAAACACAGAATAACTAAAATATAACTAAAATTTTGTACACCGATGTCTATAATACTTAGTCAAAAATTATAATGTACGTAAATTAGATTCAAGGTTGTTAAATAAAGGCTTTTTGAAATTGAAATTGAAATTGAAGTATTCCAATAATTGATTTTGTTTTAAAAAACTAAAGTTTTATCAGTGATCCCATTGTCAGAACTGGAAAATTAAAATGGGACCACACGTGAAGCATCAGTATTCAAATAAAAAATAATCATGAAAATCAGACCACCCAGTGAAAAGTTCTGAGGTAAAAATAATAAAAAAAGCAGTCAATTTGAAAACCTCCTCCCTTTTTTGAAGTCGGTTAAAAAAGTGGTCGAGTAGTACCCATAACATAAACTGTGCTCAGCTCATTTATTAGTATAGATAGAACATTATATTATAACATTCTTTGATTCACATACTCCATGTAATGTATTATAGTACCTAAATCTATTGGTTTCGTCGCAGTGTCCATCCTTCTTCAAGACCTTGTTTATTTATGGCTACCATTAACCTCCCTGCTAAACTTCATCAAGATTCGTTAAGCCAGGGACAGGATAAAAAGAATCCTATGTCCGTCTCCTGGTTACATCCCCACCAATTTTCAGCGCAGTCGGTTCAGCCCATCTTGAGTTATAAATAGATTAACTAACACGATTTTCTTTTATGAAAACTCTGCGGGTTAGTAGGTAGGTAAGGTTTAATGAGTAAATTGGAGTTAAATCTATTTCAAGATACTTTAGCTCATCTTCTGATAAGCATCCTCCAGATGGGTGGCCTGTCTAATCTTTAATCGCGAGCCATTCAAACTATTCTGCCCCATCGTCCATTGTACCTAATATAGGAAATCGATAAAAACCAGCTTGGCCCATTTCCAAGTGACAAAATGTTAGGCATTCATTAGGTATTATATCTATGAGCTGCATCCTAGAATCTTCCTAGACCTGTTATTCAAGGTCTAACATGAATCCTTACGAGACGGGTGCCTCAGGCAGGAGGGCACACACAAATACCTACACACAGACACCTTATATGGACGCACCAGTCTTGAGTACCTATACCGTGTCCATTTTGAATGAGGCATAAACGTATACAAACCACCCATACTTAACCTAAAATTCACTTTGTTGGCGCGTCCTTTTATACGTAATTTACATTACTTGTCGATTTTAGATCCTCCCTTCAATAAAAATTGCTTACAATTATATCTGAAACTCGACGCCAAGCAAGTGAGTTTTTGTTATTTGTATCGTGGTTTATTTACTAACATGCTCCATGCTGGATGGATAAACCATAGGTTTTTTTTGGTAGATTGTGCTTATTAGAAATTAGAGTAGTACTATTCGCCAATGGCAGGCAGGGAGAGTCATATTTTTCACTTTAATTCTAAGGTGATTGCGATAAAGTTCATTATTGAAAACACGAATAACATAGTATTACTATTCGCCAATAGATGTCCGGAAGAGTCAATTGAATACGATAAATCTAATAAATGAAAAAAATAAAATTATACTAATAAAACGACATTTTATGAAAATGAATCCTATATAGATCGATTTATCGCCCTCGAAACCTCCCCTTTACTAAATTTCATGAAAATCGTTGGAGCCGTTTCCGAGATCCAGATTATATTATACCTATACTAGCTGCGCCCCGCAGCTTCGCACGCGTTGTTCATATGGAAACATTAAAATCATATTCATCCCACGGGAACAGATTTATGGGATAAAACGTAGCCTATGTTTTATTCCAGGATTAGAATTACCTGTATGCAAAATTTCAGCTAGATCCGTCCAGTAGTTTTGGCGTGAAGAAGTAACAAACATCCATCCATACATCCATACAAACTTTCGTCTTTATAATATTAGTGTGATACAAGAATTTAAAGGTACCTATAAGATAAGATAAGATAAGCTAAGATATGCGCAATAATCATAGAGCAAATAACGCAAAAAAATCCTCTTATAATGATCACCCGTCGGTAGAGGGTCAGTGTACCCTAACCTACACCTAAACCAGAAGCAGCTTGTCGGCATTATGCTGAGTTTATCCCTATTGCCCTAAGTTTAGATTACGTAAACCTCGAATTGTTACTAGGTTCATAATTTGTAACCTTTGCATACAGGTTACGTATTAGTATTAGTATAGGTAGGTACATTTCGTTGGGCAATAAATGATTTATACTACCTATTATTATTATTTTTATTAATCCAAAGACCAAACAGCGATTGAATAAATGGCTACATTGGCAAGCTTATTCCATGCCATTAAATTTTATTTATTTTTATTTTTTTTAAACTCGTCATTTTATGATACCGATCAAAAGGCTCAATCATATGGATATTTTTTTCCAAACAACCTTCATAATTTGAGGAAATATAGGTAATACAATAACTTCGGTAATACTTACCCACAAAATGTCAGTTTCGGAGAAGCTATAAATCTATAAATCCAGCACTAACATTCCTATACAACCAAGTGAGCGCACAAATACCAACCTCGACGAAAGGTTGGACAGTTACTTTACTATATAAAAAGGAGATCCAAGAAATATAAATAACATGTCAGTCTACTGTCAACCATTCGGCAGAATAAGGTCGGTGAGTGTGTGGAATGGTGGGCTCGCTGGCCGTGTATGGGAAGAAGACGGGACTTTTTTTTTTTCATCACAAATAGACCTTCGTTTGACCGCAATCTCACCTGATGGAAAGCGAAGATGCGGCCGACGATGTATCACGAAGGTCTAAAAGATGGCTACTCCGGACCACATTCTGAAACACAACAGAGTTGCTTCACGGACTGGCCCAGTCCGAAGGGTGGTGACAAGCTACGGCCGAAGCCTACCACCAGAGGGTACCGCTCTTAGCACCACCCAGAGGACACGTGTAGGGTAACAGATAATAACCAATTTTTGAGTAAGCGCTGGGAGAACTTAACCTATCTTCCCTTTTTAAATCAATGAAGGGAAGATATGTTACGTTCTCCCAGCGCTTACTCAAAAATTGGCATGTGTTACAACTACACGCACACACATACGCTCACAGTTATATTTCCAGTCCTGTGCAATACAAAGAACAACAAAGACGGAAAGACGTATCTAAGACCGAAGTGAGACCGAGACAACAATATTTCACGCGAATCACGACCGCCCGTGCCGCCGGTCCAACGGTGACTGAGGTGGGAGCACACAATTTTACACAATATGAGGTTGCCATTTTCGAGAAACTAGTACCTCATCTTCCCTTTTTAATAAATCCGAGTAAATTTTTTAAATCGATTTTTTTTTATCTGCACAAAAGATAAACCCGGAGTACTTAACCTCAAATTAACTTTTCATTAGGTACGCATACTCTGAAAGTAGGTCAGAAGTTGCCTGCGCAGCGGGATGAAAGTTATACTTTTCGTCCCTAGGGACGAAAAGTAATGACAAGTACAAAACAAATGACAGCTGTCACCTCACTTTTCTATTGGACCATGCATTCTACCACTCAACTTCAACTTCTTGTGAGATGGCTTTAGCGTCTGGTTTTGTTTATTACAATGAGTTCAGACAGTGATATAGACATAAACTTAACGCCTGATTTTATAAAAGAAGAGGCTAAAGCAGTAGTGGAAAACCTTTTACCACCTAAATCAAAATGAAGGTATTAAGGTAAATGGTGCGCTGAGTAGGTAAATAGTGAAATCGTTATAAGAAAACATTTTGTTATTATATTAGGTCCTTACATATGAAATTGGCGTTTTTCGTACTGGCCACTTTAATCACAAATTTCTCCTCTTTGGTAAGGAATTCCAAATTCAAATTTGTACAGCTATAGACTCATGTATTTGTGCTTCGACTATGACGATCATCGTCATTCATTTGTTTTTTTTCTTCTGTTTTTTTCTGTTTGCGTCACTCATTTTACAAAATGGAAAACTTAAAATATCGCATTATTTACGAGTACGAGTTCCGCCGTGGCACTAGTGCTGCGGAAACAACTCGAAGGGTGAATGATGTGTATGGCGGTCGTGTTGCAAAAGAAAACACAGTTCGTTTTTGGTTCCAACGTTTTCGTTCTGGAAATTTCGACCTGCAGAACAAGCCCCGTGGACGGCCTGAGACTCAAGTTGATAATGAAGAGTTGAAGGCTATTGTGGAAGCGGATCCATCGCAAACCACGTCCGAGTTAGCTGCAGGCTGCGATGTTAGTGATAAAACTGTTTTAATTCACTTGAAGCAAATTGGGAAGATTAAAAAGCTTGAAAGGTGGGTACCTCACGAATTGACTGAAGCAAACCGGCAAACGCGCGTCGACTGCTGCGTTACATTACTAAACCGGCACAATAATGAAGGTATTTTAAACCGAATCATTACCTGTGATGAAAAATGGGTTCTTTACGATAATCGGAAGCGCTCAGCGCAATGGTTGGATCCAGGCCAGCCAGCCAAATCCTGCCCCAAGCGAAAATTAACCCCAAAAAAGTTACTTGTAAGCGTTTGGTGGGCTAGTGCCGGTATTGTTTATTACAGTTTTCTCAAATCTGGCCAGACTATTACGGCTGATGTCTATTGTCAGCAATTGCAAACCATGATGGAAAAGCTAGCGGCTAAACAACCTAGGCTGGTCAATCGCTCCACGCCACTGCTGCTTCACGACAACGCTAGACCACACACTGCGCAACAGACGGCTACTAAATTAGAAGAGCTTCAATTGGAAAGTCTAAGACATCCTCCGTACTCCCCGGACCTTGCTCCAACAGATTACCATTTTTTTCGAAATTCGGATAACTTCTTGCAAGGGAAAAAATTCAACTCCGATGGGGCAGTCCAAATCGCCTTCAAAGATTTTATTGATTCCCGTCCGACTGGTTTTTTTAGTAAAGGGATCAATGAACTACCTATAAGATGGCAAAAGTGCATAGAAAATAATGGTTCATACTTTGATTAATTAAATATATTATATTAAAAAATATTCGACTTTTTGTTCCTCCCATACAAAACGCCAATTTCATATGTAAGGACCTAATATTTTAACGAATTCTCAAAAACTTACAAACTTACGCTTCATAATAAGCTTCATTATTATGAAGCGTAATTCTATGTTAAAGACAACATTACTACTGGTACTAAACACAATGTACATAATAAAGGATTTCGAGAGACTAACATCGTTTATCAAAAGCCAAAATGATATAATAATAGTAGTTAGTTACCTCTGATTTGTATACATATTTTGTTTGCGTGGCCTGAAGATGTATCAGAGACCAAACTAAAGTAAAAACATCAGATCTAAAATAGATTTTACAAAAGTTATAGTAGACAAAAAAAATCTTAAAAAAAATTGGGGTGTCAGGGATTTTTTTCGGCCAACTTGTATTCTCCAAATGGGCCTCCGAACACGCCCAACTCGTTAGTCGGACCCTCTACCAAACACCCTGTATAGAGTTCGCGCCACGACTCCTTTAGACGCGGCGGCGCTGCTATCGCAGAACTGTAGTAAATAAAACAAATATGCCGTATTTATTTACAATAAATTATGCTCTTCTGGTCTGAGAGGTCTTATTCCGGACATTTCGCAGTCAAAATCGGTCGCAGGTATCTATTATTTCACTAACGTGATCGGAAATTATGTAGTTGCACCCCTTTTGCCGTGAGACATGAGTGGCGCGGACTCTAGTACCAAAGTACCACATGACAGACATCCGAGCCGCACGCGACAAGTACCAACTACCTACCTTTGCCAATAAACAGAAGCACGTGTTACCAGCTCAATGACGCAGCAAAACTCACCTGTTATATCTGATTTTGAAGAAACAGAAAAATGTGACCATATCTGGGAAAACATGTTCCATCTTAGGACACTAATTCACTTACTTAAAGTGAGTTGGTATCCAACCGCTTGACTAACATTAATAAAAAAACCAAATAAACAGAAAGAAAATAAACAATGCCAAATTGCCATGCTTTGCAGACG
Organism: Eupithecia tripunctaria; assembly: GCA_955876795.1. Taxonomy (NCBI): domain Eukaryota; kingdom Metazoa; phylum Arthropoda; class Insecta; order Lepidoptera; family Geometridae; genus Eupithecia; species Eupithecia tripunctaria. The sequence goes on along the minus strand of OY041603.1, from coordinate 4,704,107 downwards.
CTCCACAAAAGATAAGTAAGGAAATACGGAGACAAACAAAGTGAGGCAAAGTAGCCGGCCACAATTGTGCCTGTTTAAGTGAGTTCAAATACGAAAAAGGGAGAGTGGGACCATTGTCAACGGGAATCATTCCGTTACGCAGTGAAGCACGGATTTACAGAGAAAGTTCTAGATGTGGCTTATTAATTATTATTTTTGACCTCTATGTAGGTGAAGTACTGTCTGTAGTACGTAAGATGACGTGTGGCTTAGAAATTGCACCAACCCAACTTTTCCCGCGGGAGTCGTAAGAGGCGACTAAGGGATATCCACCTGGAGTGGGCAGCAGCGCCCCCTGCAGAACAATTCTACCACCGAATTGCAATCCCCAACCACATTACCATCCTGAGATAAAATTTAATAAAGCCTTATCAAGGGGAGGCCTGCATCCACATTCATCAGCCTGCGTCAGCATTGGAACAATAGAGGCTGTTGAGGTTGCGGTTGAAGTACTGTATTAACCCACTGCTGGGCTTCTGTTTCTTTCTTTTCTTTCTACTGTTCACGATTTAACACAGTAAGCATGCCATGGTGGTCTAGCTTTTTCGCAATCTCACCATTAGCGTTCTCATTGCCATAAGAATATCCTGGTAAGCTCCTTTTGCCCAAGAATGTCACTGGATTTTAAAAAATGGAGGGGATGTAGAATCAACAATGAAATTATCCTCATCAAGTAAGTGTGCCCTGACAGGGTTTTTGTACCTACCCACACCCCTAAGACCTACACCTAAGAACAACATCTTGAATGAATAAAACATGCAGAAAACCCTTGCATACTTTATAAAACTTTTTGAGCGCTTGCACGAATCCCTTCGTCAATCAATCACATAATGAAAAAAAACATGAGACAAATATCCCCCCCCCCCCTTAGGTCTGTACTTAAAAGACTATGCTTTACATCTGACTTTTATCTTTACTATTCTCACCTGTTCTGTTGAGTAATTCTGGTGAAGCACTGTCACCACCCTGGTAGTTTCTACGCATTCGACTGCGACGGCGACGACAGCCGATGGGTGCCTTGCCGTTCGTGTATTTTAGACGTGCAGTCCGTATAGATATTAGAGCCCTAACAAAGTTTGCTTTTTATGGTGACTTTACTGAACGTATAGGTAAATTCTAAGGAAACAAATAGGATTATGTGAGATACAGAATCAAAGTACTTATGTATATTTATTTTTTAAGGATTCCTTAATGTATAACTCACACAAGTTGGGACAAGAATCGAGTAAGTTAATCTGTCGACGCTTTCGGACATTATGTTACGGGACATTTTTCATTTGTACATAAGTGTCCTCTATCCAAATATATGTATAACATGCATTGTGCGCCACGATTATGAAAAAGAAACAGTGTAGCCGATGTACAAAAATGACCAAACCCTTACTCTCTAACTTGATTTCATTTTCAACGAGACAAAGCAAACGCCTAGCTACCTTTGTTACCAAGGGGCACGTGTGAGAGTACAGACTTCAAATATCAACGCCAAGACGTCCACCGTAATATGGTAGTGTCCTGGTAACATAAATATTATACACATACATAATATTATTATTTATTTATTTATTTATTATCAATCAATCAAAAATACAAAAATAAAATGGTGGCTAGTGACGCCACACCTCGCTAAAGAGTGACGCAAAGTGTGACGTCACGCGGAACTTTAACTGGTTATAAATATCTTCATTATTTTTGATAAAATACGTGTCTAATACCTATGTACCTAATATTTTTTTTTAGGACACTAGCCTAATGCGAAATCAAGTTCATGTCCTAGCTACGAGTTGGTCCTCTAATTATTACATCCACATTGTTGCGATATCATATTTGTCGACAATAGTCCCCTTTATGTAGCAAACAATCGGGTAGCTGATGAATTTCGGTCTATGTCTCCTGTCTTTGTTCGCCTCCCTCAGTGGACAACACAATGGGACAAAAGTTGCTCAATAGAGGCGCAAGCACCTAATACCGTAGCCCTCCCTCCATTGTTTTGGGTAATGTTCGACTTTTATGGATATTTTCAATGGATCGGCTATACTCGTAATCTGAGGATGAAGTTCGGAACTTCTAGTATCTGGGCTTTTGTGTCTGAACAAGTAGGTTCTTAAGTTTTTGATTATGAATTTTCGATGAGTTGGGAGGTATTATTTTGTTTTTATTCGATGGTTTGGTTGTTTTTGGGTCATCGATTACAATTTCGGATTAAATCGCGTGGCGGGATGAACTCTACAGATGAATAAACCTCAGTTATAAACGTACTTAACCCCTAATAATATGTACTTACCTACTGCGTCGCAGACGAATTTTCTTCCCATCTCATAACCATTTTAAAACAAGTGAAGAATTTTGTTTTTCCTGCCGCGCCACACGCATTGTTCGTCTGTTATTTTATCTATAATAAATAACAGACGAACAATGCGTGTGGCGCTTTATATGAAAGTTTGAAAGAATGGATGGATGTTTATTTGTTACCTACTTCTTTCCGGGAAAAGTACTGAAAAGATCGGGTGGAAATTGTAGGTAGGTCTGGACACGATAACTACTGGACAATAAGACGAGTTTTTATCCCAGAAAAAACGCGTGGTTAGCCGCGGTCAGAAACTAGTTGCTCATACAAATACAAAAATACAAACAAAATCATTTATAAAGCAAGCCATGAAATAAGAAGTTCAAGTTGAAAATCATTTATTAAAAATAATAGATTCGTAACAAACTAAGTTAGAACTCTGTCTCCTAAGTTCCTTAGATAAATATTTTTCTACTACGAGTAAGTAATTTGTGCAAGTGTTGTTCTTTTTTGTTTTTATTATATGACAGATGTAACGGTTAAGGCTAAGTCCTGTCATGTTACCTATATTTTGCTGTTTTAATAAATAAATAAATAAATTAACTTAGCTACAGTTTTCAGGGTAACTGCTACATAGCCTTTTTTACCGACTTCAGGAGGAGATTCTACGTTCGCCTGTGTTTTTTTTTTGTATGCATGTTCACCGATCTCTCCGTCAACTATGGACCGATCTTAAACAACTCTTTCACTGTTTTTTACTGGTGTATAGAGAATGGTTATTTGAAAGATTTATTACATAAAAGTTTTATTCTGAAAGGATTAGTAGGTAATTATCCCGTCAAGCTTAAAAAACAACAAAATACTTCAGAAGAAAAATCACGGCTAGTTACAACAATTATGGTGATATCTTCGCTATTTCACAAAGTTCGATGATTCTTTCATAACTGTCTAAACCTTAAATTTAAGGTGGTACGATATAAGCAAGATTCACGAGAAATTTATGTGTGCGCTGTAAAAGTATGTAAAACATCCTCTTCTCATGATAATTTCACTTATTATAATTTATCTCTTAAGGTTCCCGTGGCAACGGACGTAAAGAAGAGGCTTACAAAGTTGATGCATGGAGGATATCCTAAAAGTATTTGTATCAATGTAGATGGATAGCTTAGAACCCCAGAATTCTTCCGAGCATAGAACGAAGGAAGATTAGTTCCTGGACTGATGATTTGGTTAGGATTTCGTACGCGTAAGGTCTCTCAAAATTTGTACCTATTACTAAGCCTCCTGTCTGTCTGTCAGCGGGCTGTATTTTATGAACTAGGCAGTGCAAATTTTGACAGTCTGTATTTCTATTGTTTCATTAACGATAAATAATCATCATAATCAGCGACAATGGCAACTATGAAAAAACCATAAAATTGAAGTCAGTTTATATGTTTTTTTTAAACAAACCCAATTATTATAACTATGTAAGTATGTACTTACGAACTAACGAATGCTCCTAGGTTCCCTGACTGACTATTCAGCATGGACAAGTTCTCTATGCAGAATTCACTAGATTACACCTATCTAGTGAATAGGGCTGCCTTTCCACTATAAACCATACCATTGACAGTCAATTCTTTATGGATATCGTCGTCTTTCAATTTAATTTCCTTTCCATATTCTTTTTCAAAGTTCAAAAAAGGTTACGTAAGTACATCAGATGCGGAACTTATTCGTTCAAATTTCGAACAGCAAGGAAGGTTCTATTTTTGAACAAAAGTTAAATTGGCATTACAGTTTTCAAAGACGATTGAGGCGCCAGAGCTTTTCAAAAACAACTTCTATCTTTATGTGTGGTGCGGGCTTAGAATTTGCACCACGCAACTCTTTCCGCAGGTGTCGTTGAGGCGACTAAAAGTAGCTTAGTTGATTCGCACGCCACGACTCCCACGGCCTCACCACAAGCCCACAAGCTCTATCAGACACAGTACAACTAGATTCAGAAAAAAATCCCACAGTTTTAAGCAGTTTGCAACTCCCCTATAGGTACGCAGCTATTCTTTCGAGCTTCAACACTTTTCTCGTTATTAGGTTGATACTGTTGGTAGATCTGTATTCCCGATAAAAACCACCACTTCATTCTAAAATCGAACGCAGTTTCCACACACCTATCGACAGCCCTACAGCACAATGGCTGATAGCTCATAATGCAGTTTGCCGTTGAAAGCGGCACACTTCCCCGATCGGATTTGTACGATAATCGTGACAAAAGAACTTTGCGGACTCGCGTTACTATACGTAGAGTAGTGCTATTCACAAGTTAGCTATTCATATCGGGCTTGATGTGTACAATACTTTTGTGTTCGGTTTTTGAAACGAACAAATATTTTATCTATTGATGCTGGATAGAAGGAAATCTTTTTTGGAAATATATAGGTAGCTTCTTTGGTTATTAGCTTCTTTATCCATCAACTTTTAGAAAGGATACTGTTCTATCAAACGTACCTACGAAGTTTTTGCACCTTTACTTTGTTTTTCATGAGGACGAACCACCATCACACTTCAGCATGTGAAGATTTGGCCAAAGATGGAGCACGCTATCCCGGGAGGAACTTATTCAGTCTCTTTTGAGATTTGAAGACACCAAGATTGTATTCGATCGGTTGAAGCAGGTTGATTCACTCGTGTGTACCTCGATGTATGTAAACTCGAAGTCTTATGCTCCTCTCAAATGCTTGGAGGGAGAATGATTGGAAGATGCTACAGTTCCGAACTTCAACGAGTTCGACACGTCTGAATCGTTGGGACTGTTGGGCATAAGCACCTGTTATCGTAGCGTCTAAAAGTCATCACCATCAGCCTATACCAATCCACCGCTTGAATCATAAGCACAGGTATCCTTATAAGCCCCATAACGTTCTGTCTTCAGCTGTTTTCACCTTGCCGCATCTAGCATCAGCTTGCAGTACTTCGCAGGCGGTCCTACCGCCTGGCTGTAGGGCGAGGAAACTAATATCGCTGATGTAAACCCGGTCTTGAGTGGAGACTTCACTCGGCAAACGTATATAACACATACTCAACTCACACTCACTATCTTGGCGCATCAACATCAATTCCGAAATAGGTCTCGGCATCGGACCCAATAGCTAGCCACCAACTTCTATCTGCGCCACCGCCACCTTCCACTTGGTGCGAACACTTGAAGACTTTAAGAACGAATAGCGCGCCCTCCTAAATATAAAGCTTTAGGAATTCCAGAAGCATCGGTTTTCGACTGCTACTAAGTCCAGTAGTGCCAACCTAATGCGTGTTTCAACAATGGCGCTGCAATCCTGCCGCTTCAGCGCTCGCATTCACCCTCGGTCACTTTACTACTAATGTGCGGGTCCCTTTATGTTTGAAGGCCGCAAGCCTTTGTTGGCGGCAACGCTGATATGAATTTTCATGTTTGAAACTGGAAATGTTCTTTGGCTATTGTCTAGTAAATGTATGGAATTATTTGTTTTATATTTTATAGTTGGGAGTAGGTACACACTACAGACAGTTTATGCATGGACATTTTGGTACCGATGGCAAAGAACTATTGAAATCTTAGACTGATGATGGCCAATAGATTTCTTGTTAGAATTTTTTGCAATGAGTTGTACAAAGTACCTACCGTAAATAAATCGATAGTCTGGTTAACTAGGATATTCCAATCTTTAATTTGAAAATGGAAAACGCCTGTGCCATCAATGGGTACTCTATGGAAGAAGCAATTTACATAATTTATGTTGCTATATTGAAATTCAGATTAAACATGAAGCACATGTCATGCCATCATATTTATGTTTGAACCTAGGATTAGAACCAGTATGCAAAATTTCAGAACCATCCGTTCAGCATAGTTTTGGCGTGAAGAGGTAACAAACATCCATCCATCCATACATATAACGAAACTTTCACATTTTATAATATTCGTGTGATAGTGTGATGGGACGGAACCACAGATCTCAGAAACTTAGAAAAAAAAATCCGCTAAGTGCGCGTAACCCAGTGGTCGAGTCCGTTTTCGAAGCTGCACTCTGCACTCAGAGACACTGTTCACAGAGGCATCTTCAGGAATCACGACCTCTGTGACGACGACGACGGTTGCGGGTTCGAATCCCGCCTCGGGGCAAATATTTTTACGATCTACAGATATTTGTTCAGGGCGTTCTGGATGTATTCTATGTATAATAAAAAATATCTATCTATGTAGTGTATTATAATAAGAGTATATCAGTTATCTAGTACCCATAACAAAAGCTCTGCTTAGCTTGGGCTAGATAATGCTGTGTCAATTATCCAGTATTATTATTCATTTAATCATTCATTCTTGGAAATTTTATTTTCGATCTCTCATATAATAAAACAGGCATGTCATAGTCACAATGTGGTATTCCACAACGTTGTCAAATAACAGAAGGAATTGCATATCGCGAGGGTCGGGAAGAACCTTTCAGTATGAAGTGCAGGACAAACACGCCAAATGCGTCAGACGCATTTTTGTAGGGGAGGTGGGTATCCAGTTTCATAATTCTTGAGACATTTTTACTTACAAGTACCTATCTACCTATATCTATATCGGCAGATACATCGGGTTTCATTTCACTCATTTTGGTTAGCAGCCGGAAGAAGTTTATCTAATAGGATATGGAAGAATATCTATTCTAATATTATAAAGAGGAAGGTTTGATTGTTTGTATTGAATAGACTTTTCAGGGAGTGACATAGGCTATATTTTATCCCGGAATTCCCAGAGAACTACGCGGGTGAAACCGCGAGGCCCTACTAGTAATGTAAAATGTAAATATAAAAAATTAGATCTAGTATTAACAATTGAGTTAACTGATCCATATCAATCAATACCCGTCGGAAGCGTTCCCAAGACGCTGCTGTCTGCATTGCCCCGCTGCTGTATGGCGATGCTGAAGAGCGGCGCTATAGTCTGTCCATTCACAATAGAGCATGTTTACATACAAAGCAACTGACTGTCAGCTGATGAAGGGGTAAAAAACATTTTATTATTTAGGTTAGCTCTTGCCTGCAGCTTTGTTTGCGGCATTACGGATATGCATAACAGATGTCATAAATTACATTTTATTGAACCAAAGATAACAATAACAAATTAGTACTTGCCTATATAACCCACGGAATTGGTTCTCAATTCCGTGATATAACCTATCAAGTTATACTATATAATGTAAGTAGTGGCTGCTATTTTGAGCTTTGATGGGTGTGTCACTGGGCTGTGCTAGTGCTGTGATATTTGATGTAGATATATGTATGTAAGTGGCATAATTAAACATAAGCAGGCATAACACAGCCTTGTGACATCAGCTTAGTGTCAATTTTAAATCATATCCTATCTAGAATAGAATAAAAGCTAAGATAGAATAAAACCTAATAAATTTTTTAAAAAATATAAACCGACTTCAATTTTTATAGTTTTTTCATGGGTTTTCATGGATCCCATTGTCAAAACTGAAGCAAATTAAAATGCTTTCATATAAAAAAAGAATCGCATGAAAATCGGACCACCCAGTTAAAAGTTCTGAGGTAACAAACATAAAATAAATAATAGTAATACAGTCGAATTGATTCCTTTTTTTGAAGTCGATTAGTAAAGGAAATGTTTATTTTTGTATCATTCCTTACATTAGACATCATTTTATTTTTCAATACATGTGTTTCTCTTCTGGGACTATCTACACATCATAAGTGTCACTGTATGAATGATGTAAGGTTGGAGAGCTATCTTAAATTCGGAATTGTAATAAAAAAGTAACCAATTGTTTGCCACCCAGGACGTCAAAACTTAGATGCGCTATGATGGTTGGCACTGCTATAAAGTCAAAAATCACTGGTGAATTTAATCTTCGTGTTTGACCATATATTGATGATTTTGTGAATTGAAATAATTGGATTTTGCATTAACTATTCATCGTAATTCTGCTAGGCCTGCATCATTACGTAGTGATAACCCTAAAAAACAGCTGATTTGTTTTATTAGTAAACATGCTCTATTCTGAATGGACATGGTATAGATAGGTACTAAATTATGTACAATTTGGCAGATCACAGTGCTCTTTATTTTTAACCAACTTAAAAGGGGAGGTTCTCGATTTTTTTTTAAGTTTGTTACCTCAGAACTTTTGACTGGGTGGTCTGATTTTCATGATTCTTCTGGTGCTTCCCGTGTGCTCCCATCTTAATTTGGCCCTGTTCTGACAGTCGGATCCATGAAAAGACTACAAAATTGAAGTCGGTATTTAGTTTTTTTAAACAAAATCAATTATAGTTATGCCTGAACATCCTCTATTTGTGCGTCACAAATGAATAAACGAAACGAATTGAATTGACCTCTTATAATGAGGCGTATTCGTCAGATCAAAAAATACTTCAAACAGATAGAACAGGTGGCGCTTTTAGTTTGAAATCATATCTTAATGGCATAAAAAACAACCTATATTCTACCGTGAAAGATACATCTTTATTTTCATAAAAATACAATAAATGTATACTTAGACTGGCTCAAATTTTAAAATTAAACACTTACACGGAAATTTAGTGATATTTTTCTTCTTTTATTTCGGTACCGTAGCTAAAATCATAATTTCTAAGAAATCAATAATATCCCAAAAAATCTTCTTTTACGGGACTTGTACTCGCATCCTTCCCTCAGTACGAGAAATTAATAAATAACTACACCACAATTGTTGGAAGGACTGTTGGAATTGCAAGTGAGTTGGATACCACAAGTCAAGTGACGTTGGAGTCGAAAACCCCTCTTTATTGCAAAAGGAGTTTTCGACTAAAGTACTCTACCTAAATAGTTTTTTTTTTCTTTTTTGGAAAACGCCTCAATGAAAGCTAAACAGCCATAAAAGCCGTGGGCCGACTAACCCATATCCCGACTCCTTTGAGCGCGTCCTCGTTTGTCCCATTGTCTCAGAAAGCTTTGTGGTTCTGAGTGGGCTTCGGCTCACACGCAGTTTCTTATCTATGGGCTATTTAATAGAGTTCCCTTTTTTATACGCAAATGGACTTCAACTTCTTTTTTTATGGCGCCGCCACTAACTAACCAATAATTTGACAAGTGTCTGCGAAGTCACAGCCTGCGGCTTCGCATGCGTTTTTTTCGTATAAAAAGTAGCCTTTGCTCTTTCCCCGGGATATTATCAGTCTATTTATTTTTCTGCTTAGCTTGGGGATAGATGATGTTGTGTGAATTGTCCAGCATTAAATTAATTAATTTATTATTTTTTGCCGCGCAAAATCCTTTGCTTAGAAACCGTTTATGAAACGGTCAAAGAGACAAAGAGATTAGACTCTTGCATTTATAGTGATTAATACTGATCAACATTATAAAATACCTACAGATTTTCATCCATAACCTTGCAAACTAAATTTTTCGTCGCAAAACGTAACACTCGCGCTAGTTACATCACGCCGATAGGTATGGAAATGGAAGTACAAAAGTGGACAAGTTCGAAAGAGACTTACATAATAGGAAATGACGAGTTGGGGCTGGACTCTTTAGGAAGTAGACAAAAGTCGGATTTAAGGAGTGAAAATGCAGGAAATGAACAAGACGTTTCTGGAAGTGGTCAACTTTGGAAGTGGACAAGGTTATCCGGAGGGAAAAAAACGATCTTCTAAGCTTACGAAAAAAAATATCACATTCGATGCATGCATTCATTTTTCGTTGACGCACATTACGATTGTACGTACAACCTACTTATACGATAAATAAATAAATAAATAATGCTGGACGATTCACACAGCATTATCTAGCCCCAAGCTAAGAGAGCTTGTTTTATGGGTACTAGATAACTGATATACATTATACAAACATAGATTGATATTTTTTGTTATACATAGAAAACATCCAGAACGCTCTGAACAAATGTCTGCAGATCGTACACACATTTGTCCCGAGGCGGGAATCGAACCCGCAACCTCCTGCGTCGCAAACGGACCTTCGCCTACCGCGCCACAGAGGTCGTCTACAATGGGATTGAGAATGAGAATGACATCAACAACGTAACGAATGTAATAGGTTTATTTTAACTGTATTAGTTGCTCAAGAATTATAATATACAAATTAACCTTCAAAATAAAAAAAATCTCGGCTTTTTCCAGTTTTCCCCCTAAAAATTATTTTATAAGGGGAAACCACGCACCTCCCTTTTCCAATACCACTCGCATCCTCGCGGCGAGATACTCGCCCGTCGTCGAGGTTGTCAGTGTAACAAGAAAAGTAGATTTGTTTAGGAAAATCTTACAAAAAATCTCCTCACGTTACTAAGTCTATACTCTGCTGCCTGCCCCCGCAACCGCAACAGCCTACATTGGTCCACTGCTGGACGCAGGCCTCCCCTGATAAGCGCCTTTATTGGCTGTTATCTCATGGGGGGTAATGCCCATAATCCCCACGCTGGGCATGCGGGTTGGGGATCGCAGTTTGGTGGCAGAATTTTTCGGCAGGAGGCGCTGCTGCCCGCCTCCAGTAAATATCCCTTAGTCGCCTCTTACGATACCCGCAGGTAGAGTTGGGGTGGTGCAAATTCTATGCCGCCGGCACCACACGGCGAAGCCTGCCCCCGCCAGGTGAATATCCCTTGTCGCTTAATTGAGTACTTTCTAAACTCGGTGCACAATGTAGCTTCTATTTTGGACCATGGACCTTCGTTTGACCACAATCTCAACTGATGGAAAGCGAAGATGTTTTGAACGGTATATCACGAAGGTCTAGAAGATACCATTCACCCTTGTCTATCGCCTAAATCGAAAGTTTCGCTTGTCTTCAGTCCAATTTGCCTGATTATTTAATTTCGCTAAATAAATCTCTGTGAAGCTCTTTGAATAGAAGGCACTAGACACGCCTTCGCCCTTGTAGCTGATATCTTATTTCTCTCATCCCTTTACAAACTAACAAAAGATGTTTTCAAGTCTGCTCTGAAAGTCAGCGCGCGATTATCAGCCCCTCACAGATCTCTTTGTGTGCACACCATGTTAATTCTGTCAATAATTTAGTTTCTCTCAAAGATTCTAGTAGGTTGTCTAGGTTTTACTTAGTATCAAGTATCAGTATCAATATTATAAAAGTTTGGATAGATATGGGTATTTGTTATCTATTCACACCAGAACTACTGAAAAGATCGGGCTGTAATTTTGCGTACAGGTTAATCCTGGAAACATATAAAGGCTACTTTTTATCTTTCAGTTCCCGTGGGATGGAAATCACCTTTAACTCCATAGAAACAATGCGTGCGAAGCCGCTGGCAGAAAATACATGTATATAATTATGAATGCGAAAGTTGTGGTTCACATGATGGATCTTGGGTTAGATAGAAGGTCTAAGACCGAAGAGATAGATGGATGGACGTTTGTTACTTCTTTACGCCAAACTACTGAACGGATCGGGCTGAAATTTGTATAGAAAATGTATACCTAGATATAGTTCAAGGCCTTGATTAAAAGATAGAGTACAGAAATTAGTGTTCATTTCTAGTATTTAAATTAATAATAATTTAAATACTAGAAATAAACACTGCTCGCTGTACCCACAACTAAGCTTCAAATTAGTGTTTATTTCTAGTATTTAAATTAATAATAATTTAAATACTAGAAATAAACACTGCTCGCTGTACCCACAACCAAGCTTCATAAAACTATGTAAGTGTATACGCTTCTACAACAAAACCCCTTCTGAACTGCAAAAACTATCAGTAAATAAATTCAAACTAACTGTCAAAACCTTGCTGTGCAAAAAAGCTTAACTACAATAAAATATCAGATTATATAGCTAGAGGATAAAAAAGCTTGGGACGGATTTTGCTCCAACTCGAAAAATAACAACTAACAGGCTAAAGGTTTCTTCGTCGTTTCTTTACTTTAGTCTACTTACCTAAACGACCGAAATAAAAAATACTACTTAGTTATTTCAGTGTCATACACTGACACGGAATTGTGGAATGGATTTTTTAATATAATTTGACCTTTTTACTATAAGAAACTTTCGTAGTTTGACGAATTCATTATGAATGAAAGCGGGTTAACTACGAACCTTGTTTGTGTTGGAAGAACACCAACGTTTCGTCATCTTCAGGGCGAGTGCGGTTCTAGACGCGCGCGTTCCGCATCCCTTCGAGCACGTTGGTGTTCTTCCAACACAAACAAGGTTCGTAGTTAACCCGCTTTCATTCATAATGAATAATTTGACCATTTTGTAAGTGTACTTACATTTATTGTATTTATAAAGCAAGGAAAGGAAATGAAGCATTTTTAACTTTTGACTTTTGAGTTTCTTCTTCTTATATAAGTACATACTTTAAATACCTACAAGTCAAGGTAGTAAAATAAAGTAAATGTAGTCTATCAATATAGCCAAATAACCTTATTATTCTGTATTATTGCGACGTCGCTATTGTTTAGGACAATGACGGTTAATTTCTGATCCATGTTATTACGTGCATTGTTCCCGTCGTCGTGACAGATTTTGCTATTATCAGCACATACAATGTCTCGTCGTTCGTGAATACCTACGCGAATAATTAAAATACGAGCTGGTAACATCCATCAGAGGATCACACTCGGAAGATAAATATTTTTTCTGAAGAGGCACATCAGAGTCATTTTTTGAAATCAAAACTCTTTGCTGCCCTGTAATTAAAAAACAAAACAACACCTATTCTTCTATAATCGAAAGTTCTATTTTCGATTTTCCTCTACGTCATTGTAAACGCTACAAAAGCAAAGAATGAATGGCAAGGGAAGCATTGAATAGAGGGCGATGTGTTGTGTAAGTAATGTTTGGCGATGCGTGCTAGGAAACCGCATTTCTTTGGATTGCTGAGGTATAGAAGTTTTGAGTTAAGTTTGAGTTGAGTTTGAGCATATGTCGGGAAGAACCGACGACCGCTAGGGTAAACAAGTTCTTAAGTGGAGACTGCGACTCGGCAAGCGAAGTGTAGGACGCCCTCCAACCATGTGGGATGACGGTCTGCGAAAGACTGCAGGCAGATGCTGATGCTGGATGCGTCAAGCTGAATGGCGCTATGGCGCTCTTTAGGGGAGGCCTGCAGTGGACTTAAATAGGCTGATGATGATGCAACGATACCACAGGCATTCGAGGGTCCGTACAGCACGCCTCGCAGTGAAATCAGTCCGCTACCCTCATATCTTTGGCTTTTATAGTAAAGCGACTAATATCCGTTACCTCAAATAAAACCACATCCATCAGTATTTATTTCCTCTCTTTTTAACTCATATTTACCCTATACCTTCAAATCTTTAAATTTCACTTTTGATCCTTTCTTCTTTGATCCTACAAGTCCTCCAAGTCAAGTGTATATCTACCAACAAATCATAGAAGATCTCCAAAACACTCAACTTCACTCAAGCCTAACTAACATGGTGTGCACTAAGCATGACTAATGATTCCCTAACAAGAAAATAGTCACTCTTTAGTAGCCCCAGCCCAAACAAAAGTGAGGATAGGCGTACGCGGTTACACGAACAACTTTAGTGTGACTGTGTGACCCCACAAAGCAATGGAACGTCATTTAAATGCACACGTTTCATTGGCTCTGAATGCTTCAGGGAAGTTGAAAAAGAACGGGCCAATTACGACGCTTTTGTGAGGCGACCTCTTTTGGGTCTCAAGTGTAACTTTATGTGGGGATCAAGCTTTTTATTCGGTTTCGACGGTTTCGGCGCCGCTTTTGTGAGGAAAGTTGTTTCAATTACTATTGGAGTTCCTATACAAATTATGCCCTCTTCAACTTGACGGTGTTTTTCATATCTTTTGTGACCGAAGTAGAAAAATATTATGATTGTTCTCGCGCTTTTGTTCTGGAAAAGCTTAGCGAGCTTTTTCATAAAAGCTTCTTTATTTACATAGTCTCAAAGTTCAAACCAGGAATACCAACTCGAATTCCTAGAATTCAGAATAAGTAGGTACTTAGGTATTCTGAATTCCAGGAATTCATGTTGGTAGGTACTTCTTTCAGGGTTATAAGTAAGTTACTAACCTCTGAATACTCAAACGAAACTCAGGTTTACCTAAGCGCGTCACTAGTCGCGATTTTTAGTTTTTCATTGATACTGACAAAAAATCGCGACTTAAGTCACTTCAGTTCCGTTTCAATAGGTATTCGGGGGTTAGTATCATACTTGAACGATTTAGGAAGTGGTCAACTTTGGAAGTGTTTAAGTTAGGAAGTGGTATGTAGCAATGAAGTAACCTAAGTACTTATCGGATCATGTTAGGTTAGGTTAGTAGAATATTCATTGAAGAGTCATTGTCATTAAATCGAGCACAAAAGCTTCCATCGACGCGATTTAACTGGCCCACTGCGGATAAAAGAAACAAAAGCCGCTCGCCCGTCAGTAAAAACAGAAGCGTCAACAAAAACCGATCGGGCGCGCTGCCGATAATCGCGATAAAGTTGCAAACAACAAAATAGAGTCGCGAAATTAACGCTCCTATTGTGTTAGTACAATAATCCGCTATCTAGGCCAGCCTCAGTGCTGCAGAGGAACCTTTTGTCTTTCATGTTCGCCGTTAATAATGGCGGGCGCCGAAACAGCCGCGCACAATACCGCGAAATGTGCGCGTTTTCATTTGCAAGACAAAACGCGCTTTGTTGTTGTGTCCGCTCAATACTAAATTTATGGCCGCTGGACCGAGAGCCGTATTGACGGCTAACGAACGGCCGCCAGTAAATGCATTTTGATCGAGTTGCGGCCGCTGACTCTGATTAATGCTGTTGTTTTTGCTCGGCGGGAATTTAAGTAACTGAAGAATATTCCCTAGACTTAAATAGGTTTACAGGAGTTGTATTACCACCTAAGTAAATGCTCCAATCACCTCTACGTTATCTGCGTAGCACCCAGTGCTGAGATTTGAACCCGCATCGTTCTGAGCGCTTGCTTCAGCAGCTGTAAGTGTCGCACGTTTATACGAATATGATGAATGGCAAGGATATTAGGGCCTGTCCTTATTGTCCATTGATTAAATCTACCTAGGTATCAACCTATTTATATAAATAAATGATGATGAATGCGGTAGCATCGTGATCAATTTTAAAACACCGCAAACGACCTCTGTGGCGCGGTGGGCGAAGGTCTGCCTGCGACGCAGGAGGTTGCGGGTTCGATTCCCGCCTCGGGACAAATGTGTGTACGATCTGCAGACATTTGTTCAGGGCGTTCTGGATGTTTTTCTATGTATAACAAAAAATATCTATCTATGTAGTGTATTGTATTATGTATATCAGTTATCTAGTACCCATAACACAAGCTCTGCTTAGCTTGGGGCTAGATAATGCTGTGTGAATTGTCCAGCATTATTTATTTATTATTTATTTATTTAAACGGATCTAAAATAATAGTACCTACCTAGATCAGCGTTGCGTAGTGCAAGCACGATCCACATTTTTTTGTCTAACTTGGTAGGGATTCCTTTAAATTTTCTTCAACTTACCTTGGCTACAGCTGATTCTGACTGCTTCCAATCGGCATTCCAAATCCAAACATTCACCAAAATGCACAGATCACACACAAAATCATTCACCATTCACTCACAAAATAACTGGCACAGAGTAATCACTTTTCTACTGCAAATTCGAATTATGAACAGCGCGAAAACTGCTTGCTCGTCGAAAAAGTTCGGTAGCTTTGTGGGGCGGCCATAGAGCCAAGCGGACGCGTTCAGTCACTGTCAGGAGGAGACTACCGGCCGGCGAAACGCGAGGCGCGAATGCGAGTTTCCCGCGCATAGATCTTGCGCACGCTCCACGGCATGGCACCCTGTTGGGAACCCTTGCATGCATTTCCCGCTTCATAATCATTTAATCATAATGCATTGTAATGTTTTTAAGTACAATAAGCTTTAATATTTGCAGAGAAAATCTATGAAAGGTAATTTATTAGACACATTGTTCTTGAGAGAATCAGATCGAAGACCCTGTTTTTAAACGACGACATCAAAAAAAGAGAAGGTTCTATGGTTCTACTGTTGATATTGTTCGTCAATTTCTTCGACATTTATTGACTGATGATCTACATGATTTTTTTGCAGGTATAGGTGATTCCCTTAGTTTCTGATATCTGTGGTGAATCCGAAGTAATCCGGTAATTCCATAAAAAATATTGCCAGTAAAATTATAAAATTATTTTTATATTCGAAGAATTAGTATATTTATCTAAAAAACAGTATAAGACTTAGGGGAAAGAACAGTTTTTTCGAAACAATCAAATAAATTACCAGGTACTTATCACGGTTTTTTCTTTCAAAAAAGTTAAATAAATAATATTTTTATAATAGTCATACGGGTCATCTACTTACCTAGAGCATAATCCTATCTACCCATTGATTTATTAAAAACGAAGATGAGGTACTGGTTGCTCGAAAGTGGCAACCTCAAATTGTGTAAAATTGTGTTCTCCCACATCAGTCACCGTCAGACCGGCCGGCGGCGGCACGGGCGGTCGTGATTCGCGTGAAATATTGTTGTCTCAGTCTCACTTCGGTCCTAGATACGTCTTTCCGTCTTTGTTCTTCTTTGTATTGCACAGGACTGGAAACATAATTGTGAGCGTATGTGTTTGCGTGTAGTTGTAACACATGCCATTTTTGATTAAGCGCTGGGAGAACGTAACCTATCTTCCCTTTTTAAATCAATGTATCTACCTTATGTTTTTATTGCTCTACAAAAATAATATTGAGTATTAAATAATATTTTTGCAGTTTTTAAGTTTATTATCCATTCCAATTCCAACTCACATTTTTCCAGTTCACCCATTCCATAGTCAAATTTTCTATTTTTGAAAAGTAATTTAGTACCTACCTATACCTCATATCACACTTACCTACTACTATGACTATGGAAGTGCCTTATACTACCCTGCACCTACGCTTTTTACATACACCTACGCTTTTTATACTACTCTGCACCGTTTCACCACCACGCCTTTGTACAACAACAAAAGAAAACCCATCATTTCAGCTTTCAGCAAAGTAGTGCGTACGACAAATAAGATACACGTCTCATCAAAAGAAGAAGCTAGAGCAGCAGCAGATACAATGTGGTAACTTCGGGTAATATGTCCGAATACAATAGCGAACGCGAGACACAAAGCCGATCCGCGTATTGTGTGAACCCGCACAATACACCTTGCATACACACACACAGACAAACCTATTGTACACCCGGGATACCGAAAACGAAGCGAAACTAAACTCTATCACTTGGGCATAAGTAACCGTAGTACAAAATAGAGTGGTTGTTATAACCAAGTTGCAATACATAGCGTATATTGCGTGTCAAAATAACTGTTATTAATGGAAATTGTAGTTTTCTGTATGAATTGATCTTTCATTATGTGTCCTTGCTGATTGTTAGTCTATCTATCATAGCATATTCATTAATCGCTATTGAATAGCGCAGAACAATACATTGTTGTATAAAATGTCGAGTAGGTAGATTACAGTGGAAATATGTAGGTGTTGGGGTTGGAAAATCTTTAAATGGTTCCGTGCCTTTGTGGTAGGTATATAAAAAGTATCCATATCGTATCATAATAATGATTAGAAATGAAGAAAACACAAAATAGTTAGTGTAGTTTATTACACTTTGTGTGTACGTTGTAACGTAGCTGAAATTATTGTTGTAGGTAACGTTTAATTAGATAGGTACTCACCTACTTACATAAATTAAAATATAGTTTTTTTCCAAAAGTTATACGATTCAATTTGTTAAGTTACCTACTACTTCGTAAAGTGGGACAGATACTCGATTGAAATCAACTCTTTTTATGTTTGTTACCCATTGATTAATTAAAAACCCTTTTTAATTAATCAATGTTGTTACCACAGAACTTTTCATTGGGTGGTCCGATTTTCATGATTATTTTTCTATTTGAATGCTGGTGCTTTCCGTGTGGTCCCATTTTAATTTAGTCCAGTTCTGACAGTGGGATCCATGAATAAACTATTAAATTGAAGTCGGAAAAACCAAATCAATTATTTTAAACAACCTAGTGTCATTTTCTAGCCTGGCCGTGTATTTTACAAAAACATTATGCAGCTGCAATGTTGATAAAAAAAACCAATAAGTTCACAACAACAAAACCTTCTAACTTCAAAAGAAAAGGTAGCTGCCCTGAAGACAAAGACCTATTATAAATAATACTTACCTACCCTGAAGGTCTTAAAATTTAGCCCCGCCCTGTTTAGTCTCAGAATATAGTATTCATTAAGTATGGATAAATTTATCATTTTGAATTCGTTAGAATACCCTTATTATTTTACGTAAATATAAAAAAGTAAGTGAGTACGTAAATCATTTATTTTGTCAAATAAAACACACACGTGCAATTTGTTTACTTACAATTAGCTAAGTTTTAACATAACATAAATAAAATACCCTATAATTTAAATTAACATTATTAGAAGCACCCTGCTATGAAAAATGTAGAGCCACCTAATACCTATGCGCAATCGCACCGAGCGAATGAGTAGAATATTGACGAATATATTTTCGTAGCACTTACATTACGTTGCATTGCATCGTAGCTCGTAGCACACAAACGCGGCGCGGACGACTACGTACGACGCGACGACGACGCACGACGTAGCGCTGAAACACGACACGACGACGTCTACGCACGGAACTGAAATAACGCCGCTATCAGATACATTTCGAGCGTGGTTATATGATAAGCATTGATTTATTAAAAAGGGAAGATGAGGTAGGTACTGGTTTCTCGAAAGTGGCAACCTCATATTGTGTAAAATTGTGTGCTCCCACCCCAGTCACTGTCGGACCGGCGGCACGGGCGGTCGTGATTCTCGTGAAATATTGTTGTCTCGGCCTCACTTCGGTCTTAGATACGTCTTTCCGTCTTCGTTGTTCTTTGTATTGCACTGGACTGGAAATATAACTGTGAGCGCTTGTGTTTGCGTGTAGTTGTAACACATGCCAATTATTGAGTAAGCGCTGGGAGAACGTAACCTCTCTTCCCTTTTTAATAAATCAATGATGATAAGATATGGTTTTCTCGTGAGTGAGAAGTAGAGCAAGCAGAGACGAAAAAAATTAAGACAAAACTACACAAATACTTCAAGGTTTCTTACCAAATCAAAAACCGAAGCAAAAATGTGTATTATTCCTGAGATAAAAATCAAAATGTGTGCGAAACATCTTTTTTTAAATATGACGGTGCACCGTTCATTAACTTATTAATATATAATTAGGTAAATCGGTGGTAGCTTTCACAGGTTCTGAGATAAATAACGATATTAAATTAGAATTTTTAAGTAAATAGCACTGTGCTTGGTGGATTTTGAATTCGTTGTCATACTTATCCTAATTAGATTTTACGTCAATAGTGCCGAGCGAAAGAGTTTATGAGTTTTTAAAGAGTTAATTTCGAACAATACATTTTTGTAGCGCATTGCAATGCAATGCATGCGTTGTACCCCGCACAAACGTAAAAACCACAGATCTCAGAAAATCTGTGGTAAAAACGCAACGTCTACACACGGTGGATTTTGAACATACGCTTTCACTTCAGCTTTTTCCGGACAAGTAAAAAAAAATTAACAAAATCATTGGCGTCACGCACTGGCCGTAATTACATTGCCTTCGGATATTGGAGGCCTCTGCCCAGCTATGATGTGAGGTGAGTGAGCATAACAGGCAAGTGAAAAAATATCAATCAAGATTTGTTTTCGAAACAAAATAAGCAGCCTCATATCACTATTAATGAACCTTTATGTATAATAGAATAAATAATACAATCCGAGGAATCGAACCCGCAACCTCCTTCTCCATAGATGTACCTACTGATGTCACATCGTTTGTCAAATAAGGAAGGATTGTTAATTTTGTTGTGAAAAGTAACCGTAGCAAATAAGCTGAACAACGTGCGATATGGAAGCATTCACGTAGAAATCTAAGGTACAAAAAGTAAATAAGTGTCGTTGAATAGAATAAGTTTCTATTGTGTGGGGGGCGGCCGCGTAGTCCAAACAGTATTCTATTGTGTCTGCCATTACCTAGCCCTCTTTTCGTCTTTTGTATTCGCCACTTCTATTGAAGTGAGACCTTCCCAATGACGCTTTATAGCTTTGCTTTGCGGTTAGATATTAATGGATAAGTAGATCGTACAGAGTCAGAATCAAATTGTTTTTTTCTTTAGACTTGCAAAATAAACACTCAGACAAGTAAATTATTTTTCATTACTCATACTCTGAAAGTAGTTCGGAAGTTGCCTGCGCAGCGGGATGAAAGTTATACTTTCGTCCTCCTAGGGACGAAAAGTTCAACTTTCATACAGCCACTCAACTCCTACCTTTCTATACAGCCACTCAACTTCAACTTCTTGTGAGATGGCTTTTGCGTCTGCGGTTTGACGCAATTCATACGGCCCTTGAATTACAGCGTAATGTAAAATTGAAATAATTAGAGGTAAAATACCATATTATAATTTACATTCAAGTATTTCTTTAAAATAACATAGATGTCAGTAAAATATTTACCATTTTAGATGATAAAAAGGATTGGTAGAATAGTTCTCGGTATTTTACCATGTCTATCTAACCATGGTAGAATAGCGAAAACCTTGACCATGACTATATTCTGCATAAAGAAGATTTTCTATGCCTAAGAAAAAAAAGCGGAAATACATCAATCCTATCTTCGTATGATTTTTCGAGTTGTACAATTTTGTGTGATTATTACAATAAGTTCAGACATTTGGATTGATATAGACACAGATTTAACGCCTGAATTTTTAGAAGAAGAGACTAAAGTAGTGGAAAACCTTGTACCACCTACATCAAAATGAAGGTACCTAAAATCGTACAACGGTTTTATGAAATGGCGCGCTGAGTTAATAGTGAAATCGTTAGAGCAAAACGTTTTTTAATATATTATAACGAATTCTCAAAGACTTACAAACCTTCAACATTATGGAGCGTGTTCTGTTGTAGGTGTTGTATTGTGTTATATGTTAAAGACATGTCTAGAGACTAACATCTTTTCTCAAAAGGCAAAATGATGGATGTTTACACTTCTCAAGAGGCCCTGGAAAAAACCTTTCACTATGTATAACTAATAATTGTTCTAATTTTACCATAGACTTTAAATAAATATCTCACCTAAGTTGTTGATTTGTTTAAATTTAATAATGTTTTCATTAGCTCATTCATATTTTTATTTTTACTTTCCTTGTATTCGTACTGAAAAGCAAAGTGTGTTACCTCGGGTGTAAGTAACATTTAGTCCCTCGAACTATTAGCGCCCTCGCTACGCTCGGGCGCCAAACCCCGTCTTGGGACTAAATAAGATACTTTCGTCCCTAGGGTAAGAATGTACTATTTCATTACTCATACTCTGAAAGTAGGCCGGAAGTTGCCTGCGCAGCGGTATGAAATGTATACTTTTCGGCCCTAGGGACGAAAAGTAATGACAAGTACAAAACAAACGACAGCTGTCACCTCACTTCTCTTGAACCATGCGTTCTAGAGTTCGCGCCACGACTCAAGTCCTTTAGACGCGGCGCTGCTATCGCAGAACTATAGTAAATAAAACAAATATTTCATATTTATTTACAATGAATTATGCTCTTCTGGTCTGAGAGGTCTTATCCCGGACATTTCGCAGTCAAAATCGGTCGCAGCTTTCTGTTATTTCCCTAACGTGATCGGGAATTATGTAGTTGCACCCCTTTTGCCGTAAGACTTGAGTCGTGGCGCGGACTCAACCTTTCTATTCAGCAACTCAACTTCAACTTCTTGTGAGATTGCTTTTGCGTCTGGTTTGACGCAATTCATACGGCCATTCAATTACAGCGTAATGTAAAATTGAAATAAATTAAAGGTGAAATGCCATATTATAATTTACTAACTATTTCTTTAAAGTAACATAGATTACGGCAAAATATTTACCATTTTTTAAATGATAAAAATTTATGATAACTAGGTATTATAGTTCTCGGTATTCTACCATGTCTATTCAACCATGGTAGAATAGCGAAAGCTACCATGGCTATATTCTGCCATTTCTAAAGAGGATTTTATAACAACATGGAATAAGTAAAAAAACATCCATCCAAACATCTAAAGCCGCAAGCCGCGCTTCCGCTGCCACCAATATATAGGCTGTTGAATTGGAATTGTTGAAACCATAATAGGGTATATGCATGTGACTTCGAAATGGCCAAAAAAATAATATACGTATTCTCTATTGATATAGAAACATATCTGCATATTTATTTTTGCATTTTGGGAGGTTTTTATTGTAGAATTTAACCATTGAAAAACAAAAATATTTTAAATCTCAATCGCAAAATTTCAAAACGCTACGCCATTGACTAAAGCGGACGTGACATCGCTGTTCACATTTCTTCTTTTTTTATTCTGCTTGCTTCACCATGATTTGACACTATTCTGCCCACTTCACATTTCGTATTGTCGGTTATTTTCAGGTTTTTCGAAAAACCTCTTTCCTGAGATGATCACTACCGAGGTCGTCACACAAGGTTTTAATCGAGTGTTGTGAACGACGATGTCAAATAAACATGGCGCCAATATGGCAGCGTTTTTATCACCCGAAAATGATTGTAGTTTCGATTTGTTTTTTTTACCTTATTATTGCGAAATTCAGTGAGCGTCTTATAATTTTTCGGTTAAATAATGACCTAAAGAATCGATTAAAACAATAAAAAAAATCGATGCATATAGGTACCCTATTGTGGGCCATGACAGCATTATTCAGCGTTAGGTACCGGGCGGGACTATTATTAGTCGGTCGGTCGGTCGGTAAAATTAGGTTGCGGCGACACGCACAAGGGTGATCATGAATGACCACTTAAGTGTGAGCCTCGGCTTGAGCTGTCCAGATGCTGCGCTGTTAGAGGGCATGGAGGATTCACCTGAGTTCGCGTATGCACCTATGGGCGGAAGCGGGTAGTTCTTTGACCCCGCACGCAGCCGGTGGCGGCGGCGGGATCGGTTTTTGGTCGGCTGTGAAGTGTGCGGAAACAAATCGGCTGCCATACCGCCTCTGGGTTAGCGGCGGTGATTGGGTCAACAGGGTCACTGTGAATTTGTCTCTGTCTCGGTCTTCGGAGGAGAGGGCCACTACCAGTGTTTTGCCCTATCTTTTTATCCAGTCATAGCTTCACAGCTGGACTCCGGCCGGCAAGACACCGTTCACACCGTTGGCGTTGTTGTGGCGGGGATTATGAGAAGTACATGCCATGCATGTTGATGATCATGCATCTGCATGACATCATCATTGCCCCTAAAAAAAGCACTCTGTTATTCTTCCAAGGGTGTAATGTAAGTCATAGATATGTAAGAATAGTAAAGCAAGCAGATATCATAGATATTTATGAATAGTAATAGTAAAGCAAAAGATGTACATACAAGTAAGTAATGAAATGAACCCACGGAACGGAACAATGATCGATAGATCTTTTGGTTATTCGTTCACTCACCCACCGAATAATAATTCATTCAGTCACTCATTCGTTAATTTTCATTCCCAGTGCTGCCAATATCGGGAAAAATCCCCGATTTGACAAAAATCTAACAATTTTAGGGAACCAAGAATATTTTTGCGGTGGGCTAAAGAACTCGCTTCCAGGCTGCTCATGCAAAGTATATCAAAAATGCCTATTCAACCGTAATTTAAACACGATTTTGTATTTGATATTTCTAAACACATCATACTCTGATAAATACTGATTCATTGTTTATGTTTACTCCGTTGCTAGGCAACGCGGTGCGAAGCTAATTTAATACAGGGTGGGGCAAATTCTTGGCCCCTTCAGGGTAGCTACCGTTTCTTTTGTAGTTAGAAGGTTTTGTTTTAAGGAACTTTCTGTTTTATTTTGAAGAAAAAAATATTGACATTTTTAGTTATATTTTAGGTATAAACAAAAAATTTATACAACCTAGCCAAAAAAAAAAAATTATTGAGATACAAAACAAAAAGTAAAACTACACTTAGTTTTGGGTGATAAAAACGCTGTCTGCCATATTAGCACTAACTTGCAGTTTGTGATGTCACAGATCATCGAGTCACTATGTCATTTCCCATCCTTTGCGACCGGTGGCTTCTATCCAAAGCAACCGGACAATGTTGTTTTCGGGAAATCTGTAACAAATAAAAACATTTTACAATACGCATCAGCTCATTGTGTAAATTCGATTTTATTTAATTCCTGCACAAAAGATAAACAAACCCGCAGCACTTACATCTCAAATTAACTTTCTTGATGACGATTTTTAAACATAATGAAATTACTTGCTGATTTGAGATTTTTCTAAATGTATTGAGCTTGACTCCAAGCATGTGAATTTTAATTTGTTGTTGGGATCTATTGACATGATTTGCAGCTACATGACAAATATTAGGTCCTTACATATGAAATTGGCGTTTTGTATGGGAGGAACAAAAAGTCGAATATTTTTTAATATAATATATTAATCAAAGTATGAACCATTATTTTCTATGCACTTTTGCCATCTTATAGGTAGTTCATTGATCCCTTTACTAAAAAAACCAGTCGGACGGGAATCAATAAAATCTTTGAAGGTGATTTGGACTGCCCCATCGGAGTTGAATTTTTTCCCTTGCAAGAAGTTATCCAAATTTCGAAAAAAATGGTAATCTGTTGGAGCAAGGTCCGGGGAGTACGGAGGATGTCTTAGACTTTCCAATTGAAGCTCTTCTAATTTAGTAGCCATCTGTTGCGCAGTGTGTGGTCTAGCGTTGTCGTGAAGCAGCAGTGGCGTGGAGCGATTGACCAGCCTAGGTTGTTTAGCCGCTAGCTTTTCCATCATGGTTTGCAATTGCTGACAATAGACATCAGCCGTAATAGTCTGGCCAGATTTGAGAAAACTGTAATGAACAATACCGGCACTAGTCCACCAAACGCTTACAAGTAACTTTTTTGGGGTTAATTTTCGCTTGGGGCAGGATTTGGCTGGCTGGCTAGGATCCAACCATTGCGCTGAGCGCTTCCGATTATCGTAAAGAACCCATTTTTCATCACAGGTAATGATTCGGTTTAAAATACCTTCATTATTGTGCCGGTTTAGTAATGTATTCAGTATTCAGTATCTTTATTGCAAACAAAAACGTTACAAAAAATATTACAGTTTTGTAAGTATTAATGTACCCTGTTATTAGGGTATGGCAATAGATCTTAATCTAAGACTTATCTTATGGACTTAATTTTGTATTTCATACAAAATTACAGAGATCTTTTAGGTTAACTTAGTTGGTACATATTGTATCACTTCTTTAGCTTATTTTTATACATTTGTGACTAGGATAAACTTAACATAAATAAGGTTAATTATTATATTTATATACCTATATATTATTACGAGTAAAGGAAGTTTCAAAGCTATTTCTTTGTTAAAAAAGTATTCTATCTTAGTAGTTTGTCTTCAAGAAAGTCTTTTGTGTCATAATAACATTTTTTAATAAGAAGTTCTTGTAGTTTAGATGCGAAAATATTGTCTTTTGGTTCAGATTTAAGGGATGTTGGTAGTTTATTATATATTTTAATGGACATGTAATATGGGCTCTGTCTGTATAATTCAAGTCTAGGTATCGGAAGGATAATGTTTGTTTTTCTTCGTGGATTTTTATCAAATTGGTATACATTTATGTTTTTTCTAACAAATAATGCAGTTTCATATATATAAAGGCTAGTTAAAGTTAGTAATTTTTGCTGGATAAAATGTGGTCTACAGCTGGTGCGTTGTCTGATGTTAACAATAATACGTACACATTTTTTCTGTTTAATAAATAATTGATTTATATCTACACTGTTGCCCCAGATTACTATGCCATAGCGTAGCCATGAATAAGCATATGCATAGTAGGCAGATAAAGCTGTTTCAATGTTTGTGTTGCTCTTTAAGATAGATAAGGCATAAATAAATTGTGATAGTTTGGTTTTGGTTTTCTCTATATGTCCTTTCCAATTAAGATGGGTATCGATTTTTAGGCCTAAAAGTGTATGATCTTGGACTTCTTCAATATTAAGGCTATTAGTTAGTGGAGATAGGTCTAAAGGTGTTTTTTGGTGTGGGGTAAACTGTATGATTTTGGTCTTTTTTGTATTTGCTTCTAAATTGTGAGCTTCTAACCAGGTTATTATATTAAGGAAAGTTTCTTTTATTCTATTAAGTGAAATTTTATTAGGGGGACATTTAAAAAGAAGAGATACATCGTCTGCAAAAAGTACGCAAAAGGAGTCAGCAATTTTAGGCAGGTCATTTATATAGATTAGAAACAGAATGCATCCTAAGACACTTCCTTGTGGAATTGAGTTATTTATAGTTATTGTTTTTGATTTTACAGATTGTATAATTCCAGATTTTTTACAACAATTTTCAATTTGAACAAAGTGTTTCCTGTCTAGGAGGTATGATTTTAGCCAATTTAGTATCTTTCCCCTGATCCCGATTTCAAAAAGTTTTGTTATGAGTATTTTGTGGGAGACTTTATCATAGGCCTTACTCATGTCTAAGAGTATACCTATTGCATAGTATTTATCTCTAATATAGTTAAGAGTTTCATGGTTGTACTTAAAAATAGCAAGAGTGGTTGAGGAGTTTTTACGGAAGCCATATTGGTTTTCGTTTAAGAGGTTATATTTTTCTAAATAGTTATAAATACGATCTGATATTGCACGTTCAAATATTTTAGACACAACCGGTAGTAGGGCAATTGGTCTGTAGTTACTCACGTTAGAGGCCTGTCCTCCTTTTTTCAATATTGGTCGAATTTTAGCTATTTTGAGGCGTTCTGGGAAGCATTCTTCATTAAAAGATTGATTTATCAAGAAAGTTAACGGAGGTGTTAGTTCTATAATACAAGATTTTATCAAAGTTGGGGGGATTTCATCTACTCCGCAGCTGTATTTATTATTAAGTTTATTAATGAGTTGGCTTACTTCTTTATTGGTGACTGGGGTAAGGAACATGGTGTTTATGTTAGTGCTTGTTTTGTTAACTGAAGTTGAAAGACATGTTTTTCCAACTGAACCAAAATATTCATTAAAAGTGTTAGCTACTGTATTGGGGGCTTCTATGGTTAATTTATTTTGAACCAACTTAATGTTTTGGATTTTTTTGGGTTTTTTATTAGTAATAGTATTTATTATATTCCACATGGTTTTCACTTTATTTTTTGAATTTATCATATTTTTAATGTTATTAATTCTCTTAGAATTTTTTACACATTTTTTTAAGATTTTTCTGTAAAGTCGATAATGCGATTTTAAGATTTTATTTTTAGTTTCATTGGTTAAGGTTTTTAGCATTCTTTTATGGCAGCATGATATCTTTAAGCCTTTGGTCATCCAAGTGTTACCTTTGTTTCTTATTTTAATTTTCTTGTTTGGTATGTGAGTGTCAAGGAGTTCTCTTAGTTTGTCATCAAAATTGTTGTAATTTTGGTTTAAATTATGATTATGGTTAATAAACTTTGTCCAGTCAGTGTCAATTAGGGCGTTTTTGAAATTATTAATGTTTTTTGTACTGAAAAATCTTTTTGTTATAGTGATTGCAGCTTTAGATGTCTTTTGGTTAAATTGAAAATTATATACTAGAGCTTTATGGTCTTGTACATTTGCTGAGTATTCTCCTCGATAATTTGTAAATAATAAATCTATACATGTAGCTGTTTTTGAAGTTTGCCTCGTTATATCATTTATCTTTTGATACATTCCATGTTCAAGCATACAATTAATTAGTTTTTTATATTGGGTTGGGTATTTGTTTTTATCTAAATTTAGGTCACCTCCAATTATAATGTGTTTTTTTGCTAGTTGGGGTTTTAAGATCTGAAGAAGATTTTCTAATACATGAAAGAATGTTGCCATGTTTCGATCAGGCCGGTACAGATTTACCACAAGCATACCTAGTTCAGGTATTTCAATTGCACAACATTCTACAGAATATTCTACTGAAAGATCTGATATGTCCAGTCTTTCTACGAATTCAATATCTTGTTTAGTAAGGATGGCTACACCTCCACCTGACCTATGAGACCTACAATAATGGGTTGCTATATCATAATTGGTTATTTGTATCAAGTTAACCCTGTAACGCAGCAGTCGACGCGCGTTTGCCGGTTTGCTTCAGTCAATTCGTGAGGTACCCACCTTTCAAGCTTTTTAATCTTCCCAATTTGCTTCAAGTGAATTAAAACAGTTTTATCACTAACATCGCAGCCTGCAGCTAACTCGGACGTGGTTTGCGATGGATCCGCTTCCACAATAGCCTTCAACTCTTCATTATCAACTTGAGTCTCAGGCCATCCACGGGGCTTGTTCTGCAGGTCGAAATTTCCAGAACGAAAACGTTGGAACCAAAAACGAACTGTGTTTTCTTTTGCAACACGACCGCCATACACATCATTCACCC
Organism: Eupithecia tripunctaria; assembly: GCA_955876795.1. Classification (NCBI taxonomy): domain Eukaryota; kingdom Metazoa; phylum Arthropoda; class Insecta; order Lepidoptera; family Geometridae; genus Eupithecia; species Eupithecia tripunctaria. The sequence continues at coordinate 4,675,308 of OY041603.1, read as the reverse complement.
TTCGAGTTGTTTCCGCAGCACTAGTGCCACGGCGGAACTCGTACTCGTAAATAATGCGATATTTTAAGTTTTCCATTTTGTAAAATGAGTGACGCAAACAGAAAAAAACAGAAGAAAAAAAACAAATGAATGACGATCATCGAAGCACAAATACATGAGTCTATAGCTGTACAAATTTGAATTTGGAATTCTTTACCAAAGAGGAGAAATTTGTGATTAAAGTGGCCAGTACGAAAAACGCCAATTTCATATGTAAGGACCTAATATATTTCAATGCACTATCGGGGAATTTTATTTTCGAGTGCAGGCAACCCTAAATTTTCGTAATTTTAGGTTAGAATAATGAAAATTCACCTAAAACATCGTTTTTGAGCCATGTCTGTATGTAAAAGCTAAGAAATTGTAATTTTTTAATCTTGAGATATTCAAAAGAACTTGTACTTGTGGAATGATAATGTTCAGCACTTTTGCCTCACGGTTACTTTTACATCCAAAAACCGCCTCACGGTTACTTTTACACCGAACCATCGTTGTTTTTCACTTATAGGTTTAGTTCCTTTTTAATAGCTTCAAAAGTTCACAACCACAATATTTTGCGAAGTACGTTGGCATAGAATGAAAAAAACAACTATAGTCGATCACTACGGAAATTTGTTTAGCTCATCTAATAGCTAAATATTGCAAAAAGCCGGCTATGCGGATGAGACACAAAACCAATCGTTCTATCTCATTTCTTCATAAGCTTGAATCATAAGTCGTTCTCGCTTTAGTGCGAGTGAGATGGCATTCGTCAGCCTTCTATAGGTTTCTCCTTCTACGTTCATACTTCTATAGCTTTCTTCTTCTATGCTGGCTACCACAATATACAACGTACGTTCCGATTCAAGCTTAAAGCACTGACGCACTGCTCGATCTATGCGCGCACGAAGCCCCGTTCCGATTCATTTGAGCGCGTTGGTGCGCGTTGGCGCGATTATTGAAACGAAACGCTCAGACGGCACTCACAAAGAAGTTGAAGGAACGCACGAGCTGCCTTGTCTCGAAAGGTGAGGCAGTTCGTGCGCTCCCGTGCACTCGAGCGGAAGGATACCTATAAAACCTTGTATTATAAGGATTTAGGCCGTTGTTAAAAATGTTTTCAAGGCCCAAGACGCAGATGTAATATCGCATTCGCTGCCCGTGTAGCGGGCAGCGAATGCGATATTAGGAAAATATGGCGTGGCGAAGTGGGCGTTGACGTGCGCTCTGTCAGCGCGCTGAAAGTTGAAACGAAACGACTCCATGCGCGCGTCAGCGCATTAAGCGGGAATCGGAACGTAGCCTATGATTCTCAATACATAATTTCTCTTTGGTTCATTCATTTCATGCAAATCATTCAAAAGAGAATACAATAACTTATCATTCACTCAGTCGCCATTTTGCATGTTGCATTGTGCGTCTGTTCATGTGATTTTGTAAAAAATAAATTATGATCCAATAAAGATGCATAATAGTGGTTGTTCTAAAAACTAGTGCACTAGTTTTGGAGGTAAGAAATTATAACAACATTGATATTGTACTTTTTGCTATAAAGATGTGAGATAAATAACCGGAATATGGCGTCGATTTTACTCTTACTTTCATGATCGAAGCTTCACCGATATTGTACAAAAATAGACCGAACACGTTACGCTAAAGCACTAAGTTGTTGCAGTTCTCGACGATGGAATCAAAGCTGGATACGTCCCTCGTGACGCAATCCATCAACTACCATGGTCAACAATTGCAAAAAACGTGGGAGGGCGAGCGAGGAGAGGAAGATCTCAGTAAATTGGGCGTGGGCCCGCTGGATTTCGCCATTTACCAGACCAGGCACAAGCACCTCACTTTCCAAGACCGTGGGAAGCGGCTGAAACTTCATCAGTTCATCGCCAGGGAGGCTAATGCTTTGTTTGACACTTCGGTCATGGAGGAGGCACCATCCTCATCCAGTTTGGGGACCGATGGAATAGCACCAGAAGACAGTAAGTTGGTTGTCATCATTTCACTATCATATTATGATAGTGGGTAGTATAAAGAAAGTTACGCAAATGTTTGTGTTTATTGTTTGTATCCAGGTTACCCAGTTAAAATATTGTACTTTCTCCTTGCAGACATGTATGCTCTGATGCCACCATTCGAGACATTCCTAAGTGTTGACAAAGCTGCAAGGTTGAGGCATTTCTTTGATGTGAGTAACTCCATAAAACAATACCCAATACCTTTTATTACTTAAAAGCAAACAAGTTCAATAGGTAGGTATTATACCTTGGTGATGAATGAATTTAAATACTAATGAGGCACCTACCTAAAGTCAGCAATAACAACATGGCTTATCCCTTATAAATACAAGTATGATTAAAAATATAATTGAAATATATATATTTTGTACAGAATGTGAAGACTGGAGAACTGATTATTGGAGCAGTGATCAACAGGACTGCATCGGGTATGATGCTGAAGGTATTATGCACAGCAGGACCCACCTCCAGATATGTGGCTGATATCAATGTGAAGGTAAATAAATTAATTTGGTTGCTCGTAATAACTATATTGCACAACGTTTTGTAATTTTAGCGTGTTGGCTATGTGAAAGATAATGCATTAATGTCTGGGTAAAGTACACATTAGCATTTAGGAAATCAATATTCTGAAGTTTATATCACCTTTAGCTCTATGACCATGAGTGTTATATTGATGCATAATGACAATGAAGGTAATTAAATGTGAATAAAACAAAATGTTTAAAGAGTTTGTAGTATTCAGTAAACAATTAAATAATCAAAGCTATACTGATAAAGTATAGTTAGTAATTCTATAGTTCATTGCACATGATTACCTATCTTAATTATTTCTATTAGATATTGTAGTTGTAAAATTGACCTCATTTCCACAGGCATTCTTACCAGTGACAAATATCATACCAGCCGTGGACAAGAAAAATGTATCAAGAAACTACCTCATGAATGACACAGTGTGCTGCGAAGTCATTGAAGTTATACCAGACACTGACAAAATGGTGTGCGGCATGAAAGGAATCACTCGGGGCCCCGACGATGCCCCATCAAAGCCTCCGCTAGGACTCCTGAGCACTGATGACTTCCCCCTCATCTACAAGTACGTAAATCTCACACAGTGTCAATAAACACGCTACAGTGTCTTAGATTTTCTGTTGCTTTTACACATGCATTGTTCTAAGTACTTTTATGTATATTTATCATTGTAGTTAAAAGATCTTGAGGCTATAAAATCAGTGGTATTTGATTTTTTGACAAGTGACAGCGGATTATGCTGAATTCTATGATGTTGGAGATGGACACATACTTGAAAAATGGATCTAATGGATACTGACAGAGTGGCTAAAATGCATCAAAACATACCAAAATGACCAAATATCACATGGATTGATGAAACAATAAAGCAGCCTGCAAGAAACTGTAAAAATACCTCTGTTTTTTTAGACTGCTAGATCCATATCGGTTGCAAGAATCACCTTTTGAAATATTCTGTTGCACATTGGTAGGTATATCAGTCACTGGTGTCGAGAATATTGGATTGATGATTTCACCGGCTTACAATCACTTTTCAGTATCACAAGAAAATGTATCACAACTCCATTACAACAAAGAATACTTAGTGAGCAACACATATCAAAAATGTCTGCTTTTGTTTTTTAACTGATTGAACAAAAATCATAAATGGATTGACAGAAGATCTTGGCCTGTTAACTGGTTTTCAACTTCAAGCATATACAAAAAAAACAAATGTGTATTTACTTTTTATATGTTAAAATAAAGGTCAGTACAGCTATATAGGACTCTTCAAATCTGTAAGCGGAACCATGTAACTCTGTATTAAAGCTAATATTTACATTCCAGCAATATCAGACCTATGATTGGATTTTGTAAAGAACATTTCGGATGTCGGAGTTATTAAATTTCTATAATAGAGGAATTCTGACCAATGACAATTTAGCTGATATAAAGGAATTATATTTCAACGGAATAGTCCAGTGGACTTTCTTGTCAGACATGGCTGTTGAGGATGTTTGGAATCATGTTGCCCCAATACTTTAGGGTGTTCTTTTCTAGGTATAGCATGGATCTCAAAAACCTGTTTGTACACCTACCACATTATGTTGTGACTTGCTGAGGCATACTGGTAATATTAATGTCACATTGTTGAGGCGGCTTCACATAATACATAACGATGTTCTATTTGTGTGTGAAAGCAATATACAAGTAAAATAACGATTTTTTGAACAGCTCAATTGGAACAGGTGAGGATTATGTATGAGTGACTCTGTTATAGGGTTTTGCTTGAAATTCAATTATTTATTACTATACAACCTTTAGGTTGCGTCAATAAATATACCTACCGTCAATAATAAGAGTCTCAAATAACGTTTATTTAGCTGTCTTACAAATATTTCATGTTTTTTGTATTCTACCAGGAAAACTGTGGATATGAAAGGAGAGAGCTATGAAGCTATTTTGGAGAAGAGTCCTGGCTTCAATAACCCCAACTGCGTGCAATATCTCTCTGAAAGCCTTGGGATCACAAACATGCATTGCACCAACTTCACTTCACTCAGGTAATTTACCCATTTATAAAATTTATTATAAAGAAACTAAACAAGAACTACAATATAAAATTTTTGCTAAATCTATATGATAGATAATTAATGACGAGAACTTGTAAACAACACAATATTTCTCACAGGGGTGGATTTCAAACGACGGAATACGCGGATGAACTACGTCAAGCACAGGCAAGCAAGTGGGCGTTCCGTTCTGTTGCTGAGGGCATAGAGCATTTCAAAGCTGGAAGACATTCAGAAGCTTTCCAATGTCTAAACAAAGCCCTGAGTATCGACCCCAGAAACGTCGAAGGCTTAGTAGCGAGAGGTGCTCTATACGCCAACAGCGGCACTTTTAAGAAGGCTATAGAAGACTTTGAAACATCATTAAAACTAAATCCGAATCATGCAAATGCTAGAAAGTATCTTGGAGAAACATTGGTGGCTTTAGGCCGGAGCTACGAAGACGAAAACAAGATCACGGAAGCCCAGAAGGCTTATGAAGATTGTCTAGCCATCATACCTTTTCATGAGGAAGCACAGAATTCCCTGGACTTTCTGAAGAGCAAAACTTCAGCTGTAAAGCCTTTGATAGAGCCAGCAGAGTTGCTTTTACCTGGTCTCGCGGGAGTCAAGTCGTACGAGGTGAAAGAGGCAGTGAAGCAGTTGTTGAACTTGACTGAAATAAAGAAGGATAAGAAAAAGAAGAAGAAGCGAGGCAAAGGCAAAAAGAAGCGGTCAAGCAGTTCCTCTTCATCCTCCAGCGATTCATCGAGTTCTAGCTCATCTTCAGAATCATCATCTTCATCCTCGGAATCAAGTGGTTTGTCTTATCATTAACATCAAATATTTTAAAGTATGATATCTAAGGGTGGTAAGAATTGGGCCACTGGCAACTCATCAGCCATCAACAACTAAGGAGTGGATACGATCCAAAAAACGAGATAAAATTAAACATAATACATATAGGAAAATCTCTTGCCATGCAGTAAGGATATAGTAACAAACGAAAAAATCATGCATTTTGAACATATTCAATATTAAATTACAGTGTAGGGTCCTTAGCTGGTATCATAATTCTCAAAATGTTGAAATGTATAAACTTTTGATGGTCGGTCACGAGCTTTGTCATGTAGGCTAGATATTCCCCTGTTAGGAATTGAAATACTACATTGTTCCAGATTCAGAAGGTCCCAATCGTAAGAAGAAACGTCGTTCTCAGTCCAACAAGAACCGGCAGCGTTCTCTGTCGCCGCTCAGCAAGCGAATGGCGATGCTGGGCGAGAATGATTCTGCATCGCGGACCCACAATTCTCAGTTCAATCATCCGTATGGGTACCAACCTCCGCCGCCGCCGGCTGAAGAGATATCCGCCCCGCCGCGGTCTCAGGCTGAGCTCGACTATGAACTGAAGGTAAAATCTTATTGAGTACATCGCGCACCAGCACGGATAGTTTATTATATATTTGGATTACCGTTTTTAGACAAAGTTTAATGAGCATACGTAAAGGAATTTGCTATAATCGCCAGGCTATGCTTTGGTTGGATATTGCAGTAGCTAGCAGCAAAGGCCCTAGTAGCCTTTCCACGTGGATAAGCAGTGGTCAATACTTTTTGCCGGAACCGCCACGGCAAACTAAACTTAATTCGTAACTTAAAACAAAAGTTTAATTCCACAGATCCGTAAATTCCTGGACATGACGAAGGAAGATTCTGATTACGAGGAGAAAGTGCGCAGTTTCCTTGAAGAGACTGCTCAGTACAAGAGAAACCGCAAGATGCAAGAGCTAGGACAACAACCGCAGCCAGGCGCGGTTCAAGAGCATGATAAGAAGAAGAAGAAAAAGAAAGACAAGTAAGTAAAAATCTTTTCATTAAGTTTTTTTTTTAAACTAAGAACCGATTTGACTTTGTCTTTCAAGTTTTACGGGGCAAATAGTAATCACCTATTATAAGGGATATCTTGGAATTATTCTCTATTAAATAGTTGATCTTTAGGCATACCCTACCATTTTATTTGGACTTGGAATGAAAATAACCTAAGTGGCAATTAAAAGTAACTTAAAATCATTTAAAGGAAAAAGAAGAAGGAATCAAAGAGAAAGCGTAAGGAGCAAGAAAGGGAAGAAAAAAGAAAAGCAAAGTTGGCGCGACAAGCCGCAAGTAATTCTGAATACAGCCTTGGAGAGCTGGAGAGGATTGGAGATAAGAAACTAAGGGATGCTATCAGGTAAACATTACTAAATATAGGAAAGGCTGGCAGAGATCTGTGTGTCTACCATAAGTTGTCACAGTTAAATCGCCGGACGTTACTACAGTAGTTACGTTAATACGCAGATAGTTATCTACGTGACTCGTACTGCACATTTTAGTACCCAACTATACGCTAAGAGGAACTTTCATACGCTAGAAGTTTTCATATTTTTTTTGTAACTAAAGTCGCTAGCGAGTATAGATAGTGAGAACTCATGGTAGACACACAGGCCCGGGCATGTTCTATCAATCACCAGAAGAAGGAATCAAAGAAAAAGCGTAAGGAGCAAGAAAGGGAAGAAAAAAGAAAGGCACAGCATGGCGAGCGAAGCGAGCCGTGCTGTTACTTTCCAGGATCCCAGTCACCCCTGCACCCCCTCCCTATACAAGAATTTAATATGGGTATCGTTATCGACTAGCATAGGGGTGGGGATTACTATTTTTCACCCCAGACCCCCCTACCCAGGCAGTAGGTGATTGATAGAACATCTTGTAAAAAAAGCTATTGCTGGAAAGTTACAAATTACAATATAATACAAGGATGTTCTTTAAAACTAGCTACCATTTCCTGCAATTAGCGGTCTATCCCTTGCTGAGATTTTTATCAGATGCTCATTCATCATGGTAAAGACACTCCCTTACCGCGCTCATAAATAAGCCTGTAAAAAGTACTGATTTGACTACAGCTGGTGACTTACTCCAATCCAATCTTCATTATATTCGAAAAATCGGGAGGAAATAAAAACACTCAAATGACAGTCATCATCATTTTATAATAACCGATTAATCATGCAAATAAGTAAGCATAATCTAGCTAACCCTTTATAATTTCATCTAAAGATCTTTTCTTACAATAATCATATCTTTGTAGAGATGTGGCCGCGTCGCCTATAATTGCGGGAACATAAGTCCATGATAAAATGTGCATTTTAATATATAAAGTTGTTTCTCCTTCGTTGGTGGCTTTACTATAAACTAGCTGCACACCGCGGCTTCGCGTGCGTTGTTTCTATGGAAACGTTTTAGGTTATTTCTATCCCACGGGAACCCATAAATCTATGGGATAAAAAATAGCCTCTGTTTGATTCTAGGATTCGAAAGACTAAAAAAATTACACAAATTTCTGCCCGATTCGTTCAGTAGTTTTGGCGTGAAGACGTAACAAACAACCATCCATCGATACATCAATCCAAACTTTCGCATTCATAATATTAGTATAAAAATAATAAATAAATAAATAATGCTGGACAATTCACACAGCATTATCTAGCCCCAAGCTAAGCAGAGCTTGTGTTATGGGTACTAGATAACTGATATACATAATACAATACACTACATAGATAGATATTTTTTATTATACATAGAAAAACATCCAGAACGCCCTGAACAAATTTCTGCAGATCGTACACAAATTTGTCCCGAGGCGGAATCGAACCCGCAACCTCCTACGTCGCAGGCAGTCCTTCGCCCACCGCGCCACAGAGGTCGTCGTATGTCGTATGATATGATAGTATGATGTGATGATATAAGTGTGATAGTATCAAGTGTGATAAATAAATAAATATCTCTTGCAGGAAAGAGTTGAAGGGAAAATCAAAGAGAGATATAAGTGAAGACGCCGATTACGACAGAAAGCATGACAAGAGGTTGTATGATGTATTTTCTTTGACCATTTGTTATAGTAGCTTTACTTGTAAATACATTATTTGACATAGCTTTAGTACATCCGTAGTTGCCTTGCATGTTATGTCACAACTTTTGTAAAAAAAACTTCATACTTCTGCAAATTGTCTGCATGATGACAACTTTTTAGCAGCAGAAGAAAATCGGGACGGGAATTGTTTGCCTTCAATATCACATAAGCAATCAGTGCTTATGTGATATTGAAGGCAAACAGTGAAAATGTATTCCGAAGTTGATCAGTTGAATTGCGACGCAAAATGGCGATTGAACAAGTTAAAAAACACGATAGAACTTGCACTGTGAAGGAAATTCTCTGCAACAACAGTTTGCCGAACGAAACTATGGTCGAACTTACATACGAATCAGAAAAAAAAATTACGTTCTTGGAATCGAGATTTGGATATAATAATTGTTGAAGAAATTGAGTATAAAAGGATAATCCGTGGCATGTCATGTGTATGAACTGCATGAATTGCATTCCAACTGCAAAATGACAAATACGTCCAGGTTTCATTTTTAACTCATAATATGAGTTTATGTAACACCTTACCTTTCAAATATATTCAAATTTTTCTTTTTTCTTCAGTCACAAAATAATTAACCTTGGTCTTACAGCCGCACTCAGAGATGTTAATGATTACTTAAAACAAGTAAATATTTTTATACAAAAACCTTTACTTAATGACAGTAAGCATTAACGTATCTGAGTGTATCGCTGAGTAACATAACCATAAAACAAATGTACTAAGTATACTATCTACTCAGCAGGATCCTTGACGCACACGACATGCACGGATTCGAAGAGTTGGAGTCGAAACTCAGCGCATACCACGTGATGGTGGAGAAAGAGGTGTTAAACAAGCGTGACGGTCGCGGCTCGATCTCCCCGCTTGACCAGGCGCCGCCGCCACCGCTCGAGAAACCTAAGTGGAAGATGTCCATGAGCGCTGTTAAAGACCCGTTAGTTTTTCTATCCTTTCTTGCCATTCTAAGTACTCTTAAACAAAGGAACATCATCGCCTCTGGTGCGTGGCGTCTCTTGTGTCTGTGGCGTGGCTTGTTTAATAGTTTTAGGGTTCCGTACCTCTAGAGGAAAGAAATAACCCTTATAGTGTTACTTTGTTGTCCATCTGTCTGTCTGTCAACGCAACGTTTTCTCAGGAACGCGCGAAGGTATGGAGTTGAAATTAACATCATAATACTCGACACCGTAACCTCTTGGAGCCGTCGTGTAAATCAAACTTGCAAATAAAATGTACAGTTCTTTATACTTGCATATTTTGAAATTTCTATGGGAATCAAACGCACACAAAACCTTAATAAAATGTAATTCCCGCCATATGTTGCCATTGCCCTAAAATACAGGAATGTACTAGAATCATGATATTTGGCAAGAAGGAAGGTGTTTATACGGGTCGTGTTTACAGCAACTCACACTTCACATTTTACTTCTACTAGTTTATACTAATGCTTACAGATATAACTTTGCAGAAACCTAATTTGAATCGTTTTGTTGCCATCAGAGTAGATTACATAGTATGGTAAAATAAAAGTTGATTATAGTGTGTTCAAGACATCACTAATTGATATTTCTTCCAGTAGGGTTCAGAAAAAAGAGAAATCTTCATCATCAAAGGGTTACAAAGAACGGTACGCGTTTGAAGATAGCTCTGAAGATTCGGATAAGGTAAGAACTGTAAGTTGCCAAACCCATCAATCTATACCGTTTCCATTTTGAATGACGCATAAACGTAAATAAACCGCCCATACTTAAACTAAAATTCATTTTGTTGGCGCGTCCTTTTATACGTAATTTACATTACTTGTGGATTTTAGATCCTCCCTTCAATAAAAATTGCTTACAATTATATCTGAAACTCGACGCCAAGCCAGTGAGATTTTGTTATTTGTGTCGTATTTTGTTTACTAACATGCTCCATTCATCGTGGAAAAACCATAGTTATAAGACATCATTATCCTAATAATGTTATACAGGCATTTCTTTTAGGAAATTGCACACAACGCTTCACTCCAGTAGAAAAACATTGAATTAAAATAAGATCCTTTGATGGGTCTTTCAAATCGACTTCAATGGGTCTTGAACTCTTGATCTCATGGTAGACACGGAAATGTATTAACATTTACCAAATTTCCGTACTGAGGGAAGATGCGGGTTCAAATTCCGTTGAAGTCTTTAATCTCTTTATTTCCAATGCAATAAATGTACACTTAGAAAAGGTCAAGTATAAACTTTTTTGGGATATTATTTGATTTGTTAAAAAAAAGAGTGTTGAGTGCATATCAAAAACTAGAAATACATTGTTTTTTAGACGAAACTATGAACAAAATATTGTCTATAAATAAAATATATAATATTTACTATATGACCAAAAATTGACTATAATATATAACATTCACTACAAAGATAGATTTTAGTTTGATTATGCATAGAATACATCCAGAACGCCCTGAACAAATATCTGCAGATCGTACAAACATTTAGTCCCAAGGCGGAAATCAAACCCGCATCCTCCTGCATCGCAGGCAGACTCTCGCTGCTGCGCCACAGAGGTCGGTATAGCAGATGTGATAGTGAGGCAATAGCTTCTCTTTGTACACATGATTATAAAACTAGGTGTGCACTCACATATTTGCTTCCTCTAGCAGTTACAACATGTATGCGCAAAAGATATACCAGCCTGTAGCCTAACTTCTAGTGCAATATGTGAACCACGTTTTCTTTCAGGCTCCCGGTGACAAAAATGTCTCGGTGCGCCGCGCCATGGCCATGAAAGAGCCCCCTCCACTGCCGTCGGCGCCGCCTCCTTCTAAGAACCGCGAGCCTGAACCGCCTGGCACGGAGCACCCGCATCCACCTGTGAGTATTTAATTACCATATTACAGTAACTTATGAACACTGCCTCCGGTAAACAAGTTCAAGTTACGGAAGTACTCCGAAAACGAATAACCCTTGATAATCATTAGATCTCAACTCCACCATGAGCCAACATATTGGCCCAGTCATTTAATAAACCTGTAATGAAAGTCGCAGTAAGGACTCATATATAGAGTACAGGCGGCACGTCTCATGTACACTGACGGAAGTTACCGGCTGCAAGGCAACTGTACCCGCCCTAAATGAACCAGATGCGCTAATCGCGATCTCATCTAAGAATGCAACATCTTCAAAGCAAATTAAAGTTGAGTGAGACCCAAACTGCCTGCCGATAATGATTTATTGCATAACTTTCACGATCAAAGATAATTTATATCGTGTCATGGTAATAAAAACGTAAGCGTTGTTGTTAACGATGTCTTGTCTTTTATTGTAGGTTCGCAAAGGCAACATCGTCCTAGACAAGTTCGGGTCATTCCGACTCGCAAAAGAAGGCGAGACCCCGGTCTCAGTCGGCGACGGAAGGCCGGAGCAGTTCGTCACTCGCATCAAGCCGCCGTCGCCGTCCGGCCGGCGGCCGCGATCTCCGCCGTCCCCTAGACGACGGTCGTCGAATTCTTCTGATCGCTCGCAGAAACGGTCTCGAAGCAGGTATGTTGCTAATACCTAAACTAAATTAAGACGCAATTATATAGAACCTGACAGACGTAAAAACTAAATGTTAGAGTCATCTAACATTTCGTTTTCATTGCAAGTCATTAGATTGAATGCAGATCCTGATAACGCCTTCGAGATAATATGCATAACACGAGCCGAGGCAAGGCCAGCACACCGTGTAAACATGCATGGCCCCGTCTCGGGTTACTCTCGTTGAGAAGACGAGCGCGCCCGAAACGGCAAGTGTGTACTGCAATGTCTGCCGCCATCTAGAAATAACTTGTTACTTCTCGCCGCCTAATCGGTGCGGGGTCAATAACAGCCTGCTAACTAGCTTCCCTGCCTTTCCCCTAGGTCTCGGCCCCGCAAGTACCGGTCTCGGTCAGGCTCGCGGTCCCGGTCCGCGTCCAGCGGCAGCCAGTCGCCGGCGTCGCGCCGCCGCCGGTCCGCCTCCCCTCGCTCCCGGTCTCGCTCGGAGGGGTCCCGGTCTTACTACTCGCGCAGCCGGTCAAGGTCTCGCTCGCGTTCTGGTGACAGGTAAGACCACTGGATGTACTCTTAAAATTATATACAATTTGACTGGTTGTTTTAATGAAATGTGAAGAATTTGTTTATTGGTTCACTAACAGCCTGCTAACTGAGTACAGATATTAACAAATAAAATTATCTGGTTCTAACTAAATTAGCAACAAATGTTTCTATGCAGTGAACCAATAGCTCTCGTCGTGTCTTGTTGCTTCACAAAAAGTTTAGCTATTCACTAATAAGATAATTGATGACACAGTAAAATAATATATTTTTACCGAGCATAAGCTTTGATTTATACAAGTGCCATGTAAGCGAACTCTTCCCGCGGGTTCGCAAAGACCACCGAAGGCGGGACCAATACCCCTGCAAAACAAATCTACCGATGAACTGCGATCCCCAACCCGCAGGCCCAGTTGTGGGCTCTCTTGAGATATAATAAATTTTGTTTTAATAAACTATAAACCGACATCAGTGATAATATAGTTTTTTCATGGATACTCTTTTTTTTTCTTTTGTCAGAACTGGACCAAATTTAAATGGGACCACACGGGAAGCATCAAATAAAAAATAATCATGAAAATGGATTTAAAAAATAAAAACAGTCGAATTGAGAACTCTTCCTTTTTTTAAAGTCGGTTAAAAAGCCAATAACGCTCTTATAAGGGGGAGGCTTGCGTCCAGCAGTGGACCATAGGCTTGTGAGGTTAGGTGAGGATGTGAGCGAAGCCGCTGGCAGATTGTCTGCAGTGAAATTGACAAATGGTAGTTCTCAAACATTCACACTTTCTATTTCTAGATTCCGCCGCTTCCCACGTCGCGGCAACTGGCGCGGTCGCGGCGGTTTTGAGCGCGGCACGTACTACCGGCCTCGCTTCCACACGTACAATGGACGCGGGCGCGGGCGCGGTGGCGGCGGCGGCGGTGGCGGTGGCGGCGGTGGAGACTTCCGCCGGGACGATAACCGCCGCTTCCCGGATCAGTGGAGGGACAACCGCTCTAGAGGCGGACGGCCGTTCCGACCAAGGAGGGGTGGCGGCGGCAGGGGCAGGCCATTTAGGTATGTAATATTTGTTACTGGTAATATTCCAACCCTCTGATCAAGTAAATACGGGGTGGGCAGCAGTGCCCCCCGCAGAACCACTGTACCATCAGACTGCAATCTCAAACCCGCATACCCATAATCGTACCCTGGCGTGAGGATTATGCGTATTACCCCCCATGAGATAAAGGCCAATGAGGCGCGTACCAGGGGGAGTCCGGAATCCAGCAGTGAACCTTTATAGGCTGATGAGGATGAGGAAGCAGAGCTTGTGCTATGTGTGTCAGATGACTGATATACATTATACACACAGGCCCGCAACAAATATGTAGATCATAAAAATATTTCCGGCGCGACGGTGGAAATAGAACCCGCTACCTTCTGCGTCTTAAACGGACTCTCCCACTGCGCCACAGAAGTCATCAGCATAATAGCTTATGTAAGGGTTCCAAGGGCTGTGATACATAGCTAATAACATGCTCTCTTGCAGAGGCGGCGGTTTCCGTGACTTCCGCGACAGGCGAGGCGGTCGGTACTCGCGCTCACGCAGTCCGGACAGACAGAGGAGGTCCCGGTCCTACAGCCCTGAGAGGAGAGAAAAAGACAGAGCAGAAAGGTATGTTTGAGAACACTGATTGATCCTGTTTGACGAATCCATTGATTGTATGTGTGTTAACCACGAAGCTCCAATGTTCGCAGCGCCGAGGAGACCGCGCAACTCGAACCGCGCTCAACCCGAAGAAGTCCCTCGTTAAGGGATGAAACATTGGGTGGGCTAACACAACCAAGGTTCGTAGTTAACCCGCCTACAATCATTATGAATAAGGATTCATAATTTATTACTCGCTTGCATGATTCAGTAGGATACAACCTACCTTCCTCTGGCCCGGCCACGCTTTCTGCGTGTTTAACAAAATGAAGGAGACTGGTAGAAAAGCAACATTGCCGAACCTACGCAGGATAAGAAAGGACAGTCTGTAAACGTTTTAGTATATTTTATATTTTTGTTCTTGTTGCAGCTACTCCCGCTACTCTGAGCAGCGCGACGCACACCGCAGCGAGGGAGAGTATGAAGAAGAGAGATACGTCGACAGGAAAGAATACGACGGGAAGTGGGCCGACGGCAACGAACCTGAGAGAAGTGCCCCCAACCCGGAGGAGAAACCCGCTGAGCCAGCGCCCAAAGAATAAACAAACTGCCAGTGATAACAGTCTGCAGTCATGTTCATCTAGCTAGCCTTTATTTTGTGAGAAATTAATATACTCTGCGTTCTCTACTTATTGTCAAATGGATAAGGATTTTTGTATCTGTAGCAGTTGTCTGGTTCTGGATGTTGTTATAGGTTAGTCATGTTTTATTTGTAAGAAGGAAAACAATTAAAAATAGTCTTTTTGTTGCGTCCGATATTTGCTGGTTGGAGTTATTGATCAGATGGTTTAGTTAGTAAATAGTTGCCATGAAGTTAAACTTGCTTTTTGTCCACATGTTATTTTTAAGGTGCTTATCTGGTGTCGAGTATTAATTATAAAATAACCATTGTCGTTGACATTTAAATTATCCAACTTAAAATAAAGATAACAATTCAAGCACCAGTTCAATTATTGTAAAATGTATAATTCATTATAGATAGTAGCTGTAAATAATGATGAAATATAATTGGCTTGAAGTATTTTGAATAAAAATTAGGTTTGGTTAAATTTGCTAATGACAAAAAATAGGTAGATCATTCCAAATTAGTAAGTTTCTAAATAATACTAAGTCAGAGTGTTCCTTTTGTGCTAAGTGGAACGTATTTCATTATTAAAATGTTAAACACAGCTGGTATTTTATTATGTTAGGTATCCATTGCCATCCAGATTGATCTGACCATGGCCACTGTACAGTGTCCCTGGTTCGATTTTATAATCTACTCAGGGACACCACAGTAATAGGTATCTGTGAGATCACTTGATTAAGGTAATCACACCCACTTTTTAGTGTCCTTGGTAGATAAATACTATCTAACCCAACACGGAGGGCAGAAACAGGGAGAACTTACACTCAAAAGATATTGCTGATTTTCTGCTGTAAAATCTAAATATTTTAACAGCTTTATGTGGTTTTATTTGAGACTGGAATGTTATGTCTAACACTAGCAGTTAAACACCACATAATCCGGCGGCGGGCCTTGTTCAAAGAGTATGTAGATACCTTGGAGGGTATTCTCATTAGCTTGGCATCACGGAGTTGGATGGACTGTCGCATGGAAGGAGCTATTGGAAACTCCTGAATGGTCCTGTTCCGTGACGGTTGTGGTAGGTAAAAGACCCGAGGGTATGAGACTATGTTCTAGAATCCAAGATATTTTATGTCAAAAAAGAGTTTAAAAAAAATATTTCGCACTTCTAGATATTTTTCCAATGCAGCGTTATAACTTCTTTTCCTATTTATTTCTTTGTTTTGTAATTGTTATCCCTTGGTTATCAAAAAAATATCAAGGATTCTGGAATCGAGTAAAAGGCCTGTGGGAGTTGGGGCGGTCAATTGTGTGGGATGCTGCGTGCGTCCACACACTTGCGCCTTCCCGACGGCCCCGGTCATCCTTGGCAGATGGGAAAATCCACAAGGGTTGCTTTCGTACAGCGCTGCAGCGGAATCCGCTTGGGAATCTTGAGAGGCGCAAAAATGAAATTATATTTTTTACCTAACTCACCTGCTTTTGGATCAAGGCTATACCATTAAATCTTTCATATTGATGAAAGATTTATTCAAAGATCTGAGTCAAAGATATAGCTTTTCTGAAACAATAACACTAACAGCCACACTCAGAGATGTTGTGCTTACTTAAACTCAATAAGTGACAGTTTAAAGAAATCATTAAAGTAAGTATGTAACCTATTTTAAATAGCAAATGCATCATAATCTTGAATAAGACTTGATGGAGTTTGGACCTATTTTGGTTTACAATAGAGATGAGATGATGAATGTTGTCAAGATAATCTCACTCAAGGTTTTCTCCAACATAAGTACTATTTATTTATAGCGAATTAGTGTTTGCAAAGCTAATTATGCAGTGACCAGTTGATTCTATACACCAGAGACGCGATAAAGATAACTGATTAACAATATAAAAGATAACACAGATAGTTGCAATTATAAATACATTGTATTCCCTTTATTGTATTTAAAAATGATCTATCATCACAATAATTTACAGCTTCTTCTTACTTTTGGTTTTACTAGCTTTGACAACATTCCAATACCAGAATAATTGTATAACAATTGCTGCATTAGCAAGAGTTGCTACACAGTATGTAATTATCATAATTTCATCTCCAGTTTCTTGAATGGATGTGAATATTCTAGCTATGCTGCCAGCGAAAAGGAGGAGGCAGGTTATTGCAGACAGCTGTCCTGTGCTTCCATTTTTGTAGTTTGTGACTACTTGAATTGACTGTAAAAGAAAATAATGAATTATAAGTAAGACATGGTTCTAGGCTAGTCAAACAACATTGTTGAACTGCTTATTAATGTATGTAAAGACAAGACACAATTGTATCAGACTAAAAGATTCTGCTGGATGTAGGCCTCCCCCATACAGTACCAATATACAAACATATTCATTGCCCAACTTCTTTATTACCATGTAGCAGCAGTGAACAGCAGGGTTTCTCCTCTGCCATCTGATCTAGGCAGTCAATGTGTTAATAGCGGTCTTGAGTCATCTCCATCAATAGACCGCCTCCAACACTCTCCTCCATTCATAAAAGCACATCAAGGCTTTTATATAAAATAGATACTTGCCTTTGCGATGAGTACAATAGGCACATTGCTGGCTTGCATGGTCCACAACACATCGGTAGGTGTAAATCCACCAACAAGAGCAGATACTAATGCCACATATACTGTCAGGAAGGTAACAGCTTTAGTTGGTGAGCCTCCGAAGTGCAACACAAGGGCTGCAATGATTGCTGTCTGGATGGCTAGGAAAGTACCTTCTCCCCAAGCACTGAAAAATAAACAAATAAAATTAATAATCTCATAAACACTGAGAATATTATTATAGTTAGCCTGCTGTGTGCCACAGCTGGGCAGGGCACAAAGGCCACAAAAAGCCACAAAGGCCCAGCTGTTCACTGAGAAAAATATAGGATCACATAAACATATAATTGAACATGCTGCATGGAATTGACTGAAATCAGTTAAGTATCTGAACAAATTTTTACAATTGAGAGCTGAGTGAGACAGCAGTGAGCAGTCTCATAAAAATCAGAACATAATAATAAGTTTCTAAGTAGTTACCTATAAAATTTAAAGGGAATTGTATTATGAATTATGTTTACCTGAAAGGAAAGTTCATGACATAGCTGTAGGCAAAATTCGATGTGATCGCAAATAATTCCAAATATATGGCAAAAACACTAATGCCTTCCCCGCTTTTGCTGTTAAGAATCTTCAGAATTTGAGGCACTTTCACCAGAATGGATCCAGCGATTATACCAATCCCGAGCCCCTTACTCAGGGTTGATTTGAAGCATGGAACTGAAATAAGAATAGGTATAGTTATGATCTGATATGCAACAAAGGTTACGAATTTAGGATTTCTAAGATAACGAGTTTACCATCAAAAAAGTTGTGATTAACGAAGTATTCTGCATAACACTTCTCCGACAGCAACGACATTATTAAACCCTTCACAAGATCTGCCATTGTACGACTTATTTGCTTCTCTCGAGATAATCACATACACATTGTACGACTTTATTTATTTTATTTTGCTTTCTTTTATTCTTTCCGTACAACAAACAGCCCGCAGTAATTTCAACGGAAAATGCGAAAATCGAGCGAAACAGCTCGTAAAGTTCGTTGCCCTTTGACCCCAGCCAGTCAAGCAACAGTCAAGAATGACATTGATTATATGACTTTATGACAGATGGTAGGTGACGTCAGACTTTTGTGACACTGGCAATTCAAAAGTGTATGACTCTTGTTTGGAGTGGAACTCCACGAATTTGAATGACAGTCCGACCAGAAAGAGTAGAAAATAAATGAGGGCGGCGCCACAATTGCTTACAATTTACATGGTATCACCATAATACTATGGCAGAACGTTTTGATACTTAATATTTTCAGATATATTTAAAACACAGCAGTTCTTCCTAGGGACGAAAAGTATAACTTTCATCCCGCTGCGCTGGCAATTTCCGACCTACTTTAAGAGTATGAGTAGGTAATGAAAAAGATATTATTTTCTGTACCTAACTAACCTACCAACTGCGCTCTTTACAACGATACCCCACACGGGCATATTTACCTACTAAAGGCTCATTTAGACGGTACCATTTTCTTGTACATTCAAGTGCAATAATTGTATGCAATTAATTAATCGCAATAATTGAATTCAAGAATGGTAAGCAATTGTTTACACGCAGATTGAAATTGTAAAATTGTACGCAACTATTGCATGCAATTCTTGATAAGAAATAATTCCTAGTGTCTTTTGTTTACACCAATACAATTATGTTAAGGACATTATTGCTTTCAAGTCTTGACTTGTCTAAACACAGACTTGTATGAACCTGTACCATTTTCTGGCGCGTTGCTTCAAGTATTGCACATATTTGCGTTGGCAAATACATCATTCAATTGTTGAAGGTTTTAGAAGAAAGGTGTTATTTAAAATGAGTCAAAAAGTGGTTAAATTCGGTTCTGCTGACTTAATAAAGTTTATAGAGATTTAAGCTTTCGTTTTTTTGTAAACGACGACGTCTCTGTTTCCACTCCAGAGGATTCATTGCTGTTCGATATAGTTACATTGCTACCGACGACCTGAGGGACCGTGTCCCCAGGATCCGGCGGCTCCTCAAAGTCCATCAGAAAAATATGTTAAAAAAACTTACCAGAAGTTATATTATTTACACTACTCTACTTTATATACTTTTAGATCTTTGATCAGATTAGATTTTTTTAAAAAGAAAATAACGGTTACAAACACAAAAACATTTACTTTTAAATTTTACGAAAAACAAACGAAATCAACCGGCAAACAAACCGACAAGCAATAGGGCACTGTGATGTGACGAGGTGTTGACTCCACGAAGGCGCGCAGGAAAATGAGAGCGAGCGTTGGTTTGCGCCGACTTTTATACTGTTGCCTTGTTTTCGCTTTCCAGTCTTCCAACACGGCGACCCTGACTAGAGTCCGCCACGGACTCTCTAGTTTTCTCGGTCAGTCTCCAGGAACGGCATCGACATATCCGTCTGTGGTGGAGCAACAAGTGCCCGCCCTGATGGACCTGGTTGTGGCTCATAACTGGTGCTTCTGGCTGGAGCTGGATCGCCAAGGGCTTCGTCTTGTCCTTCAATCATTGGCTCTGGCAGTGCAACAGCAGCAGCGGCGTGACCACACTCATCTCTCTCGTCATCGGTGTCAGCATCTGCGGAGAACAGGAAATACACACATACATGAACGTAGGCTTCAAATACGTGTGATTCCGTGCGGTGTGTTTGTGTGTGATGTGGTGTGTAACCTCAAACATGTAAACACAACAAATAAACCAGAACAGCAAAATAGTTAAGAAACTAAAAAAAATAAAAGGAAGCCATTGGGGCGAGACATAGGCACGCCGTTAGCGTATCTCATTACACGAGGGTAGGAAGCCCGACGTTAGCAATACCCAAGTGCTATCCCAATGGAGTGTGTGAGACATAGGCCCGACGTTAGCAATATCTCCGAGGAGAGTAACTCACACACCAGGACAGGAAGCCCGACGTTCGCTATGTCTTGAGCGATCGCTCAAATACAGGCACGCGTGCGCTGCATTTCAGCCGACCGCACTTACCAAAGAAAGCAGCACAAACATCAGGAGTCCACTCCCCATGCCACGGGACCATGAACTCCACCGCTGCTTGCGTCGACTTGCCATACGAGCCAGCCAAGAGTTGGAGCTCGTACCGACCGTGGGGCAGCACCTTCGTGACACGATATGGCCCACGCATGCCAGAGTCGAGCTTGCCGGTTGATTGCGCCTGCTTCCTTACAAACACAAAAGAATTTAAGTTAAAATCACGCGGTGACTTCCTGCGCCGATTAACATAGGTGTCTTGATCCAATTGATTCTGTCTGAGCCGTTCAGCCGTCCTCTGCCTGCTTATTTCACGTAAGGCCTCTCGGTTAGGGTTTGAAGCCTCCAGGGCCACGTCCCGCACTAGGTTCCTAATAACAGGCGTAGTAGCCTCCACACCCACCAGAAGGTTGAGTGGCGACCGTTGCGTGGTTTTGTGCTTGGTAATGTTTAGAATTAATTGCAACTTCCACATTATCCTCGGCCATTCTTCCTGATGATAATTGCACTCTATCCTGATCATATTGAGCACAGTTCGGCAGTAGCGCTCCGCTTGCCCGTTAGACTGGTGCATTTCAGGGGTAATAAGGTGTACCTCGCAACCTAACTCTCTGACCCAGTTGAGGAATTCGGCACTTTGGAACATACGACCCCTGTCTCCCACGATTAACTTAGGCGTACCAAAAAGGGAGATTGCATTTGTAACGTGGCGTATAAGTTCGCTAGCATCTTGCCGGTACATTGGGTAAAGTAAGCAAAATTTGCTGAAGGCATCAACAATTATCAAAACATGGCGAAAGTCATTCGTCTCTACCAAAGGGCCTAGGGTGTCCATATGGATAGTATCAAAAGGGACATCTGGTTTTTCCCAAGAGTGAATTGGCTGGAAAGGGGCCCTGGGTACCTTCTTCTGAGATAAACACACTAAGCAGTGTTCTATGTATTTCCTAGCGAAACCCCATATACCAGGAAACCAAAAGTGCTTGGTAATCAATGCAACAGTCTTATCAAGGCTCTGATGCCCATGTTCATCATGGAAAATGCGAAGTAGGCTAAGCCTATGCCCTTTTGGTATGAAGCATAACAGCCTCGACGCCTCACCCGATGGTGCGTATTTTGCGTAAAGGAGATCATTCTTAACAAGATAACGGTTTGCGTCTAACTGCCCATCATTTAACTTTTGAATAAGACACTGAGTCTCTTCATCCGAAGCCTGCGCAATCTGTGCCCAATTCAGTGGCTTCTGAACCGTGCACACATTAACAGGATTACGGCTGAGGTAGTCAGCGTGAGCCAACAAAGCGCCCTTCCTATAGTTGAGCTCGAAGTCAAAATCCTGCAGGTATACCCACCACCGTGCCACCCTCGGAAGTAAGTCTTTCTTTCTTTGAGTCAGTTTTAAAGCATTGCAATCGGTGACCACGGTGAATCGTATACCTACAAGGTAGTGACGAAAGTGTTCTAAGGCTCTAACGACCGCGAGGGTTTCCAGCTCATACGAGTGGTACTTAGGCTCCGCACCATGTGTTAGTTTAGAGAAATAAGCGACCACTCGCTTATTGTTGCCCTCATGTACTTGAAACAGAACAGCCCCGTAACCTATCGAACTCGCGTCTGTATGTACTTCAGTCGGTAGCGACGGATCGTATATTGCTAGCACAGGCTCACTAGTAAGGTGGTCAACGATTTCTTTACGAGCTGACCGTTGCTCTTCACCCCAATTAAATTCTACCCCCTTACGTGTCAAGGCAGCAATACAAGCTGTTTTTTGTGCAAACCCAGGGATGTATTTCCTAAAATAGCTGGCCAGTCCCATAAACTGTCTGATTTGCTTGACGTTCTTTGGCTCAGCAGTCTCAGTCAACGCCTTAACCTTTTCTTGACTTGGTCTCACCTGTCCCTGACTAATCTGACGGCCTAGATATTCTATCTGCGTTGTAAGAAAAGAACATTTTCGCAAATTTATAGAAAATCCAGCTTTGGTTAGGACAGATAGTACTTGTTGTAACAGTTCGAATCCCCGATCCAAGGATCTAGATAGGATGAGCACATCGTCTATGTACACCAGGACTTCACCAGAGTCAATAAATTCGCGCAGGGTTTTCGAAATTATGCGCTGGTAGACTACGGGCGCATTGGCAAGCCCATACGGCATTTTTAAGTAGTGATAGTGAGCCTCTGACGTCACAAAACCCGTGAGATGCACAGAGTCCTTTTCAAGTGGGATCTGGTGAAATCCTGTTGCCATATCCAAGCTCGTAAAGAATTTACTTTGACCTAATCGATCTATGTGGTCATCGATCCTAGGAAGCGGGAATCGACACTTGACAGTAAGCTCATTCAATTTACGGTAGTCCACGCACATCCTATCCGAACCATCCTTCTTTTTTACGAGAAGTATAGGACTTGCGTACTCAGAATCTGACTCTTTTAAAATCCCCTTGTCCAATAAGTCTTTTACAATGTCGCGGACTCTAAGGGTTTCAGCTTGAGACAGACGATAAGGCCGGTAATTTACTGGAGTGTCACTGTTCAATTTGATTGACATACTACCCGCCGTAACAGTTGATGTGGCAGTTCCTACGATGAGGTGATCGGAAAACTCGTCAACTATACTCAAAAGCCTATCCAAGTCCTCGCCAACTAGCGGCGTATTAATCGTGACCTTCGAATCAGATTGAACAGTCATCACTCTATCAGTGTCAACTACCTCCCTAGTAATGCTTTGAAGCTCACGAGTTCGGACATAACGGACACCTTCCCTATTGAGCACATCCGTACCTACAATAACGGGTGTGTTCATGTATTCAGAACCTACTACAAATAGGTCCACCTCCAACGTCAACCCATCAAACTCGATAGGCAAAGTCACACACGATGTACTTTCTATCTCCTGACTGCCTAATCCTTTTAGTACGCGAAATGTAGGTTTCATCATAGCGCCTGTAAAGTGCTTGACAAGGGACGAAGAGATAAGTGAAATGGTGGAACCACTATCAATTAGTACGTCAGTAGGTATTCCTTGAACAACCGCTACCACAACATCAATATTTCGCGATGACTCACCTTCACGACAAAAATTAACGTTATTTTTATTACGTGATTCCGCTTTTTGCTTCGCGTAACATGTTTCCACCTTATGACCAGGCTTTTTGCAGTAAGAACATACATCCTTCTTAGCTACGGTAGGCTCGACTTTTCGGCCCACACTGGGTACGTTACTAGAACTTTCACCTGACTCGGTCTTTGGCTTTTTAGGACAAGAGGACTGCTTATGCCCAGGAGTACCACAAATGAAGCACTTGTTGTCATGAAACTTACGCTTCCGAGAAGAGTTAACATCTACCTTACCTTTAGCAGACGAGTCCTGCTTTTGCGATGTTTTCGGTGGTGCAGGTTTCACATATATCGAGAAAAACTCGACCAAGCCGTTAGGTAGAAGGTTTATTTATTTATTTATTTATTCAATAAAGGTTCACCAACAGTATACATATAATAGCTTAATATAACTTAATTAATGGCAGTACTTATTGTTCTTATACATATACCTATAATAGGTGGACACAACATTCTTAAGAAATTAACTTAAAGATAATTACAATAAAAATTGTTGAGATCAATTTTAGACTTAAAAATAGAAGTTAAACAGGTTTCTTGAAAGGTAGTTTAAGACTGACTTAAAACAAATAAAAACGAATAAAAAAAATTAAAGACTAAGAGATATCTCGGTGATAACAACGAATAAAATTTCACCGAGTGCTCCTGGTTAACAATGTTAGTTCTCATCTAATGAGGACTGCTGAAAATGTTTCAGCAGCTTATTTTTAAAAATAATGGGATTATCATAAAATATGTCTATGTCTTTTATTTTGGTATTTATAAAATTGTATTGATTACATAGTCTTACAGTAGGTGCCTGTAGACCAGTGTTACTGTTACAGAAAGGTGTGTGAAGTATTTTAGTTATAGTATGTCGAGGGTTTCTAGTGGGCACAGCTAGGCCGAATTTTTCAACAATAGAAATGCTGTCGATTTTACCATTTAATATTTTATGCAGAAAGGAAAGTTCAATTATTCTACGGCGGGAATATAGAGATTCAGTGCTGAAGTGCTTACATCTAATGTGATATGGAGATCTATGGGATATATCTGGAGAATGATATGCTAAGTGTTTTGTAAATGATCTTTGTATGCTTTCAATTCTTTGAGAGTGCATGCTGTAAGTCGGATTCCAGATAACGCATGCATATTCGAGTATACTCCTAACAAGTGTGTTAAATAAGAGGGTCTTAGTGCTGGATTTCTTAAAGTCTTTAGTATTACGCTTAATGAACCCCGACATTCGGGCAGCTTTTTTTATGATGTTGTTGTAATGTGCAGAGTATTTAAGTTGGTGATCTAATATGACCCCTAAGTCTCTTATTTCGGTAACTTTGCTTATTGAACTGTTGTTAATATGATATGTAGATTCTAAGGGTTTCTTTTTCTTGGAAAACTTTATGTGAAAACATTTATTTGGATTTAATAACATGCCATTTAAATTGCACCAACTAACAATGGAGTTAATGTCTTCCTGAACAGCATTTACATCTTCAATTGATTTAATTTCTTTATAAATTTTAAGATCATCGGCATACATAGAGAGTTTACAATTACTAATATTATTAGAGATGTCGTTGATGAAGATAACGAAAAGAATAGGTCCCAAGTGAGATCCTTGTGGTACACCAGATTTTGCATAGAATATCCTGGAATCATAGCCTTTAACTGATACCACTTGAGGTCGGTTCTCTAGGTATGAACTAAACCAACTCAACAATGAACCAAGAATACCATGAGAATTTAGTTTATGTAGAAGTGCGGTGTGATTAACTTTATCGAAGGCACTACTGAAGTCTGTATATATGACATCTGTCTCTGTTCGTTTATCTAAACTCAGACACAGATCTGAAACGAAAGTAGTGAGATTAGTGTCTACTGAGCGCCCTATTCTGAATCCATGCTGTGAGTCGGATAAAGCAGTTTTTGTGTGCCTGGCAAGGATTGGTGCAATTAATGATTCAAAAATTTTTGAAAAGCTAGAGAGGATTGATATTGGGCGATAGTTTGAGACGCAAGTGTGATCGCCTTTTTTATAAATTGGTACGACTCGAGCCCTCTTCCATTCTTCAGGAAAGACACCTTCGGCTAGAGAGCGATTTATAAGCAGGGTTGTTGGTAAAGCTAGAGCTTTTGCGCAACGTTTTATGAAAACTGGTGGTATGCCATCAGGGCCAGCGCCTTTTGATGAATCGAGGTTTTTGAGTCGGCAATGAACATCCTGAACAGTGAACTTTAATTTACCTAAACAATTAGAAGACGAGGAAAAATAAGAAGGGAGATTTATATTAGTATTCATGTTATATACCGAAGAAAATTGGTCAGCAAAAAGGTTGGCTATATCAGGACCATTATCAGCAGTAGAGGTAGATGATACCATAGTAGAGGGAATAATAATACTATTATTACGCTTGTTTTTAATATAGTTCCAGAATGATTTGGGATTTTTGTGTATGTTCTCTTCTGCTTTGTGTTTAAAATCACGATAAAGCTCTTTTAGATAGACATCACAGCGGTGCCTCAATAATTCATATTCAATTTTATCTCGTGGGTTACAGTACTGTTTATATTTTCTCCTTATTTTATTTTTCTCTTTTAACATTTTAACAAGCTTTTTGTTGAACCAAGGTGGATATTTGGTACATGAAGGTTTACGTTTAGGTACATGTTTGTCAATGGTAGTTCTCAATGTTTTATAGAATGTTGTTACCATGTCATCAATATTTAAAATACCATCATCAGTTAATATTTCAGTCCAGTTGGTGTTACCAAGTTCACAAATAATAGTATCATAATCAGCTTTGTAAAAATTATGGTCCACTCTAGGATTTGGAAGAAGGCTTTTTTTAAACTGTAGTGGGATAGTAATCAATATAGTAGGGTGTTTAGGGTCTAATTTACTAAGGGAAGGTTCACTAGTTACGCTTACAGTAGCTATATTGGACAGTACTAGGTCTAGGAGAGCATTATCACTGTTGTACAAAGAATTATATTGGTCTAAAGAGTTTGTTGACATAAAATCAATCAAGGAGTAACCTAGAGAACAGTCATAGTTACTTGGTGCTAACTGCGAGATGCCATCAGTCTGAGACCAATTAATGAAGCTCATGTTGAAGTCACCAATTATCAAAGAGTCATCAAAATTGTTGAGAATATTAGTTGAGTTTTCTAAAAACTTATTGAGAGCCTCTAATTTGACTGGCGGCGGTAAGTATAGGACACAAAGTGCTAGTGTCTTAATACAGTTGTTTGTAACAATATTGAGGGTAATCCACAGATCCTCCAAATAGGTTTCACAAATAGATATCCGAGTTGACTGAAATTTATTCTTTACTGCGACAAGAACTCCACCACCATCTTGCTTTGAGTTTTTAGACGTAATTCTATCTTTCCTATATACTATGTAACGTGGGTCAAATAATTCACTATCAGAAATATTCGAGTTCAGCCAAGTTTCTGTTAAGACTACTACATCATAATTATTATTTAAAATATTGGAGTAAAATATTTCTGTTTTGGTTCTAAGACCTCTTGTGTTTTGATAATAAATTTCTAGCTTATCCATAATGAGAAGACATGCTTTATAACACTGAATATAACTACTCCAAAACATGAGAACAGAGCTTACGTAAGGTTGTTCAGACAATCTAAGTTTCGGATGAGGTAGGCAGGGCTAGTAGCATCCTTTCTGATGCGAATGCCTCCATTGCGCACCCACACAAATTCGTATCCAAGTTCCTTGGCCTTCTTCCGAGTGGCTGCATGTAGGTGCTTGTTGGCCGGTGTCAAGTGTTCCGCTACATACACAGAGGCTCGTGATCCACCAATGCCCAAGTGCTCGGAGCTCAGTTTGTCCTTATTGTTATCCTTGTTGAACTTGGAGATGGCAGCCAGCAAGGTGTCCCGGAGCCGGGGGCTGCGCAGCTTCACTATGACAGATCTAGGGGTCTTATTATCCTTATTCATTTTAGCCACACGAGTGACATGCAAGATGTCAGCGTCAGCTATGTCACATTTGACTGTACGGGCTAATTGAAGGACAGTTTTGGATAAATTCTCGGTGCGGTGTTCTGGGATGCCATTTATCTCTATATTACCTTCCCTCAGATGTTGCTCTGTAAGGTTCAACCTGTTAGACAGGTCTAGAACAGTTGTCTCCAGTGTTGTATTCTTTTTTTCCAAAGCTTCTATGATGTTAGTTTTTTCATTTAAATTTTCCTTCATCTCTTCAAATTGTATGTTTACAAACTGTATAGCTTCCTGGAATGCGCTGAATTTGTCATCAATGACTTTCAAGTGAGATGAGACAGAGTCATTTTGGGTTTTCAGCGACAACAACTCACTTTGTAGGATTTGCCTGAGTGTGACTTCAGAAAGGAACCCACCTTGTGTTTCATCAGAAGAAGCTACGTTGAATGTTTTATCAGCAGATTTGGACGCACCAGAAGGAAAGGCAGGCGGCACAAGTGATTTAGGTGGTTTTGCGTGGCTAATTACTGGGGATTCAAAGCCACTTTCGCCGCCATTGCGCGCGTTCGTAGATTTGCTGTCTTCTGCAGTGCTTGACACCGCCGCCACCGCTGCCGTGGTTTGTTTCGGCGTTTTGGATATGCATGGTTTTTGCTGCTCGCTCGTGGGACATCCATCAGGGCATTTCCATGCATTTTTCCGCTCCATTTCCGTGTTGTAAAAACGAGATGCCGAGATCTTGACGCATTCAATGTCGTAGATACGAGCACACAGAAAACATTTCACGAATTCTTT
Source organism: Eupithecia tripunctaria (assembly GCA_955876795.1). Lineage (NCBI taxonomy): Eukaryota > Metazoa > Arthropoda > Insecta > Lepidoptera > Geometridae > Eupithecia > Eupithecia tripunctaria. Next base: position 4,646,967 of record OY041603.1, on the reverse strand, counting down.
AGTTTTGACATGTTTGTTGCATTTGCTGCAGAAGATTAGTTTTGGCGTCATTGTGTCAGATGTAAAGTTTTTCAGTGCGAGTGAGGTTATATTTTCCGATTTGGGAATTATTTCACAGTCAGAGTGTGGTTTTGCAATCAGTAACTTCTAAATGTTATTTAATTAGGGATTATACACTTTTTACGATCTCAAATCAAAGAATTACTGTAAAAATAAGCAAAAGTAGATTTTGGCAAAACTTGTCGGTAGTGTTGCCACTTATGATTTTTTAGGGTTAGCGTTGGTGATAGCGTTATGATTTTTTAAGGTTAGCGTTGGTGGCTGAAGCTCGAAGTTGTGGGTCGGTGATTCCTCGGATAACAATCGCAGAAATCAGTTCATCGCTTAGTCCTCGCACAACGCGTAAGCGAAGCAAGGAACGACGAACATAATCCGCGTACGTGGGATAATTGTCAGAATTAGTGTTCATAACCTCGAAAAGAATACCAGCAATGTCAGGTGTTTTAGGACACAAAGGTTTGAACTCCTTCTTAAAATTAGCCCACGTACGGTCATTCGTTACCCACTCACTTAACCATGTACGCGCCTCGCCCTTCAAACAATTGCCTACCCGCGAAAGGCATTCGTGGGAATTCCAATTGTTGACAGCACACGCACGGTCCACTTCGGCACACCAATCGTCGATATTGTGAAGGGTAGGATCGAAATTAGAAATATAGTAAGCTTGGCTTGACCTTACCGTGTTTCCAATGGAACGAAACGCATCAATAATGCAATCCGTGAGTGTCGGCGGCGTCGCGACCAACGATGACGCATCCACTCCACTAGCGTCTCGACCTAGATCGGAGAGCACCTTATCACTACGAACTTCACTACGCGGCGGTGAAGCGACGATGGGCAGCCGGTCAGACACACGCGTCACTGGAACTGATCGCAACGGCGATGGTGACGCGGCACGCCTAGGAACAGCGGCCAGCGAATCTTTTTGCACTTGCGGTATCAACTGACGCCGCGGCGGCGGCGATGTCCGTGGGGTACCGCAGGACAAAGGCGGTGTGCGTCGCTCGCGAGACCGGGCAGGTCGCGCAGCAGACCGCTCCTCCAATGCAGTTAACCTCTCCAGCATCGCCTCCATCGTGCGCCTAAGCCCACCCTCAGGAGTACGGTCTCGATACCTATCGCGTCGGTGTCGCTCTCGACTATCAGATTGTCGTGAGCGACGTCGATCACGACCGGACATCTCGCTTGTTTTTGAATGTTCCCAAAAAAAACAAAGAGCGTGATAACTACGCGAATCCCACTTCTGATTTTAGATCTTTGATCAGATTAGATTTTTTTAAAAAGAAAATAACGGTTACAAACACAAAAACATTTACTTTTAAATTTTACGAAAAACAAACGAAATCAACCGGCAAACAAACCGACAAGCAATAGGGCACTGTGATGTGACGAGGTGTTGACTCCACGAAGGCGCGCAGGAAAATGAGAGCGAGCGTTGGTTTGCGCCGACTTTTATACTGTTGCCTTGTTTTCGCTTTCCAGTCTTCCAACAATACAATAATTATAAAAATATCGAATACCGAATCTATTTGTTTTGCAAGTTTATTAAATTGATCGCCTACTCGCCATAAATAGGAGTTCTGACGATAGTTTGTACTAACTATTGGTGTATGAATGATCTCGTTAAATCTCATTATTTTACGGGGCACGTTAAGCGTTATTTTACTAAGGATCTCCTTAGTAAAATAACGCTTAACGTGCCCCGTAAAATAATGAGATTTAACGAGATTTAAGGATCTAATAATGAGATTTAAGGATCTCCTTAGTAAAATAACGCTTAACGTGCCCCGTAAAATAATGAGATTTAACGAGATCATTCATACACCAATAGTTAGTACAAACTATCGCCAGAACTCCTATTTATGGCGAGTAGGCGATCAATTTAATAAACTTGCAAAACAAATAGATTTAGACCTCTTCTGCTCCAGTGTCAACTCCGTGAGGCGACGGCTCAGCACCGATTTTTTCTCACCCTCCGGTGAGGACGATGCAATTTTGGCATGAGATATGATGTTCTTTTAGTTTTTAATTTAATTTATTCCTGTTATGTTACTCATTCATCATCATCAAGGTGATGATAATGAAGTTTGATTGTTTGTATATTTTATTTTTCTGCTTTGTTTAATGTATTCCATTGTTGGTGTTTACTCAGCTTGTTCACACTTTTCATGTAATTATTATTTTTTTAACCGTGAAAACCTCTTAATAGCCTCCTGTCTCGATGATTAATTTTTAATTTGTATGTATGTGCTGCTGGTTTTCCTTAAAATAAATAAATAAATAAATAAATTAAATAAATAGTATAAACTAACTCTACTGATCAATATTTACAAGAAAAATGAAAAATTTAATTTCGGTGGGAAAAAAACGCGACCGCCCTGTTTGATGCTATCCATTTATTGACCCAACACCTTTTACGACGTTTTCTCAATATTTCTTGCCTTAGTAGAGCAGCAACAATCAATACACCCTCACTAACTGCACTCATATTTGCAAATGAGAACGTAATCCAGTTGAATGCGAAAATTGCATAAGAAATTATTGCATGTGCTGTTTAAACCAAGAACAGTTTTGAATGGAAAACTTGCATCCTGCTTGCTCTACTAGCAATAATGTGACGTGTTGTTCAGACGATGCAAGTCATTTATTTCTAGGTAATTATTGTATTCAACAGGCAAGAAACTTGTATCGTGTAAATGGGCCTTTACGTTGGAATTTTCACTTAGATCCCGTCTTGCCTATATTTTTCTGCTTACCTTTTCGCTGTTGCATGCCGGCTTATAAATTACTCGCTGCGCCCCGGCTTCGCACGCGTTGATCCTATGAAAACGATTATAGGTGATTTCTATCCCATGTGAACTGATTTGAAGGATAAAAAGGGTTAGGATTAGGATTACCTGTATACAAAATTTCAGCCCGATCCGTTCAGTAGTTTTGACGTGAAGAGGTATAATTTCTTCTATGGAATTGTAGGTAGGTATACTATGGAAATTGAGAACTTGATATGGGATAAAAAGAAGGCTATTTAATGTTTGTTGCAGAATTGGTATTACCTACATGTTCAGTAGTTTTGGCGTGAAGAGGTAACATACATCTAAAATATTTATTTGGGATAATAGCAGTAAAATTATATATCTAACTAACCATAGGGATGTAGTGTGATTTAGGGTGTTTGCCTACATTAGTTTTACTGTTGCTGTAACAAACACGCATTATATGCTCCTATCGCCTGTGTAAAAATATAATAGGGTCCTACGGGTCCTACTTAGCTATCCTTAATCTAAGATTAGCTGATAGAAGGAAGAATTGAGAAGAAAACTAGAAACATTGATGTGCAAGAGCTTTATTGAATTTTTTCAAGTTATAACAGAAAGCTCAATTATTCACCATTTTTTAATCTAACTTGATTCTCTCGGCGACAGCAGTGTTGCGATGACACCTAACTTATGTACACTTGATGTAGGTAAATGCCTCTGAAGTTCTTGATATCCTTATACATTAGGTACATACATGCACAGATAATTATATGTATATTTTACTAGCTTCTGCCAGAGGCTTCGTACGCGCTTTTCAAGTAGGTACCAGATAGACATACAGAATTACTTTCGCTTTTATATTATTGGTATAGATTAGTTCTAATCTAAGTATGCATCTCTTTTTTAGTATTTGCGAAAGAACAACGATTCGGAGGTGTTAGAGTTTTCACATTATCCGATCCGATATCGGTATCGGACGCCGCCGCCGATACTATATAGAGGCAAGTAAACTGAAATGAAATATGTACCTGTCTTTCACATTGATAATATCGGAGATACATATTTCATACATTTTACTTGCCCTGATAACGTATCGGCGTCGATAACTATATCGGATCAGGTATTACACTCTTAGGACTATATTATATATTTCTTTATTTTGCTATAAAAGGCTTCATGGTTATAACTATAACATTAAGGTAATTTTACCTTGTGGAAGAAAAGTACATTTCCTATGGAAACAGCTAAGAAAATTGCATATTTTATACTTTATAATGTATATTATATTTCAACTATGAACATGTAAAAATAGGAAATTATTTTACTTTATTTAAATCCAATCCAATAAAGTGCTAGTGTTATATATGAAGGAAATGCTTGTAAGTTGCAACCAATGATTGGACTCCCATTTATAAACTGCCAGGACAAAAATGTACAAAATAATATAAATTGGAAATTAAGGTACCTTTGATAATTTGTTAAGTACCTAATTATGAATGTTTTATGCATAAGCTGTTGGCTTTCCTTTTTAATAGAAACAAAAATAATGTAGGACACTTAAATTTTACATCCTCTTAAAATATTATCTAAGTACAGAACAAATCTTTTTAATATAGGCGCATACCCGACCTCATATAACAGCGCAACTTCGTCAATCATATTATTATTACGTAACACAGGAAATTTTAAAAATTCATCGTACAGTTTGTGGTAGGTACCTACATATTTATAATAAGCTATTTTTTAATACCTCTGTAATAGTTTTATCTTGTATAGTTTAGGCAGAGATGCGAAAATAGAGTTTGGTGGCCAAAAAGGACAACTTCGTATCTCTGCCTGAGCTTTACAAATTAAAAATATTACAGAGGCATTAATAAATAACTTATAATAGATACCACAAACTGAACGATAGATTTTTAAAATTTCCTGTGTTAAACTGTCAAACGTAATAAGATAAAATAAGTGGTGGCGCCACTTTCAGTCGTGTATGCGCCTTAACTCGGTTTACATACAATAACTATATTAACTACCTATTTACATGAAATAATGCGTGTAATGAAAAGGAAGGTATGAACTTTATTAATTTTGACCTAAGTTTAAAGCAGGAAAAAGATGGTGGTTATTGGCATAGAAGGCATAGTTAATCTAGCGTGAAAAAAAACGGATTTGTTCTACAAGTTTTTTAGATAGATTTTGCGCACATTGTAAAAATCAATAGTCGTTTTGGAGTCTATTGATATTTGATTGACCGGTGCAGTTGCCTTGCAGACGGCGACTTCCCATCCGTGTATTGGAGCCCTTTTTAAATGTTTTTACTAAAACCAACATAATGTCGATAGACAGAACAGATTACAGTTTCTTTTAGATTCATAACAAACGGCTTACTAACAGTAACCTACCAACCAAGGCCGCATTAGACTAAAATCCTCTAGGCATACCGATTCCGGTGGAGACAAGTGCGCAGTCACCTTTACTCCACTTTAAATACTGTTCACGATTATGACGGATTAATTTTTTACCTTGGACTTTTTTCTTGGATTTTAATTTAGTTATTTATAAGATACATGTGCATGCGACTACATAGCAAGCAACGTTTATATTGTGATAATGAGTAGTGCAAACATAAAAAACTTTGCCTTCCTTACACAGCAATGTTCTTAGACATGTCTTGAGTTTGGCCAGTCTTTAGATTCTACGATGAATTATCACCAATGTAAACATTTATACTCATGGAATAATATCTTAGAAATACTAACAGGTTTAAAATATATACATCTGATAGTCTAAAATTGCTTCAATCAACACATCAACACACTTTGTCTCTATTGTAGGTATTCATTGTGATTTCCACAGCTATCAAGTAAATATGAACAAAAACATCTGTAACATTACAGGCACAATCCGGAAGCAATTATCAATGATCGACTTTTGGAAAACCTTATCTACTGCTATATTAAAACTAGAAAAGTTCAGAATGCTACACAGCATTCTTAATTAACCGGCTCAAGAGAGCGGCTTTAAGGAAAATGATAACTTCGGTCGAGAATTGTTTTTGCCCAGAATTTTCTTTTGTTCTTCCTTGACTCGCTTTTCTTGTTCTTTTTTCATCCTCTGACGTTCTTCGTCCATTCTTCTTTGTTCTTCAATCATCGCGAGACGCTCCTCCGCCTGGGAAATAGTGAAGTATAATATAGTAAATTTTAAAGTATTATTGTAATTAATTAGGTTAGTTAAAACCTTTGATTTTCCAATAAATAATTAATTATGTTTTAAAAAACTGTAAACCGACTTCAATTTTTATAGTTTTTTTTATGAATTTTAATGGATCCCGTTGTCAGAATTAAACCAAATTAAAAGAGATTTCAAAAAAAGAATCATGAAAATCGGAGCACCCAGTCAAAAGTTCTGAGGTAACAAACATAAAAAAAAATACAGTCGATTTTGAGAATCTCCTTCTCTTTCGAAGTCGGTTAATAAAATCAAGTAATAAGACACGGAACTTTCGTGTCCATCCATCTTTTTCGGAAAGTTAGGATGGATGCATGATTGTTACTTCTAGATGACGAAAACTAGTTGTGATTATGATATGTCTAGAAGCAAGCTGGGTGGGGGGCCTGAAGTTTAGTACATGTATTTCTAAACCGGATTAACTGGATTACTGGATTAACATTTATGGGCTACTTTACAACGCATGCGAAGCCGCGACCAGAAAGATAGACATTGAAAACAGATATATAGGTAGTTAATAATCAGTTAATAATCTACTAATTTAAAGATAAGAGAAAATAATCCTATGTTTGTTATGAACTTATGAATAATCTCAAAAAGTACTGGACCAACTTCAAAACTCTTTCACCATTAGAATGCTACATTATCCCTAAGTAACATCACACTAATATTATAAATGCGACAGTTTGTATGGATGGATGGATGGATGTTTGTTACCTCTTCACGCCAAAACTACTAAACGGGTCTGGCTGAAATTATGGCACGCATGTAATTCTAATGCCGGAATCAAACATTTACTTTTTATCCCGTAAATCAGTTCCTGTGGGATAAAAATCACCTATAAACGTTTCCATACGAACAATGCGTGCGAAGCCGCGGGGCGTAGCTAGTAGGCTATATTTATGTTAAAAAATTTACACCCGTGCGAAGCTGGGAAAGGCCGCTAAAAGGTCTGCTTAACCTGGGGCTAGAAGATGCTATGCGGATTGTCTAGCATTATTATTTTATTTATTTAATTCTTAAGTTTATGCTAGTTTACTGCTCTACAAAGGTAGGACTCCCCTGATACATGCCTTAATGGCTCTTATCACAAGGGTTACCCCCCGCTTACCCCTTGTAATAAATTCAATTCGTTTATTTAAACGAGACATTACAGAGTACACTCCATAAATGCCATGATACCACGCTGGGCTATCGCAGTTCGACGGTGGTTCTGTTCTGCAGGAGGCGCTACTGACGAGCCCCTGGAGGACATTCCTTAGTCGCCTTCATTAACTGAGAACTGACACTAGATTTATTAGGCCTGGACTACACCATAGTGGAGATGTCCGAAGCTGAGACGAGAAGATACATTTTCAGCTAGGGTGTATCCATCAAGGCTGTGCTGAAATGCATACAGGATAGACTGTAGCGGAACTGAGCGGTAGCAGCGAGCGTTGGATGTTTGACAAAATAAAATGTCTCCTCTCCACTTGTCTTAGCCGCGCTGACCAGCGCGTGTTTAAGCTTGTCGGCACTTGCCGGCACCGTTCAGTGCTTATCGGCGCGCGTTCATATATTTTCCTGCGCGGCTTACCAGCGCTGTCAAGCGCCGGTAAGCGCTTATAAGTTTCCAGTGTTCCAGTGTCTTTCTGTATACGGACTAAGATGACAGTAATAATAAGCATCCAATAGTTTTGAGTCTACTGTAAATATGCTGGATAATATTGCATCATCTAGCCCCAAACCAAGCAGAGGTTTTGGTATGGCTTTGTTATTAATAAACTGATCAACCAGCCTATTTTGAAGTCCTCTTGCTATAAAAGAACCTAGATCTGATGGTGCATTTAGTTTACTTACCAGCTTTTGCTGGGCTTCTTCAATCTTTTTATTATTTTCAGCCATGATTTCCTCCAACTCTTTCCTTTTACGTGTTTCTTCCTCCTGTTTGATAAAAAATACATATTAATTCTGGTCTCAATAAAGACTGATACACAATAATAGTCTGTATGTAACTACATCTCTACAGTGTATATTTTTTTAATGTGTACAGTATTGGTATCAGTGGTCCCTCATCATCAGTAAAGGCTTCTATTATACATATTGTGAAATTGTGAATTTCAATTATTTTACAACTTTTCAAACATTTCTGCTGGAAGAAACTGCTTATCCAATGGAGTCAATGGAGAATGCTCAAAAGCACAAACCTCCATTAACAGTTTGTTACAAAAAGTAACTTTTTTATAAATGTGGTTATTCAAAAAAATGGTTCAAAATACCTTCAGCTTCGTCTGGATCCTCATGCTGCATCTCCAAAACATTCTTACTGCTTCTCGGTCTTGTTCAGTCTTCAGACCTGACTTATAGACTACGTGACTGCCAAGGACAGTCAAGTGAACAATTTAAAAATGCTATCCTGATGCCTCAACGGCTATCTTATTAGGCAGGAGTCTGCCACAGGTGCAAATGGCATGTATGTTATAATGGTGAAACGGATAGGACAGTCTCAATTAGAAAATAAGTAAACAACTTGTAAGCTCGAACTACACCTGACTGGACCTTTAACAGATATCATTGAATACTTTTATTAGTTTTAAGTCGTAATTGTAGGTATAAAACATTGAATTAACACTGATTTACAGGGTGAGACAACAATGCAGATTGTTGTCAATGTTGGTGTCACATGCCAGTGCAAGGGACGCTGACTTGCCCTGGCACCTGACTGGTAGGAGATCACGGCAATTACCTGTCTGGCAAGTTCCTCTCTCCTCTGCTGTTCTCGCTGCCTCTCCAGCTCTTCCATCATTTCTTTTTCCATTTTTCTTTTTGCCTCCTCAACTCTTTTTGCTACTTCTTGTTCTATTTCATCTTTTCTTTTCTCTAATTCTTCCTCTACTTTTTTCTTGACAAGCAGTTCTATTCTTTTAGCTGCTTCTTCTTCAACAACCTAATGTAAAAACTCTCTATTAATCAAACAGCTTATGAAGGTTACTGTGAAGATAGCTACAGACATGCGGTCAAATTGTGTGGACACAAATTAAAAGGACAGGGAAATTTGCAACTTTTGAAAATTGTTCGTAGCAATTGATTACCAACAATAGAAGCCATAATCTATTCTATGGACCTCTAAATTATTTAAAGTAATGGTAAGTTACCTTTGCTTCAGCTTCCCTGACTCGTCTTTGGCGCTCTTTTTCAGCTAAACGATCCACTTCATCCATTTTATTGCGGCCTTTAGACTTCTTCCTACTATGATTCCTGCCATCATACGAGCCATCACTACTAGTTACTGAAGAAATCGAGTGTGAGCGCTTCCTGAAGAAGAAAAAAGAGTGTTGGCACCTTTTATTGTGTTATTGGAATGGATCCTAAGGTGTGTCGCAAAAATTGTCAGCTAAAACAATGATACCTACGGAAAAGCATGAAACCAGTTAAATATCTTACCATAACAATAATAACATACCAGAGGATCTGAATTTAAATGGAAACAGTGTTATATTTTACCTGGATTTGGAACTCCTATCTTTTGGTTTTTCAACGACTTTGGAATTTCGTGTGCGGGATTCAGAGCGATCCTTGGACCGACTCTTCTTCCTCGAATGTTTGCTGCTTTTATGATGACGCCTTGGTGTTTTACTGCGTGACCGTGAGCGCCCCATTTCGAACAGGTGATTTATAGCAAAGACTTCAAAATAGGAAATACGTATTTTCTTTACTTTCCGGAGATTGTGCGTGCTGCAGCTGTTTGGTTTCACTTCATTTCTTTTCTTTTTCTTCTACTTTACTTCATTCCATCATGTCCTTGCTCGCTTCGCTTCTCGTTTTCTTGCTTGCTGTGCGTGCTTGATTGCGCTTGATTGCTTGACTGATATGCTTGCTGCATGCACGCATGTTGACCTCGTATTCGACTTGCTTGTGTCAAAATTATGTCACACCGGCGGCGCGGCGCGGCGCGGTGCGGCGGCGGCGGCCGGCGGCGGCGGCGGACTGGAAGTTATTGTATTCTCTTTGGCGGACTGATGTTCAAGTAGTACCATGTTCAAATGTTTGGGATGGATAGCGCTAAGGTCTTATTCTGCGTAGGTAACTATTAATAAAAAGTTGTATTTGACAAACGATGTAATTTTGTCAAACAACTATTATTTTGTTTGAATATAGTCGCTTATAATTATAATGTAGGTAGGTACAATAGTTACGAACAAAAATAGCGTGAGTCGAAGCTTTACAATAGAGATGGGTCGAGGGTTTAAGCCCAATCGGACAAAAAGGGCATAAACAGGGCAAATAGGGCAAAAACGAGTTTATGCCCAAATAAATGCCCGTTGACAGGGCAGAAACCAGAAACATTCTACGCTTTCAGTTTTTACTTAGACATTTTGAATAAAATATATAGATAAATATGTTGGGAAAATGTATAAATAGCCCAAAACATATTGTTTTGTAGCTGATAAAACATGAATACACGATAAGTACCTAACTATTATGTTATTATTATTATTAATAATTATTATTATTTATTGTACTATAAAGCCCTACGCACATCAGCGCTAATTTTTAAGCGCGTCCTGTGTCGTGCTATTTTGCGATATTTGCTTGCAGTACATTTTGTACTAAAACGCACACTGCCGCGATTCGGCTTGTCCGAGGCGTTTCAGCGTCCTGCGACTTTTCTTCTTTTGAAGCTATGATTTGGCTTTTTTTGAAGCTGCGCGTCTTGGGTCTTGCTTCTTGCGGGCAGCGGTGCAAGTATTTCTCATAAGTTTTTTTACAGTTAGGTATTATAACGTCGATCTCTTCAATTTAAAGTATTATATTATAAGGTTTACTTCGCGATTTTAATTAGTATGAATAAGTAATACCTTGAAGCAATAAAAACCATGTACTTACCTACTTAACTTCCTAAGAATAAAACATTAATAACCTACCTACCTTTGTACTTACCTACTTCTTTACTTTACTTTTACTTAGGTACCATTGATTTATTAAAAACGAAGATGAGGCACTGGTTGCTCGAAAGTGGCAACCTCAAATTGTGTAAAATTGTGTTCTCCCACATCAGTCACCGTCTGACCGGCGGCACGGGCGGTCGTGATTCGCGTGAAATATTGTTGTCTCGGTCTCACTTCGGCACTAGATACGTCTTTCCGTCTGTTCTTCTGTGTATTGCATAGGACTGGAAATATAACTGTGAGCGTATGTGTTTGCGTGTTGAAGCAGATTTGGCTGACAGGGGGTATCAAAAGGCGCAAATATGTAGTTCTTAACAGAGCCTACACATTTGCTTCCCTTGGAGTCGAAACCCGTGGTCCGTGGGGTACGAAAGCTCTCTGGGCTTTTTTTATTTTTAATTATTTGTGTGTCTGGTGAGTACCTGGCGCATCAGCATTGCCTTAAAGCGGTAGTGCAGCCTCCGTCTTGGGGACGCTTCCGCCTGGTATTGATATAGATCAGCTGAGCAACACTTCTGCAGTGAGCTTATTTGTTTCAATTGCATTAAACTAATTCGTATCTATTATTTAACTGTAATTTACTGTGTTGTTAAATCACTTATTCAATTATATGTCTACAATGTAACCTTAGATTGGTTTAGGCACACCTTTATAAATAAATGGATGGCCTAGTTCTTGAAGTCACTAAGTCCATTTTAACGATTTTAGGGTAGGAGCGTTTTAGTGATAAATTTAATTTATTTAAGCTTAAATTGTTGAATAAAAAATTGATTTAAAATGAAAAACGTAGCTCTAAGGACACTGTCTTAATATACCGTACTTAGAAATAGAACAACACTAATAGATTTTACACACATAATTTTTATAACGATGATGGACTTATCACAAAATCAATGGAGTTGGGTACTTTATAACAAAATTCTTTGGTTTTAGTGACATTTTTCAATAATCATCACTTTTATAATAATCAAATCTGTTTTATGTTTATAATTGCTTAAAATTAAGGAAATGATTTTGTAACTAATAGTCTTATGTTGACATCTCATATTCTTCTTCTAACGAATCAATTCTTTGTTCATGCTCCATCTCAGCAGATGTTTTGGCTATTTCCAACTAATCTGAATAAAACTTTCTTTTCGCAACAGGAACATAAACGAGAAGTTTATTAATATCGCTAAGCTTTAATGGTTTTATGGGTATCATCCCTTGGTAACTGTCCTCCAGGTCATTGTTGATGATTCCACACATACCAACACGATAAAGTAACAAATTCTTATTGTTTTGACCACTCATTGATGCAGACGATTCGGGGTGGTGGTCCTTTTGAAAATGTGATCTGTGACACACAGATAGTCCAGGTATTGAGGATTTCATATAAGCATCATACAAGCTCTTGTAGTTTTTAATTTTCAAGACAGGATCTCCAGCGATATCTTTGTCACGTAGGTTTTTTTCCAAAAAAACAACCCAAAATTTGCTATTGATTCTCGAGCCCACTTTTAAATCTACGTAGTAGCCCGGTCTATAAACCTTTTTTGATCTGATGCATTTTCCGTCTAACAGAGCGTAAAAAATTTAAACGGTGAAAAAAAACAGTCCCTGGTGTAGCCAGAACATAGACTAAAAATTGAAGGACTTAGTTACTTTTCAATAAAAAATAAGTTACGTACCTATGTCAAAGTGGAGTGTGAAATAAATGAAACTATTTAAAGATTGTGTCTTTATTTAGTAAAATGTTCACAAAACAAAAGGTACCTTATCTAGTAATCGGATCGGAAGGTTGTAAATTTAAGTCGTACCTACATTTTAGTATTTTTTTGAATATTCCTTCGTTTTAATCTTTATAAAGGAAACTAGATTCGATGTGGCTGTAAGAACGTTCTTTGATAAAGTTGTTTCAAGCTCCAAACCGTCATTAATGTGATTTAAATAATGTATTCTTGGAAAATTTGTACACTTAATATGGCTGTCATTTTCGTCAAGTTGACTGAAATTGAACGATTTGCGTCTTGCTAGGATACTATTAACGGTATTAGCGGCCGAAAATGACTCATCTGTCGCTAGGAAATCCGAATCAGAGTTAATTGTTGAAAAAGACTCAAAACGTCTCATTAATCTGTCTTTAATCGAGTTAGCGATCAAAAATGACCCATGTTTCCTCACTAAGATGTCTTCGACGGTATTAGCCGTCGAGTAAGAACTCTTGGTTTTCGCTAGGATGTCTTTCACAGTTTTAGCGGCCGAAAAGCTCCTCTCAAACTCCTCTAACAAGGATTGAATATTTGTCTCACTTGTGGAATACTCGGGATCTATATATTGATGGTTTTCCTCTTTTTCACCCTTATCCCATAAAGATGACGTTGAAGACTGGTTGCTGCGATTATCCGGAGGCGTAGTAATCTTATCCATCAGTTCTTCTAGTTGCTGAGTAATAACCGTGGCAGCCTCACTCAGTTCGTCCTCTGATTCTGTTTTGATAATATTTGAATCATGTTTTGTGTCAGAACCATCATCCTTTTCAATCATAATTTCAGGCTCGTAGTACTTTTTCAGTTTATGCAAAATTACTTCAAGATCACGATTGTTTCCAATGTTGGTGTCATCATAAGACTCTTTTATTTCAACAGTAGGTACCCCGGTAAAAGTAGTTTGAAGGTAAAGGATAACCCCGCACCGCCATATCTGCAACACCGAACTTGGGTACGCTGACAGGCTGATTGTAAATGCATTCAAATTTTCCTGTTGAACATTTTGGGTCCTTTGGGTAATCAATAACAACTGCAAATAAAAAAATATGACGTTATGTTAGACAGGTGAGTATTTGGTAGTTTGTTTATTAGGTATTTAGTCAATTATTAAATGGAACGGCATAGTCAATTACACTAATTATTTTTTGAACATACCTTTGATTATGTCTGCTATTACTGCAGGACAAATCTTCGCTGTGACAGGAGTAGTGTGATTCAGATCAGGACATGAGTTAATTTCAATTAACCATGGCTTGTATTCTTTGTCTAATATAAAGTCACAACCGTAGAGCTCAAAACGGTTCTTACACAATGACAAAGAATCTTGACAACTCAACATAATACTGACGATTGATTTTTGCATACCAGGGTAGATTATATTATCCCATACTCTGTCTTTGCCAATTTTATTCAAATAGTCTTTATATCTTTCTGAATCCCACATATTATTTCGGGGAAGCTCTTCATGTCTTCCTCTGCAGTTGACATATTTCTTTTGCACTGCGTTATTCGTCAAATGAATGGATTCGTGGTAATTTTTCAAATTGTATTTTTGGGAACTGAACTTTAGATAACAGTCTTTATACATCCAAATAATAAGAGGGTAGGTGCTTGTAATAAGATAGTATTGTCTTATGTCAAATTTTGTTTCATGAATGAGTGTTGGCTCCTCTGTAAACAAACCATATGAATTGATTTAATGTATTAGCTAATAATTGTAAAAATACCTACAAACGGACCAACCTATTTGTTTGTATCAGTGGGTTACCTGTCTGTACGAAGATAAGAAAATTATAGAAATGCTCACCGATATATTTTTGTATGACGTATTTGGAGTTGGCTTTTGCGATCAAGTTCGTTATAACTGTCAATTTAGAAGCCATTCTTATACCTCTTCCTCTTGAACAATGAGCTGGCTTAAGGTGGCCACGAACGTCTTCCAAATCTCAGCGGCCGGCCCATGCGGATTTGTTGTTGTTTCACGTCGAATGAAATGGGGCGCGCTATGAGTGAGAAAGCGCATCTAACCATCAAATACAAAGCTGTGGATGTGTGTATGTGTGAGTGTGTGCGCTCGTGCCCAGTGTCGGCACAGAATAGGTTCTAATTAGTACGTAGTTGGTTGATGCAATCATTTACAAAATAGGTAGGTACCTATAGTAGAATAGGCAAGTATACTGGTCTACCAACTACTAACTTTATTTTTGTGACATGTTTGAGACTTTTTGGCGGAAACTTGATGAGTAGGTATAGGTACCTAACCTATACCTACTCATCAAGCTTCCGCCAAGTAAAAACACGTTAGGTAGGTACCTTACCTACCTACCTAACGAGTGCTTATTATGTTATGAACAATATTCCAATTGTTTTTTTCATGTATTTTATACTTACCTAGGTACTTAGTTCCCACTCCCACCTACCACTACGTATCAAATCAATCAAGTGTGATAAACCAGATGGGGCGTGCATTTTTACAAAAGTTTATCCGTAGGTAGGTACCTACTACTAAATAAAGGTACCTAACCACCCTTACTTACCTACCCAGTGTTTTTGGTTCTTTTGGTTTTTTCCCTTCTGGCTGAAATTTTGCATACAGGTAATTCTAACTTCAACGCGTGCGAAGCCGCGGGGAGCAGCTTATAAATAAAAATGCATCGCCGAACGACTGCACCAAATTGGATAATTCTTTTTGTTTTAGAATATATACTTACTGCTAGATAATCTCGTGTGGATTGTCCAGCATTATTTATTTATGTGTTCGTTATTGTTAGGACAAGGTTTGTAAAGAAAAGTTTAAAAAAAATTATATATTTTTAATCTCAAAGTGACTGAACTAGGGCAGAACGAAGTTCGCCGGCCAGCTAATTACCGGAGGCGGGCAGCAGCGCCTTCTGCTGAACAATTCTGTCACCAAACTGCGATCCCCAAACCGCATGCCCAGCTTGGGGATTATGGGCATTACTCTCCATGAGATAACAGCCAATAAAGGTGCTTATCACGGGGAGACCTGCGTCTGTGACCAATATAGGCTGTTGAGGTAATAATTTACTATAGTTTGACCGAAACTCCTGTACCGCGCCTGAGGTATGCGCGCGGCGAGACGGGGGGGAAAGTCGTAAGACGCACACGAGATAAATATCCAAAGAGCGCTATCTCGTGATATCAAGACCATCATTTTTAAAGTGGCCGAAAGAAAGCTCTCAGCACTCTTGCTCTTTTTTTCCCCGGCCCCCACCTCGCCGCACTTTCCTAAGGAGCGGTGTAACAGTTTCGGTCGGACTGTAACGTAGCACACTGCTACTTCTCACTTTGTCTTCTTTTATTGACATAACTCAGAGTGAGAAGTAACGCTGCTTAGCAGCTGTCAACATTATTTTCCATATCGTTTTGCGAAAGACTGCAGGCGCGGCAAGCTGAAGATAGGGTGCTATGGCGCTCATTAGGGTAGGCCCAGGGCCGGATTTACCATAGAAGCTGAAAAAGCTAAAGCTTAGGGCGGCGAAACTAGGGGGGCGGCAAAATTGACCCCAAAAAAAATTAAGGTTGCGGACACGAGGTGGGGTGGCGGCGGCGGCGGCAGTAGCCGCTTTCCCTACTCTTGCCGCCTTGGGAGGGCCTGCTGCTGCCGCTTCGACTGCCTTCGTGTCCGTTCGTTAGGTACTTAATATACATTATAATAGTATACTAAAAAAAATTGGTAAGTAGGAAAAATTACTAAACATTATAATTATTTAGAATATGGTATTATTTATAAAAAAAACAATAGATATTGTGTTTACTAATGAAGTTTCAATTTGAAAATAGAAATTAATAATTTAAGTACGTATTAGACATGTGCACCGTTGCTCATTTCACCGGCGGCGGCGGCGCCCGGCATCGAATTGATTGGCGAGGGCGGTGTCATCAGCGTAATCGGCGCGTATGTAAAAATAAGTAAAAGACGCCTAAATCCTTACTGAACTTTAAATTAACCACTCATATCAACAGTGGCGAATTGTCCACAGGCAGGAGTAGCAAAAGCTACGGGCCAAAATAATAAAAGTTTAAAACATTTTATGTTCTAAAATTATTGCAGATACTCATTGCTATTTGAGCAGTCCTAAATCTTTCAAAAACATCTTCACAAAGCACCTTTAGCATCATCCAGCTCAAGTCGACTTGTGTTTCATTTGACGCACCATTGTACATTTTTGGATGCATACCTACCTGGAATGTTTTTAGTTGGTAGCTCTGCGCCAAAGACAGATTTTAATAAGTAGTTATTTTTAAAAACCTTTACAATAAATCTTACAAAACTTTTAATTTTTACTTTATTTCTAAAGCTGCTACCATTCTTGTCTTAGAAGCGAGTAAAAAGTTTTTTAATACAAAAGAATTAGTCTCAATCAGATTCAGATTTGTGCAGTTACAAAACTTTTATTTTTACTTTATTTCTAGAGCTGCTACCATTCTTGTCTTAGATGCGAGTAAAAAGTTTTTTAATACAAAATAATTAGTCTCAATCAGATTCAGATTTGTGAAGTTCACTTTGCTCACCATTGTCTTAGCTATTTTATTTGCTGATTGCCGTACCCAAACTTCTCATATTTTTTTTTACCGATCGCCCCGCTCGCCGTTCTTATTTTGTGTTTGTTTCATTCATTATTGCTAGAAAAGTGTGCCTACAAGTCGTTTATCGATAGACGTTCACTAAAATCTTAACAAAAATAAATGCTTTTTTTCGCGTTATGTGGCTTTCTTTTTTTTTGCCAGCAGCTGTAAAAGTCTGAAACTTGTGTGCAATTTTGCTTGTCTTGGTCTTAGATACGAGTTAAGCTAGCTCCGCTCGTTATTGTGTTGGTTTTACAAGCTTTTTGACAACATCCAAATACCTAGGCACACAACCTATGGTTTGTCCACGTTGAATGGAGCATGTTAGTAAACAAAATACGACACAAATAACAAAATCTCACTTGCTTGGCGTCGAGTTTCAGATATAATTGTAAGCAATTTTTATTCAAGGGAGGATCTAAAATCGACAAGTAATGTAAATTACGTACAAAAGGACGCGCCAACAAAGTGAATTTTAGGTTAAGTATGGGCGGTTTATATACGTTTATACCTCATTCAAAATGGACATGGTATAGGTAAAAACACGTAAATTTTGCGATAACATTTGCTTCCGCCTTTTGCCTCAAATTCGATCGAATTTCAGTTTTTTCTTACTACTACAAATAAAATGTACCTAAAAAAACAAAAATGTATCTTTCCGCCTGCCGGTACTAAAACTTGCCCTAGTTTAAAGTAACTTTGCACAAATTTTCATTTTTGAACTAACGTTAAATTTGAAACAGTAATGAATTCAATGGCCCCCAGTTCACATTTTGCTACGGGCCCCGCGCTGGCTTAATCCGGCCCTGCATATCAACAATATTTGGCACGCTTGCATCATAGCATAATAGACGTGACATCAAACAAATCACATCTTTAATTATGACCGACAATTAATTACATTTGTAAAATCTAAATTTCAAAAACTTAAAAACCTCATGGCGACAAACTAAATCAAACCACATAGTACAATAAAATGTCAAGTGCGATTCGGACTTGAGCACCAAGGGTTTCGTATAATTGTAAGACCTGGTTTCTTGCCAAATATCAAGATTCTAGCTCAACGGGAAGTAGGAATAGGTACCTCTAACTATAGTGATTGGACTATGGCTTGAATAAAATATTTGTTTTTTGTGAATAAGCTACAAATTAACAAATTTTAGTCCTAGCTTCTACATGATTCACTTGTTAACTTCAAAAAATTCGGACATAAACGGTTGTAACGTTTGATCGCGTTGACATAGAAGTTTTATTTATATCACGGCTCCCAGAGGTTATAGACTTGAGTTTTTTGAGACCAAGTACGAGCAACTTTTGGATATTTTGACGTTGACAGGTGCATGGTTACCAGTATCTGGCCTCACCTAACCTACTTATCTTCCTTAGCCCACCACACCTTATAAGTAGTGTAGTAAAAACAAACCTTTGCTTTGCTTTTCTTAACTTAAAATTAAACCCAAAAAGTTGTAAAAATAATGCAAAAACAATATTTTTTCCTAAAATAATTGATTTTGTTTCAAAAAACTTCAAACCGAATCCGGTTTGAATTATATAGTTTTTTAATTAATCCCACAGTCGTAACTGGACGAAATTAAAATAGGACCACAATCAAATAAAAAAGAACATGAAAATCGGACCACCCAGTCAAAATTATAATAATAATAATAATAATAATGTTGGACAATTCACACAACATTAACCAGCCCCAAGCTAAGCAGAGCTTGTGTTATGAGTACTAGATAACTGATATACGTAATACAATACACTACATAGATATATTTTTTTTTTTACATAGAAAACATCCAGAAGGCCCTGAACAAATATCTGCAGATCGTACAAATATTTGTCCCGAGGCGTGAATCGAACCCGCAACCTCCTGCGTAGCAGGCGGACCTTCGCCCACCGCGCCACAACCTCTGTGGCGCGGTGGGCGAAAGTCCGTCAGAATTATTAGGTAAGAAACTTTTAAAAAAATACGGTCGAATTGTGAACCTTCTCCTTTATTTGAAGTCGGCTATAAAATGAATTTACTTTATTGTGAACAGTGTATCTAGTTTTAGAAAACTTACACAGAAGTCGGTAGAAGCGGCAAAAAATTTAAAGTTTTGGGGCGGCAAATGTGTAAATCCAGCACTGGGTAGGCCTATGTCCATTGGTGGATAGGCTGATGATGATGATGATAATTTATCGTTAGAGGAACACTAGAAATACGCCCTCAGTCAAAATTTATAATGCCTAACCATTGATTTAAAAAGGGCGCGTTTTTTATAAATCAATGTGCCTAACTATCACGATTCATAAAATGCAGCCCGCTGATAGACAGGAGCCTTAGTAATAGGTACAAATTTTGAGACCCTTACGCGTACAAAACCCTAACAATATCATCAGCCCAGAACTGATCTTCCTTCGTTCTATGCTATCCGTCTTCATTGATACTTTTTGGATAGGTATCCTCGCATCAATTTTATAAGCCTCTTGTTATTACATCCGTTGCCATGGGGATCATAGAGATAAATTATTAGTAACTAGCTTTTACCCGCGGCTTCCCACGCTCTATTCAAGTAGCCTAAGTCCGTTCCCGGGATACTGTTTACCTCCCTGCCAAATTTCATCAAGTTTCGTTCAGCCGGGAACAAAATGTCCATCCTATGTCCGTCTCCTGGTTCTAAGCTACCTCTCCACCAATTTTCAGCCAAACCGGTTCAGCCGTTCTTGAGTTATAAATAGTGTAACTAACACGACTTTCTTTTATATACCTAAATAGATAAAGATAGATGAGTGAAATTATCATGAGAAGAGGATGTTTTAGATACTACCTACTTTTTATGTTTAAACTTTAGACAGTAAAGAAAGAATTATTAAACTTCGATCAGACTTGGCGAAGATGTCACCCAAAATGTAGTATTTCTGAAGTAGGTAGGTAGGTACCTACCTATTTGGTTGTTTTTTAAGCTTGACGGGATAAATACTAATCCTTCGATTGTAAAACTTTTATGTGATCAATTCAGAACCATTTCTATAAAACAGCAAAATAATTCGGTCCATAATCTATAGTAGGTTAGATATGTAGGTAGCTTAGCTAGGTACCTACTTACTGGATGGGTCCATTTTTGCTGGTCATTTGCAAGTATGTTCGTAGTTTACCAAGTCAAAGGCAAAATCCAAATCCAATACACAGGCCAAGTCGTAAGTTTTCTAAATATAAATAATAGGTACCTAGGTATCTCGTTTGATTACGTCTAAATAAGGCAAAATACTAATACGTGTAGCAGAAATAAATAACTAGCACAGAATAGCCGACGACGCCCGACCGACTACGAAAAGATTCGTCGCCACGTCGTCATCGCATCGTGTCGGCTATTCGGCGATGTTCGCCTTTTTTCGGAATTTCGCCCCCTGCGCGCAGCATCGCCCCCCGCGTGCGAGCGAGCGGTTGCAGAAACTAGAAGGAATTTCACCAATTCTTGATAGTTTTTCGTACTTCCCGATTCATTTTGAAGAAACGACTGATTTTAGAAATATTTTTGATTATTTCTAATTGTGAATATATTTAGGATGTCTGCAGTGTGACAGATTTTCGAATAAAGGTGTCTATCATGCATAAAAAATAGCTTGAAAATGACTCGATTTGGTGGTCAAAATAGGGCAAATTAGTTTCGCTCTCATTTAAAGATCATAATGTTTTTTAAAAAACGAAAAAACTACAGACATGGCTATTTGTCATCCGATTATGTATGAAAAATTTCAATACGATCGGGGACGTAGTTTCCAAATGGAGCGGGAAGTACGTTTGTATGGGGGCTAAGGTATCCGTTCTGTCCTTAATAATCCAGATATTATGACAACCCTCACAACTTAACTGAGGTCTAAATCTATGAATTTCTTTCAACAAAAACTTAGCGTAAGCTAAATAAATTGGCAGTTTGTGGTCTTTATCTTCTTCAAAAACCTGTTCTTTGTTTATCAATCGGTAATAGTTTTTCAAAAACACAGCCCATTGACTATTAGAGGTCTTATTTAATGGTCGATCAAGATCTTCATTTTGTTTTTTAGATAAGTATTCTTTGCATCTATTTAGTGCAAAAATCATAACCTTTATTGATAACTTCCCACCCTCAACAAAAACCGGTCGATCATTGGCAACCATGGCAAGAATCCACTTAAGCAAACTGGTGCATGCTGTCATATTGTAATCTTTTACGAATCCTTCTTTCTCTCCTGAATCGTAAATATTGTAAGTGCGAGGTCCGTTGACTTCAGCTACATCTTCAATGTAAAACCAGTAATTGCGTTTCATCGAGGAGCACAAACCTTGTTTGGAGGTCCACATGGCGTCAGTTTTCAGTTTGTTTATAATAGTAGTTCCTTCTTTTCTCATATCGATTGTAGTATCTGGTCGAGCCTCTCTCATTTTCCATATAAAATTAGGTGAATATTTTTCGACAAAATTCGATAGTAGCAAATTTTCTAATTCGCCTTGTATCTGACTTCTTTCAGTTAAAACGCCTTCCCGAATTTTTGCTAGGTTCATTTTGGTAGCAGGAATCTTTTCAACCCAACCTCTTTCTATTAAAGCATTCCTAACAGCAGGGCAACTACCGCAAATCATAAATATTTTACCCTCTTTGATAGCATCATTAGCAAGTTTTTTCAGCATGAGATACCGCGTGGATCTCGTTTGGCAACTGTTTAGCACGTAGCTTTTCTCTTTAGGGGACATACCTGTCGGCCGATACTCGCTTAGAGGCATTTTTTTTCCTAATCTTAGGAATGGTGAGTAAAGACTTTTTACTCCTCCGCTATCACAATGTTTATTTGATTTCTTTGGCGATTTATTCTAAAATAAAAAGTTTGGTTAGACTTAAAAGACAGACAGATTCAGTTTGAAAGTCTCAAGTTAGTGGTAGATAGTTATAGATAGTCATCTAAATTAAGGTATAACTATAACAGACGAATTTACTTATAAAAGTAATTGGGTACTTTACTCTGATAATTATTGGCCTGCTGGACGAAAAAGGTCTTCTGTCCAAGGAAGCATCACTGCCACGTTTGGAATATCGTCTAAGACTACGAGTAGTGACTCTGGAAGTGCTTTGGACAATTGAAGATAGTTTAGCCTGTTGAAAAAGGGGGAATGATCAGCATTAAATCTTTTTTCTAGTATAACCCCAGTGCCAAATTAGGTCGTTCTAAAATGAAAATGATTGTGCGTCCTGATGTCATGATGAATGTCTCGTGGAGAGACAGTTGACGACTTTGATAGATGTTTCACTTTGTAGAGGTCTTGTACGCGGACTACAATTAGATCTCATCGGAGGTTTTTCGCGGAAACATTTTCGTCCTTATATTTAAGTAGGTAATTTTGTTTTATTTATGTCTTGCCAACTCGTTGTCTCTTTCATATTCTGCTATAGATGTGACTGCCTGTCAATGCAAGAACATAAAGTTCCTGCAAACTGGTTCCTGCAAACCTTTTATCATGCTTATAACCGCTTATGTAGGTATAACTGTGTTTCTTTATTTGATGGCTTTAGTATAAATAAATAAATTACTTTGATAATTCTGCAGGAGGCAAAAGGTCTTCTGTACAAGGAGTCACTGTTGAAAAGTTCATTCTTATATTTTCGAGAAGTTGTAACATTACAGGAGCTCTTGCTGCAATTGTATCCTTTGGTCTGTTGAAAAACTAGGTATACTTTATTCAATCTCGTCACCTCAACAGCCTATAATGGTCCACTGCTGAACTCAGACCTCCCTCAGATAATAGTTTTTTGCTTTTATCTCATGGGGGGTAAAGTAAAATCCGCTGGGCATGCGGGTTGGGTATCGCTGTCTGGTGATGATTGGTAATTCAATGCCGGCACCACACGGCACTTACTTTCTTTCTTTGTCTGCTTCAAATAAAACAGGCTTTTGGTGGCAGAAATCATACCTAACTGTAGACTTATTATTATATTACCTAGCAAGTAGGTGTCCTAGACACGATTCTAGCCGTTACGCATTGGAGAACTCTGTAGTTAGGTCTGGATTTTAATAAATCGAATTCAATTGAATTGAATGACTTTATCCTACTAGGTTTTGTAGAGTTTAACGGTAGGTAGGTAAGTATAGGTACCTTACACAAAAGATACTCACTCTTTTTCTCTTGATTTTTTTTGATTTCTTCTTGGGTGGCATTATGTAGTTAGGTATTGCATGCTTTATTTATAAAATTGCGCTGGTTATGTAGGTACCTAGAGAAACAGGCAGGCATATTATTGAATATAACGAAATAAACTAAATAAAAACTATCTTTGATGTTTATACCTACCTCCTAGTTTCTACAACATTTCCATTATTAGGCAGGTTGCTACATTTAGTAAGAAATAATAACCTGAATTGTACACTCACTGTAAAAAAATCTGTAATAAATTTATTGCATTTTTATTATTTTTATTTTTACAAAAATATTGCGTGAAGTTGCGTGCTATAACGGCATGGCTCTGCATTTGACAAAAGGTTTTCAAAAGCTAACTGTCAGTTTGATTGGTTAGAATCATTGATTTATTAAAAACGAAGATGAGGCACTAGTTGCTCGAAAGTGGCAACCTCAAATTGTGTAAAATTGTGTTCTCCCACATCAGTCACCGTGTGACCGGCGGCACGGGCGGTCGTGATTCGAGTTAAATATTGTTGTCTCAGTCTCACTTCGGTTCTAGATACGTCTTTCCGTCTTTGTTCTTCTTTGTATTGCACAGGACTGGAAATATAACTGTGAGCGTATGTGTTTGCGTGTAGTTGTAACACATGCCAATTTTTGAGTAAGCGCTGGGAGAACGTAACCTATCTTCCCTTTTTAAATCAATGGTTAGAATAGCTATGGTTCAGTATTTTGACATAATAAGTTGGCCCGACGAAATTATGATCGAGGTTCAAGCAATATAGTAGTAGTGACTAAAAAAAACTATCGGAATAGTAATTTAAGTAAAGTAGTAGGATGCGTTAACATCCCTAATACATCTGAAGTGTGGTAGTAAGAACATTTGTATAGTGTTTGTATAAAAATGAAAATAATTACGAATTTATATTTTTTTCTTCGAGTGAATATCTCAGAAACCTGATGCTTCAGTTAGGGTATTACCTATGTTTCAGAGCATTTTTTTAGAGCTACGGCTTCTTCTTATAAGAAGTTTTACACCATGAACATAACGTCATTATAAGTTTAAAGCCTACTTTAAAGATTATTAGGAAAAATTAACGAAACAACATGTAAAAATATAGTAGTTACATAATTTACATTCTACCGTACCTACCAAATCTATCATAAAATAACTAATAAATTCGAAACTATATAAAATATAACATACATTTTAACAAATTTAAATTATTCATGAGTACCTACATATTACATAAGATAATATAACTTACATTGTACAAAATAATGTTAATAATAATTAGATGTTGTTATTAAATTAGCAATAGAAGTCTGCAAACATATTTTCAGTCCCCTCTTTTTCGTTTTTCAATCCAATATTTTTAAATTTCATATTATTTAATTTTATGTTTAAAAGTTTTTCAGAAGGGACCTCATTGAGCGGGGTATTAAATCAAAGGTAACCTACTGGTAGGTACTGGTGGTACTAGTTTATTCATTTCAAAACAGTTCTTGAAATTATTATAGTTTTCATACTTTTGAAATATACCTACTTACATCGAATTGAAATGACTAGAAAATTTTACCATGACCCCGAGAGCGACCAATCTGAAACGTATGTAGCTACTGTTTGAATAAATTTAATTAAATAGCGAAGTCTCTAACTGGTACCTATTTGTATAATTGACTTATGAAGCACGCAAGTCCACTCGTACTTGACGGATCTTGTTTATCTATTGAGTATGATCGGGATTGAGGAAAAAGGATCCAAATTTTAAAACAAGGAAACAGGACAACGGGTTACTCGGGGTATAGTTCTGAAAATAAAAAAAAATCGCAACTTATTATTGTAAAATTTAATAAACTCTTTAAAGACCAACAGACATAATTATAACATTTATTTCATAATCAATATACAATGCAGTTTTCTTTTCAGGTGTACCTAAATGACCAAAAATATAAAGGTAGAATCACTAAAGAATAAATATTTTAATGAGAGCCTCTTTTAATATTTGATTAGGTACTATGCTGTGTGAATTGTTCAACTTTATTTATTATTTTATTTGTAAATAAGTAGATACTTTTATTCAATTATTTTTTCTCTTAGTTGCAGATGTTTCATCATTCAAAGGTAACATAACCACACGGTAAGGCGCATAAATGGAGGTGCAGCTTTTAGAAAATGTAATAGATTTTTGTTTTATTTTATTTTCTTCGTGAAGTTTGCAAATACTTCTACCGATAGCACTTAGTTTTTTGATAGGATCCGAATCCTCCACGGGCTTCCGTGAGCTAAGCGGAGCGTGCGATGACGATCGCCTGGTAGAAGTGACCACTCCAGATCGAGTTTGTCTAATAGGTATAGTAGATTCAGTCTTATCAGCTAATTTGTTTTGGACTGATATTGTGGATCGGAGGATACTGGCCGTTTCTCGTTCCCACTCGTCTGGGTCTATGTAACAACGTTTATTGCCTACTGACCTATTCACTTTAATCCTGGGTTTATCTGCTTTTCGTGCCGACTCGGTCCGGTATTTACCAGTGGGGTTCGAAGATGCGCCCTCGTCTGGTTGGCAGCAGGAGTGGCGAACAACGTGACGACTAGCTCCTGTGCTTTTTTCGCGCCTTCCTCGATGTGTCCTAAAAGAGTGTGCGGACGATTTACGTTTTTTTGAACTGCTTTTTAACGATATGCCTGATTTGACTACTGTTACAGCTTGGCGTACCGTTAGCGATTCCTTACTGGAGGCGAGATTGATTCCGTTTTTGTTTGTCGGTAAAACATCATAAGGATTCAGCCAACTGAGGAAATCAGTAATAATTGGCCCACTGTATTCAGCAGGTATTGGCGCCTCTTTCGTTAGATCTTGCAGATGTATTGCATCACCAGATGGAATACGAGGTGGCAATAGGGTAGCACTGCGTGCCTCGTGCTTTCTTTCTCTGTTCTTTTTTATCATTCGTTTTCCATTGATGCATAAAGATAGCCCTAAATATGCTGGGGCTTTCGGGATCGATTGTCTATAAGCCATTTCGAAATATCCTGTGTCTGCCTCGGGGTTATAACGTCGGTCGAGCACCACTAAAACAATCAAAATGTTCAGGGTGGTCATTGCGTAGCAAACTGGCGAATACTTTGGTCGATGGCGGTCCTAAATATATAATCTCAATGTATGAATAACTTCTGTATTAAAATATTTCGGAAATTTACAAACCTTTTACAACATCATCAAGGCATTGTGGGCACAAACGTGCTGTAACTGATGTCGTCGGTGCCAAATCGGGACTCGAGTTAATTTCAATGAGCCACGGAGTAAAGTCGTCGGTCAGCATAAAGTCAGCTCCATATAATTCGAAGCTATTTTGCCTCTTATCCATAGCATCTTGACAGGCTAGCATGGCTCCTATTAGGCACTGCTTCATCCCAGGATAGATTTTGGTGTCCCACATTTCGTACTTTCCTATTTGTCTGCAAAAATGATTTGTATAATTATTAATATTAGTCAGATTAACTTTCCTAAGTAACAATAATTATGCTTACCTACCCACCTTAGATAAGCTTTGAAAGTATGGCAGTCCCACATATTTTCATCGGGCAGAGCTTTGTCTCTTTCTCCATAGTTTTTATATTTGGTCTGTACAGCATTATTTGTTAGGTGCACAGATTCATGATAATTTGATAAGCTAAATATTTGAGAACTGAATCGCAAATAGCTGTCTCTGAAATATAACATTCACCACAATCTAGAATTAGAACTTTAAAATCTAGTTAATAACGTTTCCAAACAGATAGACACACTCACCTGTACACCCATATTGTCAGAGGCTGACAATTGGTAATCAAAAACCATTGTCTTATATCAAATTTAGTGTCGTATATCACTAAAGGATTTTCTGTAAAAAAGAATAAGTTGTCAGCATACGGACTCATTTTATTAGCAACCGATAACTATATATAAGACGATAATTACCTATGTACTTTTGAACGACATATCTAGTTTTCTGAGCAGGGACATTAAGGAGGCCTATGATATCCTTGATATTGTTCATGAGTTGAATACCCCGACCACGGCATTTGTTGCCAGGTTTTACGATCCAAATATTTAAGACACCGTCTATTCCTAACTGTGGCCAAAACTTAGTCAACATGGCTAAAAGTTTTGCTCCTTTCTTTTCTAATTGCCTGAAAAATATTTCAAATAGCTGTTTGCAAGTGTGTTTGTAGGTACGTAGGCAGATTCTAGGCACTTTTTTGCATTCTAGTTATTTATCAATATCAGCGAAATCGTAAACAAAACATCCGAATTCTCATTTATAGGTAGGTAGGTACATCGATGATATAATAACGTCATTGTGTCGAGCGACAATCGCGATCTACATATCTCCCTATTGTTGATATTATTTGGTTAGAATTTTTTGTTTACGTATTCAATAAAAATAATAAGCAAACGTTTCTAATAGTCGAGGTCGCTACGCTACGCTACTGCAGTGGTATCTATTTTGAGAGGAATTTTACCTTATGTTACCGTTTTTATCATCAAATAATTTAGCCTTTTCGTGAACAAGGAGATAATGATAAGTCAGGAACTGGTCCCATTCGTGCTCCCACACGTGCACCACGTCGTCTGTATCGTCTATATCTTTATGGGTAAAGAAAGAAATGTATTCGTTCAATCTGTTTATAGCAAATTCTATAGCGCTGAAGGGGACTTTGCCGTGAGACGCGACCATGCTCTCCTCGCTAGCGGCACGCAATGTGTTCGATAGCCATTTAAGGACGCCGACGCAAGCCGTTTTTCTGAAATCGTCGACAAATTCCTCAAGACTATCCGAGTTGTAGATGTTGTAAGACCGTGGGAACTTTGTCAGTGATACTCCGGGCTCGGTGTGCCAATGCATTTGAGTTAGAGAATTGGTCAGGCCTTCTTTGGTGGTGAAAATTGATCTGCAAAATCTAAAACGGGCGCATAATTAGGCTCTACCTAGGCTAAGGCTTGATGATGCTAATTCTCGTAAGCTCTTTCTTACCTGCTTATGATAACTTCTTTATTGCTAAGCAACCAATCATATCTATCTCTTTTAGTAGTCCAGAGAAAGTCGACAGAATGATGTTCCATAAACTTGAACAGTATAATTCTTTCAACCTTGGAAAGTTCTTTTCCAGTGCATTTTTTTGGATCTACGTTTGGAGGCGGATGGCGGACCTTGAAATTGAGGCAGGTTCGTTATAATTCGTGTGGGTGAAGTAACTTGAAGGTGCAAAGTTCTATGACGTCATGAAAATTTCGTCCGGTACAAGCACGACCAATTCGGATGATTATGAAAGTGGTGTGCGTAAGTTAGAAGAATACACATACCAAAGTTAGCTCTAAAGCGGGCTCATTTACAGATACCTTATGTGTTTCGTATTTCTCAATCCATCCTCTTTCTAAGAGTGCTCTTCGCACGGCAGGAAATCCTCCTCCTTTGATCATAAACACCTTGTGGTCCTTCATAGCATTTTCGGCAATCTTTTTAAGCTCATTCCATCTCTCATTGCTCACCCAAGTCTTGTATTGTTTGAGATGATCAGTTGAAGGTGTCTCTGCTTTTTGATAAAATATTTAAATTAGGTACGTCTTTTATTTTAACATTGGCTGTTGATCATTAAAATTAATCTTCTGCAAATTATTTTAAAACTCTATCATAAGTAATTTAACGCAACAATGCTACTTGTCGGCCGGCAGAAACACTTAATTTGCATAGGTATATTATGTATCCTAGGACTAACCTGCAGATAAAAGAGCTGCATGCTCAGACTTCGAGATTGAAACTGGACTGATTGGCCGCAGTTCCTTTTTTGATGTGCTATCTTTGTGCAGTTTAGAGTCTGACGCGCTCTCCCCAAGCTCCATCGTTATAGCCATGAGCTCTTAGGACCCTGTGAAATATAGCTTGGTTTACTTTCACCATCTTCCTAGTCCTTCATGACGTGTACACGAGGAAGGAGCCAAAGTCGGACTGCCCAACTAAATATAAACTGAGTAGTGCAATAACCTACTTTAACGTAACCTACATTGTGGGTCCTTGGCTCATCAACGATCAGCGAACCAGCCGTGCTAGCCCCGGGTGGTACCTGTGAGTGACGTCACAGCTGGGTACGTCCTCATGAAACTCGTGCAGAAAACAGCAACGCGGAAATTAATAAACCTAACGACTCCTACCTTCAGCTCTGTAACCAGGTCAGGTCGCTGCTCAGAAAACTAGGTTAGTCAAAACGCAATAGCGTTCCATTTAAAATATATCAAAAAATTTAATGTTGATTTCGAAACTGCGAATTTGGTGGATGACATTAGAAAAATTATCAAAACTCAATTTCACTGTTGAAGACCACGCCAATTCAGAAATGAAGTCATTGTCAGTCAAACCATTAAGAGTCAAACCATTTACAAATTCACCTGTTTCCAATAAGGTTACATTATGAACTTTCTTAGTCTATAGGACTGGGTAGGTGTACAAGGAACGTGGCGTGGTAATACTTACTCGAAGGCCGTACCTGCTAGTTTTTTGGTATGGATGTATGGATCTATGGCTGTATGGATGTATGGATGTATGGATGTATGGCTGTATGTATGTATGGATGTACGGATGTACGGATGTACGGATGTACGGATGCACGGATGTACGGATGTACGGGTGTATGGATGTATGGATGTATGGATGTATGGATGTTACTTCTTCACGCCAAAACTACTAGACGGATCTGGTTGTAAATTTTGCATACAGGTAATTCTAATCCTGGAATCAAACATAGGCTACTTTTGATCACATGAATCAGTCCCGTGGGATGAAAACCACCTTTTAACATTTCCATTGGAACAACGTTTGCGAAGCCGCGGGGCGCAGCTAGTAATGCATAATATTTAGGGTCTATTCAAGTATTACGTTAGCACCAAAAACACTACCCTTTTGCTAACGATCTGACAACTGATACCTACATAAGTAGGTAAGTAAGTACATGAGTTTGTTAGTTTGTTTATCATTATCAAATGAGATAGACCCTTAGTTCTTAGAGAAATAGTAGGTTAAATCATGATTCACATGACACAACCAGTTTCAAAGTTACAGATAATTAATATTATAAAAAAAATCTATTATAGGATTACGAATATTGAATATATTGTAGTTTTTTATTTAATTAATTTGGTAGTCTATCTAGTTTTCAAAAGAAGTCTTATTTTTATTTCTTTTCGTCTTCACTTTGAGTACTAATACACCGTTTACTTAATTGGGTTTGTTTTAAAAAACTATAAACCGACTCCAATTATATGGTTTTCTCATGGATGCCATTATCAGAACTGGACCAAAATGACACGGAAAGCACCAGCTTAAAAAAAAAGAATCATCAAAATCCGTTCACCCAGTCCAAAGATCAGATGTAACAAACAAAAAATACCTACCTACTAAATTTTTGATGAAAACGCTAGACGCATCAGAGTGACGCCATTAGTATACTCTATGGTCATGACGTCAGTTGGCTGTGTAAACAAATGTCCTGCCTGTATGTGTGATGATGACATATTTTTTTTACACAGCCGTATGACGTAATAACATGGGGGCTACTATTTCATAATCTTAGAAAACAGATTAAAAACACTGAAAACTTTGAATTCAATTTTAAAATTAACTAATATTTTCTGACTGCTTTTTGCGTAAGCGTAAGCCATCTCAATAATATTTTTTTAGATTTCTCTCGATTGGAGTAAATACCCTATCGTGATTGAAAATGGTACACTTAATTATCCGGCAATCTGAATAATCTTCTTATTCAGGTTGTCAAATCATGTCAAATATTTTTGTTGCTTGGGAGAAGTCGCAAGATGCCTTAGGCGTTTTTTACGACTCGTCAAAAGAATTACATTGCGTACATCATCAAACATTAATCAGGAAACTACATCACTATGGAATAAGGAACACCTCCTTGGATCTTCTCACATCTTATTTGAGTGATATAGGATACAAAGAGTTGACATAAATGGAAAACGGTCTTCGGGGTCGGGGTACCGCAGGGATCTATCCTAGGCCTTTCCTATTTTTAGTTTATATCAACGACCTGCCTCATCTTGTCAAGAATAATCACGAGATTGTATTGTTTGCTGATGATACTTTATTATTTTTTTAAATTAAACGATAAAACACTAATTTTAATGATATAAACAATGCAATCTCAAAAGTAGTTCATTGGTTTAGTGTTAACAATATTTTGCTTAACGAAACGAAAACGAAATGTATTAGATTCTTTCCACCTAATGTTAAACTAGATAAGGCTGATGTAAACGGAGAAGCAGAAACGTTAAAAATTATAGAAGGTACCGTATTCTTAGGAATCACCTTAGATAATAAACTTCATGGGGCTCACACATAGATAAGCTATCGAAAAGACTTAGCTCTGCACCATATATGCAGTCAAAAAAATCCGTGATCTTACAGACATAGACACAATAACTCAACTGGTTTATTTCAGCTACTTCCATAGTATTATGTCTCATGGTATACTGCTGTGGGGGAACACTGCAGATATTAACACCATATTGTGAAAAGGGCTGTTCGTGCCTTCTTTAAAATGAGTCCCAGAGAATCCCTACGTTATAAATTCAAAGAAATAAATATAATGACAGTACCAAGTCAATATATTTATGAAAACTTATTGTATCATAAAAATATCAACAGTTTCCCAAAAAATTGCGATATACAGAATACAAATACTAGAAACAAACTTAAACTCGCTGTACCTAGAACTAGGCTTCATAAAACTAATGTATCTTTTATAGGGCAATGTATACGCTTCTACAATAGAACCCCTACGGAGCTGCACAAATAATCAGAAAAAAAATTAAACAAACTGTCAAAACTTTACGGTGTAAAAAGGCTTATGTAAAACTCAGACCAACAAAAAATAAAGTATCAATTTCAGTTAGGTGGTATTATAAGTATTATGCTCTGTGACCATACTCTAAATTTCCTGGACGTGCTTATAATTATAAAGATATTTTTAGAAGGATTTTGTTCGTAACTCATTCTCTATAGATAAGTAAGACGTTGATTGTATCAATAAAAGTTTTTTTATTAATAAAATTTCGTCTCTCTCATTTCATTCCTAAAAATTAACAAATGCACACACAATTTATAATAATTTATAAAAATAACCCTGATCGTCATCTATCTTTAGCATATCCAATAATACTACTTCCTATCAGTATGCAGTGTCTTTATTGCAAACAAAAACATTACAAAAAATATTACAGTTTTGTAAGTATTAATGTACCCTGTTATTAGGGTATGGCAATAGATTTTAATCTAAGACTTAACTTAAGGACTTAATTTTGTATTTCATACAAAATTACAGAGATCTTATAGGTAGGTACTTATTTATAATATTTATGGTTTGTTAAAAATAATAATGAATTAACTTAACTTAGGTACATAATATATCACTTCTTTAGCTTATTATTATTATTTTTATACATTTGTGACTAGGATAAACTTAACAATCTTACCATAAATAAGGTTAATATCTAATGGGTATTATATTTATATATATATATACATATATATATTATTAAAGGAAGTTTCAAAGCTATTTAAAGTATTCTATGTTAGTAGTTTGTCTTCAAGAAAGTCTTTTGTGTCATAATAACATTTTTTAATAAGCAGTTCTTGTAGTTTAGATGCGAAAATATTGTCTTTTGGGTCAGATTTAAGGGATGTTGGTAGTTTATTATATATTTTAATGGACATGTATTAAGGGCTCTGTCTGTATAATTCAAGTCTAGGTATCGGAAGGATAATGTTTGTTTTCCTTTGTGGATTTTTATCAAATTGGTATAAATTTATGATTTTTCTAACAAATAATGCAGTTTCATATTATATAGATAGCTAGTTAAAGTTAGTAATTTTTGCTGGATAAAATGTGGTCTACAGCTGGTGCGTTGTCCTAAGTTAACAATAATACGTATACATTTTTTTTGTAAAATAAATAATTGATTCATATCTACACTGTTGCCCCAGATAACTATGCGTTTCATTATAAAGATATTTTTAGAAGTGCATTGAAATTGAAAGTGCATTTCCTAAATTATAGGGAGTTTTTCTTTCAGATGGCAATACTTCGCTACGCACTCAACTATAAAAAAGTGGCTCATTGTTCACCGTAGGGCGTCTATATTTATAAATCAGATTATCTTATTCTAAAGGATAAAAAAGCTTGGGACGGCTTTTGCTCTTACTCGAAAAATAACAACTTACAGGCTAAAGGTTGCCTTGTCGCTTCTTTACTTTAGTCTACATAGCGAAGCGGCCGCAATAAAAAATACCACTTTATATCCGTGTCAGTGTATTTTCTTAATAATGATTTGACCTATTGTAAGTGTACATAATATTGTATTCATGGAAATAAAGAATTTTTTGAATTTGAATTTTTTCGCAGCCGGCAGCTCAGTAGGGCTCTTACGAGAAGATTATTTTGTTTGTTCTTTGTGAAATCTTTAATTTCGAATTAAAACACTGGTTACATTACAATAAAATCACGGCAGATAACAAAACGGCTACCCGGCACGGAAACTCAACCAATTCGAATTCCAAGACAAAAGACACTTGCGCCCTCGCAGGGGAAAAACGGCGGAGCGAGGCAACTACTTTGATTCGTTCAGAAACCGTGCCGGAAGTCTGTCCCGTGTGGATCGCTGGGACTAAGGGCCATGTCACATGCTACAATTTGTATTTTATAAAAAGTCCACACATTATAATATTATACTATACACTTTTTTTTTGTAGTAAATAGCTAAGTTATTCGCTTCATATATTATTTTTCTGTGGTTTCACTGCATGGCAGTGTTGCCGGCTTATTCCGTAGATGGAGGCTTATTGGTGTCAATTCAAACAGATGCTGCCAAAACTAAATTTAACTAATTTGACACGACTAAAAATATCGCCGTCCCTATCAAAACGATCAAAATAATGTTATTACATGGAAGGTATAATTTTTAATCCTGTCCTGTCACATTAGTTAAGTCTAGTTCACAGAACAATAAAAAGTTTTGGCGTTATCTGAATAGACACCATTCAGTGTGTGACTGAAGGTGCCTGTGCTTTGTGCGCTATGGCTTGGTGGTGTGTGGTCTGGTGGCTTGTGCTCTGTGGCGCATGAATGGCGTTGTCATTGTCATTTTGTTTGATATGAAGCTCACTTCATGATTCATGTTCATTGTGTTGGTTAACATGTCAACACGTTGAAATGACGTTAAACAAGAAACAGACCAATGAGAAGACATCTGTCGTTCGTTTCTGCTTGGTTTCTGCGGTTTGGCAACCTTGATTACAACATGAAGCAAGATGGCGTGTTCATCTCCGCTTTGATGGTTCTCCGTAGTATTTCACACGTTTTGTAATTTTTCGAACTTCTTTCGTAATGAACGAGTTGAATTTTTATTTCTAAAAAAATCTAGAATTGTTTTTAAAGTGATCGCATTACTGCTAAAGTGCTAGTTACTGCTATAATGTGAACGTAGCCCACCTGAGGAATGTTGGTTTTTTTCAGTGATTTGTGATTCAGTCAGGTGTTTTCATTTAGTCAAAATTTAAATTTTGTTCTTGCGCAGTGAGTGAAGTTCTGCAGTTCAGATGTGTTTGTGCCGCGGGAATGGTAGATGTCGGGACCGTTTTCAATGTTGGGAAACAAAAGCGTGAACTATTTGTTTTGACAGCAAGCTAGAGTAAAGTAAGAAGATTGGACTGGACCCCGGCCGGATGATGGCCTTCAGTGAGGTGAGTTCTCTCTCTTGCAGCTTCATTCAACTGTAATTTGGTTCCCACGGAGAATCCAGAAAAACATTCTGCTGATTCCTCTGTTTCTGTACCCACTAATCTTATACAAAAACTTTATCTCTTGCATTTATCTACAGCAGATAAATTTTTAGTAAGACTTGTGTTTAGCTAATAATAGAGGATACGTTTTTCGTTTCTATGCCAACAGCACACAAGCTACTCTGAAACTCAATTGATCTGCTACATGGAGTCAAATAAGAGAGTAGGTTCTTCTTTCTAAATGCATTCAATCCATTGGTTTGCACACTTGCTATCTACCCAATGCGAACAGCCACTTGCATGATATCTGTATCAAACATGCATATTATCTCTAGGGATATCAGTATGAAATTCAAGATATAGGTGACATTGCCGAGTGAGTGCTATTTTTGGCTGATACATGAATAACAATATCACTTAATAATTTTTTCTTGGGGTCACTAATAAAAATGTGTACTTATTGAAACAATTAAGCATTACGCTTTAAGCTATAAATTAAGGTGCTTTAGTTAGATTAAATGATCTTTAAGATGACTTCACCTTCCCGTGATTACCTACAGAGCTACCCAGCATACATAGGTAACATGAATTTCAAAATAACTTGTTATGTGCTTGAATTCTGAATTATTCACCTATATTCTGTTACAATACAAAAGTAACTTGAGTAATTTGAGGTAAAACAACATTTTGTGATTATTCTTTCTAGGCAATATTACTGCTAAGTGTTGACATAAAATATTGAAAAATAGTTCCGTGGAGTGGCAGTATAGGACAGATTTAATAATCATTATTATTTAAAATTAATAAATCAATAAACTAAAGAATGAAATAATCAACAAAAAATTGGTAATATCTGACTTTATGGCTAAAGTTTTAGTTGCATTGTACAACATCATACAAATAATTATAATTTTGTTTTAAAAAACTACAGACCGACTTCAATTTTTATAGTTTTTTCATGAATTTTCATGGATCCCATTATTAGATCTGAACAAAATTGAAATGGGACCATACGGGAGCACCAGCTTTCATATAAAATAAGAGTAATCGATTTTCTTGGATTGAAACCCCGTTTTGGGTATAGGCCTCTTCCAGTATATTCTACAAATAGGATTCTCTTGGCATGCTGTGGACTTTTTCCAAATTTTCATTGAATAAGTGAAGGTATCCCCTTGCTTGAGTGTTCTGTTGGTGCATACACTATGTGGGATTATGGTCGCTTTCCTCAACTGGTGACCAAGACTAACGTTACATAATTAATTAGTGGTCTGCCCTGCTTGCACTAGTAAATAAATATAGGTTATTATTTTCCAGGAAGCCACCTAATACGATGCTACTATGTATTTAAGCAGTTAATTTTATTGTATCTCCATAAGATAGCATCGTCGGGATGCTCTGATCGAATGTTTTTTTTTAGTATTACCCACTTATGAACACAATTTTGGTAAACATAGTGAAGGATACCCTCCGAATTTGTGGGATGACAACCTGTGAAAACTTTACAGGCAGATGCTGTATGCAGCGGCTACGGGGGTAATAGGTCCCATAGCTCCTATCTTGAGCTTGCTGGGAAGCCTAAGTCCAGCAGTGGACTAGTGGGTGATGATGATGAATGACCTACTTAGTTAATGTCGCATTTACTAACTAGGTACTTCTTGAAAATGACTATTAACTGGGTCAATGGTTGATGATCAATATGCTGTTGATTAACCTAAACGAGAAGCAACATTATTTTGATTTACCAAGGATAATAGGTACCTAGGTAGTTTTTAAGAATGTCAAGAATAGACGTCTACTATTTGTGGCGTAGTTTTTAGGGTTCCGTACCTCGAAAGGAAAAGACGGTTTTGTTTTCCGCCCGTCCGTCTGTCTGTCACCCTTATTCTCAGAAACGCGTGTAGATATCGAGCTGGAATTTATATCAAATACTCAGGTCTACTATCCCTTGAAGCTGTAAAAAAAACAAATTTCTAAGCTAACGCAATCAAAAGATACAACCGTTTATGCCGCAAATTTCCGCACACTTTCGACACTCGCAAGGGAATTAAAACCTACAGGGTACTTTCCGTGAACTCAGAATCTTGGGATTTAGTACGAAGCAACGTCTTATAACACAGTTAAAGGAAAAATTGCGAAAACCGTAAATTTTTAGTTACATCATACCATAAAAGGAAGGTACGAGGTATTAATGATACGGAACCCTTCGTGCACGAGGCGACTCGCACTTGGCCGGTTTATTTTAAACTTCGGTATTCTCCTTACGCTTAGATATATGTGAAACGAACCATCGTTGTTGTCAGTGCGTTTCACAAAATTGTGACGTTGTAGTTTCCCACGGTTCAATTGTTATTCCTCAGTGGAGACTACGTCGTGCGTGGCGGTTGATATCGGTACTTTGCGTGAGACCCTGCGCCGCTACACTTTAGGAACTGACCTCTATTAGTATAATTCGTACTTAAATGGCCAAATCTCTGTGGAAAATCGGCCATTGTTGTCATAGAAAACATTGTCTTGTTTTTAGATGGCTGTTACTTCCGTTGGTGGACGATCAGTATTCAGATTAGCTAGGTCAGTGAATTAAGCGACATAACTACCACTGAGAAGGTACACTTCTGTTGCATTCATTTTGGTTTCTTACAGTATGTATAAGATGACATATGTACTTATCACGAAAAAAATAAACAATTTTTGTTAATCAAAGTTGAAGAAGAATAGCATGATTACAGCAATTCTACCGCAGCGCTGGTTCGTCGTTTACCCATATGACGTTGGAAATTTAAAGTTAGATAAAGCAAACATTTTGCTAGTATCAACTAGATCCCGGTCTTCATTGTGTGCACTGCACAAAGAGTGACGAACCTTATCTAAATAGGACGTGGTTTCCTCGTCGAGCCACGTTAGCACCCGTATGCCTGTGAGCCAACTTTTCCTACATAGGTACCTCGTATGTTGCTAGGCAGACGAAGAAAATGTTTTTTAAACTTTTCAACAGGTCTAGATACCCATCTCGCAAGACCCATTGTTACCGCCATTGCATCAATTGGATTCGGTAAAATCTCTCTCAGGCAGTCGTGCGCGCAGGGTCAACAACCCGGACTTATCAACAATCAAATTCGTAGGGCCGCTCGTGTTGCTCCGGCGTATTTGCATAGGGGCTATCATGCCACCGAAAACAATCATACCTGGAAAATTCCATAGCACACATTACTGGGTCGTATGCCGGTTTAGTTACACAGCGGAACTTTAGCGGCAGATACAACCGTGCCAGTTGCAACGACACTACTTGGATGGCATCCAATGGTCTGGCAAGTTTATCGAGCGTTTTCGGATGCAGCACCTGACTAAGCCAGTTTTAATTGCCTCGAATGATATGAGAATGAGAAAGTCTTTAGGTGTACTTGAAACAATAAAGGAACTAAGGGAGCTCCTACCTATAGCCTGTTGTTTGTAATTTAACCGCAACGCCCTTGTTACGAAATGTCTTACTCAGCATTCGTATCGAAATATAACAAGGCTCACCTCTGACCGTACGGTTCGTGATCCAACTCAACTGCCGGCTATTGGACCATTTGGGATTGGGACCTATTAGGTGAAAGGCAGTCGTGTTTGCCGTTCATTACTATATTCCCTTTTACGTGTATGAATAGCTGATAATGTCTGAGAATGCAATGTGCCAACCAAACTAGAAGGTATACATAAAAATGAAAAATATTCCTTAATTGTTGTTTGGCACTCTCAGTGTCAAAGTCAAGATCGAGTGGTGTGGTGTCCTGATGATGTCTCGTGGAGAGACGAAACTAGTTGACGACTTACTTTGATAAATGTTCTTTCATTTTGTATAAATGTATAATTTGTTAGATTTTATCGCAGAAGGTTTTTTCGCGGAATTGTTACTATATATTTTTCATTCTTATATTTACAATGGATTTCCGCAAAGTAACGCCTGAATCTATTATTTATCTTAGAAGGTAGGTATACCTTCTAGACAATTAGTACTCAAGCCAGTCTAATCTGAATCCAAATGTGTAGGTATGTCTTGTGAACATAATGCTTCGTATTTCAATAAATAGTAGTCTATGTATTGTATTATGTATATCAGTTATCTAGTACCCATAACACAAGCTCTGCTTAGCTTGGGGCTAGATAATGCTATGTGACTTGTCCAGCATTATTTATTTATTCATTTATTTATGTACCAAGATTATGAATGACACAAATATTTTTTCTAATGTCATCTGCGTTATTGTAATGTATTTCAAGTTTAACGTAGGCTTAAAAAGTTCCCAATCACAGTCTTCTAACCGGTCACGTAACTTACTGTACAAAATTCCGGTAACCGAACCGTTGTCCACCACCTAAATTAAATTTGTATAGCTCCGAGTAGAATATCCAGTTTGATCGAACGCCAAAAGGTTGACCTGAATTTTTTCAGCGTATTTTTATAAAAGTTGCATAGGATGTTTTGATACGGACCCGGAGTCAGTCGAGATAGAATTAAATAAACACGCGTGAAGGAATGCGGGGCGGAATTGGAAAGCACCGTGATACCCGCTCCTGTCAGACTGTGGTACTCGCTGAAGCGACGTGCATAAATATTTCAAAACACTGACTTAATTCAAACCTGCTACAGGAAAGTAGGGCAAGCACTTGACACTTGACCTGAAATCCGACCTGTAATTTAAACAAGTACCTAAGGAAATAAATAAATGCGATACTATTCTATTGGACTTTCGAATACTTATTACAAGTTCATTGATTTGATTTTTTAGTTATACGTTTGATCAGACATTTTGATAATTACTAGCGTCACCGTCAAATTGTAATTGACCTAATGACAGGAACGGACTGGATCAAAATCTATAAAATGTTACGTTACACGATGCTCTAAAATGCAAATCTGGCAAGACAAGAGGCAATATAATTTGTGTTACGTGGTTATGGCCTAAGACGTGCCTAAGAACCCGTCGCCTACAATCCATTATATGGACGTGGACCTTAAATATTCATGCAGGCTGCCGGCTCTGGCCATCAATATTTATAACCTGCCGCCCGCGGTGATAGAAAAGTGCTCCGCCAATAAATTGCTTGGGGAGCAGTTTTATTCTGCGGTTGAACTATCAATTTTCATCATAGTCCTTAAATTAATAGTTGGGCCAGTTGTTTTATGTTTTTATTTATTGGACAAGCAATCATGCTCATGCACCTTGATATGCTTCTTTTCTGTAGCAAGTGTACCCATATCCCAGACCATTCTGGGTGCTACTCTTAAGACAAGAACAAATTGAACTGATTTGATGTCTTTTGAAATATGCCTAAACCAACTGAACTCCATTATACTGGATAATGGAGCTCAGAGCCTAAATCCCACTTCGATTTTATTTACTCTTAGTTTATGCATCTTCGCTTCATCGCTCATACATAATAACTTTTTGCATACATACGGTTTAAGGTAACTAACCTCACCAGATGCTCATCAACCTAACTCGAATAGCACGTTCCTCATTTATCATTACATGATGGTGTTTTTATAAGAACCATGTTTGACTTGCTCACCTTATTGAATGAGCGACAGGTTCTATTACGATAGGAATTGATGCTGGCATCTGCAAGTAAGTAATTTTAATAGATAATATGACGCTAGAGCTTCTGTTGTTCGGTGCTTGTACCACATTACTTTTTGACTTTTGATCTTTGATATTTTAATAGAATAATCTGCACTGTAAGACCTTGCAGATACCGTTAAGCTACTTACGTTTTCGTGACAGTAGATAAATACATTCGTTTAGTTGATATCTCTTCTCATTTTATACAGCTTCATATCAGCCTATATTAGTCTAGCTGGATAACATAATCATTGACCTTTAACAACCAGGAAGGATGGTTTATGCATGTGTTCGTTTTTCGGCACTTACGTAAATGTCTTGTGAGACATATACGGAAACGACAGATGCCACAGGCAGGACATACATAGGCCTCTCCTAAAGAGCGGCATAGCGGCCTGTCTTCAGCTTTCCGCATCCAGCATCTGCCTGCAGCCTTTCTGCAGATCGTCATCCCACCTGGCTGATACAGCTTATAGTAATTAAAAGCTATGATTTCCCACTACACGAATAACATGAATACTCATCATATTCTTTGCAAGATTTGAAATTATTTTCAAAGCGTATTAACGGTCACGTATTTGCGTTTTGAATGTAATTATGGCTCAACTGGCGAGATGGCATTCCGTTAGGCGACTAGTTTGACTAGTTTAATGTCGTAACAGCTACAGACCAAAGAATTATGAAAATAAGCAAATATTTCGACTCAGGAATCTCACGGCTATTGTATAGCGTCTACTTGTAGTGTTATTTGAAGTAGCCAACTAGCTCTTGGATTGGCCTACATTGCTGTATATTAAATTACGAGTAGAATAGCTTGTAAAATACGCTGTTGCAAGTAAAAGTTTGATTCATTATTAATTTAGTGGTTTTTAATAAAAACATCGTTTAATCCAACTTTATTAACACTTTTTTAAGTTTTGCGGGACAAACAGTACTCACAACAATTGGACCATCCCAAGATCATTCTCTATACAAAACCAGAACAATCATCAACTTCGACTTCTACAACATACCTAAAAAAAATATACCTATACAGCCTTACAGAGAACCTCTGTTTACAAAGTGAGATAAAAATACCATGTAGGAATATTTTACCGCAATTAAAACCGTTTATTAAAAATTCCCATTTCCTATCAAAAAGTTCTGCGTCACATGAAATCGATAAGAAACGGATAAGTCGGTCAATATCAAATCAACTGTTAGCTAGTTCAATGTTAAAACGTTTGTTTTGCTTGGTCATCTACTTATACACAGGCATATAATTGAATTGTAGACGATTGCAACGGTTCGCATTAATTGGTTTCGCGTGCGTGTCCTTGGCTTTAGGGATGGGTCTTCAGCACGCAACCGGAAGGCTTCTGAGTCGATACTACTCGACAATTATGAATCTAAGTAATAAGGATATTATATCTTCTACACAACATTAAACTTGGGAATGCCATAGGCTGCGTTTTACGCTAGTAATTCTGATCGGTTTGTATAAATAGTCGATAAACGTGATATACTTGTAGGTAGAGCAAGGGTTTTATATCGTTAGATAGGCCCGTTCCGTAGTGAGACCGCGCCGCGCCGTGATGTTGCCAATCGAATTGAGATAGCTCGCTCACTTGGAATCGGTGTGTAGTGTATTTTTAACCGACTTCCAAAAAAGGAAGAGGTTCTCAATTCGTCTGTTTTTTTGTTCTGTTTTTTATATGGTTCTTACCTCAGAACTTTTGACTGGGTGGATTTGCATGATTCTTTTTTTTATATGAAAGCTGGTGCTTCCCGTGTGGTCCCATTTCAGTTCTGACAGTGGGATCCATGAAAATTTCGATGAATAATAAATAATTCATTGAAATAATTCGAAGAAAAAGATCGATGAATGATTGTGTGTGATGAAAATATCGAGAGGACCTTATTCATGAAAAAAGTGTAAAAATTGAAGTCGGCTTATAAAATTAATTATTGTGTTTGTGTTCGCCACAGTTCTTGGTGTCAGGGCGTTAAATCTATGCGGTAGAGCTACTATTGTTTATCAAAATTAAAATAGCATCAAGGAATCTTATACCATTTCTGAATTAGACGCCATTAAAAAATCTGAGTTCCAGCATCTTGGGTTTTTCTAAACCTGTAAATTTATCGCGTACGTGATTTTGAGCTCACCATTTATTTTTATCTCGATCTTATCTTTGTTGATCGTGTTTGTCTCGATAAGATAATTCTGAAAGAATCTTGCGTCATGTTTGATGATAATTGATGAAATGTCGTAATGACTTCGAAATTTCCCAGTTTCTGACTAATTAATTTTGTTAATTACTCGAGGAAACGAAGATTGTTTCATAATAGTGACTTATGATATTTAACGACACGCATTAGGTTCATATTTTAGCTAAACTGAAATTATAAATATTTTAATACCAACCGACCTAGCAAAGGGATTTTGTCTAAGGTAGAATAGACAAAAATTACATCGCATCGTCATACATGTAAATTATTAAAGTTGAAGGAATTAATTTCAAACATTTTACTCATGGGATAAAAATTAGCTTCTTTTATTCGAACTACCTATATACAAATTTTCAGCCCGATCCGTTTAGTAGTTTTGGCGTAGATTGGTAACAAACAAGCCGAATTTCCTATGGACGAACTTGGAATAAATTGTTTTGATCATGCTTATACCTAGACCATACAGACGACAATGACCGAAATATTGTGGTACTTAATGATAGCCACTTTTCGATCAACATAGCCTACTTACGCGTTCTGTGATACTGGCGTTACTGCTAAGTGTTTCGTCATAGCTGTGTGTGGTGTGGGTGTGTTTAATGCATGCCGTTTATTACCTAACACAGTACTTACACCGTTCCTACGTAGTACATAATCATCACGTGACTAAACTTGGTCTAGTCATGCATCTCTATTTCTGTGGGTGTAATGGATGATTGATATTTTATTCCATGTATACAAACACTTTACATACTTAAGGGTTCTTATACACGGATTGCACTTCTCAAATACACGGACGGCAAGTTGGTAGTTGACTGCAAGCAACGGCAGTTGATTGCCGCCTATTGCCGCCGTGTCGCCTGCAGTCGGCAACTTGCGGTCCGTATATTTGAGACGTGCAGTTCGTGAAAAAAAAAATGATGTGTTGTGTTACGTTACAACTAAACGCAAAGACGCGCTATTTCCAATCTTTACACAATATACCTACATAACTAATGGACTGAACAACAGAGATGGAAATACGTATCTAGACTGAAGTGCGACCGAGACAACAATACACATGCGGCGCCCCCGGTTCGACTATGACTGAGGTGGGTGGACCTAATTGCACCTAATTTGGCCTCTCAATTCCGAGAAGCTAGTATGCGCTTAGCGCTCTTATACACGGACTGCACGTCTCGAATACACGGATTGCAAGTTGCCGACTGCAAGGCTCAACTGCACGCGACGGCAGTC
Organism: Eupithecia tripunctaria; assembly: GCA_955876795.1. Taxonomy (NCBI): domain Eukaryota; kingdom Metazoa; phylum Arthropoda; class Insecta; order Lepidoptera; family Geometridae; genus Eupithecia; species Eupithecia tripunctaria. Next base: position 4,602,636 of record OY041603.1, on the reverse strand, counting down.
GTCGCCGTCGCCGCCTGCAGTCGAGCGTATAAGAGCGCTTAGATGATGAATGATTGTGTGTGATGAAAATATCGAGAGGACCTTGAAGAAATGTTAAATTAGATAACTGCCTACGCGTAAATATTTGCACAAGAGTTGAGAATGAATAATGCTGGAATGTTCGTCAAGTTATATTGAACGTTCTGAATTTACAATGTTCTAAGATTACGTACCTGCCTATATGAATTTCTGCTTTTCTTTACAATTCACGTACAATGATCCTAGAATCTTAAAGGAGGAGGAGTAACTGGGTTTTGAATGCAAATAAAAATAAATTGTTAAATACTATAAAAATCTAGTAGTCTTCATACGTGTTCTTAATAAACGGTGCGATACAATAAAACCTCAATGGTACGATAGCGATTCCGCATATTGTAAATCAAATAAGTAAAAGTTAAAAGTTACGTGAATAGTTATCCAAAATCACAAGATTATATGACGATCTGCGAAAGACTGCAGGCAGATCCTGGGTGCGTTAAGCTGAAGACAGGGCGCTCATTAGGGGAGGCCTTTGTCCTGCAGTGGACTAGTACAGGCTGAAGATGATGACATTATTAATTTACTTACTGATACTTGGGCTCAAGCTGATTATAAATGAATCTCAACAATTTTAATTTGTAGTGCGTATTAACAGGTTGTTCCTCTGAACAAAAACTTTAACTTTAGGTACCTAACCTACCTGATTGAATTAAATTTAAGTACCAACTATAAACTCAACTCGTGCGTTATTTCCAGCTCTGTCAGTGGTCTCAAACCGCAAACAGAATAACGGTACCCACACAAGAAATGGAACAGCCTCCCTGAACCATGTAGCTACATAAAACAATAATCCTGCTGAGCATAAAGAATAGCTGCCGTAAATGTTTGAATAATGTACGCAAGCAACCATTGTACGAAGAGTCAAGTTTCAATACAAACGTGTAATATTTTACTATGAAAACGTGATGTTTCGCTACCCAACTAAAGAGGAAATAATCGCGGTTTGTTACTGGCATGCAATACGAACCTGGCCGCATTTATTTATTGCTTACACTTAAATAAAATGCGACTATTCGAGAGGCCTTCCTCCTTTCGTGCTTTACAGCACTTGCCTTATAAATTTAACGATAAAAATGTCCGGTAATAAACAATACTTTTACTCTACATTTCTACAACTACTCACGGAACGATACCGTATGCGGTTAAATTCGAAGCATTGAAACAAATCCGCAACCAACATTTTAAAATTGCTCGTTCAAGTTTCCTTAGAGCTTTACAGTTGTGAATTGAGACATTTGTATCGTAGCTTTTACGTTCGATTGTCGATTTTATCTTACTCCTCCAGGTGGAAAACTAGAAATAACTCTCGTATCGCAGCACCGTAAGTACGCTTCAAGCACTCTGATCCTAGGACTTCACATGTTATTCTGATATCATTTACATAGTACGTTGTATTTTGGTCAAAGTGCCGTTGTTTCACTTTAAAAACCTGTTTATGTCCATTGTCATAATTGGCCCTATAAACAATAAAGTAACTCTAGCAGCACTCGCAATGTAATAAACACTTTTGACACTATTTCCCTTTCTGTTTTAATGTACCTGTGGGGAACATAAACCATGACACTCCGCTTTTGTTATATGTAAACTTTTACAGCTTACTAGCTGCGCCCCGCGGCTTCGCCCGCCTATCCCACGGGAAATGATTTATGGGATTAAAAGTAGCCCATGTGTTATTCCAGGCCTAGAACTACCGGTATGCAAAATTTCAGCTCGATCCGTTCAGTAGTTTTTGCGTGAAAAAGCAACAAACATACATACAGACATGTTTACACACTTGCGCGTTTATTAGGACTTGCTCAAGTTCTCGTTTTGTATATTCCTTTTGTGTGCTGTGAACGAAAGAAACGTAGTAGTTGTTTTTAAGTAGGTACAAAGTATGTTATTTGAGACTTGTAAAGACCCATTATTTGTAAAAGCAGCTAAAATTATATACTACTAGCTGCGCCCCGCGGTTTCGCACGCGTTGTTCCTATGGACATGTTAAAAGGTGATTTTCATCCCACGGGAACTGTTTTATGGGATGAAAAGTGTTTGATTCCAGGATTAGAATAACCTGTATGCAATTTCAATATCAAAATTTCAGCCGAATCCGTCCAGTCATTTTGGCGTAAAGAAGTAACAAACATCCATCCATCCATCCATACATCCAAACTGCGAAAGTTTCGCATTTATAATTTTAGTGTGATAGTGTGATGTAAAACTGCCTTTATGTCCAATATCTTCGCTATCCTTGTACTATAAAGATGAAATCAGTTTCAATAGACGGAAGCCAAAGGACCATTTAAACTCCTTTGCATCTGAAGTTGAGGCATTTGCATTTTCATTTAAATCTTTACTCACTTCATTACTCCGCTTTATGTAATGTTCAACGTTAAAGTGACTACACAACATCCTTCATCGATTTTGTTTGAAGTTTCATCCAAAAGATTACAATGTGATAAATAAAGAATTAACCTTAGGTAGGCTTTAGTGAATCATAGTATAAAACGAATCTTTTACCTCTAAAACCGTCTATTGGCATTGTTTTCTTAATTTGACAAAGGTGAGACTTTTCTTATCTAAAAAAGCTTTTAGCACCTAACAACCTATGTTTACATGTTTACCTTGGGGTAGTTGACAAACGTAAACATAGCTGTATTTTCCGGCTTGCATTAGATAAGGGTCTATCCTGAAAACACACATCATCAGCGCCTAAAAAAATTCTATGCTCTATATTTTGACGACCTCTGTGGCGCGGTGGGCAAAGGTCCGCCTGCTACGCAGGAGGTTGCGGGTTCGATTCCTCGCCTCGGGACAAATGTGTGTACGATCTGCAGATATTTGTTCAGGGCGTTCTGGATGTTTTCTATGTATAATAAAAAATATCTATCTATGTAGTGTATTGTATTATGTATATCAGTTATCTAGTACCCATAACACAAGCTCTGCTTAGCTTGGGGCTAGATAATGCTGTGTGAATTGTCCAGCATTATTTATTTATTATATCGTAAAATGTAATTAATTATGCTCCTAGCGGACAACCAGGAAACTTTCTTGTCGATTTTATTTCAAAACGTCGGCGAAGATTCCATTTTGATGACTGCCGGTCGGATATTAAGCTCTTACGACTTAGTCGGTTCGCTCAGTAATACCCGATTGCAGCGAATGAATTGCTGCCTCTCCGATGCGCATTCAGGTGCGAATTGACTGACAACTGGGACAGTTTACTGTACAGTGTTGGCGTTATAGGATGACATCGCAAACGGTTACGAGGCCAGCGCTTGTTTCGCGTTAATTGTTTTATGTTTCGCTTTTCACGGTCCGACCCACATACCTAAAAGAAAATAAACATATCAGGATATTCATAAATATGAGCTTTTGGAGGTATTGCTTATTATATCTTCGAGCCGATAGCTAAACTCTACTGCAAATCCAATGAACATGAATTTGAAACATCTAAAATCTGCGGTCTTTGTAATTAGGAAATTTCTTAGAAACAAAAGTCATAGCGGTCCCGCTGATCCTTAAATAATATGCAAAACGCATCCACGATTAATAATTCGCTAATGCTCCGACTAAAACTTATGCAGTGTACCGGAATGTATGCCGGTGAAACCTAAATCACTGCTATAAATTTGCAGAACCGAACCGATGCGTTTAGGCGATTTATGTTCGGAATGTTTCCAAACTCCAGTTCGGTTCGGACACAGTTGTTTTCAATAGTCTAGCTGCAGGGATAGTTTGTCTCTTTGATTCAGTATATATAGTAAGAATATTGAAACAAAGGTGCGGTCCAGTCTGCTGACAAAAGATCATCAGAATAACATCTTTGTTCCAAGGGCTTTAAATTTTCCTATGTGTAAGTAAAATCACCAGCCGTAAAATGGGTTCTGTTCTGAGTTTTATATGGTTTGTTTGCGAAATTTGTTTTAAAACGAGCTTATCTTGAAGCAAATGACTTGAATCGTATCACGAACGATAACGTGTTCTGTTATTTCACGAGATAACTTAAGATAAAAGATATATCCGCATTTTTACATGGATATTTCTGTTTATCGCCCTTTAAAATCTAAAAATATTTATCAAATTCTATGAACGTATCCTATTTTTCAAGTTTAATACATGCATGTTGATGGCGTCCTTGATTTTTTTTATCGTGCCTCTCACTTTTTTCATGCCTTATGTGGGTTGGACTAACTACAGATCCTTATGTTGCACTGTCCTTGTTGTTATTAAAAGTATGCGACTATGCTGTCTTTGTTCGTGGACGATTTTAGTCACGCGTAGACTTTGGCGTGTACCGGTTGGAAGAGTGGTTGGAATCCGTTTTCTAACAAACTATTCAGTAACTTGTTTAATTTTATCTTTAAACTAAACTTATGTTATACATAGCTTGTTTGCACAATCCTAATTTGTAAATATTTCGGTTCATAAGCATAAGTGAGTGTTACCAAAAAAAAATTAAAGCTAGTAGGGTAGGGTTATCTTCTTCAGCAACGGTTCAAGAAATGAGATAAAACTACGGTAACCACTTATTATAAAGTGTTCTGCAGATTGAAAAAAAAACGTCCGTTTTTTTCCCATCCGTTGGTTTGTGCGGTCCTAAGTTAATCGTCGCGGCGTCATCTTCCCGTATGAAACCCACACGAGTTTGCCAATTTTTTTGCTTACATGGAAATCTAAATTGGTCTAAGTTTAGAAAATATCGTATAACATTAAGTTGATGTTATTAGTTAGTCTAGTTTTTGGAATTTTGGAATGGTAATGTAACGGTCCGTTGACTAAACAATGTATGTGGGCCGTATTGCCTAAATCGTACATTAATGTGATGCGTAGTTGTGTTGTCAACGCATGGAATGCTTGGAGTCCTGAAAGATAGGTTGGTATTCATAGCACGACGCAGCGGGCGGTGACTCCTCGGGCAGTACCCGGTGCCGTGGCCCCCGTCGGCTCACTGAATACTAATGCCCCCCATTGTGCGTCCAAGTACTCATGGCCAAATATTCCACGCAGCGGACTAAACAGTTTCGTTACACTATTGTTGTTCTGTCTGGATGAGTTTTGCGCACTCGACAAACTACGAATCAAGATTGACACAAATGGTGAAATACCGGCAGATGGAACGGTGTTTATGAATATGCACTAGGTGGCGTGTCTGGTAGAATGCGCGGGCGCGAGTTTCGCTGCGCTGCGTTGCGGCGCCGAAGCAGCGGCTGCTGCACGCTCCGCTGGCTGCTCGCCGCCCGCGCAGCCGCTTCACCCCCGCGGTCCCTTGCGAAAAAATCATAATGCAATCGCCAGGACGGCTGGCGTGGAACGCTCGGCAGCCGTTCGCAGCACGCAAACAGTCTACATTCAAATGCGTTGATACCCACACGCCGTCCATCACGATGGATTGCTCGTGTCGGGAAACCGATTTCTCTTGAGGTACTTACGCAGTGGCGCGGAAATTGTGTGCAAGTGACCACAGTATCGCGATCAAAGTTGCCATTGAATCTTGTCTATTCAGTGATGTGAACTTCTTGGTTGTTATTGCCCGTCGTGTTGTCTTGTTTTGTGATCAGCTGATTCTCTTACTTTGTGATTTTGAACTTTGGATAATCTGTGTTACTCCTTCCTTTAATTTTATAAGCATACAGATTACTAAGTTGATGTACACAAAGGTCATGTTTTAATAAGTTCCTCGAATTAGACCAGTAGTGTAGTTACCAACCACCTTGTTTCAATCGACATTGAACCGAATGTCTTTCGCAAAAGCTATGAAATAGCTACTACTCTTTGACGGACCTTTTTCGGTGAAACAATTGTCCATCAAACACAAATTAATTCTATGCGCGTCTCGATTGCGTCCGGTGACGGTGGCTTTCGAAGTCCCAAGTTTTCAAACAGTCTTTCTATCGCGAACAGTGGCCTGGTTTACTCGTCGCTACTGACTGGCAGTAGTTGATAGGAATATTATGTATTAACTTCAAAACACTAAATTTTATGGATTCTATTGATTGGCTAATTACTATTATCAGATCTAGTGATAATACAATGAAGTGATAGTGATAATGGAATTTCGGCTATTTCAGTGCGCAACCGTATTCTAGTGTGATGGGGCGATTGGTGTTGTAGAAGTGTAGAGTGCGTCACGTAGAAGTGTTTTGTACGATGTGGGGAGCGGTATCGAATCCGCCGTCCCACTATCACTATGTCCAAGAAAATGGGCCTCAGAGTGGTCCAAGCGGTCCAATGCTTGTGGGGCCCCATAACAGACACTTGAGACCTCAGTCCTCGTATTCTCTGCCTCACGGCAGCAACGGCCCAGGGCGATGGAGCTGGTCCAGCAGTAACGTCTCCTCGTTCGACCGGAGGCAGGTGAAAGTGCCTCCGCAGCCAGCCCGCCCCGCCCCTGTGAGGCCATCGTACAACAGATACGCTGGAACTAATGTGAGTTTAAGTATCGGATTTTGAAACCAACTTTTTATGCTTGCAAATTGAGACCGTAATGGCCACGTTACACTTCCTGGCATTGCGTTCATCGGTTTCATGTCCTGATGCAATGCGTGCGAGGGGATCTGATTGGCTGTTGGCTTATATATGTAATTTATTTCCTGGTGTATAGCAAATATTGCCTCACATGTGTGGTACACTCCTTTTGCTGTGTAAGACTGGACATTTTATTTCCTCTGAAAACCAGAAGCATCCGTGTGCGATAGACATTGGCGACAGCAATCGTATGCAAATCGGGTTCTTAAAATGAAGTCATCGAAAGCAGTAGAATATAATTCTTACTCATTGAATTTTGTCAAGGTTAATCCGCATATTTACCTAAGCCTCTGAAAGTGTTTACTTATTGACGTAACTCTTATAAAAGTTGAAAAAAATGCTTGTTTGTTGAGAGCATACCAATAACCCTTGTATGGTATGTCGGTGTAAGACTGTTTCCCATATAGGGTTGTATCGTCGTATCTAATGAATAGCAAATGCCCTCGTAACTGAGGCTGTTCTCTTTACGGTACTTGTAGGTACACAGGCAAAGGTGACTGTCCCTAACATACACGATGACTCACAACACAATACAAGTAGCGTTGACATGGTATGATAAACCACCTAAAACGCCTAACAAGAGGCAGCGCCCGTCATTGTGTTCTTCTTATCATTGACTTCTACAGTCTTAGTATTAGGAATATGACTATTTGGAAGGTTTTAGGTACTCATCAAAAATTATAATACCAGACTACTTAATACCTGCACTTATAATAAAAAATATTTCATACATCTTCCAGATTAACTTGGCTTTCAGCTAAGTTTATCGGTTATCTTGAATTTATGATTATCTTACAGAATAGGGTAAAAGCTTATCAAATAAACATTTTCATTTGAATTCTGTCACAAAACGAAATTGGGAGAAACAACAGAATAACTAATCAAGTGGTCTACCGAAATCCAGCTGGTAACCTAAATAAGATCCCGATAAAATATTCAGTCGCTGGTTCGAGAGCTTTAAAAGTTAAATTAATTATATCTTTTTCATCTTAAGGACTCAATTTTCGGTAAAGCTTTCCGAACCTAATCTTTTAAAAGGTTTTCTTTAGCTGTTAATGAAAAAGTTTCGTTGAGTTTGCTGTGCGGTGTTACCAACAGTTTAATTTGATAAATTAAAGCGATTATACCGGGTATTTCACGAATAAACAGGGTGGGGCAAATTCTTGGCCCCTTAAAAGCTACCGTTTCTTTTGTAGTTTAAGTGTAGAAGGTTTTGTTCTTAGGAGAACCTTCTGTTTTATTTTGAAGAACAAACTATTGCCATTTTTAATTTTTTAAAAAAATGAACGGGTCGCCCAAAAAATGACATTTGTCAAAAAAAAAACAAGTTGTTCTTAATCGACTCTATTACCAATAAGGAATACTTTTCTCAAAGTAACATAGCAAATCAAATCGTAAGTTTTAGAAATAATTAAAAAAAGAATTTCCATAAATTTTCTATGAAAAAACGAGCTACGTGAAAACAACAATGTCACTCATTCAATGGTTCTTAATTTAAACTCGTATGTAACAACTTTTTTAAGTTAGTAGGCTAATTTTGAAGGCATACCAGGAATATTTTTTGTATTAAAAATCAAGTTAAGCAACATTAAGTTCTGTTAGAGGTGATAAGATTTTTTTATTGAAAAAATAATACGGTTCACGAAATGAAATATAGTGCAGATAACCAGACTTTCATTTTACCCAAAATCCTTTTTTTCCCTATCTTCAAAATGAGCGCGTATTTTCTCGGTCTTGCGTGGTAAATTGGCCAACCAAGTCAATAAGCCTTTTTGTTCGTACAGCCTTTCGCTTTATCATCCTCTTTTCAGGCCCCGTTAATGGTGGTATTTGAACAGGCTCAGATACCTTTCTATTTAGGTTTACTGCATTTGAGACCATTTTAATAAAGGTAACTAAGGGAAGGAGATGTTTTCATTCCAACCACCCTCATAAACCAATCTTATATTCTGCGCATAACAGACTTCTCTTCCAATGCAAATTCTATTCTCCGAAGTGTGGATTATTTTCTACTCAAATCGCTTTATCATGCAGTATGAAACATACCACCAGCACTTGAGATTTTACTTAAACCGTGATTACTATCTCAATATGCAGGGTGTCTCTCATTGGCAGTCAGGTCACGTGTGGTGGTCCATGCTGTAGCAGGCTTGTGTCACTAGAACAATTTTAAATACAAAGGTTTGGGAGTTTTTGTTTATAAATCAATCAGAATACCTAAAATTATTTATGGCAGCAATGACTAGCTTCTGCGCGCGGTATGAACGCGTTTTTTTGGAATATTTATTTGTTTACAACTTTATGTTTACAATTTCAGCCCAATCTATTCAGTAGTTTTGGTGTTGTCTTGGCCAAACATCTTTATCACGGATAGGTTATTGCGGCGGTATCTTGTAACATAGCCGAAACCAATCATAACTTATTGTTCCTACTGGGTTGCAAAATAGCATGAATGTTGCCAGTCTCTAGTCTCGTATGGTGAAGTGAATCTATTGTTCCTAGACAGGTGTCTATTCTGTGTCCGCAACCCGGATTACCCGGACCACGTGCTACACTCATCGCACTAGCCTAGCCCAAATCAACTAACGTGCTTTCGCTGCGAACTGGATTTACGTTTTCGCCTTCATTTGTATTCACTTTATTACTTCTTGTCGTTTTCAACAGTTTGGTTCACCAGTATTTGCATTGTTCTAGGTTTTTCAATTCTTTGGAGCTGAGTCATTTATTTAGTCGAATTTATTTCAGGTGTTTTTTTATTTATTTGTTATCTTAGGGCTCTTATACACGGACTGCACGTCTCAAATATACGGACGACAATATTTACGTCGACTGCCGTCGGTCGGCTGCAATCGCCTACAGTTTAGCCTTGAAGTCGGCAATTTGCCGTGCGTGTATTTTAAACGCGCAGTCCGTGTATATGAGCCCTTAGCTTAAACTATGTTGGTTTCCCCCTTTTAGCAATTATTATGTGCTGAATAGAACCTAACTGTCTTGATCTCCATTTGTTTTCTGAATCGTTACATATTTCTTTAAAAATATCACTTAGCAGTCGTACGCGCTGCATCTTGCACCACGAGGCCTTGACTCCTGAATAGCAATGCCATCCAAATGCCAAGAGGTCTCAGCTTGAATTATTTAATACTAGCAGTGCCTCGCGGTTTCACCCCCGTAGTTCCCGTTCTCGTGGGAATTCCGGGATTAAATATAACCTATGGCACTCCCTGAAAAGTATAAGCTTTTTAATAATGAAAGATATTTTTAATTCGGTGGAGTAGTTTCGGAGCCTATTCAATACAAACACAAACAATTAAATTGTTCCCCTCTATAAAATTAGTATAGATTTATCTCGAAGCTCTGAAGATGGTTATAAGCTACATTCAGATAGCGACGGAGTAGGGCTTGACTTATAATGCCTGAGCGGGCACCACGTGAAAGCAATATAGGATTACCGCGTCACAAGAAGATGTAATACCTTGCTCTTGATATTTTATTTTATAGCTTCCATTTCCGCAAGTTTATTTATAAATTGATTTGTAATCTTTATTGCGTTAAATGAAGTAGGTAAGCCAACTCTAGAGTTTGTCATGTTTTTCTATCATCACTATCTTTGTTATCGAATGTTATCGCATTCCTAGGAGTTAATGTGGTCCTTATGCTTCTAATCACAATATTACCGCAGTACGCAAGCCTGAAATAATGTCACGAGTAAGTGCGTTATTGGAAACTTTTCCCCCAAAATTATGGTGATGAGTGTAAAAAATTGCCTGAAAATATTTCAGTTATTTTGGCAGACTACGTGAATAGAATACGTATCCTTTGAATAATCAATCATTTCTTGAAACACCTTTGAACATTTCTATTTGCGCATAAATGAGGAACTCGCAACCTACATATTATATTATTTTTCTTTGTGTGACGATCTATAGAACCAACAACACGGCAGGCTATAGAGCTATGTATCTTTTATACACACCTTTAGTGCGTAAAAAACACTAAAACCACTTGTCCCGTGGAATCGAACCCTTACTAACTCCGTGAACCATTCGCGTACGACGACGGTCAAATATCGTCGTTTCGATTAAATGCCTTTACAAACAATGTTAGGAATGTTTTGTATAGTCTCCCAAAGTATTTGTTGGTAATGTTTCCTTATCTTTGTTTGCAGAAGGTCGACCCTGAGTTGATCTTCACTAAACAAGAGAAGATCGGCAAGGGCTCATTCGGCGAGGTCTTCAAGGGCGTCGACAATAGGACCCAGCAAGTGGTCGCCATCAAAATAATCGATTTGGAGGAGGCCGAAGATGAAATCGAGGACATTCAACAGGAAATCATGGTGCTGTCGCAATGTGATAGCCCTTACGTCACTAAATATTATGGATCATACTTAAAGGTGAGTGCCAATGCCAACCAGTTCCAGATGCCAATAACTTGAAACTTAATTGCGCCCACTTGATAAATCGCACCAGCCTGCGCTGATTAATATCGGCCTAATGAAAGCGACTGCTCTCTCTGAAATCATTCACTACCTACAGTTTCGAGAACGATAACCTGCCTTATTCATTAAACACATTATGAGATAAAACTTGAGGTATATATGGCGTCCCGAGCGAGGCACATCAATCATTGTCTGCGAAACAGGGTCTTCGTCTTCTTATCTCTTGAAGGGCCTTTGTAAGTGACAAGGATCAAATGTAATGTACCCCATTACTTTGTAGGTACTGCGGCCCCGTAAGTTATTCGCTTTGTTTGGGTCAGGCCAGCCATTTGGAGTTATTCGACTGAATCAGCGTCATTTACTTTATACGAATCTTTTTGTCGTAACGTAAGCAAAGTTAAGTGGAAATAAATCTGATAATAATCAGGAGTTCAGAAATAGTATTCGCTACATACGTAATTGAAGATTTCGCTTTTATTTCATTAATAGCTTCTGCCCGCGGCTTTGCTCGCCTTTGGTTCCGTTCTTTGAGGGAGAGAATTACGAATTTATAATACAACTCTAACCTTAGAAAGGTTAAAGTTTACTTGAGTGAAATATCACACAGAAACACATTCCGCTGACAAAGTACCGCCCAGGATACCTTATTACCTGCCATTTTGCAGAATTGTCTCTTCTGTAATAACAATCTTTCGTAATTGTACCCCGTGGTATATTAGCGGGTAGGTAATCAGACATTGATAATGTCGTGACTGAGTGAAATAAGATTTCACTTTGTAATTTGAATGCAATTTCATCTAGCCCACATTAAGTGCGTTATTGAAATCGACGTAAGATTAATAGCTTGCGTAAGGCTCTATAGTAGATAGAGTATCACGAAATTTGGTAATAGAAATTGCCGTGGAACATTCAGCCGATCGCGTAATTCCTTTGCGTGCTTCGTCCCGGTGCGCGGTGGTGGTGTAGTTATCCGAAGCCCGTCACGAATGCTTCGGGGTCAAACCGAGATCACGGCATAAATACAGGAACCGGTTATATTATTATTATCTCGATGCACTCTTATTGAAATCACTTTACGTTTTATCAAAAGAATTGTAAAAATAACCGGTTTTGCTAGCAATTAAAGCGTTTCCATCGCGAAAACTTGCGCATGTTGGGATTCCGCCTAATTTTTTTTGCAAATAATGATAAACCACTCTCTCTACCAATAGACAACTAACATTAATTTTCGCTAACGATGCTATGATTTTTGCGTGTAAATGCCCTGAAATGATCGTTATGATTTGGAATGGTGTCATTAACACGAAATCCTTCTCGTAAATCATGCTTTTTGTCATTTATCATTGATCCAAGATGACTAAGATATTCGTGGGTATAACGAAACCGAAAATCAAACTAAGATTTGAATGAAAATGTAAGAATAGGTAGGTTTGTGTGTAATGTAGCTAAAATTCTCATCTTGTCGCACATTCATTTTTATATGGCTATAAAAGTTTGTAACGGTAAAATTACAAACTCTTGCATTGTCAGCCGATTTTTTTACATACAAGTAGAGTTCTCTTGTTTGTGAAACGGAGTGAACATGCCAGCATATTGCACCCGTAAAATAAATAATAACACAACATGGGTGTTCGAAAGCTCATCTCGAGCCTATAGCCCCTCAGCCGAGTAGAATAGCTTCCAGCGGGGACAGACAATAATGTCTGCACCGTTATCATCGATATTTGCATTTTTATTGTTCCTCGCCCTGGCACTTTATTAATTTACCTTATGACTTCACCCTGTATTTACCAGCTCGCTGATGAAACAGGTCGACCCGTACTTTTTAATTTAACGGGAAGCTTGGGTAGAAATTTGGCAGTTCGACGAAATATTTTCGTTTCAGCGCTCGGCAAAGGGATTCCGGAAAATCTTGGGAAACTTTAGCATTTCGTGGTTCACTTGGACCATTTTTAGAGACACCGTAATGAAACTAAATAAAGTTTTATTAGAATGCTCTATGAAATTGGACGTAATCGACTAATCGTGCTTGTTATTGTGAATTAGGTAAAAAAACAAATTTAAATACCCATTTCATACATTTATGCTAGTCGTACCTAAAAGATTCGAGTGTACATTTACCAGTTCGTTCATCGGAAATGTGCGTAGCCCACTGCAATCTTGACCTACTTTCGAAGCTGTTGTTATGCATGCCTTGCAAAAGGCGATGCAACGCGCGAATGTAAGCAAACCTACTTACATCTGAAACCCCTCGTTATCTTCAATCGTAATCGCGAAAACTGCCGCATTTATGTTTTGTCATGTCGAAACTTTTCAGTGAATGTTTTTCGCTTTCACATTCATTTTGCATTTGAAACAGACCGCAGTGTTGCAAAAGTTGAGTTTCGGAATAAGGTAAACATGCGTGTCTGACATTTGAAATGCTAATTTAGATTTTAATAGACGTTTTAAATATACTTCTCTTTTGTTTTAGTCATGAGAGGCTCATCGTCTTTTGCTAAATGACCTTCTATGGTTCTCACTGAAGATCTCGCATTTTGCACTACCTACTGTTTGTGTTATTTAGAGATGTAAACTTTAAAGAAGCCATCATTATGCTTCACACTATCACATATACGTATAGGTTATTTTAATCTTGTAACTAAACAGACTACTTTTTTTCGCGAAAGTTTGTAGGTATGGATGTATGAATGGAAGGATGGATGGATGTTTGTTACCTCTTCACGGCAAAACCACTGAACGGATCGTGCTGAAAATTTGGATACAGGTAGTTCTAATCCTAGAATCAAACATAGGCTACTTTTTATTCCATAAATCAGGTAGGTACCGTGGCATAGAAATCACATTTAAACGTTTCCATAAGATCAAAGCGTGCGAAGCCGCGGGGCGCAGCTAGGGCCATCTAAATTACTGACATGGTTTAGAAAGTTGCCTCACTCAACACGACACAACATTGCCAAAAGCCAATTTTATGATAGCATTGTTACTGCGGTCACGAGCAGATAACCTTTATATTATATTCCAGAGCCAACAATCCAACTATAAGTTAAAGGTCACGTCAAATGAGTCATTTAGTTCCTTCCTTCACTCATCAGCATAGGTCTCTTAAACGTAATGCAGAGGTAGATGCTTAAAAAGGCTTCTATAAATCAAAATCCTGTATTTGCGTCACTGGCATAAATTAATTTAAATGTGACGCGAATAACTCTGGTTTCTTTCTGCGCAGAGGGTTTTGAATGGGGAAAATGTGAATGCGGATGTCGAGCCAGCAGAGGTGAAGGCCGCGATTGAGTCACCCGTGTGTTGTTAGGAATAAAATGTTGAGCGCCACGCTAAATGCCAATACATTATACAATTGATTTACTTTATTGCCAAGATTTTTAGCTTTACCCATTCTTGGTGAATCACGTTTTATTTGGCTTAGAGAATCGAAATATGATTATAAAGCAAGCAACAAAGTAAATGGTATGCTATAGCAATTTTCAAATTACCTTGGTGTTGTTTAGCACCTAATTTTACGAGAGCATCAAAGTAGAATCTCATTTACTGCTCATTTCATTACGCTTTTATTTTAGGATATGATAAAAATGCTCGTTCAGGGCTGAACGATGCCTATAAAATGCTGTGGAAATCCGTTAACGTATTAGGGGCACCTTGACCTCTGCGCAAATAACGGCTGAAGTCAAGGCTGGTCGCCTTATTGATGCCGCGTAGCGGTTCCATTACCGGACTATCCCTCGAGCCTGTCCACTAAATAGCCAATTGTCTCGCCATTCAGTGTTCTCTCGGTTATTGCCACCCGAATTACTATTTGCAGGTCGTATTGTAATATCGCAAATCAAGAACCCAGTTCCAGCCGCGCTCTGAAAGGTCGACGACATTAAGGCCACGTGAAAGTCGAATCACTGTTTAAAGGGTTTTCTGAAGGCTGTTTTGTATAATGCGTTGTGTTATCTTGTTCTTATTGCGGCGTCCTTCAGTTTGACTGCAATGCGGCCCAGGCAAGGTGCGGGTCGCCGGAGGAGGGGCCCGCTTCTGAACTTGGAAGGTCAAGTTCCAAAAGTTTGCAATCCACCATATTAGTTGTGTAGCCTCAACCCAACTCAGTTTAAACTCAATTACGAGTTTCCAACTCAGTTGGTATAATGCGCTGTCAAGTTTCTTGTTATTGGTTTTAATTTGTTTTTGGTAATTAGATTTGAGTCTTTTGTTATCTGGGTCGTTTATCTATTAAATATGTTTAGTCTTCGAAAGCAATAAATAAACGATTAAGAACGCTTCGGATTGGTATTTATTCTTATCATTTTAGTTACCTCTAGATTGTTTGTAACAGCCTGCAGTCAGCTCAATTGTGTCAATTGTAAATACTGATTGTAAATCATCATCATCATCAGCCTATATTAGTCCACTGCTGGACATAGGCCTCCCCTAATGAGCGCCATTGACTGTAAATAATTTCTATTGTTATTTTATTTTGTTTGTAAATGTAAATAAACAGATATGTTCGTTCATCTGTCCGTTTAAAACAAACGGACGGTTTTCAGAAAGGTTTGCCTCTCGCTCGAAACAGATCAAGCGCAAATTAAATATAAATAAAAGGACTGAAATAAATAAATTCGACCGAACATGTTCTTTAATAAATTTTCTTTTTCTCAGAAGTTTAACCTTTATTTACCGAGAAGCTCTCGTGTTGATCAAGTTTATTCTGGCTAGACTTCTTCAAAGGTGCGATTGTGGTCCCCAATGAAGACTTATTTAGGTTTGGATATTATATACTGTTTTACCTATGAACTTTAGTAAAATTGCAACATATTTTCAAATAAATGTTGAAAAAATTTTTTTTTAAGCAAGAATTTTCTTAAATAGATATGTAATTCATTATGAGAATAGTAAGGATAGGTAATCTTACTTTGGACGCAGGCACTTCTTAAAAGTTGTCCTAAACAAAATATAGACGCGCTGGCTGGTACCAATTTATTGCGCTAAATACGTCATAAAGTTATATATATTTCCCGGATTATCCATATGATAAATGGCCCAAAACTAGAATTAATCTGCCTATGCATTACTCTACTCAGATTTATTCAGATGACTTTTTAGGGTTATTTACTGAATACTTTTAATAAAAAATATCATTAGTATATTAGTATGGCAGAGTTTAAATGCAAGGGTTTATTTCCAGATAAGTTAAAACGTTTCACTGCATTTACGCATACAATTAATTCTTAATGAACTGTTATTTCAAATACCACTTCATCTTAATAATAGTAACACTGTTATAAAATTAACTTGTATCTTTATTATTATTGACCACCGAAATAACATGAGCATTACGACAGGAATCCATGATAAGCCGCCGTTCCGTTCATGTGGACAGACCGTTACTGTTATAATCTTTATTGTTATAACCCTAGTGGGGTCCCGAAGTAATAATCCACATAAAGCCTTAGTCCAGGGATGGACTAACGCAATGAATGCTAACGACCCGAGATGGTACCGGTTCGTGGCTGTTGGCATAAGTGCTGGGCATTGCATACTAAAAACTGAGATGTGGTATCGACGCAAACCTCAAAACTAGACCTCACAGGAATCCGGACACGTCTGTTTTTTTATTTTTTATTTACAAGTGTATCTAGGGAATCATTCAGATTTTTTTTGAGTTAAATATTCTAAGAAATCATATAAATGATCCCAAAATGAGTGAGTACACTTTAGGCGTTTTAAAGCATCAGTACACTCCTTTAACCCCAATGTTTTCTACTTTCAAGTCACCTTCTTTCTAACAACAGCGAATTTATTTTTGCAGAATCCATACATTTTTTGGTAAGGCTATTCATGCTAGGGGTCTCCACTTGCAGCACCATAGCTCGAGTCCACATGCCGTATCCTCCTTGCACGCTTATGTTATAAATTACACGCTGCAATGTCCAATGCTAAAATGAATGATCTTATTATGTGAATTCCGACCCGTCTAGACTACGGTCCAGACCAGACATTATTTGATTTAAAACTCGGAAGACGATTTTCAACCATAATAACAAAGGATTGTATTCGTTAACATTTTTGCAAAATCCTTAAACACATTAAATTATTACTGGCTTTAAATGCGTATAGTTTGCGACCAAGAATGTTGTTTAATGCTTACAATGCTCAGTGAAAAGTTATGGAGTCGCAGTGAGTGTGAACAGCAAATTCCTTAAAATGTTCCATTCCAACCGTACATTGTAAGAGATTCCATTTTTCCGTGCATTACTGCCGGTACCCCCACGTTGTTTGCAAGCTTCGCAAGTTTTGCAACAAGTGAATGCTTGGCTGTTACCAGCTGAAGCGTATATCGCGAATTCCCAACTGGTAGAGCAATATACTGAAGTCATGTTAAATCCATAACTGCTTGTGTCGAATTATTGGCGGCATCGCCGGTCGTCTGGCTTAACTCGATATCGTCTGGGAACCGGCCAGCTATAAAGTTACACTCAATGTAGTATTTACCAATGTACCTTCTCGTGTATTTGCACGATGTTTGATGCACTAAAAAAATGTTATGTGCTGCTTATGGGCATCTCAAACGGGATCAACTTTGATTGGTAAAGTAAACCGTTGAACACATCGATATCGTCATATTTAGCAATGATTTGTAATGGTCTAATAACTGTTACTCAAGGTTAGTTCTGCAACACCATTCCAGCGGAGCAGCGAACCATAGATTATAACGTAGTGGCAGAACCGGCAGTAAATTGACTTGACAGCGACGAAGCGGTGACGTGACGACATCTCAGCCGATAACGAGATTACAGCGGTGTTACCACTGTGCTGGACGTATCTTCAATGTTCTCCGAAGTCCTACATTGGACCCAGTTGACAATATGAGACGACTCAGACACGCACCGGACTTTAATGACGACGACGGATACAGGGCCCGCTCTAACCGGTTTCACTGTGGTTTATCTAGGATTCTACAAAGTAGAACATGGCGGAGATAGTATGAAATCTAACTTTTGCTGCAAAATCAAATCCAAGCACCGCATCCTTTGTAAACGATCTCTCTATTTTGTGGTACCCGAGCTTCGGGCCCGGCAAGTTTAAATGTCAGAAACATTTCTCCCATTTGAAATACGTTGCTGTTGCCGACATATTAAACTGCTCTTTGTTTCCTCCAGGGATGTTGTTTTAATTGAATCTAATGGCATTTCGTAATTAATTGTTTTGTTTTCACCGCGCTGCTTTGTTTTATACAGCTGGGAATCAGATTATCTCTGAATGGAATTAAATCTTGCCGTTTTAATTTAAGTACTCATGAATGGTTTGAGGAACAATACAAAACAAAGGACAGTAAAGATTAAGTCGTAGTCGACAACGCAATGTAAAATGCTTTGCAGTTTTGGGTAAATGAAGAATCGAAAATCTATATTTTAAAATCAGTCAAGAAATGATGTGTGAAAATGTCCAGCGTTGTTTTTATAAAACATTATACAATCACAATACCGAAACATCTCTATTTTTAGATAACGGTGGATTCCATCTAAAATACCAATACAAAATAATATCTTGTAATACCTTTTTAACAGGTCAAGCAGATACGATACGTGATCGGAAACCTTTAGTAATCTCGAAGCTCTATACTACAACGTACTACGTATACCAGTTCGGACCGGGCTAATCTTATTACGGGACGTAGCGTCGAGGCTTCCCTAATAACTTAAACACCACACCCGCGCTCTGTTATTCCGCTGATGAACCCAGCTTAATTGAATATCGTGCACAAGTGGAAAAATAAAACGATTACGCTGCGATTTTTTGACGAATTAACCTGAGAGATTTTGAAATTGAAACATTCATAAACTGAGTGTGTGGTATTATATCTTTTAAAACTTTTGCCATCTTCAAAGATGACATTATGTATCATTATACGTATTATTCGTATTAATATAGATCACCTTTATAAGAACTTTATTGACATCTAAAGGTGTGTATTGATGTGCCCTGTGAAGACCTTTACTTATACTTATATTGTACTATTACTTATTCGCTGATAATGTGGAGGTGTAGATATGTTTTTTCTAGTGCGTGCCGGATAGCATTATTACCTTACCTAGTATAAATTGCGGTTCAGTTGATTGGAGCAGATGCTCTATAATAGGCGGGTAGTCTGCGCGTGTAGACGACAAAGGACTCCGTTAGATTATACCAACTTTAATGAGCTTAGTTTCGAAGCAGCTGAATTTAACTAGCGCGATCGTAGTTGCGACACTCGCCTATCTTGGTCGGGCTTTGTTAGGCTACCATCGCTATTGTTAACAAAATGTATACTGCTTGTTCTTCTCACATACGCCGCATTTGAAATTCACCTCGTATAAAGCTTAAAGAAAAAGTAACATAAAACGACTGCCTTAATCCTCTTTCTACAAAGCACAAGAACTTTATAAATAGAGTTGCTCGCGGCGATTCAATTAATCCAACGTTAGTAGATTACATACGGCGGAGTCCATTCGCCGCACAAATACCTTTTTTGCTCTTCACTCTCTATTCCAATCTGTGGATCCAATTTACTATCCGGGTCGTGGCGTGGTCATCGCTATTAATTGAACACATTTTCCAGTTCAACACCCCGCAATTATCGGTGTATTATTTTCGTTGCAAAGCCAATACAGTTACTGCCTGCTGGCGGTTTCAGGTACGGCCGAACAGCCACTTCACGATTACACCAATCGGGTTGTGAATATACCTGTTTCGAAAGATACGGGTTCGTTATCCTTTGCCGACCTTGCAGCAGCTATAAATTCTGTTAAATTGGCCGCAGGACCGTATGCGTCACACGATGCGCTCGGTTTAGCAACGAAAGCCTGATGCAATAAGGCCACTTGTGAAGTTGTGATCACTACAAAATAATACGTAGTTTTGTCAGAGGCCGAACCGGATCGTCGCACACGCAATGCCGCTTGCGACGTAATTCCACCTGTAACAGATAGGTGCAAGTTTTTACTAACACTGTTACGTACCTAACTTACACATAGGAACAGGCAACACCTTTTGTAGCATAGCAACACTTGACTATATGAAACTTTTGCTTATATTCTGATAATACAACATAAGCACGGTCTTGGGTTGTGTAACATTCGATGTCACATGTCCGTAACACAATAGATCTCCCTTAGATTCCCATATTGCTTTTCCCTCGCGCCCGGGGTAGGTGATAGAAAACCGACGTGTGTCCGTCCCTAAAGTCCCTGATTAAATTCTCAGTTGGACAATCTTCACGCAATAAACTCCCCGCTCTACAAATGGAATTATAGCACTTGATAATAATCTGAATGCTTGTATAAAGAAAAATATTTCACATATCAGAAATTTTCTGTAAAAACGACGTTTAGCTGCCGGCGATAACGGTTATTGGTAATGCAATCATCTGATTTGAATATGCCTTCATACTAAAAATAGAAAATGACAATATTTAGGTCGCAGTCGACGTGGTTGATGTGGGGCGGAAGGCAATTAGGGTAGACCAATAAAACACCACCACTGATGTTCCCCAGCTTATGTACCAGAATCGCGTTTTCTGACTTGGCTAACCAATAAAGCAGCAAGGCTTGCTATATCTGACATCTGCTCGCCTGAGTAAC
The DNA here is from genome assembly GCA_955876795.1 of Eupithecia tripunctaria. NCBI lineage: Eukaryota > Metazoa > Arthropoda > Insecta > Lepidoptera > Geometridae > Eupithecia > Eupithecia tripunctaria. The sequence continues at coordinate 4,581,996 of OY041603.1, read as the reverse complement.
TATATCGACCGCTCGGTATGAAAGTTACTCAAGCTTGAACAGACAATAATACCGTTTGCAGAACAAATGAAGTTAAGGTCAGACGGACTTTCCAATCGTCAGTTTCATTTGTAAAGAAATCTATTTTTTACTCCATTTCCACGTTTTGCCGATCAAATGAATATCTATACTGTCACATGGCAGTTATTCCCGGTCAAGGGAGCGTTGTTTCCGTCACCGATGTCAGAGTTAAGTGCCGCCGTCGCACTCGACGTATCCGTACAAAGCCGCTCTCTCCGCTTTGTTCCGCTTCTTTGTTTGACTTGACGAAGGCGAAGGGAAAAACTTTTATACGGACGAAGGCGAACTGCCTTGTCCCTCAAATCTTGTGAGTAAATCTTACGGCTTTATTGGAGCCCTTGCCCGCTTCTCTTTTGAATATGTTTGCCATGATTAATGGATTGCTGGCATCTGGAAAATAAATCAGAATGCGCCATAACTCTGTACGGGTTATCCTGGATAGGTTCAAGAAGTGGTCAACCATATCATAAAGATCTGTGAATTTTCCTTTTGTCCTATTACTGTGAAATTACAGTCTACAGAGATATACGATGAAGTATCAAATCGCGGAAATAATCTATTGTGGTCCCGGTCCTCGAATGTCTCCGCATGGGGGTCCGACGCTATTTGTGTTAGGTATATGATGATGTGATGATTAAGTGCCTCTCATGAGGGGGGTCTTAAATTGCCACTGAGCGGAGCAAGGTTCTCCGTCTATGTGGGACAAACAGTCGATAAATTACGTTTTAATGATGCCCGTAAATAGGAAATCCTGAGGTCGTTTTTGTTTGTCTGCGCATCATACAGCTAAACTCTTATTTGAAATTTTTAAACGTTTACGTTAGGAAGAATAAGAAATCAAAATAATGCAAGATTATTTTAAAGGTTGATGCTTAATAGAATTAATTACACACGAAATAATAAGATAAACCTAAGCCTGTTGAATATTGTAGGTACCTATTGGAACAAATTGATCTCAGACCAAATAAATATCTAGTTTAAGTTTTAGTTTAATAGGTTTTGAGTTCTTGATAAGATATGGCGTTCTTTTACTAAGACCGGTTCAAGTACTCTCAGCCACTGTCTCCACATCTTTATCCAAGCAATTTGTCTTATCGAATGCTCTCATGATTTTCTCCCGCTTGAACTCGTAGCTAATATTATTATAATTTACGTAGTATTATAGCAAGGCATGGAGATTAATGAAAATCATATCTTGATGGTTGGCTTAAAACTTACAAAGGCATTTCTCTTTAAAATTAGGTTGATAGAGAATGAGTGGGTAGGGCAACCTTTGTGGTGAGTCTAAACGCCCTTTATCTTAAAACTTTGTGTATTCAGACTTCAAACAGGGTAAGAAGATAAGTGGCTGCTAGAATTCGTTAATATTTGATTATGTGCTCCTTTACAATATTCTGACGAAGTTGAGCTTCTGAGAATGTATGAAATTTTGATAATGCTGCGTCAGTTATGTTGTCGAGAATTTGACGAGGGGTACTCATAACATAAGAGTTTCCCGAACTTGTAACGAGTACGCGAATGTGTTATTTCATAATAAAAGCTTGCTTATCTCTAGAGTACATAACTACATTTCGAGATACTAGCAACCCGCCCGGCATCGCACGTGTAGCAGAGCAGTTTTGTAAATACATTGTTTTCATGCAGATACATAACTCTATTGGTATACGCAGCTCATGCCAGCGAAGTTCCCAATCAATACGATTTTTTTCAAAATCTTTGCCTATTATCCTCATAGGTATTTCAATTAATTTACAAAAAACCTTAGTTAATTGTATTCAGAACCATTCTCTTGAATTACTCAGACCATTTGATATAAGCGTATAAAAATCCATTGTGTGCTTTAGGAGGATAAACAGACAGACGCAGAGAGCGACTTTGTTTAATACGTAGTATAATACACACAGAATATGTCCTCTAAAACATCACTGTTTGTGGAAACACAATTGTTCACTGTCACCATGTGGAGTCAACGACCGAGCGGCTGTCCGGTTGACCGGTTTGGTCGCGATCTGATTGTCGAGCCAATAAACGATTTGCATGTGTTTGTGCTGCGTTTGCGCACCCATGCCTCTGTTAATTGATGCTATCGGCTCGACCAGCTTCATTTATTGCATTTTCAAAAAAACGGACATATTGAATTTTGAGTTAAATAATTTTACTGAATAGAACACGAGCAGTGGACAAATTTCCACTGCTTAACATGCCTCCGCCCCGATCGAGATGGGTTTTACCATATTCACCACGCTCGGCAGGCCGATTAGTGATTTCAGTGTATTAAACATACAGAAGGACACGGCTGCCATTCCTTCAATTTTAGGTTCCATCCCTCAAAGGATAAAATAAAAAGTCAGATAAACACGATTTTCGAAAGAATTCAAAAAGCAATTTATCAAATAAATTTTAACCAGTATTCATTCCCATACCTCGCAAACAGTGTTTAATTTCCCGTCGCTCACTGATTCATTCCGTATCCAATCTTTAACTCTACCTATAACGTGATGAACTATGAAATCGACTGTAAGTTCGGACACTATGTTCGTTTGTACGACAACGCTGTCTGCGTTTTAGATTGCTTGAAAATATTCTGCCTTTTGTTTTAAAGTTTCAATTCAAATTCATTCCTGTATTACGTACCTAACTTTATTGATATACTATTTCAGTAAAATACATTTTTCATGTCATGTCAAAGTAAGTGAGTCTTTCATCTTAGTGCAGCGGCGTACATCTCCATGCTTTTCTATTGGGTTAAAACTAGTTTAGACATTATGCATACTTCTTTCTCGTTAAGGGATGAAACGTTGGTGTTCTTCCAACACAAACAAGGTTCGTAGTTAACCCGCTTACATTCATAATGAATTATGCATACTTATCGATATTCAAATATTGAATAAAGTCGTCTAGTTTAGACAGTAGTTTTATCACCGAACCTAATAAAACATCCAAAACAAATAACACTATGTCTGAATATGTAAGGCTTCACCAAATTGGACATATGGGAAGCCCTTTGCTAATAATTGAAACCCATTCAGAAGCTATTTGTGTGATTTGTTAGTATTGGGGCCATAATGTTTCAATTAGTTCTATTTCAGATAAATTGAGTAATTGTGTTGATTTAATGGCGATGTTGGGTATCAGTACTAACTACAATCAATTATAATCAATGATGACGGATGTGCAAATATTGAACAGGCCGTGCTTCCAATAATTTATGTGTTCCGTTGGTTCCCCGTGTTCGTTTTGATTGCATGGATCAAATGGGTCGTAAAAAGGAACAAAAATGTTTGTAGTGCCAATTATACTTGCTATTCCAGTTGCGGTCAGGTATCCGATTAAGTGCGCAAATACGCCATAATTGAATCCCTGTTGCGGCAGACTGTTTTTGCGGGCGCGGAAATTGCTGGACCTTGGTTTTTCGGCTAATTACACACTGGATTTCGGACGCGAGCGTTGTGATTACGAAATGGGACACTGCGGTGACTGCAGTCTATGTTCCCGCTGCTGCTCTCATAATTCTAGTCATAATAAACACCTGTACAAACACAATGAGATTTAATAAGCCAATTCAAAACAATGGATTCATCGATGACTGCGCCGTGATTCACAGGGTATTGTTTACGTCAACATGTCTCCTATCCACTTATTTGGAAATACGCCTTTCAAATGGTAATAGGGAAATTTATCGAACGGCGAAATGATCATAATGATCCATTATGCGCCTTCGCATGTTTCTACAACATAAATGCGTTCGTTGCGCTGCGTTCCTATTGTCAGGATAACAATAATGTTTTATTGATGCGTGACAGTAATCGATCCTGTATCTATGAGTACTTGATAAATATGTTACCCGCATCATCGATCGTCATCGTCGACAAACTCTGGTTGGTTGGTTACGACACAATTTTATCGTTGAACCCAAATTCGCCGCGGGCGGGCGTGTGACTCAGGCAACTGCACTTATGTTATTAGGTTTCTCTAGAAAATGCATGATGTGATTTCTGCAGCGATGCCGATGGGTAAGCGTATAATCATAATGAAATTCGCTTGCCCGCACTCGCTCTGTGCAAAAAGGACAGGGAAGACACTAAATATGCCCCAAAGTTATCCTGCTAAGAATGTTCTCTCTGCTGTGTATTTTCATCCGCAGACCCCTCATTCCACTGTATTTAGACTTGAATTCTCATTATCTTCATTATTTAGCTTTTGTACTCTGGCAACAGTACCTAAGTACTCTCACTTATTGCACAAGCCATTATCTTCGTCTTACATCAGCGCATAATAATGAATTGAATGCAATAGCATTCTCCCCCGAGATGCGACGTCCTTCTCGTCTTTGTGTGGGCTTCAGACAATGCCACCTTTCTACCCTAGCCCTACTACGGTATTCATACCTGATGCTCGATCGATGTCTGTGACGCATCCACTAGCTGTCTATCACTTATCGCTAATGTTAATTATGTATCCGACTCTATCGTTATCAGTACCACTCTGGTCGGGAAGTTAAGTGGCCCCATGATTTAATGTCGTCATGATTCAATGGACGGTTCATACAACCGACGTATTCATACGGTTGTTGGTCTATTGATTGAGTTGCTGTGCTTCAACCTAGTTTGCAGAAAAGTTCCATTGCTCTACTTCTGTTTGCAGACGATTATATGACAAGCATTGTTTTCACCTGCATTTCTATAGAGATAATTTAATTTGCATGTTGACTATTTGTTGAAACGGTGAGTTATTTCAAGTATTCTACCTGCAGCGGTTAAGCATTTTCATCTGGCATCCACACTCCGCAGTGCTCGAATAAATACTGTCCTATTTTCATTCAACTATATTTTTATTTGAAAGTCCATTCAGGACAGGAGTAGGTAATGAACGAGTGCAGCGTTTTAATGGGTCGGATCCTTATTTACCTGTCGCCTTAATGGGGAGAAGGCCATTTTGTTTGATGATTTATTTAGGCAATATAGCTTTATTCAGTCGACATTCATACAAAAAACAGACCATTCATTACACGGGTAAGCGGAAACTTAAACGGTATTTACAACAAACAATGAAGATGGAGATAAATGAGCCGTCTCAAAAGAAAGGTTTATAGGGCAAATTAAGGTTGTTATAAAAAGGGTCAGCATCGTATTTGTAACTATTTTCCGTGTTGCTGCAAATACTTTCTTATTTCTCCACAGTAGGTAAAATATCCACTACCTAGTTTTTAAGTTAAACTTACTGTTTAGTTTAGTAAACCATTGCCGTCATTAACCGTTATTAATCTTGTTTTATTATTCATGGCCATCAACGAAATGATTTATTATCATAAGTTCATAATTGTATGCGTCAGCAAGTTAAACCGAATGGGCAATTAAATTGTATTTTGCGGTATAGTATGTTAAATATGACCGGTATTGCTTTTTAGGCTGTGTCTACTTTAGGTATTTGTTATAACTACAGGCTTGCAATGGAAGCTTTTCTAGTATGATTTAAGTATTATTTATTGAAGAGTATTATTGTATAAGTGATTTTAATAATAAATCATAAAATCACAAAAAAGACATTGTCACCAACTTTCTTGAACATGTCTGTTATCAAAGCTCTACCTCTCTGTAGAACTTTAGGTGGATTCTCAAGATAAATGTACTTAGTCGGTGTATGGCTGCCATACACTGCCATAGGTCGCAGACCAGCAATTAATGATAATGGGCATGTTGTGATGTGAAAATTGCTCTTCGATAATCATCCACATCCTGAACGTCTTCATTGCCAGCAATAATATCTCCCCCGTGACATTGACGGATTACACGCAAAACCAGCCGACTGTGAAGCTCCAAGGGTCACAAAGTTATTGGGTCAAACAAAATTTACAGCCTTGAATCTATGGAAAATTGACGTCATTCTATAATACCTATTAGGTGATCTTTTCTGGCGTCTTTATGGATTTAAACCTTAAAAGATTTCTTTTAAAGGTTTTAATATTATTATGTCGCCCAAAATAAACGGCAACCTTTTCAGATGTGACCTTGTTTTGTAGCTTTGATTGTTACATCAATATAGAGTTTTATGTGCCGGCGCGTGTCTGGCAATCTAGGCAAATCCTATCCATTGTGCCTGCTGACAATAGTTCCGGTGCTAATTCAAGGACGTTCGCCTTTGTCCTGTGGATGGATGACCGACAGTGCGCTTCGAAATAACTCCTGCAATAAATTCTAGTTTTTACATTTCCCAAACTGTGTATGTTTGCCGATTTGCAACCAAAGCCAATTGCGAAACATTGAATAAATTGCCACAATTGAAAACAGGTGGCGGCGCTATTAAACAAACCTGAAATATCGATGGTTATATATAAGAACATCGCAATCGCATGAACGGCTGTGCGAACGAGCTCGTCCGAAATACGCTCAAAGTGTTCGTAAAAAGCTGACAGCAGCGGGACAAATTTCACCGCGTCTTTGTGAGCTGCGCTTGATTTATGAGTGTGATAATAATTTCCGTGTTGAGGTAGGGCCCGTCTCAACCCGGCTATATACATTATACTAATGGGACGCTATTTACACTGGTATTTATGGTGGCCGGATCAAGCGGGTGGGTCGGCATGGGTCGTGGTGGATGACGCACTATTCTATTAAATATTGTTCCTCAGTTAGGTAATTCTCTACCTTAAAGTCTAGTATTTGGAATTTAAGCATGATAATGCCAAAGCTGTTAAAGATAAGTGATAGATAATGAAGGTACATTCTAAATGTAAAAGCAAGTGACGTCACTTTAGGAACTGATTAAGATTATCAAAATTTTAATCAAAGTTGACATGCTCATCGATATTATTCGGTACTATATAAATGTGACCATAAAATATCAAAAGTTGTCAGGCTTACTACCTGTCACTGAGTAGAACTGCAGTCTCAGTTTTCAGGGAATATAAAAGGAGTCATTAATCGTCGGATTCGGGTAAAGTTTAACTGCAGAGTTTTCATCTTACTGTCTACCTATACGAAATCGTAGCCATTATGAGTTGGCAGTTGGCAGTGACCGTGCTGGCCTGGCCCACACGTTCTAGTAATTGGCTGGATTACTGTTAGACGCGTATACCAGATTCTCCAAATCCGATTCGCAGGATAAAATACTGTTCTTGCAGAGAGCTAAGAAAGAGAGTTTAAACGTAGTTGAATTGTTATTGGGAGTTTCTCTATAAAAAGTTACATAAACTAATGTATTTATCTTGACGCCGGGTAATGCATTATGGCTGTAATGAAAGGTCGTAAATGAAAAACTAATAAGTAAACAAGCTACCCATAAACAAATCCCAATAATAGCTCTCTAAGAATAGTCTTGCATGACGAAGCGAAGGCTTTCGTGTTCAGCTCGCATTAAATCCAGCCTGTTTCCGTGTTACGCCCTTCTATTTCTGAAACTTGGTTCTGGCTGGGGATGCCGAAACTCCATGCCAAGATATTGTTTTCACGAATTATCTTTGCGATGACATAGCTACGCAGAACATACGTAATGTATGTTACGTACCTATACACAATACAACGTGATAAACAACACATGGAAATCTCGTGACAGTAGATTTATACTTCGCATACATTAAAGATACGGCTTACTGTGTAGTTTTGTCTCATGTTTAACAAATCGTTTTTTTTGTTTCAGGTAATTTGGCTCTTCTCTCTTCTGGACCGAAACATTCAAGGTTGGCCCCATTCGTTTATGATTTCACCTGAACACATTTTGGTTATTGGTTTAATAGCTTACCACAAATGTGCGTCATATTTAAAATGTACAATGTGACCAAGTTGTCTAAAGGTAAACAGTGATTTTGAGGAGACGCAGGGAAACACAGAAATATTATGTCTGAGTATTATGAACGTCGGTTGATAACCTTTAAAGCCAGATTGTTTTTCAAGTCGCAATTAAAAGCAGTTTTTTGTAATACTCTCGAGTTCTCATGTCTTCTTACAAGATAAATAGCTAAATCTACAGAAATTCCTCCATGGGCGATATTGTGATTTTTTTTTCAGCCATGACAAGCTTCATGTATTTACTCGTTCACCTCATTTATTCGAATAGTTCTGGTTTCCTTTAAAAGAAGTCTCGTTAAGATAGATGTTTAGCGAAGACAACATAGACGGGAAGTTGGTTAGCTCCCAATTTAAATAGAAAGTAGTTTTGTGTGAAGGTCCACGGAAGCACCTAGCACAGAGACGAATTCCAGGTTCCATCCAGAAAACATACTGGGATAGTCTGCGAGTTCTTGCGGTGTTTTTCAGAGTTTAATATTGCAGATAGAATATCAAAAAATATTTATTTTAGTAACAAATCTTAAATCTTATAGAAATTTTCCTGCGGTTTACCAAGATCCATCACAGTTGGTGATGTTAAAATCGAATGTAATCAAAACTGCTCTATTTCCATCACTATATCGAAAATATTTGGGACACACTCAGATAACAGCAAAATTTGCAAGCGTTTCCCTTCTAAAGCTTCTGCATACACACACCTGCATCTAATCTAATAATCCTTTCTGACCGAGACTCCGCGGTGCCTTGCCTACTTCATCAGGCGTTCCATCCCTGGATTGGGCGCGTCTCGTGTTTGCGCTGTTAGCGCGTTGCTTTATTCGCTCCGTTGGTTGCCGGTGCCTCGCCTCAAGTGCAGCGGCACTCTTAAATTGTTTACTTCTCTCTGGCTCGCCTCTAGACGCCGCCGGTTCCCCTCTTGAAAGCCTGTCAACGGAAAATATCTCACTTTGCACGAGCTTTTTACTTTACGATCCATCGAACAAAGCTCGGCTAATAAATTGCTCTGAACATCATAAATGTAGCCTGTCCACTGTCCAGCCTCTCGCTCCGTGTCTTATACACTTGTCTGTTGGCAAAACGGGTTGGGCGTCGTCGTAAACGTTGTTTCGAGTAAATTAAATTGGATTATACCAACGGCCCTTGGACGCCCGAGACGCCTTTTCTGTCTTCATATACCTTGAATATATTCATTGACCTGAAATACTAAGCTGTATACATAACTATAGTAGCATATTACTATCGTCGATCAATCGGTATTAGGCATGATGGATGATCTATTCAGATGATCCTCTGATGTGGAAAGCAAACAGTGAACACATTATGCCATTGGAGATTGCCGGAAAATATGTATATTCGTTCGGTCCATTAATCTCCGGTAATTATGCAGATCCCGCTGCTGAAAACTGTGGGTACCGCGATAACGCAAACGGATAATTCAGTCTACTCTCAGCATAGTACCTACGTGGTTTGCTAATCCAAAGATAGACTCTGCATTGTAGAAGAATTTATCGAATTTACTCGCTAAAATTCGTGACTCGAGTAAACTAACAACGAGGAGATTTCATCAGGGCCGATATGAACAACAATATACTTACTCTTGCAGGCGATGACGCTTAAAGAAATAGGTTCGTCCCTCTCGCTGGAGTGACTCCTAAATCTTATTATCCTTGCCTTCTTTGTTGTCACGTATTACACCCAAAAGAAGGACAATATATTTATGAAGGTATTTTATTTTTTCGGAATACCAAAAATAAGGCGTTGACTTGTTATCTTTTTATACCCTGTTGTGACATCAACATCACACCAAACATGAGGGCTTACAAATTAAAATTCACGCTTCAAACTTGCAACCTAATTCAATTTTCATTATAATCGGTTCGTTTACATCATTCGCCGCAAATTAGAATAAAATTGGATTTACAATGGGCTTCGGAGGGTAAATTAATTTGCAGGCTTTATTACTTTTCCATTTTCGGTTTCTACTTGCTTGATCAACTTAAGATACATATATTATCTAGGCGAATACGGTCTCACGGTCTACTACATACCTATGTCATATGTTTAGGTGACTTATGTAATGTAATGACAGATATTCATCAGGTATTAAATATATATATTGTATTACAAAGGATGTTTATATTTTGCTGTAAACTATAAAATAAATCATATGAATAGTAAATTTATAGTAAATTTATAGGTTTATTTATGACAGCCGCTTCCTTGATTATGATTACTTTACTACAACAACACAAACCGTTGCGACCTTATAGCCATCTGCAGATGCTTAGTCGTGTAATAGAATTCTTATGAGAATGAAAAAGTATCGAAGTAAATCATCACGAATAAAACTTATATAAATGTAGAGTTTAAAATGCTAACTCGGGACGTGGCAGCCATTGTTCCACGAAAGCTAATCAGCACACATCAAATGCGTATGCGGCACAACACCGGGGTCCGTTAGGTCACGAGCACACGCTACACCACGCGAGTCAACAACGGGATATCTTTGGAACTGTTGCAGTGACTCTACTAAAACTACCTCTTGCATTAGAAGACTAAGATTTTCTAAAAGTCACTACTTTGACACACCATATTTTAGAAGGTAGAGGAGGAATATATCAGTGCATGAAGTTAGATGAGTGTTTTGATGCAAACGGACCTCTAAAATCGCGATGACGCTACAGGAAGATATGCCTTCTCTCTGAGAACGAATGGTTTCATATTATGCGGAAATAACACGAGGTTTTTTCCACTTTGTAGAGCATTTCTTGCTGCGCACAATGCTGAGGATATTGTTGTAACTGCATCATAGCACGCGAAGTCATGCATAGCGCGAAAGTAGCATAACTTACGGAGGAAAAAATTTGCATCTGAACAAATTGCTGCAATATTTTACATGTTAAAAAGTTACCAGCTAAAATCTCATACAAAAACAGAATATTAAAATATTTTCATCGACAATGATTGGACAAGTTGTTTATGATAATGAGCAAGACAAGATATTAAATCACCATGGGACGTTGTCACTTAAATCTCTACTTGAACGTTAACCTTAGAACCCGTGAGAAATGTGAAGATATATGAATTTAATTGTACATATTATGTTACACACGCATTCTCGCACACAATAGAATGATAAAAATTAGACAACAATGACAATCATAAAAACCAATGAACTGTCTAACCACATCAACCCCTCAATAAGCAAAGCTAAAATTATCTGATAATAAAAAAGTCACGTCTTTAATAAAAGATAACTTAGAACTCGAAGAATGGCTTGAAAGTAATAAAAAGTATGGAAAGAATATTACCATACTTCAGAAAGGGAACGTAAGTGCTATTAGCAATGAGCTAATGCAATGAGCAAAAAGGTAACGTAGCGAACCTTTACTTTGTAATTGGCACTTGCAATCTCATCGCGCTTCGACCCTTCCGAGAAATTATTCAAATTCATACCTATCTAAGTCCGCTGTGTTGAGTTCTAGTTCTGAATTCCTACCGAAAAATAGGCACAAAAATATACAAATGAAGAACAAGTTTATTGGCTATTCATAACTAATGGCATTATAAATCATCGAATTATCCAATTAATAGCGAGTTTGTGCAACTGAGCGAGCCAGTTCGGCGGACCTCTTGCCTTGCTTCATAGTGACCATTGCATCTACACGAAACGGATACAAATAAAACTGTTTAATTCTCATAGACAATTAAAATGAGCATATCATTAGAAGACGCGGCGAATAATATTACGCCGGCATTGCAACATTAGAAAGTATGAAGTTTCGTCACGTTAGTAGCTATTCATCGGTATAATGGGTAGTAAAACGACATCCAGCGCCACTTTAGCGAGCAATAACGAACTGGTAAATGCTGTACGCATTAATACGTCGCCGCGTGCGTGGGAGTGTTGTGTCCGTGATACATGAACCGACCGTTCATAAATAAGCTGATGGGTTAAAGATTGGCATCGAAAGCTGCACTCTGTAACCTTGGAAACCAGGAAGTCGTTAGAAGATCCACTGATAATGCAACGCTACGGTAGAGCTACAATTCTCTTGCGGATGAAAACAAAGCGCGAGCCAACGAGGAGATGCCATGTGCCATGTGTCAAATTGAGATTGATGAGGATAGTGATGGAGTATTTCGAAAATGATTTAGTCGTTATTGTTTAGGAGTTAATGGACAGAGTAGTGGTATTTTCCAAAAGATGAAATACAACGAATGTTTGACGGTTGATTGATCCGTTTAAATCAATCAACACTCAACAGCCCATCCTCCATTCTTAGAGGTGATGTCAGATTTCATAAAATATATCAAGATATGAGACCATAAATTCACAAAAAACTTCGGTGAGGACGATCATGCATTTTAGATAGGTAGCTATTGAAGGAGACAACGCATTCGGTTAAGTAAATATTTTCATATAGGTAACCATTGTCTAGCTGCACATAAAAAATAACGGGTTGCACTCCGAGAGTGCCGGCAGAAGTGAAAACTACACGCACACTCTTCCGATGTACTAAGGCACCACAAGTGGCAATTTAGTTCTTTGCGACAATAAATACTTTAAACGGTGCCATCCAGCCTGCGACGACACTTCTCTACTACTATGTAAGGTCATCTCAACTGATCCTGTGGGTTCTATGTTGCTCCCGAAACTAGCGACGTCTTCTTTCAACTGAGTGAACTATTTAAATAAGTAGCTGTAACTTTTGAACTTTTGAAAGCTCATCTAAGTAGGCTGCTAGCTTACAATGTAGTACCAAGATAAATAATAGATTCAGGCGTTACTTTGCGGAAATCCATTGTAAATATAAGAATGAAAAATATTTAGTAACAATTCCGCGAAAAAAACCTTCTACGATAAAATCTAACAAATTGTACATTTATACAAAATGAAAGAACACTTATCAAAGCAAGTCGTCAACTAGTTTCGTCTCTCCACGAGACATCATCAGGACACCACACCACTCGATCTTGACACTGAGAGCGCCAAACAACAACGGCAGAGTCCCACCAGAGATGTTGTCACTTCGAGCTCCGCGTGCCAACTTGGCACGCGGAGCTCGAAGTGACAACATCTCTGGTGGGACTCTGCCGTTGTTGTTTGGCGCTCTCAGTGTCAAGATCGAGTGGTGTGGTGTCCTGATGATGTCTCGTGGAGAGACGAAACTAGTTGACGACTTGCTTTGATAAGTGTTCTTTCATTTTGTATAAATGTACAATTTGTTAGATTTTATCGTAGAAGGTTTTTTTCGCGGAATTGTTACTAAATATTTTTCATTCTTATATGTAGTACCAATTTAAAATTATAGTAATGGAAGCATGTTACGTCACCACTGTCACGTGAGGCTGATCTAACATGTTAGATCAGCATCACGTGAGGCTGATCTAACATGTGAGATCAGCATCACGTGTACCTGACGTGAGTTTACCATTTATTACCCATGTCAAAAAAGTGCACAACGCCGCTTAAGAAGATTTCACTTCAAAAAAATTTGGGCAATTCACACAGCATTTCTAGCCCCATGCTAAGCTGAGCTTGTGTTATGTGTTACTAGATTTCTGATATACTAATTAACCACCATTGAATCAAAAGCTAGACTCTAGGAATAGTGAATGAAAAGAGCCTTTGTAATAGTAAAAGTATGTTAGCTAGCCGGTCGCGTTGTTGGTCAAGGACCATTGGCTTTGTTCTCTCATTGGAATGGAACACGATCTCTTTGTCATTTGAATACGAATTTACTCGTGTACCCGAGTAGTTATAACCATGGGTCTTTATTTCATCCATAGTTACGATCCTTGGGAATTATTGAGCTGTCAAGTTATGTGCCTTAGAATGTTAATAGGCTCGAATCTGTTGTGCTACTAGCTAAAGTGCACGTGTTTTATTATTAGGTCGACCTTTTCATCGTACGTGACGGGCGCACAAAATTATCTCCGCGTTTGTTTGGTACATGACATAGAAACGGACCGAGTAATCAAAAATATCAGTTCGATGTCGAATAAAATCGGCCTGTATTTGGAACTAAACATACGTACTAGGCCTGTTTGTCCTGGTGAACGTGTAGCTAGCTTGCACGTGTCCTGCCGAGAGCATTGTGTCGCCTCTGTGACTCAGCTCCAGTACTATTCAATGCCACGGAAATCCATTACCAACATAGTTTGAGAGAGAGTGGATGCTTCGTATTATCTTACCGACACGTCTCCGCGGACCGTGCCAAATCCAACACCAAAACTAATGAACACCGTGGAATGTACTCGTACTCTTACGCTGCCGGAAGATGTTCAGCGTCAAAGACCAATTTGACACAGTTTAATTAAGGACTGTATTATTCACTACGGGATTGTTGAACCCCCGTACCTCCTAAAACTAATAAACGTGCATAATTCAACTTCGTATATGAGATCGGAACACGCAAGTCGGCAATTATCCTTTCCTCTGAACGGAACTTGAATGAGATTACTGTAGCATTTGCATTCCGTCAATATCCGAAACCCGAAGGTTGGGAGTCGCTGGGGACCGCTACCTACCTTCCTTCCCGTTACGGCGATTAGTGCCGCGTGCCTGTTTCCGCGGGGAAATGTCGCGGCTTTATCGAATGACGTATCTACTTGATTCTGCCCTCCTATTTCTGAATTTCCTGCAGTCAATCTTATTTTCAACATCACAGAACTTAAAGGGTGACTTCCTTGTAATGCCACTCGGCATGTTAAAACAATTATGCAATTCAAGCAAGACTGTCTCATTGATAAATTAGCAAGCCGCAGGATGTGATGATTACGATCATCTAAATGTCAAGGGTTCACAGGAGCGGATGATTTTGTTTACATATTCCTTCCTGTTGACAAGCAACTCAGTTTTATATGAGTTACATTACATGTATGAGTAATCCGAAAAGTCATTAAAATCCAAAGTTACACCAACATCATGCTACGCGGGTACGCTGTTTAGATTTATGTCACAAACATAAACAATACAAGTACTAACATTAACTCCATATGAAAAAGTACCGCAAATACGCTACGCATGCGACTTTTAAACATTGTTCCATTACCTTTCGATAAATTAGAATTGATATTACTGATCGTATAAAACGAAAGTTATAGCCTAAGGCGCTCGCTGCGATATAAAAATTTGATTCTCCAAGTAATTTTGCTTCGACTTGATGGGCTGTTTTACACGATACTCGGGCTGGAATTAGTTTAACGGTTAAGGAGCTGGTTAATGCTGATTTAAAAGGTTTCATGTTGACGAGACGAAGACTTGCTATAAATAGGAAACGTTAATTGTTTACTCATTTACTTTAATTCTTGTCGTTACCTGAAAACTCGGAGGAATAGTTAGTATCTACCTAAAAAGGCAGGTAGCAATAGCAAATGAAAGTAAGAAGAAAAAAAAAAGCAAGAAACAAATAAATCGCATTTGGTGGCTGTATGTCTTATAAAATAATTGCACTGGTAGTTACAATATTTTAATTAGACTAGGAACAATGTGCAGAATGCTGGCCTTCAGATGCCTGATGTCATTTGATTGATTGAAGTAGCTCATTTCAATTTAATAAGCTTGTGCAGGTACGAGGAATGCGGAATATGTCGAAATGACATTTCTAAACAACGAATGACGAAGCCATGCTATTCTTGGTCATCATATGAGCGAAGTTACGGAAGCACCACATTCAAATTAGTCTTATTCTACAGTAACTACTAACAATAATACTTTATTGGTCTTATTACTTGAACTTGTATTATTATTAATTGAAAGAAAACAGTAGGCTCGGTCCCTCATAAAACTTTAAATATAAATGAAAATACTTGTTCAGAATAAAATGTATCGTTAAACTTCCAGACACATTAATTTCGGCTTTAATGGAGTCCTACGACGTTAGTTATGGCTACTTGTTACTTTTGTTTACAAAAGAAACATGATACATTTGCATTTTCATAAAGCTTATTTCATATCCGAGCTCCATTCTCTGGTAGAAAGTTGTGGCGTCGGCGTATTTCCAAACCCACAATCTTTATGGCTAATTTTATTTGGGTTGCTCTCGTAAAAGCCGAGTATCTCGAAGAAATCAAACCACGCACGTTGACTTTTTAATATGTACTCCTGTATCCATAAGAATGTTACGCTCGATACACGATCTGCACAATTCCACCTTACCGGACTCGGTGGAGTCTTCAGGGGAATTTTATGGTGTGGTGGTACTGAAGATTTTAATGCCGGTGGGACGACGCGGAATGGAGGGTCCTTGAAATGTTACGAGGAAACCATTCCCAACACCCGCCACTTGATATTACCTGTCCGTTTCCTGTAGGAATTGGAACGAGACTCCCACAAACAGATATCTATATTTAGAGGAGCACAACAAAACAATCTCGCAGATTCTATTTGCGTTATGGCATCAAATGTTTCGGCAGGAGATTGATGCGCTCTGGCGTACTATGAATAACGTATTTTTATATTACGGTGACATTGTATTGTTGTCGTTTATAGAAAGATGTTTGAACAAAGAGCCCGGGGCGCGCTACCGACAGAGATAGGCCTCTGTTGAAATCCTTGCTAGACGACGCCGCAGCTGACTATCTTAAAAGCTCTTATCTCTTGGCAGGGAAACCTTCTCGGCGAGCGCTTAATCATTTCATAACTCTGCACTAAGTAATGTTGAAACATTTTATTTGCTCTCCAGAGAGGGAACTCTAGCTATTTGTTCTTAGTTCGTTTATGGCGGCTAGAGAAGTTTGGCGGAGTACGTTGCCCTGCTTCTTGGATAATTCCTTGTAATGTTGGGGATTACATCGTCGCGGGACCCGTCTCACTCTGATGACAAATGAGAAGATGTCGTCTTGAGTTACTTTTGCCTTACATGGATAAAGTTTTCGGTCATGCCGGAAATTGCAGATGTTACTTTGGCCGATGTCTTGCAACACTCATAAAAAGTATATTTTGTAACATTCATTATTCCATCAGTTCTCTGGGTAATTCCAGTACTGCCTCAATAGCTTAATGGAATATATTTCTCTGAATGTGTCCCATATCACAAAAGACAAAAAAATACTGGAATGTATTTTTGTCCCTTAGTGATAATACCTAGGCTTCTTTATCGTGCTGATAAAATGGGCAGTCGGAATTGGGCCATAGTTTGCTTCCCTTTTGATCACACGGATTATTCTCAAGGTTTATCTTGCCCATTTCCGTATATCCCTAGATTAGTCGCCGACCTCATCTCCGTCACAAGTGTTTTTTTTTAATAAAACTGATTCGAACGCTCGAGCGCCGTGTAAATTGAAGTGCATCGAATTAATTCTGACGTTGATTGAAAAGTTCACGGTGTTGCCTACTCGCTATATGGAAGCGAAAATGATCAGCTGGATACAGTTTTCTGATGGATCAAAAGCCATTTATGTTTCTGCAGTTCATCTTTTCTTTGTATAATTCATTAAAACCACACGTAGAGCTATAAATAGAGGTCGAGGTTATTTTTAAGTTTGCCGAGCTCTAATAAATGGGAAAAGTTACAATCAGCATCGGTGGTACAAAACGCTTGCCGATGTTTAAAACATATCTGCCCTGCCTGCCTTAGCTTTTTCGAATTGGAAACCAACGAGAGAGTCGACAGTACGACTTACAGACTTAGACACAGGTAGGCTTTAGCGATAATTTAATGCTCTAGCTGGGCAAAATAAATGTGGGCGAATTTGATTAGTGAAAGTCTTTGTGAAGAATCACTTTCTTGTTGATCGTAAGTCCTAACTCATATATCCATCTGTTTGTTCCAGGGAACAAAGCTATGGATTATTATGGAATACCTCGGGGGCGGTTCCGCCCTCGACCTGATGAAGGCGGGCAGTTTCGAGGAGATGCACATAGCGGTGATATTACGAGAAGTGCTGCGAGGGCTCGACTACCTGCATTCGGAAAGGAAACTACACAGGGACATCAAGGCGGCTAATGTACTGCTCAGCGAAATGGGGGATGTGAAACTAGCTGATTTCGGTAAGTCATTGTTTCATGGGATCACCTACAACCGTCATCAATTCAGTAATGCCAGCCTTTATTTTGTTCTTCTCGCGTCCCAGTTACTATGCCCTACCTACGACCGACGACTTTCACTACGTCTATGGGTAAACTAGTAGTCGCCTTTGTCTAGTGCTTGTCGTAAACCCTGACTCTGTAAATAATGTCCGTTATGATCCGATCCGCTTTAAAACGTCATCAATATTCGCAATCTCACTCCATACGCTTGTATGCCATTGTCAGAGCTATGAAAGGCTAATAGCCCGCGAAGAAAATAATTGGCATCAGGCACGGGTTGGGTATTGTTAAAAATCCGAGACGTGTGCTTTTACTATCTTACACGTGGATTTCATTTGTGAGTGACTCTGCCATGTCGCTTGCAAATAGATTATGAAATAAAGGTTGTCATAATTGAAATATGGATAGAACATATGGCTCTTAATAAGTTGGCACAATACAGTCGCACTTTGTCACCCTTGATAAAATATGGGATATTTGTTTCGTGACTCACTCGTGTTTCTGTGTCGGTTTTATCTATGCTTGAAATCGACCAAATACATGTTCGATTTATCGTGGTTATTAATCGCAGGCTTGCCAACAAGCATTACAAGTGAAGCCATACAAATGTCTGAACGAGAGAGTTTAGAACCGATAAATCTTGACTCGCTGTGTTTTTCATCGAGTGCTCTGCTGTGCCGTCACTATAAAACGTGACGCAAAATCCACAACATCTTGAGTTTCTCTCCGGTACACCGTATAGTAAAGTTTTTATCTTATTTTTATCGATATGCAACGGCGATACGATGTCGAATAGAATCGTAACGGATGGGCGGGCTCCTTATGCCGATGTAGAGCGAACGATGCGTGAAGATTGAGCACGAAATTATTTACTGTTACCGCCTTATCGCCGCTGCTGATCGTATATCAATGATTTAAGACAAACACCTTACGTATTGAGTAAGCCCGATCCCATACTTTATCGATTTTGTAAACGAAACCTGACATCATCGCGAGGCTGTAAATAGGCAGTGACGTCAATAAATCTTAGTTGTCTAACTTCTACGGACTTATTGTTCAAACTTGTGTAACTGGAATAGAACCCTCTGAACAAATACATTCCTAAATCACCCAATACCGCACAGTTCTTTCAATTTATCGGAATCGATATAACGTATTTGCTGGCGACCGCTGTTCTCTCAAGGGTATCTTCCTTTCTTCGGCTCTAATATTTCTAGTGAAGTCGCAAATACAGAAAGGCTTGATGAAATATGTATGATTTGGTTGAAATTGGATAAAAGGGGCACATTTTCTTTGTCCATTGATAGGAAAATCCCGGTGCGCGGGCGTGTTTCATATGAAGTCATCTAGGGGACAACCTCTGACGTCAGTGATGCAAGACGTTGCATTATATGTATTATAAGTTATGCCCGCATAACAGCCACTGGGAGTTTGGCGTTCGGCCAATGTTTGAACATTTGCGAGGCGGCTTTTGTTCCGCGTCAAAGCAAACGCTGAACGCCCTTTTGCATACAGAAGAGTACTGTAAAATTTTACTAGCGCTTCTTCAAACAGAACGTTTTGTTAAAATATTTTGACACACATTTCAACAATTATTGTTTGCGACATCTTGCCAAGTTTAATACGTAACTGAAAGTGCTGCACCGTGGCTTGAATATCTACGACGCCGGCCAATGGAATGCTCGCTGAGAAAAGTATCTTTTGTTATGACTTCAATGCCTGTCGATTCCATTTTCTAGACAGACTTGATGTTATAATAATCCGAACAAAAATATTAATGTATCGGTAGTCTCTTTTAATACTTCCGCAGTAAAAAGTTTTGGGATCACGTTAGGAGCCAAGTCAGGTATTTTGTTTCTTCTGGTGGCCAATTACTTAGGTATAAGTAATTTATGATAATTTTCGAGTAGGTAATTTGCCAGTTTGAGAAGTGCCTTGAGATGGTGAAAAGGGTTCCCGGTGGTGGTTACTACCGTGGCCGTGAAACTGATAGTTCAGCATTTGAGCTTTATTGCTGTTCTAAGGCAGTGTTTACTGACACGCGGGCGTGCAGCGGCGCGTACAGCGACCCGTCATCCATCGCACGCGTAAACACAAACATAACGCAATGTACGTTGATGTTTATGGATAGGTGGGGCGTGAAGAGTGGCGGCATATGTTTTTATTTTGTGCGGGCCCCGTCGCTGCACGCCCCGCGGCTTCTTAAACAAGGCCTGAGATAAAAGTTTCTACATACTTTTGTTAGATCAGATGTATCGTGGCCAGAATCAATCAGCGTGGTACTTTGTACACTACGACATTTGCATATATGAACCGGCGGCGATAGAACACAGAATCGTCGTTTTCATTACTGCTTTAATGGGGTAATCAATTTAAAATTAATAGTCATATTCCTGGTAGCATTTTCCTTCCGCAATCATGCGATAAGAATATCGATACGGCGAACTGGGAATTAGTAGAAAATACTACTTTATGCGGCGTTTTGACTACGATTTTTTATAGTTTTCTGTAAACCGTTAATTTGTAAAAAAAAATTAAAAGACTTTACGAAGCCTGAGATTTCCGGTCTTCCAAAACTTTACCGGAGTTTCTCCATAATTTTAACCGATCTTCTTGATAATTATCTTTTACTTTCTTAACTTGTTAATTGAGGTCGAGGTTAATAGGTTTTAAGTTGTTATCCCACTCCTAATGGTTGGCCAATACAATTTTTTATCATAATATTAAACTTTTCTTTTCGGGTCGAGGAAGTTATGCTTAAAAATCATAGTTCCTTTCTCCTGCTGAGCTACATATTCATGGGCATACTAAGGTTTTTTTGGTTCACCCACGCTGTTTCATTGCTGGGCAAAAATCTCCCTCAATGTTTTCCTATTATTTTAATAACAGCCCAGGGTTGGGAATTGGCGGTGTTACACATCCGTGTTTTAGAAAGCCGATGGTCCTTCACCTGACATGTAGCCGATGGCCATGGCCTAAGATTCAGCTAGGGGGGTATCATCATCATCATTATTAAAGTAACATATACCCTTTTCCAATTCCAGGTGTAGCAGGCCAGTTAACGAATACAACAAGCAAGCGAAACACATTCGTGGGTACGCCCTTCTGGATGGCGCCCGAGGTCATCAAACAGTCTTGCTACGACAGCAAAGCAGACATCTGGTCACTCGGCATCACCGCTATAGAGCTAGCCAAAGGCGAACCCCCCAATTCAGAGTTACACCCCATGAGGGTGCTCTTCCTCATACCCAAGAATAACCCCCCGCAACTCACAGGGAGCTACTCGAAACCTTTCAAAGAGTTTGTTGAGGCGTGCTTGAATAAGGACCCCGAAAATGTGAGTAAAATTTCTCGTAGTTTTCTATTCGTATGTGATTTCTTTGTATCTTAGCTTACCTACTAGATTAGACGCAACTGGTAGGATACGTTTCTTTTAGTAATACGATTGGATACTTGGATTTTAATCATTGCAAATGGCTCTAAAACTGAAATCCTCGACTTTCCGAGCTGGATAGTAAAGGTCTTTGACTCGAAACGGACCATTGAAGTTATCGGAAAAGCTCTAGAAGTAATTACTTTCTGCTTGCTAGACAACAGGTTCAATGCATGCATGCATTTCATTCGTCGAGCACGTTTTAAATCACGGGAACATTTCAATCGTTGACTGACGCATGTCAGTTGTAATGTTTAATTTGTTATTGTAACGCTTTGTAACGGTTGATTAACTGTCAAATGTTGTTATTTCAGAGACCAACGGCTAAAGAATTATTAAAGTTTCAATTCATCAGAAAGGCTAAGAAGAATTCGTATCTAATGGATCTTATAGATAGGTATAAGAAATGGAAGGCGCAGAGAAGTGAAGAGAGCGAGACGGAATCGGAGAATTCAGATTCGTAAGTATAATTATAGAATTTTTTGTAACTTGACAAATAAACTGGCTGGAAAAAGAGGCAAGCAAACATTTGGCCATGTCAATTATAACAAGATAGGTTACAGAATCATGAATTACTTCCGTATATGAATTGACCCTTCTAACATCGCCTGTAGATGTCGTAAGAACCGAGTTTACGATATTACGAGCGATAGCAAAACCCCTCATGTTTGGGGAAGATTATATTCAGCAGCGTGTTGATTAGAAGCTATGACGCTCATTAGACGTGGCCTATGTCCAGCCGTGTCCTAAATCTGATTTGTTGTATTAATATTGACGACCTCTGTGGCTCTGCGGTGGGCGAAGGTCCGCCTGCGACGCAGGAGGTTGCGGGTTCGATTCCCGCCTCGGGACAAATGTGTGTACGATCTGCAGACATTTGTTCAAAGCATTCTGGATGTTTTCTATGTATAATAAAAAATATCTATCTATGTATTGTATTGTATTAAGTATATCTGTTATCTAGTACCTACCCATAACACAAGACCTGCTTAGCTTGGAGCTAGATGATCCTGTGTGAATTGTCTAGCATTATTTATTTATTTATTGTGTCACGTTCCAGAGAGGAAGGCAGCCGCGGCGACGGCGACGCGGACGAGCCGTGGATCATGACGGTCCGCGGCGGCGCCGGCGCGCGCGCCCTGCTGCCCCCGCACCCCGCGCTGCCCGCGCACCCGCCGCCCGACCTCGACAACAAGCGCCGCCTGCTGGAGGACACAGGTACAATCGTTGTTCTACTCTCTTCTGTACTTGCCTATGCGGTGAGGTGAGCTGAGGATAGAACTACAATATAGATTGAAGTGGCCTTCGTGCGGGTGGGTATTTGCTTGCATTCTGCAAATGAAATCGATCAAAAAATTGTAGACTACGGAGTACCACACGATAGGTAGAAGTCATTGAACTGGGTCATGTATAGCTTAGCATACATACCTACTTATACATATGTTCTTGCACCAATTTGCCTTTGTTATTGTGCAATTTCTTACCAATATTAAATCAGTGTCAAACAAGCACTCTGGGGGATTCGTACTTTATCCTTCCCTCTACTAATTAACTATTAACTTAACTTATAACTGTAGGAACCCCTACAGACACAACGAGTAACTACCTAATGTTAGCGCAAATAAAAAAATTGTAAACATATTCGCCAAAACATGTGATAATGATAATCTTCGGCACAATAAATAAAATAAAACACTCGTAAACTAGGCATTGAATTATCAATGCCTCGGTATGCGAGTCTCCTCAACCGTCTATTTTGCTCCAATGCTGGACGCAGGCCTCCCCCTGGTAAGCGCCTTATTGGCTTTTATTTCATGAGGGTAATGTCCATAATCCCCACGTTAGGCATGCAGGTTGGGGATCGCAGTTCATTGGTAGAATTGTTCTGCAGGGGGCGCTGCTGCCCGTACTCCTGTGGATATCCCTTAGTCGCCTCTTACGACACCCACGGGAAGAGATGGGGTGGTGCGATTCTAAGCCAGCAACACACAGATATTGTTCCTATGGAAACGTTTAAATGTGATTTTATCCCACGGGAACTGATTTATGAGATAAATAGTAGCTATGTTTGATTGCAGGACTACAATTAATTCTTATGCAAATTTCAACCCGATCCGTTCAGTAGCTTTGGCGTGAAGAGGTAAAAAACATCCATCAATACATCCATCAATGCATCCGCATTTATAATATTAGTGTGATGTGATCAAGGGGAGGCCTGCGTGCAGCAGTAAACCAATACAGGCTCTAGAGAGGATAGGAACAATGCGAGCGAAGCCGCAAGGCGCAGCAAGTTTAATTATATAAAAAAGACGCTTCGGCACTTTTGTTAATATCTCGTAATTGTTGTTTCCAGTGATAGCACCCCTCACGTCGCTCGGCGCGCCCAAACAGAACGGCTCGCTGACGCGCAGTGAAGAGCCGGTGCCCGACCTGCCCCTCGCCAAGCCTCCGCAGAACAACAACAACATGAATGATAAACAGACCGTGAGTTCAACACTAACTTACCATAGGATATAGGAATAGAGGTTCTCAAGCAGCCTTATCCACAACGCGCTGTGATTGGCCAGCGGCAAAACAAATAAATAAGTTGGAATCTGGAAAAGCGAGCTCCATCTTTGGCCACATCTTCACTTTCTTAACGTTAGCCATCTTAAATTTAAAAATAATAATAATTATACTGGTCTGGACAAGCCACACAGTCCAATCCATTCATCTAGTCCCAAAGCAGAGCTTGTGTTAAGGCTACTAAGCTGACTGATATACGTTATAAAATACGTTACACAGATATATTTTTTAATTGCTTTAATAAACATACATATAAAATACCCAGAACACTCGTAACAAATATCGTACAAACATTTGTCCTAAGGCGGTAATCGAACGCATCCCCTGCGTTGCAGGCGGATTTTCGCCCGCCGCGCCACATTGGTCGTCTGTGAAAATAATGTTGTCAATCGAAGAAAACAATCCGTCAAAGAAGGAGTATTTATGTCCCGTCCCTTGTTCTTAAGTCGAAACGTTTCGATGAACCATTTAAATCTGTGAAAAACGTTAAATTCTCTTAACTGGATTCCCGCAAAACAAGATTTTGAAAGTGGTCAAAAAATCAACACAAATATTATTTCTACTGTCCTTGAAATGTGAGCACATCACGTTGTTACTACATTTGGGAAAGACACAGCATATCAAACAAACATCTTGGAAAAGCACTACTTAAATAGTCACTCATTTTACAGAGTCAGAGTCAGAGTAATTCACTAAAACTTTTTGACCACGGAAGATGTGAAAAAGACCGATAAGATATAATATAACCTAACACAAACATAATATCTTCTCAAAATCTTGGTAATCGATTTCTAATTTGTTTATTCATTATTCCAGTCGCGACAATCACCAATCGTGCCAGCTCCCGTCGAGCAGAGAGAGAGAAGCTCGAAGGAGAGAGATAGAGATAGAAGCGATAGAGAGGACAGGAAGGAGAGACCCGACCACCAGCCTTCCAATCGGGACAGCGTAGTTTATAACAATAAGGCCGTGAGTACAAACTGTGTCTCACTACGAAAAATCTAATCGGGACAGCGTAGTTTATAACAATAAGGCCGTGAGTACAAACTGTATCTCACTACGAAAAATCTAATCGGGACAGCGTAGTTTATAACAATAAGGCCGTGAGTACAAACTGTATCTCACTACGAAAAATCTAATCGGGACAGCGTAGTTTATAACAATAAGGCCGTGAGTACAAACTGTATCTCACTACGAAAAATCTAATCGGGACAGCGTAGTTTATAACAATAAGGCCGTGAGTACAAATTGTATCTCACTACGAAAAATCTCAATAAATTACCCGTGGGGTAAGAGAGCAACTATCCCTTAGTATAATTTCGAAATTACTAGAATGTTTCGCAATCTAAAATTCACGAATTTAAATTAAGTTCGGCAAGTCTTTCTTTGTTGATATCTTCCTTGCCGAATTTTGGCCGCGGAGGCCAGTTGGATTTTTATTCTCGAGAAAGTCTCTTGGTATCATTGGTTTGGCTATGCCAGTCCCATCTGATAACAACATTTACTACTTATATCTAAATTAATTCGTAAACTATCCTAAATAGTGCAAAAGCATCTAAGCACAAAGGATAATGGATTTTGGTTTATTTCAGTCATCGCCACTTGACCACAGAGGGCCGAACAGCGAGGAGAAAGTCAGAAAGCATCCGTATTTACAGCAGCTTATCTACCCGCTACTCAATGAAGTAAGTCTTATAGAATAGAAACACGATATATACACTCAGAAGCTGAGCTATTTCGATAGATCTACGTTGGTTAGTTCACGCCAAAACTACTGTATGGGTTGGATACATTTTGCATATGAGATGGCTGATATTAAAGGAACCAAGTAGTAGGACACTTGGTAAATGGCCGCACAAATATTATTCGATGTGTCGTTCTGGAATCACACTAAGTTTGGATGTTATTTACTTCTTCACGCCAAAACTACTGAACAGATCAGGCTAATCGAGCTGCTTTTGCATACATATCATTCTAATCCTAAAATAAAACATAGGTTACTTTTTATCCCATATCAGTTCCCATGGGATAGAAATAACCTTTTCATTACTCATACTCTGAAAGTAGGTCGGAAGTTGCCTGCGTAGCGGGATGAAAGTTATAAAAACAAATGTCAGCTGTCACCTCACCTTTCTCTTGAACCATGCATTCTACCTATCTATACAGCCACTCAAATTCAACTTCTTGTGATATGGCTTTTGCGTCTGGTTTGACGCAATTCATACGGCCATTCAATTACAGCGTAATGTAAACTTGAAATAAATTATAGGTGAA
Organism: Eupithecia tripunctaria; assembly: GCA_955876795.1. Taxonomy (NCBI): domain Eukaryota; kingdom Metazoa; phylum Arthropoda; class Insecta; order Lepidoptera; family Geometridae; genus Eupithecia; species Eupithecia tripunctaria. Next base: position 4,555,844 of record OY041603.1, on the reverse strand, counting down.
ATACCATATTATAATTTACTTTCAAGTATTTCTTTAAAATAACAAAGATTTCTGTAAAATATTTACCATGTTTTAAATCATAAAAATTAATGGTAGAATAGTTCTCGGTATTCTACCATGTCTATTCAACCATGGTAGAATAGCGAGAGCTTTATTCTGCCATCTCTAAAGAGGATTTTCTATGCCTGAAAAAAAAAGCGGAAATACGTCGGTGTACAATTTTGTGTGTATATTACAATAAGTTCAGACATTGATATAGACAAACGTTTATAGCCTGATTTTATAGAAGAAGAGGCTAAAGTAGTTGTGGAAAACCTTTTACCACCTAAATCAAAATTAAGGTACCTAAAATCGTACAACGATTTTATGAAATGGCGCGCTGAGTAGTGAAATCGTTAGAGGAAAACGTTTTGTTAATACATTTTAACGGATTCTCAAAGACTTACAAACCTTCAACATTATGGAGCGTGTATTCTATGTTAAAGACAACATTGTACATTTAAAGGATTTCGAACGATTAACATCGTTTCTCAAAAGGCAAAATTATGGATTTAACCAAAAAAATACAAGGTTACTTCTCAAGAGGTACCTGGAAAAAACCTTTCCCTATCTATAAGTAATAATTGCTCTAAGTTTACCATATACTTTAAATAAATATCTCACCTATACTCAAATTCAGAATCGAAGATATTTTTGAAATCCAAAAATTGTTTCGAGCTTCTGTGTTTAGTTTCGATGATACCAATGTCCTTAAATATTTTCCAAAAAATATCCAGGTTTTTGAATCGGAGTATAAGTTGTTGATTTATGTAATCATGAATGAGCTAATGACAAATTTTTACAAATATATTCATTAGCTCATTCATGCTTTTATTTTTACTTTCCTTGCATTCGTAATGAAAAGCACAGTGTTCACCTCGGGTGAAAGTAACATTAAGTCCCTCGAACTACTAGCGCCCTCGCTACGCTCGGGCGCCAAACCCCGCCTCGGGACTAAATAAGTTACTTTCATCCCTTGGGTAACAATGTACTATTAAAAGTGTCCATGGAAACAACGCGTGCAAAGTCGCGGGCATAAACTAGTAACAAATAAGATATTTTTTATGTATTTTCTTGCGGAAGCTCGATGTGAAGCTAGTTTTATTTATTTTTTATTGATATATTCGTTGTAATGTTCCAGTTATCTCGTAAGCACGGGTCGGGCAGCGCGGCCGCCATCGAAGAGCTGCGGCGCGCCTTCGAGCACGCCGAGCGAAGCGCGCCGCACCTCACGCGCGCCTTCGTACAGCAGGTAATTAATCAAATAAAAAGTAGTTTTTCAGACACTAGTCCCCAAGTTACACAGTACATAAATCCATTATGAATGTTAGCTTATTACTGAATTGACAACAATATTTTGTGCCATGTATCACTTGTATGGTTACTTGTACGCCAACAAATACTTCACCGGCTACTCATTTGCACCTTGCTCGTTTTGAAACTGGGGCATGATTGGTTATGAACACTTTAACCATACTAACTGTAGGATTCTGTGTATCGATTCGATGCTGCTACCAGCTCAGCAGGTACGAGACGGCACTCTGGCTTCGTAGCGGCGTATGCACGCGTGTCTAAACAAGACTTGTGATTTACTGGCATTGGATAGTAACTCTAGTAACTGTAACAGAAAACCAGCGTTACTCTACTTTTTGTAGAGCAACATTATGCTGAGACGGGACCGTTTGGTTCGCTGCGTAGGGACACTTGCTGCTATTTGCATTTCGCAATTTTAATTAAACTATCATAAATATCATTATCATTATTTTTACCGACTTCAAAAAAAGAGTAGTTTCCTTATTTTGACTGTTTTTTTTATGTTTGTTAACTGTCGACTGAGTGAACCGATTTTGATGATTCTTTATTTGTTTTAAAGCTGGTGCTTCCCGTGTTCCCATTTCAATTTGGTCAGTTCTGAGTTGCCAGATGTACTTCATAGTGACCTAATACATTTTCTTTCCTTCTCTAAGCTGGTACAGTTACTTTTATGTTTAATTTCCCAGGTGGTACAGAGGGTGGCAACCCAGTCGCACCAGCCGTCGACTCCCTCGCACAACAGCGCGTCGCAGTGGATGAGGTAGGTACGGATCGTTACACTGTAAGCATGTCGGTGGAAGGATGGTGCTGGGTACGCATTGGTGGTGGTTATCGCTTTTGAAAAACATAATGCATTGATTACACGTAATGAGAACAGATCTCAGAGGAACCATGTAGACACTCGTTGTTCGTGGACCGAACCAACCTTTGTTTTTTATGAAACGAACAAGCCACAAGCAACGATAGAATCTGAAGCCGCGTGAGACCAGTGTGAATCTAACCTCGAGGCAAGCAAACGTGCGCCGCGCACAGATCCACTCCGCGGGTCAATAGAAAGAAAATGGCGCACCGCTCGCGTTAACTTCAGATCGTCGTCCTGTACATTAATCAATCAACTTTATTCAAAACTCATTTATTGCACTTATTTCATTTTAAATGTGGCTAAGACAAGGCAATAGCCAACGAGGGAATGCGAGGCGAGACGAATGCACCCTGTGCATACTCAAGCTCGGCCTGTCCCGCCAAGCGTGTACTGATGACAGCAGGATAATAGAGCGGGAGAGTTAGATGGCGGCATTGCACTTGGTCAAGCCATCGCATAACATAATATCGGTTGGATTCGACTGTAAGCCTGTTGGAAAAAACACAAAAAAAAAGACGTGTGGCACTCGGGGACTGCCGCGGTAAAGCTATTGCATAGCATTTTGTATCAACTTATGCAATTATAATTTTAGTTATTTATTTTATTCATGCAGTATTGCTTTTTCTTTGATATTAATTCAAGTTACACTTTTTGAGCGCGGTGACCGATAAGAATTTTACAAGTACAGCTATTCACTGTTGTACATAAATACCTATACACCTATATACTTTCTCATAAACAGCTGCTTATGTATTCGTCCGATTTCGGAGCAGCTCGTCTCGATTCGTGCGAGTTTCGTAGAGTCGTACAATACGTCTAATCGCACGCACACAACGCCGTGTCGAAGACTGCCGAACTGAAACGACGTTAGACGATGCACGGCCTTCAAGCCACAACTCCTTGCCCGGCGGAGTGGGGAGCGTGAGGTTTTTTCGTTACGGAATTTCTGGATTCGGTCCCCGCGCTCAAGGCCCGCGATAGAAGCTATGCAATAGCTTAAAAATACAAAAAAAACATATGCATCCCAAAAAAAAAAAACGAATTGCCTGCGCAAAAAGAGCTTTGCACCTAGCCCATTGACCGAGGGGCTGTCGCCCCTTGAGATGCCGCCGGGTAATGAGCCCGAGCCTCGAGGCCCCTCTCTGTGCCCCACCAGGGCCGGACAGAAGTTCAGTGTGGCCTGTTGGTATAATAAATAATGCTGGACAATTCACACAGAATGGTGTTGGGTAGGCATTATAGTTTTTTCGTTGGTGGTGATTTATACATACATACGTGCCACCGGGGCAGGAAAGGCATTGGTGGTAGATTTTGATTTCGACAAACATAATGCATATCACTCATTGGTCGCTTGACCGATGCGCGTGATTGGCGGAGCGTGCGTGTGCAACTGCATACCGCGCCATCTCGTAGAACCCAAGACGGTGGTAGTGGTACAGTCACCAGCATAAATATATGACTATGGGCAGCGCTGCAAAAATATATGATTATCCATTGATGGTATAATTATGTGACGATACCTAGCCGGTAAAAATATGTGATGATTTACACCCGGCATAATAATCGTTTGCCTTGTAACAGCATAAATATCGGATCGGACGGGAAATCAAAATTATGTGACATTTCAGCAGCATAAATATCTATCTACTGGAAAAGCATAATTATCGGATCACATAAACTGCAATAATATCTGAAACAATTAACAGTCAATTCATAAATTTTGAATTTGGAAATGTCGCGTTTCTTGATAAAAACGTTTTCCAATCAAGAGCGGATGGTCGAATCTCATTGTGGAGAATGAATAATACCCGCTATAACGAAAACAATGTCATCCCTAATAAAGAAGAATAATAGTACATTGTTACCCAAGGGATGAAAGTAACTTATATAGTCCCGAGACGGGGTTTGGCGGCCGAGCGTAACGAGGGCGCTACTAGTTCGTGGGACTAAATGTTACTTTCACCCGAGGTAAACACTGTGCTTTTCATTACGAATACAAGGAAAGTAAAAATAAAAATATGAATGAGCTAATGAAAAAATTGGTAAATTTTATAACTTAGGTGAGATATTTTTTTAAAGTCTACGGTAAAATAAGAGCAATTATTAGTTATAGATATTGAAAGGTTTTTCAGGTACCTCGTAAGAAGTGAAAACCTTGTATTTTTGTGGTTAAATCCATCATTTTGCCTATTGAGAAACGATGTTAGTCTCTCGAAATCCTTTAAATGTACATTGTATGTTGTTTTAAACATAGAATACACGCTCCATAATGTTGAAAGTTTGTAAGTCTTTGAGAATTCTTTAAAAGATATTAACAAAACGTTTTCCCTTTATTTTGATTTAGGTGATAAAAGGTTTTCCACTAATACTCTTCTTTTATAAAATCAGGCGTAAAATCGATGCCTATATCAATGTCTGAACTTATTGTAACAATCACACAAAATTGTACAACTCGAAAAATAATACGAAGATCTTAGGCATAGAAAATCCTCTTTAGAGATGACAGAATATAGCCATGGTAGCTTTCGCTATTCTACCACAGTTGAATAGGCATGGTAGAATGCCGAGAACCATTCTTCCATTAATTTTTATCATTAAAAAAATGCTAAATATTTTTCCGAAATCTATGTTATTTTAAAGAAATAGTTGAAAGTAAATTATAATATGGTACCTCTAATTTATTTTAATTTTACATTACGCTGTAATTGAATGGCCCTATGAATTGAGTCAAACCAGGCGCAAAAGCCATCTCACAAGAATTTGAAGTTGAATGGCTGTATTGAAAGGTAGAATGCATGGTTTAAAAGTGAGGTGAAAGCGGTCATTTGTTTTGTACATGTCATTAGTCGTCATTACTTGTCACAATGTCGCAGCGGGATGAAAGTTATACTTTTTGTCCCTAAAGAATATTACGTTTACAAGAAAGAATAAATAGATGTAAAAGATTGGATTTATATCATCGTTTTTTATAACAATCCGTTATAATGTGTTTACCTACAAGCGGTTTGTGCACATAGCAATAATTTATAGCTACTTATAATGTTTCTATTTTGTAACTCTACATTTTCGTACATGTTAGTATTTTGTATAAGATTTAAAAATGTAAGAACCTGTGTATAAAACTATTGGTAAACCTAATAAAGAAAATTAAATTAAATTAAATTAAATAATTTTAATTATTCTTTGACACACTTGATATCACCAGTTTACTACGCATTCGGATCTTAGGTAGATAATCAATCATACATAACATAACACTGACCGCCGACGACTAAAATGCTAAAATGCTAAAATCATGCCATAAAACGTGAGACGGTGATATCCAATGACAGGTTGATACTCTTTTCGAGAAGCGTCATACAGTTTCGCTCAAATTACGCCTCTATGTTTAGGCACATAAAGTTCATTCGTTGAGATATTTTTGACTGTTAGTTGTGTCAGATATTATTGCAGTGTATGTGATCCAATAATTATGCTTTTACAATAGATAGATATTTACGCTGCTGAAATGTCACATAATTTTGATTTCCCGTCCGATCTGATATTTAAGCTGTTACAAGGCAAACGATTATTATGCCGGGTGTAAATCATCACATATTTTTACCGGCTACGTATCATCACATAATTATACCATCAATGGATATATTTATATATATTTAAATATATATATATTTATGCTGGTCACCAGCATAAATATATGACTATGGGCAGCGCTGCAAAAATATCTGATTATCCATTGATGGTATAATTATGTGATGATACGTAGCCGGTAAAAATATGTGATGATTTACACCGCTGTGCCTGTGTGCATAACTGTCCTTATTATTAAGCGTGTCTAAGTTTATATTAGAGAACCTAGTGTCTAGATAAACCTAATTTACGATTTAAGACCCTACTTACCATAAAAATGTATCATTCATAAATCAATAAACGTAAAAAAAAATAAAAAAAAAATGCCCTGATTTTATATACATTAGAGGCGAGACAGTTTAATATTACTAAGACGAGAGTAAGATGCCCATCGGGCGACTTAGCGGACAATTGCCAAAGTGATTTAATGATTCGGAAACTTACGAAGTGCAAAATTTACTTCAAGTTGTAAATTTTGATTGAAAGTACATACGGGGTCGGGCATAAGGAATATGGTTTTAAGGATTAACACAAATGTCCAGTAATAACTCTAATGCTACTTTTTAGTCTGGCTCTTCATGTGCTGAGTGCCTAGTTTCCAAAACAACAAAGACTACGCACGAATAATTTAATGTAAATTAAAGTTTGAACTTTTATTGATTTTGCCCAAGTAACAACATTGCTACCAATCCATAAGATATTCTGTTCAGTCATCTAATCAATCTTTGATACATATATTTCTGTAGGTGACGGTACCATAGTTTTTGTTTAAATAGATAAATAAATATTAATGGTTGTCTCCAGGGATCTATAACGCGTGCAGCTGACTCCGGCTGCGTGGCGCGGCGTTTCCCGACTTCCTGCGGCTTGCGGCTACATACCCGCACCCGACTCTACTCGGCATTCACCTAATAGCCATACTGAACTTAAAGTACTATAACAGAAGCTGTACAAACCTGCTTCGTTTTATATGGTACATCACTATTTTTGAAGTGGGCATATTGCTTGCTTTGCTTGTATAAATTTTATTGTGAACGTAAAATGATAGTGAACAGTTTGTGTGGTGGTCAGCTGACAGTTATGGCTCGTTTAATTGGTGGGAGAGAATTGATCGCTAAAAGACGTTTGTTTATTTCAGCATGATCTAAAATCGTGTCGTTCAATTTCATCGTTAAATATATTTTGTAGCCGCAACCGAGTCACAAAGTTGCTATGCCATAGTGTAATAAATTTAAAAGTTTAAAATCTTATTATGGTTATGTATTCTAATATTTTATTATGTAAATATCACTTTAGTTCACCGTTCACCCGTTTTATTGTGTTGTGCTAATATGTAACGATTTCTTGATGTTACATTAACCTGTTAAAAGTTCCATTATATGTTATTTGCCACTGTATTTGTACATTCAATTAGGTTAAAACCTTTTTAGTTGTTATCGCGCCCGTTTTCGAGGCCACCCCGGTTAATACTTTCTTGACAAGTTATTTGATCTTTAAATAAATAAAAGTGGAGGGCTCTATCGCTACTATTCGTCAATATTTTGCCATAAATACATTTTCTCAAGCGTATTCTATTATGTGGCTTTTGTATAGTCTGATTTATATTGTGATCAGTTGTCAAAATTTTATCTTATTGTGCTTATAAAATTTGTTTTCCAACTCGGTTTAGCAAAAGTTAAGGTGTCATTCCAGACAAAAGACAATATTGTCAGCATTTATAGTTAATTGTTTGAACTTATTCTGGTTTGTTTTGTAAAGTTAAACATCTATGAAATGTGTCTGTTTTATTGAAAATTGTTATAAACTTGTGTAGTTTAGTTTTGAGACTTAGATTTAGTTATTTGGCTACTTACCGAATCGGTGTTTAGTGACTACTAACATGCAAGTTTAATAGATTTAAAATGTCCAATCACTAAAAATAGAATCCTACCGGAACGAGGGGTGTTGATTAAGGTTTGGAGATAGGTATTAAATAATGCTGACACCAAGACCATTCGGCGTCATTTATAAAAAAAGCTTAATATGCGACAATATTTAGCAATCGGAGTTATGTAGAGTATTTACTACGAAGACTACAAACAATTATAATTGCTGTGTAAAAATGTAAACCTAATATAAATGTGTAAATTGTGTAGGTAGTATAAAGCTGTTTTATGAAGTGTTCTTATAAGCATATGGAGAGCGGGTAAAGCCGACGCAAGCGGGGTCGGTTGTAACACTTGTTACACTTGTACCTCGTAGTCTGTGTGTAGACGTAGACTCTTGGACTTGGACCACGTAGCTGTTGGTTCCGTCCACCCTGCCTGCGTCAGACTCTACCCTGTATTTCATATTGTTTTGCCATGTCGATAAAACATGGAAGATGTTAATTTAATTTCGACGGAAGAACAAAAATTATTTTTCCACTTGATCGTATTTAATAAAGCGTGTAGTGTTAGAGGTGGGCGATAATTGTTGATTATTGATTAAAATTAGGTGTTTGTGGCATTGGATTGTAGTGACGCGTTGAAGGCGTGGGGCTGTTGGGTTGGGATGACGATTGACGTTCCTGAAGCCACGACCGCACTGCAGAATGGTCGGCGTTAGAGTTAAAAATCCGAACACACATCGCATCGCTACATCTAGGCGATAAGCTAAGCTATGCGCTTGCATTGTGGCCGGTCCTGTACATTTTCATAAGTTTATTTTGTCATCTATCATCTACAAACTAAGCTACCATCCTGCAGTTCGGCCGTCTAAAGAAAGTCTCCTTGACAGTACATAAGTGATGTAGAAAAGCAAATGTGAGCCCTGTACAGCCCACGTCCAAAAGTAGTTGTTGTTATCTCGGGATCGCGGATTGTTGAAACGCGTCGTTTGGTTCATGGGTATTTGTGATCATACTTGCATAGTTAATATAAAAAAAATCTATATTATTATTAATATTTAAAAAGTCTGTAATAAAACTGGTAGTAAGTTATCTGTGTAGGTTAGTCAGTACGTCGTACCGAGGGATATTCGCGCGAAATTCAAGCTTCATCGGATTGAGCCCAGCTATAAATAGCGAAGAGTCATATTGGGAGCTCATTAGGGGACTGTGACGTGGAACCAAGGACTTTGAGCCAATGGACGGGAAACTAACTCGACAAAGTACCAATCCGTCACTTGTTTGTTACTAAACAAAACTCGAACACTTGCGGTTTCTAATTTGTTGTTTTGTGGTTTATGTTATGTTATCGAAACAAATGACGCAATAGCGTTTAACTTCTGAAATACGTTAAGATGGGTACTGACTAGCGTTACGGACCGTAATGTAACGTTACACAGCGAGCATTCGTGCAGACAGTACGAAGAAAGAACGAGCGAAACGGATTTTAGCACACGGTGTAACGTATCATGCTCGCTGCGGATGGTACATTACGGCCTATGGTAAAGGTCCGCACCCAGATTTAGGTTAGCATTATGTTTGCGTCCATTGGTTGCAAGTCTCGGTCATGTGGGAGATGCAATGCGAATTCCTCGAAGTATGACGTGCGAACTAACGGTTTAAAATAAAATAAATTCACCGACCATCCTATCGCACCAGCTAACGGCGTGCAATGGTCAATTAATGATACGCCGTCTGTCATTCTAACACGTAGGAAACAAATTTGACTCTGAATAAAAGAAGTTATTTAATTTTGGAAATGTTTGTTTTATTGAGTACTAGAAGACCCGCTCCGGCTTCGGATAGGTGAAAAGCTGATGTATTAATACTTCACTCTAATAAAAATAACCGCATCGAAATCCGTTGCGTAGTTTTAAAGATATTATAAAGATAAGCATACAGGGATAGACATCCAGCGGGAAGCGACTTTGGACTTTGTTGATGTGATTGGCCGCAAATAAGTGCCTGCCTTTTTGCACAACTTCCAGAGCGATACCTGATGATTGTCAATGCACCATATATAAAGGTCCTATACGTGATGATTATAAAGCCGGTTTTTAGTAGGTACAATTATATTGAGACATAGAGAGAGAGCATAGTCGGATAGACGCATTTGGTAGGATTAACATAATCTAAACCGAACGTAATGTTACATGATGACTTCTGATGAATGTTTCTGACATTCAACATAGCACGGAAGAGTTAATGTAATGTTATGTGATATCTCGCATAGGAATTTTAATGTAGGTACCTAGCTTCTGTTTAGCGAATTGAGTTCAGTATCTATACCGTGTCCATTTTGAATGAAGCATTAAACGTATACAAACCGCCCATACTTAACCTAAAATTCACTTTGTTGGCGCATCCGTTTATACGTAATTTACATTACTTGTCGATTTTAGATCCTCCCTTCAATAAAAATTGTCTACATACAATTATATCTGAAACTCGACGCCAAGCAAGTGAGTTTTTGTTATTTGTATCGCGGTTTTTTTAACTAACATGCTCCATGCTGGATGGATACGGCATAGTTTCAAATTTGTTCTGCACCTAGTAGTAAACTAGGTAGGTAGGTAGGTAGAGATAAACCATTCTAAAAATGTACGCCGATTGTATGACGTTTAGTGTAAAGGGGGTGCATTTCCTTTCCTTCCTTTCCTTTCTTCTTTTAATGGCGCGTCTACGTATGGATTGACATAATTTTGCCAATGTCCGTTATATTCGAGTAAAATAAAAATAAAAGCAACGTTGTTCGGTACTAAAGATAGTTAAAGGAAGTGAATTCTTCAATAAAATGTTAATCAAAAAGATATAAGCGTGGTGCATTTTTGGAATGGTTTATCTCTACGTACATATTAAAGGTGTCAATTCAGATGTTCGCAAATCAATACTAAACGTCTATGTACAAATGACAGTCCTTTTCATTTCGAAATTAAGGAGAGGGACGGGACGGGAACCTTTTTAGTCCTATCAAACAAATTACACGTTGCGGCGTCCAACAAGCCGTTCATCTTGTGAAAACACATATGTAGTTATTAAGATCTGTTATGTACTTTTAAGCCAAGACGTGATTTTCACATAGGATGTTTTTTAAATCAATAAATTACATAGTTATGTTTTGGTAATATCTGACACCAATCATTGAATTAGATTTGATGATTATGATTTCAAAAAGGAAGAATACAAACTAAGTCACGTTTGATGTATATTTTTATTGTATAACTTACATCTACGACGAATTTACAAAAATACAAAATATCTAAGTAGGTACCTTACTATAATTTTAGGCACAACTGAATTTACCTAATTGTAAATTAGGCCTTGAGATTTATATATTATCTTGTGAATTATCACCTAATGAGTTTGGCCTTATTACTAACTGATTGTTTAATAAGTGAGTAGAGTAATATTAAATCCAAAGTCTAAATAGTTTTGATTAATGTGATGTTAATAAATTACTTCTACTTAAGTTTATCACCTAGTAAGCACAAAACAAAACTACCAAAAATCATAGTTATACAATTATATTTACAAGCTTAAATTATAAGTACATAATTATATTGAAGTACAACGCTATTAAAAATCATAGCCTAATATTCTGTACAAATTTAAATAACAGAAATTAACACAAGCCTTGAACCAAAACATTGATTCTACCTATGTAGGTAGGTATTTATAATAAATTATGAATGAAATTTTAAGTTCTTGAGAAAAATCGAGTAGGTTTATAATACTGAGAAAAATCTTAATTTGATATGAACAAAACATTTTGTACCAAAACTAATGATGGTGAAATCTTAGGAACTTTCCTTGCGTCTCCAATCAACATTCCTACCTAACTAGAAGCATTTCAACGAAGAATCTCAGAACCGCATGTAAAAACAAATTTTATCCTGTTTTGTTTAGTGGCGGGCCAACCCCGTTACTCACCACAAAGACGTAAGCACAATGCTGATACACCCACACAGAAAACCTACGCTACTTCCCACTGTTGCTTTCTCTACAGTTTATACAACAGAACTGTACCTTCACACAACATAATAAAAATTGCTAAGACGTGTGTTTTATTAATTAACTTAGCTGAGCGCCATGGGGCAATGGCAAAGATTCAACTCAACTTAGAACGTCAACATGAGCAACAGAGGCGTAGATTTACTCTAACATCTCGGCTCAGAGATGTTAGAGTAAACCTACGCATACTCTCGACGTAGTAGGTAAGACTATTCATATAATCATACATTATTTGTTTTTTAATGTAGGCACAAATAGGTTTAGCTATAATAAATCAAACCTATGAAAAATGTATGCAGTTAGGACGCTACCATCGCTATACAGTTTTATCATAATGAGTAATACGGGACTCTACATAATCTACTGACGTTATTGGAAGTCGTCAGCAGTCTTCAAATAACAAGCTCTTAAAAAGACGTCGTAACTAAATATCCTCAACATAGGCAGGGCACACATCAATATTTACAACGATGACTCAAACAGGACAAGATTGTGTCCTTATAAATGGCTATGTTTATTTTTGATAGAGCTAATGGTAGAGATGTTCAAATCTATATATTAAACTTCAAAGCCGTTAACCCAATTAATATAACAGTCGTTAAAAAAATCGTGAAGTTGGCTGAGACTTTTGATAATTTGGTTATCAGAAATGTTTTAGTAAACAACTTTCCTTGCGTTAGTTTATCGCTAATCAGTTCCAGGAAACGATATTTGAGAGAAACACACGATATTTCTTCTTAAAACTAACGAGTGCCTAAACAGTGGTTCTGTTACAATAATAATTATCGTTTACAACACTACGGTCTACGTCAGAGCAAGTATTACAACCAGCGATTAGAGATTGCAAATCAAACAAACACTACAATGACTCAACCATTACATCTCAGTCATACATCTTAAATATCACAGTAATTACCTACATAATACACTAATGAGAGTACAATAAAACCCTTGTTTAGACAGTGACACACTATCGTACGAGTATCTTGGATCTACGAGATATTCTACTGTACAATTAGTCTAGTGAGTTTCTGATAGAGATGTATTAGACAGTGTCGGTCTACATTCCGTCTAAACAAGGCCTAATGCTTACGTAATCTACGGCTTACAGTTTGCGACAAGCACCGGACGAGTGCAATTTCTTCATTCGTGGCGTTGATCACAGGCAGTGGAATGGGTAACGAGAGAAGCGATCCGGACCATCGGATCCGTTCGGTACCTTTGTGTGTTTTGGTCCTTTTCGTGACTCCAGCTGGCGTGGCAGCTCGGTGATTCAGCAGGTAGCACCTATGGGGAAATAAAATTTAATGTGAGAAGAGCATAGCAGTGAGTCAGTTATAGTGACTCAATCTTAGCGGTCACAATCGAATGTCAAGCTCACACATTTGTATGCGTTTGCTATGACGAATGTTTACTATAGGTAATATTATATGGGATTTTCATAGAAAAACATTAATTAAGAGACAGGAAAAGAACAGGCGTTACCTTCCTATAAGTTATACCTAATTGAAATAAATACGTGCCAACAACAAATTTGCCCAAGTGCTACGAGCAAATAGCAAATGTTGCAAACTGTTAGGCAAGTGCTGTATAAAATATGATAGGTCGCAAATAATCGCAATCTCAGTTTGCAAGATCGTTTATTAAGGGAGATACTGAGGTGCTATAAGCTACATGGCCTATAAGCCTACGATAAAGGCTTACCTACTCATCTGGACGCCCACGGGCGTCGAGACCGGTCGTGGTCGGACTATTATAAATTCTCGCAAGAGCTGGTTCAACAAGCATAATGAGGACCGCCGCTTTTTTATAAGAGAAAATAAGAATCATCGTGTTTGTCTACGTAGACTGACACAGCGATGTTCTGTCCGGTACGGGTACGATAAACATTCTGCCAACCCTAAAAAAAACCTCGGAGTAACGAGTAACGAGAGAGTAACTGAGTACCTAACTACCTACTCCATATTTTGATTTGTTCAATCCCGTGTAAAGCCCAGTGTTTTTCCTGTTGTCCGTGTTTAATTCTACAAACTAAGTAGATACCTAGGTTTAATCATGTTTCGACCACAAATACTCATTAGGTACCTACCTACCTGTTTTATAATATAAACAAGATATTTCCCCAAGAAATAACTTGGCACTTCTAAACGCACAATAAGTTTATCTTTTTGTTATCCAATTGATTTGCTTACACAAAGCAATGACTCTACGAACAACTGCAGGCCAGTAAGGACAATAGGCTGTTTGATTATGAATTATTATTATCCACCAACAATAGATTTAACACTACAATACACGAGTACCTACCTACCTACCTAGGAATAGAAGCTGGTCAAGATTAGGTACGGCATAACTATAGTATGGTAAACGTGACATAACTAAATAAGCAAGGTGCCATTAGGTTAGGGAAAGGAAGTCAATAATTAAATGACGCATTTATTTTATTTACAGAGAACCTAGGTACTGAGATAACGAGTGTTACATTACTCTGAAAATAAATATTATTCTTGGTGCTTCAGTTTAAAGTTTACTTCGTTAAATAAATTTAATCCTGTGGCTTTATTTCGTTCCTTTGTGCCATTAACAGACACGCCTTTCACTATCGCCTTATAATTAAGTAAAAGCTACTAAACTAAGCTAGACAAACACAGTATGTTTGTCTGAACAGTAAAAGCTTTCGTACAAGTTGAATTTAAACTAGCAGCTTAGCATTTTACGATCTGCTCAATAAAATATAACCCAGCAATAAAACCTATAGAAAAATCATAAATTCATAAATGGAGAAAGCATCCTTATTGGTCCATCCGCATCGTTATAGCCCGGGACACAGATGATTTGATAGTAGAGACGGGACAAGCAAGTCCTTATACGACGGGTAGGGTCCTGACCTCTTATCTCTGGAGTGGTATCATATGCCCACTGCACGCGTAAAATGACCGGCTTTCATACTTTGGTCATCAAGACATTGCGATGTGAACTCTTTACTCTTTTTCTTTGTCTAAAATTGTTAGGTAGAGATAATCCCATCATGGCCATAGGCCTCCCCTAAAGAGCGCCCTGTCCTCAGCTTGACACATCCAGCATCTGCTAGCAGTCTTTTAATCTAGAGATAAACCCACACAATGAGTAAGTAGCTAAGTAGGTACTTAGTTTTTTTAACTTTTACTTCGCAATACAGATTTCTAAAAAATGAAACCAAAAGAAGCGCATAGCCTAGATTTCGAATGACTGTTCATTTCCTCGAAGCAAGAAGCTACAGTCTACACAAAGTACCGTTAATTTTGTGGTCGATTCGACCGAACGTCAATAAACTCGTTTCTGATAATTAACGCTAATTAGGGCGTATGAATGAACATCAAAAAAATACCTATTACGATATCGTATTTTAGTTAGTAGTACATAAAGGCTGGACGAAATAGAGGAGAAATCCCTTATGTAAATATGCCAAATAAGTGTGTAAGATTATATCTAGTGGCCTATGTTGGTATTAACACTGATTATCTTAATCGAATGTGGTCTGTCGCCCACTTCCGATTCGTGACACAATCAAAAACGGAATTTATAGGGCTAAACACAGTCTAGTTTACCGAAACAATCCTGTATTTGAACCAGCCATCCAAAGAGGAAAAGGAAAGTATTTGGAAAGCAGGAAATAACTTAATCATGGGAGAAATTGAGAACCTCATGTACTAGGTAGTTTAATTAAAAATGGGCATGAAGTGGGCGAATTCCAAGATTTCGTTTAGGAAACACAACTGCGGATATAGAAATGTTGCACAAAAGAGTTGCCACTTTCGTTATGCACGTTTTACCAGATCATCTTTTTGAGCTGCAGTTAGATCTCCTTGAATTTTGTGGTCGAGTCACGTTTACGAGTTACCTACGCTAACATGTTTGTGCTAAGTAACAGTAGGTAACATAATATGACTCATTGGACAAAACCTTTGTGCAAGTGTTAACATACGTAGTACTTATGCTAAAATAAATTGATTTGGCAAATATTTAACCACTTACTGAATGGTGTAAGTAAAGAAAAATATCTTTTTGGAGATGACGGCAGTATTCAGTTTGCTTATTACCTTCTCGTACATCGATAGTTCAAATACCTGGTAGGTGTAGTTGAGCGGTTTTTATTTCCACCAGCTGGCACGATACAAACATAAAGCAAAGATAATATGAAGCCGTGCACTACAGTAGAAAAACGACTAAAATTGCGGAGGCTAGAGCTATTTATTTATTTATGTTACTAGCTCGCGGCTTCGCATGGCTTTTTCGGTAGATATAAAAGTTTGTAATATTATAAATATTTCGACAGGATACCGTCTACATCCCTGCAAAAGTACATTAAAATATGTTCAGTCGTGAAAAAGTTACAGAAGGTCAGACAGAACTACTTTCATTTAAAATAATATTACGAACCAAATATGTACATACAATCTCATAACATCATCCGTTGGTAGTCGGTTAAAAATAAATGCAACGGCAAAACATCTACAGGAAAACCATTGAATATTGTGATTTGTGCCATATTTATTCGAGTGTTATGATTAATATTAAAAACAGTGGATGTGGTTATTGTGTTATTGTACAAGGCAATTTACATTAACATTTTATTTGGTCATTGTGTCTACGCAACAGGAAGGCCATGGCAATTGTAATGGCCTTCATCCCGGTTCCGATGAGGTCTTTGTGATTATATGCAAGAATACAGGATTGTGGGTTCACCCTGACCTGATATGTTTGTATTTATAGCAATGGATTAATAAATTTTTTTATTAAAAAATTAAAAAATTAATAAACACAAATACAGTAATTAACAGATACAGTACGTAATGCTAATAGGGAGGAAGCAATACACCGTTTATTTTATCTCTATAAAGAGCCTTCTACGTACGTAGCACCAAACGAACTCTACATAAACCACCCTGAACTGATTTAAGCATAGACATACAATTTCCACAACGTTCAATAATTCTATGGATTTCAGTGTGAAACAAAGATGATGATATCGGTAAATTTTATTATTTTTCTATGATGATTAGCATTCATAGTTCAATTCCTTTGTGGAGTCAAATTATTCTCTTTTAAAACAGTCTCTACCACGGATCTCTGTCCATACTCTACCTACCAGGCTTACTAAAATAGAGTCAAAAAACCAAAAGGAATTTAAACTTTGTCGGATCACATGCGATACTCTGCTGAATTTTTTGGATTAGTCATTCACATAAATAAGTTTGAAGAAGCTGCCTAGAGTAGGTAAGTACCGCCATTAATTTTTTGTGCTTCGAAAGCGTTTTTACCCTTCACTGATGAAGATTACAGGCTCATTCGAAACGGCAATAAATCAAAACACAGTTTTAAAACTAGATTGTGTTTATAAGTACCGTTGAGTTCGATAAGGAATGTGCTCGACCTCTCAAATGTAGCCATTTGTCAAATTGAAGCACTTAGCGAAATTAGGATGGAGTTCGATAGTCGTAAGAGGAAATAATGTGGTTGACTCACTCACGGACCGGTTTGTGGAAACATGAATACTCATCGACTTTTTTGCATTAATAACGATCACACATAAAAAAATGCAGATACAATAGAACTACAAATAGTGTTCCGTTGTATGTTCTATCAATATTCAATAGCCAGAAGAAATAAAGTGTGTAAATAACAACCCTACTCCGAACTCTGGACTTTCAGTCATAGGTAGGTGTTACACACAACCATATCGGGTTCGAGGTAGTTTTTTAGGGTTCCGTACCCAAAGGGTAAAATGGAAAGGTATGTAAGAACAGTTAGACTTAGTTATGCAAAGATTGTATTAGTTGATAAGCGATAAACTTGCTAGTGGTTTCTTTTTCACTTCTTCCGCTAATGGACAAAAAATTGAAGTCAATTAGAGTCAATTGCACCTTATTTCTTATTTGTAGTGTAAAACCAAGTCTGTCACATTTCGATGCCTTCGTCGCCACTAGAAGCCCTGCCTTGACATGCCGCAGGTCGCCTTGTAGGGCATTCGCACCACCACATAATACCATACTGTTGTGTTAATTGAATAACCCTAATTAACCGCGCCGCTGACATTTAGCTCGTTTAGGCGAGTTTTTGTAATACTTGTGTAAGGAATTTCAGATATTTTGATTAATTGAAAACGCAATCTAGGCCCCACCGTCCTAGATTTATCTTGTTGGGTTACTCGATGACAATATTTTATTCGTATTTATTTCCTATTCCAAGTACCTACCTACTACCATTCGAGGTCTTTTATGCTTTATGCATGCATAGTTCTTGAGCGATAAGACCGCCAATGTTGCCGTTGGTCTTTTAGTTGTTTTGTAGTTAATTATTTCCATTTAAAATACCTATGTATGATATTATGTATTCGTTTATTCTTTTTTTTACGTACATGCGTTTTAGGAACCTACTGACTCATTTTGATTATAAATGATTTTTTATTAATAATGTAGTGGGACAGACAATAGCGGGGAAAACCTTCGCCCCACTGCTGGGCGGGTTTCTTTTCCTTTCCCACTATCTCACACTCGCCACGTTCCATCAAGTTGAAAATGCAAGTACATATTTGACGAGAGTAGATATTACCGTGTTACACATAATCAATTTAACATATTGTTTCCATATCTCTGGGAAAACCAAGTCTTGTTTTCTAATTTTTCGCTCAGTCAAGAAAAATAGTGAAAAATGATGTCATGACATCACCATTAATAAAAGTAATATGCACATACATACTTTTTTCGAAGAACACAATGAACCAATTGCCAATAGATACGTTATTATATGACAATTCTATAGCAAGATACGGTATACGCTAGTCTAAAATTATTATAAAAAAATGTAGGTATGTTTAATATACGTAGGTACCTACATTTTTTTTATATTTATAAAAAATACATTTTTTCTTTAGCCTACTTACTCTACCAACACCGAAACGTAGGCTAGATGAGCTACTTGCATTATAATTTATTATTTATTTTTTCTGTCTACAGTTACTCGTCGTTCAATTGTAAATACTAGCTCTAATATACCTCTATATTTTCTAACTTACGCGATCTGAGCACATTATTATTAGAACTTGATTTATTCTTTATTTATTCTTTATTTCTATAATTTGATTGGAATCTTTTGCAATAAAGATTAATAGAACTATTTAACAGGTATTTTGTCACGTTTAATAAAAAAAATCCCGACTAGGCTTATACTATCACTATCACCTACACTGGCTACACCCATTACTTGACAAAGGCACTTGCCATCGTGGTTGTCTGGTAGAAATCACCCTTGAACGATGAGATCGCCACTTGTCACTTAGTTTTTAAGCTGAGTGCAATTATTTATTTGGATAAGTATGCAATAGACAATTTTCTATCTATCTATCTATCTTGGCTAGACACATTTCAGGCTGAAATGGCTGCAAACAGAGCAGCTAACTGCCATATCCGTTTCATAATGCAATGATAAAGGGGGATCGCCGCGAGACGTGTTAACGGTCACCGACCTCGTGGAGGTCAATATTTTGTGCTCCTTTCACAATAAGAAAACAAAACTATATGAGTTATAGTGTAATGCCTTGAAATGTGCAAACCGTAAGGTATGCTTGGGATTTTCGAAGTGTACACAATGAGCGTGATTTATTTATTTCATTAATATATTAATATCATTAGGATCAGGTTTTTACTAAGGCGATGTTATATCTGCTTAACTTATTAATTGGGCCTAAATGGTCTAATGCACATATAACGCTTACAAGATATTACTTAAATTCTATATATTGTTAAAATGATGTGAAGTGATGATAATGCAATATTTTGCTTTTTTCATCATTATCAGCCTTCTAGACTGCCTGTGAACTATTTGTCAATTGCTCCCCTTCCATTACAAATCGACAACAATAAAGTTTAACTTTTGTGCACGCATAAAAAAATCTAATATAGACTGGTATCACCCAAAGCTGGTTTTTGCTTTTGCCAGCCTTTTTCTGTCTTCTGCTTCCACATGCTTTCACAATTTAATCGAATTCCAAATATGTTTTGCTCCCTCTTTTTTAAGAATTCGAAAAAAGGCGGAGGTTCTATGTTCGGATGTAGATGAGTATGTTAAGTATTTTCGCCGGTTTCTCCGCCCATTATGGACTGATATATTGATATTCTTATTCGCTATTTTATAGAGAATGATCTTGAGGTGGTGCGGATTACGTAAAATTGTAACATTGACATATCTTCACTTCAGATTGTTTATGTGTGTATTGCCCAGCATAATGTATTATATCTATACTAGCTTTTCCCCTTGGGTTCATACGCCTGTATAATAAGGAGCATATTATTTGAGTTTTCTGAGTACCACTTTACTTTCGTGTCAGTGTTATTTTGAAATACAATTTTTTTCAAAAACTTTTTCGGAGTGTAAATTTATTGTATATGCGGAAATAGAGCATTTTTGAGTTAGAGTAAGGCTATGTTTTATCATTTTTCCAAATTTCATCTTGATCTGTGTTCGTAGTTTTAGAGATCTTACGGTAACAAAATTCAAATTTCACAATCTTTCGACTTTTTAATACTAGTAGAAATATTACATATTATTCTTATCGGAATGTCTCGTAATATATAAATTAAATTTGCCCTCTATTTATTTAATGCAATATCAAAACATTGAACGTGCCAATTCGATCGCTGACAGTTGTTCTTATCACAAACAAAGCGTTGTGGTGAGTAACTACTGGTAGCCTAATAGATTTATTGTGGGAATTAATCATACATCGATAGGCTGGTAGGAAATGGTTATTGAGGAATTCATTAGCATAGGTATTCCGCATTCGTATGCTCAAAGTGTAGGGATTGAAGGCTTTGATGATAAGATCTCAGTCGAGAATAAAATGGAAATTAAAAGAAACATCAGCGCTTAGTATTTCTAGTAGATAAGGAACCTAACTCTTTTGCTACAAATGCCTAAGAAATTCCTACAAAATTAAATACAAATTGATGAGTGAATTCTAAAAAAAACAACTGATTGTACTTCTAATTTGAAGGCCTACCTGCAATGCAATATTCAAAATAGAGACGAGAGAAAACGCTCAAGGCAGAGCTGGATTTTTCATGCCGAATATGTCAATGTTTACCAAATGTAGAGCGGCGGCCGTCACTTACTTAAGAGTTAGTTAACCACATTTGCAGAACTAACTAGCATGTTCAGAGTCAAACTCATACCTACGTGAGATTTTGCACGTACCAGTGGCACAATAACTACTGACAAATGAAACTACCGGCCATTAGATCTGTCTGTGACGCCTTGTACCTAACCTACCATGCTGTAGGTATGAAACATTTTATCAATTATGTGTTGACCTTTGACTTGTCGGTTTTGGCTACAAGTTCATTTCAGTAATACCTACTTAAATGTGACGACTAAAATGACGACCTCTGTGGTGCAGCGGGCGCCAAAGGTCCACCCGCGACGCAGGAACAACCTCCCGCGGGTTCGATTCCCGCTCCGTGGACAAATAAGTATTTGTATAATCTGCAGATATTTGTGCACGGCGTTCTGGATGTTTTCTATGTATAATAAAAATATTTATCTATGCAGTGTCTTGTATTAAGTACCTATATCAGTTATCTAGTCCACATAACACAAGCTCTGCTTAACTTGGGGCTAGATAACGCTGTGTGAATTTTCCACCACTTAGCACTATTTAAATACATAATTATTTAGTATAGCAGTGTAGGTAATAGTCCTTTCAATTTGATTCATCAACACAAAACCCGATCTCTTCTTAACGTCAGTACTAGACTTTTTATCTCGTGATCGTAATTAATAAACGGAAAAACTCAGCCTCAGTATTCCTAATGCTACTCGTATTTGGTGCTTCCGATGATAAAATGCAGGTTATTATGGAGAATCGATACAAAACTAGTCTTTTACAAAATAATAACGGTTATAATCTCGTTCAAAAAACCAGTTAAGCACGCGTTCCAAATGGTTAAAACTATCTCGATGTGATAGAAGAATGCATTAGCATCTTTTTATGATAACTAAGTAGTGTCGTAGACCATGTTCGATGCCGTCGTCTTTTGTATTTTTATCAATGGATAGGTTATGTGAATGAACCGTGGGTGATAAACATGTTTTTTTATGTGGAATCTATAGGTAACATTATTTTATTATATTTTTTTCATGTTTCAACACCATCAATCAATAAGAAAGTAGAACGGTCAAAACAATTTAAAAGTAATAAAAACCCCATGGCTGTTAATTTACGGTTGACTTAGATTTTCATAGGCCATTAAAGTTTTATTGTTCCATCGTTATCGTTAGTGCCGATGGTTTCATGGCGGCCACGTGTTTTCCAATTATTTCTTGTATTAAATTGTAAAATTTATGTTAATACTTGTAAAACATACCAGAAGGTACTCAGTGCTATTGGATCCGGGGCAAGACAAAAGTGAGAGACGTGGTAAACACCACAGAATAGAATAGACCTTTACCTAGTACACTACACACATAGGGACACACAACAAGGAGGGAAAGTAAAATACAAAACAAATAAAGTAACATTGACCACATCAATAAAAACTGAATAAAAATAGTACTATGACTAGACATAAAAAATAAATTGCTCTACGAGACAGTCTGAGGAAACAAAATTGGTCTTTCCCTAGTGCGCGGCTAAATAGGTCAAGTCGGCACCAAAGAAGTGGACTTGGGCAGGACACATTGCCCGAATGGATGCGTCACGTTGGACCAGAAGAGTCGTGGAATGGAGACCCAGAGCCGACACCCGAGGACAAAGCCAATCACCGAATCGCTGGGTGGACGACATACATCAGACGACACGGAGGAAATGACTGGATGCGACGGGCTCAACATCGAAAGGAGTGGAAACGAAGCGAAGAGGTCTATATCCAAGATTGGATCAAGAAAAAGCCGCCATGATAATGATGATGATGACTGAGGGCGAAACATACGCCTTTCTACCAAGTTACACCTTGGTTAGTGACATAGGTAGGTCCGAAGCAACAAGCAATGATGATAGTTTGAAAAAGCCTGTTAAAGTTTCATCTTGTAACGTGCAAAATTAATAAATCATTTCAGAATGTACCATACCTATGCAGCAGGTACGCACCGAATAATATTTACTAAGCAAAGTTTTCAAGATAAGGTTTGATCAAATGATCTATTAGGTATCATACACATACATAGCCTACAAAGATATCAACTTATTTCGCAAATTTATAGCTAGTACAACAATCTATGCAGACCTTTGCAAGCAACAAGTGAACGGTTATCACAAGGTTGGCGATGGAGGTAGGTACTCGTAAATGCATCGCCTTGCCGAAACAAGTCAATCGAGACCCGAGTCTTGATAATGATACCAAGAAGTTTCTGTTAGTATTGGAGTGTATTTTTGGATGGGTCTGTAGGTACCTTAACCGGTGTACATGGAGGAAAATCATCTTATAAGACTATCTATATTTTTTAGAGACATTTTCCTCATTCCAGGATGCGTCAAAGATCGTTTCAGAATACACTGACCTAAGAAATGAAATAAAATCCCAAAAATTTTCTGGGGAGAAGGCGGGATTTGAATCCGCCTCCTCTAAGGATGGTTCTTGTCAATGCGAAATATACCTCTGAAGCTAAACATGCATTGTTTTTCAAGAAATGCGTCAACAATAACAAAATAACAACAACCATCTAGATTATTATCGATTTTTGATATTTTTCGTTTCCAAGTGCTAAGGCGTTTTAGAACTCACGAAGAAATTTAGGATACCTTCCAACTATAAATTGATCTATTTCTGTTCAGTTTGAAGAGGTTCATATTAAAAAATTATAATGTCAATGAGGTTTTTTCGAAACCTTACTGAAATGATGGAGTATTCCCAGAACACCCACAAAGAAGTGGTGTCTATTATTATAGTGATGAGGTTTTAACTTTTTCAATTCGATCTTGAATTTGATATAGGAAAGTTTTTTTTTGCGGAAAATAGTTTCGGCTCATGAAATAAAAATGGCGTTGACCCTGCAAAGTCCGCGCTTACTCCTACATATCATCCCGATGATCATCAACATCCTATTCCTCCACGAAAAATACTTACCTTACTTAAAGGAAATCCTGTATACAGATTTTTAATTCATTGGAGACAAACGTGTTTTTACATTTAGTTTGAGATGTGATTTACATAAAATTACGACTGTGCGTCATTACGATATTCGCAATGACGGGCAAAGCCTGCATTTCACTTAATGTCACCCTAAGGTACCCTAAAAAAGGGTTATTTTTACAACACGCCGCCATATTCAAATTTGCTATACATTTTTTATATGAACATCTATAAAATGAACAAAAATACCCAAAGTTTACAGTTGGAAGGTGTCCTAAATATTGACTATTGGTTAACCTTGCATCAGTTGCAGCCATAAACGGTTTGCTTTAGCCATTAGTGGTTGCATCGTCCGTGGGATCCGGAAGCTAGATAATTAAATGTTCAGTTTCGATGGTTATGGTTAAGCACCTAAGCCAAACAGTTGTGCAATATTTAAACAGCAAAATACGTTACGAACTTCGTCATACAAAAAAAAAATGCTTGTACGTGGGACTCTATCTAAAGATTTTCTATTGATTTTTAAAGAAAAAAGTGTATTAGGTATTTATGTAAACAGGAAAGTGAGAATAAAATAGGTCGAAAACGATTACAAAACATACTTGTTAATGTACATAGAAACAAATTATGTAGAGTCGACTGTTCATTCAATGTTTCCTTCTTGTATTGGTGTTGTAAGTTACCTGATATGTGGATAAATTTGTGTTTTTTTTTTAATTTTACATACAAACAAATACGTATCTTACTTACCTATTTCATCATGTTTACCTATCTACCATATTATTATTATTATAGAAAAATTTAGTAGGTACCTATTATTTATATTTCTGCTCACATTAAAAAAAAAACCTTTGATAGCTCTTAGCCCTTAACGGGCCGGAGTCTGTTGTATAGGTAAAGCTACGGCCTGTCTTTCACAAGTTTCTATGTTTAATAATATCTTAAATTATATAACTTACCGATACTACCATTTCCCATAGGTAGGATTCTTAAACGAAGATGTAGGTGGTTTGTACAGCGGGTTCTCTCCCGTACAGTCCTCGGCGTCGATGTTGGCGTATTGTGGATCCGTCATGGGCAGAGGGGGAAGTGCGTTCATGTGCTTCCATAATAGGATGCCGCCGACTGTAGCGATGGCGGCGATAATACCAACGATACCGATTATTAGGGGCACTGGAAGAGAAAATATACGGTTAGGATGGCTTGAAAGTAGTGAGTCTGCGTCTTTGCAGGAGACGCGACAGGGAAATTGTTTAATATAACGGATTTAAATTGATTGTGCGGCGGCGTAATGCCGGGAACATACCAAGCGCGCGAGAGCAAGCCAAAACTAACGAACGAACGCGAACATACCAGCGTGTACGTCATTGAGAAAGTAAGCGAGCCCAAACGAGCCTTTGTTCACATTCTGCCGACCTCCGGCGGCTGTCGCTACGTCGGAGAAAAGTTGAACAAACGTACCGATCGTTGAATCCCACTCTATTGCATTCGCTTCTCTCGCTTGCTTGGTCTGAACCCACCCTAAGAATCAACTCCTTCAACTCATCCCGCGAATGGTGTAAGAGCCGGTTACGAAATCCACGGGCTGAGTTAGAAGGGAGCTGGCTGAAGAAGGGAGTTTTTTAAGTCTTTTTTATCTACAATCGCACGATTGAGCTGCTGTACCAAATCTTTAATAACTGCTCTTTTGTTGGGAGAGTAAACGAGGACTCAACGTTTCCCTAATTTCCGATTTCGACTGACCCTACAGTTTTGACGTGCCTCCCGCTTGCGACTTAGTTTTGTCGTAAGACAATCAAAACTACCAATTAAACTATTTCTAACTTCTCCAGCGATAAGCCAGGCGACAGGTGACGAAAGGATTATTATGTACTAAAAACCAAAGCTCAAATCCGATCCTAGATCTTTAATACAATTTTGACACACATCAAAGAATGATATAAATATAACATCTACCCATAGCAAACATTTTCAGTAAAAGAAATAATCGGCCAATCAGTTATAAATAAATATCAAGCTACCGAAAAAGGTGTGAATATGACGCTTAACTTGAACATTCAGTGCTATAATGATCATCTCATAAAACATAATATGTACGTAGTTACGACGAGGTCTATGTTATTGAACGTCTTACGCAGACACGACTGACGCAAAACACTGATATCTAGTAAGTAATTTCGAAGGTATAGAAACCATGAAATAAGAAGTTGAAGTTACAGGGTACAGGGAAAAGTCTTGTGCGTTCAAGCGTTCGTCATTGGGGTGTAAACTGTCGTGTGGGCATTGTAATATGTTGTTAATAGTGTTAAGGCCCATACACCAGCGAAAGTGGCGCCCCCAACTATTATATCTTATTATTACGTTGAACGCAGGAATTTTTAAAAATCCTACGTTCAGTTTGTGGTATCTATTATAAGCTATTTATTAATGCCTCTGTAATAGTTTCATTTTGTAAAGCTTAGGAAGAGATACGAAGTTGCGCTTTTTGGCCACCAAACTCTATTTTTGCATCTCCTCCTAAACTATATGAGATAAAATTATAAAAGAGGTATTAAAAAATAGCTTATAATAGATACCCTTTTTTATATATTGTCTCCTAAACTATATGAGATAAAATTATAAGAGTTATTAAAAAATAGCTTATAATAGATACCACAAACCGAACGTAGAATTTTAAAAATTTTAAAATAGATTTATTAACGACATTTAAATTTTTATTTTATAAACGCTTTAATAATGAAATTCAAAGAAAGATAAAAAACCACTTGGACTTATAGACGATTGATATGTCACGTGATACTTTTAAAGAAATATTTTTCCTGGCACTCATGAACTTTTGAAGTGAAGTGCGAGTTTAAAATTGAAATTTGATAGGTGAATATATATTGTACATCCACATCAAAGACAAATTTCAATGTCAGTGGACCTATAGCAGTTTGATATTTACCTATGTACTCAATTCTAAACCAGCTCTACTATAAATAAGTACGGTTACATATGGTTTAAAATATGTCACAGATAGATTTAGTGGCGAAGTGTAAGTAGGTCGGCTGCAGCTTAACGCACCCTGGGAGAGCCGAGCATGATACATGGCTCTGATGTGGACATCTTGACTAGATAATGCTGCTAAGTGCTTAGAGCAATTTCACACAGTGAAATATTATCTCTTACCAACATGATACAGCGTTTTAATGTGTACTGTGAAATTAACTGAAATATCTAATTGGATGTTGGTTAACTATCCATCCCACTTTTACTAACTATTACAAATTACAAGGTACCTTTAAACATTTTTTGTTTTTATTGGTAGAGAACAAATGTGCCACCGTCTTCGTGTTTGTTCTATCGAAACGTTTAAAAGTTTTTTTTCACATGGAAACTGATTAATGGCATAAATAGTATCTCGCAGATCGGGAGAAATTCAACGATTTTAGAGTTTTTCAATATTTTCTGCTTTCTGCGAATCTGTGTATATCAGATTCCCGCCGTATTAGAGTTTTAAAAAGAGAGTTTCTGTATACCCCTGTAGCTAGACTTGATCTAAACATAATTTCACATCGATCGGTTCTGTAGTTTTAACGTGAGGAGGTTAAAAATATCACTAACTTTCGCATGAATAACCCAAGTGTGATGTTATTATAGTAATAATATAGTAGAGATGGCACCGCCTACGTTAGTATACAGTTTCCTCTCATTCATTCAAAGTCACGTAAACCCGATTCATAATAACGTACACAATAGTTCACGCACGCCATTGGTTAATCATTGTTATTTATTTTAAAAAGTTTTCCTGTTCTATTGGTTCTTTAATGAAAACGAACATATTTTTTTCTGCCATATATACCTAACCTGGTTACCTGGTTGTAGATTTAGGCAGGAGAATTATATTATCACTATATTGGCAGAGAGCGAATTTAATTTCTCTCTATAACTAATATTAAAACTGCGTCTAGAACGTAGCCCGTAGGTAATAATTGCAAAGTAAAGTTTGTTGGCACAACAGTAATAAGTCCAACTGTTAAGTGTATACACAACTATCTAACAATAGTACCTAATTACAACGCAAACAAGATAAGGACTCTATTACTTCAATTCGAGGTCAGGAACGGAAACAATGATAATGCACCGATAAAAAGGCGCAAGCGGCAAGCTGCGGCCAAAACAACATGCTCCTTTGACAAGGATGGAAATATTACTTTCAAAAGGAAAAAAAGAGAGAGGTTATGATGGAGAGCATCTGTTGATTGCATATTTATACGATGAGATGTCAGAGATATTGGACAACTGGGTAAATATTGATACAGTTTTATATTCTTTAAACTGACTTGTGGACTCTATTCAGATGGTGTGAAGGAAGTTTTTTGTGTACTTGACTTTGAGAAGGAAAGGATTAAAGGTCATTGTCTAAAGTGACATGAGGGTGATACGTACACTATTAATACTATGGGTTTTTCGGTCAGCGTTTTGAATCATGCTAATGAGTTAAACAATTTGGAGGAGAAAATACAGTACCGACCTAACCCGTTTTACACATCGGTATTTCCACATTTTGTGCAGGATAAAATTCGAGGACTTACCTAGTATGAAAATGTTTTTGACAGATTGGATTTTTGGAGATAAGATGCTTTAAGATAATAAAATAAAAAGTCATAGGATAACTGAAGGTCCTAGTAAAAATCTTGACAACATTTCCAACTTAGCTGAGGATCTCAAATGAGCGCTTTATAGTATAGGTATATATTTTATATTTTATTTTCTTTTAGTTTATTATTAGTTTTAAATGTATAGGTAGGTTTTAAAATATTATCCGTATAATTTTCGTACTGCCTTGTATGTACACTTATCTATTCACACTAGTTTCATTGATTATCTGTATATTCCTAGGTTTGCTGTTAAAAACTCTTTTTGGGTTAAGCTCTCCTTTGTCCACCTTGTCTGTGTCCAGTATCTCTATGTATGACTTGTGTGCGCGCACACACAAGTATAAAGAAAATAAGAAAGAACGGACTTTTGCCAGAAAACCTTTTAAAACCTGTCTAAAACAATTTAGCATACAATAATGTATGCATATATAATGCATAAGTTTTGTACAGATGCTTTTCCGAGATTGCCCTACAAGACTCACCATTAGTGCCCGAAGTCGCGACGACCACCGAACCAGCAGTGTGGTTGTTGCAGTTGCTGTTGATCATCACAGAGTATCGGTCACCTTCGGCCATCATGGCGTAGTAATCGTAGTCGCAGTTTTCAATGATCTCATGGCAGTGGACCCATAGCTTTCTGTTGAAGTTAATTTGGTTGTAAAACTTGTTTTTTTTTAATTATTATTCTGTTGGACGGTGGAGCAAAGACTATTTCAATATTACCATAAAGTCTGAATTCGCCTTAAGGAACCCTAGGATCCATCCAAAACGTGTACAGGACCTACCAGGTTTACTATTTTTTATTCAGACCTATATCGCGATCCATCCAGCACCTCTGCTGCACAAACTTTCGCCTTATTTATATTAATAAAATCTCTAGCTTCAAAAAGTCTATATACATTGAATTCTTACCTTGTTTTTCCATAGAAATTTTCCATTTGAGTATTAGCCAGAGTCATATTCATAGAAACAAGTTCCATGTGCTTTTGTCCACAATGGCAGTCCCCCAGAGAGGCGTTCAGTAAGCAAGAATGGCAGTCAACGGTCTGCATGCAGATGTCGGAGCATTTCTCAGTGGGGTCGAAGTATTGGGAGCCTTCACGATCGTCGAAGCACTTGCACTCACGGCAGACGCATTTACCATTCCCAGAACATTCCAGCGGCTTTAACAAATTCATTTATTTGAGTTAGTATACAATAGTAGTAAAGAAAGGTAAGGAGATACTTTTTCCACAAGTGGACAAAAAATTGAGTGAAGAGAATAAAATACCAGCTTTTTATTAGTTAAAGTAATAAGTGCGTTTAAAAACTGAACTGTTTATGAACGGCTAAAATACCAAAGTAAAGCTTGACGCACACCTGGAAAGCACCGCTGCAGCACAGCACAAAATTTTTCATTATAATATGGGCTTTTTAATTATCAAAATTGAACTCACTGTTACATTTAGATGAATTTTATATTGACGGCGCCAGATGACAAAACTTATGAAAGCTATTTTGCCACTGTATAATGTATCTAAAGCTAACGACTTTAAACCCATAATTGAATGCACATTTTTATATGCGTGGCAGCGGTATGGGATTACTGAGTGCAGTTTAACTCACCATATCATCATTATGCTTGTCGTTCATACACTCTTCGATATATTCATCGATATCGCCCCGACGACAACTCTTCTCACATTTATCGCCAGTCCTGAGGAGAAGATTATAAATTTTAGACCCGTATAGCTATATATAGCTTGCTCAGTCATCGATCTATGCTTGAGTAAAGGCTTTCTACAGCATAAGGGTTACACAAGCAAAGATCTATGGCATCATCATCATCATCATCATCATCAGCCTATATTAGTCCCCTAATGAGCGTCATAGCGCCCTGTCTTCAGCTTGACGCATCCAGCATCTGCCTGCAGTCTTTCGCAGATCGTCATCCCACCTGGCCGGAGGGCGTCCTACACTACGTTTGCCGAGTCGCGGTCTCCACTCAAGAACTCGTTTACCCCAGCGGTTATCGGTTCTTCGCGAGATATGGCCGGCCCACTGCCACTTCAGTTTGCTAATTCTTTGAGCTATGTCGATAACTTTGGTTCTCTGTCGGATGTATTCGTTACGAATCCTATCCTTCAGAGAGACTCCGAGCATAGCTCTTTCCATAGCTCGCTGAGCGACTTTAAACTGGTGGACCAGCCCATGGCATAGCAAGCTCTAATAAGGTTACTATACCGTGTCCATTTTGAATGAGGCATAAACGTATACAAACCGCCCATACATAACCTAAAATTCACTTCGTTGGCGCGTCCTTTTATACGTAATTTACATTACTTGTCGATTTTAGATCCTCCCTTCAATAAAAATTGCTATAATTATATCTGAAACTCGATGCCAAGCAAGTGAGATTTTCTTATTTGTGTCGTATTTTGTATACTAACATGCTCCATTCAAAATGGATAAACCATAGGTTAGTAACTAGGATAACTTATGGTCTGTAGTGTTGTTTATTAAGGTCTTCACACACGGCAGCTGTAGTGTGTACATTACATCCCTTCATATTAATAACTAGCAGCGCCCCGCGGCTTCACACGCTTTGTTCCTATGGAAACGTCTAATGGCGATTTATATCCCATGGAAACTGATTTTAACTACTGTTGTACTTTCTCGACATGTAACTTGGTATTACCAATAAATAAATTGTATTGTATTTATGGGTAACAAGTAGCCTATATATTCGATTCCAGGATCAGAATTATCTGTATGCAAAATTTCAGCCCGATCCGTTCAATAGTTATGGCGTAAAGAGGTAACAAACATCTATCCATACATCCATCCAAGATTTCGCATTTATAATATTAGAGTGATAAGTGTGATAATGTCATTGGAATGATGGCACCCAAGTCCCATCACATCATCATCTGGTACCATACCACACTTTTACCGCTAAAGATATACATGTCGTGACGTGGATACTTTGCGTTTATTTTCATAACAGGATCAGCAGCGAAAGTGGATCTTGTTGGGTCATTAACTTTAAGGCGTAAATAATTGTTTTGTGTCCTAATTTATGGGTGATTAATGACTTTTTTGATATTGACATGGATATGTCATGTGGTTTGCAGACAGGCACAGTAAGTCGTCATTTCAAAAGAAATAAGGCTTATGTTTAAGGCTCTTGAAGTATATCTTCTAAATCGAGCATAGTCACACTAAAGTCATTTACAATGGGAGTAACTTATTTGTGTTTTGAGCTTGCAAAACAACTCACTCGATTTCTTCAGTTATTCTGTGATCATGGCGCATGAAATAGTGCCGAAATATTGGAAAGTTTAAAACTCATGGTATATATCCCGTTGTAAATGACTTTTGTATTGATGTAGTATATGTCACTTACCAGTCAGCTTCGCATGCGCATATCCCACAAGTCAAATCGCCATGATTGTTACAATATCCTGAACTTTTCTCAGTTTCATTCGTACATTTGCAGGAGCATGGAACATGATACTTGACAGTGGCTTCATCGGTAAAGCCATCGATTTTGATAACAATTTCGACGCTTTCGTGGAACGAGCAGAAGTCATATTCTGGCTTTGCGTATATGTCGACAGTGCAAGTTCTGGCATCGCACATGGAGTCTTTTATTTCGATGTTGATTTTCGGATCGAGAGTGGCTTCTTGATTTTTGAAATGGGTCGTGACCTGTGGCAAGAAAATTCATGTATTTAGATTGATTTAAATTTGGCAAACGATCCAATTTTTGTATAGAAGAAAAGGAAATCGATAAAACTAATAAACCTTACAATAGGAATTTCATTAAGGTCTATTCACTGTCTATCGAAAAAGACTTCTAAATAAATATCTATAAATAAATGTTTATGCTATTCTATTCTATTCTTCTAGTAAATAAAATAATAACTTTATTCTGCGGGGTCAAGTTAAATACTGTTGAAGAACAGTGTTCCAATTTTAGCGTGGGATGATTTCGCTCTGTGTCATCAAAAGTTAATGTGTCATGGTAGGTATATTCTGCTATAATCATCACTGTAATTACACTCTATGATGACATAATTACACACTATACTAAATATTGCCGTGATTGTCTTAAATAACGTTGGTTAAAACAACGTTAATAACATTCATGATACCGGTTTCGGTAACGATGTGGTCCTAAAGACCAGCTGTATGGTGTCGCTTATTTTTTATGAGAAATTCGCATCTGTCGATGAACTTCGATACGATGTATGATATTATATTCCGATGCAAGCTTCTTTGGATTTCAATCGCAGTTCTTGCAATTCAAATAATATCAATAAACGAAGAGAATATAATGATGACGCATGCCTAATGATGATGGGGCCTGGGGGGCTGCTTACTAACTCCTAGGCTTACCCCGTACAGCGGATATTATCCGTACGTTTTTTTACGATGATCATAATTCGCGTTCTGAATCGTAGTAACCTACGCGGTATTTTTTCCGCATGTACGGGCAGATTTATACAATTTACATTACGTTGCAGAGTCCTGCGGAAAAATCGGCGAGATTAGATTCTGCGCTTACCTACTAATTATTTGATGAGCCTTGTTTTTAGTAATAACAATAAAAAAATAACTTTTACGCTTATGCTTTTTCAAATAGGTATGCTTTGCCAGGATGCTCCGCGTGTAATCGTGTACCTTTCCTTTTTGCTAAATGGCGCTCAACGTGTCCTCATAAGAGATTCATCATTATCAACCAAGGTTCATCGGGTTACGAGAGTAAACATATTTCAACTTACATTCCTCAAACTAGAAGAGGCATAAGTGAGGGTCATCTTCTGAGCCTTGGGTTCGCGGAGGGACAGTGTCCTCTCAGCGTACATCGGCTGAAGAAGGTCGCCGTCCTTGTTTGTGATGATTTGATCCAACTGCTCGACGTCTTTGACTGGGCAGATGACGTTGTCCAAGTCTGTCTTTATGCAGTGCTGTTGAAAATAGAGAAAATACATTATATAGATTTATTTTATTCAGGATATTTTTACATTAAGGCTCGTAAATACCTATTGAAACGTGTCATCGTTTCAATAGGTATTTAAGATCCTTAATGTACTTGATCCTACCGAAGCTTTACAAAAATTACGAGTAGAATTGATCATCCAAAAATCTTAGAAGAAGCCATTGTTAGAAACTGTGCTACCATAGAAATATCACTTATGTTTGCAGCCTTTGTTATAACAAAGTTTCATAAAAGGGAGAAGGGTGTAAATATCAATGAGTCAATTATAAAATATTTTCTGATTATGGCGTGCCCTGTAATTCTCGGCTACTCTATATGGGGCGACGCCTGTGTCCACAATTATACAAATTGCAAAGTCAAATGATGCGGAGATCGGAACTGGTTAAGCACGAGTTGTGAACTTGTAAATCGATTCAATGGAAGTGACGGGCGTGAAATTATACTAACAGCTCTAACGTGACTCGGGTGATCGACTGCGAATGATGCTTTAGATTGTGGAACAAGTCCAGCACTTAAAATATTTCAATGACATTTTAAATCTATGATGGGAAACTTTCCCTTGACTAGTTTTTCATATAAACTTTTTATTTGCGTCTTTCTGGGACAGGAACAAATACATTTTATATTCTAAGTTCTTTTCAAATTTGTACCTCTAACAGCTGTCTTTCTGAGGGGATTTCTTTCTACACTGTGCAAACGGAGCGAGACTGCTGCAGTCACAATTTGTGCTAATGCGCTGAAGTTGTATTCTGGCCATTAGAATATCGGATGAATCTTATTTTCGGGATACAGTCAAAAAAGCTAGATGAATTTTGTCACCTAACACGCATTATTTTAATTACAATAGAATTAACAGAACTACTCGTAGTAAGCAGTAATGTTTAGATATTACTCAGACGGACAAACAGACTGTTCCATTAACAATAACTCGTTGTAGAAGCAGACAGACGCCGCGCCGCATAGTAGAGTACAGTCACAGACAATACATAAACATTGTTTTATCTAACTTTAGACATCAGTTGTACATTTTTAAGGCTCTCAATATATATATCTGAAGCGTCAATTGCATCATAAGAAATGTATAGATTTATTTATACAAAGTTTTGAATATACCTATCTTTATAAAATTCAAAAGTCTTGTGTTGACGACTGTATCCGTAAGTAATGGTGTAGTTAACTAGTTTTATACGGGCATGTCTTTAGCAACACAGATTATGTCTTTGCGCTGATTATAGCCTAAGGATTATGGCCCTTTCCGAAACACAATGTTGACTGGACTACCTAGACTCGAGAGTACCTAGCTAGGCATGTAATTTAGGTGTCCACTACACAAAAAACACATCTTTTTGTTATGAAACAGGCAGTTTTCTTTGTACTGGCAACTCTGTGGAATGCAGGCCTATGTGCATACCAGTTCTTTCTGTCGGCAGAATTTTATCCTTATTCTTGAATATAACAAATTATCTTGTTTTCCCTTATAAGGTATCTAAACACCAGCGCGCTTTTCTTTATTCCCATATTATATTACCTACATGTGGTACCGACAGCAACATCATTATATGTATAGTAAACTTGTTATACTGGATAAATAGTTGTAAATCCAGTAAATGAAGTGTGTTGTGTATGCTTGCGACTCATTAAGCTGATTGTATGATGATGAGCTTTGAATGATGCAGGATTGCGGAACGAGATGCAGGTTTGAGGTCAACTGTAGAGGTTAGTGGAAAGGACCAAGCACCGGACTGTTACTTACTGGACTAAGTCACACGACCTGGTCATCTCTACTGTAACATAGACTTAGACACAAGTCCCGGTCATCTCTACTGTAACTCAGAGGACTTTGTCACCCGACCTGGTCATCTCTACTGTAACATAGTTACAAGACCCTTTGAGATACAGAATGAAAAAAGAAAGAAAGCAAGCAAGAAAATAATTTCTTAATATGTACACAAACTCGCACAAAATAATACAACTGGCATTTAAAATAATAGTAATACAGCTTTCTTGTTTGTTTTAGCTGGCAGCAAATATTATTCTATAACGATGAGCCCTTGCAAAATTGACTGCAATTTGAGCGCGGAGCATGAAATATTCATTGCACATAATTACAATGCGAGATCAGGAAACAACACCCACGGGTCGGCTTCAGTGGATGAAGCCTACGTAAACCGGGATCGCACGACCTGGGGGGTTACTGCCAGACAATAAGTAGGTGCATTGACATTATGGGTACAGAGTACAGATAGCAAAATACTTAGAAACAATACCAATATTGACCAGACTGAAGTGTATTTGAATTATATGGAAAGAAGAAATAATCACATCACACTTATAAAAGCGAAAGTTTGGACGGTAGTTGTTACTTCTGCGGTATCGGGCAGATAATAATAATATAACGAACCAGGTTTTTTATATAGAGCAAAGGAAAAACCTAAATTAAAACAGAAAGGAAAACCTGGCATTACTCTTAAGAACAGAACGGATACCTTAGCTCCCATACAAACGTACTTCCCGCTTCATTTGGAAACTACGTTTCCGATCGTATTGAAATTTTGCATACATAATCGGATGACAAATAGCTATGTTTGTAGCGTTTTCGTTTTTTAAAAAACATTATGATATTTGAATGAGAGTGAAACTAATTTGCCATATTTTGACCACCAAATCGAGTCATTTTTAAGCCATTTTTTTTGCATGTTATACACCTTTATTCGAAAATCTGTCACACTGCAAACATCCTTAATATATTCAGCATTAGAAATAAACAAAAATATTTCTGAAATCAGTCGATTATTCAAAATGAATCGCAAAGTACGCAAAAATATAAAAAATTGAGAAATTCCTTCAAATTTCTGCAACCGCTCGCTCAAACGCGGGGTGCAATGCGACACAGGGAGCACTATTCCAAAATAAGGCGAATGCCGCGGAATGGCCAACACGATGCGATTCTACGTGAAACAACAACAAATTTACTCGGGCCGGCCGCTGAGATTTGGGAGGGGTTCGTAGCCTTCTTAAGCCCATATTATGAAAGCTTGCTCAGTCATCGATGTATGCATAAGTAACGCTTTTCAAGTGATTTAATATCACACACAGTCTACTAAGACCCGTAATACGGGTCTTAGTAGACTGTGAAAGGGTCAAATAATTACATCAACTTGCTAAGTGCACAACACTTGTTATTTGTACACGAGTAGTAAAATAAAACAAATTGTAACACCTACGCGCGTCTATTTTGTGTTACCCTAACAATGATGTTGAGTGCGAGTAATCTACCTCATGAAAGTATTAACTTAATGGATGCAGATTAGTGATTACATGTGGCCAATAATCGTCCAGTAAGGGTTAGGACTCATAAGTTGTGTAAAAGTTTTTTATTTTATTTATTTTTCAAATTTTAGGTACACTTATGGCTAGAACAAAATATGAAATATTAATATAAACACATGAAAATGACTATTTATGAAGTTTTTACTAGTAGCACAATTCATTCTAGGTTTATACAAACAAACTAACGCTATGATTTTTTTTTCTTTTTTTCTGAGCCTTTATATTATAAACCCAAAATAAATCAAATTAGAAATGAATTTACTAAGCAATTTTATATTAATCTTCGTCAAATAAGAAACCCTATCCATAATGTTAGTTGCTTAATAAATAAATAAATAAATAAAATAAATACAAAAATAAGTCTAAATAGACATTAATTTTACAATGAATTTGCATTAATTTCTTAATTATTTGTTCTTTTTATGTATTGATGGTGCAATAAAGATATATTCTATCTATCCTCTCTGCTATTTGGATTCTCTGTAAAATTTCCTACAAAATAGGTAGTAAATAATCTGAAGTTGTTTAAAAACATCGAATGAGGATTTGTGGAAAGTACGAGAACGCTATGCTTACAGTATATGTATATATATATACGTGTAAAAAAAATTAAACGAATTTTATGTATGTATGTGTTCACTGTATGTGTTTTATTTTATAGTTTATATAGTCTAATATTATAATAAAAATAAAAAAGAATACGTTACCGCTCATTTTTTCGTTTTAGAGGGTACCAAAGTCGAAAGTCGCCGCGAAGTGCGATTTTTTGCCGGTTTTTAATTTTGATTCGATCACTAAATAAAAAATTTCCTCTATGCCTTTATGGATTATTATTGTAGACTGACAACACATATGTCCTCTTTCAACATCCGGTGCGTGTACAGATTATGCGTACTTTTGACCGATTTTGTGAAGAAACAAAAAAATAAAACGAAATGCCCATGCGTGGTTCCGTGCCAGCCAGGCGTTAAAATCGAAAAACCCATGCGTGGCTCCGTGCCAGCAGAGAGGCTATCTATCAGACAAAGTCAGAGCAAACCAAGTGTATTGAGGTTAGCATCAACATCTGTGCGGCCAGTTAAGCCGGGACGTAAATAGTTAATTCGCTGCGGCATTTGAACTTGAAGACTTGATTCTTGACGCTTATATTCTGCGAAGATGATACAACCAATGATGGACACTGTTATAAGGTTTTTATTATAGTTCGTAAACCCGTGCACTCGGGGTAATTTCTAAGAAACGAGTGCGGATTGCGGGTTCAATTCCCGTCGAAGTTGAAACTAAAACCGGACTTCAAATTCCATAGTATTTATATTGTTTTTATGTTTTACCGGATAAATACTCTTTATGGGATCTCGCACCTCTATACATAAGCAAAACATATAAATTATGCAGTATAGAAACACTTTTTTTTTGTGCAAGGCCAAAGAATACCTAGAGCCTACTTTCCATTCCTAAATAGGTATAAAACGAACCTCATAAAATTATAACTAACAGCACTAAAAGTGCAATAAACTCTTTGTAAATGCATCAAATGTGGGTGTCTCGGTAATCTTACAGATGTCGACGATAGTTCTCGCCCTAATTTGATTGCCGCACTTGTCCCAGTCTATACCATCGAGGAGGAAAGAGACGAATATATAATAGATATGAAAGTTCTGAGGTAGATTTCGTGTGGGTGGTAAAATATACAGGCTAGAGAATGTCGTTTCCCTGTTGCGACATCCTTGGACAAGGTGGGAGAGCAGACACTGAAGGAAGTGACTTAGGTTGGACTTGACACACTGGACCTGACTAAGTACCCGTGTTAACTTATTTTTTTAACTAATATGGTTGTCTAGTAGAGAACGCTCTTGAGCGACTGGGCCGGTAGTTGTCGCTTAGTTTTTAAGTTGCCTTGTTGCAAATAATTTCTTTTCGATTTAAAGTGTGCAATGACGTTAAATTTTCTAAACTATTCTTACTTTAAAATTTCGGACATATTTTGCAAACTCTTTCGCTACTGTATGGAAAAGGATCACGAAGTGGTCCCTTACAAAAATATTCCCGAGAGATTAATATTTGTCCGGAAAAACTAAAAAAGTCGTGTAAGTACAATGAATTTGAAGTCGGCTCATAATTTTCTTTTTTTGATTTAGAAACTAATGATAACAAGTGTATTGCAATAATATAATTGTGTATTATGTGTGTGTGTGTATTTAATATTGTCAATTATCCTAGTATACATATAATACCTAAGTATATTACCAATATAATAAAATATATGAAATATGTACCTACTGAAATAATTAGGTGCTTGCCGCTTAACAGAATATGGTAATTGATTGGTATTGTAGGTTTATAGAAGCTATTTCTGTATATAGTATTTTAATTTCATTTATATTATGAAGGAATGTTTCCTTTATTTATTCGATGAGGTATCTACACCAGCCGTTGAATATTCAACTTAGTGAACAACACTAACATACATAAAGATAAGTCCTTAGTACCTAATATAATGCGAAATAAGTATTTTCATGAAAAAATATATTAAAAGTATACTCTATCACACTATAATAATATATAATAATATTATAAATACGAAAGTTTGTATGGATGTATGGATGGATGGATGGATGTTTGTTCTCCTCTTCACGCATGAAATTTTACTCACAGGTAATTCTAATCCCGGAATCAAACATAGGCTACTTTTTATCCCATAAATCAGTTCCCATGGGATAAAAACAGCGCATGCAAAGCCGCGGGGCGCAGCTAGTACTATATAAAGTTAAATTATAACAATGAAAAACTTTAAAAAACAACGGAGAGAGTAATAATGGGGACAAAATCAAATCACTGGAGGCACCTTTTTATTACCAGGTAAGAGCATCTACTAAGAACTAGTGCCTAGTGATGGGGTTCGAAGTGTTTGAACAGAGGCGAAACATATTTTCTTTAATATATAAAACAAAGAAAGTTATACAAGAAACATGTTAGAACTTGGAACTAGTATTCATAATTGTACCACAATAGTACAGTTGTTTTGTTACCGTGCAGGTAAGGTAGGTATCTTTTACCTCAGCGAATCAAAACAGATTTTTAAACCACGAGGAAAACGTTTTCAATTGCACGGAATGATAGTCGAATGACTGCATTCCAGATTTATATAAATCTTGTTAAAACCAGGGATTTACCAAGCTATATACCTACATTAAACAATAAATAAATAATGTTTGTATTTTGTTTATGAATTATTTTTATAAAGTGAGATCACCCGCATTGTTTCTCGGTAATCCCAAACCCTTAGTCATTTTAAAGCGAAAGATGAGGGACGTTTGAAATTGTAACTCAATATCCTATATAGGAGAAACAGTAATAGCGTAAAGAAAATTCTTAAGAATTGTCTTAAATTAACCACAATGCCTGTTTTTCCTAGTTGCGATTGTGCCAAAAAGCATGATTTATTTTATTTGCCGTTTTGGCGATATAGATGCTGAGATATTTATATGATTAACTAGGTAGCTTCTACCCGCGGCTTCGCATGGGTATTTTTGGTAAATTAAGTTTGTAGGTATTATTGTTAGGCTGTGTTTTACACGTACCTATGCCAGATTTCTTAATTCTTTGTTGCACCATATAATACAATAATAATACATTAATGTCCTTCCTTTGTGTTACTTCCAACTCTTACTTTATATTGTTTAAATCAGTGAGCCGCTACTAGTAGTAAATCAATCGTTTAAATTATGCAAAGATTATAACAAATTTTTACCAACCAGATTTATTTTACTTGTCTACCTATTATTATTTGTCCTAGGGGAATTTTGCTAATCTACTGAATTAAAATGAAGCGTCTCTACATAAATTTTATTACTCTGCACTAAAAAGTTCATTGCACCGTGCGTAAGTCTTCGCTAGTAAATAGGATGAAAACCGTCGCAGACTATGTAAACAAGTAGAAAAATCGATCGAGTCTCTGGCGGTACTCCAAACGACTTTGAGAGCATTGACACTGCGTTTATTGTGCGGACAACATATTGCTTGCTAGATTTAATTTAATTGATATTATTGTTCGGGCCTCCCCAGACAGGTACTTTAACATTTTTATTGCCCACGACGTACTTGTCCACATTGTCCACATCCAGCGCCCCATCAGGCAATGCGGCGGGCGGCGGCGACGGTTAGAATAGAACGGCAGGGTCGCGCCGCCGGCGCCGCCGCCTCGCGGCTGGGCAGTGAATGCGTTAAGCGCATCGCTCGCTAGTAACTCTGGTAAGTCGAGGCTAGGTCGAGGCGTGAGCTCTTTGTAGAGTCGAGGCATACAAATGAAAAGAGAATGAAAACGCGGTCGTCGGTCACGACTAGGAAAACCCCGCTTCGACTCCACGTCGATCCCGGAGAGCCTTCATCCGCTGCGTCGCCGTCTTGTCCCGGGTCTTTATTCACCTCGCCCGTGAGTGACGCGACTTAGTATAACAGCGCACTACTATTCATTTCCATAGGTAATTGATTTAATTTTGTTATAGGTTTTTCATGGACCCATTGTCAGAACTGAACAAAATTAAAATGGGACCACACGTACCAGCTTTCATATAAAAAAGAATCATAAAAATCGGAGGTAAAAAAAAATATACAATCAAATTGAGAACCTCCTTTTTTGACGTCGGTTAAAAAAGGCAGATGGTGCAGTGATCATGGAGGCATCGAGGCGTAATACGCCTCGATGCCTGCCTCACTTGGTCCAGTGAGCGACGCACCTTACACTCTTCACTCTACGGTAGCTGGTATTTTTACTCGTCTGTGGTTTCCTTTGTATCCTATATTAGCAAAGCACAACAGGATACAGCCAGCACGGATCAAAACCATTCTAAATCGAGCCGCAGTTGCTTGCAGACTTTGCGATTTATTTCGGGTAAAAATGTGATGCGATAAATCCACATTCACTTTTACGCCGTAAAATGCTAAGAATGAGGAATAATGTGTCTGAAGTCCAGTCGTTAAATTGAAGGGTTGGAAAGTGATCACTTTAAATAAACTTAAGAAGCATCTCGTCCCTATATTGCACCAACCAAACTCGATGTAGAATGATTGTAAACGACGAAAAAAAGGAGATAATTTTATGCACATGTTACTTACACCTTTTGGCAGTATTCTCAGTCTATGTATTTTTTGAAGACAAAATTAAATGTATATCACAGTTTTTCATCACTGTCTATGTCCAGTAGTGGACGGACACCAGTCCAGAAGGCTGTTGATTGATGTAATATAAAATTAAATATAGTAAACATACTTATTGTGAAATTAAAAATAATTTCTAGAACCATCAGTTTGTAAAGAATCAAGAGTAGGTACAAATAAATGATTTGACTGTAATCCGTTAAAGGTAATCCAGTGATTCGTAATGTAATGTAATGACCATTAAAAGGTTAAACAGTGTAATAAATGCGCGACAAATAAAGTTATTTGCAGCGAAAATTAAACTCAAGACCGTTGCCACCTGCATCTTGTCTTGATATCAACTCATACATCAGTCTTAATGATACAGTGAAAGGAATTTAAGCTAATACACTTTATGAAATACTAAACTACTTCAGCCCTAATATTTGAAC
Source organism: Eupithecia tripunctaria (assembly GCA_955876795.1). Taxonomy (NCBI): domain Eukaryota; kingdom Metazoa; phylum Arthropoda; class Insecta; order Lepidoptera; family Geometridae; genus Eupithecia; species Eupithecia tripunctaria. Next base: position 4,513,433 of record OY041603.1, on the reverse strand, counting down.
GCGTTATTTTAAATTAAAAGTCGTATGTTGTTCCAGATCCAAATCTGCCCGATTTGTTCAGTAGTTTCGGTGTTGTCGTCTTCGATCAATCATCTTCACTTCGGCACAAACTTTCGCTTTTGTAATATTAGTACGATGGAGAAAAAGAGGGAATGAAATTGGTCACCTTAGAAAAGAAGCCACCTTACCTCTACCTACTTACGAATTAGTAGATGAATGAATGATTTGAATGATCTAAGCGTAAGGTTTTTTACTATAGTGAGTCACACAACACTAAAGCAGAATTGTATAAACCTCAACGCTGTCTGAGCTGAACGTTTGGGGAATTGGACATTTGGGGAACGGACTTTCAGACAATAGACATTCGGAGACTGGACAAGACCGAACCTATTTATTATTCTGACTTCAACTTCACGCTCTTTGAAGTGACAAGAGTAGATCGCGAAGAACGTTACAATAACTACGAAGAACTAAAATATGTAAGCCTTGTTTTTGGAAACTCATGTGTGTGATCTCACTGTTTTACCTGAGCTGTGGCTATTGCGAGAGAGACAGGCAAGTCAAGAACACTCTTTGTATGAGCAATTTTTAAAGGTAACATTGCGCAAGGATTGAAAACTGAGATGTTTTACACATAAAACGTGTTAATGGGTAAGTGGAGCGGCTTAATTGAGCTGATTGATATGCATCGGAATCTCTTTTTTACGACCTTATAGCCCTTTCTAAAGGTTATCGTTCATCTCTGAAAATAATGATGTTGGTAGGTTATTAATTAATTGGTTGGTAATTTGACAAATTATGTGTCCACCTACCAAAACGCAGGAAATTCTTAAAAAGTGTCAAGAGTCTTATTTAGTGAAATTTAGGGCAGCGATAAACTTTACCCTTCCTGGCAAAAGTATATGTCAGCTATCAGTCAATACTATATCCACCCTAGGAAAAATAACTAGGTACAAATACATAGATACCGTACTTTCAAACAAATCGCATCTGAGTTTGTTTTCACTGCACCTAGTGTCAGACAAATCGTGCCTGAACTCAAAACTTAAACCGTTAATATTTTCAGAATCCAAAGCAATCCAAAACAATACACCTTGTTGATACACTTCAGTACATTGTATTTCAACTTTATAGAGTTCTAGCAAACGTGTGAACAGAACAAACAGTCAAACATCCGCGCAATCACATCATTCTCAGAAATTATAAATATACTGACCTATATCTGGTTCGTGTTTTATACATTCAAATATTACACAATTTTCATGCTCGTCAGTGTAATTTCGGGAGATCGTTAAACAAGTACTTACTTTACACTTGATGAAACTTGCGTGTTGGCCATCCATCAATCATGTATAGGTAACTACCTCAATCTTATCTTGTTTTTTTGCCTGTTGGATATGTAATAATGTTGGTACTCGTCTAATCTACCATACATATCCCAAGAGCTTTTATTTTATGGTAAAGCTCAAGAGGTTTTATAAAGAGGCTCGTTTTTATGGACCACTTGTAGTAAATCAATCGTTTAAATTATGCAAAGATTATAACAAATTTTTACCAACCAGATTTATTTTACTTGTCTACCTATTATTATTTGTCCTAGGGGAATTTTGCTAATCTACTGAATTAAAATGAAGCGTCTCTACATAAATTTTATTACTCTGCACTAAAAAGTTCATTGCACCGTGCGTAAGTCTTCGCTAGTAAATAGGATGAAAACCGTCGCAGACTATGTAAACAAGTAGAAAAATCGATCGAGTCTCTGGCGGTACTCCAAACGACTTTGAGAGCATTGACACTGCGTTTATTGTGCGGACAACATATTGCTTGCTAGATTTAATTTAATTGATATTATTGTTCGGGCCTCCCCAGACAGGTACTTTAACATTTTTATTGCCCACGACGTACTTGTCCACATTGTCCACATCCAGCGCCCCATCAGGCAATGCGGCGGGCGGCGGCGACGGTTAGAATAGAACGGCAGGGTCGCGCCGCCGGCGCCGCCGCCTCGCGGCTGGGCAGTGAATGCGTTAAGCGCATCGCTCGCTAGTAACTCTGGTAAGTCGAGGCTAGGTCGAGGCGTGAGCTCTTTGTAGAGTCGAGGCATACAAATGAAAAGAGAATGAAAACGCGGTCGTCGGTCACGACTAGGAAAACCCCGCTTCGACTCCACGTCGATCCCGGAGAGCCTTCATCCGCTGCGTCGCCGTCTTGTCCCGGGTCTTTATTCACCTCGCCCGTGAGTGACGCGACTTAGTATAACAGCGCACTACTATTCATTTCCATAGGTAATTGATTTAATTTTGTTATAGGTTTTTCATGGACCCATTGTCAGAACTGAACAAAATTAAAATGGGACCACACGTACCAGCTTTCATATAAAAAAGAATCATAAAAATCGGAGGTAAAAAAAAATATACAATCAAATTGAGAACCTCCTTTTTTGACGTCGGTTAAAAAAGGCAGATGGTGCAGTGATCATGGAGGCATCGAGGCGTAATACGCCTCGATGCCTGCCTCACTTGGTCCAGTGAGCGACGCACCTTACACTCTTCACTCTACGGTAGCTGGTATTTTTACTCGTCTGTGGTTTCCTTTGTATCCTATATTAGCAAAGCACAACAGGATACAGCCAGCACGGATCAAAACCATTCTAAATCGAGCCGCAGTTGCTTGCAGACTTTGCGATTTATTTCGGGTAAAAATGTGATGCGATAAATCCACATTCACTTTTACGCCGTAAAATGCTAAGAATGAGGAATAATGTGTCTGAAGTCCAGTCGTTAAATTGAAGGGTTGGAAAGTGATCACTTTAAATAAACTTAAGAAGCATCTCGTCCCTATATTGCACCAACCAAACTCGATGTAGAATGATTGTAAACGACGAAAAAAAGGAGATAATTTTATGCACATGTTACTTACACCTTTTGGCAGTATTCTCAGTCTATGTATTTTTTGAAGACAAAATTAAATGTATATCACAGTTTTTCATCACTGTCTATGTCCAGTAGTGGACGGACACCAGTCCAGAAGGCTGTTGATTGATGTAATATAAAATTAAATATAGTAAACATACTTATTGTGAAATTAAAAATAATTTCTAGAACCATCAGTTTGTAAAGAATCAAGAGTAGGTACAAATAAATGATTTGACTGTAATCCGTTAAAGGTAATCCAGTGATTCGTAATGTAATGTAATGACCATTAAAAGGTTAAACAGTGTAATAAATGCGCGACAAATAAAGTTATTTGCAGCGAAAATTAAACTCAAGACCGTTGCCACCTGCATCTTGTCTTGATATCAACTCATACATCAGTCTTAATGATACAGTGAAAGGAATTTAAGCTAATACACTTTATGAAATACTAAACTACTTCAGCCCTAATATTTGAACGCGTTATTTTAAATTAAAAGTCGTATGTTGTTCCAGATCCAAATCTGCCCGATTTGTTCAGTAGTTTCGGTGTTGTCGTCTTCGATCAATCATCTTCACTTCGGCACAAACTTTCGCTTTTGTAATATTAGTACGATGGAGAAAAAGAGGGAATGAAATTGGTCACCTTAGAAAAGAAGCCACCTTACCTCTACCTACTTACGAATTAGTAGATGAATGAATGATTTGAATGATCTAAGCGTAAGGTTTTTTACTATAGTGAGTCACACAACACTAAAGCAGAATTGTATAAACCTCAACGCTGTCTGAGCTGAACGTTTGGGGAATTGGACATTTGGGGAACGGACTTTCAGACAATAGACATTCGGAGACTGGACAAGACCGAACCTATTTATTATTCTGACTTCAACTTCACGCTCTTTGAAGTGACAAGAGTAGATCGCGAAGAACGTTACAATAACTACGAAGAACTAAAATATGTAAGCCTTGTTTTTGGAAACTCATGTGTGTGATCTCACTGTTTTACCTGAGCTGTGGCTATTGCGAGAGAGACAGGCAAGTCAAGAACACTCTTTGTATGAGCAATTTTTAAAGGTAACATTGCGCAAGGATTGAAAACTGAGATGTTTTACACATAAAACGTGTTAATGGGTAAGTGGAGCGGCTTAATTGAGCTGATTGATATGCATCGGAATCTCTTTTTTACGACCTTATAGCCCTTTCTAAAGGTTATCGTTCATCTCTGAAAATAATGATGTTGGTAGGTTATTAATTAATTGGTTGGTAATTTGACAAATTATGTGTCCACCTACCAAAACGCAGGAAATTCTTAAAAAGTGTCAAGAGTCTTATTTAGTGAAATTTAGGGCAGCGATAAACTTTACCCTTCCTGGCAAAAGTATATGTCAGCTATCAGTCAATACTATATCCACCCTAGGAAAAATAACTAGGTACAAATACATAGATACCGTACTTTCAAACAAATCGCATCTGAGTTTGTTTTCACTGCACCTAGTGTCAGACAAATCGTGCCTGAACTCAAAACTTAAACCGTTAATATTTTCAGAATCCAAAGCAATCCAAAACAATACACCTTGTTGATACACTTCAGTACATTGTATTTCAACTTTATAGAGTTCTAGCAAACGTGTGAACAGAACAAACAGTCAAACATCCGCGCAATCACATCATTCTCAGAAATTATAAATATACTGACCTATATCTGGTTCGTGTTTTATACATTCAAATATTACACAATTTTCATGCTCGTCAGTGTAATTTCGGGAGATCGTTAAACAAGTACTTACTTTACACTTGATGAAACTTGCGTGTTGGCCATCCATCAATCATGTATAGGTAACTACCTCAATCTTATCTTGTTTTTTTGCCTGTTGGATATGTAATAATGTTGGTACTCGTCTAATCTACCATACATATCCCAAGAGCTTTTATTTTATGGTAAAGCTCAAGAGGTTTTATAAAGAGGCTCGTTTTTATGGACCACTTGTGTTAACAGAATATTTAAGTGTTAGAAAAACTAAAAAAACACTTTAAAGAAAGAAAGAAAGAAAATGATTTATTAAACACTACACTACACAACACTACAAATTAAATATGTAAAGTAAAAAATAAAAGACTACTTAGTCTTTTAACATATGTAGAGTATCAAAAATTATCCTTTTTATAATCTAACATAAATTTGAAAAAAAGAGGTTCTATGTTCTGCTGTTATCATTACAGGTATGATTTTTTTATGTATGTTCTTTTATTTCTTTTATAGACCGATTTCGATTATTGTTGTTTCTGAGGATGATCTTGAGGTGGTCCTTTATTTTTTATTATTGAGGGAGTAGCATTTATCCCGCAAAATGATAAAAACAATTAAATCCAAGGAATTTGAAGACGTTTTAATTTTTTTCTGAAACAGTCATATCATAATATTGCTATCTGCTCATGATGATGATCATAAAACAGTTAGTGCACAAACTAATTATACCTACCCGTCATCTGAACCATGAACTTTTTGCAACTTTAAGTAAATTGAACTTATCCCTTTCGAAATTACCAGTGGTACTGTAAATATCGTTTTTCGCAATTAATCGGGTGTAATCACGGGTCTCTCTTGATCGATGGGGCTGGTGGCGCAAGACCTGACATTTACCCACCTTGCTCCGCACCCCGATTCACCACCTCATGCGCCGTTAAAAATGACACCGATTATAATTATGAATAAACAATAACGAATAAATGCAGTACCGTGAACTCGAAAATGAGTTTTGTATTTGCACAACCAAATTGTTCAATTGACCCCTGGGAGAGTAATTTTGAGGGAATGATAAAAACTCTTAATTTATTCTTTGTAAACAGAATGGCGTAACTTTTTAGATTGCAATGTTGGAGCAATTACTTAGTGAAAATTGAACTTGTGACTATACGCTAGCTAAAATTGATGTGAGATGTTTTTAAACTATCTTGGAAATTTGAACTAAAGGAAAGACTTCAGACAGATAATGGATGCATCAAGCTATGGCGCTCTATGGGGGAGACCACCAGTGGACTAAGATAGGCTAATGATGATGATGATTATTGTAAAGTAACCGCCCGTATATAAACTTAAATGAAATTGCCGTGTATTTTACGTGCAATTTACATTTCTTGTCGATTGTAGGCCACTTAGATAAATAAAACATATATCTATATAGTATCTCAGCCACTTGTCACTTAATTTTTAAGTTGTTCTATTGTATTGTTTCTTTCAATAAGTGTGCAACAAAGAATTCTATCTATCAGCTCCAAGCATGTGAAATTAAGTTTATTCGCTGTGGTTTTTTTTTTTTTAAATAAATAATGCTGGACAATTCACACAGCATTATCTAGCCCCAAGCTAAGCAGAGCTTGTGTTATGGGTACTAGATAACTGATATACATAATACAATACACTACATAGATAGATATTTTTTACTGAACTGTACGATCTGCAGATCGTACACACATTTGTCCCGAGGCGGGAATCGAACCCGCAACCTCCTGCGTCGCAGGCGGACCTTCGCCCACCGCGCCACAGAGGTCGTCAAAGTTTGTGACAAACATACAGTAGTAGAGTAGATTAACATATTGGATTTAGCTGGAGTATAACATAATATACCTATCCTCCTGTAACACAACGTTGCAAACAAGTTTTGACTACCATTTGTTATATGTATACCTATCCCCTAAATGGCAGTTGATAGAAATTATAATTATTCAGAAATTACTTAAATTGATAAACAATTTCCACACTGAAGACTATCTGTCAAACGTTTTACACAGGTAAATTAAATTTGAGGATTATTCGCTTTTACCCTACCTTTCATTTTTTATTACCATTTACTATTTTATTTCAATAATAATAATATTAATTTATATTCTACAGTATATGATTTCATAATAAAATCTAAACGGATGCAAATGCTTTGATTGACCTCTTTAGAACGACGAAAAACTATAAGCAAGCTTCTGCGGTAACTTAAAACTAATCGATTGCAACTATTTAATCACTTTTTTACGCTTTTTGTTTGTCTGGTTCGATTGGGTGCATAAAGAGATCATAGCATAGTTAACCTTGCATAATTGAGTTTGTTTTGAAAAAACTATAAACCTACTTTAATTCAATTTTCTCATGGATGCCATTGTCAGAATTGAATCAAATTGAAATGGGATCACAAGGAAAGCACCAGTTATCAAATAAAAAGAAACATCAAAATCGGATCACGCAGTCAAAAGTTCTGAGGAAACAAACATAAAAAAATAAACGAGAACCTCCTTTTTTTGAAATCGGTTGAAAATAGCAAACAGTCAGATCAATAAAATATATCAGAACTAGCTTCTGCCCGTGGCTTGGCACACTCTTTTCATGTAAGCTTTGTCTTGCCCCGGCATACGGTCTATCTCCCTGCCAAATTTCGTTGATGTTCGTTGAGCCTATGCGCACCAACAGTAACAGATATTCAGTCAGACAGAGTTACTTTCGAATTTATAATAATTAAAAAGCTGCTGACTACCGATTAGCACGTGCTCTTCAAGCAGCCTATCCTCGTCCCCGGGACACCGTTTACCTCCCTGCCAAATTTCACTAAGGTCCGTTCAGCCGCTTGGGCATGAAAAGGTAAAAGACAGACAAACTGACAGAGTTACTTTCGAATTCGTAATACTAGCTGCCGCTCGCCGCTTGGCACGCTCTTTTCCAAAACAGAAAGTGCCTATAATTGCCCCGGGATTCCATCTATGCCCAAGCCAAATTTTATTATGATAAATTTTGAAAAGGTAACAGAGAGACAGACAGAGTTACTTTCGAATTTTTAACATAAGTATGGATTAGTAGTACAGATCAATTGATTCTATTTAACGGCAATCGATAAAGATTCAATACACTTAGCTAAAGGAATACGAACTTTACGAACCCACTTAAATAATGTCCTATTCAACCTATTTTCCTGGCTAAAGTACCTATGTAGTGATTTTGTGTGCTTACAAGTCATTATACCTATGTCATGTTTGGCTATGAACCGGATATTTGAAAATGGGGTAAAGCAGGAAGCAGTATCGATCGACTCTACGATACTTTACGGCTGGTAGGTATTGGCTTTATTATAATGGATACTCCAAACCATATTTGATGTAGAATGTTTGGAAACAAAGGACAAAGAATGACAACCTCTGTCGTGCTGCAGGTGAAGGTCAGGAGGTTGCGGGTTTGATTCCCCCTCGTGACAAATGTTTGTACGATCGGGTGTTCTGGATGTTTTCTATGTATCATACATAAAACATATCTATCTATGTAGGTAGTGTATTGAGATGTGTATAATCAGTTATGTAGTAGGTTAGGTACCCATAACACAAGTTCTGCTTAGCTTGGGGCCTAGAATGCCGAGTGAATTGTCCAACGTTATTATTATTATTTTTTTAATGCGTATAAACAGTCGCAGCAATAGAGTGAATTTTCGGTTAAGTGTGGGTGGTTTGTTTATAAAAAGTCTACATCGAATTTAGTTAGTACAGTACTGTTTAGGAAACAGAAGTTATACGTACTACGTGACATTTAATTTGATTAGTACGTACTGCCCACTTAAAATACGTGACAGTCCAACGAAATTACAACTGACTCTACCTTACAGCCTTACGCTGCGATATCGTATCGGACTGCGTAAAATGACTATTCGCGATGAAATGCCCCCTTGGAATATTTATGACATGATGACAATGCAGTCTCAAGTTGATCATCTGATTTTCTATAGGTAAGAAGAAACTTGAGGGTAGGTACTTATTTGCACCCCTCTCGTATTAAGAGAGAAAGAGAGAGATTTAAGATAATCTGATCTCTACATTGAGTAGTGTACTTGTTTTTTTTGTAGTGAGAACTTTAAAATATCTCGATTGCTTTGAAAAAACTAACAACCCTTCGAATCCCTTAGTTTTAAGCAGTTTTTGATTTGCGGGAATCCCTCGGGAATAGTATTTTATGGAAGAACTTCGGGATCATCCTCTACAACTACAAATGTGTTTTTTGGTCCACTGCTGGCCTCCGCCTGATAAGCGTCTTGTTGGTGTTTATCTAATGGGGGTATTGCCCATAATGCCCACGCTGGGGATGCGGGTTGGGGATCGCAGTTCGGTGGTAGAATTGTTCTGATGGCGCTGCTGCCCTACGGTGGAAAACAAATTTGTCCATCTGTCTATAAATGACAGAGAAATTGACGAACATAATGTACATGAAAAAACATATTATATACAAAAAAACATGCAACCTCCTGTTTTCGCTGTCGGTTTACAAAGGATTAGTCTAACTAATCTAACGAAGTTTATTCTAGTAGCGAATTAAATTGTCGTTTCAGTAAAATTTACACAGTTCATAAATTGCATTGTTCCGGTGGATTTTACGACCGGACAAGGCAATACACAACACAAGAAAAGTAACATATACGTTACAGTAAAATTTTTATGACTCCATGAGAGGGGGTTGTGGTTTTTCCAGGTGATAAAATACTTTTTTTTTTAGATTTTCGAAGAATCTTTAATGTACTTATTGATTTACTTATTGTGTTTGATTTACGATATTCTCGGGGCTAGATTATCTATTAATATAACTTTATAGACATTATGCAAGCAGACCATAACTACCCATAGTGTATACCTAAACCTCAACCTCAACAGCATGCATCGGTCCACTGCTGGACGGAGGCCTCCCCCGATAAGCACCTTATTCACGTTTATCTCATGAGGGGTAATGCCCATAATCCCCATGCTGGGCATGCGGATTGGGGATCGCAGTTCGGTGGTAGAATTGGTCTGCAGGGAGCGCTGCTGCCCGCCCCCCGGTGGATATTCCTTAGTCGCCTCTTACGACACCCGAGGGAAGAGTTGGGATGGTGCAAATTCTTAACCAGCACCACACAGCTTTACACTAGCTACACACTAACCCCCTTATTCATAATGGTCTGCTAACATAAAACAGCTGCTAAGTTGTGTTATTTCTCAGTCTGACTTATGTCAATAGAAGAAAGACAGCGAGATTTAGCAGTGTGCTAAGTTAGCAGACTATTATGAATAAGGGGGATAGTGTATAAGTGCTTATAATAGAGAGGATCTGACATCTCGATCATCATTATTGGCTCAATTGCTTCCTTCCTTTTGCCGGCGAGACGATACGTCAGCCTTTGTTTTAATGATCGTTGATTAAAAATTAAGTCCGGGCTCAGTAGAGTTGGTACCATGCACACTGTTCACAGCAGAACCATTCAAACACCAGACAGCGATCCCCAACCTCAACTCAGCGTGGGGATTATGGGTATTTTCCCCCATGAGACAAAAGCCGACGCTTATTAGGGCGAGGCCAGAGTCCAGCTGTGGCATTACCTAAAGGCGGATTGAGAATGAGGAAAGTTGAATAATAAAATGTTTTCCAATCTAAGAGAATATTACAGTACGGTACGGTAGGTATCAAACATCGAAATCCTATTGAAATATAATTATGATTATGATTGAAGTTCAATATCTGCAGAACGTACACAAGTATCTCTCATAATCACTTAAATGCTTAAAAAAAGGTTTTGTCTTCTCATAAAAATTACTGCATTATAATTTTGTTCCGTTTCGTAGGTAGATGTGGATAAAGAAACAGATTTGCTTAATAAAAAAAAATATTGCTGTCGAAGCGGTGGTCTTACAAAATTCCTATCAGTTAAAATACCTAATCTACAAATTTTTATAGCCATATAATTTGGACTTACTTTTTTCCCAGAACGGCACCATATTCCACCCTCGCTGATGCACAAATCACAGCTTTGTTTGTGATTTTCTTCGGAAAAAACAAACACATTTTGCGCTAATACCAACACCAACACAAACCACAATCGCGCCATATTTTCCACTTTGTTTTTTCACTGTTCGAAATTCAAAGAATTCAATTATTTTTTAAATATGAAATTTGCGTGCTGTCGCGATCGTATAGCGCCAGTGTGAGTTCGAAATACGAAATACGCGCGTTCGTTGCCACAGTTCCGTGCACACTGAGCTACGTTCCTTTTGGTAGAAGAATGTTTGGTTCACCGTCTTTGAGATGAATCATATGCCTCGTCCGGAGGAAAATTCGCGGAAATTGCTTATAGTACGAGCGAAACGAGTCCCCAGTGACGTAATTTTTTTGATAGGGCTTCTCTTGGTGAAAATCACTTAAGAATAGTAACTATATGCCTAACATACCTAGGTCGGTATATATTATAGGCTGAATATTATAGGTATATTCGATTTTTTAAATTCTATATAAACAAACCCGCAGGTAGGATCTTGACCTCAAATTATTTTTCTTTGATTTTTAACATAGGTAATGGAAAGTAGGTCTGATTTGAGACCCTATCTTCAATAAATATTGTTCAGTTAAGTAGATCTCTTTATCTCCAAGCATGTGAATTTTAATTTATGTTATTGGGGTCTTTGACATAATTTGCAGTTACCTATAAGACAAATCGATGCTTATAGCAAGGCATACAATACCTATAGACGGAACGGAAAATTCTGTGGGTATTTCTTCTCTCAAGATAGTGTTAACCACAGGTACATGTACCCTGTGGTACCTAACCTACATATTTACTGAAAATCCTGAAATAAGCCATATTTCTATAAAATGTGCGAACAATTTTACCGCGAATGAAAATTACGAGTTTTTTTTAAGTGAAAACTTTTTTAGCGGCGCGGCGGCGTTGTGCACTATTTTTGGCATGGGTAATCTAACATGTAAGAACAGCCTCAAGTGACCGGGGTGACGTAACACGATTGCATTATTGTAATTTTAAATTGGTACTACATTGTAAGCTAGCAGCCTACTTAGATGCGCTGAAAGAAGATGTCGCTAGTTCCGGGAGCAACACAGAACCTACAGCGTCAATTGAGATGATGACCTTACATAGTAGTAGAGAAGTTTCGCCGCAGGCTAACAGATGGCGTCGTTCAAAGTATTTATTATCACAAGAACAAAATTGCCACTTGTGGTGCCTTAGAACTTATTGTAAAATATAAGTACATAAATTAATGAAAAAACGCAGCAAAATGACAGAGATGTTTTTAAGCAATAGAGGAAAGTACGTGGGTAATACGTTTTACCTATTATTTCTCTTTTTCCTGTTTTTGTGGTCGGGTCTGAGCCAGATAGGGATTTATCTAGGTAGGTACCTAGGTTACATTTGAGTAAGCCTGACGCAGGTCGTGATGATTTTCGATGTAAGTGCCTAACCCGCGAATATTCAAACGAAACTCAGACTTAAGCACGTCTCAAATGATGAATTTGTAACAGAATTTCTTGGAAAACTGTAAAAAAAATCTCAACCTGAGATGTGCTTATATCTGAGTTCGAGTATTCCGGCATAGTGCTTCCGTCACAATCATAAGGTACATACGTAAGTACCAAGCCCAAGGAAGATTAGGTACAGACAGCATCAGTATTAAGTCACCCCCTGTATATCACAATGCAGGTTGTCATCAGTTTTTTATCTATTCGTCCTGTTTTTATGTTACTTAAATAATAACACAATTTATTTGTAACTTTTAAAACTGGGCAATCGGCAGATTTGGATTTAAACCGGCATTGTGTTATGCAGGTGGGGTCACTGACACCAACCCTTTTAGTTATGTTATGACCTGAGGTTATGACGGCCCATTTGACATAATGGTTTTCGAGGACAATGCATAACACTATCAGTATTTTTTCAGTAGGCGCTGTACCTTATTATAATGGGAATAAAATGGAAAAAGGAGACGTCCATAAGTTACAAACGTCAAAAAGACTCTCTGATAGTCTCAAATGGCCACAAATTAAGTGTACCACCTCTTTTTTGGTCGACCTCCTCCGCACTTGACGTCCCGAGGAGGTTGGCCAATAAAGAGGTGGTTGGACGACATCGGGGAAGTAGCGGGGAGTAACTGGACTATACTCCGATTCAAAAACCTAGATATTTTTTGTATACAAAGCCGTTACAAAACCTGAGGAATATTGTTGGAAAATATTTAAAGATATTGGTATCATCGAAACTAAACACAGAAGCTCGAAACAATTGTTGGATTTGAAAGTTTTCATTCATCATTTTATGGACATCTCTTTAGTTTTCGAAGTCATTTATACATTTTTCACTGCACACGTGAAATTATGCTTTGTTGAAATAAGTGTTTCAGTTTTTAGTGATAATATTGCTATTACCTACCTTGTTTTATGTTGTGTTATAAGATTTTGTTAAGTTTTCACTGATGAATGTCTTTGTTGACATAAAATATCTTCGAATCTGAATTTGAGTATAGGTAGGACAGCAAGGGAAAGGAGAGAATGGAAAAACTTGGAGAAGGCTTTCACAGCCCAAGGCCCTTATCACTATCATACAGTAACTATAAATATCGTTTTAGACAGGTAGTTACTAGTGTCGATTCTGTTGTTTTAGAATGAGATAAAATAAGGATTTACAAGTCTCAGATAGACGATAGCCTTTCAAATTGATTAGTTATCTTCTATTTCTTCTATATCTTAATTAGTTAAAATACGGATATAAGAATCATTAGGAATCGATTAAGGAATCGAAATGTATCGTTTGAATTGAAATGCCTAAATTCTAATTTTAGCAAATTCTAAAACATATCGACAACACCTACATACTATTTATTTTAAATTAATAATAAATAAATATTTAATGTTGGACAACCCACACAGCATCATCTAGCCCCAAGCTTAGCAGAGCTTGTGTTATAGGAAGAAGACGACGGATATAGGTACTTAATTAATGCAATAATAAACAACAGATATTATTTTATTGTGCATAGAAAACTTAGAACAATAAATGTGCATATTTTATTTTTTTACATAAAGAAATGCGGAAGGTAAGGGCGTGGCTCTGGACATCGAGGAACAAAGTTTGAACTACGATTTTATGAAAAAAATTGTCCATTGCATGGCAAGTAGGTAAGGTACTAATGTTTAATAAAAAAAGTACACAAGTTACAAGTTAAAATTTTATTTAAATATATTTGCAGGAAAACGAGGAACATTAAATGAAAACAGTTTCTATTAATTTATAAATAAATTAAATCCGAAATATTTATTTTTATTAGGTATATGAAATATACCTAATAAAAATAAACTTTTCCGATTATCACAATTTTGGTGTAAAACCATCATAATCAGGTATAGAGTCAAAAAGAGAAGAGTCGTGGCGTTACGGTAAACTAACACTTTAGGTCGTATTGCAATGACAGTCCAGTGTTCTCAACGCAACAAATGTTGTCAATTGGCACACGAGCAACTTCAATTCCCACGACTCTTCTCTTTTTGAGCAGACTCTAGCTTTAAATCTATCCCAAATAGCTCGTTAGTTCTTTTCAAAAGCCGGATTCCTAAAAGTAGTCGTCGGCTGATTGTAAATCGGATTTTGGCAGATATTGTACAAATCCTCTTTGTATTGCTTCTCAAACTTCTCGAACTCTTTGCGATCCTGGTACCGAGTCAGGCACTTCCATGCTAGCAGCGTTAGGATACCAGCTAACAGCAGGGTAACTAGAAGTATACCGCCGTATGCTGAAATAAATAAATGAACGAAATTTTAACATAAAAACTGACATTTTGGTTTGCCATTGTCAGAACTGGACTAAATTGAAATAGGACCCAACGGGAAGCACAAGCATTCAAATAAAAAAAAGAATCATCAAAATCAGTTAACGCAGTGAAAAGGTCTAAGGTTACAAATATTAAAAAATACTGTTGAATTGAGAACCTCCTCCTTTTTTGAAGTCGGTTGAAAATGGAATAATCGTTTAATTTTGATCAAGTTACGCCATCTAGTGGAGACTAAAAAGTTGTTTTAGTGTTTCTACTCGACGATAGATGGCGTTGCCTGTCATGCAAGACAGTTCATTTAATCAAAATCACCGGCATCAAGTTTGGTAACGGTAATGGTTAGGTAACTTTATTTTGAATTACTGACCTACAATTAAAGAAAAAGTTACATCAAAAAGTTATCTTTAAAATAGTAGTTGTCTACCACCAAACTGCAATACCTATACCGCCTGTCCAGCGCAGCATGGGAAATATGGGCATTGCCTCCCTTGGCATATAAGCCAATAAGGCCCTAGGTCGACTTGCGTCCAGCAGTGGACTAATAGGCTGTTGAGGTTAGTCGGTTTACATCTTATAATACTTACCTATAATTGACAGAACCATCACAATAATCACCAGCATTATCAATTTGACCTTAATTAGTTATTAGATATTGTAATGTAATGAGTACTTATAAGGTACCTATTTAATGATAGGTACCTATGTTTTTTATCTGCCTACCGATTAGATTTAAGATTGGATTTACTTAAGTTTAAGGTAGATACTTACTATAATAACTTTCAGCGCAATCCGTTTTCTTTTGAACCCGCAGCAGAATTTTATGATTAACATCATCGTATTGATAAACATAGTTAGTGTAGCATCCTATATTGACCTTCTGGTTCTCGCAAACCATCCAATCAGTACTTCTCATCAACTCATCAGGTAGGGTTTCGCTTATTTCCACAAGTATGCCATTGCATTCGGAGCCGCAGTCTGCTTCCAAAGAGCATTGAACGCATTTGAGGAGGTTGGTGCATTGCGCGGCCTGGCATTCAGGACAGGGCTGGATGCGGCAGTACTGGTCCTGGAGAGGCCGTTTGTCCCAGGCAGCTATGGGCTCGCAGACGCAAGCATTGCAGGTACACTTACCCCGGTTATTGCAAACCTGAAATAATGTTAAGCATGATTAGAATATTATAATGAGTAATTATATTTATGGTTATAATTAATTCGTTTATAATCGATGTTTATAATTAATTAAATTAATAGCATTTTCTAAGACAACTGAATCGACACCATTGGTGTCGCTAAAATAAGGATAAAGGAATGCCAAACAATACATTTTGATTTATTAATCGATTTCTAACGATTTCTAAATCCTTATTCTAGCTAGTTTTCATGTCAAATACAAGATAAATATTTTATTTGAAAAGCTATCGTTTATTTTGAAATTCGTAAATATCTATATAAATCCTAATTTTAATGCTATTTTATAGCTAATTTTATATAATTGTAAAACAACTGAATCGATACAATTATGTATGCAATTATAAATATAATTTAAATAATAGATTTTCAGACACTCGTTCTTGAAAATCCACCTTCCAAAAAATCCTACATAATGAAATAAAGTGGACATAATGTCCTACAAGATCTATCCAATGCACCTTCGCAAGAATTTTTTTTGGATCAAAGGGGTAAAAAAAAGCACCCTGGTTGGCTGATCTTGATTAAAGTGGACATAAAGGCGCAAAAACATCCATCAAAGGATCTTTGCAATCGATTTAAGTGGACCTTGGGAATATAATAGTTTCAGTCGCTAAATCTGAGAGGTAAGTCTATTTAACGTAGTAACGAAAACTGATAATGACGTCTCCTTTTAATTTGAGATTTGCGTGTGTCGTCCGCGCGATACCTGCGCGCTGTAAAATAGTATAGAAAAGGACGTGAAGGTCACATCTCCTTACGAGACTCAAAAAGGCTCACCCTTCTGTCTATAGCAGGGTCATAATGCGATAAGACTTCTCAATGCCCTAGGCCATCTGATTAAGATAAGACCCCTTGTGGGCATAATGTTTTCAAGACCCCCTAAAACATAATGGCGACCTCACCTTGATGTTATTGGGGGACACTCTTTAAGGCTTCTCTGTTAGATTTGAGGGGGACATCGGACTTTTGGGTGAACGCTATCATAAGAAGTAGGTGACATCAGAGTAGGTTATGCTTGATAACGAATCAGAAACTTAGATTTTTGGAATTCCACACCTAAAGGGTCATCATCATCATCATTAGCCTATATTAGTCCACTGCTGGACATAGGCCTCCCCTAATGAGCGCCATAGCGCCCTGTCTTCAGCTTGACGCATCCAGCATCTGCCTGCAGTCTTTCGCAGATCATCATCCCACCTGGCCGGAGGGCGTCCTACAGTACGTTTGCCGAGTCGCGGTCTCCACTCAAGAACTCGTTTACCCCAGCGGTTATCGGTTCTTCGCGAGATATGGCCGGCCCACTGCCACTTCAGTTTGCTAATTCTCTGAGCTATGTCGATAACTTTGGTTCTCTGTCGGATGTATTCGTTACGAATCCTATCCTTCAGAGAGACTCCGAGCATAGCTCTTTCCATAGCTCGCTGAGCGACTTTAAACTGGTGGACCAGTACTATCGTGAGTGTCCACGTCTCAGCTCCATAGGTCATGACGGGTAGGACGCACTGATTAAAAACTTTCGTTTTCAAGCATTGCGGTATGGATGACGAAAAGACTCGACGTAGCTTTCCAAACGCTGCCCTACCTAAAGGGTAAAAGTACCCTATTACTAAGACTCCGATATCCGTCTACCTGTCTGGCTGTCACCAGGCTGCATCTCATGAACCGTGATAGTTAGACAGTTTAATTTCACAGATGATGTATTTCTGTCGCCGCTTTAACAAAAAATACTAAGAAACAGAATAAAATAAATATATAAGGGGGTTCCATACAACAGTCATGATTTTTTTGTTGAACTCGCTTTTTGTTTTCCGAGTATGCCTCTACAGGCTACCTTCTGAATTTCGGATAATTCAATTTTTTTTCTTAGTAGTAGAGTCAGAGTCAGAGTCAGAGTCAAATCGTTTATTTCTTTAGACTTACAAAATAAGTACTTATACAAGTCAAATTTTTACTATATAAACAGCTTGATAAATAGTTATTACTATCAAACAAGAAATAAGGTGCAATTGACTCTAATTCACTGCAATTTTTTGTCCACTAGCGGAAGAAGTGATAAAGAAACCACTAGCAAGTTTATCGCTTATCAACTAATACAATCTTAGGATAACTAGGTCTAACTGGTCTTACTTGGATCCAGATCTCGCTTACCGTTCCACCAGCTATACACAAGTCATTGCTTATCTGGCACGAGCAGCTGCCACCCTTCTCGCCATGAGTCCAGCCTTCCTCGCATGAGCAGGTTTCCTTCCCTTTGCCATCTTCGACAATACAGTTGCATGTTCCATGGTTATTGCAGACCTCTGTATGACCATCGGTGACATTGTACCCGGGACAGAGCTGGAGGTGGCATTCGCAGAATCTGTGGAAGCTGGTATGGAAAGAGTTTGATCATGACTACGGGGCACGGGCTTTAGTTAAGAAGTTACTTTAGTTAGGTTGTAAGTGACAGATATGTTAATTCTCATCCTATTATTTAGACACTGCGCCGTTTTTTGATATTATTTGGTTACAAGTATCACAGTAACTACCTACTATGATACTTGTGACCAAATAATATCCAAAAAACGGCGCAGTGTCTAGATAATATAGGATTAGAATTAACATATCTGTCACTTCTCAAGGGCTCTGCCTAAAGAAAACCAGCGCTGTGTAGGGCAAATGCTTAATATCTTCTGCAACATGCTGAGCCGGGAACCGATTTTACCCCTTCTATTTAGTGTAAGTACCTTGTTAGTAAGATTGTTTTAAGTTACCTACCTATCTGTATTGTACCTACTAATTTGAGTGTTTTTGGGAACCGACTTCTAGGTGTAGTGGTTATGACATTCCCGTACTAAGGGGTGGACGCGGGATCGAGTCCCGTCGATTTCGATTTTTTACAATATTGGAAACTAGCTGCGCCTTGCGGCTTCGCACGCCTATCCCACGGGAACTGATTTATGGGATAAAAAGTAGCTTATGTATTATTCCAGGCCTAAAACTACCTGTATGCAAAATTTCAGCTCGATCCGTTCAGTAGTTTTTGCGTGAAAGCAACAAACATACATACAGACATGTTTACAAACTTTCGCGTTTATAATATTAGTAGGATGTAACTGTGAACAGATGTTTACCAGCCTATACTAGTCCACTGCTGGGCATAAATCAAACCTAATGAGCGACATAGCGCCCGAGGCGTTTGCCGTATGCGACATCTGTCCGCAGTCTTTCGCAGATCGTCTTCCTATCTGGACGGAGGGCTACGCTTCCCGAAAAATTATCAAATTATGTACATTCAAATAACAATAATAAATAGCTGTGTGGTGCTGGCTTAGAATTTGCACTATCCCATATCTTCCCGTGGGTGTCGTAAAAGGCGACTAAGGGATATCCACCGAGAGCGGGCAGCAGCGCCCCCTGCATAAAAACTCTACCACCAAACTGCGATCCCCAACTCTCAGCGCAGCATGGGACTTATGGGCATTATCTTCCATTAGATAAACACCAACAACAGCAGTGGCTAAATACAGGCTGTTAAGGTTGAGCTACATTTAAATAACTTACTAATTCTCAGCACACTTGCAGGCGCCACATTCGCATTTACCGGCACCGTTGCAGGTGCCTTCAGCAGTTCTGCAGGAGGCCTCATCAGCATCAGTATCCGTGGAGGCAGTTGCATTGCACATGCAGCGAGTGCCTCGCCTGTTGATTTCAATGTAATTGGGTTTGTTATAAATAGCTGTGTGGTGGTGGCTTAGAGTTTGCACCACCCCAATTCGTCCCGTGGGTGTCGTAAGAGTTGACTAAGAGATATCTATCGGGGGGCGGGCAGCAGCGCCCCCTGCAGAACAATTCTACCACCGAACTGCGATCTCCAACCCCCATGCTCAGCGTGGGGATCATGGGTATTACCCCCCATGAGACAAATGCCAATAAGACGCTTATCAGGGGGAGGCCTGCAGCAGTGCACCAAAACAGGCTGTGGAGGTTGAGGATTGGACTATTGTATGGATCACCGGTAGATTGTTTGTCGCTCAAATGATTCAATTGTAAATACTAGTTTAAATGTATGTCTTTTATTTGATTGTTATTTGCTTTTTCAATAAAATAAACAAATGAATTGTTTAACTTCTGGTTTGGCACAGATTTTTTGGAATAAAAAGTAAACTTTATATTATTCCAGGTCCAGCACAATCTACGTTACCGATTTAACAGCAAGTTGTAGTTCACACTTGTAGTTACAATTTTCGCCTTTATAACATAGAATACTATTGGGAAAACAAAGTCTTTTGAAACTTTCATGATTTGCTGACATAAGAGTACCTGGTGAGTATCTGTGTGACCGAGCTTCGCTCGATTTTGTTTTGGTAAATTGTCCTTATTATAGTAGTGCTATTCGCCAATAGATGGCAGGAAGTCATATTTTTCAGTTTAATTCATAAGTTGATGACGATTAAGTTCATTATTGAAAACATGAATAAAATAGTATTACTATTCGCCAATAGATGTCAGGGAGAGTCGATTGATTACGATAAAGTTAATTGTTGAATATATATGTAATTAAACTAATAAAACGACATTTTCTGAAAATGAATCCTAGCTAGATCGATTAATCGTCCCCGAAACCTATACTTACTATGTATAAATTTCATGAAAATCGTTGGAGCCATTTCCGAGATCCGGATTTTATATAATATACAGGGTGGCGCAAATTTTTGGCCCCTTCAGGGTAGCTACCGTTTCTGATGAAGTTAGAAGGTTTTGTTCTTAGGGACCTTCTGTTTTATTATGAAGAAAAAAATATTGCCTTTTTATTTTTTTTAAAAAAAGTACAGTTTTTTGTTTTTTTTGACAAAATGACATTTGTCAAAAAAAACAAGTTGATCTTAATCGACTCTATTTCCAACCAGGAACACTTTTCCCAAAGTAACATCTCAAATCAAATCGTAAGTTTTGGCAATAATTAAAAAAAACAATTCCCATACATTTTCTACGAAAAAACGAGTAAGTGAAACAACAATGTCACTCATTCAATGATTCTAATTTAAACTCTTATGTAACTACTTTACTGAGCGAAAATGGCTAGGGGCCTTCAAAATTAGCCTTCTCGATTTTTAATTAAAAAAAAAATAAGTAAAAATTTTATTTCTGAGATGTCTTCAAAATTAGCCTACCAACTTAGCTGTAGCTTAATGGTAGCTACCCTGAAGGGGCCAAAAATTTGTCCCACCCTATATATATATATATATATATATATATATTTAAACATACAAGAATTGCTCGTTTAAAGGTACAAGATTAGGTGTTTTCTTACTTGGTATTATCACAGATGCAAACTCCACACTGACGCTTCTGCCAATTGCAGTGAGGATCAGATAGCTTTATATCCTTTTCACAGGAACATTTAATAACATCGACCTCTAATAAAAGTTTATCTTTTGTTCCCTGAATAGATATACCAATAGATGGAATATCGTCTCCTGTATACTTTCTCAGTGTTACGGTACCCGTGAAATTAATCTGTTGGTCGGGTATCACCTTGCAAGCATTGTCGTCAGAATTCGTATAGCAGTCGGGGTCGAATTTTATATCGAAGTTGGTATTATTACTTATATCGAGTCTTATACGAGTACTTATTTCCTGAAAACAGTAAAAACGTCTTTATTACAATTCTTAGGACGCCTTCAAATTTGCGTGCTGCCTCCGCGCGGCAAATTTTAAGGCGTGAACGAAAATAAATAAATAAATAAATAATGCTGGACAATTCACACAGCATTATCTAGCCCCAAGCTAAGCAGAGCTTGTGTTATGGGTACTAGATAACTGATATACATGATACAATACACTACATAGATAGATATTTTTTATTATACATAGAAAAACATCCAGAACTCCCTGAACAAATTTCTGCAGATCGTACACAAATTTGTCCCGAGGCGGGCATCGAACCCGCAACCTCCTGCGTCGCAGGCAGACCTTCGCCCTCCGCGCCACAGAGGTCGTCGGCGAAAAGTCCCTATAACCTTATTTCATAGTATGTTTTTTATTTTTTATAGTTTATAAAAAAAAATATATGTGGCAGCAGTAAATACCTATAACTTGCAAATAAAGAATTCTCTTTTAGGTTTATAAATATACAATTTTGTCTCCACTCACCTTGTAACTCTCTTCCAGTTTATTTACCAATTGAGTTGCGTCCGTAATCATTGTCAACTTAGAGCCACGTATAGCTTGTTTTACGGCTTTGTAATATTCTTCAATTGGTGTTGTTTCGTAGATGGCGAAAATTACGATAACGTCATTATCAGAAGCTAGAGTGTTAATCATTGGTATTGATGGGTAATCCATTTCGAGTTCTTGAGTGTATACTCCGAATTCATTAGTGTGACATTTACCATTAAAAGGTTTGAAGATTCCCCCTGAACGACCGTCACCGACGGTATGTTGGGTGGCATCAGTTAGAAAGACCACAATACGACGGGATTTTGCCCTCCAAGTGAAGCCATTGCAGGCGATTACCTGCGCAAGAGCATCGAAACCGCCTTCTGGTCTATCGTAGTTGGACCCAAATGCAGTATTCTCTACTGACCATTGTAACTTCGCAAAATCTTCTGTTAGATTTAAGTGGTGCCTAAATGAATATGCATCTTTCTTTGCGACGTCACTAAAATAATTTAGATGATAACTTGGTATTACTTAAAATTACATCGTCAATCAAACAAAAAAATAAAATAAGCTAGTTAGTGACGTCGCGCTTCTGTAAAAAGTGTCCCGACGTGTGATGTCACGCGGAACTTTATCTGGCTAAATCTTCATAATTTTTTTTTTAATCGACAATAGAAAAAATACGTGTATAATATCTTCTGATAATATAACTGACGGATTAATTCGATTTTTTTTGTCGTCAGTCATATTGAAGCATTGCTTGCAACAAGGGCGTATCTATCGCTAGAGAACAAAAATTGTCGATAAAAGTTTAAATGTATTATATCTTTTTAACATTTTATAATAATAACTGTTAATAACTTTATTATTTATTGTTCCTTTATTTTAGCATTAAGATTTAGATACACAATTATTTAAAACAATTTGTTTTTTTTACCTTTAGATACGCCCTTGTTGCACACAATGCTATAATTATACAAATAGGTAGGTACTTAAACTTCGGTATTTTTCAGAGAGTCAGAGTCAAATCGTTTATTTCTTTGGATTTACAAAATAAGTACTTAGATAAGTGATTTTTTACTATATAAACAGCTTGATTATAGTAATTAATTATAGTACATATAATACCAAATAAGAAATAAGGTGCAATTGACTCTAATCCACTTTTTTTTCACTAGCGGAGAATCGTTACTTTAAGTACTTACAGAGTGAACGGTTGGGTATTCTTGTCCACAAATGTCCCAAATCCCATGTGCACATTTTTTGTCATACGTTGCATAGTATTATAAATAGTTTTACTATGTTTTGCTAGTTCCGCCTTTATATTCGACATAGTTTCAGATGCATCTAGGAGCATGTATAAATCTACTGGATAGTCTTTTGCTTCTTGATAAGAAAATGTAAAGTTAAATGGTTGCCCAACTCTGAGCTTTACGTTGTATAGCTGAGGTTTTACTTGTACTAGATCTTCTTCGTCTGAACTGAAGTCGCGGTCATATTTCTTATCTGCGGTAGCGTTGGCATTGTCTGGTGTATCCAAAGATCCGACGCACCACTTGGCATCGACTTGACCTTGAGTTCTGCATCTTGCCTCACTATTATAAGTTTCATTAGTCTGAAAATTTTTATACGGGTTGGTAGTATAAAGTATAATAACTCATCATAAACCGGGAGCCTTAATCTACTAGCAAAAACGAGCATTCTGATATGTGCTTAAAGTTGTTATCTTGAGATACATTCTACAATGGCTTACAACAAGCTTTAAATAAGGGTTTGCCAGCTATCTGTCATTGTCCGTCTATACAGGATGTGTATAAAAGTCATCGTCAGTCATGTTACGTTTTTTTAACCTATGAATAAGTTGTCCCACTGCTGGGTAAAGGTCTCCCCCAAACTCGTCCAGGAATCGCGTTCGTTGGCCAGGTCCCACCTTTCTACCCAGAATGTGTCGAGATCGTCTCGCCAGCGTCTCCTTGGCTTGCCTCGGCGATGTGTTATGTTACGAGTTAAAGCGAAAATTTGAAGCAACTCAATAAACGATTATAATTTACCTGTTTTACTGATTAATGTAATGGGTAAGTACTTACCGAAGCACACCAAACACACACTTTAGGATCTGTTATACACTCATGGCAAGTCTTATGGTTTTGACAAGCACAAGAGGTCCTGATCTGATAAATGAAAAGCAGAAAAAGGTATAACAATTTAAATTGCATTGTTATACGATGTTCGTTGACCAAAATACGAATGATGTGGCTGGTAAATCTAATATAGGAGGAAAAGGTAAACAGTAAACCATAGGTCGGATACACACAGGCTGACTAACGGTTGCACACTTGTGGGTTAGGTATAAGTACCCGTAATACCTACAAGGGATTTCCAATTAAAATTTCGCATAAATGCCGACAGATATCGAAAACAAGGTATTATTTTGCCATACACTCAAAAATAAATAAAGAAACTTGCTAACGCGTCTACCTTGTTTTCATAAATTTGAAGAAGGTTTCTATTATTTGATTGTAATTTTCTTTTCCATAAAGTATTTTAGTATAATTTCAAAAAATGAAATGCTTAGATACTTATGTATTTTTTACTTTACATAGAAAATACCTAGAACACCCGGAACAAATATTTAAAGATCGTACAAACATTTCTCCCAAGGCGGGAATCGAATCCGCGTCCTCGTGCGTCGCAGGCCGACGTTAGCCCGCCGCGCCACATCGCTCGGTTGTCAAAATAAACTTAAACATACCTAATATTTTATATGCGAACGTTTGGATGTATGAATGGATGTTTGTTACCTCCTCACGCCAAAACTACTGAATTGATCGGGCTGAAATTTTGCATACAGGTAATTCTAATCCCATAAATCAGCTCCCGAAGGATAAAAATCACGTTTAAACGTTTTCATAGGAATATTGATTATGTTTGGGAAGTATGTATTTTGTTACAACTAATACGATGTGTACTCTGCATAACAAAATGAATAAACCGTTATAAATAAACCATTATCCTTCCTCAAAGCGTTATCAAAACTGAACAAGCATATAATTTTTAAAGTTCTTGTACAGTAACAGTTCAGGCTGGTTATAATGAAGAACTTAATATTACTGGGTGTGGTTTTGAACTTCAGTTTTATAGTCTGCAAGTCAGTCTGCAATGATTTTAAAAGCTGTGGAGATTGCATCGGCTATGCCAAAGAAAGATGCTCATGGTGTGCACAGGTAAGAGTTCATACTATAACTATTTATTTTGCTTACATGTACATGGTATACAGCTTAGGTCTTAATGTATTTTTAGGTCAATAGTACATGTACCCTGTAATGCACTGCAAAAGAATTTATACATTTAAAATAGCAGATTAAAATTAG
The DNA here is from genome assembly GCA_955876795.1 of Eupithecia tripunctaria. Classification (NCBI taxonomy): domain Eukaryota; kingdom Metazoa; phylum Arthropoda; class Insecta; order Lepidoptera; family Geometridae; genus Eupithecia; species Eupithecia tripunctaria. The sequence continues at coordinate 4,488,210 of OY041603.1, read as the reverse complement.
ATATAGTCAATAATTAGGACACCACAATATTATATTTCACACACTTTATACTGTAAACTTTGTTAGAGTATCGCAAACCATGTATTAGTATTTACATAATTAGAACAATGTTTATGCGCTAGTGATCAAACCCGAAAGAATCGGAAATAAGAGCCCTAGCATCTTCATACAAGTTTATCTTAGTAAGAGCTAGGTGACATTATCGTCTGAACTCAAAGGTTAATCCGATGTACCTACACAACCGAAATACTGTACCCTACCACCTTACATACTACCCTATGATGGAATTATGTGCTAAATTTAATTAATTTTAAACTTAAGTACTTTGTTAACCTTTTTCTGAAATAAACATATTATTATTATTATTATTATTATTATTAGATATGATAGGTAGATATTAGATAATTATTTCACACATAGGGTCAAGTAATTTAAATTAGAAAGCTGAGGTGGTTATTATAACATAGGTAAGGTAACTAAACTTCCTTTACTAGATAAAACCATATACTCTGTAAGTGAATTCCTAAACAATGACTATTAACAATTTGTAATACCGGACCTTTCTTGATCTCTACATGCCTAAATCTATGTATGTAATTTATACATAATATTACCTACTTGACGAGAAACTGATAACACCTTACATTAGCTAACATTAGGTTAACTATTGTTATTGTGTATTTCTTTTTTCAATAAATATTTTCATTTCATACTTGTTATAATCGCTCAGGCTCAATACTCAATACTCAAACATTTATTGTATTCTATAGGTGTACAGGAGTGCATGCATATCACTACATTACATAATTTAAAACAAAGTGTCTTCCGCTGGCCCTGTCTGTCCCTACGTATGCTTAGATCTTTAGAGCTACCAAACGGATTTTGATGCTGTTTTTGTAATAGATAGAGTAATTCAAGGGCAACGTTTATATGTACATCGCTAGTAATTACGTATCACTAGTATATCCTGCTGAGCACACAATATGTATGGAGAGGAGGAAGTTGGGATTATTTTACTCGTTTGCATATTTCTTATTTATTATAAATAAATTTGCAATTGGCATTAGTAAATAACTTATAATAGATACTACCAACTGAACATAGGATTTTTAAAACTTGCTGCGTTTAACGTAATAATAAGATAAAATAGTTGGGGGCGCCACTTTCACTGGTGTATGGGCCTTAATAGGCTTAGGATGCGGGATGATCACGTTAGACAGCGATTTGTCTAGGGTTTAAAATAGAAAAATAATACTTCTACTTATTTGTTGTTTTTTTCTATATGCGCGCTAAACAAAACATTACACCGGTGTTGTATTATTCCCATCATAATCATCATCGCCATCATCAGCCTATCTAGTGCCGTCCTCTACTGCCATGACGACCCTAATTCTACTAATATTATAAACGCGAAAGTATGTAAACATGTCTGACGTCTGTATGTATGTTTGTTGCTTTTTCACGCAAAAGCTACTGAACGAATCGGGCTGAAATTTTGCAAACAGGTAGTTCTAGGCCTGGAATAACATACATGCTACTTTTTATTCCATAAATTAGTCCCCGTGGGTTAGGCGTTTGAAGCCGCGGAGCGCAGCTAGTTTACAATATTTTCAATTACATTTCAAGAAGAGATTCTCAGATGGTCTATCTATGGGCAATGTAATGTAAAATAGTATAAATGTTTGTTTTCTTGTTGTTAATCTCCTAACATCACAAACGGTTCAAATAAGGAAAGAAGTTGCTATTCAAAATGACAATAATAATTGTGGAATAAACTGTTGGAAATGACTAATGAGGCAAGCCAAGAAGCAAATTGTAAATTCGATGAAGTCATGAACTTAACAACTTACCGATATTATGGAGAAGACAGATTATGTTCGAAATAACAATAATCATTGAGCATCGTTCAAGTCAAATTAATATTATGTTTCCGAGTTCCTTTTATATTATTTACTTAATATTTTGGTATAAGAACTTATTATACCTACTAGCTGCGCCCCGCAGCTTCGCATGCGTTGTTCCTATGGAAACGTTTAAACGTGATTTCTATCCCACATGAACTAATTTATGGGATGAAAAGTAGCCTCTGTTTGATTCCAGGATTATAATTACAGCTTTAGCTTTTATTGGTAGTAAATGTAATATGTAGTATTAATTATTACATATCCAAAATTGTGAACTTAATTGTTCTATGTATAACCTAATCTATTGCTGTGACCACTTTTGATTAAAAATATACCTAAGCTTACAAAATCGATTACGATTAGTAATATTAATAACATTTATTATCAAAAATAAGTTGATTTTAATCGCATCAATATTTGGTAAAAAAATATATTTGCATTATAATACAAATTGGAAATGTATAAAATCATAAAACCTTTCCAGCCTAATTGCATTCAGTCTTACGCTACGGATTCGTCGTAACTATAGAAGGTTTTTTGAATAATCCAGCGTTTAAGATTTTTTTTAATGCAGGAGGCCTTCTGTAACGGAATCGGGAAGCCGGTTGTACACGCCATATATCTTGTATATTGTTGACACACAACAAGACACAAAATTTTATTGATAAATATTAAATTTACATATCAAATACATTACATTATATTATTACTACTTATTTAATACATTACATTATTGCTTATTTTCAAATTAAATTATTTCATTTTAATTAATATTATTATTATTTCGCTTTACTATTTAACTACTTTTCTCTAATCAGCTACGAGTATAGCCCTACCTATGTCTTGCACCTGAGATTTTTTGGATCGTTTAATCAGGCTCGGGGATTGTATTCCTCAGTTCGGGTAGCTCTAGTAACTCACCGAAGCTGTAGAACAATCTCTCCAGTAGCCATGACTTTAGTCTGTGCTTAAATATGTTGGAGGAACTGCTTGGACGATGAGCGCTCCACGGCGGCAAGCTTATCGCGGCTGCGTGTGTTGCCCCGTGTCGCGTAGGTCTCGTGGTTCTACCACGCGTACAATGCCACCTGGTAAATGACAAGACATGGCAATGTAACGGTGCCAAGGGATTTGAAGTGTGGACATGCCGAGTGCTCCGCTTAGGATCTTCACTATTGCTCGTACGGCCCTTTTCTGCAACGGGAACGCGCCTAATATGCCCATAGTTCAGAGCCGTAGGTACTGCAGCAGTGACTGCACTGAAGCCCGGAACACGTTGGCGGACACCACTCGTGCCATCCGACTTAACGCGTAACCCGCACCAGTCTTCCACACAGCTTGTCGATATGGCTCGGCCATTGTAGTCCTCTGTATGCGGAAGCCTAGGAATGTGGTATTATCAACAATAAATTTGAAACCGCAGATTCTTGGGTGACGCCCATCATGGATTTAAGTGGATCGTATACTGCCTCCCGATCGCTGCTTGAGATCGGTCACGCATCTCAATTTCAATCTCAACAGCCATTATGGTCCACGGCTGGACGCAGGCCTCCCCTGATAAGCGCCTTATTGGCGTTTATTTCATGGGGAGTAATGCCCATAAACCCCACGCTGGGCATGCGGATTAGGGATCGCAGTTCGGTGGTAGAACTGTTCTGCAGTGGGCGCTGATGCCCGCCCCCTGTAGATTTCCCTTAGTCGCCTCTTACGACACCCACGGGAAGAGTTGGAGTGGTGCAAATTCTAATCCAGCACCACACAGCTTGTCTGCTAGTATGTTGTGGTCGGCGACATTAAAAGCCTTTGACAGGTCGCAGCAGATCACTGCGACCTGCTGTGTCGCCTCACGAGAAATTACATGTTGTAGTTTGGAGGGTGTCGATATAACGATATAACAGTGTACCTTAGTGATTTCTTTTATCGTATTTTTTTCTCAATACTGTTTTTGCCTTGAGATCTTCGAGTTTTCTAAGATTATTGTTAGGTTCGCATCTGAAATTATGTACCTCAGAATTTAATGCCAACTATTTGTAACCATTATCTGTCCGATATGTTTTCAGGATCCTATGAATAAAGACAACCTCGTAAGATGCCAACCTGCGTCAAAACCAGCCAACACAACATGGTGTCGTTCGTCTGATATCCATAACCCAAATTCTACTGACCATCCCGAGCCATATAAAAACTTCTCCTCGGAGATAGGGAAAGAAGTTCAGCTTCTTCCTCAATTAATTACTTTGACACTTCGGCCTGGAGTTCCAGTCTCCTTCAACATGTACTACCAGCCAGCTAACGACTATCCGCTGGATTTGTATTTCTTGATGGACAACTCTAACACCATGGAACCTCGTGCCAAAGAATTGGCTGAACAGGCGTTAAATATTTACGAAGCTCTGAAAAGGATGACGAAAAATGTACTTATAGGATTAGGCACTTTTGTCGAAAAACCGGAATTGCCATTTACTGATCCCAGGTGAGAAAATAATCGTATCAGTGTAATTTTACAGTTAATTGCTTGGGTACCTTCTATCGTCATCCGGATGCCAGATTTATCTACCAATTACTTACTACTCAGTAGATTACGAAGATACTACCCTTATAGTTACGTTTATAATCCATGTTATTTTGCAGAAAGAAAAACAGTTATACTTTCAAACATCACTTGTCTCTGACAGACAACATGACTTTATTTAAACAGAAGGTTGATAGCTATCCTGATAATATTGGTGCAAATTATGATTCTCCCGAGGCTGGTCTGGATGCTTTGATGCAAGTCATGACATGTGAAAAGAGGATCGGCTGGCGAGACAAATCATCAGAGGGCCCCCAATCCAGAAGAATAATACTTCTAGCAACCGACGGGACGTATCATAGCGCTGGAGACGGCAAAATGTTAGGAGCTTATATGCCGAACGACATGACCTGCCATTTAGATTCAAATGATATGTACGATGAAAAAGCATCTTTATCGATGGACTATCCGTCTGTTAGTCAAATAAATTATATTGCACAACAAAACGACATGATGATTGTGTTTACTGTGCTTGGAAAAGTCATTGGTGTGTATGAAACTTTAAAGAACGGGATACAGAAAGCGCATGCTGTAGAACTTAAAGATAATGAGATCGTGAAAATCGTTGAGGATTCCTACAATGTTAGTAACATATAACATAAATACATATATATATTATTTATATATACATAATATAACAAATGTGAAAGTTTGGGTGGATGGATAGATAGATGGATGTGTTTTACTACTTCACGAATCAAAATATCGTCATCGGTTGGAAACAGAAATGGAACATTTCAAAAATATTAAATTCTCTACCATTCGGCACACTTATTTCAAAACACGTGATTTTGGAAATGTACCGGTAATGAATACGACCGATGATATTATATTACTCCCGCACAAAACTCGACTTGGTGGGAAAAAATGCTTAAGCATAAAAAATATAATTCCCAGAGAAATATAACATATGTACATACCTACGGAATATGTATAGAAAATAATATAGAAAATTGTGTTATGAAATCAAATAAGTTATTTAATTTGCAATCAATTTGATAGAAGAAAGAAATATGACGTATAACGTGCGTTTCACGTACATATGAATTTATAACTTATATAAACAAAAACTAATTATATTTATTTATTTAAAAATACTGTACAAATCCTTACAGTGGTTACACATACTCGAATACATTTAATTTTATTGGAGAAATCTATTATTACTGTTCTCCTATTATTATTGTGCTTATAATTTCCAGAAAGCATCTAGAGAAGTATTGATAGAACGACGACGAGTGCCTGATATGATCAATGTTACCACCTCTTGCGGCAAATGCTTAAGCACTCAAGATAACCCAGAAGTTCTTATTACTGCTACTGTAACCGCATTAGAATGTCCAAAACATAAAGGTGATCAATCATTTGATCTAGAAGTATCTGGTTTACCAGATAAACTTACTGTTAAAGTATATATCGATTGTGAATGCGACTGTGAAAAAAATAAGACAAACAAAAGCCCAGATTGCAGCAATGTTGGGTTTAAATTATGTGGAGTTTGCAAATGTGATAAGGACAGGTAAGTTTTTAATATTATATAGGGCTATTGGTACTAACACTGGCAGTAGTAGGACTGCACTGCTTGAACTGCAGATTTTGCCTTTCATCGCAAATACGTTCTTGAAGCCGCCAGGTCGTCATTCTTATTTTTTTTATCACCACCCATACCAATTTTAAGAATTAAGACCTGGCGTCTTTACAAACGTGGTCGTGATGATGGGCAGACGGCGGTGATGACAGTTCATGCAGTGCCAGTGAAAAAATAATGACTAGTTCATTGTCATGACCCGAAAACCAGCAATGTATTGTGAAAATGTTAATCGATGGGCGAAACGACGCTAGTGGTAGTGTCGTTTGGACCCTTAATGGGTGAGCCGAAACTACTCGATTTAATCACATGACAAGCATGACATCTGTTTGCATATTTTAACCCAATAACAATAAGACAGGAAACTTGTCAACAAATATTGACAAGTTTGTAGTAGTAGCAAGTATAATTTTGGCATAAACGCGGTGGGCAGTTAAAGGCACGGTTTTTTAGCATGCTCAGTCCGTTTCTCTGTTTGGGTTAAATCAAGTAATTCAAATTTGGGTCAAATTTGAACTTTCTGTTGACAGAATGAATGATTTGTAATTTGGTAAGTACGTTACGCACCTTTAGTACTGATGACAATAAATAAAATGCGTTTTTATTTAGAAAAACAAAAATTACATAGGTATTTATTTATACATAATCTAAAAAAGGAAAACTGAAGTAGGATTGGGCTGGTCACGTCTGCGTCATACCAGGAAAGCTGTGGATTAAGGTAGCCACCAACTGGCGGCCTGGAGGTCAATTCTGGCAATATGTGTATCTACTCGATACATATGGCAAGAACTGTCAAAATCAAGAGTGAAATGATTGCTTTTAGCAAATATTTTGACTGTATAGTAAAGAGAGAGAGAGTAAACGAAGGCTAGCGAACGAACGCAAAAAAAATAGTGCGGACGTCATTACGTAAATAAGCGAGCCCAAACGAGGCCTTCGGTCATGCTTCTATTGCTTGCTACATCAAAGAAAAATGGAATGAAGGTATCAATCGTCAAATTCCACTCGTTTACATTCACTCGCTCTCGTACTCTAGGTCTGTTCTGTACCCTCTGTGTTGAAGATGATAGCTTATCTATATATAGGGAGGAATTGAATAAGTCCGACTGGACGGAGCTGGTTAATAGGGTATATGGATTTTTTTAATTCTTGTAAACCAATTATTTAGGTTAATACATAACCGAAAAATATATAACATGCACAAAATTTCAAATTATTGTGGTAAAAACCCAAAAGTAAAACTGCACTCAGTTCCGGGTCATAAAAACGCTGCTATGTCAGCCCTTGCATTTATGACGTCACGTTTCATCGAATCACCTATGTCAACTCAATGTCAAAGCTTCATGACCATATAAAAATATACAAGTGTGACGTCACGGTTCGGCTGATAATAGTCTAGCTTTTTTGAAGTCACATGCATAATAATGCATATACCCTATTTTTGTGATGCCCTGAAGGTAGGAGGGTAATGACCAAAGCAAATAATAACAAATAAATATATTTTATAACGTGATTTTATAAATGAAGTGTGTAATAATAAGTCTAAAACACAATCTTTACAGGAGCGGTGATAATTGCAGCATTGAATGCAGCGGTAAGGATGCATTGAAAAATATGGTATTGTGCAACGAAAATAATGAAACCAACACATACTGCAACGGCCAAGGGATTTGCATGTAAGTAAAATAGGGCTTTATTTACTAGACTGATCTAAACCAATTAGATCTAAATCAATTATTTACTAATCTGGTAGCAAGCTGTTAAGCGGATCATTTGATGCTGCAACAATGAGGTTCTACCTCACACATCACTATCATCTGGTAGGATCTACATCATTCTCATGCTAGATGGGTTCCACACAAAATGTATTTTTCTTTCATCAACTCACTATTAATCCTAAAAATTCGAGTAGGTACCTATGACCTGACGATGTTGATTTTGTACCTTCTACGCAGAGTAGGTATATGTGTTTTTGCGGTTGTTCTTATAAGAGCAACCGCAAAAATAGGGATTTCCCAATTAACTGTACTGTACATAGGTACAAAAAGGTGGAGGTATATAAACAGATAGCTGTTTATATACCTCCAATGTGGCAAATAGGTAAGCGATCCCATTGATGGAACGGGTACCCCACGCCTATGTCAGATGTGACAGGAACTGTCACATCTGTCATGTCAAAATGATCTGTCATTCATAGTCATATAATTCATAGTCTATTCCTAGTTGTTTGAGAATAGTCAATTTAAAACACTGAAAACAATAGGCGTTATTGTCAGAAATAGATATGGCTAATCGCCGATTAGAATTTTGCAATAAAATTTAACTTTATATCGTTCATATAATATTCATTTTTTTAAAACTAGCAATGTATTGTGAAAATTTTCCTTTATGGGCGAAACGACGCTAGTCATTTTTTAGTTTTTGGTAGAGTCGTTTGGACCCTGAATGGGCAAAGTCAAAGTCAAAGTCAAATCGTTTATTTCTTTAGACTTACAAAATAAGTACTTAGACAAGTCAATTTTTTACTATATAAACAGCTTGATAAATAGTTATTACTATCAAACAAGAAATAAGATGCAATTGACTTTAATTCACTTCAATTTTTTGTCCACTAGCGGAAGAAGTGAAAAAGAAACCACTAGCAAGGTTATCGCTTATCAACTAATAATGTTTATCGCTTATCAACTAATAATGGGCTGAAATAATAGGCGAGATGAAACTACTCCCTACGTCTCCTACGTTGAATCTTGTTATTTTCAGATGCGGTGAATGCAAATGCAACACCGATTATTCTGGAAAATTCTGTCAGCACAACGACGCTGAGTGCCGCAGGCATTGCCCAGCCGATAGAGGGGATTGTAAGCTTGGAGAGTGTATTTGCAAGGATAGATCTCAATGGACCGGTCCCCACTGCGAATGTCCCCTCAGCGATGAAACTTGCATCAGCCCGTTTACCAAGCAGGTAAGCTGCGATATTGGATTGGAAGTTAGGCTATATTCATCAATAGGAACCTTGTGCTAATAATGACTGAGTCATGATATTAGTCGTAGGTACCCATGGTACAAGAAAACAAGGTCTGCCAATGACGTTGAATTTGTGTCACTCTCGTAGTGCGAGTGACACAAATTCAACGTCATCGGCGGATGTGTCGATTCTTAAACTTTGTAATTTGGGGAAAAAGTAGATCTATTCATAAACACACTTAAAAAAACAAATCATCCATATCCTAAAATTTACTATGTTGCGTTTTTATATAGGTAGTAGGCACGTAATTTACATTAGGTACTTTTCGATTTAAGGTAGGAACCTTCAATAAATATTGCTTACATATTTGAACTTCAATGCCAATCAAGTAAATTTTATTGGTCTAGTGGTTTGACATCCTAGGTACATCAAGTGGCTAGTGAACAGATCTACTTTTTCCCCAAACTAAAAAGTTTAAGAACAGCCTTAACCGCCGGCAACATAGAATTTGTATTTTTGTTGTATTGTGTTTTTGTTTCTTAAAGAAGAACCCAATCTCTAACATGTAATAGAGTCTGTTTAAAAAGAGAAGAGTAGTGGAAATTGAGGGCGCTCGTGTGCCAATTTGACAACTTTTTTATCGTTGATTGAGACACACTGAATTGCAGCACGAATAAAATTATTAGTTCACCGTAACGCCACGACTCTTCTCTTTTTGAACAGACACTAACTTAGTTAGTTTTAAAATTATCAGAATAGTTTGTGATTATGATTACTGACAAGAGTGCTGGGGGTCGAATTCTGCCAACGAATCGCTTCATCATGACAATGGTGCCGTCGCAGAATCGTTCATAGATGAAATAAACTCTAGAAGGTGTACTATCTGTACGGAGAGATTGATATATCTAATGGTTCAACCTTGACACCTATGACACGCGTTCTGTATCTGTAGTTACTTTCATCAATGGTAAAGTGACTAAATGTGTAAATTCTAAGACGATATTATGTCATGGTGAAGTAATCCTCCTGTGCCTAAGTAACGCGTCTATTGATAAACTTTATAGCCCTGTTCTGGAAAAGGAAAATGCAAATGTGGAAAATGTCAATGCGATTCAAAGGATAGTGCAAATTACGGAATCCACGCCTATTGCACAGACTCTGCCAAAAACATGTGTGAACAGCTCAAAAATTACGCCATCTGTAGCTATGAAATGAGGACTAAAGCGGACTGTGACAAAAGGTTTGACTTTTTTAATATTTCGTCATCGATCAAAGTTTTCGCCGCCGCTACCAGCCCCCCATAGATTCGCAATACGCGCCCTGAAAACGTCTGTATCAGAGGATTTCCTTTTAAGCATGTATGGAAAGCAATTGAATTAGTGTCATTTGAGCGCTTGGACAGAAAGTAATTTTGCGAGGCATGCTTTCTGTTCAAGCGCTCAAATGACACTTGCCAATTGACTCAAGAAATTGGCGTTGAAAATTATTTGTTGGTTAGCATGTGTTACGATTTTAACTTTTTTCTAAATTCATTAAAAGAGGCATTTTTTTTATAGAAATATTTTAATTTTATGTGTTCTAGCGTTTATTTTTTTTTTAAATAAAAAGGCTAGTTTCATATAATACTGATTCAAACTTTTATAAAAATATAAGATTATTATTTTGATTTAGATTTTATTTTCTCTAATTGTTGCACCATATTTGATAAGTATTGATTACCCAGAAACAGTTTTGTGACTTCTCCTAACCCTCTACATGCCTAACTATTTGCTGTCCGAAATAAAATATTTTTATTTATTTTAATAATAACTAGAAGGAACCAAATGCATTTAAATATGATGTATAAGTTAACGGTATAATTTACAGATTGTTCCTGTAAAAAAGCAGTATTATTATTTTCAGTTACCTACCTACTTACAAAATAAAATAAATTCGTCTGCACTAAAACAACTCTTGTAGAAACTTGTGAGGCTCTATGCAAACAGTTTGCGTCAAAACACATTTCGTCTAATAATTTAATTTTTTGGAATAGCCTACCCAGCAATGCGTGGGATGAACGAGGAAAAAAAGATACAGGAGCTTCAGCTACTTCAGCTAATAACTTAGGATAAATTTTATAAAGATTGACTTTTGAAACTAAAGAACACTAACCATTCGTAAAGATGAAATCTTTTGAAATCTTCAATTTTTATTCTAAAAAGACTCTCAATGAGTTTGGTTAAAGATTTTATGAAACTTTAGTAAATAATGTTTCTTTTTAGCTATACTGAAACATCAGTAGCAAAAGTAACAATGATGAATAAAACCGAACTAGAGGAGAAAACATCGGCTACAGCTTGCAGAAAAAAACTTGATGATGGAAATTTCCTCGTGTACAAATTCATTATTACGACGGATCCCGTGACCGACAAGGCTGAGCTCGAATTGATGATACAGAGCGAGCTGGAGAGCCCGCCTGTTGTAAACTTGTGGAGTAAGTATTTATAAGGCAGTCGTCGTTTGGCGGATAAATATGTCACCCGCAACTTCCCTCTAAAACACATTTTCCATGTTCTGCAAATAAATGGTTAAGGACTGGGCAGTGAATGCGCATAGTAACCATATAATGGTTATGGACCCGCGCAGGGGCCATGGAAAGTGTTAAATTGCAGTGTCCTAATAAATTATATAAAAAATATACCAAAACTCGAGTTTGAGTGTAACTTAGTCACCGGGGGGCGGGCAGCAGCGCCTCCTGCAGAACTATTCTACCACCGAACTGCGATCCCCAACCCGCATGCCCAGCGTGGGGATTATGGGCATTACCCCGATGAGATAAACGTCAACGCTCTGTCAGGGGGAGGCCTGCGTCCAGCTGTGGACTAATACAGGCTGATGTTGAGGTTAGTCTAGCCGAACATTGAAGCACTTGTCGCGGCCACTAGACGCGACTTCAAGCTGCGGACGAATAGTATCGGCGCAAACCGAACTTTCAAGTGGCCGCGCGAGCCACAAGGCGCGGGAGTCGCCTTGTGGCCGCGTTTTGTCGCTCGCATCGCGCGCACACTCAGCCACAGTAGCCGGCTTCTTCTCGACGCGTCGCTTCTGGCGGCGACTGGTAGCCGCCACTAAACAACTAGCGCCGACTCTGTTATGCCACTAGCCACAGCTAGTAGTGGTCACATATTATAGTGGCTCAATGTGCAGTTAGCTAAGTCTATTCCAACTGTTACCAACAACTATATTTCAATGGATGATAAAGGGTACAATTTCTTTACAGTTACTGTTGGAAGCGTAGTTGGGGGAGTATTATTCGTCGGTCTTTTAACACTCATCATTTGGAAGGTTCTGACCGCCATCTACGACAAAAGGGAGTACGACAAGTTCTGTAAAGAAGCTACTGACCAGGGTTTCGATGTAATGAATCCGGTCTACCTAGACCCGACTGTGAGCTTCGTGAACCCAGCCTTTCAAGCTCAAAAAAATTGATACCTCCAGTTAAAACTTTTCTTTACCATAATTTCGCCAATTCATTCTATTGTGTTAATAAAAATTAAATGCCATATTGTTGAATTCTTTTATTAACAAAACACCACCATAATTTAAAAAAAACAATAAATTATGTAAATAAATATAAAATAAATAACACTCATTTAAAAAACATGAAAACATCATTAATTTTAACGAATACACAACTGCGCCACCGATAAAAATTTACTTCTAAAACTTTTATTTTTTTAATAAAAAATGTTCCAAAGGTCCTTTAGAACCTTTAGAGCAGTAAAAAATCTAGTTCATGTTAATTGCCCATGCTGGGCTTTGTCTATGCCCAATAAGAAGTGGCATAGACTGTCCAAATTGGACTTGATGTTATTTCTTAAGGCGATTCAAGCGGTCGCGGTCATGCGACTTACGCAGGCGCGTCGGCATCTCATCTGTGTAAGTGTACATCTTCTTTTCACGACGATCCTCAGCGTCTAGTTTTGCCAACACCGCCTATCAAAAAAACAATAACTTGTATTTTTCTACAGATTTAAATAGATTTAAGAAACTTTTGATGAGAAAGAAACTTTTACTCTCTGGGTCTATACCGTGTCCATTTTGAATGGAGCATAAACGTAAACAAACCGCCCATACTTAACCTAAAATTCACTTTGTTGGCGCGTCCTTTTATACGTAATTTACATTACTTGTCGATTTTAGAACCTCCCTTCAATAAAAATTGCTTACAATTATATCTGAAACTCGACACAAAGCAAGTGAGATTTTGTTATTTGTGTCGTACTTTGTTTACTAACATGCTGCATTCAAAATGGATAAACCAGTTAAAATAGTTATGTAGTTTTGTTTTAGTCTAAATACATTGCTTTACCTGATGAAGTACAGGATTAGGAATTTTTTAAGGCCCGTATTATGAAAGCTTGCTCAGTCATAGAGCTATTATTGTTTATGCCATAGAAAAGCGTTGCTCAAGCATAGAATGATGACTGAGCAAGCTTTCATAATACGGACCTAAGACTCGCCTTCAAATACTCAAGCGAAACTTAAATTTAAGTTCGTCTAAAGTAGTTTTTTTTTGGCAGTTTTCACTTAAAAATTGTCAAAAAATCGTCTAAGTTACGGAAGTCGAGGTCAATCAAATCCGTGCTGCAGCTACCTAAATACACCCAAAACCAAAGATTTAAATCGTTAGATATGCCCTTTCCATAGTGAGACCGCACCGTGTTTGTTGTGAAGCGAAGTTTGTGAACTCACACACTTTTATTTCTCATTCGGAATTAGTGAATTGTGTGATTTTGTGGTGTGCTTGTTTTCAGAAGTTCGTGCTATGTGATTGGACAATAATTTTACAATTTTATCTAGTCTTAGTGTGTGTGCGTCGCATTTTGTAAAACAAGCACGCGCACAAAGATAATGCCACAGTTTTTGAGCGTAAGGGCATATCTAACGACATCAATCTTTACCTAAAACATAATAGTACTCACCCTGTTAATTTCGTTTCGTGTTCGTTTCTGTCGTAGCCCACCTGTCTGTGCTAGATCAACGTCAGACCTGTGCTCGCAGGGCTCGAGACGGGTAGAGCAACCCCTGTCGGTATAATTAATTTTGTTTTAAAAAACTATAAACCGACTTAAATTTTTACGGTTTTTTGAAGAATTTTTTCTGAGGTTTAAACATAAAAAAAACAGATGAATTGAGAACCTCCTCCTTTTTAAAAGAGGGCCCTGAACACATTTATCGTTAATAGTTGATAATCATGCAAAAAATTGCGTAGGAGACGGAATGGTCAAATCTTAGAAATAAACATTTTCACCGATACACATGTCTTAAAGATTCAAAGATTGATGTATTTATTTGCTTCAAACATGTATACAGGTGATATAGTGATAATAATGTGCTCATGTCTCGCATGCTAATTAACAACACGAAAAAAATATATTTAATATATTTTTTTTTATCAAAGATAAAACAAAGCGGAAAAGTAGTGTAGGACGCCATCCGGCCGGTTGGGATGACGATCTGCGAAAGACTGCAGGCATCTGAGTTCCTGGGATAACATTTTCAAGATACTTTTGTATAATCAGTTAGGTGGTATGAATCTCTCCATGCATCGGCTTTAAAACATTAGGTGGGTCAGTGTTTACAATGAACTTCTATACACTGACCCACATAAGCAGACTATTATTAATAAGGGAGTATCTGCTAACACCACACTGCTAAATCTCGCTCTGTCTTCTTCTATTGACATAAGTCAGACTGAGAAATAACACTACTTAGCAGCTGTTTTATGTTAGCAGACCATTATGAATTTCAGGTTATGTTGGGTTAGTCTTTTAAAACAAAATGAACTTGCACACACATAAATTCTCGTTCAGCCGTTGGTGGGGGCACCGGTAGTGAGATGGTATGCTCCGCAGTCAGACTGCTTCGGCAGACTGCCTCTCGCACTTCCTGGAGACGTCTCCTTTCCTCTGCTACTTTCCGATCCAGTGCTGCTACTGCGAAGGTTAATTAATAAAGGTAAATAAATAAATATAATATAATATATTTTATAATGATAAACAATTCATACAGCATCATCTCGCAAGCCTTGCTGTGTGACAGGACACCTACTCATATGGTTATATCGTTTTTGACTAACTATCAGCCGATTTGTCGAACGCTTATTATTTTGACAAATTGACAATTTGTACACGCACTGCTTTTATTTCTCGTAGGTTTTTTTTTCAGAATTTTGTAACTTAATGGAAGTTCATTAGCGGAAAAATATGAATGTTTGGACCACTATAAAGTTGTAGATAGCTAAAATAGCAAGGAATTTTATATTGTCGTACGTGTAAGTTAAGTTAAGAACGCAGGTTATATTCCGCGAGATTAAAATTCACGATGTGAGATTCCACAGTGCGTATATAACAAGCCGTTGACTATCCATTCAATGTGACAAGTGTTCGAGAAACCGGCTGAACTCGGAACGATACGAAAAATATGTCCATTTCAAAATCCAAGATGGCTGACATTTTTAGAAACCGGCTGAACTCGAACGGTACGAAAAATATGTCCAATTCAAAATCCAAGATGGCTGACATTTTATATCGAAAAACCCACTGTAATTTCCGACTATAGTTTTTTCCAATAAATAAGTAGTGTTTGTGACGATTACAGCCATTAATGACAGTAACTGTCACTCTGTAACCGTCATTCTGTCGTTTTGACTGAAAATCATAAAATAGGCAATATTAACTTTACTTAACTTTCGTGAGACGTTGAGAATACTTTTCGTAAGACGTTGGGAATGAGCAGCACGTCTCACGTGAGACGTTGGCAATACTTTTCGTGAGCCGCTGGGAATGAGCACGTCTCACGTGAGGCGTTGAGATAAACTCCGTTTTTATCACCCGAAACTCAGTGCACTTAAGTGTATTTTTTGTTTTTTAGCGTGATCCTTAAAAAAGTTGTGTTCAATATATATATTTTTTCGGTTATGTATTAACCAAAATAAAAATTACAAAAAAAAATCTATGCTAAATAACTTTTAGGGATTGCTTGAGGATAAGGTAAAAATAATAGAATACCGTACTATTCTGTTGCGTATTCTTCTGCTTGCACATTAGCTCCGCTTCCAGTGAGTCTATTCTTTTCTGCAGTGACTCTTCCTTTGTAAGTTTCGTTTTCCAAATGCGGCACACTTTTAGATGTAGAAATGATAATTCTTGCGTGTCCAAGACCTGTTTTGAGAAAAAAAAGTACCTATAGAAATCGTCATGAAAAAAGAACGCTGGCGGTCAAGCTGCGCAGTAGCCAATAAGTTATTTTCACTTACTCGTTTTTTCCTAGAAAATGTATGGGAATTGTTTTTTTTAATTATTGCCAAGACTTACGATTTGATTTGGTATGTTACTTTAGGAAAAATGTCCTGGTTGGAAATAGAGTCGATTAAGAGCAAATTGTTTTTTTTTGACAAATGTCATTTTTTGGGCGAACCGTCCTTTTTTCGAAAAACTAATAATGTGAATATTTTTTTCTTCAAAATAAAACAGAAGGTTCCTACCCTTAAGGGGCCAAAAATTTGCCCCACCTGTATATAGGTCTATTTGGTGGTATACGGTGGTATGCCGTGGGGTGCGGGGCGGGCGGGTCCCGCGCCGCATGCCTGCCGGTGCGCTATTAGTTCGTCAGTTTCAAGCCGGTACGCTATTGATTCGTCAGTTGACATTTACTTTCAACTTTACGTGACGCGTCCTTCATGTGATAAGTTTTTGGTATTCGCTTTATTAATAATTCACTTACGTCAACACTTCCACTCATTATCTTATTTGCAATATATTTCAGATAGGAGTGTTCCGCTAGTTTTCTTTGATCAACGTCCACCTGCTCAAATATATTTCGAATGGTATCAGAAATGTTTAAATCAAGTGTGCATGTGCATGGACCATTTAACTTGTTAGTTGGCTTCACATTAAATGCCTCTATGTTTGTCTTTGTTAATGTTCTAGGGTCGACCCCGCGACGTCTTTTCCGTTTAAGTTCTGGAGTACTTATCTTTGTTGGTTCCTGTAATATAAAATATATAAAAATAATAATTTTATTAGTCCTTTTTACAGGGTGCCACGGAAAAAATTTACAAAACCGAGAAGGGGTTATGTTCCAGGAGCGGAAAATGGCTTGCGGATTTAGTACACCTTTCCTCTTAAAACAACTTTGTAAATAATAAGCTCTAACCTCGTCTAGACAGGAGCAGCTTTCAACAAATTTATTTTTCAATGATTTATTTTCTTTCTCTAATTTATCTGCTTTACGCATAGCTTCTATGCTCATAGTTCGCAAATTTTCAACTTCATTTTCATGTATCTTAAGTATGTCTTGCAATGTTTCTTCATGAAGATTTTGTATACTTTCAACTCCTTGATTATGCTCATTTAGTATGCTCTTTATATTGATATCATATTGCGTTTTGATCGCGTCAATTCTTTTCTTGTAATCTTTTTCTATGTTCTCTAAAGTTCTAGTAAGTGCTTGAATTTTGTTCTCATATTCTTCGACAGTACCTAGGTTTACCATTATACTACGTTCAGTGTATGACTTTGGACTTGATTTACTACAGATGGAAATCGTTTTATTGTCCGTTGATGACTTCTTGAGTTCGCTTAAACGCGAGGGACTACCATCATTACTTCTTTCGGGAGATGAAAACGCATTCACTAAATCATCACTCCGCGTTTTTCGAAGACCTTTTGCAGCAATATACGTTTTGATATTATCAGGATATTTGTGACTATCTAAAATATATTTTAACCCATAATTTTGAGAATTTTGTTCTTTAGATGCATTTGAAGCTAAGATACTTATTAGATCGTCTTCAGGTTTTAAAAGCAAAACATCAGCTTCAACACGAGAAAGCTTATGATGAGAATCACTTCCAGTCAGTGGTTCGCGATAATGGTTTTGATCACTGGACCTATTTCTTTCGTTTGGGTTAACATCATTTTTATAGCCCAATATTTCCGTGTTTCCTCTTTTAACAGAAATCGTATCTACGTACTGATGTTCTGCAGGAGAAATTGAATGTGATGAATTTGTTCTATTATTTGCAATGTACGTTTTGCCTTGACTGTCATCTTTATAATCGTTGGACGAAGAGTTTGTTTTAGGTAAGGAGTATATAGCCATAGAAGAGTCTAGTGATTTTTTGTCTGCGTCAGAAACTTCAATGGATGGACTATCAGTTTCAACCCGAGGTAAGCTGATTTTCAGCTTGTGTTTAACGCTATCATCTTCTTCGTATTCTTCTTCTTCGTCGCCCAAAAACAGTTCGATTTCATGTTTTTTACGCTTAAGCTTTTTGTTAGCCGATTGTATTTTGTTTTCATTTTTGTCTTTAGTTTTTTGTATTGTTACAGCCTCGACAACTATTTCTGATTTTCCATTCCAGCTTCTTTTATTTTCATATGATTTAACAGGACTACTTTCACTGTCTTTATATATCACAAATAAATCTCTATCCGTAGATCCTTCTGAAGTAGATCCAAAGTGCTCACTATTCTTGTAGTTGTTTTTTATTTTACTGACAGTGGCAAAACTATGATGGTTTGATCTATTTGACAAAGTATAAGCACCTGATTTATTTGTACTTTTGATGTTGTCGGTTACTTTGTCGATTTCAGTAAATTCGTTTCCTTTCGAAGAAGAATCGGTATGCGCAGATTTCTTGTTGTATAAGTCTATTACTTTCAAACTTTGTGATTTGGAATCAGTTTTACTGGAACTATTTGGCCTTTGGTCTCTTGGAGACAGGTTATCGTCTTTGTTAGTAGATGAATCTTCGTTTCTTGTATTAATGTACGTGTCACTATACGACGAAATTGAACATGTATCGACCCGTCCTTGCTTGAGTCTTTTTAATTTATAATCCAAATAACTACTTTTCACAAAATCGAAAGAGGGTTCTACACTTGCCGCGAGAACTTGCACTTCATTAAGCACTTCTTTGTTGCTATTATTTATTGGAGTTGATGCCTTGTCTCGTTTTTTATGTTTAGGGACGCCGTAAATTTCTTTATTTTCACTCGAGTCATCGTATTTATCTTTCAAAAACGTTTTATTCGATACACAATAATCTATATTGTCAATGGTCTGGTTTTCTACAGAGTGAGTTGGATTTTCCATGGTTTGAACGCCTACATTTTCTTCTGGACCTTTTTTGACTTGACTAAGTATTTTGTTCAAATATTCCACTTCCTTAATTTTATTTTCTAAATCTTTACCAATTTTTTGTGTTACAGACAGATTATGAGACCGTTCAGATTTGAGTTTATTCTCTAAGTCGCCTATTGTTTGCAGAGAATTTTGATAAAGTGCTTGAAGAGATTTCAAATCCTCTTCCAACTTTGCAATAAAACACTGAGTAGATTGGGTCACTTTATCAGTTATCAACTTTTGATTCAGTATCTCAGCCTCTAAGTCTTTTATAATATTTTCATCTCGTGTTTTTTGCTGTTTAAGTTTTTCGTTCAGATGTCGAAGCTGTTTTTCCATGTTTATTTTATCTTTGATGGCTTCTTCCTTCTCACTTACTATTTTCTGTTTTTCTTTTTCTACAATTTTTTTAGCTTCATCGGTTTTTGTTTGAACCAGTTGATATGAGTTTTGCACAGTGAGTAATGTTTGTTCTAATGAATTGCTTTTTGAGCATTTAACATCTAACATTCTTCCAATTCTTTCTAGAGATGTTAAAACATCTTCAACTTGGCATCGATCTGGAGACAATGCGCTATCTCCTACACTTATTATTTCGAGTTGCTTTATGTCAGTAACAATTATTTCCCTTTCATGCAGAAGTTCATTTATTCGATGTGAATATTTTTGTTTATCTCTTTTCATTGCTTCTTCTTTTTCTTCGCGCATTGAATTTGTACTTTGGAGTTTGGCAAGCTCCATCTTCATATTATGAGTGGCCCTTGAATCTGAAAAATATTTGATTAGTACCATGCATATTTCAAGTATAAAAAAAATATATATATTGCTTACGATGAGCGTCAATTGAGAGTAATGATTCGTTCAACTTTCGCGAAGAATTATCTGATATTTGTTCTCCAGCCTCGACTACGGCCTCTAAATTTCTTTGTAGCTTTTGCACTTCATCTTGTAGTGCATTGATGTGATTTTGTAATACTGCTATTTTATCATCTCGGGCTTCAATAACTTCGTAGAGTTTTGCAAATTCATTTTCCTGAAATTAAGGTAATTTGGTTACTTGATTGATTTTGGTAATTTGGAACATAGCGGGCTTGACGTAAGGTCATAATTTTTTGAAACTTTCTTGATCAGAACACATTAAATAAACGCGATATAATACCCATAATTTTTTTATAATAATGTCATTACTCATTATACCAATGTCACCTTGAATTTTATAAAAAAAATGTGCTCAATTATGATTACTCAATACTATTACCGATTCATCTAATTTATCTAAGAGTTCACTGATTTTTTTGTGTTGTTCAAGCTTTTCTTTTTTCATTTCTTCAATTTCTTTTATGATTTCAGCATGTGAACTGTTCGGATGGCTAGATTTTTCAATGAGCTGTAAGGAGTTAATAGAAATATATTATATCGAACACCAAGATGTTCTTGTTTTGAGTGCATTTTATTCGTTTGATGTGAAATTTAAACTTCTTTAAATGTTTATATTAAAAATTACATAAATAAAAAAAACAATCCCCAAAGTTTCAGGATCTGGCAAAATTTCTTTAAGACTTACCTCACTCCTGGCATTAATCAAAGCTTTCTCTAAAATTTCACTGTGTGTAAGTAAATCATTGCTTTGTCTGCTGAGGTCGCGATTATCTCGCTCTATCTTTTTAAAATCAGAAACTTGGTGATCTAGTTCTTTTTGAAGCTTATTTTTTTCCATGCAGATTTGATCGTGCTCGTATTTCAATTTATTATATTCTGACTCTAGTAATTCATAATATTTAACCTTTTCCAGTAGCTCAGCACTTTCTTTTTTTAGGGTAGTTAAATTGCTTTTAGTGGCATAATTTTCTTCTATCAAAGAAGCTATATTACTAGTGGCTGCTTTGTGTACGTTTTCAAAATTTGATAACCGCCTCATAAGCTCCTTATTTTCATCTATTTTATTTTCCAGGCTATTGTACAAATTATTATACTGTTCAGCTTGGTTATCAAAATCAGCTTGAAGAATATTTTTTTCTGATAGTATTTTCCGGTAAGTAGCTTTCATCTCCATTAATTCACGATTCAGAGCCTCTGCTTCTAAAGATTGCTTATTGAACGAATTCAAAAGTTTATCGAAATCAGTTTGCATTGTGGTTTTTTCTATTAAGATTCTGCCGTAGGCGTCATTTAATTTAGAAAGATCCATTTTGAGGTTATCAGAGCTTTCTAGTTTGTCTAATAGTTCTTCACTTTCTTGTTTATTTATTTGTATAGAATACAAAGCGTCATTGAGTTCTGCCGATTTATTTTGAAGCGTCAACTCAAGTTGCTTCTTTTCTCTCTCTAATCTTTCATGAGATTTTTTTAATCTTTCAAACTCATCTGATAGTTTTTCAAACATTTCCAATTTTTCCTTAAGCATTTTGCTTTCATTTTTTGTCAGATCTGCTGAATGTTTGTACTTATTTGCTTCTTTTTCAGTTATGCGGTTAGCTTCACGAAGTTTATCTAACTCATCACGCAGTATACTATTATTACTGTCACGGCTACTCAAATCTTTTTGTAATTTTATGTTTTGGGATTGGGATTCAGTGAATAAAGATTTAAGATTATTATAATCTGAAATTTTAGCTTGAATAGAACTTTCAAGCTCGTCTTGTTTAAGTGCCATGTTGTCGTAGCTATTAACCATTTTCAGTAACGCGTGACTTTCTTTTTTAGCTAGATCTAATTGTTTAATAGCATGCATTTTCTCTGTGTCCATGGCTGTCATACTTCTATCATAGGTTTCTTGTAAATCTTGAACTTGACTATAAAGTTCACCGTTTTCCTTGTTGCGTTGTTCCATATCACTCATCAGCCTGTTCACTTCATGTGACTTTCGATGCAATACATCCATAAGGTTTTCAAGGGCTTTTGATTTTTCTTTTAGGTTTTGATCGAGTTTATCAATTTCATTCTTATAAGTCTCTGCATTTTTCTCTAAGAAATCATTGCGTTGCAGGATCTCTTCACATCCACCTGAAATATTGATAAAATAAACGATTTAAAGTTTATTCGAGTAAACTATCACTAAACTAAATTTATATTATGTTTGTGAGAAAAAATAAGCAAACATTATCTTATATACATAAACCATTACTCTTTAATTCTTCAATTTCCATCTTAAGACTATTTATAAGGTTTGTTTGGAATTCTTCTTGTATTTGTTGCTTCCCTTCATCATTGCAAATACAAACAGCTTTCAGATTAGTTATTTGCTCGTTTAGTTTATTAATTTCGTCCTGGAGTTCCAAAGTGTCCCCTTCTCTATGCTCCTAAAATTAAAGAGTAGTTTAAATCAGGACTGGAAGGGCAGTTCTAGTCAATTTATTATTAATAATGATACCTTACAGTAAAGGTTTGGCTCGTAAAGACAATATAATTTGACCACAAGTACGAGTAGCATCGTCGAATAATTGAAACACCTCTGTCAAATCAAATAAATACCTTCCAATTATCTTTTAGAACAGTTCCACCCAAAGCCTTTGTGAATCGTGAATATAAATAGTAAATTGGAACTAATAATGTTTATGTTCATCGGTGTCGATTCGGTTTTTGCAAAAAGTAAAGTAAAATAATTTGACACTATACGCTTTAGGCATCTTTTACCTTTTCAGGACCTTGCTCAAGAAGATTATCAATTTGAATCGATAGACTTTGTATTTGTTGTTCTTGACACATAGTTTTGCATTCAGCTTCTTTCAATTTACAATGGAGAGCATTTTTCTCTCTTTCAAATACCATTGATGCTTCATTGACCTTTTGTTCTAAAAATAAGTTGTCTTGTCTCAATTCTTCTATTGTTTTACTTTTGATATTGTTGATTTCTGCTTCGGCTTTGAGTTGTAATTCAATATTGGACGTTTCTTCAGAGAGTACCAAGTATTGCTCTTTCAGAGAATCTAGATCTATAGATCGTCTTCGGTAATGCTCTTTTTCATTCCACAGCATACTGTACTCTCTCAGTTGATCTTTCAACGCTTCAAACTCCTTCTGAAGCTCATCATATTTACAACACCGATTTCGTAAGCAATCTTTCTCATGTTGAACGTTTTCATAGCATGTCATTAAATCTTCATAGTTTTCTTGTAAATTTTTGAGTCGTTTCAAATTTTCCGTTTCAATATTGTAGTCTTCAATTTCGTATTCGTCTAAGTCATGGTCGGTCTTAATGAACGAGTTTTCCTTGCTCAAGATTTCCCTCATTTCATCATTTTCCATGATGTCGGCAACGAGTTGTGCTCTCTGGTTGTCAATTCGTGGTCGCTTGGACTCGGCGGAGGTGAGTGCGAAGGTGGCTTCAACCCGCGACTGAAACTCAGCTCGATAACATGAACAATTGTCGTTTGATTTGCTCGACTCTTGTGCGCAAGGGCTTATGAGCGCGAGGCTAAACTTTTCGAGCACCTTTAACTTAAAGAGTATTCTACCCTTTATGTCAACACAACGCGTGTCTCTTCCGCAAGTCTGAAAATAAAACACAGATCAATGATTATATATAAATTATAGACAGGATTGGCCTTATATTCTGGCCACTAGTTACGGTTTGTCTGGTTCCAATTCTCTGCCCGTTTTCGGTTCGTAATAATTATAATAATAAGTAGGCCGTATGGTGCTGGATAGAATTTGCACCACCACAACTCGTCCCGTGGGTGTCCATCCCAACCCGCTTGCCTAGCGTGG
The DNA here is from genome assembly GCA_955876795.1 of Eupithecia tripunctaria. NCBI lineage: Eukaryota > Metazoa > Arthropoda > Insecta > Lepidoptera > Geometridae > Eupithecia > Eupithecia tripunctaria. Next base: position 4,464,301 of record OY041603.1, on the reverse strand, counting down.
GGATTATGGGCATTAACTCTTATGAGATAAAAGCCAATTAGGCACTTATTTGGGGTAGGCCCGTGCCAGCAGTGTACCAATATTGTCTGTGGTGGTTGAGGTACATGAGGTAGGTATACCCACCATCATATTCAGATACAGTCTGTATTTATCGTTTTGGCAAAGAATGGCAAATATTTTCTCCAGGGCTGTGTAAATGTGTGCGTAGATGCAATAGGGCTCGCAAACGTCGTTCTCCAGTACCTGAAAATTTCAGTTACATTTACACGCTATCGAAACGCTTCGTTTTTTTTAATACGTTGTAAAAATGCAGCCTAAATTAATGATCAAGGTTTTCAAACCCTGAGATTAATCGTGTTATAAAAAAAGTACATATTACTAGTTTTCGCTCGCGGCATCGCATGCATTTTTCGGGCTAATAAGCAGATATCCTTTCCAACAAATAAACCATCTATGGCCTCACCAAAATTTCATAAAGTTCCGTTCATACGTTTAGACGTGAAAAGGTAACAGACAGACAGCCAGACAGAATTACCACGAATTATAATACATCCTTACAATTTACAATATCCGTAAGAATCAAGCCTAAAATACCAAGTAATAAGCTATTTTCATGTGGAGGTATTCTTCCTTTTATAGAGACCACAAATCACCCATTCCATAACTACCTACAAACAAATCGTTGCGTTTCTTGGGGTTCTTTAACACAAAGCGGTCCAGAAAACGGACGAAATCAAAAATACGACTTTATTTCCGTATCAGTGTATTTTTTTGATATGATTTGGCCTTTTCTAAGTGTACATTTATTGTATTTATAGCAATAAAGCATATTTGAATTTGAATTTTACGCACGCGAAGTTTATTAGTTGGGTCACCAGAGTACTGGGTTATTTATTATACATCTGGGGGATCCTGGTGGTGCGATCACCCATCTCATACTTGTTGCACCATATTCTAGTATTTTTCTAACTTGCACGAAAGAGGTTATCCACAACACAGATCATCCTAGGGTGGTGTGGTGAGGTAGCTAGCGCTATTTACAAATAAATTTGTAATCCTAAAGTAAACTTAAAAAGTAAAATTGTAATCTTTTCATAAGAACTTTTGTATTATATTACTTTAGTCTTTACTTTACCTATTGTGGGTTGGTTGGAATAAAAGAGTTATTATTTTTAACTGAGTCTATTGATAACACACAACACTCGTACATGAAATTACAATAGAATGCGTATCTTTAATCCTTAATTAGGATATGACTACTCAAAGGGGGCTCTACGAAGTGACTTTAATATTATCTGTAACCCATAACTAGGGTAGGTGTAATCTGTGAGAGCTTAGTGGAATGACTGGCGAGACGCGGCTTAGCTACAGAAAAAGCTGAATAAGCGAAACGCATTTGCGCCGCGTACTGCTAGCTAAACTGTGTCACCACAGAACTATAATTACCCAACCTAATCCGTATGAGAAATGTGACGTTAGGTTATTATAGGACGTTACGCATAGAGTAAATAAAAAAAAATAGGTGCACATATGTATACGTGGACCTATAAACATATTCTTTTTATCAAAAGACATAGGTACGTCATTTGAAGAGAATTTTGAAAGATCATTTCAGTGTCGCTTACCGCCATGGTATTCGTCATAGCAGACATTTTAGCGTCCTTAGCAATAATGGTATCTTTCATTTCTTGGATTCTTGGATCGGTGACCACTGCAACACAAACCCCAAATAATATTAAAAAATCATGGATAAGGTTTCTGTGTGGTGCTGGCTTAGAATATGCATCACCCCATCTCTTCCCGTGGGTGTCGTAAGAGGCGACTAAGGGATATCCATCGCGGGCGGACAGCAGCGCCTCCCGCAGAACAATTCAACCACCACACTGCGATCGTTCGGGGATCTCATGCCCAGTGGGGGGATTATGGGTATATTTGCTGACGCATACGTAAAATAACATCTACAGGGTTTTGAGTTTTCTTATATTCCAGAATTATTGCAGTTACCTCACCTCTCTCATTTATACTTTAATCTATGGAAAATATTTATTTTTCTCAAAAAAAAGAAGTTGAAATTACCCGCTAACTAACACCGTCTCGAGTCTCGTCAATATTGCTCCAGCCGTGTGTAGCCAAAACAAACACACAGACATACAAACAAATAATTTATAATTTGGTGTTTTTGTACTCGCCTGTCATTCATAGTCGTTTCATAGTCATAAAGTTAAAAGCTGTTATTTAATTATACCTATACAAATAGATACTTTTTTATATGTATTGCTACCATAGGTATATTTTCTACGTTGTACATTTACGTGGTATATTTACTACCTATAGATAATAGGTTTGATAGATTACAGGTGATAATAGATTGGGTAGAGGCCAACACTATCTTAATAATTTAAGGCGCATACCCGAGCCAATATGACAGCGATATCTATTTTACCATATTTTTACGTTTATAATAAGTATTTTTAAAAATCCTACGTTCAGTTTATGGTATCTATTATAAGCTATTTTTTAATACCTCTGCAATAATTTTATCTCATATAGGTAGCTTATGAGGAGATGCGAAAATAGAGTTTGGTGGCCAAAAAGCGCCACTTCGTATCTCTGCCTAAGCTTTACAAAATGAAACTATTACAGAGGCATTAATAAATAACTTATAATAGATACCACAAACTGAACGTAGGATTTTTAAAACGCCCTGCGTTTAACGTAATAGTAAGATAAAATAATTGGGGGCGCCACTTTCGCTGGTGTATGGGCCTTAATGTCGTACGTAATTAATCCTATTTCCCAATACAGATGTTGGCTAATAGTATGAATGTTGTCGATTCTGATGTCGCCAAAACTAAACTAATTTGACACGACTAAACACGTTGGAGTGAGGATGGCATTATTTTTAGTATTGTTAAATTAAAGATTTTTAGTTAGAATAGTTTTAAACTATGTGTAATTTCTAAGGAATCAAATAAAATCTCGAAAATTTTAGGCATCGACGGGAATCGAACCCGCGTCTTCCCCTCGGTAGGTACCTCTAGACCAGCGGTCGTCACACTTTACTAGCCAAGGGCCACAAATGAAAATGTGAAAACCAGGGCCGGGCCGCAGAGTATGTGAAGGCGCTTCAAGAGCCTTTGCACACTTATCCATACTAGTCCATACTAATCTTATAAATGCGAAAGTGTGTCTGTCTGTCTGTTTGTTACCTCTCTACGCTTTAAACCACTGGACCGATTTACATGAAAATTGGTATGGGGATAGTTTGAGTTCCGGGGAAGGACATAGGATAATTTTTATCCCAGGAATAACTATTACTTAATAATATGTATTCAGCTCATTTCATTATTCACTTCGCTCTAGCTGTGCCTGCGGCGGCGCGACGTCGCCGTTCGTGTGGGAGTTGATGATCAAAAAAGTAGACTCATATATATATTATTCATTACTATATTTATTAGAAAAAGGTTATTTATAAACATATGTAGATAAGTAAGGAATGATTAAAATTTATTAAAAAGTTCAACATCGTTATCAAAATACCTATGTTTTATAATTAGGAATTATGGTGTTGAACTTTTTTAATTATTTCTTGTATATTGGCATCTTTTGGACTACATGCGATCCTCATTGTGTCTTCTAAATGAGTGGAAAGACGATTACGGGATTTATTTTTTAAGAAGCTCATTTTTGAAAATGAAGCTTCACAGAGATATGTTGAAGAAAATATGGTTAAAACGAATTGTGCGCAGTCTTGCAAAGATTTATACTTGCTAGGGGCATTTTTCCAAAATTCATTGTACTCCTGCTTTTCACGGTGCTCAATAAAACTAGCTTTTAGCTGCGTGTCGTGCTTTAGTTCAATGATTTCATTCATCAACTGTGTTTTCGAAAATCCAAACTTGCAAAATAATTTCATATCTTCGTTTTGAACGTGCCAAGGATTTTCCACAAGTATAAAGCAGTTCTTAATCTCTCGCACATCGTCAAATCTATTTTGTATTTCTCTCAGATATTCTTTCAAATAGGATATCAAGTCTTGACGAATAGTACTGACGGGAATAGAAACTTCGGATTGCAGAGCAGCAACAGTTGGAAAATTTGAAAAATCTCCTGCTTCGAGTTCGTTTATATATAATCGCAGTTTGTCTTCAAATGCAAAAACTTTATTTGTCATTTGTCCAATTATTTTGTTAGGTCCTTGCATGTCTAAATTAAGACTATTGAATTTCATAGTGATATCGGTCAAAAAAGCCGCAAGTGTCCACCAGTCATTTTGTTGTAGTTGGGGGTACTCTTTGCCACTTTGTTGCAAAAAAAGTATTATTTCGTGTTTCAAATGAAAGAACCGTTCTAATACTTTTCCCTTGCTTAACCATCTGACGGCTGTATGTAAGATAACATCGCCATAATTAGCTTGTAATTCTTCAAGAAGGTCTTTGAATTTTCGATGATTAAGTTCGCGCGCGCGAATAAAATTTATAATATTTACAATCGTATTCATCACGTCTTTTAATATGTTATTCGAAATTTTACATGCCAAAGTTTCTTGATGCAGCAAGCAATGAATGGGCAATAAATTAGGTAAAGTCCATTCGTTCTTCATTAAAGCAATCAAACCATTATTTGCACCCACCATTGACGGACAACCATCGGTACACACCGATATCAACTTATTTACAGGTATTCCGTGTTTTTCTACAAATTCTTTTAGAACTTCCATAAAATCACAACATCTCGTATGACCCTTCATGGTAATCACTGCTAAGAAGTCTTCTTCTATGATTCCGTCCATTGTGCAGTACCGAACAAATAATGAGCATTGAGACATAGAAGTTATATCCGTACTGGAATCGCAAGCAAGACTGAAGTATTTGCAGTTTTTCAGTTTGTCAATTACTGCCTCAAACAAATTTTTCGAAATATCTTCAACACGGCGGCGACAGGTGGATTCAGAAAGTGTAAGCTGGTTTACTTGTGCCATTATTTGTTTACTATTTGAAAAATTTTGAAATAACGTTTGAGAAACAGTTATCATACACTCTTTCATCAATTCAGCATCAGTAAAGGGTTTCATGCGTTTTGCAAGAATGTTACACACTTGGTATGATGCTTTTGTAATAGCTTCATTTTGCCCAACTGCTGTCGTCATTAGGTTTTGTTGACGATGAATTGACGATTTCAAATGAATTATTTTATTCTTTCTTTCAATCGTTTCTAAAGGGTAGGCTTCGGTAAATGAACTATGCTTACTTGTGTAGTGACGAAATAAATTGTATCGCTTAATTCCGACGACAGTTTCCCGGCATATTAAACAAATAGCAGTACCTTCCTTATATCCACTTATAAAGCAAAATTCTTCCTCCCATTTTTCTTGGATACTTCTATTTTCGTCAGTTATCTTCCTTTTAGTAGCACATTTAGATGATACTCCCGCCATTATTGGTACATAGAATGAATACCGCGCGCGCGTTCGATGAAGGAAGAAACGTCCAGTCTTATGCGTAAAACAAACGAAATAGATCGCGCGCGGCTCGTGTCGCTCGCTCTCGACTCCAGTGCGGGTAGCAGGGCGGGCGGCGCGGGCGCAGCGAGCGGGGAGCGCAGGCTGACCTGCGCTCCCCGCTCGCTGCGCCGCCCGCGCCACCCCCTTATTATCACACGACGCGTGTGTGTGGGAACTATCGTATCGTCAGTTCGTCACTCGTCGCCGAATTCGAACACAAAGTCGGATATTGATTTTGTTTATGATTATGACATGTAGGTATAGTTGACTACTATATATTATAAATGCAATTTACTTTGCCGCGGGCCGCAGAAATAACGCCCACGGGCCGCATGCGGCCCGCGGGCCGCAATATGACGACCACGGCCTAGACCACGATGTCGGATCGGACGTATCTATCTAAAAAACTGTTAAATTAGTTTAGTTTGGGCCAAATCTGAATAGACAGACACCTTTTTATGAAGGATTTGTGTCTGCCAACGGCTTCGCACGAGTTTTTTCTATGGAAACGTTTACGTTATCTCCTACGGGAACTGATTTATAGAATAAAAAGTAGCCTATATTTGATTCCTGGATTAAATTACCTGTATAATAAATTTATTACATAATGTAAATGTCAGTCCGATCGTTCAGTAGTTTTGGCGTGAAGATGTAACAAACATCCACCTAAACTTTCGCATTTGTAACATTAGTGTGATTAGTGTGATTAGTATGATGATTTGTTTATTATGTAGGATGTCTTACTTGTGCCAGCACTTTGTACTTCAGCTATTTGCACTTGATTACTCTCATCGACCATCACAGTCTCTTTGGGAGGCTTTTCACTTTTTGCCTCCTTTTCATCTAATTCCCATTTTCCCTTTTCATCATTCCCCTTAGATTTTTGAGCCTATAAAAGAAACGCAGATTTGTAGTGAGTAGTTACTTAAACGTTTTAGTGAAATCCTAAGGTAAACCAGACAAGGCTTGCAAAGGCTAAAATAGTAGCCATTTCTGCGTGCTAGCAAGATCTGGACATTGCGCCACGGCAACATCGTCGATGCATTACTTCAAGGACCGCTTACGCTGTTTTTTCAATAAAACTAGACAGCTTAGTTCTGTTCAAGAGTGAATAAAATGTGACGTGCTTTGTATAACAGAGCTAAAGAGTGCTATTCAGGACATGTTCGATTAATTAAAAGTTTGTAAGCCAGTACAAATTTAATGGGACTGACCTGGTCTTCCACGTGTTGATCACCCTGCAAAAACGATTATTATATTATTATAATTATAGTTATTTTATATAAAGATAAAACGCAGCTTTATGCTTTATGCATGCACATGAAAATGTGATTACCTCATCTCCTCTCGATTTTCCAGTCTAAAAACAGAATTAAAATATTAGTAAACAATTTTACTATCCTAAGCAATTTTCTGAGTGGTTAATTCAGATGACGCCATAACTAAACTAAGTTAGTTTAGTTTGATAGTACTAAATATGACCATTTTTATTTAGATCTTTATGTAAGGGATTGCACCATTTTTATTCCATTCAAATTAGTTTAATTTAATTTAACTATAAAAACTGTAGTAGTTTGACGAATTGAATACGGATGTAAGAGGGTTAACTACGAACCTTATTAGTTTAGTTTTGGCAACGTATGAATTGACAACATTGTATTCTAGAAAGAAGTTTAGTTCCACAGTGGGCGTGTGTTTGCTGTGCTGATGGTGATTAATATATAATTTACCTCAAAACCTTCGGATCCCTGAAACAATAGTAACAATATAATTTTAATAGAACAAACACCATCACATAGTAACAAATAAGTATGAGATTTAAACAATTTATACTCACTTCAGTGAATTGCGAAACATCCAAGTCCAGGTTGAAAAACTGAAATAAAGAATCAGTTGGTAAAATTTATCATCACCAACCTACTTTTTCTTTTTTCATAAAAAAATTGAAGTGAATTAGAGTCAATTGCACCTTATTTCTTGTTTGATAGTAATTACCAGTCTACTAATTACTGTTTAGATAGTAAACATTTAGCTTGTCTAAGTACTTATATTGTAAGTCTAAAGAAATAAACGATTTGACTCTGACTTTGACTCTACAATGTTAGTCATTGTCGGACATAGGCCTGCTGGACATAGGCCTAAACCTCACCATTATTGGGGCGTAATGCCCATAATCCCCATCACGCTCGGCATGCGGTTTGAGGATCGCAGTTTGATCATGAAATCGGTCTGTGTTGGGCGCTGCTAGTCGCCCCGCAGTAAGTGTATCTCTTAGTCCTCTTACGACACCCATGGGAGGAGTTGGGGTGGTGCAATTCTATGCCGGCACCACACGGCTTACGGTTAGTCACCTTATCTCCTAGATAAAAAGTAAACAAAGCCCTTATCAGGGAGAGCCCTGATAAGGGCTTTGTGGTCCCATTTTAATCTGGTCCAGATCCGACAATGGAATCCATGAAAATCCACGAAAAAACTATATAATTGGAGTCGGTTTATAGTTTTTTTGAAAAACAAAATCATTTACATGACAGCCTTGTCGTCTTGTAGGATTTTCTTGGTAGGTACATGATTTTCTACAAGGCTTCAAAACATGCTCCTAGTAAAATTTGTTTTTGTTTTGTTCTTTTTGTGCAGAGTTTATTAAAGGGATATGAAAAATTTAGTCAAATTTAAGAAGATATGTAATCAGTAGTAGTTCTTATAAAAAAAAATCTAATGTACTTACTAAACCATGCAGATCTTTATTAGCTTCCTTTATAGCAGCGTGCTGAAAAATAAAATAAAGTCGTAGAAATATTTACGATATTTTAGAAAATTTTAATAGCCATGATAGGTATTTAATTTTAAAGTATGTACATATAATTAATTGAAATCGGAAAGGTCTGTATGAAATTCGATTCGTTGAAGTAAAGTGTGGACAATCTAAATGTATTGAAGTTTTACTAAAGTATTTCTGTACTATTTAGGGACTTTAGGGGGGACTTAGGGACTAGTTCTCGATATAAATAATTATAAAAGTAACCATAAAAACCCGTGCGAAGCTACGGGCAGAAACAAGTTAAAATACACCGATAGGTAAAACTCACAGCTTTTGCGATCTCGCTTTTCTGCTCACTAGTCAGGTCTAGTTCATCATAAGCAGACATCATCTCTTCAAATTCCTCGATCTTCCGTTGGAGAGCAGTGATCTTAGCATTCTTAGAAACCATCAAGGTATCGATGATGGTTTCAGTAGGAACGTATTTCGGTCTGCACACACTGTTGTTCTTCTTGATGATGTCTACCAGGTGTTCGGTCTTGTCAGAACCGAAGTGGGACCATGCTCTGGCGTCCGTGCATGACGCGTAAGCCTTTAACTTACCCTCATTCCTATTCGGTAAGTCGAATACGTCGTAGTCATTGAATACACGCTCTCTTTTCGTAATAAAAGACATTTGAATATTTTTGTTCTTACGATATAATTTCTATATAAATACTATGAAAATATACTTATTTTGTTCCCCATAACTTTTACATATAACAGTAAGATTTGAAAAGTATTCACGATTGTAATAAATAGCTTTTTTGTAAATAGCGAAATAGCAAATATTATTTAGAAAACGTCATTTGTGCCCCAATCTAGGTGGGCTTAGCATTTTGAAATGGAATGACGTCAATTTCAAACTATTATTTCTGTAGCATTACATTGTTTGGCCAGTGTTATAAGTTTTGATATTAACGTAGTTATTGTATTCTCTCTGGATTTAAAAAGAAATTCATACTAACTCATAGATATGTAGACGAGGCCTGTAATTTAGGTAGAGTCTGTTCCAAAAAAAAGTGCCGTGGCGTTTCGGTGAACTAGTCGTACTGCAATGACAGAGCAGTGTTGTCAACCCAACAAAAGTTGTCAATTGGCACAAACGCGCCCTCTATTGCCACGAAAAAAAGACAAAATGGCTGAAATATAAAGACGTGTTTTTCTGATATGAAAATTGTTTAACGAAAGACCAGGCAATATGGCCCTAATGGCTTTAGCCTAATATGTCCAAAGAGACAAATTAAATTACTCTTCTCTTTTTGAACAGACTCTAGCCTACAGGGGTTTTATGATAGTCAATCCTCTTCGCGTCTTTGCAAGATTTGGGTGCCTATGGTTCTGTTCGGCCAAATCAACGGTTCTGAATGACACAGACAATCTTTAGGAAACGGATACCATGTTCAGTAATGATAACTGACGGGCGGTTATCTCGGATTGTGAGCTATGATTTACGTCCGACCGGAAAGAGTAGAAAATAAATGAAGGCGCCCCAATAGTTTACAATTTACATGGTATCACCATATACTATGGCTACTACGTTTTGATACTTAATATTTTCAAATATATTTATAACACATTGCAGTTCTTATTTGATAAAATATTACAACAAATATTTATGCTCATCACATAAAGGTTTGTCATGAATAAGAATAAAACCCACTATGCTAATAGTAAAGTAAAGTTAAAATGTTTTTTATTATATACATGCATTAAAGAAATAAAAGCCTTCGTTTGTCCACCGCGCCGATACCGAGACGAATAATAATAAGAGCAATGGTGAGTGCATGCAACCTAAAAAGAAAGCAAGCATATTTTGTATACCTACTCAAAGGGAAAAAAACACAATAATAGGCAATTATATAATAGGTGCTAAATCATACATAAATCACTCTAATGACTCAATGTCAAGATATTCAATACCCGACATCGATTCTTCATCAAAATGTTGTGGTAGAACATAATGAGAAGTTCCTGCCATACCATTATTTTCATCTTCACTTTGTACCAAATTTTTCACTATTTTTTTACCTTCATTAAAAATCCTCAAAACAGTGCTTTCGGATTTTTCTGAAACAAAACATAAGTAAAGTATCAAAATTAAAGGATTGCACTTCAAAATACGACTCAATGGAACAAAGATCAACAAAGACTATTATGTATGATAAACAAGGATTTTGGATGGATTTACACGATTCTTTTAGTAAATTATAACAGTTTACGTCCAATGTTATTATTTTTAACCAGCTACTTACGGTCAAATCTGCTTTTCATTTATAAACGACTTTAATTCAGTCAGCAGCGTTCCGGCTTGATACTCAGCCAAACATCTCATCAACGCTTTGTAAATAATGTCACGAGCCCCACTGCTTATAGTTTTATTCATTTGCTAATATTTTACGATTTATTTGCTTAACTTAACTCAGAGAAATAAAAACATCAACAACAAATCAAAACAAACAATTTGAATACTCGCTCGACCGAAGTTGCAGTGTTTCCACTAGCGGAAAATTATTCTGGTTAGTCAAACAAATATTCGCTTCTAAAAAAAACTAATTAATGTCAAATCAAATGAAATCAAAAATATACAACTAAACAATTTCATTTACTAGTGATTGAGATTAAATTTTATTAGGTATTTAGAGTATTTTTTATTAAATTACTTTATGTTTATTATCAATTAAAATTAAATTACTTAGGTACCTAGGTTTTTACAATAGGGTATATGCATGTGACTTCAAAATGGTTTAAAATATATATACGTATTCTCTATTGATATAGAAACATATCTACATATTTTTTTTTTGCATTTTGAGAGGTTTTTGCTATAGAATTTAAGCATTGAAAAATGGATATTTTAAATTTTGAGAGGTAGGTACTCGAATAATCAGCTTATTGAATCTAATAAGCGCATAAAATGAAATGAAATGAAATTAAAATGATCAAAATGTCAACAAAACATTTAAAATGCTTGATTCTTTTAATTTAGCATGATTTTTAAATATAAGCAAGAGAAGGTATCTAAGCATGACGATACTTTATCAAAAAATACGTGCATAGTTCAATTTTGCAAGGAAAAGCTGAATCTGGCGACAAACTCACTTAAGCGGCCACACTGATCTTTCAAAATGAGTTGCCAGTTTATAGTAAATTTTAGTTCCAAATTAATTAATTTCTACTCTTTCTGGTCGGACTGTACGTAGTTATTGTATTATCTTTGGTTATTGTATTATTTTTGGTCTTCTCTTTGGTTTTCAGTGAGTACCCAAAGAGAATACCAGAGAATGCAATAACATGACAATAACCAAAGAGAATACAATACTTCGTAAGTCTTACGAAGTTATTGTATTCTCTTTGGTATTCTCTTTGTTCTCTTTGTTCGTAAGATGAGCAGCTAGAGTAACTATTTCAGAAGTCATTTTAATTCAGGACATCAAAATTACCCGTTACGCATTCTAATGGCTCACCAGTTTCAAATTCACTTAGCCAGCGTTCTCGTTCAATGAATTACACGAACTCATACCCCAACTTTCGACTTGTATCTCGTAACGAAGGGAAAATCAAATCTTACGATTCCTGTTCCGACCTCAGGTCTTGGAGCCATGACGTGGGGGCCAAGGACCGGTACCTCAGAGAGTGGATGAAGTGTAGCATGCCACTGTACGTGATCCCCGTCAGTACTCTCACCAATTTTATACGGACGATGACGTGTAGCAATCACAGAAGGGTAAGGAAGCAGAAACACTGAACAGGGGTGAAAAGAGACTTCAGGGTATAGAAATGGACGAATACTGGAGCAGAGATGACCTGACTGGCAGCAACGGAAGTAGGTATTCTTAGTCCGTGACTATTCACCTGCTGTGTCAGTCGATCTGACCTCTGCAAAAGGATGTTCTGCTCCAGTATTTTCTCTATTTCTATAGAAAGTGAGTAAGTTCTTCGTAAGTCTCTATTTATTATGTTTTACCCGGGACTAAAAATCTATCTAGTGTCAATAACTTTCGTGGTTTGTCGATATTGGAAAAAGAAGAGAACCAAAGCTCAATAATAAATACAGGGCAGTTTCTAAAAATTTGGGCAAATCCGTTGTTCCATTTTATGTAAAAACTAGCTGCGCCCCGCGGCTTCGCACGCATTATTTCGATGTAAACGTTAAAAGGTGAACCACGGGAACTGATTAATGGGATAAAAAGTAGTTACAGAAGTTGATTTAAGGATAAGAATTACCTGTATGCAAAATTTTAGCCAGCTCCGTCCAGTACTTTTGGCGTGAAGAAGTAACAAACATCCATCCATCCATTCATCCATACAAACGACTTTCGCATTTATATTATTAGTGTGATTATAAAAAGGCATTAAGGAATTGATTAGCTAACACTACGTATCATGTGTTACACATGATAGGTAACGTTAAGAGTTCTGGTGTTCCAGGTTCCTCGATGTCATCCAGAATGTAAATCCAAGGTGTTAGTTGAAAGCATTTGTAACTCTTGTCATGCTATACGAGAGTGTTTTGAAGTGAATGACTTTGATACATACATTGTAGAGGTTCGTTTCAATCGTTTTACTAAGTAAAATTCTGTAGATATTGTTGTTGTAGGGTATAGGATAGTGGTTCTACCATCGAAAAAAGTTTATAGACCGAAGTGCGACCGAGCAAACGTCCGCTTCACCTAGGACTGAGGTGGGTGGACCTAATTGGACCTAATTTGAGCGTCTTACTTTCGAGAAGATAGTACTCAAGCTCCCGAATTCTACTTACATCTATGGTTCCAATACGGAATCTATTCTATAATTTTTTTTTTGACATCCACTAATTATTATATTTATTTAAATCCATAGGAAGAATTAGAGTCTAGCCAATGGCCGTGCGACAGATGTTTAGATGCTTTAAAAAGCATTAAAATGTTCTGGAAAATAATTGTTGACAAGATTTTTCACGTAAATTTCCCAAAATATAAGGAATCAAACGATGAATGCTCTGAAAAAGATACTGTTAGGTGTGTCGCGAGGAAATGGCAAAGTGAAATAGTTTCTCAGGCGTACTACGTGAAGAGTGTGACCTCTCCGGCGATCGGCGGGGCACGTTGGCCCAGAGCTGTAAAGAAAAACTTACAGAACACAGCAAAGTCCTGGCCATCGGACGACAGGAACTCAGAGAAAAAAACTCGATTGTTAAGTCTGGCACGATTGCAGAGGCTACAAGAAGATAAAGATGATCTGTTTAAAGGGTTTAGCAAAAAGTTCAAAGACCGGGGCACGCATTCTGCTGCTACTACGGTAAATAGAGGATGTGACGTTTGTTTCGTTGAGAAAGAGCAAGATAACTTCAGTTTGTACAGAAGAGATCTTCTTGATCTTCACACGAAATGTATGGAGCGTGCTGAAGAGATTGAGCGATTGCGAAGAGATAACAAGTCATTGAGGATTGAGCTAGAGAATGTGTACTCGAGTGATCCGTGGGGATCTCCTTCCTACTCCGTTCCTCATAGAAGTACGACATTCCAGCCTTTCGAATTGGAGGAAAGTTCACAACCAATAAAAAATCTTGACTCGGAAATGCTGATTACTATGAAACAATGCAAAAATGAGGTAAGCTAACATAAACACAATTTATTTGCTAAAATACGTGATGAGATAACAAAGGTGGTAAGAAATTTATGACACAACACGTTTGACCAATTTATATCGGTATGCAAAAAATATAGGATTACATACTAAGCAAATTATTATTATTTCAGCTTAAATTCTCCACTGCAGGGCAAATACACTCCTTCTGCAGTGGGCCAGTTGAGCTTTATTGCATCAATTAATAAATAAAACAAATAATCAGTCTTGGATGATCTAAACAGCTCATCTAGCTCCAAGCTAAGCAGAGCTTAACTGTACCTATGGTAATTTCAGAATTTCAAACACGTGTCCCTGTTACAAGTACTTCATAAATCAAACGAACCAAATAATGAACCTAATGATGTAACCAGCGGAAAGAAAGATGACCCAATCGATATCTTGAAAAAAGGTCTGCCTAATCACATCACAATAACTCTAAATTGTCATATCGAAACTAAAAATATAACTTAGTTTCCATGTCTAATTATATATAATGATATCAGATTTTTTCTTATAAGTTCGTAGAATGTTAATAATACTAAAGTTATTTACAACGGGACTCTCTTGCAGTGTCTTCAGTTATTCCGTGATCATGACGACATTAAACTGTGCCGAAATATTGTAATGCTCAAAACACAAATCATGGTATATATCCCGTTGTAAATAACTTCGTTTTTTTTAATTTTTATTCATTTTATACAGTGTACGGGTAATAACTTAGGGTACTTAGGTTAAGGGTAATAACTTTGGTTAGAAAGAATTTTTGACTTTAAACTCTATTCCTCAGTGCAACACACATTCGGTGCGATAGTGAAGCGTGAGCTTAGCATCAACATGAACCGTCTCAAGAAGCAAGTGTCGGAGGTCGAAGGCTTGCACACCGTCAACACTAGCACATCAGCTCCCTCTTGCTGCACCCTCTGCTCCAAACTCAGCTCTGAACTTGTATTTGTAAGTAGGGTTGACATCATTGATTTATTAAAAAGGGAAGATAGGTTACGTTCTCCCAGCACTTACTCAAAAATTGGCATGTGTTACAACTACACGCAAACACATACACTCACAGTTATATTTCCAGTCCTGTGCAATACAAAGAACAACAAAGACGGAAAGACGTACCTAAGACCGAAATGAGACCCGAGACAACAATATTTCTCGCTAGTACGACCGCCCATGCCGCCGGTCAGACGGTGACTGAGGGAGCACACAATTTTACACAATTTGAGGTTGCCACTTTCGAGAAATCAGTACCTCATCTTCACTTTTTAATAAATCAATGGTTGACATCATTGCTATCATGGTGTGTGGTGCTGGCTTATTGCACGACCCTAACTCTTCCCACGTGTGTGTGGGGCCTTAAGGTATTCCACAGCCGGCGGGCAGCCCTGCAGAGCAATTCTTACATCGAACTGCGAACCCAGCATGGGAATTATAAGCACTACCCCATGATTAAAGACCAATAAATAAGGCGCCTACCAATAAAAGCCTCCTCTTTTACACATCATACACATCATAATCAGTCTTTCCTTTAGCTGTTCCTATAGTAGATTTTGCTAATTTTAGAAATGTTTTTTTCAGAAGACTGCTGCTGATTATTAAGAACTTAAATTATATAAAACAGTGTTTTTAATAAATAAGAGAATTAACTACGTATTTATTGTGAGCGTAAAATGTTTTGTTCTGTTTGTACTCGTAATTATACTCTCTTACTGTGAAGCTATACGTGTTTGAAATAAGACATAATTTTAACCATTCGGTCGTAGACAAGATCCGTAGCATTAATTGCAAAGACAAAATCCAGGTGGTTGAATTTCGGCAAGCCAATTTTGAAGGATCCGATAACCGTTGGAACTTCTTTCGATAGTTGGTAAACATCATCAGGGGTTGACAACCAGTCGTTCTCTGAGTAATGGAGGTAAATAGGAACCCTGATGCTTTTCAAGTTGTATTTTGGAGGCTTGATGCTTCCGTACCTACGTAGATTTTTGACAAGCCCATGATTGAAGTTGGTAAATTTCCCAGATTTCTTAAGTTGGGCGAAGTGGATGATCTGTCGCGTCGACGCTCCGGCGGGGGTGTGACCAAAAACAATTGGCAACGTTTGCTGTGAAAAAAAGATAAAATTAACTTATTTTATTTATAAATCTACATTGTACGTCCCTTATTTCCGCTCATTCAGGGGCGGAACAATACTATAAACAGTAACAAGTTGAGTAGAGTCCATTGGGGAACATTTTCAGGATCCATCGCTGGATTTGCAAAATGAAAAACTATCACAAAAAGAAGAACTCGGGTAGAGTTTCTTCATGAACAGAAAACAACAATTTCCTAAAAAGAAAACGTTACATAATCTAGAAACGGTTGTTATTTGTTTCTGTTATTTTTGACTCTTTGGAGGATTGTGAAGAATGGGTTTGACAGATTTTCTCAAAATAAATTGAAACACTGTTGGTACAACAAAACTGTAGGCATCATGTTTTCTTACCCTATCGAGCTGTTCCATATTGAAGCCAGTAATTAGGAATAAGAAGTTGGCACATGCAGTCTGTACTATGGACTCCTCGGTACACAACTTTTGCGCAGCTAGCTGATTGATTTCACCATTGGGTAAGAATTCGTGAGTGCCCATAATTTTGAAAATTCTCTGAAAACATATTTTTTGTGAGGCTTTGCTTAGATAGTAATAAACTATCTAATCACACCACAGTAGAAAATAATACGAGACTCGTGCGAAAACAAAAAGATGCGCTAAAGCCTCCTTTCCGCTACGATTGTCTGGAAGAGATCGCTCTCTTCCAGACAATATTGGAACTTCTGCACATGACGACAACCATTGAGTCCAGGCATCATTATAATACATTACATTAGAATACACCATAATATATTCAAATGTATAAGTGTATAAAAATTTACTTACTTCCAGGGTATTAGAGAAGGGTGCAAGAGCCCTAATCAAGGGGCTTTTGATGTTCCCAACAAAAGCGATCGGCGCAAGCGCATGCATGGCGATGATTTTATCATTATACTCTGGCCTGGTCGACGTCATCACCCAAAACACGGTTGTTCCTTGAGAAAATCCTATGTACTGAAGCTTTTCGACCTCCGCTGTTTTAAGGGTGTAGTTGACCATAGCAGGTAGATCGTAGTATCCTATCTCATGCCAGCTGAACTGCCAGAACTTGGTGGAGGCAGGTTTTAGATAGACGTGTGCCTTAGAGTACGTGTTGCCGCGGGCGTTACCCATCCAAACGTCATAGCCTTCGTCTGCGAGGATGTATGCTGTAATAAGAGAGTAGAGTAGTAGAACTACTTAAAACAACTTCAACTTTAGTCGTGTGACCCACTCGGGCTATGAGTAGGCGAGCTCTACCTGAGTATGTGCGTCAAGGGAAGTGAAGTTATTAAGCGGAAAACAATATTTGGTCTCTGTTGTGTTGATAGCTATCATTTGAGATATGATTGAGATTTCCAAAGTGACCTCGAAATATGTTTTACGAAGCAATATAAATAATAAATAAAAAAAATTAGATGGTTTTTAGGTCTAGACGACAAGATTTTGGCTGGACTGATTATAAGTGACAAAAACAACATAAAAACTATTTGCTTGGTCATCCATGTACTATCTCCAATACGCCGGAGTATAAGAGATAATATATATCTTCTTTTCATGTAGTATGTACTTGTGATAAATTTAAAATTTGCAGGCCATCTTTGGAATTTTAGAACATAATGGACATCTTATGACCTTATTTTGCGTTTTTATTATGCTCATTATGTATATTTATTTATGTGAATAGTAAAGAAACGAATTGTAAATTGTACTTATTATTAGTTTATTTCTTGTTTTTCTGTAAATTTTGTAATCAACTACCTTCTGAATTGATATCAGCACTACCCATAGTAGCATAGTAGCAGGTAGAGAATGCTTTCAAGCATTATGCTCACCCATGTACAAGTTTGTGGGCAATAAAGTACCTTAAACCTAAAGACGACTAACGACAGTATGTATATAATTATCAATCACTTCTCACCAAGTCCTTTCCCTGGCCCCATGAGCACCCATTCAGCAGAAGACGACAGTAGACCATGCATCAGGAACACCACAGGTCTTCGGCCTGGGTCTTGGTCCTTGCCGTGCGTGATTCGATGCATTTCCAACACGTAACCATCTTCGGTGAACACTTTATGTGCCTCACAGGTATATCCGTATTTTCTTATGAGACTTACCTGTTAATTTGACCACGGTTTTAGAAATATGGATGTAAAATAATGATGAATAAATAATAATATAAACTTCAGGAGAAAGATTGAGCAAGTTAAAACTAAATATCTCGATTCCTGATTGTAGGTGAAAGATGGAGTACTTATGGTGTAAGAAATTATGGCTGAAGTTATATTATAAAAAGTCTAACAAAATGTGGGATGTGAGTTTATGATAACGATGATGATGATTTTATCCTGGCTGTTCGTACTATGGCTACAAAATAAAAAATAATTGAGTTCGTTTAAAAAAAACTATAAACCGATTTCAATTATATGGTTTTGTCATGGATGCCATTGTCAGAACTGGTCAATCATCAAAATCGGATCACCCTTCTGAGCTAACAAACTCGGTTTATAATCTTTATCAGAAAGTTAAATAGAGCAAGACACCGCCTCATTGTAGGGCGTTCTATTAAAAATATAAATTATAATGCCATACAAAAGATTTCAACGCGCTTGTAATTTTTATGTTATTTCGGTTCGTGACGACTCTGTGACTGAAAGGCGTGTGCTTATGTATAACTGCACCCAGAGCCCTAAGCTCTGTCCCGGTCAGCAATTATTTACACGTGACAAACTTTCACAACCTGATAATGCATGGGCCCGATATTGTACATCCCGATAATCAGAACCCTTTTCGGCACGGAATATCAAGATGTACATTATTCGGCCGTGCAATAAATTGTCGTGCATAACCATCGATCAAAAATTCGCCGGCCCCCCTTAGATGCACAATGCGCGCTCTGAAACCGTCTGTATCAAAAGCTTTCCTTTTTGGAATGTATGGAAAGCATTTGAATTAGGTAGTGTCATTTGAGCGCTTGGACAGAAAATAAATATTTTTTTTTACATTATTATTTGCGTAGCAAAATTACAAAAATCGCACGACCAAGACACAAAAAAGACGGGATTCCTATTTTCAGTAAAGTTTTAATGCATTCATTACCACTTTAATGTACAATTATTGCCCTTACCTCAAGAAATCGGCGTTAAAAATTATTTATTGGTTCGCATTATTACGATTATAACTTTGTTCTAAATACACGAATAGAGAGGCATTTTTTTATATATTTTAATTTTTTGTGATCTTGCGATTATTTTTAATCTAAAGCTAGATTCATATAATAATGATTCAAACATTTATAAAAAAATATTAGATTATATTTTGATTTAATTTTTTTTCTTTTCTTGTTGCATTATTATTTGTTATGTATTGACTACACAGAAACAGTTCTTAGACTTCTCTTAACCATCTACGAGTATATACCAAACTATTTGCTGTCCGTGATAAAAGATTTTTAAATATTTTATTAGTAATTAGAAGGAACCAAATGAAATAAAATATGATAGGTAGGTACAAGGTAACAGTATGATTTACAGATTGTTCCTGTAAAATTTTTGATCGATGTGCATAACCCATTATTAGTATGCTGTATACATATACCTACTACTACAGTACTTACCTTAGTTTCTGTGATCTGTGGTACTTACCGTATCTAGCTGAGAATCTTCAAGTATATCTGAATTGGTTCTGAGACTATCAGCAAAACTTAGGATTTCAAAGACATTGCTGATCAAAACTAAACGTAGCAGTATCGCAACTAGGTTAAAACTCATTTTTTGTTCTTTTAATGATAGGCTTATTTTGTCTTTTTTTATGAAATACTTAGGTCTTTAATTATAATGAGCCAACAGCTCTTGAAAACCGTTATTGTTGACTAAAGTTAAATCGATTAGTCAACCATAAGATCGATTAAAAACAACATGATAATGATAACTATCAATAATTTCATGGTTATGGCCTATTTTAATATAGTTCAAGACCGACTAGATACGAGTAAGTTTTTAATCGTTTAAACGGCTTAGAAGGTTGTGAAATTACTGCTTAGTTTAACGTGAATATCAAAGCCTACTTACCCTACCCTACCCCAAAAAACAGAATAAAATAAATATTGAAGGGGGCTCTCATACAAGAGACATGATTTTTTCCCCGTTTTATAGATAACTAGCAGCGCCTCGCCGTTTCCCCGGGGGATATCCCTTAGTCGCCTCTTACGACACCCACGGGAAGAGATGGGCTGGTGCAAATTCTACGCCAGCACAGCAATGTTTCGGAGCCTAATCAATACAAACAAACAATAAATCTTTCCTCTTTACAATACTATTTTAATAATGATGTCCTCCTAGCCGAATTTCGACCACGGCGGCCAGTCTCATCGGAGACTGGCCAGATGCGCAGGACATATTATAGTGCACAAGTGTGCGCGCAAACATAGTGCACTCTCTATTCCCTTACTCTGATAATGACCGGGGAGAGGTCAGGCGTAGGATAATACCGACGACGCCTTAACGTGCTTTCCGATGAACGAGGGTGTAACACCGCCAACTTCCTGACTACAAAGTCAAAGTCAAGTACAAAGTCACTAGAGGCAGTGACTGAATTTTTCCTGCTAGAAAAACCACAATATCAACTATTGGCCCGACCTGGGAGTCGAACCCAGGACCTCAAAATCAACGGTTGAACAAGCAGATTGTGCGAACAACGAGGCAGTTAATATTATTATTACCTATAGTATTGTAATGTAGATATAGTATGGAACCGTTTGTGCGCGAGTTGCCTCGCATTTGGTTAGTTGAATTTTTTTATCATACTTGAACCTAGTAAGACCAGTATTTTCCCACAAATGCGATCAATAAAATGCGCTTATGGTTATATACCGAGTGTAATATACCTATTTTATGAAATCCTTGCGTGTGTCTACATAATTATAATTTTTTCCTTATTTTCCTAACTACATAGGTCTGAATTCTGGGAATCATTATAAAAACAAAGTAACGTTTCTGAAATTGTGAGTAAATAGGTAGGTGAGCTTCACCCGCGTAAAATTTTATGAAATTTATTGCACGATCTCTAGGGTAAGGGGTGTGGTTTGGTAAAAAAAAATACGTCATTCAATTTTATTGTTTACCTATTTATACCCATTGATTAATTAAAAAGAGAAGATAGGTTACGTTCTCAAAAATTGGCATGTGTTACAACCATGGTATAAGAAACAAGGTATGTCACTCCGGGAAATCAGGGTGACGTAGTTGTCACCAGATTACCAACTCCAAAAAGTAATTGCCATAATTAGCCAAATAAATGAGCTTCACGTTTCGTTAAAATAAAACTTTGTTTATAAAATATAATGATTTTAATTAGAGAGGGTATCTATACACAATAATATAGAAAACAGAGTGAATTTAAGGGTTCGGGAAGGTTCAATAAATGTTCAATGAAGGTTCAAAAAAATTATCCATGATATTATTAATGAGCTTCACGTTTCGTTAAAATAAAACTTTGTTTCTACAATATAATTGATTTTATTAGAGAGGTTATCTATGCAAAATAATATGGGCCACAGAGTGAACTTGAGGGTATGGGAAGATTAAATAAAACAAGTTTATTTTCTAAACTTTTCAGAGGGAGCATTTCCCCCTGACTGGAATGGAATGAACGTAAGAAAAGTAAATACCTACATTTTAGATATCTCGGACATAATATAATTCCCAACAACCTCAAAGACGATGCTGACATTAAGAGGGAACGTAGGGCGCTGGCAGTTAGAGGTAATATGTGCAGGCTTTCCCGGTGTACAGAGCAAGTAAAAATAACTCTTTTTAAAGCCTACTGCCAAAATATGTACACAAGAAGCTCGTGCCATCATGATCACCAAAAACTCGTTAGTGACCCTATGTATCCAATATAATAATATTTTTAGGATGATGTTGGGGCTGCCTCATACCTTGTTTTATTATACCATGGTTACAACTACAACTACACGCAAACACATACGCTCACAGTTTTATTTCCAGTCCTGTGCAATACAAAGAAGAAAAAAGACGGAAAGACGTATCTAAGACCGAAGTGAGACCGAGACAACAATATTTCACGCTAATCACGACCGCCTGTGCCGCCGGTCCGACGGTGACTTAGGTGGGAGCACACAATTTCAAACAATATGAGGTTGCCATTTTCGAGAAACTAGTACCTCATCTTCCTTTTCTTCGTATTTATGTTCCCTGGGCCAGTCTCACCGAAGCTGCGGTGAGACTGGCCGTCGCCGTCGCGCCGTGGCCGAAATTCGGCTAGGAGGGCATCATCATCTATTAGTAGGGTGTTTTTTACCTGAGAACTGTAAAACTACCTGATGAAATTTGGTGCATGCAGAAAGTAATCCAACTTGTATCCGGGAATAGCGCGAGGGCCTCAAGAAGCCTTCACTGACTGTATGTGTACTACAGTGTACTACTACTAATGCCATCTAGCATGAAGTTGCAATAAGTAAGCTTACGAACGCCATCTAGTAGCGAGTAGATGTATCACAGTTACCGAAATGATGATTGTTGATGGCGCTCTCGTTATGTATACTGAACGTTAGTTTCGTTATGTTGGCTAAAATCCTTTACAAACTTGATAGTCTATGGTTATTGGTATTGATTGTTTTCTTTTCTGTTTTCATTCACTTTTCATTTCAAGTGATTTCTCATCTCAATTTTGTTGTTTTTGTTTATTTTCTTTCGAATTCAGTTTATTTAGCAATTTTACATGAACGTATGCATAAATTATGGCAAACCAGGAGATAAGTCTGAAGTGGAATGGCTATCAAAACAATATTTTAGCAAACGTAAAGGAGCTGTATAAAGACGAAGGCCTCTCAGACGTGACATTGGTTTCCGATGGGCAGAGTTTCAAGGCTCACAAGGTGATTCTATCTGCTAACAGTGCTGTTTTCAGAAGTATATTCCAGGTAAGTTCAGTTTTAAGTCATTTTGTAGGTATTCAAAACCGCTAAGATATCGATTGACACCCACGCTTTTTACAGCAAAACCCCCACAAAGATCCAATTATAGTGCTCCATGACATCAATAATGACTCTCTAAGGACTTTACTTACGTTTATGTACAATGGAGAGGTGAATGTGACTGAGGAATTTCTTCCTAAGCTTCTGAAGACTGCAGAAACATTGAGGATCTGTGGACTGTCTACGGGTAGTGAAGCTAAGGACACTAAAGATAGTGATGAAGTAAGTGTTTGTATGAATACTATTTATGAAAAGGTTCGTTTATGAGTTGCTTTGATTCTGAGAAAAGACTATTAATACTTAAGCCCAGTTTGACTTAAGTATTAATAGTATATTAGTATATAGTTTATTCATAGTAAGTATTGTAATTACAATATTTCTTTAATTATCCTGTATACCGATGGGTTGCTATCTTGTGCTGCGACACTGTATTTTACTTTTACAGGTTGCATTTTTGCCTATTTTTGTCTAAATATGTCTGGAATTATGACTTTTTATGTCTATGTTTAAGCTGCAGAGTAGCCATTTTTGAGTACATGCAATTCACTAGGTAAAACTGTTTTAGGTGTCTATTATGTTATATTAGTAGCCCCCTACGCAACACCCTTAAATTCCCACCTGAGCCCTAGTTGCAGAAACCAGTTCAGCAACAAGTAATATTTTTGTGTTGTATTCAATTTCCAGAAAGTGTTAGCAACAACACAACCTAAAAAGAGGAAAAGTGTTCATGAGGACAATAATAACCGCCCTAAAAAGCCCAGTCTAGTCAAGCCACTGTTAGAGGCTGTACCAAATGTGGTTGTGGACTCTTCTAAACACAATGTGAGTATTCAAGTTCTATTACACTAAGGTTTCTTATGGTTTGACCAATTCTGTTCCTGGACCAAAGGAACTGAAGTTTTTCAAACCAGATGTTGATCTTGACCACAATTCTGGTACGAAAAAACTGAACATTCCACCCAAGACCACATCTTATTATGGCTGATTGTAGGTAAAAAGGAAGAAACAAAATGTTTTCATACAATTTCAGTCAATGTCAACTAACACTGAGGCCACCAACAGATTTACTATAAACAGATTAACGAAAGATAAATAACACTTGTAATTTTTGACACATTTAACATAAAACTTAACCAACAAGGCTGCCTGAATGTCTGATTGAATATTGAGCTCTATTAATTTGATGTAAAGAAGATTATTATATCACCGCTGAGCATCTTAAACTAGCAAGTAACCAAGTGAACTAAAATCAATTGTTTTCTAAAACTGTATTATATCTCTGTGTAACAGTGAGCTCAAAGGTGCATAAACAGCCCATCAGCTCAATGTCCCTCTCCAATTTAGGGGTGGGGAGGGAGAAGTGATTGGGAATTGAGGTGGAGGTGTGAAAATATACACAGGAAGATGCTTCTGCTATTCTTGTAGATTCTCTTAGTTGCCTATTATGACATTCACAGCCTGATTTCGAGAGGTAGATTCTTATGCCTCGACAGGCAGATAAACAACCTAGTTTTGACCATAAGTGATAAATAATCTATTATCATTCAGGCAGACCCAACTCATAAATGTGAATCTATTATCAGCCAGATCCAATACCTAAAAAGAATATTTAATATTTTCCAGAACATCATCCCGAAAATAGAGCCCGTAGACTCTCCACTCACCGATTACTCAAGTGAGAATACCAATGACACAGAAATCGCACTGCTGGACGAAGCCATGGACAAGAAATACCCAATGAGCCCTCAGAACTTATCCATTACATCCTTATGCACAACAGGTCTCGCTGATCGGAACATGAGGAAATGGATCAGCGAAGTCAGTAGTACCCAACCATGCATAAATGTGAATGATAAAATTATAATTGATGTTGATGAAGACAAGGAATGTGTTGAAATTGATAAGGAAGTGGAAACTGTACTGCAGAGCGGTACCATTGTGGAGTCATTAAGTATTACAACGGAGAATCTTAATTCTGTGTCGAGTGAAGCTCATAATTGCAAAGGTGAGTCGAAGCATTAGGGTGATCCCACTGATGCAGATTGTGTGGACTCATTTGAGAAACCTAAGGGTTGAAAAGAAACATTAATGTAACAGCACCCCCTGCAGAACAATTCTACCCACCATAAGATAAAAGCCAATAAGGCGCTTATCGGAGGGAGACATCTGTCCAGCAGTGGACAAAAAAAAAATACTGTTTAGGTGAGGTGATGCAATTGGTTGATTGCCTATTCCGTGTCTGTGGGAATCAAATTATTATAAAAGCTTTAGTTTGGATGGTTACTCTAAAAACTAAAACTACTAAACTGATTGAGATGAAATTTTGCATAGATGTAGCTAAACCTGGACAGATATTGTAATACTATATTTTTATCTCGGAAAAACGCGTGCGACGTCATATCACATGCTAAAGCTGTACAGTGCATAATGAACACAAGTTATTGATGTAAATACACAATTTGAAGTGGCTCGACCGTTTCTCGCAAAGAAACAATAGCCACGGCCAGCGACCCGGTAAACCTAGTGTAGGACGCCATCCGGCGAGGTGGTATGCCGACCGAAAGACTGCTGGCCGATGTTGGATGCGGCAAGCTGAAGGCACTTTGGGCAGGAGTTTAAGGGAGGCCTATGACCAGCAATGGACTAATATAGACTGATGATAATGAAACATCTTATTGACTTTTTTATGATATGGATATCCATTGTTTTAGCTTATTATTTTTGTTCTGTTACAGATTCGAAGAACAACACATGCTATGCTAGCCCTTCTTTTCCCTGCCCGTTCTGCCCTCGAGTCTACAACAGCTGGGGTTATAGGCGGAGACATGTTAAATCCAGACACGTTACAAACAGGTATTTATGCAACATTTACTTATATTGTTTATGTAACATTTAATTATTGTCTATGCAAAATTTAATTATTGTCTATGCAACATTTAATTGTTTATTTATTGAACCACTATGGAAATTCTAATTCTAGTGACACTAGTCGGTGACTACCGACTTTACTTATGTGACTAGTAGTCACGTTCTTGCGGCTTCGCACGCCTATCCCACGGAAACAGATTTATGAGATAAAAAGGTTCCTATGTGTAGGTTCCTATGTGTTATTACAGGCCTAGAACTAAGTACATATGTATGCAAATTTCAGCCCGATCCGTTCAGTAGTTTTTGCGTGAAAGAGCAACAAACATACATGTTTACAAACTTTCGCGTTTATAATATGAGCCCAGGTTGTCTGGCAGAGATCGCTCTTGAGCGATAAGACCGCCAATTGTTACTTAGTTTTAATCATTTCATTTGTAAATTGTTTTTAGTTTAAAGTGTGCAATAAATTATTTTCTATCTATCTAGGATAAAAATTTAAGTACTACAACTCAATTCAATTGTAACAATGAATTCTCAACATTACCCAGGGAAACCAAAGAACCTGCCTGAATCTTTGAAATCCTTCATATTAGAAAAACATCCTTTAGAGTAAAATTTATGAGTTATTAGCCGGTATTTAGTATATCTTATCATTTACCAACATGAGTTGGTAAATTATAAATAATACGGGATAAATCACACAGCATCTTCTAGCCCCAAAGTAAATAGGACCCTAATTCCACTTAGGGCGCGGTTTCACATTAGAAGGCGGTTCCGTTATCAGCGAATCCACGCCGCGGTTCGGCGTTCGCTTCTCGTCAGTCTACACTTGTCGCCGTTCAATTAGCGGAACTATGTCAAGAATCAAAGAACTCGCCTACTTCTAAGGCCACAAGATATACGCGAAACAAACGCGGTATTGCAGCGAAATGGTGGTACAATTCTGGAATGGCTGGAACTTGAGTAGTGCGCGCGGAAAAAGAGAGAAATCACAGTCGAATCTATGCGTTAGAACAGGCAGTTTCGCTTCTGTTCCGCTTCTCGTACAACGAAAAAAGTCATCGCGGAAATATGGCGGCGCCGTCACCTAAGTTTCGCGTGCTGGTATGCGACTGGCCTTATCACCATAACAATGGCATTATCCCAAAAATACTCTTTATGGCATTTTACCTTTGATGAAACTACTGATGGATCAATACCGACCAGCCATATCACAAGGCTGCTGTTTGTGTGTGTACCCAATAAAGAGTCTATATATCTATCAAGACGAGTGTCAAAACTGTCAAGGTTGAAACCATTCTCTTAATCTCTCTCTGCAGCCGCTTGCACTATCTAGAGTTTCTTACATCTATGGACGATTTTGTCGACAGTGTCATCGTCTATTATAAAAACTATCGTAATTTGACGAATTCATTACGGATGTAAGCGGGTTAACTTCGAACCTTATTTGTGTTGGAAGAACACCAACGTTTCATCCCTTAACGAGGGACATCTTCAGGGCGAGTGCGGTTGTTGGTGTTGGTGTTCTTCCAACACAAATAAGGTTCGTAGTTAACCCGCTTACATCCGTAATGAAGGTGTCATCGTCATTATAAAGTGACTGATCATGATGATTCTGTGTGGATTGACCAGTGTTATTTATTGGCTAGCAGAATTCGGCCTAGAGCTTGTGATATGGTGTGTGTGACTACATACAATACAATACAATTCAATTATTATTCTTGTTAGGGTACCTCAACCTGTATTCAGCCTGTATTGGTCCACTGCTGGACGCAGGCCTTCCCCTGATAAGCTCCTTATTGGCGTTTATCTCATGGAGGGATGCCCATAATCCTCAGGTTGGGATCGCAGTTTGGTGGTATAATTATTCTGGATATCCCTTAGTCGCTTCAGTTATGGGTACTAGATAACTGATATACCTTACTTAATACTATACATACTTACTGGACTGTCTAAGACAAGTGTTTATCTAGTCTAAAATGGAGGAAATTTAACAAACTGCGTTGATTACTAAAGTGGAATTAAAGTTGACGCAATTAATTACATGTGTTACGCTTTCAACAACGATTCTACCATAGACACAGCCTTGTCAAGATTGTCCAGTTCATACTAAGCCCAAAGGTTCAAAGTTAATAATAATAATAAGTCTTTATTTCGGACAAGTCCATAGTTAAATCAATTTAACAAATATTTATCTATTTTCCAGGCTATCCTGCAAATGGTGCGTCCAAGTGCTGCCATCTACCGGTGCATGGTACACTCACGCCACGCGCGCCCACGGAATACCTCATGAGGAAGCGAGGAACTCTCTCGTAGTGATGGTGGAGGCTCATGCTGTACTGACCCTTAATGAACCCAGTGTGACGCAGTTACTGGGCCAAGTTGGTATGGATGGCAACGGAGAGAAAACTGCGGCTAATTAGGGTATGTTCTGTTTCATATTCGCCGGCACCAAAGGGGTTATTTACCCGTTCGCTACAGCGGTACAACGGAGGGCGCGTCGCAGTAAAATAATTTATCTAAGAAGGTTAGGTGGCAGTATAACAGCCGCACTCAGAGACGTCAATGATTACCTAAACTATCACTTAGTAAAGGTTACAATTCAAAAACCTTAACTTAGTGATAGTTTAAGTAAGCATAAACGTCTCTAAGGCTGGTTTTCACCGAAAGATAATTGGACATTTAGGCTGCTTCGTCGGTTAACGTTGACTATTAACTTATAAAAACTTTGTCGAAAACGTCAAAAGAACTGTTTTAAATGTAACCATATGTTGGGGAACTCGGGTCTAAGTGCGGCGCTTAGTCTTAACCAACAGTCCCCGCTTTATTCCAATCGTCACCCATTTCTCCCGCCCTAAGATGTTCGTTAGGCTTGAATAGTGTCAACCGTCTAGCTGTGTGGAGGTTGACGGTTGTCATAGAGGATGGAGGATTTTTTTTTAATATTTAACCTGTGTAACTGTCTGTGGTATCAAATCCATCTTCCGTCCTAAACGGTAGATCAAGTTGTTGTTCTTTCCCAAACTTTCATCTACCTGGATATGGCTGGTTTTGCTAAAAAAGCTGGGAAAGTCAATTTCTCTCTCTAGTTTAGAAAAAAACTAGATAAAACTAGATTCCTCTCCAATAGCATAAGGCTACAGAATGATTTCTTATTCTAATATAAAATTAAGTTATTTTTAGACTCGTAATAATATGCGGTGTACACTTATTTCGACAGTGATAAATTTTCTGGTCCAGATAAAGTGCTAATGCATTTTTTGACCAATTTACTAAAATATAAGATTCGAAGACAAATAGATACCTTAACTTTAACACTATGACGGTTAAATAACTATGGCCAGTAAAGGCATTATTTCAATATTTTAAGTTAACTTAAATAAAACACTTGTTTCCATTTTTGCACTAATGTCTAAGATTTGATGTACTTTAGTTATAATTGTAAGTTCAGTGAAACAATTATATAGGCCATAAAACTAACTAATTTCTTTATTTTGTAAGTTTGTGATCTCAATAGTTACATTGAAGTCATTTGCTTTGTCTATAATGCAGATTGTTATATTTTTATACACAACTACTTACTGATTTATCAGAGAATCACGAGTCAAGTTTTTGAATTGAATCTTTGAAAAATATATTTGATATAATATTAAAAATATTCTTCTTTGACAAAATAGTCAAATATCTATAAAATTAATGATATCAGTGTAATAAATACGACAGAGTTTATAGAGCTTAAGATTTTGATAAATATATTTAATGGTATATTTTTGTAATTAAGTATATCTTTAAAAACTAAATGTCACTTGAAATGAATGAATTTTGTATGCTACAATATCAGCAATAAATTGAACGTGTGATTGAAAAAGTTTATCGTAATTTTAAGAATAGTATTTTTGGAACGAAATTATATTTAAATGTGTAAGGCCTAAATTCAAAAATATACGATACAAATATGTGATTAACATTATAAAACTTATCAAAGAATATACTATTAGTATTTTATATAATTGGAATTTCAAATTCATATAAATTCGAATAAAACAATACTTTTGTATAACTTTTAATGTTTATTGAACACATTTGAGAAATAAACCATTATTTATTTAACCGGGAAAATGTAACTCAGGTTATATAGATATGTATAATAATTAAACATCCTCAATACCTAATTAAAAATCCTATTTAATAAAGCATGTTATAATAAAAATTATATGAAACATATCAAACTGTACAAGCTAATCGGAGCTTCTATATTTAAGTAATATCATAATTTTAAATACTCATTCAAACTAGCAACGATAATACTTAGTTTCTTATACGTTTAAGAATTTAACTCCAATATAAATTGTGTAATATTTTTGCTAGGAGCGTTAACATAGTAAATTGTCAAGTTTTCTATGAAGAAGTCAAATATAATAAAATAACTTGCTCAAACTCTTTGGGAAATCACATTTAAACTAAAATGTCTAAAAAAAAATAAGGCCAGATTTGGTACTCATTTTAGGATATAAGTTAAATAAGTTACCAAAGCAATTATAATTTAGTTTTAAGATAAGTACACGTATATAAGTTTGGGTTAATCCAATAATATTTTTATAAGCATAGAGAGCTCTTATGATCATGTAGAAAATAATATGTGTGTTTACGCCATAATTTGCTTTAAGGCTAGTATTATATCCAATATACTTAACTCTATTGAGAATACGACATTATCTTTGGATATCAATCTCTTATGACTTACATTAAAACTTATGGCTTTAAACTTTGACTATTAATAGTAACGCCATAAAAACAATGCACTAACAGTAATTTTTAGCGAGTGATAGAATGTAGCCAACCAAACGTTAGAACGTATGTTTAATCAATGTTTGTAGTTGTCCAAACTTCTATAACTTGCTAGTGATATCTGTGGTAACTTAATGTAATGGAGAATAAATAGATATATTTTTCAAAAACCTGTTTTTCTACAAATCCGTCACAGTACCTTCAATAGTTATACCTGGGGCTAGCTCTATCTTCTCGCTCTCTCTATTATCTACAATAGGGTATATCATCTCAGGCTTGTTATCTCTTTTCAATTCAGCTATGATACGTTCTTGGGAGTCTTGTCGGGGAAAATCCCTAGATGGCGTTGGTGTTCGTGTTTTTATGGGAGGTGTAGGGGCGCCGTATTTCTTTGATAAGTCCGGTGTTGCTCTTGGGCTTGGTGTGTATTTTGGTATGTCAACCTCTGGTGCGAAAGATACTGGCGGTGGCGGTGCCATTGCTTTTCTCGACCCTGAACGCTTTTCAAGGGACGCGTTCTCAGATTCTCCGGATCTCTTCATCGACGCTCGGTTTCTTGGCGTTCGTTTCAACAAGGCTTGGAAGTTGAACGGTGGTTCGTCATCGTTCATATCGTTCGTCGATCTTGCCATGGCTTGTAGCTCCTTGATCGGATTCGGTTCTGTCATGTCGATACCGTGTAAGCTCTTGCTGAATGAAGTCTTTCGTAGAACAGGGCTGCTGTTTTCTAAAGTTTCTGTATCGTCTCTTGCTCCCATCCACGGTGCGGGTGGTTGGTAGTAACTTTGAGGGGAGTGGCTCGACTTTTTCTTGTAGACAGCTGGTCTCCCTTTGGTAGGTTTGATTTCGTCAGCTGGTAAGACGGTGACAGGTTGTGTAGGGTCCCTGCAGAATGGTACAGCGATGAGGGTTTGGGTGCCCGCAGTTGTTTTTGAAACGTCAGGCGATGAACTGAACCGCCGCTTTAGGGGTTCGTCCCAAGGTTCGTGATCTGAGTCGTATTGGCTCGCGAATGTATCACTGAAAGAAAAAGATTTAAACTTTGCGATGATATAATAGTTTGTAGGAGAAATCTCAAACGGGAATTTAAATCTAGCGCGATAACTTGGTTTCGATTATCTTTCATTTAATAAAATCCTAAAGCTAGGCGACCCATGTGGATACCCATTATTGAGTGTCTATTTTTACCTGTTCGAAGAGTTTCCATAGTGCAAATTAAATACCTTAACTAGAGTCTGTTCAAAAAGTGAAGAGTCGGGGGAATTAAGAGCGTTCGTGTGACTGCTCTGCTCTGTCATTGCAGTACTACTAAAAGTATTAGTTCACCGTAACGCCACGACTCTCATTTGAACAGACTACCAGGCCGTTAGGTAGGTTTACTTACTTGCTCTTAGCGCTTGGGTCGCACATATACGTAGTGTCATAATACTGCAGCTGATCAATCCTGAAGGGTAGCTTCCACACCGTCGGGGGCGTAGATCCTAGGAACTCTGGTCCTTTCGCATGTGGATCCACACGATCTAGAAGAACAGACGTGCTGTTTCCAAGAAGGCCTTCTATTACTGCCTGGTTGTAAATATGCACCTGAAAAAGAAATTGATGATTATGCAGTGTAGTTATATATTTTTCTTCCCTTTGAATCATTTTCCGGGGTAAGAGAATACAGTAGAATACGGTTATAACGACGGCCAAGGGACCGGTGATATTACGTCGTACTAACAGGACGCCGTACTAAACGAACATGCATTTTTTTTAGTAATCGCATTATGAACATATGTATTTATTAATATTTAGGTGACTAATTAAAACATATTTTAAATTAAATAATGTATTTATTTCACGTTATACATGTTTGTACATTACATATGTATGTAACTAAGAATGAAAACATCTAGTACATAAAGTCTGTAATTTTTTATTGTTATTGGTATTTAGTGTTTTTATAGTAAGAAGTACGGACTAAATTATGCAAACGAGACATAATACTTTTCATGGTGTAATCTTCAAAATTGGAATGCACAAACACATTTAGCACTTCTGCAGCTTTTAGGGCTTTTTTGTAGAAGCCATTTTTGTACGCGCACTGACTCTTTGCCCTCAAATAAAGCACTGTTTTAAAATAAACAATCACATAACGCCGATGTGCGGGCGGGGAGGTTGCGCGGGACGAAGTTAGCTTCTTACCAACGATTTATTTGTGCACATGTCAATGCTCGTCGTTGTAACAGGACAATTATTTGTGAAATTCCGTCGATGAAAGCGGTCTGTCGTTGTAAGCGGAGTCGCAATAAATGGATGTCCTTCCATGGTTGCTCATAACAAAACCTGCCATGCCTATACTGACGTCGCTATAAACGGTCGGTTGTTATATGCGAAGTCGTACTAAACGGACTACACTGTAGTTGTTTTAAATAATATGCGAATACTTTTCGTGCTGTTTTCTTTATCTGCTAAAGTTGTGTAAAATGGTCTAGGTTCTGTATTTATTATATTTAATATGTTACTCATATTTGTTACCGTTTTACATATTGACGACTTTGGACGCTACTAGAAAAATGTGGTCAGCGGTCCTGCGAGAGCTACAAGCGGAGGACTGGTGAGAAACTGCACAGGATAAAAAAGAGGGCTTTTCTGAGCTGAGTCATAGAAGTCAGTAAGTTTTTAAATATTTACCTGCTGCGAAAAATGCACCAAGTCCTGATACCTCACTGCCCGGTACTGCAGTAGCACTTGGAATATTGATCGACTCTTCCATTTCTGCGTGAACCTCTTCAAGAACGAAGCCGTTTCTTCATCTATCTCTCCCGACGTCTTGCTCACAAGCGGACCGTACGCTTTCCGGACTATGTATCCACGGTAAGCTGTAATCAATATTTTATTTGTCATGTTCTTGTAGATATACATAAGACCAAAGTCTTAATTTCACGGGATACCCATTTAAATTGACTCTGGCGGAAACATTCGACCAAACCGTCTTACTTCATTAATTCTTTTTTGGCAATAACCTGTTTACCTTTTTGTATGAGTAAAGCAGCTTCATCTTCCGATGCATTCATAGATTGATGTTTTTTCAGTTCTTTTACTGCAAATAAAACAACACGTAAGACATTTATATGTACATGATTTACATTACTTACTTGAATAGTAATTATAACTTACTGTGTAAATTCTTTGCTTTGCTCTTTATCGCGTTTCTTCTTGCTACGAATGCCCTCATCATGCATTGTACCTTTATTATCTTCTTTACTTGTGTCTCGTATAACCTGTCCCATAGAAGTACCATGTTATACCTATACTTTTATAATCTTAACTCTATGTATTTGCCTTGTAAAATTGCAGTTTACCTTGATAGGAACTCTTCATTGTAATATTTCAGAAACACTTTAGTCTTCCCTAAAATCCATCCTTCCATTTTGAGTCTTATCATCAGCAGGCGGCAATTGTCTTTTGTCTCTTCCACGTTTTCATCGAAATCGAAGGCCAAAAAGCGATACCTGGCAAAACAAATCGGGATAAATGAAATCACCTCTTTATGCTGCGTTATCAATCAGTCTCTAAGATCTTCATCTCATCATCAGCCTATACTAGTCCACTGCTGGACATAGGCCTCCCTTAATGAGCGCCATAGCGCCCTGCCTTCAGCTTGACTCTAAGATCTTACCTTCGTATAAATTCAGCAAAGAGTATCCGGCAAGAGTAGCCATTCTGCCGAGCTTTCGCAGTGTCCAAAATGGCCAAAGCTCTTAACTGCTGCCTGACAATTTCTCTTTGAAATCCTCTGGGATTGTCACTCATGTCTGGCCTGATACATCTTACGTAGTGTGTTCCACTACTGCCCGACGATAAATGCTTAAGAATTTCTAGACTTGTTGCTCTGTATGTCGCTGCGGCCGTTCGCATTCTGTGCACTTGGGAGAATTGCCCTTTTGACTCCGTGTTGTATTTCTGAAAAAGAAAACAATGTCCTCAGACGTTAAGAGCAATGGATTTTTTTAAATGTATGTTGCTATTGTCTATGAAACTCACCCTCGCTTTACTATTTGCTTCTTCTTTCTCCGATTTAGACTTTGCTACAATTACTTTCGGTTGACTCGGAGACACGGTTAAGTTGCCAGTTTTTGTCAACTTGTTTCTGAACAATTGCTGCACTGTGATATTTACTGACGCTCGCATAGTTTCAATCATTTCTGGTGGCAGAAAGTCCTTATTTTTGTCAGACATTTCCCTGGCATCGTAGTTTACTTTTCCTGTGTAGTGTGCTACACTAAACTCGTGGCTTCCAGATAGTTTTATGTAGGGGCCTTTACATGTGGTCCTTATTGTACCTTGAATGAGAATTTTGAGTGTTAGAATATGCTGGTTTCTTTTAGATATTAATACTACACTACTTACTCATAATAAACTCCTGGCCACTTCCAGTGCGGCTGGCCTCATCCAGAATATAGAAAAGGCCAAGTGGTCTGCCCATTAACTGATCCACAGAGTTTTTATTATCATAGAACCGCAATGGTACAACAGGGACCTCTTCTTCGGCCGTTTCATTCATTTCCCAAGCAAATATTCTTTGGTTATACAAGAATTGTATTTGTTCATTTGTTGTATTTACAATCAGCTGTTCCAGCCGATTTCTATGAAAGCATTCGAAACCAAACATGTCGAGCAAGCTCACCGAAAACTTATCACCACTGAAAAAAATACGAGTCATAAAAACAGTTAGCTTAGAGCTAAAGTCTTGTTTGATTTTATGGTTACTTACAAAACGGATCTCATGAAGGATAATTTTGAGTTAATAATATTTATCATCCAATCTATGAGTCTTTTGTACAAAGCACTGGCTAAAGTATCTCTTGCGTCTCTTGCTTCATCTGTAGAATGTTTTCTTTTTACGGCGGTTCCGCTTTCTATCAAGCAGTAGTTTAAAAGAGCCCAAAGGAATTTAGTCTCGTCTAACGATAATAGCTTTGCTACCTTTTTGGCTTCCTCCGGGTTTTCTATTTCGGCTGAACCGCTTTTGCCTTCTTTGAATCGTACGTTTCCTAATACTAGTATTGCAGCCAGAATTGTCTCGAAGAAAGTTATGTCTTCTACTTCCCAATCTACAGCTTTTAAGTTTTCAATAAATTCTTTGTAACTGTCGACGTTGTGTTCAGGATTTTCTCTCACTCCTTTCGGTCCTTTAATAGGTTCATCTTGTATTCTAAGGTATCGGTGTTTCCTGTTTTTGTCTAGGCTAAGTTCCTCTAGTCGATTATCAGCTTCCATTGCATCATAAAAATAGTACAATAAATCAAAGTTCGCCTGAGTCCTGTAACATTTTTTTACATTATAAAACATTGGTCGGAAAATTTGAATTAGACATTTTCTTTAAACTTACATGTCTGTTGAAGATACCCGCCACTTTTCTTGTTGATAAAGCCAAAATATAGCACCACTTAGTTTCCCCGAGCTACCGTAGGTAACTTGTATTTGAAATATCGCTCTTGTTGAATGAGCATTACATGGCGTTCCTGCAGTAATTGCCACTTGAATCGCCTTTGTGGCTTTTTGCACCCTGTCAGCTGTATTATTCTTCATAGCTCCAAGATATGTTAGATGAGATAGTGCATGCATCATGTTTGTAGACTTGCCAGATTTACTTTCTCCGGAGAACACTATGTATTGAGGTTCATTGTGATGAAGAGCATCCTGGTAGCCACTATCAGCTACGGCAAAAATGTGTGGCTCATTATCTGATCTTGATTTGCATTGGTATTTTTTGTGGTGCTAGAATAAAATATTACCGTCATAGTATCTTAGGTATTTTATATACCTTACCAAAAAATGAAAGGAAGGAACAGTACTTACAGTTTCGCTATAAAAATCTTCATTAGTGTTGGGGTTAAGTATCAGTAAAATATCTCCTACAAACGATGTGAAAGCCCCTTTGACTAACTTGGTCTGCAGTTCACTCAAAATCTTTTCCTCTGTTAGTTCTTCCAGAGCTGCGAGATCTTCTACTTGCATGTTCTCAGCGTCATGACAACCTTCGGTGGTTAATAGACCGTTTTTGATGATCCTCTCTGGCGTTTTACTTGGCGCTTCAAAATCTTTAACTTCAAATGCAAGCATTTTGAGCTCTGTTGACAGCTGAAACAATTAATTTTAATTATTTTTTTATTAAAGTTTCGTCTCATTCGTAGGGGTTTTCGAAGTAATATTACTTACATGGTAATCATTTTCGGGGACCATTTGCAAAAAAGGGTGCTCTTCTAGTTCTAGAGAAAAAGGGCGATGTTCAGGGTTCTTTTCAAGGCACCTGTAACGCAAAATCGGTATTCAAATTGCCGAACTTAATCACCAATTCAATTAAGCGATATATCAACTTACTCTGAAATGAAGTCGTTGATGTCATTTGAGGACATAGCAGGCTTCGCAACGCTCGGTGGTGGATTCCTTACTATTTGAAACAGTGCAGCTGTTGGATGCATTTCTTGAAACGGAGCTTTCCCGTCCACCATCTCAATAGTCGTAATTCCCAAAGCCCAGACATCAGCTCTGTTCCCATACCCCTCGTCACCACACGTCACGATCTCAGGTGCCATCCAGCTGGGCGATCCGATATTCGTCCTACTCGTGTCTAACGTATCTTTCAACTTGCACGATAACCCGAAATCTGACAATTTGATCTCCCCATCCTTAGTTATCAAAATGTTGCTGCATCTTATGTTTCGATGGATCACTTTGTTCTCGTGCAAGTAAACGAGGGCCTGGAAATGCATATGAGATTTATCGGACCAATCGGAGAAGGCAACACGCGAGTTTGACAGCGAGTGATGGAATGACCGCCCCTTATGGCGCATCTTGTTAAGGCTGGCGATAGTAGCGTCACTGTCAGTCAAATGGTCGACGCCCATAAGATTCATTGGGGTCTATTTGCATACGTATCTGGCTCGATGTCGCCGGCGCAGGCGGCTTGTCCGCGCACTCCGCTGTCTGATATATCAGTGTGCTTAATGCGTTCATTATGGTCGTTTAGCGTTTAGTGACGTGCCGTCGGCAATCTTTTGAATCGTTTATGAAATAATATTTTTTGAGTATTTTATTTCAGTTTAGGTACTTATTTATAATACTGACTCATGTAAGTACCTTTTTATTTATAGAGAAAACATTATCTTCGGCCGGTTGGCGGCTTTGCACTCGCTATTCTCTTGTAAAATTACATCGCCTCCTATTACACCACAGTCAAGAGATCTTAAGAGAAAATTAACTTGAATAAATGGAGATAGTGAAGCTCACTTTGATGTCTACCAACTTTATTAACTGGAATGCTTTAAGTTTCATTTGTTCGAGGCTAAATAAAATTAAAGTATTTTAGATTATTTTCATCGACAGTGTCTACATCACTAGTTCAATCATTCATCACGATGCAACATCGATAGATATGCACGGAAGATCAACCGAACGAAAAGGACCAGGCACTGGTATTGTGAACCAAGTGGCTTGCATAAAGATAATACGCATTTAAGGCTCACCGATGCCTTTGGAGCTTAAGATGTCGAATGAAATTTATTGCGTTGAACCGTAC
This sequence comes from Eupithecia tripunctaria, assembly GCA_955876795.1. NCBI lineage: Eukaryota > Metazoa > Arthropoda > Insecta > Lepidoptera > Geometridae > Eupithecia > Eupithecia tripunctaria. The sequence continues at coordinate 4,426,064 of OY041603.1, read as the reverse complement.
GCGAAGGTCATAAGGGCGGCTTTCGCCTGGGATCCCGGAGTTAGAGAGATCATTGGCTACCGCGTCAGAGGTTCGTATATCTTGTGTGCGCGAGCATTATTTACGATAATTGAGCGATGCGCCGCGATGGGGGGCCATCACGGTGTTGTCGGGCGCGCTCCGACATTCACATCGACAAGTTCGAACGCTCCGTCGCGAATCACATCAAATAAAGCGGCGTGCATTTTAAGTAATGGCCCTAGATTGTATTTCAACGTACGTGGACATTCGCAGGGCAATATTTTATTCGACGTCACGCGAACAAAAATCGCTGGGACTCAGATCCGAGAACAATTGAGTTTGCATTCAAAGTACCCACCAATTGATTCAGCCGTTGAAGGCTGGACTGCCAGGCCCTTTGTTTTATAAACAGCCATCTCAACTTGAATGTGACGAGGGACATGTTTATAGTCAGTCGAATATGGACTTACCTTGATCGTATATTTGAGGATGTAAGCAATGTGTTCCTCGGACATTTTTCTGTCTGCCGCGTTTAGCTTTCTGACAATATCGATGACAGACCCACATTCGCACAACTGAAAACAAACAATCCAATACGATATCTGTCCTAAAATGCGATATAAATCAAACGGCCGGCGGATGAATGGCATTGACTCACCTCGAGGACGAACCAGACGTCGCGTGCACTTTCAGACTTGTCACAAAAAACTCCATAGAAGTCTATAAGGTTGGGATGTTTAGTAAAATCCCTGAGTATTTTGTATTCCTCCTGAATGTGTGTTTCATTTTCGTCTGTATAGGTTTGTACTTTGATGGCGACTGATTTGCCGGCTGCCTGGGTGTCAGTGGCTTTGTATACGGCTCCGAATATCCCGGAGCCGAGCTTAGTACCGAGATCGTACCGCTCCGCTGGACTCGGTAAGGAGGCTACATTCAGGCCGTCCTTCATGCTTGCCAGGCTTGCCAGCGGAACATATAATTGACAGAACAATCCTGCTGGATAAGTTACAACCTTTATTATTGTCAACTCTGGCCAATGTTAATGCTCAAGTTGCTTTAATGAAAATGCTTGTTACTTCGTTCGGGTCATTCATTACTTTTCTTCTGATTTAACGATGCGATGGTTACGAGTTTCTTGTTGGACAAGCGCTAAACTTTGCACTGATATTTACGAGTTCAGTGTTACCTGTTTCATGATTTAAATTTTATACAGGCCATTGCTGACATATTCCAATAAAACGAGTTTTGACTTATTTTATTTTATCCTATGAAATATTTCAGGTTTCCTTAATGTTAATTCAGAAGTTGATTCAGGGTTTAGCCTGTAGTACTTCTCCGCCTAAATTGATAGAACTAAACATTTCAAACTATTTATGTTTATTATCGTCCATAAAACTATCGACTCACCAATGTACGTCCACTCTGCACACACTCCACGAGGGTAAATGCCAGCCAGCCGGAGCTCCCTCAAGTGCTACGGCTTCTCGTATTAAGTCCACGGTGCTAATCCCTCGTAATACCATTAGGTAATAGCTTGTGACCTTCGGACGCCTTTACTATTAATTGGGGACGAAGTACAGTTTTAATTGAAATGTAATTTGATTTGTTATTAAGAGGATTAGACAAGTCTTTGTTTTGGCAGGTGTTTTCACGTGGTTTATATTTGGCTTCTTCAGTAGGGTTTATTGCTCCTTAATTTGTTTTTCTTTTAAAAGGCAGGTTATGATGCAAACATTCATAACTACGATGGTGTATTAGGTTATTAACTAATGGGTAACCATTAAGTAACATTGAGTTTCCTCACTTCAAAGTCTTCATCTGATTTTATCCGGAAAGCATTATTGTTCAGAGTTTTTTCTTTAACGGCAACAAAAGGGTCTGTTTCATTCAAAATAAACCCATCCGTCACTGGTAAGTAAGTAGTTACATCAATGTAAGTTGTAACTCAATCCATTTCAATGTTTTCAATAGATTCGCATCGCCAATCTCTAAAATATGTGATCCGTCTCATGATCTCCAAAATATATTAGTCACGCCTGCCTGATCAAGTGTACTTGAATTCTAAAACATCGGTACAAAGGACCTCATTCATTGAGCCTTTCTGGTCGCAGTTTGTTTAACAGTATGTTCGGTACTTCGGTACTGTTATGCCGTCAAATTATTTTAAACTCAATCTTCTCATTCATGTTTGTAAAAGCACAGTTAGGGTGCTTTGTTTGATGAAGTGGAAGTTTTGAGTTTTTATTGTGTTTGGGATTCTTCATCTTTGTTTTGCGAGGAAATCCTTACGGAATTAATTGGTTAAATTAACTGGTCTCTGTCAACTAATCGTTGTTTTGTCTCTGATGTGTTTACTGTTTTGAAAATATTGTTATAAAATAAAAAGACCGGCAGTGTTTTGTCTGTTAGCGTCATTCAAATACGTTTAAACATCTTGAACTGGCAAATTGACTGATTTGGTTTCTATCCCACTTCGGACTCTTGCTGGAACCACCCATTATCTTCTCAAATCGGCTTTTCTTTGTATACTGTATACATATCATTACGCGTCGAACCTTTCTTAAGGACCAACTGCCAAATTAGGCGGAAGCAAAATGGTAATTGCTACTTAACAAAAGTGCCTTAGCTATTGATACATCGCCTCTGTAAGTGTCTACTTGAGTGATCGATCATTGCTAAAGGTGTTTGTTATTTTCGTGAATAGGCTTAAGATTATTTGCGAGTTGCTTAATACTTAGGAACTCCTCAAGGAAGATTTTAGAGTCCAAATCTTTTTAATTGTATCGGAAAACTTGGATAGGGTTGAAAAGCTAGTAAATAATAAATTACGCACATTTTATCAAAAAGGTTTCATTTGGAATAACTACATCGGTATATTCGGTAGGTATACAATCTTATTATTGAAATAAATAAAATAATGAACAATAAATACCTAATTACTCAAAGTTATCACGTCATTGGAATGTTACAATACTCGTAATCGCTTAAATCTAACTTAAAAATTGACATATATTTTACAATTACTACCAAATTAATGGAATGTAGAAATATCCTATTTAAATGATAACTACCAAAAATTTCTAAAAAGGTAATATCGATACATTTTTAAACTTATTAAGAAGATAATACTGATTTATCATTAAAACTTGTGCAGCATTTATCACAAGAAGCAAGTAATATGCAGTGTCTGCCAAGAGGGAGTGTTATTCATTATTTTACTTCGAGTTGCGAAGTAAAATTATGAATAACACTCCCTAGTTCAAACTCTTATCGTATCAAATTAAGAGATGATGATACCATTTCATCGAGCCCTAAACTCTAACAACAAAATAATCATCTTATCTAACGAGGCCAATAGGTCCCTGGTGATCACAAACTTCCTTTCCCTGAATCAAAATATGATACAGTTTCATCGAGCCCTGAATTCTAACAACAAAATGATCATCTTTTCTAAAGAGTCCAATGGATCCCTGGTGAACACAAACCCTCTTTCCTTAATCAAAAAGAAGTTTCAGTTTAATCGAGCAATAAATTCTAACAACAAAATGATCATCTAAGAGTCGAATCCCCGGTGATTACAAACCTCTTTAATCCAAAATCTACTTACAAATAGCAACCCACTTATCATCACGGCACTTCTGGCAGTCAACCCGACAACACCAGTGGAAGGTGCAGTTGCATGGCTTCAGGCTTGACCGTCGGATGAGGGCATGGCCTCGTCCGCAGCAGAGAAGGTCGCAGGCTCCAGTGCGAGAGGTTCTGCCGATGCGGCATACACGGCCTGAGGTGCCTGCGGAGTCCGTGCGAGGGTTGGCTTCGCAGAAGCTTGGAGACCTGGTGGTACAAGTATAGATTAGGATAACATTAAATTTAATAAGATATAAAGTAAAAATAAAATGAAATTTATTTATTTCTCATAGATCAGAATAAAGCCAAACATTAATATAGCTAAAGCATGAATCAAGATGCATAACAAAAGAAATTCCAATAACTTGCTAAAATATTCGTACAAGAGTAATAATAATACATTGTACATTCAGAGGAGGAAGAGCCCAATTCCTATCGAGTCTTTCAATTGCCTTAAAACACACGAGGTAGGAATCGCACTTTCTTCCGAGTGATACATATTGCTTTATACTACATCTTCCAGGAATATCATCGTTTAGAATCTTCAAAATCCCCGAGTAAACTCAAATGCAAATGTCAAATGATAAATACGCGCACGTACGATTTGCACATGGTTCGTTTTTTTTAATTATTACAAAAGCTTGAGGCGCATTAGAAACTTCTAAAGCCTCTAGGATAGTTGGATACTGTCTATCTGCGTATATACGTCAGGCTATTTAACTATTTAAGAATGATTTTGACAAAGAAACTTACTTTTCATAAAACAACAGACTAGTCTTCGGGGCAGGTCGCGCCTTGCTCCTCTTTCTTCCTCGAGGTCTACCTCTCAGCACGTTCACTCCGTTGTTCATCTCCTCTTGAGCAATTATAAGTGCCTGAAGAAAGAAAAAGATGCCCTTATAAAGTCTTATCTTATAAGAAATCTTTATTTGTAACATAACAATTTTAATTTAATCTAGTAACTTAACTTAGGTACGTAAAAGAACAACATAGACTTTACTAGATTAAAAGAAAGAAAGAAAGAAATAAGACTTAAATGTTACAAAATGGTGTCCGACTCAGCATTTGTTGTCTTGTATCCTAATTAGATTTGGAACTATTCTAAAAAAAATGTTTGTTTTTCATATAGTTTATTCTCAGATATTATTGTTCCTAATTTGTAGATAGTTTATTTTGATTTTTATCATATAAAATTTAAAGTTTTTCATAATAATATATAGATTTGTGAAGGTAATTCCTACAAATGTCGTGTTTACCTGTAAGTAACATGCGTATCAGAACAGAACCTAATTTTAAGTTTTTTGTAAGTGATTGATATGTATGTGGTTGGTAAACCTTTTTTCAATAAATAAATAAATAAATTTGGTTGTAAGTAGAATTGTCGGTACCTATATCATTTGTTAAAAGTTAAGAGGAACATAACCTAACAAAAGAAAGATACGCGATAAATACCCGATAACTAATCATTAATTATGTTAACAAGTTGTGAAATTTTAAAAAGTTTTGACTTGACTTGGGCTCGTCAGTTCAATTTAGTTTTGTTTCCACCATCCAACGGATAGAAAATGGGATTCAGTATTTTCCTTATCCAACGACGACCAACTTCAGCCCGTGCCTTCCCTCGAATAAAATTTGACTATTTGAATAAAATTTAACCCATAATTCGTATTAAAATGATGCCGCCCCGTCCTTTTATTTGTGTTTTTTATACTTTCCCATTTTCCTCCAAATTTACCTTTTTTCTAAATTATAAATAGTAATACAATTCAAAGGACTCCAGTTCACATTTGCTACGGGCTTCGCGCTGGTTTAATCCACTGATACTACACCCTTTTTATGTCCTTGTAGGGAAACCATGAAAAGTTGTAGAGTAGGAGTATGATTGATCTCACCTTTCTATACCGCCTCTTGATAGTGGAAGCCACGACCCTGAAGTCTGGAGTAGTCCTCCAGCAGGTCCTCAGCTGACAGCTCCCAGACATGCCGTGACATTTGCAGCGCACCTCCATGTGCGATGATAGAATCTTTAAGAAAAAAAAACAATTGTTCATTAAAAACGAGATTATCACCTAAGCCCAAAAAAGGCTTATGTGATAATTACAATCAAATAATAGAAATAAATGGCAAGAAAAATTTCAATTGAGCTAACTGCAGATGATGCAAACTGCAAAGCAATCTACATGTAGATCAACTGATCTACATCAATACCAGGAATCATTAATCAATCACATTAAATCAGTAGAAAGGTTATTAACCTTATAAGGTTTCTGCACCATCTTCGGATCATCGGATTTTATCATTATAATTTCAGCGTGAATGTAAGGCCTTTGCCCTGCGTGCAACAGAGCAAGGGCCTACATTACAAAAGACCTCAGTGATCGTTCACAAGTTCTGCAAAATTGGAAATGCCACACCATTACCCCGACCTCGAGATGAGAAATGCCCTTTACAAAAGCATAAATTCAATTGTCCCCATACGTGACCACATCACCGCAATCACTCCAGTGTACCACCCACCAGCTAGCTCATAACATTTACATAATTAAACGCCTTGCGCGGGCGCAGGGCGCAATCACGTTGACGTCTTAATTTCGCCAACGCCGCCGGCGGAACAATTTCCCAAATTGAGTCGGGGCAAAAATTCAAATAAATCGGTGTCCGGACCCGCCCCCACTGTCGGACGGGCCTTAATAACGTAGTATTAAGAGCGTTCGCGATAGAATTCGCCACCCAAGACGTTTGTAATACGCCGTAATGAAGCCGGAATATTAAAAATGGCCCGAACCGCTTATTATGTTCTCACCTCGATGGCTGGCTCGTGAAATACGGCCGGCTAATACAGGCCCCGAAGCGGGCGGCCACGCCACACCGGCTCAATAGGCCTTAATGGTGGCGCTAGTAACACCAGCCCTTCGGTTTCGAATTCCCTGATAGCTATTACATGCCACCCATGGAAAACAATCAGCGCAGTCTATTGAGTTATCTCGTACGCTCGAGATGAAAAGTCAGCCGCTGCCTGGGTTTAGCACCATCTGTGGCCATTTCTTTTAATTGAGCAATTTATTACCTGTTCGTTTTCTTGGCTACCAGCGGCCGTTAATTATTTGACTGCTAGTGATTTTATATTTTACGGCGCTGAAATGAGCTTTTGAACCTAGAGATTGAAAGCTGTTCATGCATGTAATATAGTCTCTTTTGCTCAGTGAATCTGAATGAGGTTGGTATATTATTTTCTAAGCATCTACTTGACATAATTGTCTGGTTGCGCTCAATAATAAATTACCATCGTGATGAATTGCAATCATCAGATAAACAGTGTCATCAATCTAAATTACCATTGAAGTGTCGAAGTTATTTATAATGTGGTACGTGTTAATAACCATCGGTGGTAGACTAAACATGATGTCATTAGGCAGTGGAGTGCCAGACTGTAATTATGCCCTTGAGGGCCTCCATTGCACTTATCTGAAGCTGGGAGGCCTACATCAATGGCACGTAGAGAGTAATAGAGCTATTTGTGAGAGGTCTGAGAAGTTTGCATTACCGCCTTGCATATTTCTGCCACCAAGCAGTCGCTAGGGCTAGGGTATGGTTACCTCAATCATTCTGCAAATTGTGTGGACATTTTTAACGGCATATTCACCTTAAAATTTACTTATAAGAACTGTTTTCGTTCACCACGTTGCGCAAAGTAGTTGTAGAAATACCAACGTATTTCTTTAGTCTCGTAATAATAAAGGTGGAACATTTTTCTGTTGCCATAATAAAAGTCTATTCGATAAAGTCACGGGAAACCGCTAATTACCGACTACAATAGCATAGATAGCCATAATATTTAAATCGATATCATAGTCATCGAGACAAAATATTAACTCATCGAATACATTTTTTGTAACATATGTAATTATCACCTCGGCACTCTAATGCGGTGCCTAATTTCTTGTGTGGGTCGGGCAATCTTTTATGGTCCGCTTCGGACCTTGGCTGGTTGTCACACTGTTTTGTAACGGGAACGGGATTAAATTTTTAACTGAATCCTACAAAAGGAAGAGTTCTATAAATTTTAATGCAAAGGTTAATGTTTTCTTTACTACAACTTATATTGTTGTATTTCCTTTTTTTTGTATAAGTTGTATGTGGTTATGAATAATTCTTTTAATTTTTTTCTTTTGTTTCTATTAGCTGAATGTATAATGTATACCGATTTCTCCGACAATTTGGGACCGATTTTGGTGTTTTTTTATTTTGTAATTAAGTAGGTATATGGGTGGTCCCATGAAAAACAAAATCCGCGGGATTACTGACCCGCAAAACTTTATAAACAGTATAAATATGTATAAAGAAATTCGAAGTCGGTTACTAATATTATCAAAACAATCACATGTTCACGACTTTTCACAGATCTAACAAAATGTTAAAACCAATAATAATGTCAAAACCAGGAATAATACGAAGAGAACGGAAAAATCGTTACTTTGTAATATATATATATGTAGACGAGGCCTGTATTCTAGGTAGCCTACAGGGGTTGTATGATAGACAATTCTAAGGCTGATTAACCTCTTTGCAGTAAGCCTTTGCAATATTTGGGTGTTTATGGTTCTGTTCGTCCAAATCAACGGTTCTGAAGAGGTTCTGAATGTAACAGACAATCTTTATGAAACGGATACGACGTTCAATATTGACAACTGTCGAGTGGTCTTTCCGGATTGGGAGCTATGATGGCGGTTAGCAAACAACGAGGACCATCTTAGACCGATCAATGAAAAGAATGCTCGTTATTATCAGTTGTTATTGAAATTTATAGCATTCAGGGCTCCGCCGTGTGCGTGAGTCTTTATCAGAAGTGGGATAAACCCATGTTTTACGCTCACAGATGTTTTACCAAGAATGGAAAAGTTCGATGGATTCACATCAAAATGATGACACTCAACAGGTCGACATTTTATGCTGTGACAAATCTGAGCTGGCGACCAAACCTGAATTCTTACGAGAATTTAACTAAGAAGCTTTATGGATGTACAGTAATACAATTGGTTTGTAATGATGTGATGACTGATAAGGGTATGGCTGTTTTACACTAAAATTACCGGTTTTTATAATGCACCTGGATTGATTTGTACGTAGGTACCTAGACTAGGTAGCATGGTTATTACTATGTAAGCAGTTCAATTTTCATGAGTTTTATTGTGATATGAACCAACGTTTGCTTGATGTTAATTAATCTTGAGAAAGAAATGACTCAAATATCTCGTACAGTTCGTACCTAGCTAGCCAAAGCTGATCAAGTGGCTTTTCCCAAGGATAAAGCATAGCAGGTAAAGATAATTATGTCCTATAGAGTTATTGATGATAGCCTGTGTCGTGTCAATTGCACAACATGCCTGTCGGATGCATTTTTCTGTTGTGATTTATTGGTTTCAGGCTTCAGTAGAAGTGGAGGATGCCAGACAGTACATGCTTGCAGGTCACATGGATCATAGAGGCAAATAAAGATTTTATGATTGACATTGGTTGGAGCCAAAACTACGGGTGATGATACCAGCCAGAGGATTAACTTTGCCTGGAACGACTGGGAATTAAGGGTCCTCATCACAACGCTAAGCGCACACCTACCTACTTCTGAATGGTTTCAGTTCCAAAGTTAGTGGTTGTTCATTTGAAAAAAAAAAAAGTGAAACAATAAAATTTGTTTGTGTTGATTATTTTGTTATACCTACTGCCCTACTGCTTAATATTGTCTCGCATTATGTTGTTCTGTTGTGTGTTATTTTGTAACACTCTTGTATTTGCTTGTTTGGTTTTGATCTTTGTTTCTGCTATGCTGTTTTTGCTGGAAGTTGAGGTCTTTTTGTGGTATCTTGGACATGGTGGTGATTAGCAGAACTGGTGTGAACATCTTGGGTTTTTACACTCAGAATAGATCCTTGAGATGTGATTGGTAGCCGTCTGCTTAGACGCGTGTGAGCATATTGAGTACGGTGTCTCAATATTAGTTCTACAAGCATACGGTGTTGCTTGGCAGAACAGTTGTGAGCATCTTGGGTTGCTACACCCAAGATTATCCTTCAGACGTGAACGGTGTCCGTCTGCTTGGATGTGTGTGTGCGTATTGAGGACGGTGTCTCAATATTAGTTCTACAAGCATACGGTGTTGCTTGGCAGAACAGTTGTGAGCATCTTGGGTTGCTACACCCAAGATTATCCTTCAGACGTGAACGGTGTCCGTCTGCTTGGATGTGTGTGTGCGTATTGAGGACGGTGTCTTAATATTAGTTCTACAAGCATACGGCGTTGCTTGGCAGAGCTGTTGTGGGCGTCTTGGGTCCCTACACCCAAGACTCCAGACATACACGGTGGATGTCTGGCTAGATGTTGTTTTGTGGCATTGAGTTGCTTATTGTAAGTTTGTTGTCGTCTGACCTAGTGTCATGTTTAGTAAATTTGTTGTTGGCTTGTGGTCAAGCAGTTCCTTGTTTTGGGTCCCCTGATATATCTGGTGGTGCCACCGCGGATCTCATCTGTGGTCGGTAACTACCATTGGTTGATCTGTTGGTATGTTCGTGCCTAGAGTACGTTGTTCTCGAGAAATGAAACAATTGGCCGGAGTTCTTATGTTTGTTGTTTATTGATGATTTGTCTGTTTGCAGCTGACTGAAGCTAGGTGTAGGGAATTGGTGGAGTAACCGGGCTGCGGTGACAAGAGCGACGCGACGGTGCAGACATGCGTTTGCTGGTCTGTGCATTGATCATACCTAGAAGAATGATGTCAGGTTGGACGAGCGATTTTATGACTTTATCGGAGCCTGCCGTTCTTTACTAATTATTTGTGCGCCCGTGGTAAGTACAGGGAGTGCAGATGCTCCAGGGTGAGTCTGTTTTTATTATCTTCAATTGTATTGCAATGTTCAACAAAAACAAACTATACGCTAAGTTTGTTAACGAGGCCATTTCTACTCGCGGCGGTTGGCCGAGGCGATAGCTGTTTCGTTCTCTGGAGTGCAGGCATGGATCTGGCAGTGTTGTGCTTACTTCTACTGCCGCTGCTGTCCCCAAACGAAAATGCTTTTTTGTGGAGCATCATCTATACACCCTCGCAACGACATTCCAGCTCGAGATGCTACATGCATAAAGTGTAATAGAAAGGGCCACTATGGAAAAGTCTGTTGTAGCAGGACACCGACACCTGCTTCAACAACGGAAACAGATGACTGCGGCCACTGCAGTATAATATCTGCGGCGGCACCGACTTCACTGCGCAAGGCAATGGTGACAGTTATTACTAAGGGAGTTCGAGCAGAAGCCTTGATTGACACCGGGAGCTCCCTGAGCTTCGTCAATGAGGACTCTGCCAGTCTCTGTCAACTGAAGAAGAGGCGTTGCGACCAAACTATTTCTATGGCTTCCTTATCTCACAAGTCATAGGTTAACGGCTCGACTCTCCAGAATGTTAGGATCGGAGACAATGCCTTTAACAACGTCAATCTCCCGATTGTGAATAACTTATGTGCCGACGTTATAATTGGCCATGACGTCTTAGAATCACACTCGACTCTAGAATTCAAATTTGGTGGACCGAAAGATAAGTTAAAGGTTTGCAGCGTAGCTGCAGCCTCTGTCCCTGCTGTACCCCTATTTTCTAATGTCACGGCGGACTGCAAACCTATCGCTGCGAAATGAAGGAAAGAAAAAAAAAAAAAAAAAAAAAAAAGGAAGGAATCATAGAAGAAGGTCTGTCACCTTGGCGAGCGCAGGTTTTAATCACGAAAAATGCAATCACAAGAGGCGGATGGTAATAGATTACTCGCAAACCATCAACAAATATACACAATTGGATGCCTTTGCCTACTCGTTACCCTAAGTAATAACTTGTATTAGATTAACTGTGTTACCGTTAGTTGTAACTTCCTTGTCAACTCTATTTAAAAAATGTTATTCCATGTAACCGCCTATAATTAGTTGAGCACAAGCGCTCTAAACCTTACTCTATTCCATTGTGTAACTTTGCTGTGTATTAACTGTTGGTGGTTCAAATAAATAAATAAATAAAAACATTGAAGAGATGATAACAAAGGTAGGTAGCTAAATACGCGATTATTAGCGCTATAGATTTACAGAGCGCATACCACCACGTGCCCATCTTGCCTGACAAAAAAAAAACCTTCACAGCTTTCGAGACATGTGGTAACCTGTATCATTTTCGTAGAATTCCGTTTGGTGTTACCAACGGTGTGTCTAGTTTCCAAAGAACTGTCGACTGGCTCATCAGAACCGAAAACCTAAACGGTACTTTTGCCTACATTTATGATATTACTGTAAGTGGAAAGACACAGGAAGAGCACGATAAAAATCTTAGACTATTTGTCAAAGCTGTGGAGAAGTACAACCTTACCCTAAACAAAGAAAAGAGCAAGTTCACACAGTCGACTATAAACATTCTTGGCTATACATTTGAAAATCATGTTATTATGCCAGTTAGTGAGCGACTGAAACCGCTTCTAAATATGCCCCCACCCAATGATGTAGTTTCTCTTCGAAGGACTCTCGGTATGTTCGCACACTATTTGTAGTGGTTTCCTAGTTTTTCATAGAGAATCTGTCCTATGGTGCATACCAAAAGTTTCCCCTTAAGCTCAGACGCAGTAAAATGTTTCGAGGACCTGAAATCTGTTATAGCAAAGCACGCCATAGACGACAAGTTACCTTTTAGTGTCGAGACTGACGCTTCCGGGCATTCCATCGCCGCTACATTATCACAGAATTCGAGGCCCATCTCCTTTCACTCAAGGACCCTCAATCAGAGCGAGCGAAATCACTCAGCGGTAGAGAAAAAAGCCTATGACATCGTTGAAGCTCTGAAGAAATGGCGCCATGTTCTTATCGGTAGACCGTTCAAACTCATCACGGACCAACGATCGGTTTCCTTCATGTTTGTTGCAAAACATACAAATAAAATTAAAAATGAGAAGATCCAGAGATGGCGGCTGGAACTGGCACCATACAGATATGATATTAGTTTCTACATTCACGTGGCATTGCGACTAGCAGAACTACGGCCTACAATCCTCAAGGCAACGGCCAAGTCGAGAAATTGAATTCCACGCTATGGAAAACAGTACAGCTCTCTCTGCGTTCGCTCAACATGCCTATAGAAAATTGGGAGCATGTACTTAATGTGGCTCTCCACTAGATTAGATCGCTCTTATGCACAGCTACTAACTGCACGCCACATGAGCCTGTTCACACATCCGCAAAGATCAATGAATGGTCACAGTATTCCAACATGGCTAACCAATTCGGGGCAAGTCCTCATGCGCTGTTTTGACCGTTCTAATAAGTATCAGCCTGTGGTGGAAGAAGTGGAGCTGCTTCAAGCGAATCCAGATTACTCATATGTGAGACTCAAGATGGAAGAGAAACCACCGTCTCGAATCGACCTTGCGCCTGTCGAAGGGCAAGGGGAAATTATTTTGGATCAACCGGATGTAATCTAAGTATCGTAAGGTCGGCCAACTGTGTCGGTTCTGATACGTCTGCTGGCGTGGTGGCCAAAAGCTGTGTTAGTTACCCTATGGCGTCCGTGGACTGACGCATTGTCAGGCATTGGCCGTGTAGACGAGGCCTGTATTCTAGGTAGCCTACAGGGGTTGTATGATAGACAATTCTAAGGCTGATTAACCTCTTTGCAGTAAGCCTTTGCAATATTTGGGTGTTTATGGTTCTGTTCGTCCAAATCAACGGTTCTGAAGAGGTTCTGAATGTAACAGACAATCTTTATGAAACGGATACGACGTTCAATATTGACAACTGTCGAGTGGTCTTTCCGGATTGGGAGCTATGATGGCGGTTAGCAAACAACGAGGACCATCTTAGACCGATCAATGAAAAGAATGCTCGTTATTATCAGTTGTTATTGAAATTTATAGCATTCAGGGCTCCGCCGTGTGCGTGAGTCTTTATATATATAAATAGCTTTGTAATAAAATTCTTAATTATGCGTTTAGAGTTTTAAGCTCCGGCATATGTCACTGATTTCCCTCAATTACGTTTCGAATTCATGCAATTTATGCTGCAATATTGACTTCCCAAACTCTGCCCCTTTTTAAAAGCTTTAAAAGCCTTGAACTTTACAGTGTGACTGCAGTGGCCTTTATTTTGACATTAATAAAAATATCATCGCGGGGGTTATTACCAAGCGTGTCTAACAGAGATCTCACTGGGAGGCTGTTAATTATGTACCTCCTGGGCCAAGGGGGGGACAATGGGCCAGGGGGGAACAATGGTCCAGCGTCGGACGGACCACCGGGCTTGCGTTGGCTCATGATGGGATATAGATTAAAATTTTCAATTGAGATTTGCGTATCATCAAGCTCTGACGTTTTAAGGGGTTTAGATGCGATGGGTTGTTGAAAATAATGTATAATTGTAGGGGAATATACTCGTATTATGACCACGTATTACTTTAACCTTAACTTTACTTAATCACATCACACTATCACACTAATATTATAAAGGTGAAAGTATGGATGTATGAATGGATGGATGGATGGATGGATAGACAAAAAAGTAGCTTAATTTTTTGAAATTGTTTTGGAAATCCATCCACTTTACTTTCGGAGGAGGGCGTTGTCATCTGCGACACAGTTTTTAAAACTTCTGCAGATGACATCGTTTTCATTTTATATTCACGTAACGTTGTTTTTTTCATAATTAACGATTTATATTTTATTTATAAGAATAATAAATACAATATAAATTATTAAATATAAAAAAATCAATAGGTATTAGTTATCTAAAGAGATAACTTGTACCTATTGAAATCTTTTCTAAACCACGTAATTTCCAATCAGTACCAATGTAGGCAGCTCTTCCGTCTATCGATTGCTATTGTTTTGTAATTTTGCTGGCATAAAAATACCGGAAAAAAAATTATAGGTGCCAAGATTTTTTATTTGTTGACTGTTTTAGTAATAAAGAGCAACATAGTAATCTACCAATGACAGATCAAAAAATATGGCTGGCCATATAGAGCGGCTCGTAAAAACGTCCTATTAAATTATCAATTTAAAATTATGTCAATTATTTCGCTATTCCCTGCTACTGGTAATAAAAAGTCAACCGAGATGCTTAAATACCTTCTCAAGTTTGCTATTGGTCCAAAAGGGATTTTTTTTTGTTATTTCATATAATTTTATATGGTTTTCTTGATTCAATACTTTTTGCACCTACATAGAGCTTTGTGTAAGATCATAGAGTCTAGAAACACAAAGACAAAGACATTCGAATTCATAAGCAAATTTCGCTTACCCTACTTGATTATGTTTTCCGACATCAAAAAAGGAGGATGTTCTAAATTCCACTGTATTGTTTTTTATGTTTGTTACCTCTGAGCTTTTGACTGGGCGCGGCGGCCCATTTTAATTTGGTCCCAGTTGGATCCATGAAAAAACTATATAATTGAAGTCGGTTTATAGTTCTTTAAAACAAAATTTTTAAAATTATTTATGTATGCGATAGGTATATCCGTTATTCGTGGACAGAATTAAATGTTTTTTTATTGATATTGATCCCGGGAAGGAATAACTACTTGTCCTTCAAATAAAAAAAATATATTAATAGCATAAATCTAGAGGAAATCTAAGTCAAATTTTGAGTTTTTGCAAATAACCATCAAATTAATCAGTTTCAGTGGACAAGGCAAGTTTGTCAGTCAACAAGTTTACTTCAACTACAACGAAACGTAATGGTGTGTGCCGACTAGACTTTGACCATTGTAATATAATATGACTTTCTTACGAATGGTAAGTACAATACAGATAAATGCTCAGTTCCCTGAAGCTTTTCTACATAAAAGAACGTTCTGGCGAATGCTCGCCGCTGTGTTCGACGTAATGCTCACAGCGAGCGGTATTAAATGGTAACATTAATTTCTATTTTTCGTATATTTTCTCTTGCACGTCACTTCCCGCCGTTCTCCGTAGCTCGTGTCTTTGCTTTGCTCAATAAAATGTTACATCAAAACGTTCGTTTGTTTTTAATATCAGTTTGTGTCCAAACATCGAGCATATGTTCGAAGTGTCGTTCGAGTAAATTTATAGACAGCGAATGCTCAATGTTCTAGTAAATGATCTAGTGTATGCTCATGCTCACCTAACTAATCAAAAAACATTTCGATAACCTCATGGTACCGTAAATGTCAGCAACGCGAGCGGCCCCAATATAAATTAAACACCCCAACCTAATTATGAACCACAAACGAATAACAAATTAAATAACTTTGTACGTCGTGTTTGTATTATAAAACCTTGTAAGAACGTAAATTGTATCAATCGTAAATCCCTTTAATAAGTCCCGAGGTATGCCCCTTTAATGTCAGATTTAGTTAATACTAATATTATATCATCCACAAAAAGTTTATAGACACGTTATAAGAAACTATAAACTAATGAGCTATTGAAATAAAGTTTAATTTTGATTGTAGCGTCTTAATTGGACGCTTTGATAAGTTGGTTATTTTGTATTTAACATCACTTTGACATGTTTATTATTAGAGGCCTATTAAATTATTAGGAGTAATCCTCTGTCTGGTATTTTGGCTTGGCTGTCGGTTACTCGGTAGTAGTCCCAGATTAGTTTAGGTACAGCTAGTTCACTTCTCATTACAGAGCTTTTCTAGTGAGTACAGACTAATCGACCGAGAGCGAGCGAATGCAAAAGAGTAGGATTCGACGATTGGTATGCTCGTTAGTTCCAATTTTCTTTGATGTAGTGGCAGCCGCCGGATTACGGCCGCAGGCGAAAGTAGGCCCTTGTTTGGGTTCGCAATGACGTCCACACTGTTTCTTTCGCGTTCATTCGTTGGCCTTCCTTCGTTGGCGTTCTCTCGGTTAGTCTGAACACGGCATAAGATGACTAAGATACATTTTTAGAAGGGGCATCACCGAGTGTTTTTAGTAACAACAAAAGCGATTTCAGAGAACTTATGAAACTAACTAGCAGTTGTAGAAACATTTACATATTGCAAAATATTGCTGTATAAAAAGTAAGGGTGCACCTTACAAAAATTTTGAAATATAACTTGGTCGCTGTGAATCTTCAAAAAAACAAAGCAGTGTTGACATGCCCCTATCAATACTTATATGCAATCGTTGTGCGAAACATTGATGGATTTGATTAAGTAAATAGTTAAAATAAACCCATATTATATTAAATGTCATCATCATCATCATCATCAGCCTATATTAGTCCACTGCTGGACACAGGCCTCCCCTAATGAGCGCCATAGCGCCCTGTCTTCAGCTTGACGCATCCAGCATCTGCCTGCAGTCTTTCGCAGATCGTCATCCCACCTGGCCGGAGGGCGCCCTACACTACGTTTGTTTGAAATTAAAGGCGTGGAGCGGGGGTTTGGTGGTGCTCTTTTTTAAGAAGGGAGATAAAACCCTCCTTAAAAACTACAGACCCATCACACTCCTGAGCCACGTCTATAAGCTGTTCTCACGAGTGATCACGAACCGTCTCGCCAGGAGACTCGACGAGTTTCAGCCACCGGAACAGGCCGGGTTTCTCGGAGGATATGGCACCATAGACCACATACACACAGTGAGGCAGATTATACAGAAGTCCGAAGAGTATAATCAGCCCCTGTGTCTGGCCTTTGTGGACTATGAGAAGGCGTTTGACTCTGTCGAAACCTGGTCTGTTCTGGAATCTTTACAGCGATGCCAAGTAGACTATCGTTATATCGAGGTGCTGAGATGTCTCTACGACGCCGCAATCATGAATGTCCAAGCACAGGACCAGCAGTCCAAACCCATTCAACTGCGCAGAGGAGTGAGGCAGGGGGATGTTATATCCCCGAAATTGTTCACGAGCGCGTTGGAAGATATGTTTAAGACGCTGGACTGGAAAGGCAAGGGCATTAACATAAACGGCAATTACATCTCACACCTGCGATTCGCTGATGACATAGTCTTAATGGCGGAGTCGCTGGAGGAGCTAAACCGGATGCTGGATGGCCTAGCAACAGCCTCGCGACGCATCGGTCTCGGCATGAATTTGGATAAAACCAAAGTCATGATCAATGGCCTCATTGATCCGGGGCCGATCGTCGTACATGGCCACCCTCTCGAAATTGTTTCCGAGTATACTTACCTTGGGCAAATTCTGCAGTTGGGTAAAAGCAATTTTGAGAAGGAGGCCAAGAGGAGGATCCAGTTGGGCTGGGCAGCGTTTGGAAAACTACGTCGAGTATTCTCGTCATTCATACCGCAATGCTTGAAAGCGAAAGTTTTCAATCAGTGCGTCCTACCCGTTATGACCTACGGAGCGGAGACGTGGACACTCACGATAGGGTTGGTCCACCAATTCAAGGTCGCTCAGCGAGCTATGGAAAGAGCTATGCTCGGAGTCTCTCTGAAGGATAGGATTCGTAACGAATACATCCGACAGAGAACCAAAGTTATTGACATAGCTCAGAGAATTAGCAAGCTGAGGTGGCAGTGGGCCGGCCACATTTCGCGAAGAACTGACAACCGATGGGGTAAACGAGTTCTTGAGTGGAGACCGCGACTCGGCAAACGTAGTGTAGGGCGCCCTCCGGCCAGGTGGGATATTAAATGTATTCTTCACAAATGACCTAGCTTCGGCCCTCTCCAGCTGGCATATCAGTGGCTTAGATCAGTTAGTGGTCGGTAACTAATAACCAGTCTGACGTTTTAAGGTGTCAGTGGGCAAGTTATTACAATTTCATTGGAAGCACAGCTGTAGGTTTGCCTTTTATGTCGGGAAGTGAGCTAGCTGCGTTACGCGAGTGAAAATCCAAATTTATACTATACGTTCTTTGATCTATAGGTAGTAGAGTTTTGTTTTGTGAGTTTGCATAACCAAATTAAGTTATTAAATTGAGTCAAAACAAAATATTATTTTCAGTTTGGATTGAAATATTGGGTATTAAATAATCATAAAAGATTTCATAATCTTAATATGGGTTGGCATTAAATTATAATTTAAATGAATTCGTCAAACTATAGGATAGTTTTTATACACTCGCGTGCAACTGAATCGACTCAAAACGTAATTTGGCACAAAAAGTATCTCGCAGTTTTGATCATCAAAACTGCTTAGGGAAAACCGTTCCCCGACGCCTGTATCCTCAGCCTCTTCTGTCGTTACCGTGGAGACACATTCTGATCTGTCAGTGGACAGGACGGATCTCCGTTACTGAATGGAATTCAAATCTTCTGTACTCGTGCCACAGTAGACTCATGTAAGGAGCAATTTGTCATTGATTATAAACAATATACCTACCACCCGCTTGAAACAAAGCGCGGCAATTATTATTATGCGAGTGGCATCATCTATGAGTAGAGTGAGCGGTAGTAACAACAGTATCCTGAGAGTCATATCCCAAAAGTATGACTGTCCCATACTGCACCACTGGGTGAAACTAGTTATTACGTAGGAGTTATTTATTTATGTACATTTTATTTTATTTTCTATGTTGTTTGTAATTTTGTGTAATTTATGGACCTTTGATGTCTGATAATAAAGATTTTTGTATTGCATTGTATTGTAAAACTTCGGCTGCTTGTATGCAAATCACAGAATACAATTCCCGAAAAGTCAAATTTACGCGCAAATGTCGGCGGCGATAGGGTATATGCATGTGACTTAGCAAATAATTTTTTACGTATTCTCTATTGATATAGAAATATATATGTAGGTATAAATTAATTTTTGTATTTATGATGTTTTTATAGTGAAATTGAATAATTGAAAAGTAGTTTTAAATCTCAACCGCATAATTACTAAACGCAGCGCCATTGGCACCTGAACCCTGATGTCATACTTGAACATTTTTGTATGGGCATGAAGTTTTGACTTTGAGTTGACATGGGGGATCCGATGAACCGTGACGCCACCAAATGCAAGGGCTAACATGGCAGTATTTTTATCACCCGAAACTGAGCGTAGTTTGAATTTTTTTATTTTTATATTTTACCTCAATATTTGAATTGTTTCCGTTTATGTATTAACCTAAATATACGATAAAAACATCAAAAAAATCCATGCATTTACGCCCTTGCACGCGATTGTGGTAGGTATGCTACATAACCCAAATAAACATTAACACACACATAAGTATGTCATTTAATACCTGGCCAAAGGATGTCAAAATACAAAAGGGGATCACACTAACGCAACAGCTGCTGCAGTTATCCCAAAGTGTTTAAACGTGACACGTAATTCACCTTTATTTTGACGTAACTATAAAAAGCTACCAATTTTAATGTCCAATTTGGGGTCCCGTAATAAAATAGGACAAGACACATTTGGGTTATTGTGGTTTACAGGATAGGTGTCCAAATTACAACATCGAGCGTGTGGAATGGAATCTGGGGGGTAGATGGCCCAGTACCCTGAACCGGGACCTCCTATGGAATGTTTGACTTTTTCTATGAAAAATGCAGTTTCTACTATTGCTAATGTTGTATTATTAATCGTACCAAGTATTAGGTAGTTGCTGCTTCTGATGTCAATCAGAGTAACTAAACTAAACTATAAATAGGTAATTTTATTTATATGTTTGGTAGTTAATATCTGGAACTACTACTCTGATTCGAAACATTATTTCACAAATACTCCTCTGCGCTGTTATATTCAATAACATGCAACCATGCAAGTTCGTGGGCAGAAGCTCGCTCGCTGATAAGCTACTTCTCTTTTCACTTTTATGTAGTGATGTCAGTGCGTGTGAAAGGAAGGACCGTCGTGTATTAATGACGTTACATCACAATAAGATCTATATACCAGATGTTCCACAGTCTCGTATCAAGGCACAAAGCCATCTGGGAGCTCCTTAGCTCAAATTGGATAGCGGTGGGGGGCGTGGCAACAATAACCAGCGTGGGTGGTCGTACATGGCTATAAAATATGTTATTATATAGCCAGCCGCGATCACACCCCACTTTATGTGCTATAAACAGTATCTCATTCCATATTTACGGACGGTTATTGATACACGAAAAATTACTAATGGAATTTGCAAAACTTGGTTTGGGTAGTTATGGTAATTGGGGTTCGAAGTAATGGTTTGCTTTTGGGTGTCCCTGGTAAATATCTCAGTTTAAGAGGTGATTTGCGTAATCTGAAACTTTATGTTTGAGCTTATACTTAAGCTTAAAGTATGACATTTTTTACATCAACATACCTACATTGATTCAACGTTGAATATCAACCTTCGTTTTTAAATTTATAATCCATTTTATTCTTTAGTTCTATCTGTAGATATCTATCTTTTGCTGCGTTAAGTTATGGCTGCATCTTTTATGGCACCTACACAAATACAACATAAGTACCTACATAAGTATTTGCCGCTTTTGAATTCATATGTAAGTCAAACTAACAAAAAATAAAATTAGCTGAAAACTATGATCGAGTATTCCGTAATTCAAAATCAACCTTGCACCACCCCCACATAAACAACATTAGTAGGTATAGTATTTGCCGCATTAGAATTGATCTGTAAGTCAAACCAACAAAAGACAAAACATCATACCACCCACTCCTGGTCGACATTGCACAGTGTCGAACCAAAAAATTCTGCTCTACTTTTATAATATCCACAGCCAAAGAGTGAAATAAACTTCCTGCGTCTGTCTTCCCATTAGAATACAATCTTGGAGTCTTCAAATCTAGGGTAAATAAGTTCCTTATGGAAAAAAGTGCTCCATCTTTAAGCTACATCTTCGCTTTCTTAAAGTGAGTTGGTAGCCAAACGCTTGTCCACAACCAATAAAAAAAACAAAAAAAAAATGTGATCGAGTAGGTATTACGTAAATCAAAATCAACCCTGCAGTATAAAAGCCCTATCATGCAAAACAAAACCCATTTCCCTCAGAAACAAGCCACTCATCGCCTACCTAATTCCACATCAGTCTACACCTTCAAGCATCAAGCCAGCTCTCAATTTAAAATTCACCCCGCATGATCAAACCTCCCGTATGCACGGTATGCAAGCTTCTAATGAGGTAAATTGAAGAGCCATCGACAAGTCTTTTCAACCTGTGCTTGAATAAATATCAAAGACAATGCTTGATTTAGAGGTTTGATTGTTTATTTGATGTTGCGTGAGAGGTTTTTGTTTGGGGAATTGTTTTATAGTGCATTAAAAAATAAAGTAAGATAAATTACTCGTAATTACGGATGTAAGCGGGTTAACTAAGAAACTTAATTGTGTTGGAAGAACACCAACGTTTTGTGTGTTCTTCCAACACAAATGACGTTCATAGTTAACCCGCTTACATCCGTAATGAATTCGTCAAACTACGATAATTTTTAATATAAAAAAGCAAGATAAAGTTTACGTAAAGCAATCTACAGCTTTCCTATTGCGGCTGTTGATAGTCGTTAGGTACCTAGGTACTACGTTATATCTCAATTAGATACTTAGTTTTAGTTCCAAAAACATCAGCTAACTTTTCATGGGTATCAAATATTAATAATAAATTTAGTTTATAAAATTATAGACGACTTCAATGATGTAGTTTTTTCATGGATCCCATTGTCAGAACTGGACCAAATTAGTATAGGACCACACGGGAAGCACCAGCTTTCAAATAAAAGAATCGTGAAAATCGGACCACCCAGTGAAAAGTTCTGAGGTAACAAACATAAAAAAATACAGTCGATTTGAGAACCTCTCTCCTTTTTTTTAAGTACCTTACCCCTTGACTAAAATATGAATGGGTTATCCTTAAATATCTATACTTAATTAGATACATATTGCAGAATAACGGCACAAAAGAAGCCGTAGCTTTCAATCTTTAGCTTTTTCCTCTCATTAGATTTTCCTCTCGTCTCTGAAAGTCAAGGTTAACCTAAAATCAGAGCATAATATCGTTTGGACGTTACAGACGACTTATATTTTACAATCGTGTCTGGTTTCTGTTTTTATAACCCAAATCTAACAAATTAGTAACGTCGTGACATAAAACACATCACCAATGAATGTCGTTGCTTAATCACATTTAATTTAGTTAGTCAAAATGAAATAAATCTTAATAGAAGTGAGTGGAAAGCGTCTTTATTCTTGGAATCTTGGAATGTGAAGATGTTTTCTATTGTTTGTTGACTATAATATAACAAGATCAGATCACTTGATGCCATTCTGTACCGTTGGTTAAGATTAAGAACGTAATTTTTTCTATAAACTAGTGATGTAGGTATCATAGAAAAATTCATATTATGCCTACTTTTGACTCTCCTTGAGACACATGTGACTCGAAAACTCTATCTGGGCTCGTGTTAAACTTTTCCTCATCTGGCTTAGTCGTGCCAGCTGGTCATAGCGATTGAGATGGTCTCCTCTCGTCACGAATAAGTCTCTTCCTCTCCTCAACTTCAACAGCCTGTATTGGTCCAATGCTGGACCAAGGCCTCCCCCTGATAAGCTCCTCATTGGCTTTTATCTCATGGAGATGCGCATAATCCTTATGCTGGGGGCATGCGGGTTGGGGGTCACATTTCAGTGGTAGACTTGTTCTGCAGGTGGGCTACTGCCTGCCCCTGATGGATATCCCTTAGTCGCCTCTTAACACACCCGCGGAAAGAGTTGGGGTGGCGCAAATTGTAAACCGACACAGTATAACTCCCTACTTGTGGCAAAAAGGCCTTTTCCACAAGTAGAGAGTTCTTAAGTACTAGAGTCATAATCGTACTCACCGATCTCCCAGCCTCATTATTATGAATATTTATCTTCGACTGCACATCATCAACCTTCTCCCTCACATCCAAGAACTGTCTGGAGAACTGGACGCCATAGTTGAGGTTGTGGGAGCAGCCGCCGCTCCATTCCCACTTGTTGGGCCTCGTTCGGTCGCCGTCGTGGGACGTCCGGTACCCCAGGGGGTCGCAGCCACAGGAGAGGAGCCTGCCTTGTGCACAGGCGCGCGCGACTGCGTGCGCAACGCCTGCCGCTGTCAGTGCGTACAGGAATGATGACTCGCGGAATCCTGTAAGGATAAGAGAGAGATTAATGAATCTCCTATGTCTATGTTCAAAGGTTGCCTGGAAGAGATCGCTTTTAGCAATAAGCCGCCGATTGTGCCACACTAGATTATAGTTAGCAATAAGTTCTATTTTAATTATTTTTTTGTGTTGATGGTGCAATAAAGACATAATCTATCTATCCATCTATCTATGTTAAATTTTAATGTCCTTTGTGCTAATTTCGTACATTTTGGTTTCATTATGAATGAAATCGAGCACTTGGGATATGTGCTAAATTACCTACATTTTGATTTGGTCAGAATATATCTTAATTGACAATTACAATCAGTTAATATACAACTAAATTAAAACCAGTATTTACAATTGAGTTAACTGCAGAGTGTTACACATAATCTACAGGTAGCTCAATTGATCCATATCAATACCATTCGCAAGGAAAAGTACCTAAACAATTGGTTTTTGTTTCGGTTAAGTTTTAGTTTATGAAATTTCCTATGTAATACATTTTGGTTTTGATCAGAATATATCTTTATTGACTAAGTAAATTACAGTTAACAAGTATAAATAAATTAAAACTAGTGTTTAGGATTGAAACAATTGAGATGCAGACTGTTGCAAACAATGTACACGTAGGTCTACTGATCCGTATAATTGCCCATACCAGTCGGAAGCGAAAATACCTAAACCATTAATTTTGGTTTTAGTAAATTTATATCAGTTAGAATGTCTTTGTCTTTGAAGGTTAAAACGAAACTGCATATTAAGTGTGTTCTGATTTTCAGTAAATTTTAGTTACAATTAGTAAATACTTATTTGAATAAGGCTTCTAAATGCAATAAAATAGCCTATGTCACTCCCTGAAAGGTAAGCTTTCTAATGGAGAAAGATTTTTTTTATCGGTCCAGAAGTTTCGGAACCTATTCAATACAAACAAACGATCAAACCTTTCCTCTTTTTAATATAAGTTAAGATTACTGAGCACAGATTTGTAACATTTCTACTGAGGTACGTTAAGTAAGTACCTAAAGATCGAAGTCATTTTTCACAACAAAATACGGCTTCAGTCAGTATTATCAAATAAGGAAAATGGAAATCCATAGTTTATTGAATACCCTGATTCAATTTAGAACTGGTTCAATACATAATTGCTCAGTTTCAATGAAAGACCACACGCAACGCAATCTGAGGTATTCTAGCAAATCCTTTTACCATACCTTAGTGTAGGCCGGCGAGTCGCGATTTTCTGCATAAAATACCAAAGTCCTATGCTATAAACCTAATATCTGCTGGAAGTACTAGTATGTCCCTTGCTAAGTGATGACACTTTGGTGTTCTTCCAACACAAACCTATGTAGATTAGTAGTTAACTCGATTTCAAACATAGTGAACTGTCGAATTACGATAGGTTACATTTTTTAGCAAAATACCCGAATCATCAGGATTGACTGAATGAATTAATGTTTAAATTTCAAAGAATCGCTAGTGATACGAGTACTTTCTCACTTTATAAGCACGAGAAGCAATGTTTGAAGTTTTAAGTAGGTATATACTTAAATGAACTTGGGATTTGTAAATTAGTAGGTAAAGCTGTCGTGTAATAACACGAAATTTAGATTTTAACAAACATAGGGATAAAACAAAATGATATCATAGTTTCATGACGAGTAGATATAGTGAATTAGAGTCAATTGCACCTTATTTTTTATTTGATAGTAATTACTATTTATCAAGCTGTTTTATAGTAGGTAAAAATATGACGTGTCGTGAAGTGCTTATTTTGTAAGTCTAAATAAATAAACTATTTGACTCTGACTCTGATTCGTATTCAATGAGTAAAATATTGCTTGCTATCTGCGACTACTTTGAACTATTAATAACGAATTTTAATATTGAGATCCAAATTTTCCTTACTTGGACGAATTTTATTAGTTGATGCATACATTTTAGTTCTAAAGATTTTTTCATTACCATTGTAGTGTTTTCCTTTAGCTCTTTAATTTCCATATTTAATATTATTGAGATCCAAATGTTACCATACTTGGTAGAGTTGTATTAGCTGCATAATTTCTAAGTTATAGAGCCTCTTTCAGTATTCTTGCATAGTTTCCCTTTGGCTCTTTATTTCTCATATTCGGTGTCTGGTCGTCAGACCCACGTACCTACATTCCTTTGCGAATTACACGCTTGGTATTGCTTTTGCACTCTCTAGGATGTGTAAATTCCAAGATAATCATGTATTTTTGTTTTGAATACCTTGTTTTATATTGTTTAGTCTGTGTCTGTTCATTTGTTTATAATAGCTAAAACATAGATTAGAAAGAACACAGGGTATTTGGTGCAACGTTTGCCATATTGAAAACGGGGGGATGTGGAACCAAAAGCAATAACTTGGCGACTTTTTTAACTATAAGAATGAAAAATATTTAGTGACAATTCCGCGAAAAAAACCTTCTGCGATAAAATCTAACAAATTATATAAAATTATACATTTATACAAAATGAAAGAACATTTATCAAAGCAAGTCGTTTGATAAATGTTCTTTCATTTTGTATAAATGTATATTTTGTATAATATATAAAACTTAGCAGGCCTGTGATCTTTTAATTCGTAAAAAATGATGCGGTGTTGTTCTTATGTGGGGTCATTAACAGTAGAGAAAAATAGGGAAACAGGTATTACCCAAAGATCCTTTTATGTTGAATGATCATCTCTGTTTTGGTACCGAGAGTTGCTGAGTTACCCTATTATTGCATTACGAGTATATTCCGGTGCGAAGAATAATATAAATAAGCAAAATATTAGCAGTACTGAAAATATACATGGTTGTTTTTTTTATTTAAAATATAAAAAAACATGGAGCAAACTTCTGCAGACGTAGGTACCTCCAAACTTGTCCAGTAAACCAGAGTCGCAGGTAAACCGTTCGTTGCGCGTTTGATGGAGATAAACTGTTCTACAAACTCCTCAATCACTATCGACAAGCGAATCTTGTGGCATCCTCGTCCATATTGCTGTCCATTACCGCTTCAGTAGATAGCTTCCACACTTCAAATAAATTAAAGCAACAAGACTGCAGCGCATACCGATCGCATCGATAGTCCCGATATAGTACTATATCATACGGTTGGATGTTTGGACAGAGATGTAATTAGGGTGTTTAAGTAGGGCAAGATGTGGTGCAAAAGGTGCGCCTATATGAATGACCAGATAGAGCGGTCTGGTTTTTAAAAAAAATCAGGTTAGCAAAACTGTAGTTGATAAACTCTTTAAAAAATATCTTTGTTTTACTTAAACAAAACAGGGCAAGAATATTATAAAATATCGGTACAGCCACGTACCGATATTTTGTAATATTCTTGCCCATCACGTGACGTCATTGTATTTATAGGTACTACGCTCTTAAAATACAGTTAGTAAAAAAAAATATGTTTTATCTTGTTTATTGAAGTCGTTATTAGGGGCATCGCCTGCCATGAGATAGCCAATATAGTGCTTATCAGGGGAAGGCCTGCAACCAGACCAGCAGTGGTCTAATATAGGTTGTGAAAAGTTATAAGTCGTAGAATTATGCATTGAGCTAATAAACTAGAGTACCTAATAGCTTTTTATTTGCATAGCACAATTCACAACGTGTATCTCTGTTTTGGTACCGAGAGTTGCTGAGTTACCCTATTATTGCATAATATTCTGGTGCCGAGAGTAATATAAATAAGCAAAATATTAGTAGTACTAAAAATATACACGTTTTCGAATTAAATTTGAAGCCCACTTTTCTACATCCTAGCTACGCCCCTGTACCCGATACAGTATTTTATCATACTATTGGAGCTTTCAACTCTCGATTTATAGGAACGCGGAACGTCTACAACCTCCATTTATCTGTTTTATTGCTATAAATTAAATGGTGAATCCATTGGAGATGAAAAGATACGCTATGTTGGCCTTTGTCACTTTAAATACCTCATTCACTTATTTCCATTTTGGTTTATAATCATTTTCTTGGGAAACAGTAGAATTTTGAAGTAGGTACAAGTACCTCATTACATGAGTCAGTTTGTGTTAAAAGATACAAACTGACTCATGTAATGAGGTACTCGTACCTCATTACATGAGTCAGTTTGTATTAAAAGATAGAGTGGAAGAATTTAGTAAAAATTATGATTGAATAAAAAAAATTGTGATCATTTTATCATCACGCTTAGTTCTTGGCTGAGGTTTATGTTTCATCATCATCATCATCATCACCATCAGCCTATACTAGTCCACTGCTGGACATAGGCCTCTCCTAATGAGCGCCATAGCGCCCTGTCTTCAGCTTGACGCATTCAGCATCTGCCTGCAGTCTTTCGCAGATCGTCATCCCACCTGGTTTATGTTCAACAGCGTCTTGGGTACGCTTCCAAGTCTGACTGGTATTTATTTAGATGAGTTGAGCTACCTGTAGATTGTTTGCATCAGTCTGTTGGTAACTCATTTGTTAAAATTGTAAATACTAGTTTAAATTTATTTCAATTTTTTCATTGAGTAAGAAATATTCTTTTTCAATAAAGATTATGTTATATGGCTCATTATAGCTTTATTCACGAATGTTAGAGAGTCGTTCTGTATTTGTTTAAGTACATAGTACGTACCTATCTATGTAAACTTTGGTTTGTTCCTTATTTCTTATCAATTTATTATTGATATATGATGGGAGTCAGACGGTTATTTTCTGGCTACGATAAATCCCATAATGGAATTAAAAGTCGAGTATTATTCCAATAATTTATTTTGTTTTAAAAAACTACAAGCCAACTTTAATTATGTGGTTTTTTCATGGATCCCATTCTTAAAACTGGACCAAATTAAAATGCCACCAGCTTTCAAATAAAAAAAGAATCATGAAAATCGGACCACCCAGTGAAAGATCTGACGTAACAAACATTTAAAAAATACAGTCGGATTGAGAACCTCCTCCTTTTTTTGAAGTCGGTTAAAAAACAAGCTAAACGTTTTTTTATCAACCCCGCTTGATGGTGGCAAGTATTTTGCCTTTGCCAGGTGAAGTGAAAATTTCGCAAGTAATTGATAATTAATCTGTGTGTAGATACGCTATTGCTGCACAATGTAATCTTTTTACCATAAACAGATTATAAAGTGATGTGGGATTTACATTCGATTTAGGTAGACTTAGTTAATTGTGAATGCTTGCTTTCATTGTTACTGAATAGGAGTTTGCTAGGCATTGGGGATCTCGCGGTTACTAAATTGGTAATTATTTACTTTAGAAATTACCGAGAAATACTATACTTTCAAGTTGCCTTTAGAGTAATTTCTCCTCGCAGGTTTTAGCACTTTCATGGCCACATACGCATATTGGCCACTTCACCTACGTGTCCCGGCGGCGCTTATGAATGGTAGGCCTGCGTCCAGCAGTTGACCAAAACAAGCTGTAGATACAAATGTTTGTCTGAACCCCATTTTGCGTCTTCGGTGGAATTTTGTTCACTGCGCCAAAAAGTACTTATAGCGGAATAAGATGGCTAAATAGAAGCGCAGTAGAATCTAGGACTCCACCTCTTTTCTCACATATTTAATTCATATCTCCTAGAGTGTTCAAAAAGAGAAGAGTCGTGGCGTTACGGTGAACTAACACTTTTATTCGTACTGTAATGATGACAGAGCAGTGTTATCAACGCAACAAAAGTTATCAATTGGCACACGAGCGCCTTCAATTCCCACGACTCCTCTCATTTGAGGAGTGGGCGAACAGAAAGTCACTTTTGCATTTTTCGGAGATTTGTTTTTTTTTCTTTATTCTTATTGGCAACCCTGAAACCTATCGTTTAATGCCATAAAAACCCAAAAAGCATTATTTCTTGAAGAAAATCGACTTCAAAATACAATGGTCACTTCAAAACGACACTTTTTTTAAATATTTCATGTTAGTTATGGCCTTTCACTTCTTGATTTTCAAAAAGCTACTTTTCCAGTACAAAATGAGCTTTGATACAATTTAGTGCTTACAAAACGCAATCTTCCGGATATAAATTGCAGCGGTGTATTCCTATTTGACGAAAACTTTGCTCATAAGCCCAGGAATCAAAGTTTTGAGGCTTTTCTGCGATGGCTGTGGGGGGCAAAACAAAAACTCCCATATCATCCACATTCTTTTGTACTGGCTCACCAAATCAAGCCCACAGCACATCGAGCAAATCCTGATAACGTACCCGGTTCGTGGGCATTCGTTCCTACCTGCAGATCGGGTATTTGGGCGTGTTGAAAAAGAACTGAAGGCACCCATCCCACCATTTCCACAAAATAAGAGTATGCCGGGTATTATTCTAAATTTGGACAAGTACACGTCATGGGAAGAGATTGGGACTTGTGTGATGTCAAAGGACTTGAAAATACTTTTAAGAGAATTGAAAGAATCCAAAACTTTAAAAGAATATCGATAAAAAAATATATCAGTTCAAACGGCACTATAGAAAGCAGAATAACATGCTACGAAAACTATTGTTTCAGCTGAGGGGTCGAGGCGACAATAAATTTGCTAAAACGACGCAAATCTTATCAGAACCTTGATTTAAAAACTCAGATTAATAATCAGAATAATCAATTTATTGGTAAAAACATATTACAAGTCAGAAAAATAACTATTATAACCAAGTATAATAATAATACAATTACAATTTCAAAATTATAAACAATAAATAAATTAATAATTCAAATATTAATTAAAATATTATAAAAATTTTTGTACTTACATACTAACACTATAAAACGCCTTTTCGACGAGCCACGATTTGAGCCTGCGCTTAAACGAAGCGAGGTTAGGTGCTGTGACTACCTGATCCGGTAGGTGGTTGTACAACGCGGGTCCCAGCACGTGCGTGAGTCTGTCTGACTTGGCCAGTCTGTGCGATACCGCAAATAGCTTGCCAGCTCCGCGGGTGTTGTAGCATCGCGTGTGGTGATCTCCGCGCGTCTTGTCTCCAGATTTTGCCTCACATGCATCACTACATGGAGTATAACAATAGAAGGCAGCGTAAGGATCTGACGCGATACAAAAAACTGTCGCGCCGGCGTGTCCCACGCTGTCCTCGCGATTGCCCTTACAGCACGTTTCTGCATGCGGAAGACGCGCTCTCGATCAGCGGCGCGCCCCCATAGCTCTGCGCCATACTGGAGGAGCGAGTGAACGGTCGCGAAATAACAAGTGCGGACCACGTCAACGGACACCACACGCGATAGCCTGCGGAGAGCGAAGCGACTCTGCGAATTGGGCGTGTCATTAATACTGCCAAAAAGAATGACGTAATGTTCGCTTTTTTGACAAAAATATACGGTGATAAGTGGAAGGATAATGAGGACCTCACATGGTACAAGGAAATATTAGACGAAAAAAATTGTGGAGAAGTAGGTGACGGGGATGTGGAGATGCAAGAATCTTGCGAATGTGTCGACCTTGAACACTGTCCTGTTCACATATAAAATACGTGTACCTATCTTAATTTTAATTAAAGTTGTTTCGTATATAAATTCGTTTTATTTATTTATCACATGTCACATTTCCTCAGGCATCCCTATCAAAAGATCACTTTTCCAAAAAGTGGTCCCACAAAAAGGCATTTTTCTTTTCTTACCCAACAAAACGTAACTTCTGCAAATTTATTTGGCAAATAACTTTGAAACTGTACAAAATATTAAAAAATTAAAAAGGACATTCGATTGGTTTATTTTTTATCTAATTTGATGCTAAAAACTTAATACTTGTTTTCTGATACAAATCTGAAACGCTACAGTTTTTTTTAATTTTTGTAAAATATGAAAAAGTGGAAAAGAGACTTTCTGTTCGACCACTCCTCATTTTGAACAGACTCTAGGAGACAAAATTAGAGAGTCTATCTGGCATTCACATTCAAGCTACGTCAGCAATGACAGCAATTTGTGAATAGGGAAGCAAATTGATAGGCATTCCGAGCATTTAAATGGGTAATTATGGTAAATGCAATACCATCTGCTCAAATATCCCTTCTGGTAAATTACGGTTTAATCGAATGCTTTCATTACCTACCTCAAGCCGTAACTTGGTATTTCACGGCTTTATTGCTGTATTGTATATGGAAAGCCTGAAGCAACTCAATAAGCTATGTTAATGATAATGAGTTGGTTAAGTTTAGTTCGTAGGGCTATTCTAATTTGTTCTATTTCCGCTTATAGATCAGGCTTCTAGAGACTGACAAAGTGTATGTCGTATTAATAGTTTTTACATTATTTTAAATAAATTTCCGCTCTGCATGTCTATTAGCCATTTTAATTTAATTTTTGCGCACCAAAGCTGTCTAGCTGGTAAGCCATCGCAAGGGATATTTTAATATAATCATACCAACCATGTAACCCGTTGTCTGCAAATAAATGATTTGATTTGATTAGATTTGATTTGTAACCTTGCTAGCACACACGGAATTCTGAAACTTTTGACATTTCGGATCTAATTTTTTTCACTTTTACTATATCCCGAAAGTTATACTTATTGTTATCGGAAACTATTCCTTACAAATTTCAGGTCTGGCTTATAACCAACGAACCAGACCCGAAATTTATAAGGACAATGGCCGCACACAATGTTTTACGTTTTAGTAGTTACTAACGTGTGCGGTGATATACCATTCACTTGTAGCAAATGACTAGTTACTGATCTACAAGTGAGTTCTGAGTCAGAGTCAGAGTCAAATTGTTTATTTCTTTAGACTTACAAACTAAGCACTTATTCAAGTCAAATTTTTGCTATTGCTGAGCTGTTTACAGGTAAACAACTCTACTGGTGACACCAACACAATTTGAGGTCCTCATGGTTCTACAGCTTGAAATACGCGTGGAAACATCTGTGATAATTATGACATGCATAATGAAATGAAATTTAGAAAGTACCTACTTATCCTAAATTCACTTCACCTCACTCACGCAGAAAGCCGTACCTAACCGTAACCTACCAAAGTTGACAAGCGGCAACAAAAACAACTGACTGCGTCGAAAGCGTTCCCTTTATAAATTCCTCTGTTCGAATGTAGAAAGAATAAAAACGCCATTACTAATAACCGTATCACTGGGTGTCAATTAGGCTCACTCTAACCCGGCCCTAATTCCGAGATAAGAGCCCGTAGCATCTCGGCATTTTCGTTTATTCGATAATTTTGTATCGAGACATCAAGATATCGAGTGAGTCATATTGATTAAATGCGTATCGTTTGGGTGTATGTCTGTAATGGTGATGAAACTCCTTAATGTATCATCATCATCATCAGTCCATTCCATATTTGTCCACTGCTGAACATAGGCTTTAGCCTCATCAAAAAATGCTACAAAGCGGTCCTGCGCCAACTCCATACAACGACTGGCCTCCTGAATAAATTATGGTGAAATTCATAATTTTCTCAGATTTAAAATATCTAGTTGGTTTGGCGAACTAATCCAGTTGTCTGCAAACGCGCCAAAGGCTCTTAGTTTGGTGAAAAGAAAGGTATTCAATTTTAAAAAGATATATAATGTTGTTTCTTTTGTAATGTTATGCACCCAAATGCAGCGTGTCCTGAGCACAGATGCCTTTCATTGATATCAAAATTTACTTCAATCGTTATCATTCATATCATGCTGTTACGGTTCCTGACGAATGTTACCGTGTCCGGACCAAATACGTCCACATATTGTTTATTTATAAACGGCCAGACGCAGAACGCTTTTCAGAGTTGCCAGTGACAAATTTATATTTGTCGATCGTCCGAGACGCGATAGAATCGATACGACTCGATTTATACCACGCTCGATTGATCGATTTTGATGATTTCAAGTTATTGGTGACTCGCAAGCCTATACTGTTATGGCCGTGTCGTTATCGACTCCGTAAAAGGATTTGATGTATAGTTATATAAATCTTATTCATTCTGATGCTCGAAAATTGATCGCTCAGATTAATTAATTCTCGAATATCGAATAGTGGCCATCACCATGCTCGTATTATAATTACCCCAAGCCCATTTTAGTGTCAATTTGTGCCAATTAGTTGACTATAAGGTCGTTAATCGTCCGCATTCGAAGCCCGTGCCGAATTCCTTAATCGACTTTAATGAATTCCGATTTATTCTTTTTCGACTTTTTCAAACGAAATGCTCTGGATTTCCAGCGGGTGACAGATTTTAAATTCTTCCCTTACACTTGTCCATTTAGTTCTTGCCCGTGTTTGTTTTAATAATGCATGACGTGTAGGTAATTATTTTCGATGCGAGTCGTCATCGTAAAAACCCATGGCGATTCATGACACTCGTGCTGTATTTGTAATTAATTATTTGCAACATTAACATACAGTTGGTACAGTATTTAAAATTGACGAATTTATTTCCATTTCAAATTATAGATTTCTCAACATTTTAACGTTAAAAACTAGCGCTCTTACTAATTATGGCATTTACTTATGTACATATATGAATCTAGTTCGTGAGTAGGAAATCTGTTACCTATGGGACAATTCTCAGATTAAATTGGCAAATCCACATTCCCATACATGGCAACCCGGCGCCGTCAAGCAAAAAGTTTTACTAAGTAAACACAAATTTCAATTATTGAGCGTTTTATTCATCCGTGATTTTAAAAACGTTGTCGATCGTTTATGCGCATAATGATGCGTTTTTCTTTGCGCGCAGCGGTGGTCGCTTTTTCCGCGCTTAACATTGTTCCCGGAGCGTGGACATCGACGTGTAAGGAGACTGCGCATGCGACGCGCCCGGCCCGTGTCATGCGTGATTTATGTATATTCACTGTCAGGTTTTAGGGTTACGGGATTGGTGATGAAATCTTTTGTAGGTAGCGTAAGAGCAAAGATTTAAATCGGTAGGTAGGTACGCCCAAAACTGTGGCATTGTCTTTGAATACCGGCGCCGCACACTATACGTTTTACTATTATTACTTACTATTTATCAAACTGTTTATAAAGTAGAAATTTGACTTGTCTAAGTGCTTATTTGTAAGTCTATAGAAATAAACGATTTGACTCTGATTCTTTTTCTATAAGTAGATAAATTTTGTGTGTGGGATTTAGCATTCAGAATGTTTCCTTGGTAGACACCAACCAACAACACCTACTTTATGGGAAAAATATGGAATCCCTGTTTAAGCAATCATGCTTTGGTCTAGCTAGATTTATTATCTGAAGGCAGTAGAACAGAAAGTTGATCCATCAAGCGAAACCCAAGCACATAAGCGACTCGACACGACCCTGACCAGAATTAAAACAGTTTTTAGCGCTCTTCTCGCTTCGACGGTAAAGTTTATAAATCCGGCGCCAAAATGAATGAACGGACTTCAAGTTTTTACCTCATTTTGTTGAAAACTCTGTATTTATTCATAACGTCTCGGTACTGAATGATTACGGAGAAGCTGAAGTTCTTTGAATGGGCAACGGGATTTCTATAATTCATTCACTGCATGCGCGTGCATTTTATTGTTGCTAAGCACTGTTGCATTGGTTTAATGCCAGTACTGGCCGGTGTTACAGCGTGTAATGTAACGTGTCACATAGCGAACGTTTGTGCAGTTAACACCCGTTCCCCACTTGTCGGGTTACGCCCAACTAAAAATCGGCTGGTCTAGTAGCAGAACAATTTGTATGAAGCAGTTCACACTTATCGGACATCGTTTTCATATAAAATAATTAATTTTGTTTTAAAAAACTATAAACTGACTTAAATTTTTATAGGTTTTTCATGAATTTTCATGGTTTTCATCGTCAGAACTGAAGAAAATTAAAATGGGACCACACGGGAAGCACCAGCTTTCATATAAAAAAAAGAATCATGAAGATCGGACCACCCTGTCAAACGTTCTAAGGTAACAAAAACAAAAAAAATTATAGAAAAATACAGTCTAATTGAGAACCTCCTCCTTTTTTTGAAGTCGGTTAAAAATACGACACCTGACAAGTGGGAACGGGCTGTACGGGGAAAGAAGGCGTTTGACGTTCCATGCTCGCTGCGAATGGTGCCTATGCCTACACTACGCCCTATAACACTGTCAGTACCTAACTGTACACCAACATCAACCTCAACAGCCCGTACTGGCCTACTGCTGGACGTAGGCCTTCCGCTGGTAAGCGCCTTATTCGCGTCTATTTCATGGGGGTAGTGCCCATAATCCCAACACTGTGCATGCGGGTTGGGTATCCCAGTTCGGTGGTAGAATAGTTCTGCAGAGGGCGCTGCTGCCCGCCTCTTACGACACCCACGGGAAGAATTGGGATGGCTCAAATTCTAAGCCAGCACCACACAGATGTACGTACACTATATGAAATCAGTTAATTTAAGTTACTAGAACGGTATTTTATGAATCGACTAGCTGCTGCTGCCGGTTTAGGACGTGCTTTTTTAAAAGCGTATGTCCGTCCCCGGGAAACCTCCCTACCAAATTTCATTCGATCCGTTTAGCCGCTTAGGCGTAAAAACGTAACAGACAGACAGACAGAACTTTCGTATTTATAATTTGTATGTCTCTGTTCTGGTAGGTATATTTCTTTTAGGCAAATATAGAGTACTAGCTGCGTCCCGCGGCTTTGCCCTCGTTATTCCTATAGAAACGTTTAAAGGTGATTTCTATCCCACAGGAACTGATTTATGGGTAATCTATGTTTTATTCCAGGATTAGAATTACTATGCAAAATTTTAGCTCGATCCGTCCAGTAGTTTTGGCGTGAAGAGGTTACAAACATCCATCTATCCATACATCCATCCAAACTTTCGCATTTATAATATTAGTCTGATATTGATGGGCTTTAAAAGGCTGCAGAGATCTTTATACAAAAGCTTTGTTCAATCTGCTGAATATTATCTAAAGTAACTTATTCATTATGCGAGCAAAATCGCGAAAAGCTTAATCAGATTAATTGCAGCCTCCTTCGATTATGGCCCCCCAAAAGTCTTCATTTCCATATAAAAATCGATTCTGCCTCATTGGCCGATATCGATTTAAACTCTGTCATCATTTAGGTTCATAATTCAAGTGTTTGAATTAAATAATACTCATTAATAACATTCGGTAGTGCTCGCGGGTTTTGCTGCAATCAGGGGAAGATTTTACACTAAAAGCAGGTATCAAGTAGGTAACCTTGTTTGGTAAAATAATTATAAAATAGTAGCAGCGCCTCAGGGTTTCACCCGCGTAGTTCCCGTTCCCGTGGAAATTCCGGGATAAAATAAGACACTGTCACTCCCTGATTTTTTAAATCGGTCCAGTAGTTTCGGTGCCTATTCCATACAAACAAACAATCAAATCTTTCCTTCAAGTATAGATGTACCTACAGGTTAAAAGGTAAATGGGATCAGGTGGGATGACGATCTGTGAAAGACTGCAGGCAGATGCTAGATGCGTCAAGTTAAGACAGGGCGCTATGGCGCTCATTAGGGGAGGCCTATGTCCAGCAGTGGACAAATATAGGCTGAAAATATCCTGAGAAATCAGAAGAAACCGATTGAAATTACTTTATCGGTATAAAATCGACGTTTTGTCAAAATTTATTGGTCAACTCATTCGTCTATTTTATAAAACAATTTCTTACTAATCTTAAACGAGTAGCTAATTAATATAAATGGAGACAATTTTAATGAATATAAATTTAAGCGAGTTTCGAGGATCCAAGTGAATCGCTATTTTGGACGAACTGCGTATGGATTCTTGACGAATGGAAGATTGGAAGCGATTTGGAAGATTCGCTTTTTGGACGAACTGTTAACAAATCGTTGTACGAATTGCTAGGCCATTTATAGTTCAACTCTTATTTGGTATTGATAGCAAATACAAATACGTGGAATCGATTACGGAATAAAGATATGTTTTTTCGATCTCGACCTACGTGAGATGAGTCAGAAAGCAGGGAAAACTGATTAATGTATGAATTGATTCTGTCTCGAGTGTGGTCATGTGTGCCGAATCGATAATCGCCGAAACAGAAAAATGCAAAGGCGATGCCAAAAAACGTATTAGAGATACACCTGTAATGGTTATTAGTGATTTGCCGTGTTTTTGGTACTAAAGCTTCTATAATTTGGATAATGTAGGTATAGATTTCCTATAATGTATTTCTATCACTATGCCACATTATGTAGGTAAGTAAAGCTATTAAGTACCTTTGTATAATTAAATAAATAAATAATTCTGGACAGTTAACACAGCATTATTTCGTCCCAAGCTCAGCAGAGCTTGTGTTGTGGGTCTAGATAACTGTTATAGGTACTTAGGGATACAATGAATAGATAGTTTTTTTTTATGATACATAGAAAACATCCAGAGCACCCTGAACAAATATCTGCAGATCGTACAAACATTTGTCCCGAGGCGGGAATCGATGCTCCTGCGTCGCAGGCGGACCTTCGCCGAGGTAAGGAACCTCTGCTTAAAAGCTTTAAAAGCTTTTTATTGATTTTTTTAAGCAAAAGCTGGATCAATATTTCAATCGAAATAATAAGTGAAATTAACCAATAATACTCGAGCTCTTAAAACTTATCGGAGTTTTTATGACCAAACCCAAATTAATTACAAAACGAGATCAAATTAAGATAAAAACTAAATAAATAAAGTTGAATCATCGCTGCATTATAATATTCTCGAAATTTCCGCAAGCTCACTACTTCTTGACTTAATTAACCCTTAAAAGCTGCCTCATAATCCGACAGGTAACAAAAACTTAAACAAAAAAGCACTCGATGTCACGTTTGAAGGAGATTTTCGACGTGTAGTGCCGTGGTCGACAACCAATCTCCTAGTTTATTATTTATTTAAACCGCTGATGTCCCGTTGCTGAGCAATCACCTTATTTTCCTCTAACTTTGCACACATTTTAATCACTAACTGCATATTTTTAGGTCACTGTAAATAACCTTTCAATTCGTTCTTGATTATTTTTTTTATATTATTCTATTGACCCTAATTTTCTTTAATGCCGAGATCGATTAATAAAGACACCTAAATGGGAATATTCTCATTTGATTAACCAACAAACACCGAATTATCTTAGAACTAAAAGGATGTAAATATCATGTTCAAATAGGCACGGTAACCTAGACCGTGCCTTATTACTATGGCTACCCAACGCAAAAACACACTCTTCTCTTTTCAGTTTGTTCGAACAATTTTTTGACATTAATAAAACGCCTCATTAGATTGCATCATTTAGCAATCAAATGGTAATTTGCTCGTGACCACGTCCCAGGCCATGTAAAGCTCTAAAAGCTCAAACTGAGATCGTAAAATCATTTTTTTATGTAGCCTTTTGTGTTTCTTCTCACAGTTTAGGAGGCGTCAGCGGGAGCACGACCCGGTAACGCACCGATCGTATCGCTGCCATTAGACCAGCGTGCAGACAGACACGTTCTCCTGTCGTAAGTACAAAGTAAGTCGACTCTCTTTTCTCAACAATACCAGCCTACGCAAGTCCACTAATGAACCAAGGCCTCGGCCAATCATGACCCATTTAAAAGAACCAGTAGGACACCTGCTCTTTTAACCCTTTTTGGTAGGTCACGCCATATCCCTACGCCTTGTATGCTGGTTTCTAATCGCTCTTCTCAAACGTTTGTCCAGAGGCGGGAAACGAACCTCCTGCGTCGCAGGCGGACCTCTGATCGCTCTTCTCTCAATTGTATTCCTTCATCAAGCGTTGTATGTCCCCAACCGAAAATTACCACAGTTTTGACAAGACAATGTCTCAATTCTCACGACATTCCGAGATAAATGTTTCGCAGCATCGCAACCAGACATTGTGACACCACATTGTTGATATAAAACGCCAATAAATGTCACTTTTTTATGAGCGGCGTGTTGGATTCACGTCACGTACCGAGTCGCGCCGTCAGATGTGTATCGACGCACTTACCACCCTGCCTGCCTGCGCATCATTCCCTCACGGCGAACTCACGCTAATCTCTCCATCGACTATTAAGCGAGTACCTTTCTGACAATACCCTCATTAGCCCAACAAAAGTCATTAAATCTTTGTAGGTGTATTGTATCACCGTCACGTGCAACAAGAGCGCTAACGACGTGTGGAAGATACCGGGGAAGCGGAACGAAAGCCAGATCAATCCAGAATCCTGGACCTTTCAACGGATCTATGGGCAAAAACGCCAACGGTCCGGAATCATTATCTTTCTGATCGTGGATCGCTATTATCCTATTTAAAAGCATCTCTCGATTTGTTCTATGGTTTTTTCCTTTCATTCTCCCGTCGGCGTTTCAATTCGGGATCGACAATGGACGTTAAGAAAGATGTTTAAGTGTTTAGTTACGCCGTTTTTTCACAACTTTTCAATTTAAACGGAGTCGTGTCGCTGGAGGGCCGGAAGGTGTCGCTACGGAGCATTACCAATACTAATACTGGTCGACAACAATAGACTCTTAACATTTTTAAATATAATCCGCGTACAATCCATGTCTTAATCTGCGTTTATCTGTTTGGGATTGTTTCGTTCGGAATTCGAGAGGTCGTTGATGAAGTTTTATGGGGATGTCGAGTTGGAATGCGTGCAGCGATAAAGGGGGAGAATCGATGCTGGTCGGAGCAGACTTTAGTGGAGGTATTAATTGGAGAGAGGAGAGGGCGCGGGCGGCGGGGAGAGCGCGGTCGGACCCACACGAAGCGTGAAATCGCGCCCCGCACCTGGCCACCACCAAAGGGCATCTTATTATTTGTTGTCTCCCATCCTCCATGCTCGTAAATTTCCACGACAACGTGTGCGATGATTGTGGAAAAAACGAGATCCACAAAGCCTTTTCACACCCGACGGACATAAAGGCGGTCGTACTGTAAATACGCATTAAACATAAAGATTCCTTTCACCTGGTCTGGTAACGTGCGTGAATAATTTTTCTTCGTAATAAATTCGGATTTTAATGGCTGATCGCGATTGGTTTGAGAGAGTTGAGTTTCAATGAGAGATGTGGAATAATCGGGTGGGACTGGTTTGGCATTAATCGATAATGATTGCCGCCACCTACGGGCTGCCCGGTTGGACCAGGTAATCCCACCGCCTTATTGGTGCTTGCGATGACAATGTATAAATCTAAATTCCGTTTGATTGCGATGAAATAAAGTATAATTTCATCCAAAAGCCAACATAAAGATTTGCGTAGGTACTTACCTTCCTAGGTAGGTACGCAAATTTTTATGTTAGCTTTTGCTGTTTTGATTTATATTTTAGGGTCAACTTATGAGGCCTGGAATCTAGGATAAATTTTTAGTATAAGAATAAGAATATCTATATTTGAAGTAACTTGTGATAAACAAATAAATAAAAATAAATAAATAATATTAATATTATTACTACTACTAACACCATTATCAGTTATATTTAAAAGATAGGTACATAGATTCAGAATGAACAACTTGATTGTTAATCATGTTAGTTTTTTAGCTCTATAGCCAAAAACCCTATGGCTTGTATCACCATGTGGCGAATCATCATCATTATCATCATCAGCCTATATTAGTCCACTGATGGACATAAGCCTCCCCCAATGAGCGCCATAGTGCCCTGTCCTCTGCTTGTCGCATCCAGTATCTGCCTGCAGTCTTTTGCAGATCGTCATCTCATCTGGCCGAAGGGGGTCTTACACTACGTTTGCCGAGTCGCGGTCTCCACTCAAGAAATCGTTTACCCCAGCTGTTGTTCGTTCTTAGCGATATATGGCCGGTGTGGCGAATATTTAACCATAATTGAAATTTTCGCCTCTCTTGATAGACTGTTTGAACAAAATGCTGAATATTTATCAACCACAGTCATAAAGACATCTTAAAGATGACGGCCACAATAAAATAAAGTTTCAAATTAATTTCATCACTGGTACAGCAGGTGTGCCAACCTTTTATGATCCTACATACCCTATTTGTAATTTAATGAGGATTTTATGAACCCACACACGATTTCAAAATTATTTCGGAACATAAAAATTGCAGTTTTACTGCCAAGAATTTTCAGCTTTACATCTGCGAATGCGCAGTGAAAACTTTGATTGCAAAAGCTTTCATAACTTTCATCGTTATCATTTGTTGGCAATCAAGTTTTATTACTGTTTCCTTACATATTTTGCATTTTGAAATGC
Source organism: Eupithecia tripunctaria (assembly GCA_955876795.1). NCBI lineage: Eukaryota > Metazoa > Arthropoda > Insecta > Lepidoptera > Geometridae > Eupithecia > Eupithecia tripunctaria. The sequence continues at coordinate 4,384,300 of OY041603.1, read as the reverse complement.
CCATTTATTAAGTTTTTACATCGTGGTTTCACAAAAGAAAAATAATAGTAGAGATAGCTGAGGCAAATGACAGCGCTAGAGTCCGTAGTCATTTTCAGAGAGTTTCGACTGCTACATCACTTGATCTCGTGGTGTAGTTGGTTAACTCATTCCTGTACTGAGGGTAGTCCGGTCAAGTCCCGTCAAAGTTATTTTTTTTAAAGATAAAGATAAAGATATTTATTTGCAATAACATGTGTACAAAAAGGTGACATATAGTGATATAGAAACAATATGCTTGACCGTTTGCGGTATGCAAATTATTAAGAGATGACAGCATGCAGCGATAAGAACTCTATCACGTTATAGATACATATCAACAATTTACAATTTATTATTAAAAAAATCGTCTAGGCTAAATAACATTTAGATATTAACATAATTTTTAATTGCCTTTTAAATGTTTGTTCATTCAGGTTTCTGTACAGTTTAGGTAATTTGTTAAATATCTTGGGAGCGAGACTAACTACACTTTTTTGCATTATCCCGCCTGTTTCGACTTACAACATCAGATAACCGGGGAAACAGATGGGGATTATTTTTTACAAAAACAGCGATTTCCATTAGCGATTTAGGATTTTGATTTCTTAGATAGTACCCTGAATTTAAAGGGCAATGTATACGCTTCTACAACAAAACCCCTACTAAGTTGCAAAAATTATCAGTAAATAAATTCAAACAAACTGTCAAAACTTTATTATGCAAAAAGGCTTACTATAAAATATCGGATTATCTAGAGGATAAAAAAGCTTGGGACGGATTTTGCTCCGACTCGAAAAATAACAACTAACAGGCTAAAGGTTTCTTCGTCGTTTCTTTACTTTAGTCTACATACCGAAGCGATCGAAATCAAAAATACCACTTTATTTCCGTGTCAGTGTATTTTTTAATATGATTTGACCTTTTCTAAGTGTACATTTATTGTATTTATGGAAATAAAGCATTTTTGAGTTTGAGTTTGAGTTTGAATGTCAAGGCTTACGCACAATCAAATAAAAACCAATAGCAGGGGTTTAAAACATTAGATCCACTACTCTACTTCCTAAAAATCAATTTATATTGTGTTTAAATAATTAGGGTCCTCCTGCGACGCAGTAGGTTGCGGTTTCTATTCCCGCCTCGGGTTTTGGCGAAAACCAACACTGTTAGTACACACATTTACAATAATCAACTCTTTGTACGATCTGCAGATATAAATATGTTTCGGACGTTCAGGATGTTTTCTGTGTATAATTATATCTATCTACTTGTATGTAGTGTATTGTATTATGTATGTAAGTATATCAGTTATCTAGTACCCATAACACAAGCTCTAGTAAGCTTGGGGCTAGATGATACTGAATTGTATTTAAATGTGAATTGTCCAGTATTATTTATTTATTATATACTAGCTGCGCCCTGCGGCTTCGCACGCGTTGTTTCTATACAAACGTTTAAAGGTGATTTTTATCCCACGGGAACTGATATATGGGATAATTTCAGCCAGATCCGTTCAGTAGTTTTGGCGTGAAGAGGTAACAAACATCCATCCATCCACCCATACATCCATACAAACTTTCGCATTTATAATATTAGTGTGATGTGCATTATTTTAAGAGATATAAATCCCACTCACCTCTCTTCATAATGGAACTAGAGTGTGGATTATTCCCCTTGACTGCTAAACTCGAACAGTTCCACCTATGCCATCGGAACTGATGCTGGCACTCCTTGACCGCTATCTGTAGACCCTCGAAGGCTACTTCTGCTTCATCAGGGGCGTCATAGCAGGCGACTCTCTGCTCCCTGGTGAGACCTCCCACCAGTCGGCAGGTTAGCTCTGAGCTGAGCTTGAGGGTAGGTAACATGTTGTCTCTTGTGCTGAGGAAGAAAGAGTTACAGTTTAAGGACCATACACCAGTGAAAGTGGCGCAACCAACTATTTTATCTTATTATTACGATATACGCAGGAAGTTTTAAAAATCCAACGTACAGTTTGTGGTAGCTAAGGCGCATACCCGAGCCAATATGACAGGGCCACCTATTTTATCATATTACTAGCTGTTGCCCGCGGCTTCGCACGCGTTGTTCCTATGGAAACGTTTATAGGTGTTTTCCCGGCAATTATTAGATTTTTTCTCGCCGTAAAAACCATCCTTGAACTTCAACGAACATTTAAAAATAAATCAGCCAAATCGGTCAAGCCGTTTTCATGTTATGTCGTGACAACGGAAAACGGGTTTCATTTTTATATATATAGATTACGTTTAACACAGGATATATCAAAAATCTATCGCACAGTGGTATCTATTATAAGCTATTTTTAATACCTCTGTAATAGTTTTATCGTTTAGAAAGAGATGCGAAAATAGAGTTTGGTGGCCAAAAAGCGAAACTTAAAATTAAACTATTACATAGGTATTAATAAATAACTTATACAAGCACAAACTCGTACGATGGATTTTCAAAAGATGCTGTGTTTAACGTAATACTCGTAATAAGATAAAATAGGTGGGGACGCCACTTTCACTCGTGTGGTGTTGGTTTAAACTAACAGTTTCGGAATTTCTTTGTCTGTTTCGCTATTCTGGCGTTCACGCCCTATTTGGACTTTTAAACTAAAGCTAAACTAAACCATCATTTTGTGTGAATTGTCTAACATTATTACATTCTAGAATCTTAGACTACGATCACATGCAATTTTTTGTTGTTATATGAATTTAACATTTCATTTCAATTATATATTATTGTTTAACTGATAAAACATATATTTGAACGTAAATACCTAGTTTCATTAAACCTTCTATCTCGTTACGTAATAATAACTTCAATTTTAATATATTGCCTTATAAATTTATTTTTACCAAAAAAATGAGTATTGACTATTTTTACAATCAAAGCTTTTAAGGATAAGTCTTATCATTCTTAAGCGAGTTTATAAAGATTATCAAACTCAGTATTTTTCTTTTAGATTTGATCTAAGGTTTTATATCAAACAAACAACTATTTAAAACTGACACTTATTGTATGTCTAATGTCTAGATGAACTGTTGAAACTATACAGTATTTTATACCTACATTAGATTTTTGTGTACAACAGTTAACAATAAATATATTTCTGATTCTGTTCAAGCAAAAATATAAACTGGTCTTACACCACCAACTGTTTCACAATAAAAGATAATTTTTTTCTTTATAACTCTATCACGGGTGGTCCGTTATTCATTAAGCACAGTATCTTTTGATCAGACTCAACAAATATCATTATAAGTTAACGCTTCTACATAATTCCCACTGAAATATTACACCGTGTTTTCTAATATTGTTACTAATTGGTCGATTATGTCAAAATTAATTTATTCGTATTGTTAGATTATATCGATAAGCCGTGCCGGGTTTCTAATAATTATGTGGCTCGCATAATTTTTACTATGATCGAAGATTCTATGTATGTAAGAAAAATTGAAAAAGAGGATCAGAAATGTGCGTTTAAATCTTTTGTATAGGAAAGTTGTCATTGTTGGATGTATGTTTTATGTTTAATGCAAATTATCATCATTTACAGTTTGACATCACCCACTGCTGGTTATAAACCTTTTTTCTTGTATCTATATGTCTTATTTTGTAAGTCTAAATAAAAAACGATTTGACTCTGACTCTGACTACAATACCTTCGATTGACCACAATTTCACCAGATGGAAAGTGACGACGTGGCCGACGATGTAACACGAATGTCTAGAAGATTATTATTCCTATTCAATCATGTCTCGAAGAGACCCAAGTTTTAATTGGTCGGAAAAACAGCAGCAGAGAGCGAGTTCCAAACCCCAGCAGTGGTAAGAATGTCGAAGGTGGAGGAAAACAGCTAGGTGCGAGTTTTTTTTGGACCTTTTCTCTTCTTTATCATTTATGTACCACTGGTTCTCTATAGTTTTGCTCTAGTTAGATCCGCCGTGAGATGAGTGCCCTTGGTTCGCCCCATCACATAGGGCAAACCTATATAGAGCGCTCATCAAGCCGCTGCTCATCATACTAATATTAGGTATACTCGAAATGCGAAAGTTTAGATTAATGGATGGATGTTGGTTACCTCTTTACACAAAAACTACTGAACGGATCGGGCTGAAATTTCGCATACAACTGCGTAACAACGACGTTAAAACTTGACAGATTTCTTCCCCGATCCGCCCGGGACAATACGTATGCAGAGTTGCAGATACCTAGGTTACGGCGATTTTGTAATAATTTTAACTCTGAGTATTAGGGTGTTGGTTTTAGCCATAGTTATAAGTTATTGACAAGTCGGTTACTAAAACAACAAGCGCGCATAATGCATGTCGCAATGCAATCACCACTAATTATGTAATAAAATTAGGTAGGTTATATGACGACAAAAAAAATTCGTGTTCACACTTAGGTACTTTATTTTATGATTCTATTAGTGAATGCCTATTATAAGCTTTCTGTGACTATTTAAATTTCTATGGTAATTAGTTAAGCTGATGGTAATCCGAATGAAGTAAATTAAATAAATAAATATGTATATAGTTTGAGAAATTACGCACTCACTCTAAAGAATCTTAATGTTCTTCCAACAAAAATAAGGTTCGTAGTTAACCCACTAACATTCATAATAAATACTCATTCTTTCATTATTAAATATTTTACCAAAAGCAGAAAGATCTACAGGAAGTGGTCCAGATTAAATGATGCTGAGGCGTCACGTAGGAGCGTCACAGATCGACGTGTGATCATCAGATATGATTATGACACATTTTGTTTTGACCTGCCAACGCTTCTTTGACGACCTCTGTGGCGCAGCGGGCGAAGGTCCGTTTGCGACGCAGGAGGTTGCGGGTTCGATTCTCGCCTTTTGATAATTGTATGTATATCTGCAGATATTTGTTCAGGGCGTTCTGGATGCCTGCTATCTATGTATAATAAAATAATATCTATATAGTGTATTGTACATATTAAGTATATCAGTTATCTAGTATCCATAATACAAGCTCTGCTTAGTTTGGGGCTAGATAATGCTTTGTGAATCCAGCATTATTAAAGAAACAGCATTATTTAATGTGCATTTTCGGTAGACAGCGGAAACGGAAGCGGGAGTGGTTTTCGTAAATGCATAAAGTTTTGATGTTCGGATTTGCCCCTCATTTCTTGTATTGCACCTTATTTCTTGTTTGGTAGTAATAACTATTTATCAAGCTGTTTATATTGTAAAAATTTGACTTGTCTAAGTGCTTACTTGAAAACGAAAGTTTTCAATCAGTGCGTCCTACCCGTCATGACCTACGGAGCTGAGACATGGACACTCACGATAGGGCTGATCCACCAGTTTAAAGTCGCTCAGCGAGCTATGGAAAGAGCTATGCTCGGAGTCTCTCTGAAAGATAGGATTCGTAACGAATACATCCGACAGAGAATCAAAGTTATCGACATAGCTCAAAGAATTAGCAAACTGAAGTGGCAGTGGGCCGGCCATATCTCGCGAAGAACCGATAACCGCTGGGGTAAACGAGTTCTTGAGTGGAGACCGCGACTCGGCAAACGTAGTGTAGGACGCCCTCCGGCCAGATGGGATGACGATCTACGACCTTTCATTTTGCACCTACATAAATCTACCTATCTACGAACCTAAAGCTAAAGAAAAGAAGCTCTTGCTGTTGTTCTTGATTATTGACATTTGTGTATGTTTTCATCGAGGTCTTTTGGAAGACCTTAAACGTGGATAAAAGAACCCTGTACCTCATCACGGACGATCGTTTGTTAGGGTTAGAGTACCTCAACGAATGCCCAACGCGGGGATTATGGTCTTAGATAAACGCCAGCAAGGCGCGTATCATGGGGAGGCTTGCGTCCAGCAGTGGACCAATAAAGGGGTAAAGTACATCTCGTCCGAATCTCTTTGTACCTATATACATGAGTGGCTACACAATAATAGTTAAGATTTATTTGTTTTTATTTCGAGGGGTAAAAATCCCCTAAAATAATGTTTATCAGGGGGAAGTAGTACCTACTCTGAATTAAATAAATAAATAAATAATAAAGTACTTAAGCCTAACCTCTAATATTAATACGCCTAACCTCTAATATGCTCTTGAGCGATAAGACCGCCAATTGTCACTTAGTTTTAATTATTTCATTTGTAAATTGTTTCTTACTTTAAAGTGTGCAATAAAGTATTTTCTATCTATCTATCTATTCTAAATCACTACATTTCATAACACGGCACTCCCGTTGTTCTAATATTGACAAAAGTATTGTCTTTACAAGTCTTGTTTCTTATCAATTGTTGGAAACACTATAGCCAAGCGTGAACATGCCAGTTTGAATCGGGTTTCTTTGAAGAATTATATAAACTTGAAATTGAAACAAACCATAATTCCCTTTAATTGTAAGTTTTTCAGTTCTGTATATGCTTAGATAGATGTCCAGGCGGCAAATATCTTGGTCGATGATTTCAAGTGATTAAATTATAAACAGTCAATTGCCATTATACGATCTTAATTTCGATAATTTTATGTAAAAAAAACTATAAAATGTATTTCAAACTACATCAACCTGTCTTAAATTAACAATTCCCTAAAAGTAAGAAAAGAGTTCAAACGTTTTGGAGTTCAACATTAAAGCAATAAAATCCTCAACACCCAATAAAATAAATCGAGCGATGACCCGCCAATTAAAACTCAATTTTCACGCTCAATTTGAAAATGGAACACCAAAAACAATCGTAACAAAAGTTTAAACACTGTTTTCCTTCTTTACATAACTGTTGTAGTTATCTCAGTCGTTCCCACGACCGCGGTATGCCGGTACCATTAAAAGGTGGGTCTAAAAACGTATTATAACCATCTAGAGCTGCCTCAAGGACGGTAAAAGCCGGAGTATGACCGAGATCTTACTACTTTTAACATTTTGAAAATGAATCAAACGGAGTAAAGTTTCTGTGTCGTAAATATTGTCTATACTATATATACCAGAGAATAAAACATAGAACATAATAGACCAGAGAAGATTAAGCGCGAAATTAAGACTTTAATTCTTTCCATATATTATTCTTTAGTAGCTTCGCCCCACGACTTCGCTTGCGTTGTTCCTATGGAAACGTTATTGGATAAAAAGTGGCCTATGTTTTTCCAGGATTAGAATTACCTTTATACAAAATTGGCCGATCAGCCCGATCTGTTCAATCGTTTTGGCGTGAAGAGGTAACAAACATCCATCCATCCATACAAACTTTCGCATTTACAATATTAGTGTGATTATACATAATTTATGAAATTATTTATAAAAAAAAATATAATTTTCCAAAGGAAAGAGGTAGCTTGTCATCCTTTTGGAATTGATGTTTTCTCTTTTCATATTATTGAAAAAAAAGCCTTTGCTTAAGTTAAAAACGCAGGTAGGTAATTTTAGCCGGATAAAAGGCCGTTTTCATGCCGCCGGCCGTACGACTACCCTACATACATTTAATGATTTTAATGAAACGTAACCCAGAGTAATGCTCGTCATCATTTTCTGTACATTTATTTACACCTAACGCAAATAATCATTTAAAACAAATGAAAAAGACACAAACATGGTTTTTTTTGTTTTTTTTAATAGGTACAGTATCTCGGAATATCGTAACTCGTAAGTAACTATTTATTTACATAACGAAGATAGAGGTAAAAGGCTAAACTAATTACTTACGTAAAACTTTAAAAAAACAAATTATAGGTACTTATTCTTTACTTTTCTACATCATTTCAATTTGATAATGTTTAAAATATTTAAAAAGTTACTTATAACTAAAAAATAGTTCAGTAAAAAGTTTTTGTAGAAAACGCTCTGTCCCTGTAACAAAACTTTTTGAAAAATAAAAGTTTTTAAGAAATAACAATTTGAACGTAATACTTCGTATTAAAATTCCCCTTTAGTGCAGCAATTAGACAATTCTTCAGATTTATCTCGCTAATTACGGGTGATTTAATCGCAACAAACAAACTCGGACTGATTTGTTAGGGTCTGCCTTAATGGACGGCAAGTGTTAGTGTTAGGGTTCGGCAAACGTAGTGTAGGACGCCCTCCGGCCAGGTGGGATGACGATCTGCGAAAGACTGCAGGCAGAAGCTGGATGCGTCAAGCTGAAGACAGGGCGCTATGGCGATCATTAGGAAAGGCCTTTGTCCAGCAGTGTACTGATGTAGGCTGTTGATGATGATGAAGTTGTAGGTGTTTAGGGTGGAGCACTATTTTTAGAATAACAATATTAGATATTTTTTGAGAAACCCGGTGACAGACATTATCGACAACAGGATCAGAAGATTATTTAATTTTTTTTAATGTCAGAGGGATTTTTAATATTCCTTAGTATTACGCAATGCCGTTGCGTGCGATCGCATTTCAGCTACAATACAAATTATGTTTCGAAAAGGTTCGTTTGTTGAATAAGTTGCAGTTAGTCAAAATTTCAAAATTATTTGAGTTGATCAAAAATGAAGTGATTAAAATATTGATAAGTAGGTGCGTAATTTGTATTTGTACATTCCGCAATAAAGAATATTTGTATTGTATTGTGCGTGTAATAAAGTACTTACAAAAAAATCTAAAATATTATCTTAAAAAATATAAAGACGGAACTCCGGAACCCAATCAGCGAGACTACTCTCACTTGCCTCTAATTATTCAGATACCTACTAGATAAGCTCATCGGATTTATTTGCGTAACACTATCGCTAATTGAACGTATTGGTATTTTTTCTGAATCCCTACAAATCACCACCTTTTTCTATAGATAGGAAACAAATAGGATTCAGTACCTCCGAGTACGTATAAACATTGTTGGAACATGGAATTTCAATCAGGGCTCGAACTGTTGAATGAAATAAGCTTACAGCGCGAATTTATCGCTACCTTTCTGAATTTTACGACGTTGTGATAAGGATGATTTTCGTTTACTCTAGTAGAATATTTATACATTTTGTTTTGACTCGTGTAGAGCTAAATATTTGCAGAATTGCCGGCGCGCAAGTAGCAACAATTTGTATTGAAATAGCCCTTTGAAAGTATCGTGGAGTCATCCTTTAGATTTATTATTTTTTACCGGACGGTATTAAAGCGCAAAATTATTGTTTTTATCTCAACGTGTGGTATTTTTAAAGCAATTATTTGAGTTTTAATACATTTAATTGGATCAGTTGGAGTTAACGACTGGGTTGATGGCAGGCTGTTTGCGTTCCGCCGTATGGATATTTTTTGCTAGTTATGACGAATAATGGTTATGCTTTCTTTCCGCAGACAGATGCGGCCTGCGGTGTTGGTCAGTACAATTTGACGAAAAGGTGTTGTCAATTTGCAGTGACCGCTACCGCAGGCCGCGTCCGTTTTCGAGACCGCGGTGGGGTGACCCGCTTGACGAGGACGGAGAATCATATGTGCATCTTAGGCTATGAAAGTGTTAAACAGTGCGCGAGTTTTCTTATATTACTTTGTTTTTTATGGGTCCACATTTACATAATGACGTCGTTTGGTCTTGACAGCAACGGTTAAAATGTCAATATCCTTTTTTGTCAATTGCTGTACGTTTATGACAACTTGATTATAAAAGTACTAGTTTCTGCCCGCTTTGCATGCGTTGTTAGTACGGAAACGTTTAAAAGTTATTTATTTCCCATAATAACTGATAAAAAGCCAATCTAAATAATCAATATTGACTTATTTCAACAAACATCCAAGCAGTTTGATCATCAAACTAATAATTAAAAAATAAATAATTTTGGACAATTCAATCAGCATTATTTAGCCCTAAGTTAAGCAGAGCTTGTGTTATGCGGTATATGCTGTATGCTGATATAGGTACTTATACAACACATAACATAGATAGATATTTTTTATTATGCATAGAAAACATCCAGAACACCCTGAACAAACGTACACACATGTGTCCCGAGACGGGAATCGAACACGTAACCACATGTGTCGCAGGCACACTTTTACCCACCGCGCCACACGAGTTCGTCAAACTGCTTGACTCAAACTTCGATGTGATGAATGGACCACCCGCCACTGTTCATAGCTTTTGTTTTTTAATTAAAAAAAATAAGATTCCCTCGCCGGACAGAGAAAATTACTACGGAGCTGCACTAATCGCTAGTAGGTACTATATAAACTCTAAACTCTATGGCACTAATCCCTTTGAAATTTATAAAAAAAAACAGTTTACAGTCAGACAATGCGAATTTACGCGGAGGAAAACTCCTTCGCCATTTAATAATAAATCAACTTGTTACTTCTATGTAAATGATTGCATACTAAACAGACATAATGGTAAAGCTTACTGATGCCAATGTTCAAACTAATCCATTATGAATAATAAAGTATCGTTGCTTATGTTTACTGGATATAACTTCATACAGTTGAGGGTACGGTGCTGCTAGACTAGGATTTTTTTTTCCTACAGAATGAATAACGTCTTTAAAATGAATCTCGGAAATATTTCTATACTCTTTCGAAAGAATGAAGTATTGATTCTTATTTCAAATGTAGAATGAAGTATTTGTTCTCTATCTTTCGAATAAAATTTGTCTATGAAATAATTCATTCCGTATTTTATAATCACTTGTCAACAATTGGAGAAATTCATAGTGGTGTATTATACCAAAAAAGGGATAGTTCTTTGTAAAGGGGAATTTGCATTTTGCAGAACTGTAAATTGCCCCCGAATACTCAAGCGTATCTTGAATTTAAGCAAGTCGTGATTTTTTTGATAATTTTCTATGAAAATCTGTGAAAGATTCGTCTTTAACCTTCTTGCAAAATAGGCACTGACATTAGATTATCGCTTGAACTACCTAGGAGTTTTGTTTTAATTAAATCTGTCAAAAAAAACTTTTGAACTATCTTCAATGACTAGGTTCACTGGGTACCTATTGGTGTCCTAACCAGTAGTTAAGTTGACAAGAAGTTCAAATGCATTATTTTCTACATTAAACCACGATTAATGGTAAAGCATGTAATTATTGAAAAACAAACCTAGTTTTATCCGCAAAAACACAAAACACGACAAAAAACCTACGACTAAAAAAGACTGTTCAAATTTGATTAAAAAGTTTTTGATGATGAACATCTAAGAAGTCTCTATTTCTGTTTATCACAAGAAAAGTACAGTAAGAAAAAATTAAGGAGAATTTTTATAGGCTTACTTAGCATAAGTGATGTGTATGAGTTTTAGGGTAAACTAAATCTTTTCTTTCTCTTTTCAAATTCTGCTGTCTTTGAAATACCTACAGTACCAACATGGCAGACATATTGTTGAAGTAGGAAAATAAAATGGCGTCTTAAATCTATTCCAGTTAGACTTGTGTCCTTGTATCGATCATTCGCAGGCAATGATCATGATCAAGTGCAGAACGATTAAGCAGCCGCTGCTGTAGTGGCCTGCCTCCTATTACCATACTGTCACCTTTTGAGAATAACGGTGACCGTATTTAAGCGGAAATTATATTATTTTTTTTGTATTTATGTGGTGACTTTACGGTATAGATCTAAAGAGATAACGAATACAGGTAATTTTTCGCGGATTTTCAAAACTGACTTATTCAGATAATTAGCCAGAACAGGCAAGTGGAATGTATACTCCTGGATAATACAGCAGTATTTAACTAACCTGTATGAAAAATTTCAGCCCTTTCAGTAGTTTGGTAACAAACATCCATCCATCCATACAAACTTTCGCATTTATAATATTGGTGTGATTTTAATTTGTACAAAAAAACACAGAACATAAAGACTTATTTAAAGGTTTCCTATTTATCGTTAACTCATTTGTAAGATCCTTGTTACATACAACATATTAAACGCAATAGATCCTCAAAACAGACACAATTCTACTTGTTTCTAGACATAAGGCCACCAAAGGCAAAATAAGTAAGATTAAGCTTTTTGAAACATTTCAATGTAGGTAAAGAAAACAAGAGCTTCCATCGCCGTCATCTGATGTTTAACGTTTTTTAGGAAAACAATCTATATATGCATACTGTAAATCTCAGCCTATTGGGTGGCCGACAAACTGATTGTCACCTTTTAAATTTGCATTTATCTACATTAATTTCTGTTATCGTTTGCTAAGAGCTTATAAACGTAGACATTTTAAATATTTTTTATAGTTTCAACAAAAGTGTCAATATTTCTGTAGCTTATTTATTATTCTCTCAAAAAAATATGCAATTGTACTATTTTCCCTATAAAAAACGATTAATTTGATTTAAAACAAAATGTTGTACTTACCACACCATTTTAAACAAAATAAATAGCAAAAAAATTATAGCAGTATGAAATGTCTTTGGCATTCTGCGTTCCTCTCCACTTGCAACTCGCTGGTTCATGTTGGCAACACCAATTTTATTCGCGGTATCATTTTAACTTTTCACTTCAAATATCGAATGCAAACACACAAATAAACACAAAGGACCTCGTTTACAAATCTAGCCATTAGAAGTTGTGTTCAATTATTTAAATTTTGAATTTGACAGTTGAAAGCGCGCGAGTACTGGCCGGTTTTTCGCGATTTTGTTTGTTTACGTTTTTATCTACCGAACGCGCCGTCGGCTTTCTAGCGTGATCGGGCTGACATGACGCGGCTCGGTTGCGTGGGCCGAAAGGCGTGCCCTCCCAGACGCCACGCTAAAAAACCAAGGGGCGTCTTCTTGCCGGCCCCACCTACTCTCTCATTATCCTTGTTTACTCGATTGCCAATATTTCGGCGGTTTTGTGATAAGATAGACGGCCGTGTGCCCCCATTGAGGTCTGGTGAGACTGTGGCGCGCTCTACGCAATCCCTGCCTATAAAATGTCGCCCCACGCATTTGATGCCATTCATGGGTAACATTGTGTTGTCAGAAGCTTAGTTTTGGTTTGGAATTTGTAAAAAGAGACTTGATTATTGATGAACAATCTTGGTTTACGTGAACGAATCGAAGACTGCACGTTCTAAGGTAGAGTCGATTACCTGCGCTCTAATGATCTTTCTTCGCAGCATAATTTTCTTTAGTACCTACTAAAGACCTACAGCTATTTTTACTAACGAATACTTGCTACGGCCTACCTAGAATACCTTGAAATATTCCTAGAAATATTAAGTTTTGAAAAGCGCCTAAAAAGCCAAACGCCCTAGCTTCTAAAATGTTTTATATTTGTGTAAGATTCTAGTTTTAAAATAACACTATAAACCATAGCAGATCAATAGTAAATATTTGAGGTATAAACGAAAAAAAAAAATTATTGGTTCTCCTTTCCAACCTACACAGAACTCAACTCCTTTACAACATGTAGGTAGAATATCTTTAACGTCAACTTCCTTTTAGATGAACCTATCATTAGGTGCTTAAAACGACCGTACAACGTTGCCCATAATTTTGTAATTTTCTTATATATTTTTGATTAACATTTTATCGAAGAATTTACTTCCTTCATCTATCTTTATTACCGAACAACGTTGCTTTTATTTTTATTGTACTCTAATATTACGTACATTGGCAAAATAATGTCAACACAGACGTAGACGCCATTAAAAGAAGTAGAAAAAAAAAATTAGAAATCAAAAGCTCGTATATTATTTTCCATCATCATCATCATAAATAGTCCACTGCTGGACATAGGCCTCCCCTAATAAGCTTCATAGCAATTTATTTTCTATGAATGTCTTTGATTTTGTCATCATACGCCTACTACACTCTTATCAGAATCATCACTATCAATAAGCCGTGTTAACAATAGGGCTCCAAAATGTCGACATTGATGGACATGTAAAACACGATGACAAATGAATTTGTGATCGAGAGGGTTGACAATTGTTGGTTTAAGGGTGAAATGAACCCTTCATTAACTTGCTGCTAAGTGTAAGCAGGGATGGTATGATAGGGTTCTGTAGTTCATACACAGATAACACTCTGACAACGCTCAACAACCTATACTTTTTGTGTAAGCTAACAATTATTTCCATTTATCCATCTCAAATAATAAAATTTAGAGTCAAAGCCAATATGTACTGTACATATTGACCAGAGTTAATATGCACACATTGGTGTTTATTCAGATTACGCCAAAATTAAACTAAACTAATAAAACGACCCCCTTGCCGCTGATCAAAATGTATTGACTAATCCAAATGTATAAATGTTTGTTATTTTAGGAGACCTATGAAAAGGGAGTTAGGTAAATTTGAAGGTATCGGAAAAATTCTCATCATTTTATGATTCATATCCAAACAGTTTTTCTTTGGCAGTTGACGTCATCTCTCTTCATTACTCAGGGAATCGCCTCAAGCTTTTATGTGTTTGTTACTCGGTTATGTTTTATTTTTAGTCGTTTTTACCATAGAAATAATAAAATATCCATCAAAAATATATAAATATATAATAATAAGGTACCACGTATAATGTTAGGTATCTTGTTATTTGTTACAAACCATATAATTATCAAATAACACAAGGCATACGCGTAACATTCAGATGAAAAAATCTCGCTCCGCGACGGCCGGTATGATCCATGTTTTTGTAAGCCGTTTTCTGTGAAAAATTTGTATTGGAAGGCTTGTTTATTTTATTGTGCTAGTGTAGTGTATATATTATTGTAAATGAAACAACAACTTTTTGTAGAAAAAAATGGTTTTTAAAGTATTTAGAACGACTTTTGTACAATAAACTGGCAAAAATTGTCTCATCCTGATTTCAAGCTGGAATTATTAATACATTGTGTAAGCTTTGTTTAATAAATTTGTAAAATAAGCAGAAATATTCCATAAAGAACAGCTAGCCTGAGTCACAGCGCAACCCAAGCAGGGTGATTTGTGTAGGAAACTTGCTATCCAAGACGGCCCGAGCAAAACCGATGTTTGTTTACGTGGGAAAAACCATCTCGAAGCAACCCGAGCCGAACCGATGACGACTGTTTACGGGCTCTGCCGAACCGAGGAGCGCCGATGCGAAGCTTCGGGTGGCTCAGTCGGGTTCCGATAAAAGCCACGACAACGGACCGGGCGGCCATTCCATGGCGAGACGCCAATTACAATAACAAGTGTAACAAGTGTATCAGTATAACTAAAATACTGCTGTTAATTAAAATGCTATTAGAGTTAAATCAGTGCTGATAATTATTGTATTGGGTAAAATAAATACCGAGAAAGTCTACACGTGTTTCCTGTTCCTCCTGACTTTGTAGTAAGATAACAAGTCAGAATTGGGATTCTTCCAAAGAAAAGGTACGTAATTAGTGTTGTTACTAATCTTTTCTACACGCCCAGTATATACTTTACCTTTCATCCCATTTGGCCAGCCATTTTAGAGATAATGTTAACGATTCCGAGTAGTGTCGTTTTGCAAATTAATGGTCGGAACGAGGCTATTTCAATTGTGTATCTTTCTTTCTTGATTTTTGTTCAATGACCCCCCAAATGCCAAGCAGGCCATATTAAGGCAATTCAAACTCGAGCCTGCAACTGCCAACCCATCCATATGGCAAATAGTCAAGGATCGTTTTTACTGGAAAATAAGAAAGTGTGTGTGGTGCTTTTAGCATGTACCCCACGTGCCAATGTGATTATTATAATGTATGAATTTTTATTTAAAAAACACGTGGCATTTTGAGAAGATGGCAAACATAAATTAACTATGGTTAAAACTTTGACAACAAATGACATTAATAAGCTAAGTAACATACGTTAGGTTAATACGACAATTTTCACATAAAACGAAAAATCATTTTCCTATTTTGAGCAATTGATGTCGTTGAAAATTCTTTTTCAGCCCAGGAGTTACATGAGATGAAACGAGGAAGAAACTGGACCGCCTGCAGAGACGCCGTGAGGATCCTAGGCGCTTCAGGTCGTGGATGCGGGTTCTCCTTTAGTCACCGGTCAGCGGTCACTGCCAATCTATTAGGCGTTACCTGCTGCTACGTGTAACTCCATGACACATAAATCTAGAAGTGTAATGTAAATGTAAATGTTAAAAATGTAATTGTCAAAATGTCAAATGTATAAAAGAAAAAAAATCAGTCAAATGTCAAATGTTAAATGTCAAATGTCAAATGTCAAATGTCAAAGTCAAATGCCAAATGCCAAATGTTAAAAGTCAAAAGTAAATGTCAAAAGTCAAATGTCAAATGTAAATGTTAAACGTAAATGTCAAATGTCAAATGTCAAATGTCAAATGTCAAATGTCAAATGTCAAAAATCAAATGACATAAGTCAAAAGTCAAATGTAAATGTAAATGTTAGAAATGTTTTTGTCAAATGTCAAATGTTAAAAGTTAAAAGTCAAAAGTCATAAATCAAAAGTCAAATGTCAAAAGGCAAATGTTAAAAGTCAAAAGTCAAAAGTCAAAAGTCAAAAATCAAAAGTCAAAAGGCAAATGTCAAAAGGCAAATGTCAAATGTAAATGTTAAATGTTAAATGTCAAATGTCAAATGTCAAATGTCAAATGTCAAATGTCAAATGTCATATGTTAAAAGTCAAAAGTCAAAAGTCAAAAGTCAAATGTCAAATGTAAAATAAAAAGTCAAATGTCAAAAGTCAAAAGTCTAAATGTCAAATGTCAAAGTCAAATGTCAAATGTCAAAAGTCAAAAGGCAAATGTCAAATGTAAATGTTAGATGTTAGTCAAATGTTAAAAGTCAAAAGTCAAAAGTCAAAGTCAAAGTCAAAAGTCAAATGTCAAATGTATGAAGTCAAAAGGCAAATGTCAAATGTAAATGTTAGATGTGAGTCAAATGTTAAAAGTCAAAAGTCAAGTCAAAGTCAAAAGTCAAATGTTAAAAGGTAAATGTCAAGTCAAATGTAAAAAGGTCAAAAGTCAAAAGTCAAATGTCAAATGTCAAATGTAAAAAGTCAAAAGTCAAAAGTCAAAAGTCAAAAGTCTAAATGTCAAATGTCAAAAGTCAAATGTTAAAAGTCCAAAGTTAAATGTCAAATGTCAAAAGGCAGATGTCAAATGTAAATGTTTGTTGATGTCAAATGTTAAAAGTCAAAAGTCAAATGTCAAAAGTCAAATGTCAAAAGTCAAAAGTCAAATGTCAAAAGTCAAATGTCATGTCAAATGTCAAATGTAAAATGTCAAATGTCAAATGTCAAATGTCAAATGTCAAATCTCGAATGTCGAATATTAATGTAAAATGTAAATGTCAAATGTAAAAGAAAATGTAAATGTCAAATATCAAATGTCAAATGTCAAAAGTTAAAAGTCAAAAGTCAACTTAAACTTCAACTTCTTGCGTGTGGCTAAGTCAAAAGTCAATGTTGAAAATGTAAATGTCAAATGTCAAATGTCAAATGTCAAATGTTAAATGTCAAATGTCAAAAGTCAAAAGTCAAAAATCAAAAGTCAAATGTCAAAAATCAAAAGTCAAAAGTCAAATCTCAAATCTCAAATGTCAAAATGTCAAATAACATATGTCAAAATGTCAAATAACAAATGTCAAGTCAAATGTTAAATGTAAATGTCAAATCTCAATGTCAAAAGTCAAAAGTCAAAAGTCAAATACCAAATGCCAAATGACAAAAGCCAAAAGCCAAAAGTAAAAAGTCAAGAGCCTAAAGCTAAATACCAAATGCCCAATGCCAAATGTCAAATGTCAAATGTAAAATATCAAATGTCAAAAGTCAAATGAAAAAAACAAATGTCAAAAGTGAAATATTAAATGCCAAATGCCAAATATCAAATGTCAAATGTAAAATATCAAATGTTAAAAGTCAAATGTAAAATATCAAATGTCAAAAGACAAATGTTGAATGTTGAATGTTGAATGTTGAATGTTGAATGTTGAATGTTAAATGTTAAATGTTGAATGTTGAATGTTGAATGTTGAATGTTAAATGTTAAATGTTAAATGCTAAATGTTAAATGTTAAATGTTAAATGTTAAATGTTAAATGTTAAATGTTAAATGTTAAATGTTAAATGTTAAATGATAAATGTTAAATGTTAAATGTTAAATGTTAAATGTTAAATGTTAAATGTTAAATGTTAAATGTTAAATGTTAAATGTTAAATGTTAAATGTTAAATGTTAAATGTTAAATGTTAAATGTTAAATGTTAAATGTTAAATGTTAAATGTTAAATGTTAAATGTTAAATGTTAAATGTTAAATGTTAAATGTTAAATGTTAAATGTTAAATGTTAAATGTTAAATGATAAATGATAAATGATAAATGATAAATGATAAATGATAAATGATAAATGATAAATGATAAATGATAAATGATAAATGATAAATGATAAATGATAAATGATAAATGATAAATGATAAATGATAAATGATAAATGATAAATGATAAATGATAAATGATAAATGATAAATGATAAATGATAAATGATAAATGATAAATGATAAATGATAAATGATAAATGATAAATGATAAATGATAAATGATAAATGATAAATGATAAATGATAAATGATAAATGATAAATGATAAATGATAAATGATAAATGATAAATGATAAATGATAAATGATAAATGATAAATGATAAATGATAAATGATAAATGATAAATGATAAATGATAAATGATAAATGATAAATGATAAATGATAAATGATAAATGATAAATGATAAATGATAAATGATAAATGATAAATGATAAATGATAAATGATAAATGATAAATGATAAATGATAAATGATAAATGATAAATGATAAATGATAAATGATAAATGATAAATGATAAATGATAAATGATAAATGATAAATTATAAACGATAAACGATAAATGATAAAAATAATTTATAAATAATGAATGTTAAATATTAAATGATAATTAAATGAATGATAAAAAAAAAACAAAATTATGACTAATAATAAATGATACATGATAAATGATAAATAAATAAATGGTACATGGTAAATAACAAGTGATAAATGATATAAAAAAAATAACTTACAGTAAATGATAGACATATGATAAATGACAAATATGACTTCATATTATACAAGTTAACTATTATAAATAAAAGATGAATAATAAAAAATGATAAATAAATAAGTAATAATAAATGATAAATGGTTAGTGATAGATAAATAATATATGACAAATAACAGACTACACATACTAAACAAATGAAGAATACAAATGACAAATGATAAGTTAACTAATATAAATAAATGATTAATAATATAAAGAGCATAATGATAAATAAATAAATAATATAAATAAACAAATCATAAGAAATGTTACATGGTATAAATAAATTAATGATACATGGTAAATAAATAATAAATCAATAAATGATGAATGATAACTTATAACAAATGGTCATTAATAATAAATGATAGATAAATAATACATGGTAAATGACAAATAACAAACTACACAAATGACGAATACAAATTCTAAATGAAATGATTGATGAAGTTATCGCCAAACGTAACGCCTATCCAGTTTGAAACTATTTCGCTTTGCGTTAAAAACAGAAAAATATCGAGCAAGCCGGGGTTGGTAACTATTTATTTCACAGAAAAATCACTCTAGTGGTGGTAAGGCGCAATTTTTGTAGGTTAAAACTGAAATAAAGTCAGAAATAAAATTCATAAAATAGATATCTCAAATACTTATGATGGTGCTTTTTTTTATCACAATCATATTAAACTCTCAGATTGTTATAAGGAAAGTCAACATTGCAATAAATGCAATGCTTGCCGCTTTTAAGGTGTTCAATCAAAATAATAAGAAAAGCAATAGATAATTAAAATCTAATAATAATATAACAACAAAAGAACATTTAGGACAGACGTAAACAAAAACCACATAACAGTGGTCTTACAAAAAGAAAGTGGTGTCCGAGTATGTACTCCCATTATTGATAAAATTCATAAAATTGTATTTCTCTAAGTGCTTATTTCTTATGCCACAAAAAGGGTGATTGAAATCTGCATCGCAAAAATATCATTTCGATGGTAGTTGCCAAACATAAAGGCAAAGGAATTTGCTAAAAAGTTCGGAAATTGTAATGACGATTATAAAAAAAATAAAAGGTTCTAATAAAAAGTAATAATGAAATGATCATGAGAAATAATGAAATAGTAAATATAATGGAAATACTGGACCGGATAAATCCGACAAATAACTAAAAGATGATCTGTATTAACGTTTGAAAACAAAAACGATTTGAACATTAAAATTGTGGTTCTAGTATTGTTGTAGAGATGGAATTTGAAATAATTAAAGGTTCGAATTCATTATAAGAGAAAAAACAAGAAATGATAAAAATAACATTCGTTTAGATTCAGGTTATTAGTAGAATCAATCAATTTAATTCCTTTAATTTTGTAGTTTCTAATAGTAGAGTAGTATTGAAACACACTCAATATTATAAAATTGGTAATGTAACTAGCAATGTAGTATGGTAACTAGCAATGTAGTAATGCAGTAATGAATCTTATGGCACAAAATCAATGATAAGATAATGTAATATGGAAATAAGAAATGTAACAATGCAGCGATGAATCTAATGATGACACAAAACCAATGATAATGATAAAGTGTGTGCGTCTCATATTATTATATAAATTCACTCTCAACAAGTATTTCCTCACTCTTATAATCCAATGAGATGGCAGACGGACATAGCCGGAGAGATAAGGTGCAGGATCAAGCTTAACATGCTTCTTCAGAATGTATTTACACCTATTGAGTACCTAGATATCACGAGGTCGTGATTTGATTATCAGGATGGACGAATTTGTAAGCTTTGTTTAATAAATTTGTAAAATAAGCAGAAATATTCCATAAAGAACAGCTAGCCTGAGTCACAGCGCAACCCAAGCAGGGTGATTTGTGTAGGAAACTTGCTATCCAAGACGGCCCGAGCAAAACCGATGTTTGTTTACGTGGGAAAAACCATCTCGAAGCAACCCGAGCCGAACCGATGACGACTGTTTACGGGCTCTGCCGAACCGAGGAGCGCCGATGCGAAGCTTCGGGTGGCTCAGTCGGGTTCCGATAAAAGCCACGACAACGGACCGGGCGGCCATTCCATGGCGAGACGCCAATTACAATAACAAGTGTAACAAGTGTATCAGTATAACTAAAATACTGCTGTTAATTAAAATGCTATTAGAGTTAAATCAGTGCTGATAATTATTGTATTGGGTAAAATAAATACCGAGAAAGTCTACACGTGTTTCCTGTTCCTCCTGACTTTGTAGTAAGATAACAATTGCAAGGTAATGCATGACTATAACATAATTAATGTGTTAGCTTATTTCATTATGATTCCAACAATATAAGATAGACGTATAGCTCCCTACAAAACTTTAGAGATATCGTCATTTTAATCACACTCGACGATACCGCGCGAACCACCCAGAAAGGCGCCCGACACTCCCGGCCATTTGCGCAAAATGGTCGCGACAACAGAAGGGATATAGAACTACTTAGTTCTACAGTTCTTGCACCGAACTCTAAAAATAGGGGAGAGCGGTCGCGTGCTCACCAGCTATTATTAAAAACTCGTTTAACTGTAAGTGATGATGACCCTATTCTCAATTGGGTAAGGGTGATTTTGTTAATTTAAATGAGGATTTTAGAGAAAAAGGAATCTTCTATTAGCGATTTAACTCTGGCTCCAGCCAATAATGGTGAAAAAATGCTTAAGTAAAAAATAATTCCATTTTAGGAAAAACGTAAATGACGAACCTAAACGAATCAATAATGATATTATTTTGATGTTTTTATTCATGTGTTTTTCAACCAGCCATATCATTAAAGCAGCTTAGGTATGCAAGCCATCGTTAAAACCTTAATTTTGGTCTAAGTTTTAAATATATAGGTAACAAATAACTGCAAAATCAAATCGGTTACACGCTATCGTAAAAATATTTGCCAGGAATATTCACACACTCGCTAATATTCCTGGCAAATATTTTTTTATGATTGATAAACTTTGTGTCTGTTTTCTTATTAAGGAATAGGTCTACTTTATACGTGTGTCATTATGCACGGTCAGGCTCATGCAAATCAACTGGCTTTGATCTTGAGCCACGCGACACCACTCTATTAAAAATCTACCTTAGACAGGTCCCTAGTATGTCTGTAAAAACATAAGAATAAGAATCGAAAAAGATGGATGAAAATATACGTGAAAAGAGGTTTGAATTGAGGAAATCTTATGCAGATTGAGTAATTTTTAGGAAATCAACAGACACATGTGGGTCGTTTTGGGCGCATCTACTTTAGCCCCTTAGCTTTAAAGGCTCAATGAGAAACTTCAGATAGGCTACCAAGAGACTAATCGCCATAATAACTCCATAATAATTTTAAACTGTACCTACTCAAAATATAGCCCTTAAGAGGAGATTTTCAATAAATCACTACCTATAAGCTAAAATCAGACACGCTACAGCATAAACAAAGTTATTGTAATTTCCTATTTATCTATGGTAGCATTCTACCTTACTTTGCACTTCTTAGGTACCTATAGCCAGGGGTGCGGATTCAAATCTCGGATAAACTTTTCATGAGCAATTTTAAGCAAACAGCTTCTAGGTACATAAGTTTCACAAGTTCGTCTCAGTTTGGGGCTAAATGATACTGAGAGAATTGTCCAGGTTTTTTTAATTTACAATCTTGTAGGTATTTGCTTTGAACCTTATCTTAGAATCACTCTTTTAACATAGTTACCTAGTTTACCTACCATTATCTTTTATGTATGGACCTTTACACAAGAAGGGATGTAACTGTATCAACAAGTGTAAATACAATTATATATGCATCTACTAATATAATCCTAAGCATAAAATATTAACTCATAAAATTTTATACATTATCATTAAGGAGTTTGGAATTACGAGGCTTTTTTATTATTATTATATTTAATGTATGCATGTAAGTACATACGTATGTTCTTAAGATTTGTATTTAAATATAATTATGTCTAACTAGTTTCGCATCTTTACCATCTTATCATAAAAGTTCCTTTGAAATTTTTAATCTATGTTAAGTGTCGTAAAGGTAAGAAAATATTTTATATTATAATATAAATTTACGTTTTTATTTTCTGTCAAATTTATGTTAAGTGCGACATGACGTACGAAAATAAATAATAGTCTAAAAACCTCAGTTATAAATTATTCGTTAACTAACTGCGCCCCGCGGTTTTGCACGCCATTCCCACGGGAACTTATTTATGGGATAAAAAGTAGCTTATGTGTTAGGGGCTATCCAGGCCTAGAACTACCTGTATGCAAAATTTCAGCCCGATACGTTCCTTAGTTTTTGCGTGAAAGATCAATAAAACAAACAGACATGTTTACTAACTTTCGCGTTTATAATATTAGTACGATAGGATATCCTTTCTTTATTCTTACAGATGCCAGGCTTTGATAGAGCTATGCCGTATGTTGCCAGGGCCAAAATGAGAGCAAGGTTTTTTTTACCTGACAACCCTATCTCACAAAACACAATAGACATCACAAGGTGTATAGAGTGGGCAAATGAATAGTTATTGTCTATCATTAGTACTTAAACACTTGTGTTTATATAAATACCCCATGGTGGTTATGAATCGGTTGCCACATTTATTGTGGTGTTGCCATGGTTTGAAAATATATTACCTTCAGGGTCAGCAATACTGATGATTTTTTATACTGACTCAGCACGTAAAAACAACGCAGAAAAAGTGTATGATCATAAATATGTATTTGTTTGAGTAAAGTTTACCTATTATTTATATATAACATACTTATGTTAGTTTAGTACCCAGTTTTTAATTTCATCTAATTTACTTGAGTTAAATTCTGGAATTATTTAGGTACCTACAATAATATCTCATTTTATAACCTACACAAAATAAATCCCTGTGATAGTGTTAAAACAGTTATAACCAAAGAACCTATATATTCGATTTTGTGTACCTCATTTCTAAAACACCTCAGGCTATCACTCTCGGAATTATCCATTCCCACATATTCCCGTGAAATCAGGAGAATCCTTGCACCTGGCAATACCCCCATCGGCACGTACACACGATTATGTGTACAGCACATAGCTCGCAGCTACTGTCACGCATCATTTTCCATCATTATCAATTACCTCGCGAATGCACCGCAACACCGCAGAGCGTGTGTTGCCAGCTTACTCGTGAAATTACCTTGCAAGTTCATTACCTTTTGTTCTGAATTGTTTTATTGATCGATGTGTGTGGTTATTTTCACACAATACCATTTTTATAGTTACCATCTGGCATCGCAAAACAAATTTATTTATTTTCACAGCCGATTTGAGTCAATTCTTCAAAATTTCAAGGCCAAAGCTTCAGACTGGTTATACATAGTGTCCAAGCCTTTACCCACACAAAGGGACCATCAGAACTGTTCAGACTATAAAAATATGTACTTACCCAGTACAAGTGTCGGTCTACGAGCTATTGGTAATTTTTTTTATACTTTTTTTACTCTCACCCATATGTTACCCACTTGTAGAAAAAGCATTGACCTCTCGTTACGGCACACCCTGTATAATAGAAAGTAGGTACTCTATTCTCCGTCTAGGTTTGTACTCTGTCTGTCTTCATATAGAAAAGACATCAACGCGCGCTATGTGCTATGGTTGTATACCGTGGTCTTAATAGACCTTCCGCGTAGACGCACTTCTATAGTTTTCATATGAAAGTATCTACGTCATCATCAACCGTGTAGACCTACTACGGTATTTTTTTCTTTTACCAGAAATATACCTTCGTTTGACCGCCGATGATGTATCACCTAGGTCTAGGTTGATGATGATGGCGTAGATAATTTCTTAGATGACTATAGAAGTGCGTCTAGACGGAATGTTTTCTATATGAGTTAGTGTACCACAGTTTCCTTACTCGTCAACTTCACTAATTCACCAGTTTACTCATTAGACAGTTTCTGAATTCGCAAATTTCCTTATTTGCCATCACTAACCACACCGCGACCGCGACTCGGGAAGCTTAGTGTGGAGCGCCCTCCATCCAGGTGGAATGTCGATCTCCGAAAGACAGCAGGCAGATGTTGGCTTGGCTGCGTCAAGTTGAAGACATGGCGATATGACTCTCAATAGGGGAGGCCCACAGATTTTCTGATATCTGTGGGGAGGCCTATGTCCAGCAGTGGACTAATATAGGCTGATGATGATGATGATGGTGATGACTAACCTGAGATCTAAGTAAAATTCTATAGATATGGTAAGATCTCCCGGCATTCACTCAACAAATGGTTTGTGTTATGTTACTTATAGCTAAATTCAAAGACACGCTATTTCCAATCTTTAGCATTACACCTACCTAATTAACAACAAATATGGAAAGTCGTACCTAACCTAGACCGATGTACGACCGAGACAACAATACGCACCGTGTTTCTTACATACAAATATGAAAATAAATGGTCCATATTAATTAATGTGTAGGTATTCATATAAAATTTTCATCCAACTTTAACGACCAGAATGCACTGAATAATTCACAATATTCCCATGCCATTAATAAGTTAACAAATTATCAACATCCAGATGTGGTAATAAAAATATATATGTAAATTGTTGGTCAATACGGTTTATGGCCGTGTTTCAATTATCATACTTTGCAAGCAGTGTTTAGAATGCTAATGGAAGGAAATCGATGAGGAGATATTGGTCAAAGAAAGCGCACAGATCGGACACTATGCATTTGTAGAGCATTTGTTGCGGTTTCTAGTGTCGAGGGTAGAAATCCACTTCGGTCTTCGCGTCAGTTGTGTTTTATTCATATTTTTTCTTGTTCCTTCCTTATCTTTGGCTCGCCTTCACCTAGTATTTATTGGTGTAGATTTACTTACCTCATCACATCAGTATACATATACCTACGTCTTCTTCCGATTATGCTTATCCCAAACAAAGCGGGTTTTGTCTTTGCTTTTTTCTAATAGATTGCATTAATAGCTTCTTACGACATTCACGGTCCCAGTTGGAGGAGTCAAATCTAACACTGCTGACGCCTCTGCCTCGAGCGCCGCGGCCCGGTACCTATTTATATAATATGCCAGACCAGTAGGTACCTATTGTACTGTATTGTGCGTACCTTAGTAGGTAGAGCAAAAAATTTGTGACACGACGACCACTATAAAGAGAGCTTAGCGGTAATAATTTTTAGAATAGGTAAATAAGTTTAATATCAAACCAATTTTTTAGACGTAAGTTTCTCTATATTTATGATGAACGATATCCAGATCTTCCAGGCGACCGGATGGACAGGATCGGTTATGGTCTTCGTTATTAGTATAGTGCATAAGCCTCACACTCAGGGTAACTTCTAAGAAAATAATGGTTATTAAGTGTCTTAGCTGAGTCATGGCAAGCCTTCACCCAAACAATCACAAATAGCAGTCGTTTATGATAATTTTAACAACATGTAACTGTACCACTCGTAAATTAAACGTAATTACATATGCTCCCTCTGACGCAAGCCACGACTGCACCACTAGGGTGTGTTAATTTGTAGGCATTTTTTGCCAAGTGCCTTTTCTGATCGTGACTATTCTATGTCATCGAGATGCGTGTAGCAGCGAGCACAGTTTATCAAGATGGCTAAATGCTCGCAATTAGCCGATGTGAAATGTCGCATACACACGCTAACGAGATCTCGCCGTATGCGCGTACGCATCCTAGCTACACACGGGGATAGAAAGTTAAAATAAATAAATAATGCTGGACAAGTCACACAGCATTATCTAGCCCCAAGCTAAGCAGAGTTTGTGTTATGGGTACTAGATAACTGATATACAATACACTACATAGATAGATATATTTTATTATACATAGAAAACATTTAGAACGCCCTGAACAAATATCTGCAGATCGTACAAATATTTGTCCCGAGGAACCGCAACCTCTTGCGTTGCAGGCGGACCTTCGCCCACCGCGCCACAGAGGTCGTCAGTTAGTTACTGAAACTATATTCACAGTATTTGGTCATTTAAATTAAATACATTTCTTTTCTATTCACGAATTTTAAAATAGAAATGGTCTCTCTAACAGTATTTTTTGATTTTTCCTAATAATGGTTTGAGAAATATCATTTCATGTTCATAAAAAAAATGTGTAACAAGTAAAAGCAATTGAATTACGTACTTGGGTCTGCCTATTTTACATTTACACTTTTAAGGATTTTTTCATTTATATTTAAAAGCCTTAAAATAAAACGTAGTTATTAATATCTCCATACCTACATAAAAATATTAAATTACCGCGTGTAAACGTGCCCTTAGAGATCGCGTTCGACTCTCTTCTGATTTATGGACCCTTTATAAAAGCTCTAAAGTTTTCTAATTGCTCTTGTATAGAGACGCGTTTCAACAAAATATAATTCTATTTAAACAGGAAGGTTTGTCCGTCTGTTACGATAAAAAATACATTTCTGCAATTTTTTTGTTAAACTTATGGTAGAATTTTGATGCAGACATTACATAGGACTTTTATTTTGTAATACCCTTTTGAGCAGTAAAGAAAACTAGCTGCCCCCGCGGTTTTACCTGTTTTATTAGACGCAAAAGTCATTATTTCAGTTGTTTGATCGTTTCACGGGAACACTGCACTTTTCCGAGATGAAAACAAGTACCTATGTTATCATTTAGAATATAAGCTATCTTGGTTGGAGTTTTTAGCGCAAGCAACAAACTTACTCCCCACTTACACACCTACAATTTTCGCGTTTAATTAATCAAAATCTTTATCATCTGACATAAAAGGTCCATAGACAACACAAAATTACAAACAAGATACTATTACTACTTATTCATACATACTATTACTAAAAACCAAAGAAAATAAAATGTAAATAAAATAATAACTATGTCATAACGAATCAAATAAGTATCCTCTACATTATGGTAGGTTATGATATACATATATGAAAAGATAAGTAGGTAAGTACACAATAGCATTAGGTATGCCTGCAATGGTAGTTGTACTATATTTTCAATAAATAAATCATACACGCTTATGCCTTTATAATGCTAGTGTGATGTGATATGTTATTATTTTGTTGCAGCGGAAGCCAGGAGCTAAAACTAGTATGTTCTGAAAATTAGCGTTGGCTTATGAGAATTCCATGCTAGTGGGACAAAGAGAAACAGGCCTTGCACTTTATTGCTAAATGGGAAATTATTCATTCACAAGAGATCAAAATTTTATGATGTTTGCTATAGTGGAACTTGTAGGTTGAGTTTATAATCTAATGGATGCTGCTCGCGGCTTTGCATGCTTTCTTCTGAAATAATAGTTTTTTTCTAAAATAATGTCCATCCAATTGGGCGTGAAAAAGAAACAGGCAGACAGGCTTTCGAATCAAACTTATATTAAAAATGCGAAAGTTTTGATTTATGGATGGATGTTTGTTACCTCTTCAATCCAGAACTACTGAACGGATCGGGCTGAAATTTGCGTAGATAATAGGATTTACTTATAATTCCATGGAAGGGAAATAACATAAGGACGTAGAAAGTTGTGCAAATCCGCGGGCAAAACTTGTTTATAATGTTAGTATGTTAGTATGTTTGTCGACGAATTTGTTCCTTCTAAAAAACCCCTTGTCAAGTGCTGAATCTGATAATGATAAGCTTTAGCGCTCACTGGGGAAGCAAATGTCCAGCAGTTGACTAATAGCTGTATCTTTAAATGTTTTGTCTTTTTACGAGAGAATTTTGAATATTTTTTCATTTTAGTATATTTTTTATTTATAATATTGGATGATGATAATGATGTTAGTCAGTAAAGTCAGTAGTTTAAACCTAAAAATACTCTTAAATTCTGAAAAGTTGTTTCGAACGTGTGGTATAAAATGGTTATAAATCACTGGTGAAATTCCATTTCTGAAGATAAAGAAATTCTTTCGTTTCGCTCTGAAATGAAAATTTCAAAATATTTTATGCTAAGATAAGAGATTTAAAACTTTCATGACGTTTGCGATGACGCTTATTTTAATTGGGAAGAAGTTGCATTTTTTTATGAAAAAAACGATAACTTACGTAGAATGTATGAAAAGTAAACGGCTTGTCCAAACGGACAAGCCGTATCAATTTATGTGAATATGACGACCTCTGTGGCGCGGCGGACGAAGGTTCGTCTACGACGCAGGCTCGGGACAAGTTTGTGTAGGATCTGCAGATATTGGTTCAGGGTGTTCTGGATGTATAAATAATAAATTTGGTATAATAAAAAAAAATATGTAGTGTATCTTATGTAGGTATATCAGCTATCTTATAGGTAGGGAATAGGTACCCATAACACAAGCTCTGCTTAGCTTGGGGTTAGATTATGCTGAGTAAATTGTCCAACATTATTTATTTATAATAATCACATCTAGATCAAACAGTCATGAACAGGACAGAGCGTAATAATTTGTCAGTGGCATATCGATTGGTATCAATTCTTACTATCGATTGATTTATCATGTTAATCGATATAATTTCATCAGTTCACTCGGTGAGCGATTGAGCTCGCTGTGGGAACGCCACTGCGGGTGCGCAGTCATGCCATAGACTAAATGATACACAGATTGGACATACATATATCTCGGTCTCTTCAAGAAAATGGTGAATAGGTATTATCTACTAGACCTTTGTACACCGTCAGCCGCATCTTCGCTTTCCATCAGGTTAGATTGCGTTTCAAATTGATCATTCAAATTCTATTTTCCATAAAAAAAAAAATTGTTTTGGATTACTCTGAAATTATATATATATAACAGTAAAATTGGTCTGATACTTACTGAATTGTTTTGGTATTGAGAAAATATGCAATTTACATAGATACCTAGATAGAAAAAAAATTGTGGAAGTCGATATCACCCTTTTACAAGTTTTTATAAAGCTTGACCTGAAAATAAGGAAACCGATGCACAATGTACATATGTTTGTGTGGAGAAATCTTGTAACTGAATCAGAAGGTAAAACTTGGCATACTTATGTAGGTTAGTTTGGTAATAATGTTATGGTATGATACCAATCCAATGTTATGGTACCATCGAGCTAGTCAGATGATGGAGAAAGAAGGAGTAGGAGTTCTTAAACGAAACCCCGTAGATTTGACATTGAAATATCACGCTGAACTAAAGAGTAGTTCAGCAACTCGCCCCTAGGTGGCATAGCAATAGCTTTACCGCGGCGGCAGTCCCCGAGTCTTTTTTTTTAGATTGAAACAACATCTTCTTAATAATATTGAGTTTCTATTATTATACTTGCATAAAAGATTTTGTAGAAATTAAAAACAAAATCAACCAAAAGTTTACGTGAAAACGAACAATTATTTAAAGAGTGCAATAGGGTATATGCATCGATTTTTTTTATTGTTTTAATCCATTCTTTAGGTCATTATTTAACCGAGGAATGATAAGACGCTCACTGAATTTCGCATTAACAAGGTAAAAAAAACAAATCAAAACTACAATCATTTTCGGGTGATAAAAACGCTGCCATATTGGCGCCATGTTTATGTGACGTCGACGTACATACTTGATTAAAACCTTTGGTGACGACCTCGGTAGTGATCATCTCAGGAAAGAGGTTTTCCGAAAAAACTGAAAAAAATCAACAATACGAAATGTCAAGTGGGCAGAATAGTGTCAAATCAAGGTGCAGCAAGCAGAATAAAAAAAGAAGAAATGTGTACAGTGATGTCACGTCCGCTCTAGTCAATGACATAGCGTTTTGAAATTTTGCGATTGAGATTTAAAATATCAATTTTTCAATGGTTCAATTCTACATTATAAACATCTCATAATGCAAAAATAAATATGTAGATATGTTTCTATATCAATAGATAAATACGTATATATTTTTTTAGCCATTTTGAAATCACATGCATATACCCTATTGTTTTAGTCTTTCATAGTAGAAGCTTCGGTGAGGTTTTGTACATGTAGGTAAACCCTAACTGAGGGATTTTTGAATATAAACTAAGAAGGAATAGGAGTTCGTAGATTTTGGGTTAGTCGGATTTGTCGTCCTAAGTTTTTTTTTTATTTGAAACAATTTTTTTTAATAATAGTGAGTTTCTATACTATGCTTGTATAAAAGATTTTCTGGAAACTGAAAACAAAATCACCCAACAGTTTACGTGAAAACGAACAATTATTAAAAGAGTGCAATGTTTTTAGTCTTTGATAGTGGCAGCTTCAGTGAGGGTTTGTACCTACTCAGAGATTTTTGAATATAAACTTGTTCATCTTTGAAAACTATTTTACTATTGCGACCACCAACGATAGATCCGCCTAGACATGAGAATATTTGGATTGTTCTTTAATTACCTTCCATTGTGGTCAATGATTCAACGATTAAAAAAACTATTGTATGAGCGATGAAATAATGTTATTTATTAGTAACTTATAGCTATTACTTTGTTTGTTGGCCTTGTGATTCTGAGTTCAATGGCTTTGTGAATACTTACGTGTGGTGATTTTATAGATTTACTCTGTATTCTATTGAATTGATTAATTTTTTTTCTATACTTACTCATGTAGGTAAGTATATTTTGTCTGGACTGTTTGGTGTTTTTGGACGTATTCTCTTTTCCTCTTGTTATGATTGTAGCTGCATTTTCTTCTTTAAAGAGTTTGAAAACTTATAAAACTTCAAGAAGCTCATTTTTTATTGCGAACAGTAAATAATTTAAGCTTGAATTTGCACGACCTGGCTGGAAAATACCGCGAAATATTTCATTTGTTCTCTCAAAAAACTTTATTGAGTTGCATAGTTTCGGAACGAATTCTTCCGTATGGAATGTTCGTTTAAAAAATTCACATTTTAAGTTTGGAAGTTTGGAATTTTGAATTAAAAAAGAGGGGATCGGAGCGGGGGCGGTGGGCGTCGAGGGGCGGAGTCGCCCTAAGGCCACGGAGGACGTGAGGTCGGATAGAAGTTTTATCGTAGGTTTAATACCTATCATACCTCATATCATAGACTAATTCGATTAAATAAATGATAGGCACTTCTAGGCAGAAAATTTGAGGAATTTTGTGTCGAAGGCTGAATCAATAGTGGTGAAGAAGAAAGGTTATGGGTTGGTTAATCTCAATTACTGTTAGTAGGTACCTAACTTATACGGATACGGATGAATTCAATTTTGAAATACTAGGTAATCTTACACAGTTAATACTATATTATACCTACCACATAAGACAGAAAACAATACAGAAATAAATGCTAAAAATAGACGAAATACAAAGATGGCCCTGTCGCTATAATCTCTTCCTGGCAACCTTGGGATGAACTGAACTTGTTAGAACAAAAAACATGAGAGTCTTAGTACAGGACAGTGCAGGAACATGAGTTCCTAGTATAGGTATGCACCTTATTTCTTGTTTGATAGTAAGTAATATTTATCAAGCTGTTTATATAGTAAAAATTTGACTTGTCTAAGAACTTATTTTTAAGTCTAAAGAAATAAACGATTGACTCTGACTCTGACTCTGTATGAAGAGGTAAAGAAGATAAAGATTTCGGTAAATCAGAGGGCCTAGACAATGTAACTATCGATGTCGAAAGCGATAGTAGAAAAGTCAAAAAATGTATGTATGCCTTAGTTAAGTCAAGTTAAGATCTGTTTCGGATTTTTTCCAACAAATCCTTCAATAGGGTATATGCATCGATTTTTTTTATTGTTTTAATCGATTCTTCAGGTCATTATTTAACCGAAGAATGATAAGACGCTCACTGAATTTCGCATTAACAAGGTAAAAAAAACAAATCAAAACTACAATCATTTTGTGGGCAGAATAGTGTCAAATCAAGGTGCAGCAAGCAGAATAAAAAAAGAAGAAATGTGTACAGTGATGTCACGTCCGCTCTAGTCAATGGCGTAGCGTTTTGAAATTTTGCGATTGAGATTTAAAATATCAATTTTTCAATGGTTAAATTCTACAATAAAAACATCTCAAAATGCAAAAATAAATATGTAGATAATGTTTCTATATCAATAGAGAATACGTATATATTTTTTTAGCCATTTTGAAATCACATGCATATACCCTATTGTTTTCGATTTGCTTCATAGCAAATGCCGGTTGGCTAGGCCTTCAGGTCCTCCAATGCGCTCAATACACTAGGTGTAACCGACTTTGTATTTATTAAACTACTTAAAAGGTACCAAACACAATAAGAATAAGCTTTTAAAAATCTCAACACATCGAAACTAAATTGGCTCATTACAAAGTTCCCTTGAGAAAACAATAGATTGATATCAGTAATCTCTAGATCCAATTTAAGAGCGGCCTAAAACAACAAAATAGGCCCCTTTACAATGACATGCCAATAATCGACAATAACTGACGCGTCACAATCACTTTGTCTCAAACGACTTGAAAAAGATATCTCGAGATATCTCGAGTGCTCTGTGATATATATCGGGAAGATTTCACTATACACATTTCAAAGTTCTTATGGCCTTTTATTAAGGTTGAATTTGTGTGGTATGGGGTATATTAAAGGTGGTATGTCGTATATTAAAGCGTCAATCGCTCCTCCTTCTAAGTCGAATTAATAATCATGTCGTACGAAGCGCGTGAGAAATATTTTAAAATGAGTCTACAACTATTAATTTTGTTGGGATTATTACGTTTATTGAGTAATTGTTGGTGTCGGTTTGTGCTTATAATTAATATTATTTAATTTACTTATTAGTGTGAGAGTGTGCTGAGTCAGGGTGCTTTTGGTTTTGTTTGACCATGTTTGTTGGGTTATGTCGAATTATGTTGGATGCGTTCTTGTAGAAAGTAATGTACCTAATGGGAGCCTCTTCTTTTTTTTCGTCGGTTATTCTATACATTTTTATCGTCTTGTATTAGGTGCATAGTTAAATGTTTTGGGATATGTAGCTGATAGAGTTAGGTATTATTGTAAATTTGGTCTCCGTCCCTTGCCAAACGTATCGTCCCCAAAAGTTTTGTAAATACTAGGTTCACGAAAATTGACACTATCTTACTTTTAAGTACCTAATTTAATAAAGTAAAAAAAGTAAATGTAAGCCATTTATTGAGTGAAATACATGTACGTAAAGTACGTAACTACACTTACAGGTTTTTAGGGTTCCGTACCTTTGGGTAAAACGGTAAAACGTAAAAAGGGTAAAACGGTCAGGACCCTATTACTGAACCTCCACTGTACGTCTGTCCGTCTGTCACCATTGCAGATGACAGATGGACATTTCAACTGTCTAGTTATCATGGTTCATGAAATAATCTCATAAACCGTGATAGCTGAAGACAGTTGAAATTTTCATAATGTATTTCTGTTACCGCTATAACAACAAATAGGTAATATAGGTTAAATAATTTTAATAATTAAGGGGGCACCGTCCTTATCACCTTGAGAACCGATCACCGAGGCTAAGCAATGTCGGGGCGGTCAGTACTTGGGTGACCGCGTCTTTGACTTTTTGTTTTTTTTGGAGGAAAGATTTGTATTTTTTTTCTAGATAATGGTACGGAACACTTCGTGTGCGAGTTGACTCGCACTCGGCCGGTTTTTATTTCTATGTGTCTCAATGTATTCTTGCCTTTACGGTGTACAAATAATAACAATTAAATTAGGACAATTGTAAACTTTAACTGATACACTTAAAACAAAAGGTAGGTACTCTACCTAAATACACTCGAGAGCAATGAATCCGGGTCACTTAAAGAATGTTAAAAATCTCGGAAACTAAAAATGAGGTTAATGCAATAAATTGTATTTAATAGACAATGTAATACTCCTTAAATGAAAATAAAAAAAATATGAGTCACCATACATTTTATTAACACAAAATTACATAAAGAAAAAAACTGCTGATCTCTCCTTAAAACAAAAATAGGAAACATGAAATTTTTGAACTTTATTACGATTTTCTTGAATTTTAATACTTCGTATTGCCTCCTCGTGCTTCCATTACTGCGTTTACGCGGTTTGGCATGCTGTACACCAAGTTCCTTATACGATTTTGGGGAATATTCTCCCATTCCTCTGTGAGAGCAATTTTGAGCTCACGAAGCGTGATTGGGGGAGGGTTTCGTTGTTTTACGCATCTGCCTAGCTCGTCCCAAGCATGCTCGATCGGGTTGATATCCGGGCTGCGCACCTTCAAGAGATGAACATTACTCGTATGGAGTGGCCATACGAGTAATGTTCATCTCTTGAAGGTAGTCATTCACAATCCTACCTGTATGAGGTCGGGCATTGTCATGCATAAATATAGCATCCTCACCTAAATTGACCATAAATGGACCAACGTGATCATTGAGGATTTCTTCCACATATCTTACGCTAGTTAAAGAGCCGTTTTCTGTGCGACTTTCAGAAGAAAATCCGGCCCACACAAGTACAGACCCACCACCGTAGGCTACTTTTTCTTCGATGCATGCTTGCTTGAATCTTTCCCCTGGTCTTCGATACACTCTGTGTCTTCCATCTTGCTTGTAGAGCATAAATTTTGATTCGTCGGAGAACATAACTTTTGACCAATCTTTAATACTCCAATTTACGATTTTTAGGATTCTTTAAGTGACCCGGATTCATTGCTCTCGAGTGTAGTAAGATATATTTTTAATGAATCTGATGACAAGTTTCATTTAGGTATTTGAATGGTTTTTTTGTATTGTGCGGTTAGCGGAGCTGAATGTGTCTATGTCCTTAATACACTATCATCATCATCAACCTATATTAGTCAACAGCTGGACATAGGCCTCCCCTAATGAGTGCCATAGCGCCTTGTCCTCAGCTTGACGCATCCAGCATCTGCCTGCAGTATTTTGCAGATACATTAGACAAGGTTGAACTTAACCTGCGTGTTATTCATCAAAACACACGTCTACATCTTAAGTTCACCTTATTCCGTGAATAGTGAGATATCACAAGATATTTCAATAGTAAACATAACTACGGCCGTGCTGAGATCTAGCTCCATTTATTAATTTTATCGCTTGACACCTCGTTTACGCGCCAGTTATCGGCCACTAAACCGACACAATTTACTCTCAGAGTCACATTACTGTCAGTCTGAGTACGGAACTTCTGCTTTGTGTAAAGTGCATTGATAATAATCTGAGCCATTCTCAGGTGAGCGACAAGGATGGGGATAGGAAGCTGTATGTGTAAGAGAGAGACGGAACATGTTGAATAGAAACATCAAAATTTTACAGCATTTTTATTGCGGCCGCGCGATGCGAGTGTTTACGTAGAAGCGTCCGGCCGCTTTCGATCCCGGTGGCTACATGGTAAAACTACTTTTTTGGATGTCCATAAAGTTTTTGAATAATAAATAGCTGATACAGGCGATAATTAACGTGTGAAAACTAATTCTAGATACGATGGACATCTACAAAAACATAAATGATAAAATTATAAAAGTCGCTTTGGAGCGAACCTTCCGGTTTCGGTAATTAAAAAGGTAAACTGAATTGAATATCATGGAAATATAAAATGAAATGAAGACAAGAATTTATGTTGATCCTAATCCTATAAGTGTAATATCCTCGAAGGGTTAAGGTCGCAGCAGACGAGCGACTTTAAAATTATTTTGCGGACCTGTAGGAGGTACAAGCGATGAAAAAATACAGCAAAGTGTAAGCCGGACTCGCGCACGAAGAGTTCCGTTCCATTATTTATAAAAATTAAATATATTTTATTCTGTTATTTTGTATTTGATGTTATAGCGGCGTTAGAACACAAATGCATCATCTGTGAAAATTGCAACTGTGTAACTATCACGGTTTATGAAATACGCGGTCTGGTGACAGGATGGCCGGAAAGCGGAGTCTTAGTAATAGGGGTCCCGTTTTACCCTTTGCGTACGGAACTCTAAAAAATCTTGGAAAATAAAAAATTTAGGCAGAGGAGAGATTGTTATATATTTTTTCTATAGCCGGTATAAGTAAAAATGTAAAGAAAAAATAAATTTATTGACATATTAGCTATTAAAAATTAACAGACAATATGAGTCCGCTAGTCATAGGTAATGGTGGAGGAGAGATTGTTATCATATTTTCGAGCAACAGTAAAAGTAAAAATGTAAAGTAAATGCACCAAAAATCAAAAAATTATCCATAGATTCGAATATATGAATCAATTTCTACGATAGAATCTAATGAAAGTTTAGAGCTATCGTGGTTTAAGCTACATCATTTTAAATAAATTGACAATTCACCACTTTAGGTATTATTTTTAAATGTCGCTAGCAATCAGAAGCAACTTTAAATGGCCAGTTTACTCGAAATAAATAAAGGACGAATAAATTAAAATGTTAATATGGACACAATAAATAAATTGGGCAAATAACGCGGGAGGGGTGGGTGTGTCGAATCAGGCGCGCGATGACACTGTCGCAGTAACTATTACTAATCTGTGGCATCGGCGCGGCGGTAGGGCAATTACTGCCTGTCTACGGTCTCAAATGAACAGGATTTTTAGATTTCTTGGTATATTCACCAAACCTACTAATATTATAAACGCGAAAGTTTGTAAACATGTTTGTATGTGAGTTTATTGCTTTTTCACGCAAAAACTGAACTGACCCTGAACGGCTGAAATTTTGCAAACAGGTACCTAGTTAGTAGACCTGGAATAACCAAGGCTAATTTTTATCCCATAAATCAGTTCCTGTGGGATAAGCGTGCAAAGCCACGGGGCGCAACTAGTTCAATATAATGTTCAGTTGTTGTAGGTTTGGTGTAGACGAAAGTTCTACAACCTCCTAGGCACGGTAATGTTATTGTCCTAGGTTATAAAAACTTGATGAACTTGAAGCAATTTACTTATGCATTTTTTTAGTTGTGTTTTTGTTTATTAAGTCATCTGATATTAACTGTTGAGTATTTTCGCATTGGTCATCACACACTGCTGGTGTAGTGGTATCATGCAAGATTCCCATTCTTGCGACCCGGGTTCGATTCCCGGGCAGTGCACTTCTCGTTTTGCATTTTTATTTTTATATTATTATGTAAATTTAAAAAGCAAAATGAAATTAAACTTTTATAACTTTTAAATTACAATCATTTGGTAAAAACGTCTTGAACAGTGAATCGCGAGACCCTTTTGAGTAAAACCTAGTTTTCATAACATCTGATGAATTTCAACTATTTGACTACCTACTCTGAATATTTAGTCCTCCCAATAAAATTTTACCAGCATTTCCAAGTTCCTCCCATAAATCTCGATACCCTTGATAAATCTGGATACTCCAGTGAGAACCAGCCAGTTAGGTCAAGCGCTTACATTCCCGCCAAAATATCCTGTAAGCAGACCCTGGGAATGGGACGAGTTATGTGATTCGGTGCGAGATTCAGGCATCCGTATCGGTGACTCACGCACGCGACACAGCTAATGTGGACGCAGCTCGTATGCTAATGCTGTTATGCTTACGCGCATGTAAATGCGATCGTATTTGCTTAATAACTTTTTAAAATTCCTTAAAACGAGCAATTCTTGTATATATATATATATATATATATATATATGTAATAATATATATATTTATATATACACACATAAATAATCCGGATCTTGGAAACGGCTCCAACGATTTTCAAGAAATTTTGTATACAGGGGTCTCGGGGGCGATAAATCGATCTAGCTAGGATTCATTTTCAAAAAATATCGTTATATTCGTTTAATTATGATTTCAATAATTAGACTTATCGTATTCAATTCACTCTTCCTGACATCTATTGGCGAATAGTAGTACTATTCTATTCGTGTTTTTAATATTGAACTTTATCCCAATCACCTTAGGAATTAAAGTGAAAATATGACTCTTCCTGCCATCTATTGGCGAATAGTACTACTATAATTTCTAATAAGCTCTGTCACCCAGGTACTAACTTATTAAATAAGTAGGTACCTAAGACATTAAAATTTATGAACTTCAGGAACTGCCCAGCACTAATTAAATCAGCCCTTCTCATCTGTATTTTTTAAAGCGAAATAATATTATTCTATTTAACCCGTCAATTAGATTATGAGAAAATACACGTAGGTAAGTACCTTAGTAGACGTTCGGGGAATAAGACATTTGAGGAACTGACTTTTAGACAATAGACATTTCAGGCATATTGGGTCTAATAGACCGAAAACTAGACACGTCATATTGTTTCTTGTCAGTCAAACAAAAAATCACGTCAAAGTTTGGGAGAGGAGGCTAGTGACCTAAAAAGTCTCGCGAGTGGCGTCACGCGAAGCTTTACCTGGTCATATCTTCATATTTTTATGTTAAATCGACAAAAGAAAAACACGTCTCCAATATCTTCTGATAATCTAACTAAATGACGGAGTAATTCGATTGGTTTTAGGACATTACCTATTCCCCGATTTCTTATTACCTATTCCCATATAACTAACCCAGCGAGTCCTCAAATGAGCTGCGTAGATAACTATCACCCTGCTATGTGACGGAAGGATGTTTCTGATTGACGGGACTGGCTGATTCTTCTGATCAATTATGATTTTATGGCCTGAATGTCTACGTGCCTAGAATACCTGGCGAATTATAATGGTGTGGGTTCTGAGCTTCGATGAATATCTTAGCTGTGGGAAATCCCGCATATATGGATATATTTGTAGGTATTCTTCTAGTTTACAGAACAATTATATATTCTAACCAGTCCTACTTAGTTTAGTGTGTCGTATTCACTGCCTAGCTCTGCGGTGCGACCCGCAGAGCCAAAACTCCGACTCAACTCACAAATATGGCTCATAGATTTATGTTTTGGCGAAGTCGAAGAAGATTTTTTTTTTACAGCAAATTTTTTATTTCTTTTAATACTTAGACAAATTCCATGTTAGGTACCAATCGAAAGCATGAACCCTTTAAAGTATGCAAACGTTAGGTTGACTATTTTTTTTCCCGTCTGTACAGGAAAAAGAAATAAAGTAAAAATATTCATATTCTAGATGGATTTTTTCTGGTACTTTTTGTTTAAATTTTTTTGTTGACCCATTTGCAATCAAAATCAAATCAAAGCAATATATTTATTGACCTATTTTTATTATGCCTCATCCATAGATAACCTAAAAATCTACTTTGTATCTTTTTATCTATGCTTTTTATGAGTAAATTTTTGGACAGAAATTCATTTTAAATTTTTTCTTACAACAAATTTCTTACAATAAGACAATATTTTTTCAAGATTTTGAAAAGACGCAAGAAGAGGATTTTGTATATTTTTTAATGAATTGTTTATAAATTGGCTTTGAGGTCGTATTTTGAACATTTTGAAGGAATTTGTGCAATTTAAAAGCTTTATTGGGGATCAACATTGTTACTTTCTTTATGGCGAGTTTGTGGTCAAACGAAAGTCTATTAACCATAAAAAAATACATATGCGACGAATTAAGAACCTCTTTCTTTTTAGAAGTCGATTAAAAAACAACGAGAACTCGTGTTTTGGAGAATATCAAAACGTACAGCTGTTTCAGTATTCCCAAAACTTTCCGAAACGGTCTGTTTGCCGTAGGTTTTCCCCTAATCTGTAAGTCTGACTAGCACTCAACCATTATAATATTTGATGCTAATAAGTAGGTATACTTAGTCTCTGCCTCCTTGGTCTAGCGGTCAGCTTGTTCAATAGTTGATTATGAGGTCCTGGGTTCGAATCCCGGGTCGGGCCAATAATATTGTGGTTTTCTAGCAGGAGAAATTCACAGTCACTGCCTGTAGCCAGAAAGTTGGCGGTGTTACACCCTCGTTAATCGGAAAGCACGAGCCGTTGGTCCTGCGCCTGACCTCTCCCCGGTCGTGTCGATCTGTCGTCCCATCGGATTATGAGAGTAAGGCAATAGAGAGTGCACCTGTGTTTGCGCGCACACTTGTGCACCATAATATGTCCTGCGCATCTGGCTAGTCTCCGATGAGACAGGCCGCCGTGGTCGAAATTCGACTAGGAGAGTATTATTATTATTTATTATATTTAGTCAAAATCAACCTGAGGTCTTTAGGAATGAGCCATTTGTTGCACCACATAAAGAAAACTTTGATACATGAATCACTCCAACCCGGATTTCGTCCCTATTATACGAAAATTCAAAGCGTATTTTCCAAATTTCGCTGAATTTCATTGACGTCATGGGCGCTAGGGTGATTCAACGGTACCCCTAATTCAGCTTCTTACTGAAGTGATTCAGCTTTTAATGAATAGTCGATCGATTGGGAATTGATTGAAATACTGAGAAGACTTAGATTGAAACACTTGAGTCATGGAAAGATTTACAACTACGGTACCTACGCACGATCGTATCGGCATTGACAACAATTGTATCTCGCTCGTTGAACTTTCCATTTAATTCTATTATATCAACTTTTTTCTTTGAGTACACTTCGATGTTTCTATTTACAACTGAGGTAAGCTGATGGAGTCGACACACCGAAGTAGATGATTGGTTAAGCGATACTTCACACCGGGACAGCTTCTATCCCTTTATCAAGCACAGGTCCGGTCTGGTTTGGAGTATTGCTATCATGTTTGGGACGGCTCGGCCAAGTACCAGCTTGCAGCCTTAGACTCGATCGCACGAAGAGCCTTCAGACTCATTGACGAGCAGCACCTTGCAGAGACTAAGGTTCAAAGTCTCGAACACCGACGAAGGTTGCTTGTCTCTCGATCTTTTATAGGATACATTTTGGAGAATGCTCACTTGAACTACATGGACACTTCAGGACAAGCAGACGCACAGCGCAATACAATCCATACTTGGTGGATGTACCCTCCACTCGCACTAAGCGGTTTTCCTCCACCTTTATAATTCGCACCGCAAAGGAATGGAACTCGCTCCCTGCCTCTGTTTTTCCGGCCAATTACAACCTGGGTCTCTTCAAGACAAGGGTAAATAGGTATCTTCTAGACCTTCGTGATACACCGTCGGCCGCATCTTCGCTTTCCATCAGGTGAGATTGCGGTCAAACGGATGTCTATTTACCGTAAAAAAAAGGGCGGGCATATAATATATTCCGTCTACGGCAGACCGCTGAATCTGTGTAGATTTCGAACAAAGTCTCTGATAGAGTCAATATCTTCAAAACCTATTTCATAACCGTATTTTATTAAATTGTTTTTTTAACTTAATTAAGATCAGCAACCGTATCTAATCAATCAATTCATTAATGGTCACGTTCATTGAAACACCTAATCCCCCTCCTAACTTCTAAATTTCATCTATTACCGGCTGTCCAAGCGTACAATATGTAAAAGAAGCAGTTTTAAAACAATCAAACACTCAAAACCAACAACTGGTTTTTAAATGCATTTCGCCATAAAACTCAAGTCGGTCAAGCTCCATTGTTTAAATACAACTAATTAACTAACTCATTTCACTGCGAACTGCCGCTAATAAAACACAGCATTACGTTATTTTATTATGAAATTACTGTTAACGTTTGTTACCATGATGTTAAACGCGCTTGTTGTTTGTGAAAGGTATGTGTGGACTCAGACTATACGGGAAAACTGCGGGAGCTCTACTTATCTACGTATCTACATCGGTGCCCTCAGAGCCCTAACTTAGAGCTGAGCAATCATGAAAAATCTAGGTACTTACCATCTCAAAGTAACTACAAAAAAGTTTAATTGGAAATGAAAATAAAAATAAATAAACTGCGATATAAATAGTATTGTCATGGACCACGAACGATACACATAATTTAATGATTATTTATGGAGTATTTATGCTATGAAATCGCAAGTTTTAAAAGTTTTGATACACATGATATTTATTTATTTATTTAGAAATATTGTACACATCATTACAAGGTATGTAACTATAACTGATGATCCTCCGACCGCATAGTGACCAATCCCGTCCCTGGACAGGGATTGCGTTAAAGTAGGAGAGGCTAGCCGCTGTGACAATTTGACTCGACATAAACTATCAAATATCCAGAAGCGTTATTGTGGCAACTCTACGAGATTATGTTCATTGGAGTATTGTGTCTATATGGCCGACTCCGCCCACTGCTATAGGGCTCCAAACTTATATATCTTACCCACAATATCTACCTACCAGAAAAGCTTACCTATCATTTAATGTGATTTTAGTAGTACCCCAACGGGGTTCATGGTTGCCATCTTATTTTTATTACGTGTACCTATGTAACAATATGTAAACAAATGAATAAATGATTCTAAAACACAACACGTCGCATCCACACAAACCTTTCCCTCCATCAAGGAACAATAACTCGTAAATATTTATCACGCATTGTAAATAAGCTTTTTTCAAAATGCACTAATTATTTCTACAATCGACCCGAAGGCGGCTAACAATTGATTTGAACTTCATTTCAACTTTTACAATCCTTGCTACCTTAATGGTCATTAGCCTTAATTATTTATTTAGCGGTGATACGACACCATGTATTTTTATGCTCAGAGATGAAAAGATTCTGATCTTCAACAGACTTTAATGATGAAAAAAACCAGACTTAATAATATTGCAATTTAAAACCATTGTCTAAACTAAATTAAAACCACTAGAGATGCTACTTTATCGATAAACTGTCAGTCGATAGAAACGTGTCGATTCTAGATGCGTCATTAAAAGTCACAATTCATTAAAATTATCGTCAAGCTCATGATTTCAATAGGGATGTCGAGCATTGCGAGACGTATCGACATCGAGCCATCTCAGATCACTATCGACATTCCTGCACAGTCACTTGGCCGGGGTGGCATCACATCTTTGTGTAACAGCTATCTAGTACCATATTAAGCGTCTAATGTATGGAATTTAATTTCTAAAACCCACGCCGATACGTAAAGACAGGTTCCAAAGCGACTGTAATGGCTTTTAAGACGTTTCGTTCATGTTAACATCTTATGACATTGCTCGTAAGTTGAAAGCTAATCAAAATGTTTTAATCGATGACGCGATAACATTAGTGATGCGCTTTTTATGTTGTTTCCAAGTTTTTGTATCGATGAACTGTATTTATTTTACAGTAACATTGAATTATGAATGAAACAGCTTTACTGTTTATTTGTCTAAGTTCACTTATTATAAATTAAAGTATGTTTAGTTATGTGCATATAATGAAGTCGCTTTAATGTTTTTATGGTTGTTTACAATCTAACCAATGCTTTGGCTGATAATATCAGTCAGTTTTAGCAATAAAATTTATTGCAGTCCTACCAGCAGGTTGTAATCCTTCCGAGATCTGGCTTACATTGATTTAATCTTCTATGGTTTTTATTTTACTTGTTCAGCTTTTATGTATTCAATTTATCTGAATCCAGATTCC
Organism: Eupithecia tripunctaria; assembly: GCA_955876795.1. NCBI lineage: Eukaryota > Metazoa > Arthropoda > Insecta > Lepidoptera > Geometridae > Eupithecia > Eupithecia tripunctaria. The sequence goes on along the minus strand of OY041603.1, from coordinate 4,340,045 downwards.
ATTTCGAGTATGCACACTTCTATTTGTTAACGTTTACGTTGGCTAGGGTAGGCTAGGTATTTTCGGAACTGATAAAATACAATCAATCGAATTCGATAATTTAAATTCTCATTACAACCTCATCACTAAAGGTGAATGAATTCTTTGCATTACTTAATTGATTTGTTAGATACCTATTTCTTGCTGAGTGAGCCATCTCTAGATGGGTTTCCGTGTTTCTATAGCGAGACCACCTAAATTTATATTTATTTGTAAGGATACATAAAATTTATACACAGAGATACTTATGGTCTATTGCTATGATGACGACGAAGATTATAATAAAGATATGGTAAACGAGAATGATAGCGTGAAGTCTTGTTCCGAAGCTTAGAGGATTTTTAGTGGGCACTAACTGAACCCCGCACAATTTAGTAGGTACCAATACCAACTACCTCTCAAAAATAAGCTTGCACAGAAATAGTTGTTATATCTTGGCTCTTTTTCTTGGCTCAGGAAAAAAAATAAGTAGTAGGATAAGAAGGAAGATTGCATATTTTTGTACAGGTCGAAAAAGTCACCCAAATGTGAGAAAGAAACTTGTTCTCTCCTTCAGTTATTTTTCAAACCCTGGCAGACAGGAAGTTTTTTCCTGTTTGCCTCAGTACCAGTTTGATCACTGGGGCAGACGTGATCAACTAGAAAATTCTCCCCTTTTGTAAATACTATAGAATGAGAACGTTCACGAATTTTTTATATCTGATGTATGTGGAAACTGGGAAATTCCAGATTGTGAATATTTTAAAAAAATCCATCAACCTGACAGTAGAATATACCAGATTGAACATTTGCCGAAATTCAAAATTATGCCTTTATGTGCATTTGCACCTAATGCATTTGCACAGAATTTTATTAAAATACTAGCAGTGCCTCGCGGTTTCACGAGCATAGATCCCATTCCCGTGGCAATTCCGGGATAAAATATAGCTTATGTCACTCCCTGAAAAGAAAGCTTTTTTAATGATCATTTCTTTTTAATCGGTCCAGTACTTTCGGAGCCTATTCAATACAAACAAACAATCAAATCTTTTCTTCTTATAATATTAGTATAGAAGTATAGATTCCTATCAAACGGTGACCCAGTAGACAGAAGCCTTTACTTATTACCTCACCTGAACCAGATGATGCGCTGACAAACACAGGAACACAGGAATCGTTTTAAGCCGAGTGCTCTTGTGTTGTTTGACCGTGGTGTTGTCTTAGTCTGGAGTGCCCTCAGCGTGTTTGTTGTTGATAGGTGCTCGGCGCTGTGCTTGGCTTGTTTGGACGTGCGGTGGAGGAAGGCCAATGAATCGGTGGATGACGTGCGAGTGAGGCGGTTGGATGCTCGTGGGTTGTCTATGATCGTCAATTGTCTTGGCTTTGGAGATAATATAGTACTTGTTTGAACCCATTGCAGAGAATATTATACTATGATCTGTTTGTCATAAAGCTGCAAATTATGTCAATAGATCCAAATAACATAAATTCAAATTCAAATGCTTGGAGTCGAGATAAAGAGATATAATTGGACAATATTTATTGGAGAGAGGATCTCTAATCAGTAAGTACTTTCAATTATGTTTAAAAATCGTCAAAAAGAAAGTTTATTTGAGGTTAAGTACTGCGGGTTTGTTTATCATTTGGGGATTTAAAAAATCAGCTGTGATGTGTCAAATTAGTTTATTACTAATTTGACAGCACTAAAACTGATGCCATCCTTTTTATTTCGATCGTTACGAAAGGGACGCCATCCTTTTTAGCGCTGTTTTGCTTTGCCGATATCTGAATCGACACTATTGTGACGATTGCTGTTTTGTTTGTAGGTTTGGTTACAGTATTTATCCGTTTTCAGTGAGTAGCAAAAGACTTTGGCAGTATTCAGTGGAAAAACTTTCTGTTACTTGCGCAGTCCGCATTAAACGTTACACCACCGCTGCACACCGTGTGCTAAAATCAGTATCATTGCTTATTGCGTGCGCCTTCTTTCCCCGTACTGACTGCAGCAACACCAACGCTCAATGTGTAACATGTTACATTACGCTCTGTAACACCAAACATGATTGAAGTAAAGTAAATAAAAATTGCATGAAATACAGGTACCTAAATTAGATTTTTAGATTTGAATTTTTATTTCTTCACCATTCTTATAACATATTATTATGTGTTGTACTAGGTAAGTCATTCACTTAATAAATTTATTACTTTTACACATTTTCATTTCATAACTTAGTTGGTAGGTATACTATACAATGACAATAGATTAGAAATAAATAATTAGATTATTATAAGATATTATAAGCAATCTAAGACGGCTGTATTTTAAATTTTACTTATTCCTGATCCAAAAATGAGGATTCCAATATAAAATTATATAAGTAATCTTTAAGAATTCGTTTTGGCTGTAAAACGCATTTTTTTCGAAAAAGATTTTTATTTTACGATTAAAGAGATTAAAATTATCTAATTCTAATTAATTTAATAATAATGTAATATTTTAAGGTACAATTTAAGGTACAAGATGGTGTTGGTTTAGATATGCCACAATGTATTTCTACCGTTGCGTTGCTGCGTGCAACATCTGGATATATCACACTAATATTATAAATGCGAAAGTTTGTATGGATGTTTACGAGTAGATGGATGGATGGATGGATGTTTGTTTCCTCTTCACGCCAAAACTACTGAAGGGATCGGGCTGAAATTTTGCATACTGTAATTCTAATCCTGAATTCAAACAAAGAATACTTTTTATCCCATAAATCAGTTCCCGTGGGATGAAAATCACCTTTTAACATTTCCATAGGAACAACACGTGCAAAGCCGCGGGGCGCAGCTAGTGTAATTATATATAAGGTTAACAAATCAAATTGAAAGGAAGAGTTCATAATCATAACACTGAAAAATAATTAAAATTTAATTGAAAATTTAAAAAGTGGTTTTTAATTTTCTCCGAAACAGTAAAAGTTTATATTTTCGACCTGCTCTACATAAATGTAGTTATTAACGAAATAACATACCAGAACAATATACACATGTTTACATCCACACCAAAAGAATTGGTAGATCAAAGCGAAACCATTGCCTACAAAAATATTGCGTTTTTCCATCGTCTCCGAGATTTCTTCAAACGTATTGTTTGATTTCTTAGTGTGAAACATCACAGCTGATTTCAGAGAAGTGATTTTTTTCAGTTTTTATAGCGGAAATCCTGAAATGTAGGTGGTTAGTTAGGGTTAGGTTACATTGACGTAAGGTGTGAAGATTTTGGTGATGAAATCAAATCAATTGGTGAAGAATCTAAAGATACTGAAAAGTCTGCCAAACCTTGTCCTTTCAAGACTGAACCCATAGCCCCGTAATTACCACGTACAGTGGTTTTTTTTAATTGTGAATATATTAGTACCTTTTACCTAACTAAGTTTAAATAATAAAACTATATTTCTTTTACTATACTGTGTGTAAGTACTGCCAAGCGCAAAACTTCTGGGAAATTAAATAACGAAATATGTAGTCTGGCTTCCTCGATACAGGCCTAGCCAAGTAAGGAAGTTGACGAATATCACTAGGTATTTTAAAATTAAATTCGTGTGTGTTAGGTTAAGTTTATCTGACTTACATTTGTATTATTTTGCTGCGATAATTGTTTAAATTTTAACTAAATTTATTGTGTACCTGTTTACCTACTTAATATGTGTACCTTAACATACTGTTAGATACAATTTTTTTTTAAACTCACGTGATCAGAACACATTATTATAAATATTCACGGGTAAAAAAAGGAAAAATAGGTAAATAAACGCGATAAATACCCGTGAATATTTATAATAATATACTGTTACTCTGTTATACTTTTTATGTGCTGTTTATGTATGAGTACCTAATAAAAACTCTAAACCTCAACTATTATATATATTATAGTATTGATCCACTGCTGGACGCAGGCCTCCCCCGGATAAGCGTCTTATTAGCGTTTATCTAATGGGGGGTAATGCCCATAATCCCCACGCAAGTCATGCAGTTGGTAGAATTGTTCTGCAGGGGACGCTGCTGCCTGCCTACCAGTGGATATTCCTTAGTCGCCTCTTACGACACCCACGGGAAGAAGGGTGGAGCTTATTCTGAGCCAGCACCGCACAGCAAAAAAAAAATCTTGCTATCTATCTACCTTTATTTGACCACAATCTAATAATGGTAATTGTCCATGTGGCCGATGATGATGCATGACGAAGCTTGTAGATGGATGAATAAATGATCACTAAATAAAAGAAAAAATGTCAGCAAGGAACCAATTCATTTATGTTTTGGAGGCTGGTGCCTTTTCCCTGAAACGAGTACACCATCTTACGTGCCTTAACCTTCTGATAAGCTTTCTGTTTCTTTTAGCAAGGTTCAGCATCAGCGTTGCCATACAGCGGAGCAATGCAGCCAGCGTCTTGGGGACGCTTCTGAGTGGTAGTGATGTGGATCAGGTAAGCTACCTGTAGATTGTTTGCAACAGTTTGCGCTCAATCGTTTCAATTGAAAATACAATAGTTCTTGGAATTTCCTAAGTCAACAAAAATTTGTTTAGTTTAGTTTATATACATATATATTTTTCGGGATGAATACTAATTCCTTGGGAATCAAATCCCAATTTCTATGGGGCCAGTTCGGAATCGTTCTCTATACCGTAGCGAAGGAATTTGAATTGTATTTTCATAATCGGTCCCACTCGATTTCCTTGAAATATATATAAATAATTTTATTCAATGTTAAAAAAAATGTACAAAACTTCCGATGAAATACTAAATTTTCTACTAATTTCCACCTCTGCACAGTCGCGCACCGCACCGTTATAGAGCCGTTTGTGAACCAATAAATATAGAATTGTTTATAATTAAGGCGCATCTCACTTTAATGGGCTAATAAAAGGCGCAAATTGCTTTGTGATTGTTATTATACAGATGCTTCACAGGTACCTACTGCTAGTCAGAAATAAGGTAAGGTTATAGTGACAAATAAATAAATAAATAATTCTGAACAATTCACACAGCATTTAACTAGCCCCAAGCTAAGCAGAGCTTGTGTTATGCGTACTAAATAACTGATGTACTTACTTAATACAATACACTACATAGATAGATATTTTTGATTTATGTAGAAAACATCCAGAACACTCTGAAAAAATGTCTGCAGTTCGTACACACATTTGTCCCGAGGCGGGAATCGAACCCGCAACCTCAGGCGTCGCAGACCTTCGCCTTCCGCGCCACAGAGGTCGTCATATAATGTGATTGTTTCAAAACTAGAAACCGACTTTAAAGTCCTTAGTTTTAAACTGTTCTTTTTTTAGTTTTTCGGGATAAATACTAATTCCTTGGGAATCAAAACCCATTTTTTATGGGGCCGATTCGGAATTGTTCTCTATACAATAGCGATGGAATTTGAATTGAATTTTCATTATAATAAGTAGGTACCAATATTATTACATATATATATATCACTGAACATAGATATATATTATATTAATCATTTTAAATATAAAACACCCAGAACCCGCGCAACAAAATATATTTTCAGATCGCACAAATTTTCACCAAGTTACAAGGACCTTGGAGCTGGAATAAAAGGAATCCTGGTTTCCAATTATCATGACCCCCTAATAATGCAGTAACCATCATGTCATCACGAAGGCGAGACGGTTCGCCATCACGCCAGGTGTATGAGTACACGAGTGTTTGTTTAACACAATTAGAGTTTCGCACGTGTGTTCTATTATTAGAGATCTCGTCTGTCTATCACAGCTCGTCTGCGAACAGTTGCCCTATACGTTTCCATTTGCCATGGACTCAAAGTTTTGATACTTTGATGTATGTGGAGTAAGGCTCAGCCATTATCTAGTTATCTTAACCTCAACCTTTATAGGAGTGGGACGCAGGTCTCCTGCTAAGCGCCTTATTGGCGTTTATCTCATGGGGGGTAGTGCCAATAATCCCCACGCTGGGCATACGGGTAGGGGATTGCAGTTCGGTGGAAGAATTGTTCAGCAAAGGCGCTGCTGCCAGCCCCGTCGGAAATCCCTTAGTCGCCTCTTACGACACCCACGGGAAGAGTTAGGGGTGGTGCAAATTCTAAGCCAGCATCACACAGCTAAACTTCGTCAGCTGGCTTTATACTGAGTGAGGTTGCTTCGTTCCGAAAATACTGGTTAGTATAATTTCCAGGACCAGGATTTTTATAAGAATGGCTATTTGATTGTTTTCGTTTTTCCGAGACTAAATTGATTGTCTTGTTGAACTTGATTGGCCTCAATGCACCGCACAGGTTCAATAGGTTTTGTATTTCTTTAAGAAGACGAATGGACTTATACCCCTTCAAGATTCGACAGGGAATTGATAATTTGATCCTTATCGTTTTTCCGGGACTAAATTGACTGTTTTCTAGATTTTTATTAGCCTCAATGCAACTTCATTAAGTTCTGTATTTCTTTAGACGGACCAAAACTTACACCCCTTCAAGAGTCTACCCGGAATTGATTACAATGACAATTTTTCCTTTTCCGGGACTATATCGATTGTCTTGTAGACATTTATTGCCCTCAATGCGTTGCCTGCACCGGTTTCATAGGTTCTGTATCTCCTTATGTAGTCGAATAAACTTATAAATCGCGTCAAGAGTATAACAGGCATTGATAACAGTCACATTTTGATCCTTTTCCTTTTTACGGTAGGTACTAGGTAGATAGGTACATATATCGATTGTCTTGTAGACCTTGATTGGCCTCAATGCACCGGTTCAATCGATTAAAACTTTGCCTTAAGCACCGAATTATCTTATTGATTATTTGCAATACAAAATCGTAATTTAGATCAGTAAATGTGCTCCGAGCACTGTAAAAGCACTATTTCAAATCGTAACAGCAAATTGCTTGTAAAACTGAATTATTATAAGCTCGTACATTAATTAATCGGGCAATATCCATAATTCATCGGGTCGCCCACACACGTATCCCCACCGTGCGTGATTAGCAAGCGAAGCCTAATCTGCTAAAATCTTAGCCAAAATAGCGCGAAAATCGTTTTGCGCTGCGCTTGCGGCGGGGTGGGCAACGCCGAGCGTCAGTCTGCCTCGCGATCTCTCGCGGACAGGAATCCCTTGCGTGGATACGTGACACGCCGCGAATTCGGTACTCTTTCGAAAATCGAACGTCACGAAAAAATCCGTCAAATTTGACAGATGGAAGTCGAGTAACGGTTGATTACGAGTGGGGTCGCGGTGCACGGTGGAACAGTGATGTCATTCGTACCATGCGGCCCGTTGTCATTGCCGCCTGCTTGCTGGTGCTTGCGCCCATCACTGACTCCTGGTGGTGAGTTGTCAATCGGTAAACAAACTCGCCTCTTCAGAGTTACCACCTGATCGAATGTATAAATAAGCCAGTAAACAGGCGAAGATAAAAATGGTATATGTTCGTCGTCGAGTCAGCTGAATAGGTTAGTTTTTGAGTAAAAGTTTTTCGTATATAAATTTTCCAAGAAATGTTTTTTTTACCTGAACTTTTAAGTAGCAGCAAGAGTAGATATGCTTGTTTCTAAGGCTACTACGATTTATTTACGATACTTATGTCGTTGCCGTTAAAATGTAAATAAATACCTAACAACTTTATTGTTCACAAAGACCTCTTAAAGTTTACCTGATTGACTTAGCTTGGCAGGCAGAAATAATTCTGCAAACTATTAAAAGCCAGACAAATAATACGGTATCGAGCTTTTGCAACCACAACTAAGATTTATCGCTAGGAAGTGATGTAAACCCGACTTTCATCTGTCCAATATGAGTGTACTGTCTACCTTTATTATCTTTATTGTCAAATAAATAAAGGGAACGGTCTTAATTTGACAGATTATTATTTATGATGCGATTAGAGAGAGTAAGTGGGCGGGATAAAGTTTGATAAGCGTAACTTGCGTTCCGTATCAAAGTTGTAAAAGTAAGATGAAAACGTCTTTTAGAACTTCACTGATATTTGAACTTCATGATGTGTTCATTGCTAACTTCTATGGATGTTTTATTCGTTGGCCGACGGCCACGTGGGAGACAGTAGGTTGCGGGTTCGATTACCGCGTTAAAAGCCGTGGCCACTGTTTGAACAATTTGCAAATAATAATTCCGAGTACTTTGGGTATTTCCCATGTAAGATTAAAAATCATTTAAGATTTATATTAGGTGCGTATAATCAGATATCTAGTACCTACCTATAATACCAGCTCTGTTTAGCCAGAGGTGAGATTCTGCTGTGTGAATTGTCCAGCAATATTTAATAGTTGGATGGACTGCGCTCAAGAAATAAATGATGAGAAAGAGGGAGGACTGCTCTGTTCAAATCGCATGCTAGATATATTCTTGCATGAAAACCCAAGCAAGTAATTCCTAGCATGCCCTACCTTTTATGTCTAAGATTATATGTCTACGGCCCGCGGCTTCGCACTCGTGGAAATTTCACAAATTTATTGGACACATCTATCTGTATTTCACAGTAGGTATGCTAGTTTTTTTTATACTCACTTTCAGTTAATCGAACAAAGAAATAATAGTAATTATTCAATAAACACTTCACCGCCCTTTTGAACCCCTTCAGAGGTTAAGTTTAAAAAGTTACAAAAGCTTATGTTTTATTCTTAAACCTAAACTATGTACATATCGAATTTAATTTAAATTGGTTCAGTAGTGTGTTACAAGGCACCCACTTATATGGGTATTGTTTTTGACTTACTCGAACTCGTAGAGTTCGTAAAAGATGTCCATTTCAAAATCTAAGATAGCTAACATTTTTTATCACAAAACTCACTCTTAGCTATCGATTTCAATCAAATCGAGGATGAAGGTTAGGAAAACGGGGAACATAATACAAATAAAACAATGTACACAGCGCCGCGAGCTGCTTGAAGCTCGCGCACTTATAAAATTTAGTTTAAATTATAGTAATAAGTAGGATTGGATTCCATTCCATTTCTCTTTCCAGTTTGTTGTTCTGAGGTGTTGAAGTCAGTTTTCTTGATAAATCTCCTCCACTTTGTTTCTTCATCATCGTAGTGATAGCGCTTGATATGAGAATTATACCCCACCCACACCCACAGAAAAACTGAAACGAAGCTGTCAATCACCAAAAGTCCTGCTCTGGTAGTTCAAGGAGCTGGGCTGGTTAGGGCCTATTTTGGCAGGGGATAATGCATAATACATACTTATGTGAAATGTCCGTGCAGATCTCAGTTCCCCCACTTAGAATAAGACTTAGCCATTGATATTTCTTGTCTATAATACAATACAACAGCATTGTTCAATTCAATAATTTAAACTACAACTGTTACAAGTGTGTTGAGATAAACCACACTAGAAATGCACGCGGATTGTATGACGTTCATTGACGGAGTGGAGGTTAAATTTTAGAATTGTTTAACTCTACTCGACAGTAGGTATTACTTATATGACATAAACTTAACCACTTTGCGTTATGTTTGAAAGTTTTATGGTTACGTTATTGTTCTTCTAACAAAAAGAAATAATAACTTATTCCATTTACTTGAATCTCATAAACTCGTAACAGTGAATTCTAAAATTAATTTATTTTATTCCTCAACCTCAATAGCCTATATTGGTCCACTGCTGGACGCAGGCCTCCCCCTGACGAGCGCCTTATTGGCGTATCTCATGGTTGGTTAATGCCCATAATCCCCACGCTGGGTATGCGGATTGGAGATCACAGTTCGGTGGTAGAATAGTTCTGCAGGGGGCGCTGCTGCCCGCCCCCCGGTGAATATCCCTTAGCCGCCCTTTACGCCACCCATGGGAATACATGGGGTGGTGCAAATTCTAAGTCGGCACCACACAGCTATTTTATTGCTGGCTATTTTATCCCGTGATTTTAAATTATCGTTTTATAACCGACATGGAAGACCTTCAGAACGTATTTCTTGATTCGCTCCTTCTGGACGCAATCCAGAGAATTGCGAATAAGCCTTTCTGGACAAATTCTAAGTACCAAATAAATTCATGACGGATGCAAGCGGGCTTACTACGAACCATATTTGCATTGGAAGAACCTTAAGAAACGTTGTTGTTCTTCTACAAAAATAAGGTTCTTAGTTAACCCGCTTACATTCGTAATTAATTCGTCAAACAACGACAGTTTTTTAAGCTAAAATACCAATTAAATGTTAGATTTTTAATTAAAAAAAGAGTTGACTTAAGATCCTCCTCTTATACATATTGATGTCCGTTGTAAACGAGCGATTTTTTCGTTGTAATATATGTAGTGAAACATTGTAATCGAGCGTTCTCACGAGCAAAACCTAGTCTGAAAATCCCTTACCGTTAATGAATTAGTGATCGAGGGCATAAATCTTGAGGCATGAAATTCAATAAAGTCGTATTGTATCCACCAAGACTTTAATTTGCAATTAATCAAGCCTGGCCTTAAATTAGGATGCTCGTGCACGATATTGCAAAAAATAAAAGATTATAAAGCATCGTGCACACTGGTTTTTGCGTTTTTGTTATGGGAAACTGGTTAATAATGTTGTAAAGGCATATTTTGTAAAGTTACATAGCCTCATACGATTCAGTTTGAGTGTAACTTCAATCAAAAATTTGTAAAAGAAAGATCTTGAGATATTTGCATAGCTTTTTGAGTGAATCATATCCCCATCATTACCCCCCTACTTGCACAGTCGGGTAAAAATCTATACGCTTTCGCTTCAAACGTTTACTTAGAGTGTTACGAAGAAAATGGGTGCCTAGTGCCTACCCAATCTACCTACCAATGGTTTTTTCGTTTCTTGCATTTTATCTATTGCGAGACTTAGTACGACGAGAGTATCTAAGCCCTGGACATAGTTATAATAAATAATAGATTCAGGCGTTACTTTGCGGAAATCCATTGTAAATATAAGAATGAAAAATATTTAGTAACAATTCCGCGAAAAAACCTTCTGCGATAAAATCTAACAAATTGTACATTTATACAAAATGAAAGGACATTTATCAAAGCAAGTCGTCAACTAGTTTCGTCTCTCCACGAGACATCATCAGGACACCACACCACTCGATCTTGACACTGAGAGCGCCAAACAACAACGGCAGAGTCCCACCAGAGATGTTGTCACTTCGAGCTCCGCGTGCCAAGTGAGGCATCGCTCGCAAAACCGCCCCTTATATACAGTCATGGTGACGCATCACGCTCTCAGTGTCAAGATCGAGTGGTGTGGTGTCCTGATGATGTCTCGTGGAGAGACGAAACTAGTTGACGACTTGCTTTGATAAATGTCCTTTCATTTTGTATAAATGTACAATTTGTTAGATTTTATCGCAGAAGGTTTTTTCGCGGAATTGTTACTAAATATTTTTCATTCTTATATTTACATAGTTATAATAATAATAATGATGCTGGACGATTCACACAATCGGCTAGCCCCAAGCTAAGCAGAGCTTGTGTTATGGGTAGTAGATAACTGAATTATACTTAAACAATACACTACATAGATATCTATATTTTTTTTCATACATAGAAAACATCCAGAACGCCCTGAACTGCAGATTGCAGATCGTACACACATTTGTCCCGAGGCGAGAAGCGAACCCGCAACCTCCGTCACAGGCAGACCTTCGTCCACCGCGCAACAGAGGTCCTCAATAATCAATAATGTCTACAAGTGGTTTTAATGGAAAATCGCTAAGAATGTAGAAAGAAAGAAATAGTTTGAAGTTAACCTGAAAATTCTACCTTAGATGTAGAAAGTGCAAACAGTCGTACTTAAATACGACTTTGTATGACTGTTCATTAGGCATCTAATTTAATAGAGTACTCATAGACCGGATAACTAACTGGCTTCTTGAGGAGAAGTCATGAATTACCAAGAAAACCGAGAAAGCTGCTAGGAAACCTGCTTCATTCGGAATTTAACCATTCATTTGCAAAACTCACTGATTCAATTTCTAACCAAAGTAACCAATAGCCAATAAAGCCCATACAAATGAATTAATCAATTAAATTACAAAAGAAACTGCCAATATCTAAATGAAAATCTAAAGCTTGAAAAAATCCAAATAGAGAGTCTGACAAAAATGAGAAATAAAAATCGACAGTCAGACAGCGCATTTCGCAGCTACGTAGCAACGTAGCATCTACGCTGAAGACCGCTGTAGCCGCAGGGCTTGTCCCATCACCATGTTACAACGTTGTCAACAGTGTCTAGTTCAGGGAAAAATAGTCATTTATCTATTTCTTCTCTACGTTGACGATGTTGTGATTGTGAAGTTGTGATGATGAGGACAAACCCTTTCGTTGTTATGTCGTACCGTTTCACAGCATCGCGGTTCGACTCCGACACGACTGATTGCGTTCAAATAATCTCATAACAGTAAAATGGTATAAAATATGATTCTATCGCTTCACCATCGACGGAATAGAGGATCATATACCCGACTCCTTCAGATCAGGCGCATATACGGAAGCCAATATGACAGCGCCACCTATTTTATCATACTACTAGCTGCACCCCGCGGCTTCGCCCCCGTGGGAATTTATCTCACATCCCACGGGAACGGGATAAAAAGTATTCTATGTCCGTCTCCTGGTTTTAAGCTACCTTCCCGCCAATTTTCAGCCAAATCGGTCAAGCCGTTTTCATGTTATGTCGTGACAACGGAAAACGGGTTTCATTTTTATAATTATATATAGATTACGTTTAACATAGGGAATTTTAAAAATCCATCTTACAGTTTGTGTTATCTTTTATAAGCTTTTTTAATACCTCTGTAATAGTTTTATCTTATATATGTAGTTTAGGAAGAGATTCAAAAATAGAGTTTGGTGGCCAAAAAACTTCGTATCTCTGCCTAAGCTTAAAATGAAACTATTAATACCCCTGGGTATTAATAAATAACTTAAAGTAGATAGATACCAACAACTGTACGATGATGATTTTTAAAAGTTTCTGTGTTTAATGTAATAATAAGATAAAATAGGTGGGGGTGCCACTTTCACTATGTATGCGTATTAGTGTCCTTAAATAATGTATATATCCTTTATATAAAGATTCGTAGGGTACGCCCTACGAATCTTTAAGGAGTCGAGTATTAGGTCCTTACATATGAAATTGGCGTTTTTCGTACTGGCCACTTTAATCACAAATTTCTCCTCTTTGGTAAGGAATTCCAAAATCAAATTTGTACAGCTATAGACTCATGTATTTGTGCTTCGATGATCGTCATTCATTTGTTTTTTTTCTTCTGTTTTTTTCTGTTTGCGTCACTCATTTTACAAAATGGAAAACTTAAAATATCGCATTATTTACGAGTACGAGTTCCGCCGTGGCACTAGTGCTGCGGAAACAACTCGAAGGGTGAATGATGTGTATGGCGGTCGTGTTGCAAAAGAAAACACAGTTCGTTTTTGGTTCCAACGTTTTCGTTCTGGAAATTTCGACCTGCAGAACAAGCCCCGAGGACGGCCTGAGACTCAAGTTGATAATGAAGAGTTGAAGGCTATTGTGGAAGCGGATCCATCGCAAACCACGTCCGAGTTAGCTGCAGGCTGCGATGTTAGTGATAAAACTGTTTTAATTCACTTGAAGCAAATTGGGAAGATTAAAAAGCTTGAAAGGTGGGTACCTCACGAATTGACTGAAGCAAACCGGCAAACGCGCGTCGACTGCTGCGTTACATTACTAAACCGGCACAATAATGAAGGTATTTTAAACCGAATCATTACCTGTGATGAAAAATGGGTTCTTTACGATAATCGGAAGCGCTCAGCGCAATGGTTGGATCCTGGCCAGCCAGCCAAATCCTGCCCCAAGCGAAAATTAACCCCAAAAAAGTTACTTGTAAGCGTTTGGTGGACTAGTGCCGGTATTGTTCATTACAGTTTTCTCAAATCTGGCCAGACTATTACGGCTGATGTCTATTGTCAGCAATTGCAAACCATGATGGAAAAGCTAGCGGCTAAACAACCTAGGCTGGTCAATCGCTCCACGCCACTGCTGCTTCACGACAACGCTAGACCACACACTGCGCAACAGACGGCTACTAAATTAGAAGAGCTTCAATTGGAAAGTCTAAGACATCCTCCGTACTCCCCGGACCTTGCTCCAACAGATTACCATTTTTTTCGAAATTTGGATAACTTCTTGCAAGGGAAAAAATTCAACTCCGATGGGGCAGTCCAAATCGCCTTCAAAGATTTTATTGATTCCCGTCCGACTGGTTTTTTTTGTAAAGGGATCAATGAACTACCTATAAGATGGCAAAAGTGCATAGAAAATAATGGTTCATACTTTGATTAATTAAATATATTATATTAAAAAATATTCGACTTTTTGTTCCTCCCATACAAAACGCCAATTTCATATGTAAGGACCTAATATTAATGATCCTGTACCCAAGCCGCTGTTTGTCATAAAACGACACCATTCCCAACTGCTAAGTAGACAATAAAATCACTCAAATGTGAACAAGGATTTAGTTTTATTGAGTGCAGGCACTGCAGGTAGGTAAATGTTGATGGGACAAGCAAGTTATTTCCCAACTGTTATCTTGAGCAATGGCTTAATTCAGCCAATTTGGTGCCCTTAGATTGATGGTTTGACGTTTATGCCAGTTTGATGGTCGTGTGTCGTAAATTAAACGTTGATAGTGCTTTTCGTTGGCGCTTTTTTGGGGAAAACGGAGGTGTATGCCCGCTGATGTTTGGGTTTTTTTTGTTAAAATCTCTGCGTTTGTAAACTCTGTAAGCAAAAGGTAAATATTAAATTTATTTCGAGAAATTTAAATACTGTTTTCTATTATTACGGATCAGCGTTTTCATACAACGCTTTCATCTTGGGGAAGTTTCCGATTGGTATGGATTTTGCTCAGTGGAGATTCACTGAGCTAAATTAGGTAGTTCAGGGTGTTTTGTGTGTGTTATGTTTTCTATTTATAATAAAAATATCTATCTATGTAGTGTATTGTTTTAAGTACATCAGTTATTTAGTACCCATAACACAAGCTCTGCTTAGCATTCACACATCATTTATCTGCCCCTAAGCAGATAAATGATGTGTGTCAACACTTTTTTTTTGTAAGGTCAGCTGTTTCAATTTGTTTTTTAATTTTCAGTTATTGTTCTAAATAGTTAAGAAATTTAAATACTACTTTCTTTTTAATTTCATTGATATGCCATAGGAGCTATTTTCCGCCCACCGAATCAATTAAAAGTGCTCGTTTTGTTATCTAAACTAATTCAACAGGTATAAAGATGTCAATGTTACCATCTCAGAGATTATATTTGTTATATTTGTTGTATATACAGTAATCGTTTAGTAGGTAGGTATGTGTACTTATAATTATTTATTGTTTAGATTTATGTGAAGAAGCACCGCCATACTTTATTTTACTCGCAATCGTTTTGGTTGCCTGAAAGAAATATCTTCAAGCGATAAGGCCGCCAGTTCCATTCCTCTTCTCCATTACCTTTGTATAAGTATATAAATTTCTGTTTTTTTTAAGGTGATGAATTAAGAATTATCCATAATGTCGAAAAACAGAAATTAAGTAGGTATACCGTCTCAGTTTTCCAATGATACGAGTTATTAAATATATCAACCGATACGATAAATTAATATGTTTGAATTCGTAACTTGAATAACCAGTAGTTTAATTTGTGTTTTGGTTGTTTATATTGAACGTAATCGTAAAATAGAAGTATGTAAATAAATCACCCGCTCCAATCTAATTTGATAAGACACCAATAACATTTTAATTATGATTTCGTAGCGATTAAACAAAACAGATTAGGTAATGAGAAGTCTACATCTCGAAATATTTATGATGTAATTAATTTACTTCATATACTTACATACATATGATACATATAGGTATGGGTAACTTTGTACTTCGTTCTGAGCGTTCTCGATCAAGTTTTGGCTGAAAATCAGTGTTTTTGGTTACCAAAAATGTTCATTGAGCCGTGGCCTATTTGTTGTATTGCAGCGAACACAAACTTACCAAGACTAAGTTATTTTTAACCGACTTCAAAAAAGGAGGAGGTTCTCAATTCGACTGTATTTTTTTAACCGACTTCCGAAAAAGCATGAAGTTCTCAGTTCGACTGTTAATTCTTTTTTTATTTGAAAGTTGGTCCTTTCTGTATGGTCCCTTATTAATTTATTGCAGTTCTGACAAAGCTATCCATGAAAATTCATTAAAAGAAAAAAATGAAAAAATTGTTGAATTTAAAACCTCCTTTTTTGAATTCGTTTAAAAAAGGTCGATCGTAAATACTAGTACTACTTATAATTTATTTATATTATTTGATTTTCATTTTAATTTCCATGTTGGAATGGTTTATTTTTTTTAAAACATTAAACAATATTTAATTGAAAATGTAACCTTCTGAATCATACATAATAGAAACAAATGCGGACTAGCTTTCGCAAGGTTTTCAGTGATTTGTTGCATTATTAATGTACTTCAAGAGCTACTTAAGTATGTTTTTTAAGGACATTAAGTTCTCCGAATGCTCCATCAATTATTGTGGACCAATTTTATTGATTGTTGCTATATCTTCAAATGAAATAATGCCGAGATGCCCCCTTTATTCCTCGTATAACGCAAAATAAGTTAAAAACCATCAAAAAATCTCACCATCACGAAACAATCAACAATAAGATCACTGTATGCAAACACATACAAACACAACAAACATTATTTAAATAAAAACCAAAAGCTCACGCACGGCACCTATGTAGAAAATCTATTCAGTCAAATAAACTGAGAGCTTGAAACCACAAGCAACTCTAGCAACATAATACTCTGTTTACAGCTTCCATAAAACTTGATAGATAACCCGATAGATACAAATACTCATTCCTCTGTTCGTATCCAATTAGTTTTCCGAATACCAACACCGCTATGCAATATTATTCCTATGGTATAAATACTCCGGTATAGCCCTCTGAGATATCGCGAAACGGGAATTTCATCTAGGGCTTGTTCACGGAGACCCGGTGCGTGCAGCGGGGCGTGCAGCGGCCCCGTCATCGCGCGCGTAAACACAAACATATCGCAATGTACGGGGATGTTTATGGAGAGGCGGGGCGTGTAGAGTGACGGTGTACGCTGCGTGTGACGCGTCAAATCAGACAAACGCGTCTGAAATCGTGTCTCCGTAAACACACTCTAACAACGCCATATGTTTGAATTGAGGTATCTAATAACTAGATGCGTCCCGCGGCGTAGCACACGTTGTTCCTATGGAAACGTTTTATGGTGTTTTCTATTCCACGGGAACTGTTAATGGGATAGCCTATGTTTGATTCCAGGATAAGAGTTACCCGAATGCAATATTTCAGCCCGACCCGTTCAGTAGTTTTGGTGTGAAGTGGTAACAAACATCCATCCAAACTTTCGCATTTATAATATTAGTATTGATACCCTTGAATAAGAACAGAAAACAGGGTTTTTGATTATTGCATTTCAGCGAGCTTTGAATGTATGCTTGAGCTTACGAAGTACCTGACTTACTTGATTGATTTTTCGATTGTGAATAAACTAAGTCCAGTCCTCAAATACCAATTCTGAATTAACAATAGGGTATATGCGTAAGTTTTTTAAATATTAATATGTAGTTATCGATAAAAAAAATCGAGTTAAAAATAAAATCCACAATTTTTTTATTATTGAGGATAAAAACAAAAAGTAAAATCGCACTCAGTTTGGGGTGATAAAAACGTGCCATGTTGGCACTTGCATTTTGTGTTGCCACGGATCATCGGAGCACCTATGTCAACTCAAAGTCAAAGCTTCATGATCATACCAATAGCGATGCTTTTAGAAATTTTCCGATTGAGATTAAAAATAACTACTTTTCAATGATTAAAAATAAATATGTACACATATATATTTCTATATCAATAGCGTGAAGCCATTGGATATATCAATATCATTAGTGAATTTATTTTGTTTCCACATACACATGCTTGATAGACAAAATTAGAATAAATTATAGAAATAAATTAGAACTAGTATTTCCAATTGAGCTATCTGCAGAAAGTTGCAAACAATCTACAGGTAGCTCAACTGATCCATATCAATACTAGTCGGAAGCATCGGTCCCCTAGATGCTTTACCGTATCCATCGTTGAAGGTTATTAAATAAACTGGCCAACACTTTACCTAAAAATCACTTTGTTGGCGCATACGTACCTAAGTTACATTACTAGTCGATTTGAAATCCTTGTTTCATAAATACTGCTAACATCCAAAACTCGACGCCAGTGAATTATTGATAATTGTGTCGTGGCCAAGTAAATTTTTGATATTTGTATCGTAGTTTGTTTACTAACTACCTACTACATTCTAAATGCTCGATGGATATGGTATAGCTGCATTGCCCCGCTGTATGGCAATGCTACACTTCATGTCGATAACTTTGGTTCTCTGTCGGATGTACGTATATTCGTTATGTATCCCATCCTTCAGAAATTTTCCGAGCTTCACATAGCTCGCTGAGCGACTTTGAACTGGTGGACCAACCCTACCGTGATTGACGTCACATATTTTTGAATCATGTAAAAACTCATAGCTTTTTAGATAAAATTGTACCTTCACTCGGTCAGTTCTTCGCTAGATAATAATATGGCCGGCCCACTGCCACTTCAGTTTGCTAATTTTGTGAGCTATGTCGATAACTTTGATTCTCTGTCGGATGAATTAATTACGAATCGTATCCTTCCCACTCCAAGCTCTTTCCAGGTTCAATTAAGTTCTAATGTACTTAAGATAACTAAATTTTAAGAAAAACCTATTGTGAAGAGGAAATAAACAGATATTATTATTTATTTTTTTCCAAAGCTCGCTGAATAACCTTGAACCAGTGGACCAACCCTGACGTGAGTGTCCACATCTCAATTTTGAATATATACTTATATTATAAAGAGGAAATATTTGATTGTTTGTATCGAATAGGCACCGAAACTACAGGACCGATTTAAAAAAGCTTACTATTCAGGGAGTGATAGATAACCCGATAGAGATAGAGCGAGGTGCTGTTAGTTATAAATATACTCATAGGTTTATCAGTTGATATTGTACCTCTAATCGATGCGCAGCTTTTCGATTTCAGCAACTAGCTTACTACGTGATTGATATAAAACAGATTTGTTATTGAGTTGTGGCAACAATTGTAATTGGCATGTGTTTATTATACTCAATCAAAATGAAGAGCTTTGGGAAATGTTCATCAATTCATAGATATTACAATAGATTACGTGGATTGTAAGTTCTAGGGGAGGTATCTAGATCTAGGTATGATTACGTTAAATAATGAAATAATATACATTGTTATTGGTAATTCACAGACTGCGTTAACCTAATATATCTTTTAAAGGGCAATGTATACGCTTCTACAACAAAACCCCTACCCCATACTGAGCTGCAAAAATTATCGGTAAATAAATTCAAACAAACTGTCAAAACCTTACTGTGCAAAAAGACTTAGGTACTATAAAATATCTGCTCCACCTCGAAAATTAACAACTAACAGGCTAAAGGTTCCTTCGTCGTGTCTTTACTTTAGTCTACAGTCCGAAGCGAATAAAATAAAAAATACCACTTTATTTCCGTGTCAGTGTAATTTTTGAATATAATTTGACCTTTTCTAAGTTTGTATTATTGTATTTATGGAAATAAAGATTTTTTAACTGCCCATCAGGTCCAGGATTGTGAAGATGCTAGGTCTTAATTCTTTCAATTGTATTTAATTCAATTGTACGGTATTGTGGTAGGTAAGTTAAGTACTTATTGTACCTACCTCGGAAATTAGTAATTCATTGAGTTTCGGACAAATGTGTTATTCATATTGCGTCAGATTTACGAATAAAACTAAGACACGCAGTGTCAGCGAATTACCAATAACCCTGTATATTGTAAAGTAAGTAAAAAGTAAAAAGGATCTATTGCTGTACAATTTACATAGCATCGTTTAGCCCGATAACTGGTATACTTTAATATAATTATTACCTATTGCGCTTACTAGATATATTTTTTGTATAAATAGAAAACATCCGCAGGGGTATTTTAATTCATTCGATTCGTTTCCGAAGCGAAAACGTCAGATTCGAATTTGAATTCGATTCTGGAACTTTAGAACGCTAATTTGATTTGTCAAAAGTTTCCGATATCGGCTTTTGGAACCAATATCACTGATCGAACAAATATTTGTCTCGGAGCGGGAATGTAACCCGTACTTGCGTCGCAGGCGGACCTTCGTCCGCTGCACGGCCTTATTGACGCGTTGATTACATAGTGGCTGAGACGTAAGAGGTTGCAGGTTTGAATCCCGCCAAGAGTCTAGTATGTTTGAGACTAAATATTTGTCGGATTGGTTTTATTTCTGTAAAGGTTCGTGTAAAATCAAGAGATTTTAAGTAATTTTCCTGTTGCAGATTTTGATCTTTAGCTCAGGCCAAAAGAGAAACAAGTAGTTACATTAATTCTACTTTCGAAAACGAAGGTTGTACGGAAAACATTGCGACATTCGCCATTTTCCAGATGTCTTGAAAGTTAAATGTACCGTATATTCACAATCGTGATTTTTCACGTAGAAAACAGGCATCGGTAAATATGAGATCTGTTATAATTTTTAATATTTTCCGAGATTTGTGATGTTAATGAATTAGGTAATAAGACATGTAGATATTTAATGAACAAAAAAATTACAATTAAACAATAGGCACAAATGTAATTAAAATTAAACCAGTTGAGCTAACTGCGGCTGAAAGATGCGGCCAGCAACGCTACGCGCTATGACATCAATTTATTTATTTATTACAAGGAAAACCAGATGCTTTTATATACAGAGTTATAAATTGATAAATACCAGTAAGCTTATCGAAGGTTTTCACGAGTAGTATATGACGCTCTATAGGGGAGACCTATGTATGTCCAGCTGAGGACTAATAAGGGATGATGGTGATGAACTGAATACTGTGGCAAACAGTTTAGAGGTAGCTCAACTGATTCATTTCAATGCAAAATCATCTTAAAAACGATTGTGACTGTACTTGACGAATAAATTCAATGGTTACAGAAGAGGGGTGAGTTAAAAATAATATGTCAAAAATAATAAAGTCATCAAAAATAATCTGCACCTATAATTTTACGATTCGTCAACTCGTACCTAGTCTGCGATGTGAAATCTTCGGGGTCAGTTCAATCTCAAATAATGGGATCAATCTTTTTACAAATTGAAAAAGAATACCGATGTAAAGTGAAGACAACCGGGATATGGCTATGTACACAGAGAAAGGAAAATCCCTGGCTATATGTAACTTTTCTATTCATAGGTACTACTGATAAGAGAAAAGATTGGATTGTTTGTTTGTTTGTATTGAATAGGCTCCGAAACTACTGGACCAATTTAAAACATTCTTTTACCATTAAAAAACTTACTGATCCGGTAGTGACATTGGCTATATTTTATACGTTATATTTTAACCGTGAGGCGCTGCTAGTCTCGTAACAAATGGGGAGCAGCTGTTGACAGATGTTTTAACAGTCTGTTTTCGGTGTGACTGCGTCCATATTCACGCTTGCAGTGTTAAATGTCAAGATGTTGCAATCCATTATGAGGAATAGCACTTGAATAGGGCTTCGTGTGGTGAGATGGATAACACTAAATGCTATGTTGCACCTAGGAACAGGCTAGAAGTATTTATAATAATAATAATTATCCCATTTATTTTCATATACTAAATCTAAGCTAGCCAAACTTCATTACAGTACATTACAAAATTATATATAAATCACTTCACATTATAAATATTATGATATAGTAGCTGCGCCCCACGGCTTCACACGCCTATATCACGGGAGCTGATTTATGGGATAAAAAGTACCATATCTGTTATTCCAGAAACACTAGAAGAACTATGTACCTGTATGCAAAGCAAAAATTTCAGCCCGATCCATTCAGTGGTTTTTGCGTGACACCAACATTTTTTTTTCAAGTTCACAAACTTTTTATAATATTTCGCGTTTATAATATTAGTAGAATTCGTCCCTATTTATCAGATGATATGATTGATTTGTCGATTAAACAAAAAATTATGAAGATGGCCAGTTAAAGTTTCACATGACGTCACACGTTGCGACACTTTTCAGCAAGGTTTGATGTTAGTAGCCCCGGTGTAGGGTTATTGCGCACCACAGATTTTCATGTCAAATTCATTTTTGCCGTTTCCCACTCTCAAACATTAACGCGCTTTATTTTTCATATTTTGTATCATTGACAAAAAATGTACATAATCTTCCAACGGTCTATCTGACGGACTAATTAAAATAATATTTTGGACCTCCACGACAAAAAGAATTCGTCTAAAACAATTCGACTGTAAGAATTCGATTCTTTCTGTGTAGAGTTGGTTGCAATCTTTTTAGTCGAATAGTCGACGTTTTAGGAGAATTTTCTTTAGTCGAATTTTCCGTAGACGTAATGATGTGCACTGGCACTGCGATGTAATTTTAACTGACCTGTGGTCAGAACCTCGAGCTCGTGTATAAATCAGGGGAGTGAAACTAGACCATTTAGCAGCGCGACCGCCCGCGCCTGTTTGCGGTGCGCTTAGCGGGCCGTCGCTAACACCATGTCGCTGGGACAACGAGCTTAGGGGTGCAGATGGGACAAGAACATTTATGCCATATAAAATAGAATAAAATAAAAATAAACATACAAATTTTATGCCTTACTCGTCCCAAATTTTCGTCTTGATCTGTTTAGTAATTTTGGAGATCTTAGGTATCAAAATATTAATAAATAAATAATACGGGACAAATCACACAGCATTATCTAGCCCCAAGCTAAGCAGAGCTTGTGTTATGGCTACTAGATAACTGATTAACATACTATTTATTTATTTGTAGACGCACAAAACATAAAATAATGACATAATATACAAGGCTTATATAATATAGGTTTAGAACTTGATCATTTCACAAATTATGTGCATACAAAGAATCATACTATACACTAAATAGATAGATATTTTTTTATTATAAGTAGAACACATCCAGGACGCCCTGAACTGATCTGCAGATCGTACAAACACTTGTCCCGAGGCGAGAATCGATGCCGCAACCACCGGACGTTCGCTCACCACGCCACAGAGGTCGTGAACAAAAATAAAATGCACATTTCACAAATTTTCAGGTTTTTTTATTAGCCTATACTGTCCCACTGCTAAGCCAAAGCCGCTAAAATTTATAACATTATTATAAATTTTTCATTTCACCACAATATCACCGTATGGTACATTGACGATGTAGCCGACGATGTATCACGAAAGTCTAGAACTAGAATACGAATCACTCTTTTCTGACGATGTATCACGAAAGTCCAGAACTAGAATACGAATCACTCTTTTCTGACGATGTTTCACAAAAGTCTAAAACTAGAAAACTATTCGCTCTTTTCTTGAAGTGATCCGTGAAGGGTTGTAGTTGGATGGAAAAATAGCTTAGCTAAAACGCATGTTACATTTAAATAATCTTGTATCTACTCTCCCACTTCTCTCTAAGCGCACGTATATTCATTTGAGAAACAAAATTCTAAAATTGTACCTAACCATAAAAAGCTTTGACCTCAACCCCAAAAGCTTTATTCAGTAGGTAATTTAAGTAGTAGGTTGTAAGTAAGTACCTACTTCTTCTTCTTCTTAATCTGGAATTAAAGGAGCCAGACATTTTTCGCAGTCAATAATCATTTACTGCATGAAAATGTCATAAAATAATGAATAAGATCATTATTTTACTGTTACGATAGGTACTTAATTTAAAACGAATCTTGAATCAAAGAAGCCAGACATTTTTCGCAGTCAATAATCATTTACTGCAAGAAAATGTCATAAAATAATGAATAAGATCATTATTTTACCATTACGATAGCTTATTATTACAATTTCTGTGATAGGTACTCTTTATTTAAAACGAATAAATGAGCTGTAATATACAGGTGGATCTTTTCCAAGACCGTAAAGACAGGACCTTAACTAGTGTAACTACAGGAAAATGGTCTAAGAAGTATTCAAGTAAAATGTCCATATTTTCTGAAAACAAGCGAAGCGTCAAATTTGTTTCTAATATGGACGCCTCGCTTTCAGTTTGCTATGACGCTAATTGAGAGCTTACCATGACACGGTGAACCTAACCAGCACGGAGACAGTCTAAAAATACCTTACACCATCTGTTCTTACATCTCTTTGCCCTGTAACATTCAAAGAGACAGTGTGTGCGTCATTGTGTGGAACCTTCAATTAACGCATTGCGTCCATTATGGCGCATGGCGCTAAAGCGTAGCGCATTGTACAGTACAGGGTGTTGTACTCAGGGGGAGTAATATTACTGATAAAACCTCATCCCTCAACCTCAACAGCCTGTATTGGTCTACTTCTGGACGCAGGCCTCCCCCTGATAAGCGCCTTATGGCGTTTATCTAATGTCCATAATCCCTAAGCTGGGCATGCGAGAGTTTTTTTCAATGGTCCGATAGGCTTTGGATATTTTTATTTTGGACATTATTTGTGAATTCCGTTAAGAGAATACCGTCGGCTGCCTATAATATTTATTCATCGACTAATTGTCCAGCATTATTTATTTATTTATAGACCGAAATGTCGCACTTACCCGCCAGGACGTGTTCTGTAAGTGTCCATTACATACTCATACAGAATAAGTAATTTTTTTCCGTGTTTTCTCCTTTAATTTCAGATTTTCAACAGTTTTAACAATCCATAAGCTGAACTTTGATAGCTTCAGTGTAGATTTTTATAATAATCATTTCCCCTTCTGCACTCGACCATATACGCACTTTTCGACAACTCAGTCTCCGGCCTATATTGTTCCACTGCTGGATGCAGGCTTCCCCCTGATAAGTGCCTACTAATGGCTTTTATCTCCTTGGGGATAATGCTTGTAATCCCCACGCTGGGCATGCGGGTTGGGATTACAAATTTGTGGTAGAATTGTTCTGCAGTAGGCGCTGCTGCCTGCCCTCGGTAGATATCTTAGTCGCCTCTTACGACACCCGCGGGAAAAGTTGGGGTGGTGCAAATTCTAATCCGGCACCACACGGCAACTCCAACTCAAACTCAATTCACCTTAAATAGTAGCGAAGCCCAAAACCACCCGAATAAGGTTCTGGATAGATCCGTCACGGATCGAATGAAAAATAAAGTTCTCGATAATGGATCGAATGAAAAATAAAATTCCATCATGGATCTAGTCAATAGATCTAACGAGAATCATGCAAAACAGCGACATGCTGTTTCTCCCGGTTAAATAATTCCTTATTTACTAACACGTTAGGACATACGAGCGAGTGAAATATTGCACATACGTTTTCCTTTACGATGATTTTCAGAATTACACTTTGTTATACTCGTGTTTATTTTCTTTTACAAAGTTCAAGTTCCTTAGCCTTTCAAGAACGTATTTAATACAAAACCAGCCAAGTGCGAAACGGACTCACACACGAAGGGTTCCGTACCATTATCTATAAAAATAAAAAATACAAATCTTTCCTTGTAAAAAAAACAAAAAGTCAACGTGACGCGGTCACCCATCCAAGTACTGACAGCGCCCGACGTTGCTTAAACTCGGTGATCGGTTTTCAAGGTGATAAGGACGTTGCCCCCTTAATTAATAAAATTATTTAACTTTTATTATTTGTTGTTATGGCGGCAACAGAAATACATCATCTGTGAAAAATTCAACTGTCTAGCTATCACGGTTCATGAGATAAAGCCTGGTGACAGACGGATAGCGAAGGCTTAGTAATAGGGTCCCGTTTTACCCTTTGGGTACGGGACCCTAAAAGATGAAACCTGTCAAGTTACGTGAAAATACAAAACAGGTAAAGTTTAGAAATATCCTCCAAGCTTTTTAAAACAATGCACGGTTTAGAACAGAGCACGGATTTTAAAACATTGTTGTGTCAATAGAATACTCATTATAGAAAAATTCACAACCACATTAAAAGTATCTGTATGATAAATAGATATAAATAGCCTACCATCGTATAAAATACTAGTTTCTGTGCGCGGCTTTACACCTTTTGTTCCGTTTAATAATGATTTCCATCCCACGGAAACTTATTTATGGGATAAATAGTTGCCTAGGTTTGATTCCAGGATAAAACTGACCTGTATGCCAATTTCAGAATATTTAAAAATCACAATCTTTCAGTAGTTTTGGCGGTAACAAACATCCATACATCTATCCATCCATCCATCTAAACCTTTACAGTTATAATATTAGTTGGAAGTGCGATTCTCCCAATTCCCTCAAATTCTCTAATCTAGAAGAGAACATATTAAAAGTATTTATGTACTTTAATAAATAGTATGAAGCTCCCTTGTTAAAAAATACCCTCCATATTTTATCTCAAGCTCTGTAATCTGTCTCAAATCCAGAGCAAACAACACATTCACACGCATTTCGAAATGTCGACGTCATAATAAGATGACAATGATCTACGCCCCGATTCCAAACCATAAGAGTTCATGATGCGAACGCTAACTCTTCAGAAAACATTGCTCATAAACTTTTAAAAGTGTTTACTTACTGCGACAAGCCTACCACTGAAATGACATATCTTAAACCTTACTGGACGATGTTACAGTTGTTTTTTCAACGGAGATACCCATTGCTTTGTGTAGTAATGGTGTTTACAGTTAGGTCGTCATGCGTCCGCTAATCGGAAAGATGTCGCGAGTTAGCGGCTCTCCCGGTGTCCGCAAACATTGACGCTCATTGTCACCCTGAATCCCGGAAGGTCCTTTAAAAGGTTTCAGAGCGACTGATGTGGTATGGAGTCCATACTATGGACCATACCACATGAGTCGCTCTGAAACGTTTTTGTAGAGCGCGTGCTCTAAGCTTCCTATTGACCATGCCGTATGGTCAAGAGGAAGCTGAGAGCTTGCGCTTCACTTGCTTTTCATTACATTTTTAACCGACTTCAAAAAAGGAAGATGTTCTCAATTCAACTGTATTTGAATCTTAATAATATATTTTGATTTTCATGATTTTTTTTAAATTGAAAGCTCGTGCTTTCCGTGTTGTCCTTTTCAATTTGGTCCAGTCCTGACACTGGGATTCATAAAAAAATTAAAGTCGGTTTATAGTTTTTTAAAACAAAGTCAATTATCATTATCTGTTCGTGGATCATCCACGTAGGATTTTGGTATCCGAGATAAAACGTATCTCATCTAATCTACTATTTCTAGATTATGCAAAAAAAGCCCGCTGAGTTCAGTAGTTTGGGGTTGCCTTCTCCCATCCGAGTAACAACTTCATAAATAAAACTTTCGGGGTTTTTTGCGGTGGGACTCGACAACATTCCTTCTGTGGCTTCAATACGGATTTTACCTTGTTAGTAGAAAGTAGGATTTACTAATAGGATAAGACTGATGTACAATCAAAAACTCGATATTAAATTCGGCAAATGTTAAATTACACGATTTGGATGGATTTATAAGGAAAAAAATAAATTTTATGATGAGCTAATAGAGAAAAAATCACCTTACCTTCCTACTTAGCCAAAGCTAACCTTACAGAAGGTTAGGTCAGCAGTAAATGTTAGCTAGTAAGTAAGTACCATTGAAGAAAACAGAATAAATAAAAGCACTTACCATGACCGTCAACAAAGCATCTTTGGCACGACTATTCGCTTTATTGCCGACGCAGAGATATTTAGAGGACAACTAACTAGCAGTAACTACTCCTTTTGACACTCAATAACTGGCAAATGCCAACAAACTTCTCATAGGATGATAACTAGCCAAATTTCCTACTGATGTGTCGTCAATAGGAAATTTGGCGACACGGCAAACGTAATGTAGGGCGCCCTCCGGCCAGGTGGGATGACGATCTGCGAAAGACTGCAGGCAGATGCTGGATGCGTTATGCTGAAGACAGGGCGCTATGGCGCTCATTAGAGGAGGCTTATGTCCAGCAGTGAACTAATATGGGCTAAATAATATGATGATGATGATGTGTCATCAATACAGCAGATGACTAGAAATATATTAATCACACTAAAATTATAAATGCGAAAGTTTGTATGGATGTATCGATGGATGTTTGTTACTTCTTCACGCCAAAACTACTAGACGGCTCTGGCTGAATTTTTGCATACAGGTAATTCTAGTCCTGGAATCAAACATAGGCGCATTTTATCCCATAAATCAGTTTCCGTGGGATGAAAATCACCTTTTGACGTTTCCATAGGAACAACGCGTGCAAAGCCGCGGGCCCAGCTAGTTAACTATAAAGAGGAAAGTAGTGAGCAGGTCTGAAAAAATTCAGCAAAGGGACGAAAGAAAGAAATGAAATGAAATGAAAGAGGTTTTCTAGAAAAACAACCTGGGCATCTTTAAGACAATAGTGAATAAATAACATTATAGAACTCTGTGATACATTGCCACTCATCTGAGGTGACATTGTGGTAAACAAAGGTCTATTTAATTAAAATATAAATAAGTCTTAGGACAGTTACCTACACAGTAGACCTAAACCTTTCACGGATTTTAAAAGAACAAGTGTTTTGATCAATTTAGTGTCAATTTTCCTTTCAAATAAAAAGTGAATCGTGCGTTACGTCAACCCAAATGTGCTAAAGAACGAAGGCCGCTATATATTTGGTGCCTACGAATAAGAATAGTCAGGAACAGTAACTGCTTTAAAAAAATGCCCCAACCAAAGTTGTGCTAAAGTAGGCGGGGCTTAAAAGTCGGGCTCAGCGCGCCATCAGTCGGATATTTATCTTGCAAGCGAACACACGTCCAGTCTGCACAGACGTTTTCGTGAGTATCTTTGTGAAATAGCTGTGAATCATCATGCCAACATGTGTTGTAAGTGGTGCAGGAGCCATACAAGATTAAAATGCCTAGGGATCACTTTTGACTAGTAAGTAGTAGCTAAATTATAATTACATTCATAGATGTTCAAATACGTCATCAAAATGAAATGTTCAATACTATGCAATATGAAGTCAGTAAATTTTTGACTTCGTTTTTTTGTTATTAATACAAAACAATATTATGGTCAATAATACGCAAATTGAAGTCAGTTATTGATTTATTATATTTGAGATACATATTTTTTAATCTTAGAATTTTTTTCTTCTTGTTGATGAAATATTGAAATGTAACAAATACAATTAAGATATATTATATAAATATAACACTATGTATGTATTTATTTTGCTTGTATTTTGTGTTTTAGTTTTCCTGCCGATCGTATTCGGAAAAATAAGTGGATAAGTGCAGTAAAGCTAGAAAGACAAAAAGACGTGTGGCACTCGGGGACTGCCGCGGTAAAGCTATTGCAATGCCATCTAGAGGCGAGTTGCTGAACTAAAGAGACAAACGTCAAGGTTTTTTCGTTACGGAATTTCTGGATTCGGTCCCCGCGCTCAAGGCCCGCGATAGAAGCTATGCAATAGCTTAAAAACAATTACTAATGAAAACTATGAAAACCAGCAGAGTATAAAACAGAAGAGAAGAATTCCTCGGTGTTATCAAACATGTAAGACCAACGACGGTTCAACTGCCAGAAACCGTGGAATAAATTATAGGCTTTATTACCCGGCTTTATTACCCGGAAACTGCATGCCAAAATCAACTATCCAGAATGGATGAAAATGTATATTTTCACAAGCTAATTAATTTGAAAGATTTTGATCTACTCTCGTATCCATCGGTGGTTTTGTTTAGAATATATGCTCACGTACCGAGACACTAATAAGATATAAATAAAAATAAATGAACACGGAAAATCACTTACTTGAGCTAGTAATCTGTCAGTAATATCAACACAGTGTTTTTCTAAAATATTTGATACTGAACATATTATCGTTGAACTTCTGAAATCCGTCTTCACTACATTGCGAAGAAAGACTCTTTTTTAATGTCTTCTAGACTAAAACTTAATAAATTAATCATATTTTGCGGAACATAGATTTCATTGATGTGTACAAAGTAACAAAAACAAATTAATAAAAAAACATTGTTGACCATTATATTATTTTATTAATAACTTGGTTCAATCTACTTATTGCATAGCATCATCCACCCCGCCTTGTTTTAGCTGTCATAGCAGACATTGCCGCGCGCGAACCAATCACCGCTTTCATTTAGCAAGCGCCAACCAATCCCTGCTTTCGTTCTGAATTCAACTAATCACGAAGCAATGTCTAATTGGAACTTTGGCTATGATTAGTTTTTTGACTTATACGTCATTTTGGTTTGAGCTAGGCCCACTTTTTGTTTGAAGTTTGTTCTGAATTACCCTTCCTGACTATTCTTATTCGTAGTTTGGTGCTAAATAAATTATCATGAAAATACGTAGATCCCCGTTACATACCTGAAAGTGTCATTGAATCACGATTTTGAAGGCTTTGAACCCTGTTGCTCTGGACGTATCTAGAGTCTGTTCAAAATGAGAAGAGTCGTGGGAATTGATGGCGCTCGTGTGCCAATTGATAAATTTTGTTGCGTTGACAACACTGCTCTATCATTGCAATACGACTAAAAGTGTTAGTTCACGACACTTTTCTATGAGATTTTGCATGAAGTTGCAACTTACTAATCAAGGCACGGCTGGATAGCTAAGTCTCTATCATCTTCGAAACATTATAGCAAAACTGTCAAAACATAGTAATATCAACACAAAAACTGTTGTTGCGTTTATTACTAGCGTGTACCTTAGCACTAGGAAAATAAGAAAGAAGAGCCGTAAAGAAAAATAAAATTTTGTGGAAAACATAGATTTTGTTGGCACATAGCCTCAATTTTAATGTTTTGGTTTTTCAACTATGCGTAATTAGTATAAAATCGAATTATATTCCAAAACATTTCTACTTCGACTAGATGGATTTTTTTGGGATATTTTGATGTTATAATTTTAGTTAATTTTCTCGTGAATTGTACATTACCTACTTATTAAAATATTCCCGTGCTTAAATAATATTTCTCAAGAATTACGAAACCAGTCATTGGTTTCAAATTTATTTTGGCTACAATTTAAATCTTAGACAGTATTGGTTTAGTGCACCCAGGATTCGACCTATGCACCATCAAAAAAAGCTTTTCACACCTGAGATAAGGTGGAAAGTTGCTTGATGGATGGTGAAATGGAATTTTGCCAAATAGGCGACGCACCTCTGTGTCCAGACGTATAAATTAACTGTGATAAGTTGTATGTCAATTAATTATTCTTCAAAGCACCAGATGGTGTGGGAGCGAAACTTGTTTGTAGGAAGAGCTAATGATTGTAACTCTAGATCGATGGAACTACTTTAGATTGGAGCACTGGTCATGGAATGGAACTGGTCATAGACTTGTTTAGGTTGAGTGTCCGTGATTTAATATTGGAGTTGTCGCCAAGGCTCAACTAAACTTAATATTTTAGTTGAACTTTGGCGGTAAAAAAGTAAAAAAGCTATGTGGTGCTGGCTTATAATTTTCACCACCCCATCTCTTCCCGTGGGTGTCGTAAGCGGCCGGGGGGGGGGGGGGGGGGGGGCAGGCAGCCGCTGCCCCTGCGGAATAATTTTACCACCACCGTACTGCGATCCCCAACCCGCTTGCCCAGCGTGGGGATTTTGGGCATTACCCCCATTAGATAAACGCCAATAAGGTGCCGGGGAGGCCTGCGTCCAACATTGGACCAATACAGGCTGGTTAAGTTGAGGTTGAGGTAAAAAAAAGGGTATACAAACCTATTTTTAACCTAAAATATTGCAATTCTTTTTTAATTAGGTAGATCGTTATGTAAATAAGGTCGTGTAATTTTTTTTGTTTTATTTTGGTCACAACTTTATTGACTGTCACATTTTTGTATCTCATCTTCAACTTCTTTTTTTATGCCGCTTGATTTTCGCTACGACTCTGCCAGTGTCATTGTATTTTGTATCTCATGAACCGTGATAGTTACAGTTGAATTTTTTACAGATGATGTATTTCTGTTGCCGACAGAAAATACTAAAAAACAGAATAAAATAAATAATTTAAGGGGCCCACTCGCACTTGGCCGGTTTTATTATTTTATTTTGTTCGTTAATTATTTTGTTAGGTGTGCAATATTTTTTTTTAATAATAATTTATATTCATCTATCTCTTAAGATTGACACCAATAAGGCACTGTTTTTTGTTGTTTCATAAAATTTTGTGACAATTTCAAACATAAAACTTGCAGATGGTTTGGTTTAAAGCACTTAACGTTTTTTCCATAAATCAAAAGCTGCCTATCTACAAACACATTGCTTTTATCAAAGAAATGATATCACCATCGCTGCTACGTGACGCCTCGGTTTCTCACGTAACATCCAACTTGCTGGACCATTTGAAACCCTAAAACAAAGGAAGAAAGACGTAATTCAGCCTTTGGTAGTTCCTGGAAACGTGACAGAGGTTTTATCTCGTAAATTGCCACACCTTGTCGCAAAAGTTCATGTCAATTTATAACAATTCACACAGAGATATTTTTGTACATCCTCCATTTATGACGAAGTATCTAAAAGATCATTTTGAAAATCTAAATAAAATACAAATAAGCTTAGTATTTTCACTACCGACCTATATATTTTCAATGAAGTATAAGAACCTAGACAGGGCACTATGGCGCTCATTAGGGAAAGGAGACTTATGTCCAACAGTGGAATACTTAATATTTGTTTTTATCCAACGAGCTTAGACCATTCATAAAAGCAGCGAGAAATATTTTCAAAATATCAATCAGCAAGCTTCATAAAAAACCACTGAACCTGACACTTATTTATTTTACTACAGGGTGCAAAACTACCTCAATAATTCACCACTTTACCTTAAATGATTTGACACTTGTTTGAACCTCACAATAAATATACAGGGTGTAAAAATAACTCGATAAATTCCCGTGGACGGCCGTCGCTAGGTGTCAGCGCGGACGCATTGTCCGCCACTCCGCACGGATTGATTCGGCTAATGTAAGCACTGGTAATGATGATTCGCTTCGAATTGTTGATTCGATTGTTTGTTTTACTGAGGTTTGTTTTATGTATTTTGAAATAAACAAGGGGCTGTGATTAGGTGTTTTGGGAAGTAATATTTTAAGCAGGAATTTGTTTTAAAAATTAAAAAATTCAAAGTTTATTACGAAAAAAATACTGCCACAAAAGTAGTTTGGTCTACCGAACTACACAAATTATGTTCCGCACAACTCTCGTCTACTTTACTGTAGACAGTTAAAATTCCGCTTTTGAACCTTTCTCCGATGTGCGGAACAAAATGTAGGTATCAATCAGCTGTGAACAATCCACAGTAATAGTGTAATTACCTTATTAAATCTGATTCACTTTAAAAAAAGAACATTTCAAAATAAGATATTTGTAAAAGTAAGTGAACTAAAATGCACTCACAATTTCAGCGGAAGTAGGTATTGCAATTATGAATATCAAAGTAATTATTTATATCGAAATAGACACTACGCCAAATCACGATTCGATAAACTCGATCTGCTTCACTAAGATTGAACCAGTCATACATCTCTTGAACTATTTAAATAATTACTCGTTCATTCATCACTCACGGGGCTTGATTGCGAGAACTCTATAATAAACAAACAATCGGATTTAGTCTGCACTGCATGCACTTGTGCACTGGCTCCGCTCGTGAGCAGAGCGTTGATAACCTTTGCCCTTTGGTAAACCCTAATTTCCTTTAACGTATCCATGATATTTTTATACTGTCTCATGATGTCTCTGAGGACTGCAAATAAAATGAAATGATTTATTCCAGTACCTACCTAGTTTTAGTAAAATTGGCAAAAAATATATTATCGTTAAACCGTTCATGAATCTTATAAAATCCTGAAAATAAATAGTTTTAGACTGAAATTAATTAATTAACAAGCAGCTTAAAAAAATTACAATTGTCATAATGTGTGTTATGTATAGTCACGATATTGTGTTGATATCATCTAGGCATGCCACGCTGCATTTTTTTCCTGAATAAAAACTATTTAATGTTTATTTCCTAATCTTAATAACTATTGGTCACTGAGACTCTTTCAAAATCTGTTAAATACACCTAATCCATTCTTCGCTCTTTCAGTTTCATTGCGCAACATCACTAAACATCTACACAAACTTTCGCATTTCTATAGGCTTATGAAACAGTACTCGCTACTATATTTTAATCTGTTCTTACGTAAACACCCGTCTTCAATTCACATGGTTAATAAAATCATACTGTATACTAAGCCACGGAACGTATCGTAGTTAGTACAGTCGGAATAGCGCGCTGCGCCCGTATTTTACCCAACAACTGACTTTTACTGCTGTATTTGCATTTTTACCGTTGTAGTAAACCAAAGGCCGAACTCTAGTTGAAATTCCTGGTAAATTCGTAAGGGTTACTCATGCGAAATGTTTACCTTATTTAATTATTTGCGTGGGAGAGGTTATCAAAATTTGTGCGGCACAATTGTCTATTACGGAAAAAAACTGGTATTACTAAAGTCAAACGCACATCAGGTAACTACTACGTATAATATATTATGTAGATGTAAAATGCTTCATTTAATTTAGATGTTTACAATGAAACTTTTGTTATTGATGATCGATGATATAGATATGTACTATGGTTAAAAATGCTTGTTTCCAATAATAATTTTGTATAGCAAATGGCTAAGCAAGATCACGTAGAAGTTTAGGAAGGTAATACATTTTTAAATCAGAATTCAGATGCTTTTCATCCGAATTCTGATAGGCAGCACTTCCTTCCTTCAATGAAAACAAATCAACCTGATCTTCTCACAGCTGTTTCCATGAATAGTTCGTTTAGTAGACGTTTTCTTCTATAGCCGTGTACATCTTAGACTACTAAGATATACAGGATGATAGAAAAATTAATGGTTGAAGCCGATTCAGATGAAGTGTTATCTCGTTTATTCGTTTGATAGTTATAGTTATATATATATAATACCGTTTTGTATCTGGACTCCAGTGGAAGAATTTTTTTTTTATTTGGCCACGTCAGCAATCCGAGTTATCTAGAAAAAGTAACATCGCGCCCACCTAAAATCTGATCCCGTGAGTGAATACCGGAAGTCAAAATCCCGGAGAAAGGTATCCCGAAAGAACTCGAAACCGTAAAACGAAGTATCGACCTATACATGATATAGGTCATCTAGCAGACACCCTGTATACCACTTCTAAATTTATTCGAGTGGTTCGCACTCGCACGAATCTGACAATGAACTCTTATCGGGTAAACAATGGATCACTCGGCGGGCCCTGGCGCTCGGCTGTCGACAGGCGCTTGGCAGGTCGTAAATCCAAGGCACAACACTAGTCTTGAACGATGCAAACAATCATAGTCGTAAATGCTAGAAAAAGAAGTATCTACTACACATTAGATTACGCAAGTTACGCTAGTAAGTAGTGGTGAGACGGAAAAATGACACTATTCTCGAGACATATTCGACAATTAATGTTTGAAATAACTCGGCTTTTTTCCGTATTTTCGTTTTAGCGTCGATTTTGAGATACAAATTATCAGCTTCCTCCCCTTACCCCAACAGCCTCTATTGGTCCACTGCTGGACACGCGTCCAGCAGAAAATTCAATGAGGCGCATATCATACCCCCTGATAAGCGGCATAATCTGATAATTTATATTTTTAACTCGCTTTGTAGACAGAGCTAAAACTACTAATATTAGTCAACGATATAAGTAAATTTCTTCTCGAAAGTGGAAAGCTAAAATGAGGTGCAAGTAGGTCCACCCATCGCAGTCATAGTTTGCCCTTGTTGGAGGAGTTAGATTTTTTTATGATCGCGGTATCGAATAGCAAGTCTAGGTTGATTCTATTGGACATATCTAGCAATATTTATTGCTAGATATGTCCTCATGGGGTAGGTACTCAAAGATTTAAACTTACGTGATCAGAACACAGTATCATTAAATCGGGAAACTGTTGAAATTTCGAGAAAAAAAGGTAAACAAAAGCAATAAATACTCGTGAATATTTAAAATAACTTATTTTTTTTTTCATCTCAGGGCATCAGGCAGCGCAGTGATCCTGGACCCTCGCATGATCTGCAAGAAGAACCGGCGCACGCGCGGCCGTCTCGCGCAGATCTGCCGCAACGAGACCGGTCTACTCAAGGAGATCACCAAGGGCGTGACTCTGGGAGCTACAGAGTGTGCACACCAGTTCAAGAATAGAAGGTGGAACTGTACTACGCAGAGACGGAGTATGAGGAAGATACTGATGAGAGGTAAAGTCACATACTGTCAGAAGAATTTTAGTGTATACATATAAACCAGTGTATCTGTGTGAACTTTGTAGCATCAAGGGCGTGACCCTCGGAGCTCATTCGAACTTGAGATCAGGAACTGCACCACACAGAGAAGGGGTATGAAGAAGATACTGATGGTAGGTAAAGTCACATTCGGTCAGAAGAATTTTAGTATACACATATAGACCAGTGTATATGTGTGAACTTTGTAGCATCAAGGGCGTGACCCTCGGAGCTCATTCGAACTTGAGATCAGGAACTGCACCACACAGAGACGAAGTATGAAGAAGATACTGATGGTAGGTAAAGTCACATACGGTCAGAAGAATTTTAGTTTACACATATAGACCAGTGTAACTGTGTGAACTTTGTAGCATCAAGGGCGTGACCCTCGGAGCTCATTCGAACTTGAGATCAGGAACTGCACCACACAGAGACGAAGTATGAAGAAGATACTGATGGTAGGTAAAGTCACATACGGTCAGAAGAATTTTAGTTTACACATATAGACCAGTGTAACTGTGTGAACTTTGTAGCATCAAGGGCGTGACCCTCGGAGCTCATTCGAACTTGAGATCAGGAACTGCACCACCAAGAGACGTAGTATGAAGAAGCTACTGATGATAGGTAAGTCGAGTAAGGTCAAAAAGATTGTAGTTTACAAATACTGGAACTGACGATCGATGGAGCTGTACAACGCAGAGATTGAGTATCAGAAAGATACTTATGAGGGGTAAGGTCACATAAGGTCAGACGAATTGTAGCATTCGCTATACCAGTCTATTTAAAGAGCCAAGGGCGTGACCTATTTAGTGCTACTGGGTTCGCCATCCGTTAAGGCACCGATGGTGGATCTATACGTCGATGCGGAGATGGAGATACTAATGAAAGGTAAGAGAACACGGATCCAAGTTTCGATTGAGCTTTATTTATTTATTTAAAAGACATCTTACTTGAAAATTACAATTAGTGTTGTATACATTATTAGTTTTAGGTACGAAAGTGGTACGCAAACCACTTTCGTATATAAAACTAATAATGTACACTTTTTCTAGAAAGAGGCTATTGGCTAATGGAATTACATATTCCATTATTCAGAACCTGCACACAGACAGAGTTTATCTTATGAATATG
Source organism: Eupithecia tripunctaria (assembly GCA_955876795.1). NCBI lineage: Eukaryota > Metazoa > Arthropoda > Insecta > Lepidoptera > Geometridae > Eupithecia > Eupithecia tripunctaria. The sequence continues at coordinate 4,302,533 of OY041603.1, read as the reverse complement.
ATGCTAAAAAGGGATCAACTGTCACACTTTGTCTCTCTTTAGCATCACTCATGCTAAGAGACAATTTGGGTCTTTCACAACAAGCATCGATGACTTAGGAAAAAATTAAACTACTTAAAAAAACTACATTTTACTTAAAAAAATGCTCAATACATTTATTGGTGCCTTCAGATACATAGGTATCTGAAGACACCAATAAATGTATTGAGCACATAACAGAGTAACATAATAGTATGTTACTCTGAAAATACACGTTACTAATAAATAACCTAATATGTTAGTTCAACGAGAGTGCAACGATCTTACAATAGAAATTCAAATGTGAATGAACTTATTGATCAGATGGGTCAGACAATAAAAACGCATACCAATTGACACCATGTTCGCATTCACAAAATTCTATAGACACCAATATACCTTTGAATGGATCATCAGCAAATCCATAAACATTAATAGTTCTACAAACTTTTATATACCGGTGGATAAAGTTGAAAATAGCTTATTTACAAATGTTCAGATTCAAAAATGATAACCTATGTTGTCTTGTATCTATGTATGTTAATTAGTCAATTTTGTGTTTCCTTAAATCCTACCACTATAGTATATTGTATCATAGTTTATTTTGTTTAAAGGACAGGACAGTTTTTAATGTTTTTATAATCGTGTTTTTTTTCAATCTTTCTCCGCTAGCAAGCAACCTTTTAGCTTGTACATGCGAGTACATATAATTGTCAAAAGTTAGTATCTGAGTTTATTCATAAAGTGTGTAAAACTGTTTGTTTTCCGAATAAAGTAAAACAAAAAAACGAACAGAGGTGCGAGTCTATTTGAAGTTTGTAACGAGACGTGATCATAACGTCTCCTTTTGGTATGGTATTGCATAGGTACCTATGCAAACCTATACTAAAAGGAGCCCTACTAACATACCCATACCAACAGGAGTACCTCTCTGTGTGCATGTTATAGGCGCTGCTGTACCGAATTGTATGGAAAAAGGAGACGTCACAATAATGTCTAGAATAGAATAGAATAGACATTTATTTATTTGTCTCGTTTCTAACCCAAATTCGGCCCACCCCTCTGAGGCATTCAAAATAAGCACTTAGACGAGTCAAAATTTAAACTTAATATTTTGTATCATTTCAGATATTTGGTACCTATGCTAAACTAAAATAAAATAAAATAGTGCTGTTGAATTAGTTTAGTATTGGCGACATCTGAATTAGAACCATGATCAAAATCTTAGTTATTTCTCGTTTTGCTTAACTAAAATATATAAGTGAAGTTATTACGAAAATATCCTATTACAATCCGTCCAATCACCAAAGTCTCCCTAATACGATAAATTTTGCCATCAGCGCGCTTCTACCAACTGCAAAGATACATTGGTTTTGTACAATGAAGTAATATGGACTCTATATAGTGAAGCCCAAACATCAATAAAATTAAGTCCATTCAATGCAAATAAGTAATCAATCACAATAATGACAATTAAAGCGCACTAAACCGACACAATAAGGTTTATTTTACAATCTGCGAATCGGGACGGATAAAGGCTGAGCTATACCATGCGGGATTTGTTGGTTTAATCCGAAATGTACCCTAAATGCGTTGGTTGAAGATCTTGATCACTATGTTAGAAACCTAACATTGTTCAGTAATAATATTAAACTAAAATAATGTTGACTACGTAAAACCTCCAGAAAAATTATTAAATAAGTACCTATGTCGAGTGATAAATGTTGATTAATAAATACCTACTAAATAAAGGTTATAAATATGTAGACAGCAATGTATGCAATATCTCGCTAAAAACCGATATCCGCTGGAGTAAATGTTATCTTGAGTGGAGACCACGACTCGACAAGCACCCTTCGGCAAGGTTGAATGACGACCTGCGAAAAACTGTAAGCAGATGCTGGATGCGGCAGGCTGAAGACAGGGCGCTATGGCGCTCATTATGGGAGGCCGGGCCGATGTCCAGCTGGCCTAACATAGGTTGATGTTGATGTGTAGACTAAAGTAGCCATTTCTTTTCAAAAAACCTATAAACCCTCAAAATATCTTCACATTCTTATTTCAAGCGATAAAAAAACATCAGATTTTTCTAGACGACCTTGCGTCGACCGCACCTCGCTGTGTGGCGAAGGCACAACAGAATCAAAGGCTTCGCCAAAGGCACAATACATTTTATAATCTGCGAACCATCAAACTGAATCACGGGCCATTCAAATCACTATATTGAATTGTGAATTCTATTTATTACCAATCGACAACATGGGTCGCATTTAGGTGGGAAGCAGGTTACTGGCGGAACTCATAACTATGTATAGTTATGTAGTATATAGTTCCCGTTTCCGTGGGAAATCTGGAATAAAATATAGCTTAAGTAACTCCCAGAAAAGTAAGCCTTTTTAATGATGAAATATTTTTTTAAATCTGTCCAGTAGTTTTGGCGTATTCAATACAAGCAACACAAATAAGCAAACAATAAAATCTTTCCTGTTTATTATATTAATTTGTATAGATAGTGAATTGTTACTCGTAGGTCGATGGTTGCTTGGTAGTATTCTACCAAGCAAGTAAACTTTTTAAAGTTATATTTGAACGCCTCTGGTTAGAGTTATAAACTGGTCTAATTATGTGAAGACGACTTCATTTTTGGAATGGTTTATCTTCTACCTACATGTAGCATTTGGTAATATTGATAGCGATTCGGTTGGCACAAAGCAGCGTTTAGTTTATAAACGCGGTTAGACGATTGGACAATTATTCGATTATATTAGATATAATTCAAGCACGAATAAAAAAGTAGTCTTAAAAAAAACTCGTTGAAGTTTAATTCCCACATCTTTTTTTCTGCATGTCACACTGAAACGCATCAGATTTTTCCCAATGCTTTTTGATAAAGTCATTTTGTTACATATTTTATAACAGCAACGCAGGTTTTGCTATACTATTCTAAACACGGTGTTCCGATTAATGTTGAATATAAGTTTCGAGTACAGTGTAAATGCGCCCATAGATATATTTCATCGGAACGGTCGCGATGAGTTCATCAACATTTAAGATACGCTGTAAAATGTGGGAAGAGGTTTTGCTACCTGCTACCTTTATTAGTCGATGGACAAAAGAATGCAAAACGTGTTAAATTGCACAGATGGGTATCGGCTCTAATTCGATTAGCCCAAAAGAGTTGATTTTTATGCGACCGCTTGGTTATCTAAATGCGTCCATAGTGATGCTCCTGAAAGGATATTAGGTAAGTTGTCGATACTCCGGGCTTTTACATTTATAGCTTGAGATGTTTTGAACTTTTTATGTCGGACTTAAATTACTTAATTTAGGTTTCCAGTTATTCTGTCCTTGTCGGTAGGTATTTTATGCAACATACCTACCACTAATTCTCTACATAATACCTATTATCAAACGTTTTGTTTTTTGTTAGTTTAGGTGTGCAATCAAAATAAGTTTTTGTTAGATAATCTTTTTTAAACAAGTCCTAATTGGTTTAAAATAAAAGAAAAATTCTAGGTTTCTAAACGTGTATATTCGAACACACAAGCGCTATTATACAAAACCTAATATGTATTTATCATTAATCAAAGGCGTAGAACATTTAGATAATATCTTAAATGCATGTTAATCGACGTGATAATTGTATATTTTATAATAAATTCACACCTACGTATTGAAGCAGGCATGTGTCGAGGTTTAGTTACCTATGAAATAAAATTACCTTCACTTTAGGTGTAGCTAATTTTTTTTTTTTTTTTTTTTAATACACACTTTGCACAAATTCACAGATGAATTTCATTTATTCTGTATACTAAAAATCCGTTCGTATAAAACAATCGTGTGATAACATAAGAACTTGCGTTTGCCTGACACAGCAATGGCTAAAAATAAATAACAAAATAAGATAATAAAGTCAATTAAAAAGTGAATCACACAAGATTATTGAATATTTAGAAATAAGGCTAATGATGATGATGTAAATAAATTAACACCTACGCAGCATCGAGCAGGTCCCAGCACTATCGGCCCGACCATTAGTCGTCGACGCATTCATTTCGGATTCATTAGCGTAAATTAAGTGGTATTTGTCAAAATTTCGTGCGCTTACAAAATATTTATAAACCAAACCACCCCGAGGGCTTTATAACATTCCTCAATAACTTACCTCGAGACTGTACCCAAACATATGGATCAGATTAAAAATAAACTTAATTGTTTATTGCATAGGTAGAGGTTAGTACAGTTATCAGCAAAAGTTGTGTTGTATAAAATTACTCTATAAATAATCTCGAGGACCGCATCCATTATTTGATTCAGTAATATTTAATCTGTCTACTGACTAGCTCTTGTGATTATGACAGTACCTAATAGAATAATTTTCGGAACAAATTTAGAAAAAACTAAGGTAGACGTTTATTGCAACCTGTAATATAAAATGCTCTGAATATTAAATGTCAACGTTTTTATGACGCTTGATGCGGGGTATCGACAAGCATTTTGCTAATGCAAAATACATTAATTAGGCACTTTATTGCTGGGCATGATAGCTTAATTTGGGTCTTTGTTTCATGCTCAATGACCTTTTTAGCGATCGTCCTTTTTTAGCCTCTAAATCCTGGATTAGAATCCATTAGAGATAAGAAGGTTTGATACTAAATAAATATATTAAAAGAGTAAAATGAGTCGCGTGGGCGGTTGGGTCGTGAGTCGGGGTAGGAGTGCCCCTCTCCCCAAAAGTCAACAAATTAGGTTAAAAGCCTATAAATTGATGCGATCAGCGATGGGTGGCGAGCGTCGACTCAAGAGCTGAATTAGTCCCGGATTTTTATCACTTGGTGACAAGAAAAAAGTGTCATGTACAGGCTGTGTTTGGTCTGGCAAATGTTTTTAATTTGGTGATGTGCGAGTCATATGCAAAGGCCAGTGTTTTTTTCATTGTTTTGTGTATCTCAATTTTCTTGTGCAAGTTATACAAAAGAGTGTGGAAGAAGTCATAGTGCTTGTTCTTGTGAACTTTAAGTGTTATAAATATTTTTAATATGTATACGATATATAAACTCTTAACAAATATTGATGCAGTTAAACAAATTTAAAATATTACAAAGAGAGATAATTTTACTGTGATTACAAACACCCTGTATATAAATCAGTACTGATGAGAAAAAATAATCAATCGTTAATTGGTTCCTTTCATTAGTAAGTCAGTCGGCATTCTTCCACTCCTTGTTTTTTCGGTGTCAAATCTTTATCAATGAAAAAAGGATTTAATTCTTATTTAAATTTTGTTATCGACTGTACGACGGCTGGTGATCGCCTAAATAATGTTTCACTTACGTGCCTACTTAAGAGGTCTCTTGAGACTTTTTATTAAAAATGTAGTTTTGACAAACGTGAAAATATTTTGGATTTACTTTCCAAATTGCTATAACTTAAGAAAATGATATCTAGAATTACAGTGTCTTATATAATTTTAGAAGAAAAACTACTTACTCAAAACAAAAAAAAATCTCTGATATTTGATGAAGGTATTCATAAAAAGAAGTGGTATGTAACTCCATAAAATATAATTAAAAAAGAGTGACTCACCATAGTCAGGCACCATACAACGCTGTAAATTCCACGACACCTTATCTAGCAAACGAAGCTCGATTTCTACTCAAACAAAACAGCCTAATTAAGCTATAAACAAAGCCGCAACACGGACCAAAATATTAGGAGAGCCCATACTAATCTCAACAGTCATTAACTGCCGACAGGTCGCAGCAAGGAGCCCAGCCTCGTAAAGATTACACACGATACGACTACCGACCCACAGGACCTCACACAACCACACATAAATACCATAGAATACCCTCATATCGACAAAAAAACTCGGCGATAAATTTGGCGCCCTGAACACGTAAATGTTCTTAATAATTATAGTGTAACATCCGGCGGTATCTAATCTTGCTCTTACGACGGCCAGTGGTCGCTGCCCGTTACTTTTATCGATATCGATTATTGGCTTAAGCGCAGCACTACGTATTTATTTCAAGGGCTTACTTTTTAAATTTGGAAATTGAAATGAGAAAGCGATTCTAAAATAAAACTTAGGTCGCGCGTCGGACCACGCACGGTAGAGTTCTGAATTCCATTCCGTTTCTGTTGATAATGTGCCTACTAATTATTTTTTTTATTTAAAAGAATTCTACCTGATTTTGAAGTGAAGCGTTTATCAAGAACACCTTTATGTTTTTGCCATTTCTCGGGGACAGGTCATCGCTTGAGTGACAGCCGCGTGCCGGTCCAGCACTCATTGCCAAATTAAAGAATACCTCAGTTTCCCCACTAAGTAGAGCCTCAAAAAGTCACGGTAACTCACGTGATGGGAATGTGACTTGAAATATTGCTTTTACTGCATTTAAAATAAATCTGAAAGACAAAATGAGAAGCATTCAGAGGTAACTCTGTCAACCATTTCAGACGTAGCAGGTTCCAGTGATTTTTTTCTAGTCACTAGTCTCTCTTCTAGAATAGTCTATTAACTAGTTATTTTATGTTACGACATAATGTACAGCTCTTAATTGTTTTCTATAACTTGCTTATAATACGTACCTTTATTAATTGACGACCTCTGTGGCGCAGCGGGCAAAGTTCCGCCTGCGATGCAGGAGTTTGCGGCTTCGATTTCCGCCTCGGGACAAATATTTGTACGATCTGCAGGTATTTGTTCAGTGCGTACTGGTTGTTTTCTGTATTATGTATATCAGTTATCTAGTACCCAAAACACAAGCTCTGCTTTGCTTGGGGCTAGATAATGCTGTGTGAACTTTCCATCATTATTTTTTTTAAATGTATATAAAGTTAGGTACGAGTAGGTTAAGTAGGTACCCTTTGCCGTGATCCCCATCTTCTACTCCGCCTTGCAGCTAAAGTCTGCTTTATATCGCATTACGCTTCCAACTGGTATTAATATCAGTTGAGGTACCTGTAGATTGTTTGCTATAGTCTGCAGTTAACTCAATTGCTTCAATTGTAAATACTATTTCTTATATGTTTTATATTGCTTTTTGTAATTTTTGTTCTTTAAGGCACATTGGAAAATTGTAAAATTATAAATGAGAAGCCCTGGGTCCTGAAATACAGCCTAGGCTAGTTCGGGATCCTACGGATTCAATACCTGAAACACTGTCTCTGTGTCTAATAAACGATTTTTATGTTTTATGTTTATGTTTCTATAAAGTATTTGATTGTAATTTTCTTTGTTAATAAAGTAGGTATTTCGTTTGTTAATAAAGTATTTAGTAAGGTCAGTTTATCTTCATTGGTGTAAAGTTCCGACTTTCGACAAACAAAAAGCTGCTTAGAGCGACACCTGTCTAAAAGATGCAACAATGAGCTTGTATGCTTACAATCAATGACTTCCTGAACGCATCCCTCCTAATAAGCGTTAACTAGTAAAACTAAGACAACAGGCACGATGCGTGCGCGCTCCGAACAGAGACATTCCGGCGCAGAGTGCACCACAGAGCTAATTATTCCCATTACCGGCAGAATCCATTCAAATTAGCCATCGGACGACGTTGAAGTTGAATAAGGATACGCGTTTTGTGCGCAGCTGAATGACACGGCCCTTTCCGGTGGGTGGCTGCTGTCACAACACGCAATGCCCGTCGCACCGCACCGCACCGCACCCCACCGCGTAATGAGACGCTTACTCGCATTAGCCAAAGAAATTGACAAGTGAACAATAGCAGCCCAGAGAAAAAACAAACGCGAAACGCAGAAAGAGCCGGACAGTGTCGTATCGTATTACCCACAAAATATCTGAGGGAAAGGAATGAGAAATCGCTCCATTTAAATGAGGGAGACGGGCGGGTTCGCGTGCGTTCGGTAGCGTGAGAATGCGCCAGCGAGGACGGAGCGGGGCGGGCGCGGGGCGGGACGGGCCGTCGATAAATCAGGTGCAGCCGCAGAGCCCTGCTCGTATATCGGCCACGGGGCCCACAATGGCGCGCCGGTGACACGATGACACTGACGCAATTGCTCGCATGCGCCTGCGCCGTCAGCAGCGACTGTCATTCCCTCCCCCTCTCACCCCCACTGTCTTTCTGCTCCACCCGCCAACCCGTATTTATTGCGCTAAATATTTGAATTAATCAGATGAGATAAAATGCTCGCGTTCGTTTAAACATTCCAATGCGGTCGCGTTGACAAGCCGATGTATTGTCTCCGCATTGGGCTGATCCGCGGTTTCTACCTTTTTACATTTACCTTGCAGATCAGGGAATAAAGTAAAACCCTTACACACTCGTTCTAGTTAGATGATAGATGATGATAGATGATAGAAGATTATTGTCTAAAAGTTTGACCATTTCGTCAATTGATACCTCTGACCTCTGACAGTTAAAGAGGGGGCTGTATGACTTTTACCAGAACCTCAATTTACTACACCCACAGAGTTTGGTTTAACGTCAACCATATGAAATTAAACCGCGGAAAACGGACATACAACCTTTTAATCTAATTTTGGTTTTCATCTCTCCATGAACCGCTGTTATGATGGTTTTATGAGCGAACAGCCTTCCCCACACGCAGGTCCTGTATGACAAACGTGTTTACGACGTTGCACCCGCCCGACACACGATACTTGGCATGAATCGCATGAAACTTCACAAGTAAACAACGTGTTTCACTCAAACTTGTCAACTTTGCAAGGGAACCTAAGAAATGGAAGGATGAGGCTGGATGAAGATCTTACGTGCAGGCATTCGCGAGGAATGTAGATGTCACAAGGCAAGTAAATTATTAATGGACCGATTCGATGCACGCATTTGTATATCTTTCTTTGTGATCTGTCGCAGTATCTTCATCGGAACGGGAATAGTAGATTCGGATTGTTGCGAAGCTGCTCCTCGAACATAGAGCCGACTTATAGAAGTACTTTTAAATATTTTTATGAAGATAGTTTCTACTGTATACCTTTAGGTAAGGCTGAATTTTTGAGAGACAGTGAGATCAGAGGGAAAACATTTCATTGACACTACGAAACCTAAAAGATGTTGTCAGTTATCCTTTTAAAGCCATGGAGTAATAATGAAGAAAAGAAGTTCAAATTGTCAAAAGACGTCAGCTGCTGTCTAAACCGTTCAGTAGATTTAGCGTGAAAAGTTACAAACAAACTTATTATCATTTACCATGTCCAGTTATGAAATAAAATGTAACCTCTCAATCTCTCTGAAACCTATCGTAATACAAAACCATTAAATCCTGCTCACTAGCCAGACGGTGTCGATCGCACTTCATCCATTGCATCTGAAATTCCCTTAGTGCGTGAACTGTTAATTTAAAGTCACGTCGCGATCTGTATCGGGGCTGGTTTCAGGTTATCGGTATCTAGCGGCGATGTCCGGTGGGTTTGAAGGAAGGGAGGTAGCGGTTATATTTTATACATTCACTGCCCAGCCTTTGCGGTGTGACCTGGACGGGATCGCCGCATCATCATCATCAGCCTCTCCACTGCTGGACATAAGCCTCCCCTAATAAGAGCCATAGCATCCTGTCTTCGACGACCTTGACGCATCCAGCATTTGCCTGCAGTATTTCGCAGATCGTCATCCCATCTGGCCGGTGGGTGTTTACGAACATGTGATTGTCTAACTGTTGGCGTCATTGGCCATAAAAGTGTTATCAGAGGCCTCGTTCTGTTGAACCACACTCCTATGACAAAGATTTCTTGACGGAATTTTGGTATTCTAATTGCGATACTGCGCTAATATTATTGACATTGGGAAGCGGTTATAATTTAATTGGATATATTAATTGAATAGAATAATTGATACCCTGCCAAAGAAATCGAGGAGGTCCGAAAGAGCTACGTAATGACGACACCGTAAAAGACACTGGGGGCACTTAGATAAAACATGCTGGACAATTCACACTACATCAAAAGCCCCCAACTAAGTACAACGCAAAATGACGAGAGAGGATGCAGAAAGCATGGGACAGAAGAGCTCGAATTAAAAGAGGTATATTTCCCGGCTGTAGATGATGGTGACAAGACTTGCCCTCTCTGTCGCATCTAACACCTGCCTTACGCATGCCATCATCCAACCTGGTTATAGGCTACACTACGTTTACAGATCAAATACACAACTGTCGAGACTTATGATATTAAAATTGTTGCTAGTAACTATTTACTTTTTGAATAAAAAATATGTTGCCAATGAAAATTACAATTTAGGAATATAAAAAACTAGCTGCGCCCCGCGGCTTCGCACGCGTTGTTCCTATGGAAACATTAAAAGGTGATTTTCATCCCACGGGAACAGATTTATGGGATATAAAGTAGCCTATGTTTTATTCCCGGATTATGCTATATCTATATGCAAAATTTCAGCCAGATCCGTCCAGTAGTTTTGGCGTGAAGAAGTAACAAACATCCATACATCCATACAAACTTTCGCCTTTATAATATTAGTGTGAGTGTGATGTGATGTGATTACACAACTTTGTTTGCCTAAAAAAAAACAATTGGGGCAATGTGGGCCTTTTTGCGAAGACTTAAGAGCGCGACAGACTTAGCATGTGTTTTATAAGCGGGGGTTTTTTAAACTGAGATCTAGGTCCAGTTTTACAACCAAAACAGTTCGGTTGTGTAAAAAGTTTGCACCAAACACGCTGCCAGCTCGTGCCTTATAGCGCATCGTTATAAATAAAATTAAAATTGCAAAATTCCCAGCAATTTCACATATAGGCCGAGCCGAGATGATCTGACTCCCCTTATCGCCGGTTGTGATGGGCTCAGCATTTCTCACAGAGTATTACGTTGTTTCGAAAAGAAAGTTTCACTTTACAATATCGATGTTATACAAAAACCTTAATAATGTATGTACCTAATACTCGTAAAATATTACTAACGTTAAATATTGTAAATTAAAATTAAGGAATAATATTAAAAATAAGTCGGAAGTTTGAATGGTTTGTATTCCATCCTACTTAATATTATAAACGCGAAAGTTTGCATGTATGGATGTTTGTTACTCTTTCACGCAAAAACGAATGGAGCGACAGGTAAATTTAATTTTGGGATCAAAAATAGGTTACCCACATTTTATCCCATAAATTAGTTCCCGTGGGATAGAAATCACCGTTAAAAGTTCTATAGAAACAACGCGCGTGAGCAGCGGGCAGAAACTAGTGTTTGTATATTTGTAACTGCTGGTCGTCCCATTTAGAAAAATAGATAGCTTCATTATCTTTGAGTCATATGGGATAAGTTTAATCCAGGTAGCTCTAAGTGAAGCCGCGGGCTGATGCTAGTATGCTAGTCATCTGAATCAATCAATCATCATCAGAGGACTAACTGTCTCTGCCTAATTTGCCGAGTTTCATCACCAAACGTTTAGTACAAAGCCATTGAGGTTTTGTGCTTTTACACAAAATCATAATGGTTTTGTGTATTGTGTACATTGGTGACTCTATTTTTAGAGTCACCAATATTTGTCGGACCAAGCAATATGCGTAGAATCATATTAAACCCTAACCCAACTAAATAAAGTTCAATATAAAGTTTTTTATCAGTTGATTTAAATGATAGAGCTCTGATGATCGAACTTAACATTCTCAATGGTCCATATCAACATAATTTATGTTGTTATTACAAGTGATTAATGTTGAAATCTTTTTAATATACTGTTCTTTATTAATAGGTCTGATAGTGCATTCGTTTTGTAGGATTGTATCGTGAATTTAATCTGATTGTAATTCTGCTGCATATATTTGAATATTAACAAGTATTAAACTCACTTGCTCCCCTTGGAGTCTAAACCCTATGTCCAAGGAATCAATCTCAAACTCAAACTCACAAATGAATTATTTCCATAAATACAATAAATGTACACTTAGAAAAGGTCAAATTATATTAAAAAATACACTGACACGGAAATAAAGTGGTATTTTTTATTTCGATCGCTTCGGTATGTGGACTAAAGTAAAGAAACGACGAAGAAACCTTTAGCCTGTTAGTTGTTATTTTTCGAGTTGGAGCAAAATCCGACCCAAGCTTTTTTATCCTCTACGTATATATAATCTGATACCGAGGCTCATCGGGCTTAAAAAAATATTATCTGATTAAGTGATCGAAGCGACGTGTGACCAGAGACCCAGAGCTGGTGTCTGGCGCAGCGCATCAGTATTGCTTACAACGGAGCAACGCAGCCAGCGTCTTGGGGACGCTTCCAACTTGGATCAGTCCAGCTACCTGTAGATTGTTTGCAACAATCCGCAGTTAGCTCAATTGTTTCAATTGTAAATACTACTCGTAGTTCTAATTTATTTCCAATACTTAATGATTGTTATTTTCTTTTTAAATTTTAGTTTAACAGATATACATACATATTGGATAAATACCTTGTTTTCTACCCTACACTCTGTTTTTTATAATGTCCTAATGGTTTGTTTCATGTACACTTGAGAAAAACTGTGATTTGATTAAAAATTACCTTTACTGTTTCAATTCATCACTGATTCAGAGGCGTAAAACACAAAAACAAAGCATCATTTCATAATTCACCACCTCATTTTTCATCATTCTTCGGATGGTTTTTCTTCGATTCCTGGGATTTCTTCGTTATTGGCAAATCGCGCAAACGTGTACGGGTTCTCATTTTCGTTATCTACATCAAAAAAAGTCTTAAAAATGATGATCGCGAAGATAAGGTAGTGAAAAGTCATTGCTAAATCCATGCTGCGAAGAATTACTTATTTACGTTTACACAATATGTGGGTACGTAGATATGTTTTACTTTTACACACAAACTTATCACATTATACATGTCAACATAAATAAAAAATGCGTGGATAATATTCTTAGAGAAAAAACCTAGAATATTCATCGAATAATGATTATGTAGACAAAAATCACACTTCTTCTTCTTCTTCTTTAATTATTGGCTCTGCATATCGAGAAAAAAATCATGTCTTTATGGGAGACGCGATACCATAAAAATGTACTAGATTGACATTGTGCAGACGTAAATTTGCTAGTGATGTAGCCATTGTCGATGTTTATATTTTATTGATACGAGTAGCACAGAAATACTTTTAAGATAAAATTTTGCTTATTTTTCCGACAGATGACTTGTGTATAAGAATCCAGGTGGGGTTCTTAAACACAAATCATTTGTCGGAACTATGAGTCAAAGGGACTAGGAGTTTATTGTAATAAAAATATTTACCATAAACATTATTTATTAGGTCTTATAGCGTATCCTTTAGACTACCGGTCGAAGGCTCTGAATCAAGGTTTGACACACACTTTTGCCGCATTCACTCACACACAAAATCAAATCACACAATCACACAAAAACACTTCAGAAATCATAATAAGTCGGTGATCAGTATCATACTAATCATGGTCAACTTTGACATAACTTTGACGAACACTATGGCATGTTGAAAAAATTTGCCGTAGAAAATAGAAGAACCTATTCTGCCTGTAAAAGAACTCAATACTGAATCATTTATTGCTTATAGTAGTACCTTTGATGACATGCATGCATATTTACTTAGGATTTAAGTTTATCTATATCATATCAAATGAATGGACGTTTGTTAGTCTCGCAAAAACTCGAGAACGGCTGCACCGATTTGGCTGATTTGTTTCGGTTTTAAAATATTTGTTGAAGTTCAAGGAAGGTTAAAATGGTGATAAAGTTCAGAGAATGAATGTAATCTATCTATGCCTACCTTCAACTTCAACCTACTCCGCTTTCCTATAAATAACGAGATAAATGGCAAATCAATCATACAACATTTACAGGTAACATTCCGTAACCTGATGCAGGAGTAGTGATCGCAGCGTGTTCCTGAGCCGTCCAAGCAGCACGTGCGCATGATTGACTCGGGCTGCGGAACGACTTCCAAGTATCTCCAACTAGCAAAAACAAAGTTATTGAAGCCATACAACTTTCAAGTGTGAATCGATACGATTTTATTGATCGATTGACAATTTCGCTGAATTATTCAGCAGACACGAATACCGGCATACCGCGAGCGCTCGTGGCCACGTAAAAACACAAGAACTACCCGAATGTAATCGGCGGCAGGTCGTGGGAGTGGCTCGGACTCGGACCCGTTTCGAGGCCGGAGACGGACGAAAAAAGGCAGCGTTCGGTGATGAGAATGTCATGTCCCCCGTTCCCAACGACATATCTGCGAGTCAGGGGCGCGTTTTGCGATAATTACAGCGCATAACGCGGGCGACGCGCGCGGAATGCCGCGCTGTGAGCGCGCCGCCGCTCGCGTAATGACGAGCGCGTCGCGCCCCGCCAGCGCTCCAGAAAAACCTCGGCCTCGGCATCCGCGAGCTCCCAGCCCCACCCGTTCCCATGCACCGGACCGATATTTTTTGCCCCCGCCTAAACGACTAGCGAAATATTTCGAAATTGGCATTCCTCTCATAACACTGGAGGACGCATCCTTGACGTAGTCCGGTGAGATTTAATAAAAAATGCCTATGAAAATCGAGCGGTTCTGACTTCTGAGTAATTACGGGATTCTGGCCTGTGTGTGCACTCTCGCTTTTTTGTCGCGCGTCAATTATATAAATTGTTAATGCAATAAATTTCTCTGTATCTGCTGGTAGGCGCGGGGAATGTGGCGACGATACGCGGTCGCGGGTGCATCGGGCCCAATTAGCATGGGATCGATAGGCGCGCTCGATGCCGATCTGCTGTCAGCTGCTCCGCATTGCGCAAGCCAGCGGTTATCTAATCTCACTTTTAATGAAAGCCAGCGTACCTAACTACTATCACCCGCCCGAAAACGAGCGCGAGTAATAAGGTGCTTGACACGCGATTCAAGGTCACACTCTCCAATCAAAAGATGCTGGTAGGCGTATTCACGTCTAACTTTTATGAAATCAGCATAAACATTCAAATCATAATATGACAATCACTTAGAAGCAGAGATCGGAGTAGGTAGAATGATTTAGGATCAATGACCTCAAATGCTAAGTTAGCATGGATATGCCTCCGGAATTCCGGTATTTTATAATTTTCAAGATATTTTTTCCGTAAATTCATAGATATTACGTGGAGGCGAAAAGTGAGAAACGTATACATCAATATTCACCGTAACCGACCTGAGCGTGACGGTTCTCTTGCTTTGATTTTTGGAAACTGCGCCTTCTAATGTTCCACAATGAACATCGGTCGATAACGACTGAAACCGAGTAAAAGCATGCTAGCTATCATCCGCAGCCTAACTTCACCCACCGCTGAGTGGGTATAGGACTCCCTTAGCATGTGTCAATCTCCACAGTCTTGTGCTTGTCTCATCCAGGTCCCTCCCGCGATGGATGCTATATTGTCATCCCAACGCGCCGCTGAACGAGCGACTGGTATCAATTTAAATATGTATTTTTTTCTTCAAAATCCTAAGGGTGGCATAGGTGATCGGCACTCAGTAGTTAAAAACCTGTGGTATTGAAAGACTTGAAGTAAAATCCTAACAAAGTAGAAACATCCTTAGCTGATTCACTGTTAGCATTGGACCAAGTCAGAGCTGATATTGACAATTGCAATTCAGAAAATATAAAAAATAAAATTGAAAATGTTATGGAACGAAACTCTGATTTAGACACACTCAGAGAATATATGAAAAGATTGAAAAAAATGAGGCAAATGATATAGTTTCATACTTTAAATTCTCTCCGTTGACGTCAGTAGATGTAGAACGATCATTTTCCGTCTATAAATGGATCTTAGACGTCAAAAGAAATAGGCTGAAAATAGAAAATATTGAGAAACTGATGGTTATTTATTTTAATTGTATAGAGAAAGATCAGAATGTAGAAATTGTAATGGATGTCGATGAAGATTAAAAATAATTGTGATTGTGAGCTCTGCTTAGCTTGGGGCTAGATATGCTGTATGGACTGTCCAGCATTATTTATTTATTTATTATTTACTGTAAACTGTAATTGTGAATTAACAAATAAAAACTTTTAATTTTTACCTGTTTTTTAATCCACTTTTACCTGAACTTTCAAGGTAGACCATAAAAAGGTTGTTTGAGTAGACAAAGTATCCAATAGACAAAATAATCAGAATTAGGTAAATTTTCAAACGTAGGTATTTTTGTGCACAAATCCTCTGAATAATTAATAGTATACAAAACTATAGCGAACTGTCAACTTTATTTAGCAAAGTAGTGCTGAACATTTTCTCATGGGAAACGTGTTTACTGCGATTAAATGCGTAGAAAACGTCAAAAATTTGCACACAGCAACTCAACAAAGCTTCAAATCAATTGGATGAATTTTATGAAAACGAATACGGCGGAAACAAAAAAAATACAAAAAATAATTAGTCGATAAATTAATAAAAATCAATTAACCAATAAATGTTTAAATATCGCTTCTGATAAGTTTCAAATGTAGTAGTTACTAAATTACTACTTTAATTATAATATTAAACTGAATCCGGTAAATATCGGAACTTTCCGGAAAAAAGCCGTATCCATGCTATAAAACCATGATGCAAGTACGTAAAATCATTCTACCTACTCCGATCTCTGCTTAGAAGAGCTAAGTCACACCCCGGATACTCGACAATTTCTGCATACAAAAGTCGTGTCTCGTGTGTGGTGTAGCATCTACTTAGAGAAGAGCATCTATGATCACTTCATGAACATATTGTGCAAATAGGATATTTGCAAAATAGCTCAATAAAAAAAAATTGATTCCATATGAAATAAAACATCAAAACATCGATCATAAAAGGCATCGTCTGTCATAATCATCATTCACGCACTGCGCCCCGTACGTGCGCCTTACATCCCTTGCATTTGGACCACAGACCGTAAAACTTAAGTCAATTGACTTGGGGCTGGCGGGGTGAGGAAGCTTTGCCAGGTGGGAGGCGCAGAGTGTCCATTCATTAGTATTATTACATACTAGCTGCGCCCCGCGGCTTCGCACGCATTGTTCTTATGGAAACGTTTCAAGGTGATTTCTATCCCATGTGAACTGATTTATGGGATAAAAAGTATCTATGAATGATTTCAGGATAAGAATTACATGTATGCAAAGTTTCAGCCCGATCCGTTGAGTGTTTTGGCGTGAAGAGGTAACAAACATCCATCCATCCATACACCCATACAAACTTTCGCATTTATAATATTAGTGTGAGGTGATTCTATAGAAATTGAATTTATGGTTTGAAAATGCAACGCTTAGATATAATGTGTTTAAAACATATTTGTCGCTATTGTGAAACAAATTACAAGGCATCTTGTACACCTCTCATCTCAACATCATGTCGGATGAACTGTTTATGCTCACCTTCGATTTCACTACTGAATATAACCACATCAGCAACAACACAATCGACAACACAGAAATAGCTTGATAGCCAATAATTGAGGCTGGCGGACCATGACGGAATGAAATGTGCATTCAGACTAGCTGACTAGCTGACTAGCTCATTACAATATGAATGGACAATATGGCACAATTGATGGGAAAATCGGAATGAATCGACCAACGATAGAAGACCTAATTGATGTAGGAAATCTGGGTTCTTTAGATTCATCGTAGACATCGATGGATGACCAGGAAAGCAAAAGTGACCTGATAAATGGAAGTTATTTGATCTTTATTAGCAACGAAAATTACAATCTAATAAAAACAAATGAGAACTAGTACTTACAATCACAACAATTGAGTTAACTGCAGACTGTTCCAAAAAATCTACCTACAGGGTGCTCAACTGATTCATATCAATACCGGTCGGAACCGTCACCAAGACGCTGGCTGCATTGCCCCGCTGTATAGCAATGCTGATGTGCTGAGCCAGATACTCACCAGCTCTCTGGTCACGCTTCGCTTCGACCAGAAGACCAGATATTTTTTTTAAAACCCCAAGAGCCTCGGTACCCTAAGGATCTCGACTGATATATAAGTGCATAGTATAGTGTTCTATCAGAAAGTACAATTACCGTTTAGTAGCTTTCCATCGTATTCACCTTAGAGGTATATTATTTGCAAGATAGAATATTATCGCTCCTAGCGATAAGGCCGCTCATTGTGCAATTGTTTTTATGTTTTTACTGTCTGTATTTCTGTATATTGGTGTGCAAAAAAGAGTATTTGCATTGTATTGTATCTTATTATGCCTTCAAGATAGTTGATTCGTTGAGTGCTACGACTGCTAATAGACGTCAGAACACCAATAACATGTATCGATGATTCTCTCGAAGAATGGCATACCATACCTCATCGCCATAAAACCTCGCAACTGAATGGACTTATTATATTCTAGCACGTAAAGTCTCGAGAGCTATTGTTAGTTTGATGACCGATAGCATATTCATGCGATCTGAATATTCATCCGATAGGGTTGACCTGACATTCATTGTTATAGCCTGTTAGGGATATACTGGTTGAAAGACTGATAGTTCCTGCTTCTTTAGCGTGGTAAGTTATAATATAAACAAGATGGAAACGAGTGATTCTACTATAGTAGAGACCATTCTTAAAATGCACGACCCCTCTACTAAAATACAATCAACGTGCATTTTAAGAATACTTTATATCGACACTCCCTACGTATCTTCGTCTAACTGCCAGATACACACTTATACGTTTGATACATTTTTGGCATCTACACATGCCAGTCTATCATTATAACTTACAAAAAGTCAACTCTAAGTACGTTTTTCTTGATCGTATAACTGTCCAACTTCATTATTTTCCCGCCATATAATGCTGTATCTTCCACATACACACTTTGACGCGGGGGGAATGAGGTGCTGGTGGCGTGTAATTGCCCGTTACGCAGTTCTTGCGCGGACAGCGAGTAGAATGCGTAAGTGACTCGTAAATATTTTATTGCCGCAAAATGACAAGTGAACGTTTCCGATTCCTGAACAATTTAAAAGCAGACGCTACTAAGAAAGGAAAAGTAAATGTCCTAGACCCAGCTATATCTACTACGAGACCAGGTAAGTCCATCATAATTAATGATTTACCAACTTATTGTACTTTTTGATGTCCAATCATAGTTATTAGGTTTTCTGAATCAGTTGTGTGTTATTGCCTTCATTGCTGACTAAATAGACAATTATTAGTGAGAATATTTTGAAAACTTCTAAAATTTTTTGGTAACTTACGTACAAATGTGTAACTACGCACTTACATATTTAAACATCGGGATTCACTATGATCATAAGGTGTATCTAGGCACTTACATATTTATACTTCGAAAAGTTGTTAAATCAAAATTCGGTAACTGACTTTTACATAGTTTTACATTGGAAAATTATTGAATGAAAGTTATATTAACCCATGCACTTACATAGTTCTGTGTTTGTGTTTTCATGTTATTTAATAACACAATATTTCTCTTTTGTCGGAAAGAAGATAATTCCAATGGTGCCATTACAATGTTGAAGACCTGATAAGGATCTTCCGGGAACAGAAATGCAATTCAAAAGTGCAAGGTGCTCTCTACTCATAAAAAAGTCGATTTTAATTTTGCCCCTTGTTGTTGTTTTTCAGATGTATCTCCAGTGCCATTCTCAGAAAATTTAATGATTAGACCTTCGTTTGACCGCAATCTCACCTGATGGAAAGCGAAGATGCGGCCGACGGTGTATCACAAAGGTCTAGAAGATACCTATTTACCCTTGTCTTGAAGAGACCCAGGTTGTGATTGGCCGGAAAAACAGAGACAGGGAGCGAGTTCCTTTCCTTTGCGGTGCGAATAATAAAGGTGGAGGAAAACCGCTTAGTGCGAGTGGAGGGTACATCGACCAAGTATGGATGGTATTGCGCTGTGCGTCTGCTTGTCCTGGAGTGGAAGGGGGATGGTGGGATCAGGTGTCATGTGAGCATTCTGCAAAATGTATCCCATAAAAGATCGAGAGACAAGCAACCTTGCGGCGGTGTTCGAGACTTTGAACCTTAGTCTCTGCAAGGTGCTGCTCGTCAATGAATCTAAAGGCTCTTCGTTCGATCGAGTCTAAGGCTGCAAGCTGGTACTTGGCCGAGCCGTCCCAAACATGGCAGCAATACTTCAAACCAGACCGAACCTGTGCTTGATAAAGGGATAGAAGCTGTCCCGGTGTGAAGTATCGCTTAACCTTATTTAGGATCCCTAGCTTCATGGCTGCTTTTTTAGCCTGCGACTCGATGAATGTGCCAAAGTTCAAAGTTGGTGTGAGAGTGACACCGAGGAACTCCAGTTGATCCTTTATAGGTACCGGTACATTCCGGAAAACGGGAAGCTGGAGTACCAATGGCTAGATATTGGAGTACAAGGTAATTTGCCGGAATATAGCTTCTATGACTCCACTTTGGCAGCAAACATTCCTTAATCTCCCCTACTGCTACAGTGTTCCTCAAGCATTAATATGCCATTATCACTGTGTGACTCTCCCAATTACGGCCACCTTAACAGATAGACCACAAAGGTTGAGCTGAGTCAACAGCACCCACTCCAGCGACATTACTAGTTGGTTTACCAGATGAACAGTTATAAGGCTGCCTGCGTATATTTTTGATGTAAGAATTTTGCAAATGAATAGGACTACTATTATTTCGCTCTCAATTTAATAAATGTTGTATTTCGTATTATTATGTAAATTGTGTACATAGTTAGATGTTGACATGTCAAGTTTGCTTTTTTATAATATTAATTCTGTGTTCACATTTTGATAATAATTAGGTTGAAGTACCTACTAGTACAGACTGATTACTCGTGTTTGATAGTCGATATGAGTTTAAAGCTGAGTTAGTTACTTAGTTGGTTTTGTTCTTCTTATTTTTGAAATAACAATCCTTTAAAGGTTTTTTGGGTTTATTTAGGTGAGCACTTACTTCCTTAATAAATAGAATTTGAGTTCTTTTATTTCTTGTTTTATTTAAAATAATAATATAAAACGACCAATATTAGCGAAAAAAATAATAAGATAAGAGGGAAAACCCCAATTCACGAATACAGTTTTACATTTTACTACTAAAAATTACTTACCTAGCTAAAAATAGGCTTAGTTTCGTAAGCAAGTGAATATTCGGCTATTAGGGCCTGGCGACCTCTATTCACTGGTCACCAGGCCTAATTTCTCGAAACAGAATTATGTAGAAACATATTATTAAATCATACAATTTCCAACGTTTAAGCATGTAAGCACCAGTTAAACTGAATAAGTCAAATATATCTACTAAGTGTAACCGTGTAACAGGCAGTTACGATATTGTCATTCTTCTAATCTCCCACGAAAAAGTGTGTATGTGCCACATACGGCATTTTATTAAATTATAAGCACCACGTAAAAATATGTAAGTGTAATAAAATCTAAGCCAGTATAGATTTAAATAAAAAATAGTATCTATCTTAAACTAGATCTACAGTAAGAGCATCTTACCAATTTTCACAGAAATATCTCAAAAAGGGCTCCAGTTATAAGCATTTGAACATTTTCAAATCTTTAAAACGCTCTCCTGTAAAATTTGTGTTTTGCAGATACACAACTATACGTAGGGAGTGTCGATATCTACTGTACTAGTATGAAAACTTCGTGAATAAATACATAGAGTAAGTAGGTACCTACTGAAAAATATTAAACTCTGCCCTTAATTAAAAAACGTTTACTAAAAACATACGTAAAAATAGTGTCTAAAGCACAGATATATACTAAAACTAGCTGCGCCCCGCGGCTTCGCAAGCGTTGTTCCTATGGAATTTAAAAGGTGTTTATATCGCATGGGAACTGATTTATGGGATAAAAAATAGTGAGCCTCTGTTTGATTTCAGGATTATAACTACCTGTTTGCGATCCGTTCAATAGTTTTGGCGTGAAGAGGTAACAAACATCATGATTGACAAAGCAACCGCAGGATCTACAGATAAATTCAAAACCCAGCATCAAAATATATTCACCTTGTCCAAGATTTTCTGATCACACTGCCTAACAAGCGCAAAGCTGTCAATTGCAAAACAGAAACATGAACCCAACCATCACAGCAGTGTAGCACAGCCATGTTTTATGTATAAGACCTTCGATGCCCATCGACTGATGGGCATCCCAACTGTGAATACTGATTTTTAGGTCAGCTGTTTCGGTACACCTGTATTTTATGCCCGAAGCGAATGGGGCTTTAAAATAATAGTTGGAGTGAAGAGGTGAACAATGCCGTTCGTGCTTATCAGTGAGTGAGGAATTGGGTAATGTTTGAACGTGTTGTGTAAGGTGCTCTGCGATACCAGGAAATTTAGATTTCTAAGATGATATGATCTTGGAGGTAGACATCGCTTTTCTAGATAAGTTTATTTCAGTATACAGTACACAGTTGAGGATAGTTAGTTAGTTATAGTTGCCTCTTGTATGCATAGGCTAGTACTATAATGGTGTCGATTCTGTTGTTTTAGGATTCCTAACCTAAATTTTAAGATTTCTAAATTTTATAGACTAGGTTGACCTAAAAATTATGTTTTTTTCTATACAGGTCCTAAAAATACCTTTATTAGAACGTTTTTCAAAATCGCAAAACCTCTCCGAGTTGAGTAGTTGGGTGTTACTGTGATCAAAATATGTTTTTTTTTATATTGTCATTTCAAAATAATTCTTTACATGGGTCAAACAGTTCATCTATTTGTATAAGAAATAATTTAGAAATTCAAATCGATACCAGTTTAAAATCGATAAATTTTAGTCATGACCTAATTAGATGTCTGTTAAAATTAGGTAGACGTTTCTAACCATAGCTAAAATGTAATTCAAAGAATAGGGTTAAAGCTACTTTTAACTAAGTTGAGTTGTTTCAGATCTATCAATCTAATTTTAGAGCTGTCATCCTAATTTAAATCCCGTTAGTTTAATTTTTCAATCAACTAAAATGTACGCAAGGAATAGGGTTATAGCCATTTTAACTGAATTGAGTTGTTTTAGGTCTGTCAGCTTAATTTTAGAGATTTCAATTTTAAACGTGTCAGTCAAATTCTTCAATCATAGAATCGTTTTCATCTATCTGAAATTCTGAAATCCTAATTATAGCTAATCCTAAAACAACAGAATCGACATCGATATCTCTTCTTTATAAACAATCTCAATCTCTTTTCAATCTCTTTACTCTGTATGTGGTGTGTGGTTGAACAAAGTTTAGAAAGAGGAGTAGTTAAGACTACATGTTATGGGCTGTTTATGAATCACGAGAAATGATCATTAATCCAAGTAATATAATAGGTCCAGACCACCTGTTCATTAAAGTTTTTTTTTCGAAAAAATCACGAAAGTATCCCGAGGTAGTGAGATATTGTATGATTCTCGTAAGATCCATGATACATCTATCGAGAACTTAATTTCTCATTAGATCCAAGATGGTTCTATCGACAATGGATCAATTGAGACAATTTCTCATTAGATCACAGACATAATACTTTCCGCGCCTCATTAGATCTAGTAGATCTTCTTCTTCTTTGTTATCTCTTCTCTGGATCATGGTTTAGCACAATTCTGCCAAATATGTTTATTTTTCATTGAAACCGAACACAAACATTTTAATCACGATAAATTTTTCCGAATTTAATTAAAGGGAAGTTTTAAAAGTTTCTTAAAAACATCACGCTATTAATGAACGCTCCCTTGTTTCAATCAAACTGTAATACTATTTGATTTTCCTTACCAAACTTTAGCCAGTAAACATGGACGTAGTTAAATCTTACGTCCATTCCAGTAAATTATTATTGTTGTCATACACGTACTCCTAAAATTTATATCTGTTATATTAGAATAACAACTAAAAATTTAATATTTTATAAACAGAACTGAGGTACAATTTATACGTAAAACTTAATGTGAAAGCAAAAAAAAGTGTACTTAGATCCGTCTACAAAATTCCGTCCATCTACCATCCAATACACTAGGTATTGGAAGAGTCCTACAAACAATAAAAATGTATGCTTTGAAGACAGCAGCAAAACTTACTATTGACACAAGCTCTAGTAAAGAAATAATCCTAGGGGTAGTGCCCATAATCCCCACGCTGGGCATGCGGGTTAGGGATCGCAGTTTGGTGGTAGAATAGTTCTGCAGGGGGCGCTTCTGCCCATTACCCCCCCCCCCGTGGGTATCCCTTAGTCGCCTCTTACGACACCTACGCGAAGAGATGGGGTGGTGCAAATTCTAAACCAGCCCCACACAGCAATACAACATTAATACAATACACCTACCTTCTAATCCATATGGATTACGACGCACGGAAATTTTGACTAGGAAAACAATCAATTTTGTTTTAAGAATAGTATCAAATAAACTAATATACTCAAAGTACCTATTGACCAGCCTCGTTATCCGCAACTAAACTGACGGCAAGGCAATTGCACCCGTTGACGGTTGTCGTCGACACGTCAACGTCGAAGAACTGCCGTCAACGGGTACAGTTGCCTTGCCGTCGACAACGTGCCGTTTGTGTATAAGAGTTCTATATTAAAATGATGATTTGTCGGCAGATACACGAGAGACGGGCTTTGTAAACGCCATCACGTCTGCTGGAGTCACTTACTCTATCACCAGGGCCTGCACTGCGGGATCCTTGTTGGAATGCTCATGTGAAAAGGTACTGGAAAGACTTTAAATTTTTTAACTCATACAATTGCATCTTCTAAGGAGATATAATTGATTACTCGCTGCATCATCCCTTAGCCTGGACCTATCGATTTCTACAGCTCTTGGCATTTGTTTCCCAATTTTATTTATCTTTTATCTTTGATAAGAACTAGAAGATTATATTCCCGCCTAGGGACAAATGTTTGCACAATCTGCAGTTCACAGTGTTCTGGATATTTTCTATGTATGATAAAACATAACTGTCTAAGTATTAGTATAGTACCCATAACACAAGCTCTGCTTAACTCGGGGTGTGCATTGTCCAGATATATTTATTTACAGATTTTTTAACGATAACATTGTAATACAAAGGAATCTCATACTTTACCATCATACATTTCGTTTGTAAAAGTTTTTTATTTCCCCAGGGAGCACCAAGGCCTCGCCGTGGCCGTGAGCCAATCCTCCCCCCTTCCCAGGTCCCGACGGACCGATGGCAATGGGGGGGATGTAGCGATAACGTCAGATTTGGCCTCAAGAAGTCCAGGGAATTCATGGACAGCCGGTACCGGAAACGAAGCGATATAAAGACGCTGATTAAATTGCACAATCATCACGCTGGGAGGTTGGTTAGTACGATCTTGTAAAGACGTGGAAGATTTCTTCTTTTTATTCTTACAAATTATTATAGGCATATATTTTACCTTGTGTGCTTTTTTTTAGGAAATATTCATCATTTTAATTCAAATGTGAGAAAAGAGAAGAGTCGTGGCGTTACGGCGAGCTAACACTTTTAGTCGTACTGCAACCACAGAGCAGTGTTGTCAACGCAAAAATACAAGTTGACAATAGGCACACGAGCGCCCTCAATTCCCACGAGCCTTCTCTTTTTGAACAGACTCTACATTTGATGTCGTTATAATATCTATAATTTACCTTGAAACATGTTACTTAATTATGATTATACAACACAAGTTTATTGATAATGAAAGAAGCACCATAATCCATTGTACGCAGAAGAAGACAAAAAAACCAGACAAACCGTAATTCCTATAAACCATAAAAATTAACAAATGGTTGGCTGCCAAGGGGCGTGGAGTTTATAATAATGTGAAGAATATAATAAAAATTTAAATACAATAAATGTCGAGAAATGGTACAAAAATCAACCATCTTATCCATCCGATACATGTTAAATCAATTCTCAAGAAGGCTCGAAACGCTTATTTTGAAACTCGACTTAGGTATATAGCTACAATAGAAAATACATAATTCTACAATATAACCTGAGATTATATCATACTTGGAAGCATAGAAAATGGTCTACGATTTGTGAAAGACGAGTTTTCTGGTAGTTCAGTTCCTTGCACAACGCATAAAATATTAGATACCGCTATAATATTTGAATTTCGCGCAAATCTGTGTCAGATTCTGTGTCGATGACTCAGTAGCGCAATATCTGAGAATTTCCCTGCTGGACCGTTGTTTGTAGCGATGTTTCGGGGAGACTTGCGTTCAGCAGTGGACATTTGTAGACGCACAGTAAGCTGTATGGTTTATAAAATTAGTGTAACTTTCCTTACAGGCAATAAAGAACAATATGAGGATAGAATGCAAGTGCCACGGGCTGTCAGGGTCTTGCACGTTGCGGACTTGCTGGTGGCGGATGCCAACATTCAGAGAGGTCGGGAACCGACTGAGAGATCGGTTCGAAGGGGCAGCTAAGGTAACGCATATCAAAACGAATGGTTCCCTATACGTAGCGTCATATAATCAAATTTACTGGACAACGTTTTGTAGTCACACAGACTTTTCTACACAATTGCAATACGAGAACTTAATCTTTAACTTTATGTTTTTACTGTTTCATATATTATAATTTATGTAAACTATACCAAAAATCTGTCGTATCAACGGTTGAGAAAGATTTTAAACTTCCTTGTGTGTTTGATTATTTATTCGTATAAGTTTAAATTATTAGGTTAGGTCAACTGTTTCAATTGTCAATACGAGTTTTATTTGTATCTATTTCTTTGTTTAATTCACGATTGGTTAAATTCATTTATTTATATTTTGCAGGTGATTGCCAGCAACGACGGGGACAGTTTCATGCCCGAAACTCCTAGCATTAAAAGGCCTGGGAAGAAAGACATTATCTATTCCGAAGAGTCTCCAGACTTCTGCACTTCCAACACCTTTGGGTCCCTCGGCACGCAAGGCCGCCAGTGCAACGTCAGTTCAGCGGGAACCGACAGCTGTGACCAAATGTGCTGTCGACGCGGATACACGGAAAACACAGTCAGAGAAACTGAAAACTGTAATTGTCAATTCAAATGGTGCTGCGAAGTGATTTGCGAAACATGCTACATTAAACGGAACATACAAACGTGCCTATAACGATATATTGTGATAGATAAATGTTGTTATAAAGTAATTAGATATTTTATTTACCAAGTTTTTATTTTGAATTTCACCTTTCTTTTGGTTTTTTACACTAACAATTTTCCCCCACATTACCCCCACTACACACTATTTGCTATTTTTGTTATTCGTTTTCCGCCATTCATCATCGTCACTCAAGTAATCAGACAGGTAAGAAACTAGATCTCCAGAGAGCATCTTCTTTGGTAAAGGTTTTAAAAATTGCCGATTTTGAACATCTAGCTCCATATTAAAAATTTCGGGTTTTATTGCATTGGCATTCCCTTGAACCAGTTCCGGTACCAGTTCTATATCGGAGTTATTGTCGTCGCCAAATTGTCTATATTGATACTCCTTCTTATATTCATGTCCTGGTAAAACTATGTCATTTAAGTGAACATATTTTTGTTGATCTTCTGGGATCTCCAATGGAGTGTCTGCATTCTCACCGGTATACCTGTATGGTGTATCTCTTGGATTCAAGTTCACCTCACGTGCAGTATATTCATTGAACTTTTTTCCTGGCTCAAACAGTTTATGGCAATCGGAAGCTTGTAGTAATCTTTTTTTAACCATAAAATTGTAAAGCATTCTAATTTTTTTAATGTCTCTTGGAGATAGTTCATTTGCCTGTCCTAATACTATTTCTTTTTCCTTTTCCTGTAAGAAAAACATTGATGAAAATTATGAATTTTAGCTCTAATTTTTTTTATCAAATCAAAGACCTCACCACTGAAATAATGAACATCGATATAATAAGGAACGAAAACATTTTTGGATCTCAGCATGGCTCAGGTCGAATCCAGGTTCTGGCTTATTACGATCAAGCAACTCCCGCTCAGAAGACAATTGCTGATCAGGAGCTTCTTCTGCTTCCTGCAGGCTTAGAGGTTTCCATTTTGGATGAAGCTTTTATCATAAGCGTTAGATTTCTCATTTCCTTTATTTCCTTATCCATCATCTTCATATTCTTCTCCATGATCTTCATATCCACCAAAACCATCGTCATTAATTATGTGACTAGACAGATTCTTGTCATCCTACCGTACAATAAGTTTTTTTGTATATTGGGGATGTTTTTTTTTCTTTTTTACTTCCACTTGTATTGAGTATTAGATATGCTAAAGCACAGCATTGAAACGCTCGTACAAACATTTTCAGTTTACAAAAAGTAGTTTTGTTTTATTTTTACATTCTTTCCCATAAAATCAGTTATCACTTTTTGTATTTTTAGTTTAGGTTTCCAAGGATTTCCTAAACATAACCATAGTTTAGGAAGAGCCTAGGTAGGGCTTAGATAAGCACTTGAGAATATCTTCTCTTCTACCCATCTTCGCCCGGTATCATTGGGTACTTAGATGACAGCACCGTGGTAGAAAGGCACATTCCCAACGCCAACGCCAGTCAGAATGAGAAACAGGTGAAAAGTGAAGACATGCTGCAGCGCTTGGACTTGACTTTTAAGCGAGTCTTGGACTAAGGCAAAGCCACTTGGATTCATTTCAATGGCTTGACAACACAAGCATTATTCTTCTTTGTGAAAAAAGAGTCCGTTTGTCTGGGAAGCTGGCTTCCCGTTTTCCGGAATGTACCAGCAGCGTTGTCTGCGGGGCACAGCGAGCGAAGCGACCCTGTGACCTACTACGCCCCCAGCCCCCTGTACCCCCTCCCCCATCTCAAAATTGTATATGAGTATCGTATAAAGGATCAACTTGAGCTCCTTAGTGTCACTCCACCCACCCCAACTCTGAAGTTTAGTATCTTCATCGAGTCGCAGACTAAAACAGCAGCAATAAAGCTAGGAATCCTAAATGCGGCTAAGCGCTATTTCACACCGGGACAACTTCTACTCCTTTATCAAGCACAGGTCCGGTGTGGTTTGGAGTACTGCTGCCATGTTTGGGACGGCTTAGCTAAAGCCAAACTATATAGAACAAAAAGCTTTCAGACTCATTGACGAGCAGTATCTTGCAGAGACTATGGTCCAAAGTCTCAAACACCGCCGCAAGTTGGCATGTCTCTCGATCTTTTATAGGATACATTTCGAAGAATGCTCATCAGAACTTCATAACCTAGTCCCAACATCCCCCCTTCCACTCCAGGTTAGCAGACGCACAGCGCAATACCATCCATCTTTTTTTCTTCTACTTTCATTATTGGCACCGCTATGGAATGGAACTTGCTTCCTGTTTCTTTTTCCAACCAATTATAACATCTTGGGTCTCCTCAAGACAAGGGTGAATAGGGTGAATCTTCTGGACCTTTGTGACACAATGTCAGCAACTTTTTGCTTTCCATCAGATGAGATCGCGGTCAAACGAAGGGCTATTATAAATAACTTCATTTTCCTTGTCATTTATCTTCCGGCTTTCATCATCCCTCAATTTATTTTATTTTTTTATTATACTCAGACACAAAAAAACCTACCTTAAGGGCATCCTATAGCTAATCTTGGGTGCAACTGCCTACTGAGCCATAAAGCTACATGAAAACCAGACGGTGATACCGCTGTTTGTGTGCGTAACTGTACCATGTTAAAAAATACCTTAACTTCAATTTTTAGAGAAACTTAGTGCCTAGCCTAGGAGAACTATTTTTTTTATTTTTCGATTATTTAGGGTTTAAATCACTATTAACCAAAAAACATGTTATCTTTCTGTTAATAATTTCAGTCTATTTATCTAAGTAGTACAAAAATCGATCAGAATCGCCACCATATAAAGGCATTTTCTTATTGCTTAGAACTTGCACGTCATCATTTGAATATTCCTCTTCTTGCATATCTATGTCAACATCGAGTTCGTCAGCGTAATTTTTTTGATCTTCAGGGATCTCTAGTGGAGCGTCTGCATTCTCACCGGTATACCTGTAAGGCTTATCTCTTGGATTCAAGTTCACCTCATTTCGTGTATATTCATTAAACTTCTTGCCTGGCTCAAACAGCTTATGGCAATCGGGAGCTTGTAGAAGTCTTTTTTTAACCATGTAATTGTAAAGCATGCTAATTTTTTTTATATCTAATGGAGATAATTCCTTTGCCTGTCCTAATACTATTTCATTTGCCTTTTCCTGAAAGAAAAACATTGCCAAAAGTTATGCATTTCAGCCTTATTGCAACCTATGAAAAAGTAAAAAAATACTTATGGTTTATCCGTAATCGGCAACTAGTCCAGATTTAGCGAACATATAAAAAATAAAGGTTAAACTCAAAAGTGGAGTGACACATGATATATCTAAGAATCTGACTACGGCAATAAGTTAGTTACCTATGTACCCAATCACTTGCCTATACGTTATAATGATCATAGAAAATGATGTGCGGGACGAAAGAAAGGACAAACCTACCGTAGGTTCAATAGTTGCACGGCCGTTCAAAGAATGTCTGTAGCTATGAAAATGGCCGGCGCTCTGGAAGTCGTACTCCAAATCATGAAAGAGCCAGTCGTCGTCGCTGAGCTTATCAAATAGATATCTTTTTTCTGGAATAAGAAAACATCGTTAACTTTATCAAGCCATAACATAAATTTCACTATTGACAATTATTTGTCACAGATTCCTTTGCCTCTATTTTATTGTTTAGATAATTTACCTGCACACTTTTTTTTTATTATATACTCCTCAACCTTAACCTCAACAGCGTGTATTGGTCCACTGTTGGACGCAGGCCTCTCCCTAATAAGCGTTTTTTTGGCGTTTATCTAATGGAGGTAATGACCATAATCCCCACGCTGGGCATGCGGGTTGGGGATCGCCTACAGTAAAAACTTAGATCGCGCTGCTTGCTATCAAGCGTCCCGTGACTAGAGCTGCAAAGGTAGTAACTTCCTGATAATGCGTGTTGATTCCAGGAGTACCGCCTATTGAATCTGCCCCCTTAATCCAACTTTCTAGCGAGAGTGTCTTGAGGTTAAGAGCTATTTCACACCGGGACAACTTCTACTCCTTTATCAAGCACAGGTCCGGTGTGGTTTGGAGTACTGCTGCCATGTTTGGAACGGCTTAGCTAAGTATCGAAGCTCTAGATCGAAGCTCTTCGCTATAAATAACGCCGTTATCTGAAAAACTGAATCAACCCACATGCTGACAACCTTGTTAGCCAAGTCAAGATAATTTGCTAATTTTATCTTTCTCAGCTTTAAAGAGGTTAAAATCATGTGGTATGGTGACATCAGCGAGCACCGCTCTCTGTTCTTACCGATCAGTACAATATCAGTTTATTCGCCTGAATAGTCCTGTCTGTAATGGTAATGACGTTTTCGAGAATTGACGCCTTACTACTAGTATGTAGTATGGAGCTTCAGGTCCAGTAAAGCCATATCATCAACCCGAAAGAGACGACACGCTTGACAGATATCGATCATGACATGTTTTATGATAAACTTTCGGTAATTGTTCGTCTTAACACCTCATCAATAATTTCGCAGACAAATCCTTCGTTACCTAAAGAGGTGACCGAAGCGGAGCCAGTTTACTGAGCTTAGGAGATCCATATCAGGTCATGTAAGGACCTTGTAGAATCTCCAATGCAGTTTTTTTTTTCTCCCATATAGGCTTCCAGTCCTAAATGCTCATCACCGTCGGTTTGCGACGGTTCTCTTTATTTAAAGAGAGAGGGGTAAGGTTTCTATCAACTGTAACTAGATCGCGATGCATCTGGCTTTTGATTCGCCGTTAGGGAAGTAATTACTGATGTTGCATACTCGTACCTCACTGTTGTGTAAGATCTTGGCGTTTTAATTATTATTATTCATTTCTTAATGACCTCAACAGCCTGTATCGGTCCACTGCTGAACGCAAACCTCCTCCTAAAAAACGCCTTATTGGCGTTTAACTCATGGGGGCCAGTGGATTCTTAATCTTATTATTATCTTATTTAAAATTCGAATCGTACCGAATTTAAAACCGTTAAAAATGAGGTTTTAGGCAAAGGTAAAATATAAAAAGGCAAAGTATGTTTGGGAGCACATAACTACAGTGGTTATACCTTCAGTATTTGCTGATGGCTTACTTCTTTGAATTGAATTGATGTAATCCTCACCTGACATGATATTTTCTTCGTTAACTTGTATATAATAGTCTCTATCCGGTGCGGTGTGTTGAGCTGGGACTCCTGCGATGGACAGCACGGCTTCAGCCAACTCCCCCTCGGTACTCATGCAGTGGTAGCCAAGAATTACATACTGTTTTTTAAGAAGAAAGAGGTCAATGATTTTAAAAACAATACTACTTTCTGTCACATCCAATATTTCCCGCTACCGGCAACTTAAAAATAAGCAATCATTCAAATATGGGCTTAAAACCTGTAAATTAATAAATAATTTTGGACCATTAACATAGGTAGCTATTAAAAAGAAGAAAGAAAAGCAAATAAAAATTCTCGTGTCTGCTGTCATCCTAAATTGACTTATAAATCCATGTAAACAAGCTTCATCACTCCTCTCTATGTCTAGTCTACCTGAGTCAGAGTCAGAGTTAGAGTCAAATTGTTTATTTCTTTAGGCTTACTTAGATAGGTACGTAAATTTCTTAAATATACAGATTGGGGCAAATTTTTGGCCCCTAGCAAGGGTAGCTCCCGTTTCTTTTGTTGTTAGAAGGTTTTGTTCTAAAGAAGCTTGAATGGTTCTTAATTTAAATTCGTATGTAGGTATGTAACTACTTTTTTAAGTTAATAGGCTAATTATGAAGGCTTATGTCCCTACCCATGTTCGCTCTAACATTAACATAAAAAAGTCGTTACACACGAATTTAAATTAAGAATCATTGCATGAGTTACATGATTGTTTTCACTTACTCGTTTTTTCATAGAAAATGTATGTTAATTGTTTTTTTTTATTATTGCCAAAAATTACGATTTGATCCAGGAACACTTTTCCTAAAGTAACATACCAAATGTTACTTTAGGAAAAGTGTTCCTGGTTGGAAATAGAGTCGATTAAAACCAACTTGTTTTTATGACAAATGTAATATTTTGGGCGAACCGTACTTTTTTCAAATAACTAAAAATTACAATATTTTTTTCTTCAAAATAAAATAGAAGGTTCCTTAAAACAAAACCAGGGGCCAAAAATTTGCCCCAGCCTATAAAAACACCTTGACTAATAGTAATTACTATCAAATAAGAAATAAGGTGCATTTGACTCTGATTCACTTCAATTTTTTGTCCACAAACGGAAGAAGTGAAAACATCACGTCATGGATAAAAAAATCTGACTCCCTGATCGAAGATCTACCTGAACTCCTGAATTCGTAAAGTTTCTGACAGAATGGTCGGCACAGCCCAGCAGACCTCTGCGGTTCATGAAGAGGACCCATCTGGAATTGTCGTAGGGTGGACTTGGCAGCTCAACGAAGTTCAAAGTGGTCAAACTGTTCACAGAGCTAAGGAAACTACGGATCTTGTCGCGTAGCACTTTATCTGAAATTAGTAGGTAAGAACTGAAAACTGTAGTGGATAAGATATACAAGTAGGTTTATTATACATGCAATATAAACCTCAACCTCAACAGCCTGTGTTGGTCTACTGCTGGACGCAGGCCTCCCCCTTATTGGCGTTAAAGTTTGCGTATCGGTAATAAAACAATTGGATGAAAAGAGTTTCAATAATAAAAAAAACCTTACCACTGAAAGAATGGACATCGATGTAGTAAGGAATGAAAGCATTTGGCCATAACTTGAATTTCATCATCTCAGCATGGCTCAGGTCAAATCCAGGTTCTGGCTTATTACGATCAAGCAACTCCCGTTCAGAAGGCAAATACTGATCAGAAGCTTCTTCTGTTTCTACTTCACTAAAGAATTCTCCTTCTTGAATAGAGCCTTCATCGTAGGTATATTCTTGTCCATTGTCTTCATTTTCTTGTCCATCGTCTTCATTTCCTTGTCCATCGTTTTCATTTTCTTGTCCATTGTCTTCATTTCCTTGTAAATTGTCTTCATTTCCTTGTCCATCGTCTTCATATTCTCCTCCATTATCTTCGTTTCCACCAAAACCATCGTTGTTGATAATGGGATCAGACAGATTCTCATTATCCTGCCGTACAATAGGTTTTTTAAATTTAAGAGATGTTTTATTATTTTGTTGACTTCCACTTGTATTGAATATTAGAAATGATAAAACGCAGCATTGAAACAGTCGTATAAACATGTTCTGCTCGCGAACAAAAATATTTTATGTTTTATTTTTATATATTTTCCAGTAAAATCTGTTATCGTTGTACGTTTATTTATAGTTCATTTTATTTTATCGACTACATTACTTTTTAGGTTTCAAGGATTTCACAAATAGTACCTACCTAGTACCTACCATGGATAAAGAAACGCGTAGGTAGACTCGGTATGCTCATTACGATAGGTAATTATAAGATGTTCGTAGAACATTATAATGGGAATGGTCAACTTCAAAAATTGCTGAACTTTTCTCTCTACGGAGACTAAATCATCAACTGTTTTTTCATACCCTATAAAATTGTGGAAGAACTAAATGAAGGTTAGATAGATTTTATTTCACATTAGAAAATTAAGTACAACGTATGTTTCATCATCATCATCATTATAAACTTGTTTTAGTCCACTGCTGTTGTGTAAAAATTGTATAAAGAACATTGCGTAATTTTAATTATAGCTGGGAACTAGACAATTAGTAAAGTTTTGGTTTTTCAGGTGTTAATAAATTGTCTAGCTAAAATAAAATAAAATATGGGTACCGAAACCCAAATAATTCAAAACTTTCAAAGCTCCCTACCTCGTATTATGATGGCAGAACAAGTAAACCACTCATCAATATCTCCGCAAACTAACTTCAAGATGCAAGAGCGTGAAAAATTATTCACGCTATTTCAGCTCAGAGCACGCCATTCGTATCCTTTATGACATATTTCTCAGTGCATATACATACATTTTCCAATGTGCCCGATCTTCGTGGGAATACGCTCCAGGCTTCTCCGACCACCAACACGGGTCGACTTTTCACTTTCGAGATTTACTGCCAGGGTAGAATCAACCTTGTGGTTTTACTGTAGATATTATTTTAGTTTGGAATGTACTATTACAAATATAGTTGCAACTGCTCGCAAAGATACAAAATGGCAGAGGCATGATAGATGTAGGATTTTCAAAATTGAAACGTCTGTAGGAACAGGTAGGTTGGAACCTTTACTTTTTTTTTTATTTTACTGTACACAGTTATCATAGCAGGGGTAGGGTATGGGATAGGACACCGCCATGAATTTAGGATTTAATCTGCCATTCCTACAGCTTCATGATTATGCCTTGTCCACTAGTTCCCAAAATCGGTAGATAGCTACAGGTAAGTACTTACTTACGTACCTACGGATGCAAAGTATCATTATACCAACATAGGCTTATGACAACGTAGACTTCCCAAATTATCCGTCTTAGTGTAGCTAGCGACTCAGGATGATATTTTTATTTCAGGATCTAAAATGAACAAACAAGTGAGTTACCTAGCAGAAGTTGCAGACTTCTGCTTAAAAAATATACGTAGACATTTGCGCTCGTTTTCTTTTTTTAAGCTGTGTAGCTTAGAATTTGCACCAACCCGACTCTTCCCGCGGGTGCCGTAAGAGGCGACTAAAGGACCCAATGCGGGCAGCTAACGCCCCCTGCAGAACAATTATACCACCAAACTGCGATCCCAACTGCGCCAGCTTGGGGATTATGGGTATTACCCTCGATGAGATAAACGCCAATAAGGCGTTTATTTAATAGTATAGTTATCGTATAGTATCGTTTAGTTATATAGTTATCGTATAGTTTATCTAATAGTATCGTACAGTTATATAGTTATCGTATAGTTTATCTAATAGTATATATATAGTGTAGTTTATCTAGTAAGTAGTTATAAACGCCAATGAGGCGTTTATTAAGGGGAGGCCTGCGTCCAGCCGTGGACCAGTACAGGTTGTTGAGGTTGATGTCTTTTCTACTAAAATATGCTCGTAGGCATTCGTAGCCAACGTTCGTAGCACACAGACAAATATACTTACTTTAGTTTACTGTTTTTATATATTTATTAACCCTGTATAAATAAACCTTTGCGTTTTATGATAATGCAAATATTGCCATAAAAAATATGGTGTGGTTGGTTATATTTTACGTTTTATTCGTTTTTTTGTACATCTAACTGAAAAAGGTTTTTGAAAGAAGGTGGAAAGAAACAATGTATAGATTTTTTGATCAATTTTATATTTTTAGTAACAACTAATCAATATTTTAATTATAAATAGATACATACTGCTAATGTACAACCAATATTATAATGTCAACCCACAAGTGGTCACTGGACGAAATATTTTTCAAAAGGTACATTTTATATTACAAACAATAGTTGAGATTCAGATAAGTTCAGCTGATTTCAATTGTATTTTAACTAATATTAACAATTAAAAATGCTACATTCACATAAATAACTTAAAATATTCATATTTACATGCGTAAAATGTACTTAGTATTCGTACAAATAATTTGATGCGGAAACTGATTTTTGTCAAATTTCTGACCAATAATGTCAGATATGAAAAGGTTAAAATGGCACAAATAAAATCCAAATTCATGAAACTGGCTTTCAATTAAGTACTTTAAAATACTTTTTATCACAATAACTATCATGCTAAAATTTTATAAAAATTGCTTATGAATCCAGTCATGGATATATTTGTTACAACTACGAAATAAAAAAAACTTCAGTCTTTTAAATCCGACGCGGTGGTCCTCAAACTCCGTCACAATTTTAAGTTTTTCAATCAATTTAAGTATATATTTAAACAGAGCTGTCACACCGATTCACAATTTACCTGTTTCGCTTATTTACCGATAGTTTTGACATCGGATTTTTCATTACAACTAACATTTCATTTTACTTTAAAAACAAATCGATTTTAAAGTAAAATTAATAAATTAAAACAAGTTTTAATAAATATTTTCATAAAAACACATTCGTATCGAGTTAGTAGGTTAATTGCCGTATTTTACAAAATTAAGCTTAGTAGGATTAAGCTATCTATCAAAACTTAGAGCTACCTATGTTTATATCACATATGAAATATCATTCACGTTGATACAATCTATGATTAGTAAAGCTTCCCTAGATATGGCAAACTGTCGCATCAAAATGGAATGTCAAAGTTAAGTCAATATTCTCTGTCAAACTGATTTTTTGTGCGTGAGGGTATAAGGGTTAAAAATGTAAATAGTGAAAATGTTGCAGTTGAATTATAATCAGAAGTCAACAGTTTGCGATTCAATCTTCGTAATTTATAGAATAAGCGTGGAACCACAAAGTTACTACTTTAGTAACACATGCATTTAATTCCTAGGAATATTTGTTACTGGACAACTTGCTGAGATAGATCGTATATGCCTACACGTCAACTGGCTTGCGTGCAACTTTATCTCAAAATATCTGCGCAACACGCAT
This sequence comes from Eupithecia tripunctaria, assembly GCA_955876795.1. Lineage (NCBI taxonomy): Eukaryota > Metazoa > Arthropoda > Insecta > Lepidoptera > Geometridae > Eupithecia > Eupithecia tripunctaria. The sequence goes on along the minus strand of OY041603.1, from coordinate 4,265,065 downwards.
ACAATAATATACGTATAATACTGATTATTTAATTCATTTAATATTTAATTAAAATTCTCAAGAGCGTTTATCTCGTAATGTGGGACACTTTTACGATGGCGCTACTTACTCACTGATAAGGGCCGAACGCAGCCTCCGAAGCCGAACACCCAAGAAGATACTTTATGCAAATGCTATTAAGCCACAAATTCCATTAACCGGCTTAATTATAATATGAAATTATAATTACAAGATAATTTCGCTGTTGAGTCTCAGAACAGTTACGCGGCCGCGCCGCCGAGGACGTCTATAAAGTAGAAAGTATTTAGGTATAAAACTCACATTATCATTGCTGCACTTTTGATATGCAGAAACGTTGAAGATATTAAATTAACTTTGTAATGATATTAAGAAATACCATATAAAGTGTACAATAAACAAAGGTATTTTCTCGGGTCTGGCTGAGTGTCTTTATAAATAAAAATCGGCCAACCGCGCAGGAAATCAATAAGTCCATTTCAATAATACTGATGACAACATTTTAGGTTCACATCGCCCGCAATGGCCTCATTCATTTCCGAGCGACAGTGTCCACAACGAACTACATCACATGTTCGCACAAATAGCCAAATAAATAATCGAGTAGTAGCTCAATTTACACGCCAGAGCGATTATCGATATAGAAGAAAATTATAGAACTATTTACATAAGTCAACATGATATACGGTTTCGACGACTCCATTGAATAACGATTATGTACAGAGTCCGTTATAACTGGTCCGAGTCTGAGTCACAATCACGGCTCCACTAGTTCACAACACTGAGTCCTGAGCCATCTCGAAGGCTTTATAAGCACGTGTGTACGACCTTCTCCGTGCGGCAGAGCTTGCATTTCACTTCGCAGCACCAGTGGAAGGTGCAGTTGCACCGTTCCACCACGAACATGGTCTCTGTTCTGTACCCCCGGCCGCAGCACATGAGGTCGCAGCCGTCGACACCTATACTGGTGTCATTGCAGGTCCGCCCGTGCGTCCCTGGGATCCCCAACCGAGGGTTCTTCTCGCAGAACCCAGGGGAAGGTTCTAGATAAACCAAGTCTTTGCTCCCCGGTGACTTGTGGTCGGGGTTGTGCGGTCGCAGTTGGAACCTGTATCGGTCCCGCCGCGGAACCCTATGCGGAGCAGCGTCGTTTCTTTGCACTTGCACTGGGGTTTCAAGGTCCGTGTTGGAGACCATTACTCGGGAAGCTCCGTCGAACCTGTCCTTGAGAGCATCACCGACAGATCGGAAGCTCGGCAGTCGCATCCAGCAGGTTTTGACCGTGCACGAGCCCGACATACCGTGGCACTTGCACTCCTGACGCATCTCCGTCTGCACATGCTGTTGACAAAACAATAAAATGAGTAACGTGATAGGTCAGTCTGGTGTATCGTAGACGAGGGTCTAAACGTCCAAATATCTCTAAATTCCTCCGATAACCGATACTGCGTGATCGATGATCTTTTAAGCGCACCCCGTCGATCGCATCTCACGATCGAGCAAATTGTTACAAATAGTGAGGAGGTGGGCCGGTCGTCACTGCGCGTGGACTGCTCATAAATCATGCACTAGGCGCATTCATCATTTTAAGAAGGTAGATAAATGACGAGAGTGGAGACAGGCCGCGTCTTCCTGCGCTTATTCGTGTACAAGTTTATTCAGCGGCATGAGTCGAGTGCCTAGTGTCCGAAATATGTGTCGGGGAATGGAATGCTGTGAATATTCATCAGCTGGACACCCAGTGCGTCTGCCGTGACAGGAATTAAGCTCGGGTTAATGATGCGTGTGGTGTGGCGGAGAGACGTCCTCTCGTGGGTCCGCGGTGGGCATGTGGGTATGCAAATGTGGGAGTACAGTGCAGTGGAAGGGATGCGCGAGCGAGCGCAGTTGCCGAGGGGCCGACTCCGACGTAATTAATATTCCTCAAGTGGAAGTGCGCGACACGACTCGATCGATCGTCACCCGTAATGGTAATGTAAACACGCTCGTTGACAATGGCCGTCATTGGTCCAATTGTTGATTGTTTAATGGATAAGTGCTACTGAGTGGCGATTGGCTGAATCGTCGCTTTAGTTACAAGCGACTCAAGTGGGTCATTTCAAGAAGCTATAAAATTCCAACGGGAGCCTCCCTATTCATTCTACCTATAGATTTGCAAATATGCTATTTATTTTACCTACCTAGTTTTATGAGCACGTTTTTATAAGAGACAGCAAACTATAAATCTCAACTTACCGCTCTGCCAGCTTCATTATTATGCAGGTTCATCTTTTCTCTCAGAGTTTTCCCCCGTTCCCCAGTATCTACGAATTCCCGGCTGAATTTGAAGCCGAATCCGATGTTGTCACTGCATCCCCCCCACTTCCAGATCCTGACGTTGGATGCTGCTGCTGCCCTGGTCCTGTGGGGCGTTCTGTCAATGTGGGAGTAGTCACAGGTGCAGGATTCGATTGAGCCTTCCGCGCAGGCGCGTGAGACAGAGTGGGTGACGCCGGCACTGGTTATGGCGTAAATGAAGGCAGTTTCTCGGCATCCTGCGAAAAAACGGTTGGATTAGTCATCTTCTTTGCATACTTAACATAAGTTTTATTTAACAATTTGAGAACACACGTCATATACGAGTTAGTAAGTTATACATAAGTTAAAGTTTTTACACACGCTTTCCTTTTTTACCCGCTTTACACACGTTGTTTTTATGGAAATCTTTGAGGCCATTTTTATCCTACGGGAATTTTATTACTGGGTTAAAAAGTAGCCTATGTTTTATTCTAGGCCTAAAACTATTTGTTTGTAATTTCAGCCCAATCCAATCGGTAAATGGCGTAACAAACATCAACCTATAGATCTCTTAACATCAAACTTTCGCATATACATATAATATTAGTGTAATTAGTAAGATAAATCAATGCATAGGTAGATTACAGCTGGTATGCATAACAAGCCTATCGTAACGACATATCGATTCATTATAATTGATTGATCAAAAACCTTTGTTTTGTCAATGGGAATACAACCCTATCAAACTTGTTTAGGGCAGGTACATTGGCATGTTTGGCATTTGTATAATTAATTCATCCTAAACAGAGGGGTCCATATTTTAATCAAATATTATTGCTTCGTTATAAAAACATCCTGTATTAAATTAGGAGATAAAATAATTTGAGAACGTTTGCGCTCATCAAGGGGACAAGTGCATTGTATTTGAGTTTTTATTTGCATTGAAATGATCTTGACGACGCATTCGAAAATATGGGTAGCAATAAAATTCCACCACATTTTATTGCTTTGTTTTGATTTGAGTTCATTGTTTTGTCACTGATTTTATTTAACCTGTATTTTTTGTAACATGTTCCCATTATTAAACTCTTAATAATCTCTGATTTCATCAAAAACCGATGGCTCTATAAACGAATGCAATCAAGCTTTTTCCCATTCATCTAGTTGGAACTAAAACATAAATCTTAACAAGATGCCGTATCGAAACCCATAAATAAATTAATGGCCCTAGCATTAGAATCAAATACTCATAAAATACAATTAAAAGAGAAAGATGAATAAACTATCAGCAAAAAAAGAATATTTTTTTTATTATAATTTAGACAACCCTTGCACTTTTCGGTCTCTTACTTCACGACATGACAGCGACTTTCTCCTCGTCTTGCTTCTACTTTTCCCTTATTCCCTCTTTTTCACTCTTTTCCCGATGTTACTTATGTATGAAGTTGTCTCCACTTATGAAGAATATATTTATGTCACAATAAATTAAAAGTATTAAGATTTTTGTACGTCCTACATGGACGTAAAAAACTCACCAAATTAAACAAAAACTTCAATCGAATTCCAACTTCTTACATCAAATAAAAAATACTTACAGGAAACAAAAGTGCATCGTCGCAATTAAAAATAATGGTCATCTAAGGTTGGGTTGAATAAAAATCGTTTGTGTGTGCCCACAAGCCCCTACCTCCACGAAAGATTATAAATTCGATCATTACAACAGACTCAGCGCTCGTTCTCTCTTCATATCGACTTAATAGCCTGTACTTGAACGATTAATACGGCATAAAATCGATAAAAGTATTGTTGTTTCAGATGGGAATTCGCATCAGAAATATTCAAGATATCGGGCGAGATTCTCGAATACTATCGAGATTTACGATTTTATCCGATGATACTATTCCTGTATAAAAAGTTATAATGGATTAAAAGGCAATAATTTTTGAGTCATGTCTCAGCGCGATACATTGTAATTTTATAGCATAATTTTAATAGGCATCTCCGCTATTGTTGCAAACCCTCTCATTAAAGCTCGCCTTGAAACGCATGATGAGATTCCTTAAAAACCATTAAAAGTTTGATCAGGATCGCTAAATGCGCGGGCGCATATAAACTGGACTATTAACGTCGTTCTTGTACCGTATAATGAACATGTCACCTGCTAATGCCGTACACTCGATACTGTACCACGGCGTCTTCTCTGGTGGGCTTCCGCGCTTCAATTCAATCGGGCCTCGCCCGTGGGTGTACGAACCTACTTGTATTTGTTATTTTTAATAATAAACCGGCCCCAGCTTTATTAAGGGCTCAATAAGCAAATGAAATCATTTTTTTATTGAGTTGTCATCGTGCACAGATATAAATTACGCGTAGCCGCTTTGGTTTTGCTCCATTTGGGATGTTATGCTTTTATTCAGCAATTACAGACGATTGAGAGGGAATTTTAATGTCAATTTTTGCCATCATTCAATGCTTGGACGGAATTAATTCAATACTTATACGAGTCTCGCATTTATCTTCTGTAATGAGTTGAAAACGTTCCTTGGCATTAACTGTGGCGAATAGATGCTGCTCGATTTAATATGGCACACGTAAATAACGCTCGTAAAATGATAGCTGGTGACGTTTTAACTGGCAAAATGACTTCAGTGGCCTATTCCTAGAATTGAGCTGTACAACCTCCACTTCATCATTATTGACAGCAAAATCCGAGGGCTAATGTAACAAGCCTCATCGTTGATTCTATTGTGCACGAACATCAGCTGTCTTACACCCGAATATTTAAAGAGAATATTTATTTCACTGTTACGTTGAACTTGCGACCGCTGATGAGGTCCCAGGTTCAAATTCCGGGTTCAGCCAATTTGTGTTATTGGGATTTTTCTAGCAAGAAAATTCACAGTAGCAGCTCGAGTCAGGAAGTTGGCGGTGTTGCCCCTGTGCCTAGGAAAGCACGTTAAGCTATTGATCATGCATCTAACCTCTCCCCGGTCATAACGGTCTGCCGTCCCTATTTTTGAGTGTGACGGGAAAAAAGATGTATTTGTTGTTCAAAATGTCCCAAATATCCTGACTATCCTTCGTAGAGACTGGCCGCTGTGGCCGAATTTCGACTAAGAGGGCATACTCGTATAGGCCCATTGAAGTTGATTTATTTTTGGGATATTATTCGATATCTTTTGTTTCGGTATGTTAGGCGTGGTCCATATTTTATCGCTGAGAATTACAAGGACCTGTAAGACTGGTTTGTTCTGGTTCTGGATTTGATAGAATGCACTGTAGTAGTCACGGTGGTGCGTAGTCGGAGGTCCAGCCACGGGGCGCCGCCAGGTGGCTCCACGCGTGCTGAGCACACAATTACATACTTTTGTTTCTCTCATCCCACTCAATAAAGTTAAGCTGTATTGTTTTATAGTCTCGTAAAAGCTTCGAGAGTCTATAAGTGCAATCTTATCACGATTAAATCAAATCTATCTGTTATTTTATTATACCTAACTTCTAGAATAAAAGACGTGTGAATCACAGAAGCTAATCTAAATTGTAGTACCTATATAGGTATGTGAAAGTGATATGATAGTAACAGCTATATTGCGCTACTGAGTACTGAACGGATAGAGCCGAAATTTTGCATTGATGTAGTCTAGACCTAGAATAACATTATAAGATTAACTTGGAAAAACGTTGGCGAAGTCGCGAGAGGAAGCTAGTACTAGATAAAATACAATGTTTTCGAATAGATTCATGAATAAAGGCTCAACGATGATTAACAGTACTCGTTTGGCGTGTCAGTAGTCGCACAAACAAATTGATTGAATAAATCACCGGCGCCCGCGACACGGGTTAAGTCGAACAAAGCCGATTGTCGCGTTATGCGAATAAATCGCGACGTAGAAAAATTATGACAGATGCAAGTTTGTAGGATTAGTCACGGCATTAAATAAAATTTAAATCCCACGAGCCTAATCATGGAGATCCCACCAACAAACCATCACTCAAGCTAGCGTCCAGAATCTCTATAAATATTCTTAATTAAGGCACGCTATTATTTTATTGAAGCAATTTCGTCCCATCAAATCGCAGTCAAATAAGAACAAACACGAGTAATGTGGATCTATAAAAGTAAATTATTATTATAACTGATAATAAAGTGCTGTCCATGGATTATCCGCGCGGATAATGAATGGGCCCGAAGTCGGTTTACAACGCGCGCACAGAGCGATAATTCCATCCCCGACAGATCGCCTCTTAAGGCAACGCGACCACTATTTGTAAAACTCGAAAACTCGTAAGATTGACCTCGCTCTGTTGAAATAAACTTAATCACTGTTGACATTTGATGAACACCTGGCCCTGGAGCATTAAATAATTCAAAATTAATGTACTAATTAAATATGTTCCTGTCTGCATTGAGTCATCATCGCTGTCCTGCCCGGCCGGGTGTCTCCCGCGCTCCGGATTGACTTATGATGTTTCGCGCTCTCGTGCCTTCTTTACGACGACTTACATTATTCAAATTTGATGAGACGTAATTACTCAAAACAACCATAAATCACTCGGTTTATAATACAGTTGGGAAACACTCCGCTTTATCGCGGTACGATGAAGTCATTGACGTCTCTCCGATCCAAACATGTCTTTTACGAGAATCTAATGACGTTTTATCTACTCGAGATGAATCGTTTCAATCCCGGAGATAAATTCCGATTCTTTTGTCCGTTTAATGACAAGTAAATTATAGAAAGTTACAAATAAAAATGGAGTAAGAGCTATTCGCCGTAAATGTCCATCAAAGAGGGGCAATAAAAAGCAATAATTCATTTTCGTTATGCCGTGTATGGGTGATAATTTCACATTGAGCGCGCATCCCGAGAGGCCGGGCGACAATTCAGAATTACGTCGCTCGTATATCACTCATTGTGAGTGGCACAAAGCAGAGCTACCAGCCACCATCGGCTACCAGCCATCGCTACGACCATTCACACAATACACAAAGACGTTTGTTTCCAAACTACACAAAAAACACCGAAAATAATTTGGTTTTAAGTGAGCTGTCAACGACAATAAATGGACGACCGGAGATTCCGAAAAAAGGTTCTATATGTCACGATACCTATCGAAGCCTAATCATCGCTTCAGCTTCACTAAACGCGCGTTATCTCAAAAACAATTCAAACGCCACAGAACCCAAAACGCTTATCTAATTGAGCATTAAATATTTCGTCGAGGGCATTTTAATATGGACTTTATTTTCGGCGTCGATCGTTTTATACGTTTTATCCACCCACGACGTCTGAATCTTGGGAGCGAATACGATACAAACCAAAACAGGAAATATTGGGAAAAGGTCGAGTTTTATTGTCCGAGTTACCTGGCATTAGGAGTCGTGTTAGGTGTAAACGGGGCTTCCGTGGACCGGGGATCGCTAAACTACGCGCGGCAGGAGGGCGCGCCGCGGGGACCCGCCATATATTTTTCTATTCTCGTGTGGACAATGACGCCGGATAAAGCCCTCACTATTGTGCCGTTGTCATCATTTGTGTTAATATGATCCTTGAGGTTTACACCACAATGAGATGACGACATCTCCGAAGTGTCAATGGTGTCAACGTGTAAATTAGTAATTATTCGTGTCCCTTCCGGGGGGGCTTTGTGGCGCGTTCGACATTATGCGACCCGGCCCGGATCTGGCGCAGCGGTTGATGAGTTTCCGAAGCGCATGATATTTGCGAGTTTAGTGTAAAGTGTGGACGTTGTGACGGCTCCCGGGGAGATGGTACGTTTAATGCGTTTCTCAAATGTCCGTAATTGCAATGTATTAAAAGTTTTATCGTGGGTACCGGCCGCAGCCTGTAATATGCGCGCCCGCCTTGCCTGCCCTTAATAAAGTAATATGCTCTAAATGCACACGCATATAACATAAATTTTGTAATCTCTGTGCTCTTTTTATCATGTGAAATTATAACGATGGTGGTCCGAAGCGTCGCTGTGCTATATCTGGTTTTTTTCGTTTAGAAAAATGTATCTAAAGCTGCTAGATATTTCAATATTGGTTTTAGCCCAGGGCGTCAGGTTTAATTTTGTCGTTTACATAATTGGAAAAAATGGAACGGAATCGGTTGGTATAATTGCTTCTGTCTTAGCAATTTATGATATTTAGGCATCTAATGTATGCTTAATATTTTAAAAGCTCTTGTATAATTTGGTTGCGCATTAAGAGATAGCCCGAGGCGACTGTCGACCGATGCTTTACGACAAACTTTAATGTTTATGTAAACATATAAATCTATAGTGATAGGTACTTTAGTTAATTAGTTTTCAATGAATATTTTACGTTCGTTCATACGTTTACCGTTTACAAGAGAGAATTTGTTGTCAAAACATTTCGGAGCAACTTTCCGACTAATAGAAACATCTTTCAAAGTCGCTTGCACAATTCATTAACGGGGTCAATAACCGGGGCGAGTGAGGCTGCTGGAACATGGACGTGGATTCCAGGCAGATCGAATTAGTGGAGATACTGAGAGCAAGGCATGATAACCTCTTAATGCAGGTCGAGATCTACAAGAGCTTTTGAACGTTCATCAATTTTATTTCGAAAATAATACGATAAATTTATAAATACGCGATATTTTTCAAACTGGAACACGAGAGTGTATGAAAGAGAATACAGTGGTCCAGTATACCTAACTACACAAATTATGTGTCATGATAAAATGCTTAACAACACTGCTAATTTACAAAGTACGCACTAACATCTCGCCTTTCAATTTCTTCCCTTCCGCGATATTAATGTTTACTCAAAAACATCGCTCAAAAAACAAATGAATAAGAATCGAATCACAAAACTTTTTGCTATAATAGCGAATAATTCACTAAAGAACAGATGTTCGCGGACTCATAATAAGCCGTATCGGGCACAAAGCATCGAAATCGGACACCGGAGATAGGGCAGCTCCAATCCAACGCCAAACTAACCATAAAACATCAAAAACTTGACCCACGACCTTACCACGTAAGAAATAAGATCCACTATCACACCAGACAACAGCAGAAACCCTAAGTAATGTGTTTTTAAACATTTTAATTTCAATGTGTACCTTTAAGTTCTGCTTTTTATTTTACAGTGAAATAAATTCAAATCTATAAACATTCAGAGAAGATAATTTAGAGTTCGCTAATAATTCACCGTTTTGAGTTTATAAGATACAACTGATAATAAACTGGTATTGATTGTGTCCAGTATTGTATGGCTAATGGATATCTATTTACTGATTCTAATCTTCGATATAATCTGCGTCCATTGAAATCGTCTAAATGGAATCGACGCTGCGCAATTGTGAGCCGGTGTTTATGGAGCATAAAACATTTTTTCCTCTCATTCTTAGTCAGAATTTTTAATCACGATATATTTATCTTCAATATTTGAAAGGCTACGTTGAAAGTATCGTATTGGTTTAAAAGGGGAACATATTTGTTGGGAGTATTTAATTATAATAAAAGAGAGTCGTTTTATACAAACGGGAAACATCACCGGGCGCATGTAATTGATCCGGGATGTTTTATCTTGATGAGTCTTTTATAATGTGCCCCCGACGCGCTACCCTCCCGGTGAATGTAGATAAAATCTTTTAAAAGGGTTGCCAACTAAAGATATCACTTAATTTGTAGCCTCTCTTTGTAGCTGGAATCAGGGATTTATCCAATACACATCTTTTTGTTCGACATGCAGGTTTAAACTGAGAAGGGGCGATTTTGCGATTGAGTTTTTTAAAGATTAGATGCTTAAGCGTCTCAAAGCTGCGTAATCTTTTCCTTGAGTATTTTAAGGGTTAAATCTCAAAGTATTATGACCTTTTTAAGGTTTTGTTCGCTTTGTTTAGCTCGATTGACAATGAATGACGTGTGTTCTCGAAACTGTTATTCTGTTTTTAATACACGTTTAGATTACGCTAAGTATAGCTTAGTCAAGTTTTTAAAGTGGTTTAGACTTACCTCTGTCGACGATTTTGCCAAAGAGGTTCTTGCCTCGGAGGAAGTTTCTGGTGGAGCAGTTCCATCTCCTCTGCTTGAACTGATGCTGGCACTCGGCGACGGCCATGCGCGCGCCTTTGGCCACGGCGTTTAGCACCCCCGGGTTTTCTCTCGCCAGCCGTCTCTGCTTCCTCCGCAACGACTCGTGTATCGACTGGTCCATGTATAGAACCCCAGGCGAAACCGGTGACAGGTTATTCGGCTCCCCAGCTTTCGCCATACCCCTGTAAAAAACGCACAACTCAAATACGCGGAAAAAACTTTTGTCACATCGAAAGACAATGCCGGATAAAAAGAATAAACATAGCTTGAACGCCACTTAAGGCAATGGGTGCAACTTGAAATGAAATGCTCATTTGAAAAGGCAAAGACAACAAACAATTGTGGACTGAACTGTCAATCTGCAGACGTTCGGATAAATATTTGCGGCGGGTATTAATCCTGAGGGGCAGAGGCTGAGGGTAAACAAGGATCTCGATCAGGCCTGTTGACTCGAGCTGCGTGTCGAAAAAACGGTGCACTCTCGCCTGCCAGCGAAGAAACTTGGAAATCGTATTACTTTTCTATTTATCTTTCTTTGTAGTCGAGTGTTACGTAAATATGAACGTGTTCGTCGGAAATTCTCTGTTATCGTGGAGTCGCTTTGAGCGCTCCAAAGTTTTGTTTTACTCAAATAGTTTTCAAATTTTTGTAGAAGCACGTTCACTATCGCGGTTCGTTAATCGCTAACTTTTAGGAGGTAATTATTGGTATACTATCGGTCAAGGCAATCATTAATGTGGCAGCTTAAAAAGCAAATTAAGCCCATTATCCATTTATCAATATAACACATAATATTTCAAAACCTTCAATTAAACAGCCATTATAGGCCTTAATGTCTTGTAAGAGGAAGCTGATAAAGCTTGACATGTATTATATCATTGCCTTATTTTGTACAAAAACTAGGTAGGTACCGTTTAAGAATTAATTTAAATGTATAAATGGCCTACACTACACCAATTTATTTAGCAAAATATTTCAATGATACAAAATCTGTTGTAAGCCAACTTTTTATTATAAAATATCAAATTTGTCGGATTCAAAATGAATTTATTGATTGAATGGGTCCAAGTCTTTAAACCTGTAATAAAGTAAACGTTTTTTAGATTTACGCATAATAATGAGGCTTGATGCGGCATGCATCATCGATAATCGTCCAATACGCTCATAATCCCTTAGTGGGCGCCATAAATTTCGAAACCGTCTTCGACACGACACCCACGGCTAAAACAAAAACCGAGGATATCCATATTTGCCTATAAGATCCTGCACTTGTCACGTTTGGTAGAAAACCAAATAGGACCTCTTCAAAAAAAAGAACTTGAATGGCTTTCACGGGCAATCGTGATGTTAGCATAGCGATAAAGTCTGTGTGAATGTCAAAATAACAAATATTGTCTTTGGAAGGGCCGTCTGGTGAAGGCTTGTGTCACTTGTGTCTCATTTAGGTAATTAAAGCGTTTTCCCTGGTGTTTGTAACGTTCTGTTTGTATGAACTTTGCCTTATCTTCCGTCAATAGTTCTTCCTTGAATGAAGTGTCAGAGACTTGAACCTGTTTGATCTCAGACACACGGCATTTTAAGTCTGAAATAAGTTTAAATGGATAGCTATCTTGGAATTAAAATGCAATCTTTTTGACATGTATTTTTTTAAATAATCAAGTCTTTGACACATGCCGGCGGAAGATAGGTACAGGCCGCGTATCGTGTCTTCGTCTTAATTTGCCTCTCTGCATGTCACGCAATACTTTGACACTGATAAAACCCTGTTATCTTGCAGCGTTTGACTTTTGCACTGTCTTTAAATGGAGGATTCCAATCTGAGCCGCGTCCCGCATACAAATTAACCTTTATTATTTAATTTGTTACTGTTTTGCGAGGCGTCAAAATATCAATGTTGAACGACCAGCTTTAAAAGGTCTGTATCTTATACTGGGGCTTACTTACAATATACTTTATGTTTAAGGTTCTCGGTACAATGGTTGTAGTTATCAGAAGCGGCACGCGATATTGTACCTACGTAATGTAATATGCGCTACGGGTGATGAATACCGAATAGGTGTGGCGATTTCTTTTTAGCTGGAGGCTTAGTTTTATGATGTTTTGCTAGTCTGTTGGTTTGCCTTTAGGCTTAATTTAGCCAGTTCCGGGTCAGTAGGTAACAGAGTTATGTTAACATTCCTGTTTTGTATGCTAGATACGAGCTATCACTGCATTCATCTTAAAGTAAACGCGATCAGCATTAGAGTGAAAATATTAATTAGAATATAAATGTAGAGATAAACCATTCTTAAAATGAACGTGTCTTCACAGAACTATACCAGTTTTTTAGTCCTTAGCCGAGATGCGTTGAAATATAACTTTAAAAAAAATCTGCTTGCTTGGACAAAAAGGAAAAGTCTGACTTTTGCTCACAAGAGACATATAAACTAGTAAAAACTCGAAAGAGTTCATTTTGTAATAAAAAGTAGGCTATAGGTTATTCCAGGTTTAGATTTTATGTGTGTAAAAATTAATCTCGATTTATTCAGTAGTTTTGGCTTTGTCATAGGCCAAATATCTTCACAACGGCACAAACTTTCGGCTTTATAATAACCTACCACTAGCTGTAGATTGTTTGCAACAGTCTACAGATCGTGAATGAATTGGAAATACAAGTTTTAATATATTTATGTTATTTGACTGTAATTTTCTTTTTCAATATAGATTAATTATATTGTTTTTATGCAAAATATAATAATATCACCATCTTTGAAATTTTATTGAAGTAAGACTTCCTTCATCAACCCCTCAAATGGCAGCTATAAATAATCAAACTGAAATGTTTATAAATACACTCAGCAGACATGTCAAGTGGTTTTGCGTAAGTGCCCTATGTCTTTAAATGTGTCACCATTATTGTTTTTTTTGTTTATAATTGCAGTAAGTATAAAAGGGAATGGAGCTGATCTGGTGCCTTCCGGCAGCTGTCTTTGGTACTTGAAAGGGTACTTTATTTTTTGTAAAGTTGGAAATACAACCTCGGATATTTATTTTTTGAGATTTTGGTAAAAGGTTTAAGTTTCGAGTAAAATATAATGCATACCTATGTAATAACTTTAATTAAAATACACGATACCTATAAAATAAGACCTATCTACCTTTAGTATTAATTTATGTCAATTAAAGAATAGAGTTAAAAAATAATAATTTTGTATACAGGTTTTTGAGAAAGGCTATATAGGTAATACAACAACTATGTAATTGTTATTTATTATAATGACTTAAATAGAGTCTGAAATGTGTTTTTGTTTTATTTATAATGCGTATTATTTATATTAACTACGTATTATTATAATTTACGTATTATTTATTTTACTTGGTTATTTTTGACCAAAATGTTGTAGGTAATGCCGCGCCGGCGCCGCCGCCGTCGCATCGGAATCGGCTATCGGCCGCGAGTCGATAGATTTTCAAAACTTTAACTGCACATTTCATGCTAATTATAATCTCAATAATTTAATTATATATAAAAATATCATGGTAGTAAGACATCAATGTAATATTCAATGTACAGTTATTTCGACTTTAGTAAACTAAACGATTGTCGACGGATTTAACTTCTTTAAGTTGAAATAACTAGCTTTAAAAACTATCGATTCTCTGCCGATAGTTTTAAAGCTTTAACTGCACATCTAATACTAATTATAAACTTAATAATTAAGTTATACATATTATCATGGTAGTTAGACATTAATGTAATATTAAATGTACAGTTATTTCAACTTTAAAAAACTAAACGATTGCCGACGGGTTTAACACTTTAAGGTTTTATAAAGGTAGTTTAAATCAATTACGTATTTCTAATATTTATAACGTTTTAAAAAAGACGAGTGTTATTTGTGTAGTGTTATCAGCACGCGCCATTGTTTACAGATTATGATAGTGAAGACAAGTGGCATTTTTACTTTAAAACTGTAGATATAAAAGCGGCAGAACATTGTAAAAATATATAAAGTTCGATCATATTTAAAACATTTTTTTTTATCAGAAATAGTCCTTCGTTTGACCGCAATCTCACAATTCTCACATGATGGAAAGCGAAGATGCGGCCGACGATGTATCACGAAGGTCTAGAAGATGGCTACTCCGGACCACATTCCGAAACACAACTGAGTTGCTTCACGGACTGGCCCAGTCCGGAGGGTGGTGACAAGCCACGGCCGAAACCTAAATTTAATTTAAAGTGATCGCTCTTAAAACAGAGACATGTTGAAATACAGACTTTAAGAAAATAATAGCTGTTTTTTTAATATTAGTTTAACTAAAATGTATACCTCCTTATGTTCTGTCTATAAAATATAAATATTTTATTCTTAATTAGTAATTCTCAAATTTACCGTTCAATTTGGTTTTAAGGTATCTGTGGGTGGTAATTTTTATTTCAATTTAATGACGGAAAAGATAATAATGAATTCTAATAGAAGCGAAAGTCTATAAATATGAGATTAGGCTGGGTGCATACCGGGAGCTCGTTGATAGGCTGTACAAATACAAAGTTGATGCTCCCGTCCGTCACATTGTGACGTCGCGTCGCAACGGGAGATGCCAACGGGATACTTGTTTTGTCCCATTATCGTTGTCTTTACGATTGTTTGAGTAAATAATTTCTTTTTTATACTTACATTTCATCTGTCAAAGCAACTGTAATGCATTGAAAACAAGTTCAACTTGAACGTGATTTATTTAATTGGCAACATGGACTATTGTTTTACAGAACTGTTTTTATAAATTATAATTTCTGCGAATATTGTCTTTATTATTTTCAAGTTAGAACGAAGTAAACTTTTAAGTCAGCGTTGCTTTAAAGTGAACGAGGCCATTTGCATCTTTGTATTATACCAACGACAGTCTAAATTTTAAGTTCGTAGTAACTATATTGATATATGAACCTATTTTGTGTTGGAAAACCTGCGATATTTTATAGTGAATTCGTCAAAATATGAAGGTTTGTTATAATAAACTAGCTTTGCCCTGCGGTTTTGCACGCTTTGATACTATGGAAACGTTTAAACGTAGTTTCTGTCCCACAGAAACTGATTGATTGGCCTTTGTATATTGATTCCAGGAGAATTACCTGTATGCACAATTTCAGCCCGATCTGTTTAGTAGTTATGGCGTTAAGAGGTAACAAACATCCATCCAGCCGTCCATTCATCCATACCTTTCGCATTTATAATATTAGTGTGACCATCTTGACATAGGTAAGTACGGGTAAAATCAATAGTAGGTACAAGCAACCTAAAACTACCAATTAGGCAACATGCAACAGTTTAACGCCTTCACATTATAAAAGGAAAGGCAAAGTCAGCATTAAACTTTATGATGCCATTATCGATCTCGCACAGAACCTTTACGCTCCGCTTAACGATCCGCTAATTATCCGCTGAGTGGGAAGATCCGATGGTCGCACATCTGCACTGAGCTTTACAATTTAACCCTTTTGGAACGCGGAAGAATTCGCGACGTGGTTCAACTTTAAAAAGTTTTGTATTCTGTCATAAACCATTTTACGTTTGTTGAGAGTTGACATCAATACCTACCTTTAACAGAGTTTTATTTGCAAAGTGAAATGATATGTTAAAATTAAGAATTTATTACTGACTTAAATTAAGCTTAAATATCAATTAAGGTCAGTAGAACTTAGAGTCCTCATTTAAAACTTTAAAACGACTGCTACATTAATAATTATTAGGGAAATAATTAGATAACATCAAAGAACAAACTCAATTAGAAATATTAGAATGCGAGAATGGCCTATCGTTGACAAGTACCGTTTGGAATGTCGTCACATGTCTTGATTCACATTTCTGTGAATGAACGGTGGCCTCTTTTAAATCTTACTCGTTTATTTTACTATCGACAACATTTTTTAATTACCTTGTCATGTTTAACAATGTTTTTAGTCTCTCGCATTCTGAATAAAGTTTTACTTCTTCCGCTAGTGGACAAAAAATTGTAGTGAATTAGAGTCAATTGCACTTTATTTCTTGTTTGATAGTAATAACTATTTAACAAGCTGTTTATATAGTAAAAATTTGACTTGTCTAAGTGTTTATTTTGTAAGTCTAAAGAAATAAACGATTTGACTCTGACTCTTCACAGTTTTGGCCTATTATAGACGTCTTGGTAATTGGTTTCAATCATGCTTAGAACTTTATTTTTGAACTTAAAATCGATCTGTTTGGTGATTATTATAGGTTATATTAGCCAAAGTTGAACTGAACATAATATTTTATAGAATAATTTCTTGTAAACAAACATGGATAACCTGTTTATAACCTAATCAAGCCATTTTAACGTGATTTAAAAATGGAACAAGACATAAAAATATCAAAGATGAATAAAAAATAGATAGGACAACTCACCACCACATACTGCCTCGTCCTCTTCGCGGCTTGCTGCCGTCACACCTCAAACACAGCACCGTAAGCACAAACAACCACAAACACTTCATTTCGATGGGCGGGCTCGCATGAGCGCGGCCGGTGAGCACGGTACAACGTCTGAGCTGCGACCGTCCACTGCCTTGAGGCGGGGTCGGTGCAATGGTGGGAGGCCCTACCTGCCTAACGCCCGATTGGTCTCTCTTCCTTTTTTTATAATCTTTGGCGTTTAGGTCATTAGGTTTGCTGATAGCGGATTATGATAGGTAATGCAATTTTTGACGGCTTGCGTGTGGATTATCTGTATGGTGTGATTTTAATCTGGTTTTCGTAAACTTTTGCGCAAATTGTATTTATTATTGAGCTAAGCGGCATTATTTAATCTAATTCATTTAATTTATGATCGCCGCCAAGTAAAACATATGACATTAATTTAATTACATTTTTTTACTACCTACTAATTTGTATAATTATATGCCATCTAGGTATTGCAAATATACTAAGTATACTTAGTACCTACCTACTTGTATGTAGGTATGATTTACGAAAGCTTAAGAAATAAAACGACTCTTAATAGATAGGCAAGCACCAATAATTTATCGAACTTCACATAACCCTAAGTGACTACGTGACCATCATCTTACTGATTCAACTCTAATTACTTCAATAATTTCTTAAAAGCTGTTCTTAGCCCTTAGCTATAGCGTCGCTTGTTCTTTGAAACTGGCGTTGTCACATACGATAGAAATACCTCGAAGTGCACAGTTAGGTATGCTAGATAAGTACCTGGAACGAATGCCCTAAAGGTACATTGTTGCAATACTAGGAATATTTACATAATAGGTGGTGATACCTAGTAGGTAGTTGTCTACACCATGGGAACAAAGAAGGTTGACCGACATAAAGGTGCCTTGTGAGTTGTAGGTACTAAAAAGGGGTAGGTAAGGTAGTTCTGGGAATAATGTGCATGTTCTTTGAAAAAATATTTTTGTCTAGGTAGGTTCTTGTACAATTTTGCAAGTTTTTGATGTTAATGACGTACATATTTTACACTAATATGTTACATATTCTAAATCAAGAGCAGAAAAAAACGTCCCTGTACATATTTTTAAAAAAATATGTAATTTTGCTTCGGTGTATAAAATACATTCCATTTTATTTAATTAATTTCCTTCATTCGTTTATTTATTTCCATTTACAAGCTAAGCAGAGCTTATGTTATGAGTGAGTAGGTACTAGATAACTATACTTACACTACATAGATAAATATTTTTTTAAGTTACATACAAAACATCCTGAATGCCCTGAATATAATATCTGCTGTTCGTACACATATTTGCCCCGAGGCGGGCATCGAACTCGCAACATCCAGCGTCGCAGTTGGACATTTTGCCCTCGACGCAACTGAGTTCGTCAATGTATAGTGATATGCATCAAGATTTTAACAAGTAAGTAACTGACGAGGACATAATAAGTCTCAATAAAAAATTAGAACTGAACATTCTGCTTTCTGCTGCGAAATACTGTACCACAGTACTGTGCCTCGTCTGACTAAAACCTCTAAAGCTTAATTTCGTTCGCACCTTGAATTGAATTGAATAAATTATTCAGGAATATATATATATAAAAAAACAATACTCATAACATTTTTGTCAGCCTTAAAGCCTATGTTACGTTTATCAAGACACAGAGTTCTCATTTAGCTCAATAAGAGGTAGGTACAGTACCTTAGCGTTTATTATTATAATTAAATAGTCTGATGTAATTACCAAAACTAATTTGAATGAAATTATGTAAGTATTCGGTTTTTTTTATAATCATGATTTTTAACAACCCTGGAATTATGTATATGTTTTCTGGACATTTCACACAGTTCCCTATTATTGTTTCCATTGTATTCATCAGGTGTGGCAAAATGTTATATAAAAATATAACACGAGCTAGTACGTTTTAAGACTTAGAAAAATGTATAAGTACCTACCTACTCATTACCAAAACAAAAATAATCTCAACCAAACAAAATATTAAAATGAAAAAAATATGTAGGCTGGTCACACATTAACATTAAAAATTCCAGAACGTTCCCATTCTATCCCCTAATCAAGAATTATTACTCGAATTCCAATAAAATTGTATCATCGCGGTGAGTCAGCAGGTCTTTGGTGGGAGGGGCGGCGCGCGCTCGACCAATGGGCGCGCGGCGAGTCTGCGCCCGCGCACGGCGCAAACACGTGTTGCCGCGCTTTGCGGACAACATTCCTAATTCAAAAATAAATTTAATGAAAATCATTCCAGTACTTGATAAAGTAGGATTGATGTCTATGTTTATAATTTTTTCACCATAAAATAGCAAATAAAATTATGTGCCAAATGGATAGGGTTGAAAAATTTAAAATTTTGGTACTTCTTTATACTACGTTTTAGGCATGAAAAGTAATGGATACCAACTAGTGTTAAAATAAGTCAAGATAGAAAGTAAGAAGGTATAGAAATTTTAAATGACAACTAACTAGCAAATAATCAAATTCTGTACTTATAGGTACCACCCCACGCAGAATATGTAACTAGGTAGATAACAAAGATAGACAGCAAAGAGGTACATAAATATGCATGATATTATAATTTTTAATTCAAACATAACTACAAAATCGCCGTACTGTGGACGTTCTGCCTTACCTCTACGAACTGCTACGGCTACGCGCGAGGTCTCAGTACAAAAGATTTCAACGCGGGCGGTCCGATCGTACTAGCCAATTTACACCCACTGTCGCATCTATCTCTTTAATTATTCTTTGTTATGTGTACTTTAAACTTACTTTAGAGAGGTACATTATTTTGATGTAATTATTTTGGATATTCTGGAGAAATTACATATTTGGGGCACTGATTATTAATGTATTTATGGGTATTGCGAAGGTAAAAATGGTATTTATGATACATTGATAAATACAACGCATTTAAGTATAAAGAAAAAAATAGAAATGAACATCAACTATAACTGACGGAGATTTTGGCGGCATTCTAATTTTAAGCAACTACAAAATAGATGGCATTCTAATTTTAAGCTACCTACAAACAGATGAGATTTAAATTTTGACCAAAAAGTTTTTCACATTTCAGGACCCATAGATACGAGCACCTACCTAATCTAAAAAGTTTTACATCTCCTAAGCTTGATTATTAAATGGAAAAAAATGTTTTTCAAAAATCTTGTACCCACGTTCTACATCTTAAAAACCTTAGTTATTTATTTAAAGTTTCTCGTAAAAAAATAACAAATGTAAAACTATGCTCTTCAAAATGTCTGAAAAAACAGCACGTGGCAGCAAGCATGTGCTTGTCAGTATGTCGAACCACAGATAAAATTATACAAGCTACAAACAAGCCGATGGCACGCCGAGGGTGATCACAGCAGATTGACTTTGCTTGTACTTCCCTCTAAAAGGAAGCAGCTGTGTTCCCCTTCAATGGGTAATTTATTGGGTTTGTTAAATATTATTATTTTTCTATGATGTTTTTGGCTAATAAAAGCGGATGCTTCAGAATTTGTTTCTTCATTGGCCGTTTTTCCACTTACCGGCACGGCGACGTCACGGCGACGACGGCACGGCTACGGCACGGCGGCAACAGCACGGCGACGGCACAGCGACGTGTACAATTCATATCATATCAACACATGCAGTTTTGCCAAGCCGTCACCGTGCCGGTGAGTGGAAAAACGAGCCATACATTTTAATTCAATTTTGCTTCGACGACGGCGCCTTCGCCGCTGTGTGGTGCTGGCTTCAAATTTGCACCACCCCAACTTTTCCCGTGGGTGTCGTAAGAGGCGACTAAGGGCAGCAGCGCCCCTTGCAGAACAAATATACCACCAAACTGCGATCCCTAACCCGCATGTCCAGCGTGGGGATTATGGGCATTACCCTCCATGAGATAAACGCCATTAAGGCGCTTATCAGGAGGAGGCCTGCGTCCAGCAGTGGACCAATACAGGCTGTTGAGGTTGAGGTTGAGGCGCCTTCGCCGTGGCCGTGCCGTCTGGAAAAACGGGCTTTAGAATATTACTTTTTGGCCGCAGCTTTGCTCGCATGCGTTGTTTCTATGGAAATGCTTAAAAGGTTTATTTCCTTGCCATGATTATTTTACAAATTTAGGGGATAAAAATTGGATACAAATAAAAAAAAATCTGCCAAACTTCCCCCCGATCTTTTTTGAAGTTTGAACTGAAGACGTAACAAACATCCATCCGAACTTTCGCATTTATAATATTAGTGTGATATAGCTACATTTATCTTCTTGTTATTAGAATTGTCTATGATAATTATTAATAATCAGCAGGTACTACTTACTTACTGCTATAATATTTATTTAGTAAGTACCATAAATATTTTGCCAAATCTTTACAATTACAACACTGGTGTCGATTTTGTTATTTTAGAATTAGCTAAAATACGGTTCAGGAATATCAAACGATATATTTCGATTCCTTCGTCGATACCTAACGATTCCTAATTAGCTAGTTTTGATGTCAAATATAAGATAACTAGTGAATTTGAAAAGCTATCGTGTGTTTGACATTCCAAAATCTAATTTTAGGTAATTTTCCAATTCTAAATTAACAAAATCGACACCACTCTCTCTCTTTTACCCGTCGTGCTAAATTATGACTTCTTCAGTCAATTTATTACTTCACTCATTATTACACCCAGTAGAGCCAACACAATGAGCCATACAGTCGCTAATTAACGGAACTGCAGCCTTAAATTTACACCATTAAATTCATTGTCGCACTCAATGGCATTCCTTACCACTAGCAGTGTGCCATAATTTTGGTAGTCACATTTAATTTCATTAAACATTACAGCCTTACCCCCATTGTAATAAGATTCATTTTGTAGCGTTAAATTCTGAAGCATGACGTCTTCATTCACTGAAACGGGAGTGTGCCAAACAAAAGAATCCGTGAAATTACGACTAGTGAAATATATAAATGCTCATTGTGATCACTTCATGCTTTGTCCTTTGCTTCAGTGCTCAAACAATAACTGTCTCAATCCCGTTGAAATAAAGCTGGTTTTTAAGTTGTGCAGAGTTTAAGGTAGCCAAATTTTTCACGGCCTCCTGATTCCCGATAATTAACTATAGAAATATTGAGCTTTTGCAGTTTTTGCGAGTCCTCTTAAACTATCTGCTACTTATTATAAGCTCGTTGTTATACAAATTTAAAAAACTTAAAATACCTGAGTGATACTAAAGGATTATCCTTTGCGTTTTAAGTTAAGTTGCGAAATAAGTAATGCTACTTAACTTTACTTTTAATCTTTGCGAGTCATTGTGGATGCGTTTTACAATGCTGTTATATTTTTTTTATTTCCGCAAATTGTTTTTTTGTAAAAATTAAGTCATTTTAATATTTTAACTGAATTGACCACTTAGGCCCGTATTATGAAAGCTTGCTCGAGCTATGCTTGAGTGAGGTTTAAGCCATAGAAAAGCGTTGCTCAAGCATAGATCGATGACTGAGCAAGCTTTCATAAAACGGGCCTTAGAGTCCTAGAGAAATCTATACACAAGCGAAACTCGATGTAGTAGAATTCTTACTATAATTCTAAAGAAACCACGACACCTCAACCTCAACCTCAACAGCCTGTATTGGTCCACTGCTGGACGCAGGCCTGCAGTTAGTTGGTAGAAATTGTTCTGCAGTAGTCGCCTCTTACGACACCCACGGAAAGTGTCGTGCAAATTCTAAGTCAGCACCACACTGCTAAATAAATATTCGAGTGGCGTTAAGCGTCATATAAGAAATATTTACCGAAGGAAGTTTCTTAAATCGACCAAAAGAGTAAATTGCGTTTAAAAAGACACGGAAAATGAGTGAGGGCGGTTTGTTATCAAACATTCTACATGTTAGTTTAGCTAGCGTATAAAGGAACCTAGATCAACGTGACACCTACCATAAGTCTACTCAAAACAATGTTTCGAAGAACGTTCAAATGATCGAAAAAAGGACTACACTTATCAGTCCGATCAAATTTTATTTACCCAAACTACCAAAGGATCAAACAACTCACTGCGAAAAGTAAACACTAATAAAAAGACCGTATTATTCAATCCGAAGCTTTCCCATCCCTATCTTATCTCTTACGAAAGGCAAATATAAGGTAAAACAATGCCTTACTTTTCAAATAACTCTAACCGGACAAAAACCACAGGTATTGAAAAACCAGCTTTAAAATTGGTAGCTTAAAGTCGAAGTTTTGATCCAATAGTCGGAAAATCGAGCGGATTTTTACTGGTACTTGCTCATTGTATGTTTATTGCTTTGAGTAAGCGTAAATATTAAGGTTTATTGTGTTTACGAATAGGTGCGGTTCAGCTAAACTCAGCTAGTGTGGTCGCCCCCCAAAGCGCTTGAAAAAAAATCATCCCCGCCCCCTAGAAAAACCATTTATGGCGATGACAATTGCAAGTAGTCGGGTGGAATTGTTATATGAACGCCAAATTCGACACATCGTCAGGCCTGTGCCACTGTTAACTACTTGCATTGTAAAATAAGCTTTATTGCGTTGTTATGAGTGAATAACTTGGCATCTTCTTATTAGTAGAAACGAAACAGATTTCCGATTCCAAAGAGTACAAGAGTCTTTAATAGAATCTCTATGGTCGTTAGTCTATTCTCTGTTTGGCCTGTATCCTATCTACACTATCAGACCATTATGAAGTAAGACCAAAAATGCCACTAAAAATCGTATAATAATATTATATTCTGTGAAAGATACAGGAGCTGATGATTTGTCTATGACAGGGCAGGTTCCAAGGGAATTTGAATGTCATCTTTTGAATTCGTTATATCCAGGTTATTTCATGGTCAATGCCTATTAGGGTTGAGTTTGGTTATGATTGCTTTATTCAGAATCAGAAATGTATTAATTTTTTATCGCACCTATTTCTGAGACCAACATCAATATTTGAAATGGTTGGAATTATAAGGAGAATCAATTACAAGGTCTACATTAGTCAATTCGACGGTCAGATAAAGATCTGATCGGGAGTGATGATGATGACGCAGTTGTGTTGTGGGACCTTCTTTACAAAACTTTAAAACTTTTAAATTATACCGTGAGTGGCCCATGAAACTGTTCCGAAATATTGAAAAGCTCAGTAAGTACTTAAATTACCGTAAATACCCACCTCGTTGACCTTATAATTTACATTGAGCTTCTTTTAAAGACATACATTTTTCAATTGTTTGTGTTCCATTCCAGTCAAGTATAAATGATCCTTGAGTTCTTCTCATATCGGAATTTCATATTATATTCAGGATATCTAGAAATAAAATCACGCTCTAGTTATTTACCTTTTCAAATATCCATGCGTTAGAACTGACTTCAAAAGGTCCAAATTTCACGCAACAAAATTAATTTTGGACCTCCCATGGCTAGCCCAAATAGCATTTCCCAAGTATCCAACACGGAGGTCTATCTCCTACCGTGAGAGACACCAAGATCACACATAAAACATCATAACATTCGAATTTTCGCATCACTAATGACCACACATTGTTAAAACCGCAAACAAAAAAATAGAGACATCAAAATTCTTGTTCTCTTTAAGCCGCGATGTAATCGGAATGATATGGAATCGACTAATCGCGTTTTAATAACTCGGGTTAGTCATGATAAGGGACAAAAAATGGTGGCTGAAAACGTAGGATATAAAGATTGGGTTATTTCCTGCAGACAAGAAGACTTTGAACTTAAACCTTTTAAACTAATTTGTACTTTGAAGCCAGGGTCTTGAGGTCGCTTCAGAATGGTATTGATATGGAGCAGTTGAGCTACCCGTGGATTGCAGTAAGCTCAATGAGGATCCATAATGTTTTAAGTTGAGACTGCCAGATTTATTGAGCTAGAGGATCCATAATGTTATCTTTAATATAACTACATAACATAGCATAAAACAAAGCGGCATCCCGCTGTCTCTCTATCCGTATGTATGCTTAAATCTTTAAAACATTGCAACAAATTTTAATGCGGTTTTTTAATCGATGATCAAGAGGTGAATCGAGAAGAAAGTTTATATGTTTAATAGATCAGCATTGCGACCGTGAGAAGCCGGGCGGGTCGCTAGTTTTAAAAAAGAGTGATTAACCCAAAGGGAAATGAGGCTAATGTGAGGCCTCTGTTTTTTCAGCCAATTACAACCTGGGTCTCTTTAAGACTAAGGTGAATGGGTATCTTCTAGACCTTCGTGATAGGTGTATCACGAAGGTCTAGAAGATACCGTCGGCCGCATCTTCGCTTTCCATCAGGTGAGATTGCGGTGAAACAAAGATCTATTTACAGTAAAAAAAAGACCAAAACCCAAATATAAAGATGATCATGATCAACCAAGGTCATCAAGAAAGTCAAGTCACATCGGAATTTAAGGGAATTTTAATTCGTATAAACGCTTTCGCCGTAGACAAGACTCACTTTCGTTCAAAGGCAAAAACGACAAACTTGTTTTTAATAATGGAACAATCTAGCGAATCGACTAGGCCATGACCTTGGACAAGTCTGTTCTTGAAGCGACGTGTGGTAGGGTGTTAAAATGGAGCCTTTTAGAGATGGGTGATGTTTGTATGGGTTTTACTTTACCTTAGATCGGTTTTATTATAAGGCTTAGCGTTTTGTTACAATTCGCGTTGGCGTTAAATTGATTGTTTTGTGTTTTTTTAATCATTTCTGAAATTCTAAAATGTAAAATAAATAAATAATGTTGGATTCACACAGCATCATCTAGCTCCAAGCTAAGCAAAGCTAGTGTTATGGGTACTATAGATAACTGATAATACTTAATACAATATACTAAATAACTGGCGCAGCGTATCAGCATCGCCATACAGCGAGGCACTGCAGCCAGAGTCTTGGGTAGAAGTACAATACCAGTCGGAAGCGTAGGTAGGAGGTACCTCCTACCTACGCTTCCGACTGGTATTGATATGGATCAGTTGAGCTACCAGTAGATTATTTGCAACAGTCTGCAGTAAGCTCGATTGTAAAAATATGTGTTAATTTATTTATTTTATCTGGTTGTTATTTTCTTTTTCAATTAATAAATAATACTCTGCATAGACAGTTCTTTTTTTTGTTATACATAAAAAACATCCGGAACACCCTGAACAAAATAATCCGCAGACCGTACAAACATTTGTCCTGAAGCGGGAATCGAATCCGCAATCCGCATGCGGACTAGGACCTTCGTCCGCCGCGCCAAAGAGGTCGTCAAATAAGATTGATAGATAACTGCACTAAAAATCAAAACGCCTTGTTTAACCCGGATACAGTAAAAAAGCAGCATTTTAAATCCATCCAGATTTAGTAAGCCCCGGGCAAAGACGCCCAAAGGTGTTGTTAGGTACAAGTTTAGGATTCCTGCATTTAGGTACCAGAATTAGGTTTGTTTAATGATCGCCCAGATGGTAATTTATCACGCGCCTTCATAACATTTTGATTTGATTGCATTTTATTATGTGTTATCCCGGTTTGAAATGGAATTCGTTTTTAGTTTGATTTTAAGACCGATCTCATGTTCAGTAATCATTTTAGTAGGTAAGTTTTTTTATTTGTTTTAACAGATTACAAGAAATGATTAAGAAATAAAGCTTCCAACTGGTTCAGTAATTGAGCTACCTGTAGATTGCAGTCTGCAGTAAGTTAAATTGAATAATAGACATACTTAATTAAGTACTAGTTTTTACTAGTTCTAATATGGTTCTATTTTTTTTATATTAGTGTTAAGTATGATAGTGCGATAAGTGTGATATAAGTGTGATTCCTAAACTCTAATTTTAGATAATCCTAAATCAACAGGATCGACACCAATATCTTTGCGAGATCAAACACGACATAGTGTATACTTGGAACAAGTCAGTCAGCTAATTAACTGACTGACAGACAAACTGTGTATGAGTTTTTGAATATTTATAATAGGTAGAGCTAAAAATCACTGGCTTCTTATACTCAGTTGTCACAAACAAGCGGAGGTATAAAGCCCCGACTGTGAGGAACATTTTCGATGCGGGTATTCTGAACGATGATACAGATGATCATGACTAATATGGTACAATAATATGTTTTGCCGTATTTAGTTAGTTAGCCTAGCTTTGAGCTATGTTATTGTACTAAGCGTTCAAGTTCAACAACCTATATCGGTCCACTGCTGGGCATAGGTCTCCCCCGATATTATTGACTTTTATCACATGGAGGGGGGGGGGGGGGGGGGGAGGGGGGGGGGGGGGTAATGCTTATAATCGGGTTGGAGATCGCAGTTTGGTGGTAGAATTCTAGAATTCTTCTGCAACAGGCGCTGCTGCCCGCCTGGCGCCGGCACTACTAAGCGTAATGGGGCGTATTGTACCATTCGCAGCGAGCATGATACGTTACGTCGCGTACTAAACTCCGCCTTGTTGGTGGACGCTCGCTGTGTAACACATTACACTACGCCCTTACCGTAATGGGGCGTAATGTACGTAACGTAATGTACCTTACGTCGAGTAAGTACTAAAATCCATCTCGTTGGTTAAACGCTCTCTTTGTTCTTTTCTTTACATTACGCCCTGTAAGGTGTAAATTTACTGGAATCCATCTCGTTGATCGAGCGCTCGCTGTGTAATATGTTTTATTAAACGACTAGCCGATTATTGTGGATGCAAGACTCGCGAGCATGATAGTTTACGCTCGAGTGCTAAAATCCGTCTTGTTGCTCATTGCGAGTGCATTTTTTCCCCGTACTGGCTACACGAACGCTCGCCGTGTAACACGTCGAAACGCCAGTATGTTCATTAAGGGCCGATGACATTGACTGTAGGTGTAGGTTATGGTCAAAACTACTTCAAAACAATCCATGTGGTGGGAGATTTGTCACGATTAAAAGCAGATGCAAGAGTCGGGGCCCCGTAATAGTTAATTAAGATGCGCGTGAGTTCGCGCCGCCTGCGTTTAATTTATTATTGAAAACGACATTTATGTACCGACGGGGTTAAAATGTAGCTAGATTAGCTTGTAATAGAATATAGTTGTAAATCTTTTGAATAACCGGCCATTATACTAATTTGAATTTAAGTAGTATTGGAAATTTATGGCTTGAAGTTGTCGGGTGGTCCAGCAGACGTAGTGTAGGAATAACTTATAATAATGTATTTTTAGAGTAATAAAGTTATTATTATAAAAAAATTACGTGAGCTAAAAAGTAGACATGATTAGTTGAATGGACAAGGTTATATTATTTAATGACACTTGGTCTTTATGTTTAAACGAATTTTATTTATAGTATTTTGATCAAGGAATTTAATTATAAACGGATTTGTAGCCATAAATCCTCCTACTTTGTTAACCACAAACATTCAAAGAGTAGGTCACATCTTCTTAATGACATAATTTGGATTAAATGCCAGTAAAAATTTATTATCTCTGCTCGCCATGTTGACAAAACCGATATTTGCGGTATTTCCGACTTCGAAATTTGTGTTCATTAAAATAAACCTGTAAATTTCGATATAGATATTAGCATAAATAAGATTTTATCTGCAAAATAAACCTAAATTAGGCGAGCATTAATTGTGCGTGTGGTCAGGTCAAGGGGTTTTATTGAAACCTTTATTTCGGTTAGTGCCTTTATATTTTTCGTGTAGATTTCCACACTTACCAATGCTTTATGTTATGATTTTACCTTTGCTTTAGAACTTATAAGACGAAGTGAAATAGGTTTTGCGAGACAAGGACAAGCAAATGTCGCGCAGGAAAGGCAAGTAAGGGAGCCGCGGAACGGCCAGCCCAAGCGCAATTTTTCTGGTTTTTATTGTATAATTTGGTTTTTAGCTCTAAAATAATACTTTTTGTCAATAAAATAAAGCATAATTTTCTAAAGCATTTATTAGGGAACACGTAAACGAATTTTCATCGAAATGTGATAGATAACCAGCAAATGATACTGTTTTTTCCGTAGAAATGAAGTACTGTGTAAAAATGAACATTTAGAGGTAAAATAGTGATCAATCGTATCTAGACTCCCTTAACTCACTAAAAATACCCTTAACTTTTAATGCCAAAAAGAAATGATTTAAAAATGGATTTTCCGTACAGTCAAAACGAGGGTTTTGGAACCCGAACGCATCGAGACAGCCCAGACTTGTCAGCTAAAGACTTCATTTTGCCATAAAAGGGTATACGCATGTATAAGCATGCGACTTTAATGAAGCTCATTATTTTTTACGTATGTTCTATTGAAATATAAATATATCTGTATATTTATTTCTGTATTTTTTATGTTTTTGTTGTGATATTTAATCATTGAAAAGTTTATATTTTAAATCTCAATCGCAAATTTCTAAACGCAACGCTATTGGCAGCCAAACCGTGACGTTACATTTTTGTATTATCTTGTATTGTCTTATAAATGTACATAAATACTAGTTTTAATAGTATATTACTGACAAAATAAATGTTCCTTAATATCCTTATAAATGAATTTTCAATTTCAATGCTAATTATATTACCAAAGCTATTATTTGAAACTTTCACAGGTTGTTAGTGGTGGCGTAGAGAGACAGACAAACAGAAAAATTTTCTCACTCCAATTTATTTTTACAACAGAACTACCTTCCAAATATAATCGTAAAGTCAAGTTGTAGATATCCGACAGGTTGTAAAGAGCCCCACTGTATTTTATTGATGTCAAACTTATTTGTAAATGTTGTGAATGATAGACACAATTAAATAAAATAAATTATTATAAGGTACTTACAGTTTTATATCGGATATATTTTTAATGGGAGGTTATCTTACAAATAGAATAAATTAAAGAAAAGAACGATCTTATAGAGCACAAGTCTAGACGTTATTGGCCGCGGCTTCCAGCATAAAAATTATCCCTTATGTTACCGCTGTGTGGAGCTGGCTTAGAAGTTGCACCACCCCAACTCTTTCCGTGGGTGTCTTAAGAGGCGACTAAGGGATATCCACCAGGGGGCAGGCAGCAGCGCCTTCTGCAGAACAATTCTACCATCAACTGCGCGAGCGGCGATTATGGGCACCATAGTAAGAAAATAACAAGGTAACATTCTGAAAATAAGTAAACTTATGCCGTTTCTTTGAAACTTGTGGGAACAAGTTAGTTAAACCTTTTAAAAAGCAGCTATTGAACAATACCTATAGAGAATAATACTCTATTTTCACAGAACGTTATCACACCATATCGATAGACCATAGATAATATTCAGTACGTCGCGGTAACATGAATTGGGAGCGGGTCTTTTATGGCCGTAGACAATGGGTAATTAGAGTAATCCTTTTGGCACCCAAAACAAACGAAAGTGTATAGGAATTTTGAATTTTTAAAAGGGTTCGAAGAACACGTGACAGCCTCAGTCGAAAAAGTACCCATAACATTTTATTTTTAGTTTTTGCCGATTTACAAAACATGTTTACAATTTTTGTTTGTATTTACAATTTTTGTATTCTCCAGTATGTTCTAAAAACTTGGAGAGTCGTATGTCGAGAAGTTACTCTACTAATGTTCAATGTATTGTGCCATGGAAATATCTAGAAAAAGTGTTTTTGCTAGTATTTGTGTCTGGAAAGTCGCATGTCGAGAAGTTACTCTACTAATGTTCAATGTATTGTGCCATGGAAATATCTAGAAAAAGTGTTTTTGCTAGTATTTGTGTCTACTGCAAGCCCCACTACTACACTTTACAGAACCACGGCACGAATTCACAATACACCTATACCCACCATAAAATCATAAAGGTTACTAAGTGTAAAATAGCTTATCTCTGGCGCCCATACAGTTATTTTTATTGTGCCAACAGCAAGCCGCTGTAAACATTTATTGAGTGGGTTACTTTGTGGGTCTTCTTTATTTTTAAACAATTTTGAGCCATATAACTCGGTCAGGTTTACGCTTGCAAGGTAGTCTATATTTTTAACATATGGACGGAAGGATTAGTAGGGTTTTAAGAATTTGTTTGTGCTAAGTCCTACTGCGGTAAACAAAGGATTAAAGGTTTTATTGCTGTGTTGCGAGAATTTGAGCGTGTACTGCTAAGTTAGTTTGTAAGGTTAATCAGGTGGCATGTATCTACTTCAAAAATGTGTTAAAATGATACAAAGGTATACTACACCTTTGTATCATTTTAAAATATTATGGTAAGTAGTCACTTTAAAGTTTACCTACATTAAAGGATAGGTAAGGTAAGGTACCAACAGAGAGCTTAAAGAGGCTGCGAGTTTTGTATACCTTACCCCTACATATTATATATCTGGTTTTTAAAATTCAGTCTAAAAAAAGTTGTTAAAATATTTTCCCATATATATTTGCATATCGTTCGTACCCATTCTTGCGAATGTGGTTGGCAGTTCGGGTACCTATTAAAAATCTTGTGAATATTCGTGAATGGTGAATGAATCTGGATAGACAACATTTAAATAATGATAATAAATGTTGCGAGAATAAATCTGGAGAGACAACATTTATTTAAATAATTTTAAAATAGATATATATTCAACCATTAGTAAGCTACGCCCCCACAGGTACCTTAGTCCAATATTAATAGAGACATTTCAACAAAAAACCTAATAATGATGAATTTACAACAATTAATCTTCAGAACACACAGAGCGTGGAATCGCTTATTCATTTTAGCAAAGTCGAAATGGTCGAAAATAGGAAAAAACTCAAAAATGGGGTCGAACAAAAAATACAGAACAATTTTAACAAATTAGGCGACAAAATCGCCACTTTTTGAGAGTAAATTACGGTGTTTAAGATTGTTTTGTGGATTGGTATTATTGATGTGCCAGGCGGGGCAAGGGATGGGAAAAGGTCTTATCGATTTAAATTATTAACTTATCTTATAAAACCAAATTTAATTTACCAACAACATAAGCATGAATGTATGGTCAGGCAGTTAATTTTGCCACATAGTTAACATAGAGTAACATAATAAACTCCTATGTTACAGTAACATTAGAAGTAACGCATAGAATTTGTGAGGCTGATTAGGTACTTACATACTTTATAACGACTTTAAAAAGAAGGTGAAGGTGATACTTTATTATAATATGTGTGTGACATTATTTATTTATTTATTTATTTATTTTATTAGGACTACCAACTAGAGATAACACATAAAAGAATTAAAATACAGTGGTAAGGTTCTTAGGTCTAGTGCTCTCTAAATTATAGGCGGCCGCAACATGCGCGTAAATCGAAACAACTCAACTAATATTTTAAACAAAAAATAATCTTACATACTAAAGTATTTATCATTAACTTAAAACTACTCCTAAAACTTCTAAAAGTGATATATACAAAAATAGACGTGGGTAGACCTACGTGAGTCGTAGGCTATAATAATGTATACAATACAAATAAATCAATAAAGTACGAGGGATTAGAGACATTAGAGGCAAGTACTCGCAGAAGTTTTTTCAAGTTTACAAAAAATGCAAGGCTCAACGATTTTAATAAAATAATTTGTGTAAATATAAATACCCAAGTGGGTATCATGAAAAAAGATATTTTAATAAACCAAAAAGTCAAGTCGGCCTGTGAATATTATTTATATGTATATTTTTTTTAGAATCTAAGCTTTTTTTCCTTTTTTTTATTTCACTCATGTGAAATTTCTTATTTTATAACTTTTGTTAATTGTAAGTTACAGAACGGTTTTTCAATTTCTCCTCGGTTAGCAAGCAGTATTTTAGCTACTACCTTTATGCGTGGACACATAAACATATTAAGGAGTATTTAGTAGTTATTTTGTACGTACATTTATTTATGTAAAAAGGTTAACATGGTTTGTTTTCCGAATACAACATAATAACAACAAATTTAGCTCTACCCCATCACTAGCAACCACAAGTCTTAGATGAAAATGGGATGAGCGTCACGAATGAGCCTACAGGGTGAACGAGATTCCTGAGGGAAACTATTCCCATTATCGTCCATCTCCCTCACACCCACTTACCTCCTCTTGTGGGAGAGAGAAGGCAATACTAAATTTATTAAAACATCAGGTTTATTATCAACGTGTGAGTCCGCTGGCGTATGAATGGATAATTAAACTAAATAATACAATTTGAACAAAGCTTTGTTATGACGAAACGAATTAGTTATGTAGGATTTTTTTATTTCAGGTTTTAACGTGTTGACTTTTTGGAGGAGGCGATAAGAAATGTAATTTTATTGAACTGGCTGTATTTTTTTTTAAATGATTCACACTTGGATCTGGAAGAAAATGTACCTAAAAGGAGTTATGTATACTCAGACTATGAAAAGTAGTTTTAATAATTTCTCTATTCAGATAGGCGCTCTAATTTAACAAAAAAATACTTACATTAACAGTCAGGTAGGTAGGTACCTACATCAAAAATTCATCGATAATAAATTCAATAAACATTACTCTACACATAAACTCAACACTTTACAGTCCCTAATTCACATAACTCCATCAAAAACGACCCATCATGTCGAACATCAAAATTTTTCCCAAGCTTTTCATAAAACACTGTCGGCATGTTCATAATACTTCATAATAGCAATATCCTGTCTATTGATTGTCAAAAATTAGGAATTTCGGCAATTACATCCCACCTCCCACGTGATGGTAAAAAAACTAGCAACCGGGGCATCTCGCGTTTTCTTAAAGGACCCGACGCTGCCCTTGGCGGGTGGCGCAAGTTACGAGAGGCAAGAGGAATAGAGCGGAAGCTTCACAAATACAAGCATTATCCAACAAACATTTCTGAATATAAAATGGACTCCTGAAGCAGAAACAAAAGCATAGTACCAATAAAACTTTAGGCAAAAATAAAGTGCAGCTGTTACCGTACCTCACTGGTAAACTATGATCTATGATTATATAAATTTCAACGCATGCCCAGCGTGGGGATTATATTCAAAAGCCAATCAGACGTTTATCAGCAGGAAGTCTACGTCCTGCAATGGATCAATATAGTCTGTTGAGGTTGAGGCTTTCCGCACGATAAGCGTACCAAATTTTATGGAAATAGGTGACGTCACGCACGATCACGTTTCGTTACTGATGTCAAATAAACTTACCCCTTGAAATTTTTTAGTGTTATTCTTTCGGACCAGTAGTAGTGTGATTAGGTCTGTGATAGGCATAAAACCAAAATGGAATATACACTTTCGCTTATAAAATCATGGTTTAGGAATAAAAGAAAACGCGATTAAACCATAGACATGTAAACCTACAGTTTACCCGCGTAAGCTTATATCTCGCACCGTATCAAATCTCAATGATTTTGTTCTTATTTTTCCCTTTTGTTGCCTTTGTGAGACTAGCGCCGGCCGACCAGAAGGTATGAAAGGTGTTCTAAGGCGTATCCCTGTAATGGGCGTCTGTTACATATTTATTTTTGTGTTCATTCTCATCCTGACATCTTTTTTTCCGATTTCGCGCTTTCATGGTGGTAATGTCTGCTGTGGAATGTCATAAATACTGTGAATAGACTGTGTGTGACCCACTACGACAAAAGTAAATAGTTTAATGGCCACCCATTCTAAAAGATAAATAAACCCTCAACCTCGTACCTAAATAACAAATGAAATAGAAACAATTTTTCAGCAGCTGCCTGCCAGTCCAATTCAATTTTAAATAAGGTGTGAACTGA
This sequence comes from Eupithecia tripunctaria, assembly GCA_955876795.1. Lineage (NCBI taxonomy): Eukaryota > Metazoa > Arthropoda > Insecta > Lepidoptera > Geometridae > Eupithecia > Eupithecia tripunctaria. Next base: position 4,230,591 of record OY041603.1, on the reverse strand, counting down.
CAGAACTTTTCAAATTTAAAATACTAACACATTTATTTTGTTTTCACCGGGATATTGCGGACTATAAGCCAGAAGGAGTTCGTCTTCATTTTAATATTGTGTTTTTTTTGTATGTATATAACTTGATCACTGAACAAGTTACGTAAAGTCGGCAAAAGTTTCATCAAAACTCAAATGAGGAATAAAATTGCCAATAAAAGAAAAAAATGGATGTTTGAATTGATTATCTCAAAATTATGGTTCATGCAGGCAGCATCATAGACAGAGGCGTCTAGGTTTTTTTTTATAATTCCCACCAACGACGCAAAGCAACGGTCAGCCCAGACATTCAGCCACTGAATGAAAGAGTTTATTGGTACTAATTTTGTTAATGGGTGAAATTGTGAATGAAGATTTTTGGAACAATAGATTTTTTAGGTGTCTGGGTAGATAGTAAAAAGTGGCGCCAACGCCAACTATGGCATATTGCGTCAAAGTAAAACTATACAATGAACCGAAAATTTAATGGTTTGATTTGTATCGGCGCTTATCAATATCATTCAGCGCACTTATTCTAGGAGATAAAGTATTTCTGTAAATTAACTTTAAAAAAATATCTACAAAAGAGGATTCCAATCCCCTTTTGTTTTACCTATACTGGCTGGATTTGTAACGTCAGCTAAGTAAGCTAAGTAAGTAATTCTATAAAAAAACAAAAAAAAACTTGTGCCAGCATAAAAAAAGCTATACACACAGTAAAGGTTCGCTCTGTAAACATTCAGGCCAAATGTAATTAAGGGAAAGCTTAATCAAATAAATTGGAGTGTCAAAATCAACTTTCAAATGGATCACCGCATTTAAACGAAATCATCACGTAATATGTGAAAATAAAATATTCGATAAATTGCGATGTCTGCAGATAAGAAAATAATTTTACAAAAATACAAAAAAATGCGAAACTTTCTTTAGTTGACTTATCATTTTGGCAGCCCAGTTCATCACGGTGGACTAAGTGAACAGAAAAGGATAAAATAAGTATATGCCGAAAATACAAAAATGTTATTGCTCAAAGTTAACAAATATTTATTGCGAGAATTAATACGAAGAATAAACATAAAAGAACACAAGTTAATTTTAAAGAAAACAACATAATAGATTTTTTTTCGAAATTCTATAAACCGTAGAACAAAATTTGATCCTCACAATTTTTGTGGCAACTTGTATAAAAATCCCTGTGAATGGCTCCCATACAGGGTGATCCCATAAGGGATGATATTATTTATTAGCTATCTTCGCCACAAAATTCTTATCACGCGGTAGGTCCATTGGCACAAATACTTAAGCAAGGTTCCCATGATAGCTTCCGGAGTCATTCAAATAGCTATTCTAAATACAGCAATAACTTTAAATATGTCTACTATTCACCATCAATACTATCAGTTCACCATCAATCGCATTTCTTATCAGGTTCAGGAACCGTCTGTCGCTGCCGTCGCCTTCTGATAATTAAATTCTGATATTAAGAATGAGATCCCAAATGCCATGCGAGATACAGATCTGCGTATAAAAATATGCTTTGCACGCAAAGTTTTATAAATGGTATCTCACTTGTTGAGGCAGGGTGGGAGTAAGGACGGCTGAACTGGGGCTATTAGGTTTGCTTAGCTCCGGTTTGCTTAGGTTTCGAGTATCTAAGCAAATCATAGATCGTTGATTATAACGATAACGCTTATTATGGTGCACATTCAGATGCGTAGAAGCGTATTGTATCTTATATAGGAGTATTAATAAAAATACTCTTTATTTGTAATTATCTAGAAATACGCAAATGTCTCAGTCACGTTTATTTATATTCATCAAAAAAGTAATAATCCCTTTGATCATCATAAAAAAATACTGCTGGTTTGTATAAGGAGGCTGTTAGTGAGCACGCACACCAAGGCACACATTTGTACACTACTAAAAAACTGTCTTTGGTGTGGGTGCTTCCGCGCAGCTATACGGGGCGATAAATGTATCGTGTTTCAATTTTAGCGCTGCAATTGTCATAAACAGATGTGTATCTGGTGTGAGGCCTCATTATTAGAATTATGTAGAGAACGAACTACGAAAATCTTGATCTTAAGATAGAAAGAGACCTGAGTATTCTATCTCAAACCCCCATCTTGTTCCTGAATACGGTCCCCCACAAATGTATAGTTAATTGAAAATATATATCACTGTATGAGAGAAGTGTTAATTAAGCGTTAACTAGCTGTTTGTTAGTATTAATGCAATTAAAACGTACACGCTTGTAATGGGGAATATCGGCAGGGATAGCGCTATTTATGTACGTTTAATAATTAATTATGTTGGTAGCGAATGCGTAATGAATGACTGTATTCTAAATATTAGTTCATTACCTGAGAAGTATTATTATTAATGTTCGAGATGTATTTAATAATTCTGTTCAATATTTTAAATTTCTAGCATGATTCTAAAATGTGTCTATCCAGAAGCTTTTGTTAGCTCCAAGTCTAAACTTATTATCTTTACATGGCGATGATCATCATTTCTTTGGAGACTTTAGATGGACCGAGGAATAAAAGATGTTGCGTGAATTGACAAATATTATTTAATAAAAAAATATAATTATAATGGTTTTACATATTAAGAACTCTCACGAATATTAAGAACGCCACTTGTCACTTACCCCCTTATTCATAGACCGCTAACTTTAAACGGCTGCTAAGTGTTTTTTCTCATTCTGACCTATGCTAATAGAAGTAGACAGAATGAGAAATAACAGTGTTTTAAGTTAGCAAACCATTATGAATAAGGGAGTTAGTTTTGAAGCTGTTCTATTGTATTGATTCTTTCAATAAGTGTGCAATAAAGAATTTTCTATCTATCTATCTAACTCTATATGTACTAGAATATTGAATGTATATTTTTTATTATCTTTGGTTCAAGGTAATAGTAATACATTCAGATGCCTATTTTTATACCATTCAAACCTCGTCCGATCGTAATTTCTTAACTAACAGCCGTACAAAAACAGGCTCGCAGCCGCAAGAGGTCCCTGAGACCCTGCTATGTTGATTGACAAACACTGCTTCAGTATCATAGTTTTTAACCCTTCCCCTGTCAATCCGATCTCGTTGTCACCGTGAAAAAGTCAACGCCTTGGGAGTCGCTGTTGTGGTCCAAGTGAGAGCGGGTAGAGTGTTTTATGTAAATAAAAAATCATGGTAATAATTGCTTCAAATTATTAATCTATTGGTTTGATACATATCAGTAGAAGTCGCCTGTTTGGCATAGGCCTGCCCATTTCTCCATTTTCCATTAGGGTATGAGATAGAATTCTTAAAAGGTCTCTTTCTATCTTGTGATCAAGAGTTTCGTAGTTCGTTCTCTTCATAATTCATCCATTGGGCGTATCTGTCAGCACCGACATCGGTGGACGCATAATTCTATAAAATGCAGGCGCTGACATGTTGCATTCTGGCCGGGCCAATCAGACAGCATACCATAAAAGTTTATAGAATTATGCGTTCACCAACGTCGGTGTCGATGTCATTGCCGGGCCAGGCAGGCTAATCAACGCCTATTGAATGGTTATCGCAGTAGGTGTTAAAATAGCCAGGAGACCATTTTCCCGCATCATTGCCCGCCCGACTATGAAACAATAAATTGCAGATCAATATAAAACGTTAAATATATAAATAATTTATTATTATTTTCGAACCACGCACGAGAACAATAGGTGTATATTCCTTTTATTTTTATATTTTTGAAGTTGTTGTGTGGTTTTTCAATTTATATCCGCTCCGCTCTTCACTTAGACCACACCCCGACAGCAGGGACTCTACGGGGAGTCTGAAGACGTGTCGAAACTGGCCTGGGTGTTAAATAATACATTAACGTTGTAATACATAATTTAAAAGCAAGACAATAAGCAGAGTCCACTATGCTTGGAATGTGTTAGGTTAAAATTCCACTTTGTTACTAATAAGAAACATTCGAACAAGTGAATTTTTTGGTAGCAAATGGTTTCTATACCTAAGGAATTGTAATACGTTTCGGTTATGTAGAGCGCACACTAGTGAAAATTCTGTCAAAAAATACAACAAAAAAAGTGGTTTTGACAAGTGATTTTTGGATTGTTGTACTTACCTATGGGCGACCATGTTTGAAAACAATGTAATATGTGCACCTAATTAAAAAACTACTGAATAGTTTTGAGTTATATCAATAAATTTTAAAACAAACCATTCAATAGATAACAAATCATACCACCCACCATCAATATACCATCCACTACGAGTATATTAATAAGCAATTCTGCATTTAGCAAGCATAATTGAGAACTTCTAAATAGGCTTCTATAGGCACAAAAAGTGTCCCCAAAGGATTAAAAATAATAAAATAGGATTGACAATGGGATGACAGCTAGTTAAGGCAAATTAGTCACTTTGTGTCCGTATAACCTCACACATAGCTTTTCGGTAGTCATTTGTTACTTTTTAAAAGTCATCGATACGTAAAATGAAACGTAATTTGGCTTTGTAAGGAGGTTAATGCTTTCGGAGATGTTGAAATGAAGTACTTAATACTTTTGTAAGTAACAGGTATATTCTGTATATTTTTTACCTATAGGTAATTATATCTATATATACATAGGTTCCTAACTTATTGCATTTAATTTAGTTATTTAAAAATCTAAATATTTATCCAAGAAACAACATGAAGCAAACTGAAAAAAATCAAGAACAATCCAAGCAACCTACATAAGTTGGTATGTAGGTTACAGGTTTATATGTATTGTTGGGTTTAGGACTCAGATCTAAATTATGGACATTGTCATCAAATTAACGTAAGTCTCCATTACGTTACTTGTTTCGGAGTTTTTATGAAAAATAAAGAAATATAGGGAGGGACGGAACTTTCATACAATCTTGCAATCTTGTATCTACACTACAGCAAACAATTACGCCGAAGAACATCCATTATCAGATCAATTTGAAATAAACACGTCAATCCTAACAACAAAGGCCCACCAGAACGAATGCAACAGATCTTCGTCTTCAAGTATCGCACACTTACCTGATGTCCAGTAAAGACGTATAATCCTCACACAATAGGAGTTAGGATCAATAAATGCAACGAGTTTTGTTTGTGACAAAATTTACAGTTACAACCTTCTTTTCGTGGCCCGTCGAGCGTATGATAGGGTGTTACAAAGGAGATTGCATTTACGTGTAAAAAGGTTGCACGTTTTGAGAGGGATATTTGGGTAATAATTTTAAACTAAGAATGGAATAGTTTTCTTTATTGGGAGCAAAGAGTTTTACTTACTTACGCTTTGAGCAAAGGTCTTAGACGGTTTCTTAGACGGTTAAACTATAAATCAAAGCCGAAAATCAAAACGTAAGTAGGGATGTATGTAGGTACTTATTTGAAGATTTAAAGGGTACGATAATTATTTTCGTAGTACGGTACGTACGAATATCTAATACAATCTTGGACAATTTAACCCGCTGTCAGTCAAAGAATGCAACGAATCTACGTCGCAACGAAGACGGCTTTATTCATCGAAATTGAGATTGGTAGAGACGCCTACTATCAGAGTAAAACAAATTGGTCGCCCCGCGGCTTCCTCAACCGCAACAGCCCGCCTGTATCGGTCCACTGCTGGACGTAGGCCTCCCCCTGATAAGCGTCTTATTGGTGTTTATCTCATAGGGGGAAAGCCCATAATCCCCACGCTGGGCATGCGGGTTGGGGATCGTAGTTCGCTGGTGGAATTTTCCTGCAGGGGGTGCTACTGCCCGCCCCCGATGGATATCCCTTAGTCGCTTCCTACAATACCCACGGGACCTTTCCAATTTTTCTCTTTAACTACAACCTTCTCCTGACTATAACAAACACAACAAAAATAAATAGCTAAATTGGTCCAGCCGTTCACGAGTGATGCCGTGACCAAAGGAAATTAGGATTCATTTTCATTTATGTACATAGATTGTTTTTTTTTATAAATATCTCTACATTTTATTGATGTTTAAAAAAATACTTAAGTACGTATCTTATAATACTTTCAAATATACACAAAATAATAGGTTAAGGACTTTCAGTCTAAATCGTTCTATCTTCTCATTGCGATTGGCCTATCTAAAGGTTTAATTACATGCATTCGATGTGCATTGATAATTGGGAATGAGGTCCAACTGGTCTGCTATTCGTATCTTAATCTCTCCATCGAGTCGAGCATTCGAGTGAGAACTCATTGCTCCCCGATTCAATCGATCTTGAATATTTGAATCGATTTTGAGTATTTTATCTTTTTTGAACGATATCCCATTGCCATCGTAGAATGTAGGTATAGTACCTAATGCCTTAATAAAATAGGTACATTCTACGATGGTTGGTGAGACCTTAACATTTCATCCTAGTTACGATTTTGTAAGCAGCTTTCTCAAAATTTTAGAAAACTAAGTTACGAGCCCTGTGGCGCTGTGAGCGAAGGTCAGCTTGCGACGCAGGAGGTTGCGGGTTCGATTTTCGCCTCGGGACAAATGTGTTTACGATCTGCAGATACAGACACAGCAATAACTAGTCCCAAGCTAAGCAGAGCTTGTGTTATGAGTACTAGATAACTGATATACATAATACAATACACTACATAGATAGATAATTTTTATTATACATAGAAAACATCCAGAACGCCCTGAACAAATATCTACAGATCGTACACATATTTGTCCCGAGGCGGGAATCGAACCCGCAACCTCCTGCGTCGCAGGCGGACCTTCGCTCACCGCGCCACAGGGGTCGTCAAGAATAACTAGGTAATCTATAAATCTGTGCATGTTCAGTGCAAATCCCATACTAAAAGGAGACGTAAAGATCACGTCTCGTTTCTAACGTCAAATAGACTTTCCCCTCTGAACACTAGATAGCTAGTTATCGACAAAAAATCGATAATCGCTAAATCGCATCAACCGAACCATATGATGCGATATGCATAATACCCGCTATACATAATTAATTAACCGAAAGCCTGAAAAAAAAAAAAAAAAAAAACTGACGGATTGACAAAACAAAAAGTATTTTATGTCTATATGATATCGACAACTTCATCGGTTAAAGCAAACATTCATAATTGATAGAGACATTTGATTTCCGTCGTTACTGATACAGCGTGTTTGATTTTTATTTTTGTGAAAAAAAATATGTTAGTATGACTTGAATTATAAAAATAATAAAATTAATTTGTTCAGCACTCACTCCCGTGGAATAATTCTGCCACCGAACTGCGATCCCCATGCCCAGCGTAGAGATTATTGTGCGCCATAAGATAACAGCCTGTAGGGCGCTTTTCAGGGGGAGGCCTGCGTCCAGCAGTGAACTAATACAGCCTGCCGAGGAGTTCAGGATCCGTAGAGTGACGAAATAGACTGAGGAAAAAATAGAGCAACCCATATTTTTAACACCTTCATGGCCCAAGACGCAGGTGCCAGTCTCTATCTGCGTGGAGCTGCGGCGCGCCCCTGCGGGTCGCACCGCAGAGCTGGGCAGTGAATGCGTTATACACTAACACCTTCATGGCCCAAGACGCAGGTGCCAGTCTCTATCTGCGTGGAGCTGGGCGCGCCGCAGAACTGGGCAGTGAATGCATTATACACTAAACACTAACACCTTCATGGCCCAAGACGCAGGTGCCAGTCTCTATCTGCGTGGAGCTGCGCAGTGAATGGGTTAAAGTAGTTATTAAATTATTTTACAAAGCCACGAAAGTCTACTTGCTTGATGGTAGGTACTACTCGTATAATCTGATAAAAAATTACATGACTATGATATAAATTATATATTTAACGTCTTTTAAAACTGAATAAACCAGTTCTGTACAATTCAGAATAATAAAATTCATCAGTTCATAAAATAAAATAGAACAAGAAGTGAGCATTACGGCCATAAAAGAGTTTTGTTTAATAGCCGGTAATTGGTTAGAATAACATCATTTTTATTGGCATTGTCTCGGACAACTTGATTTTATCCCCTACGTTTGATACTCGATCGCAACACACGCGTCATCTAAACAAAAATCCTTATAATTGTTAGGTACCTCGTTTTTTAAATGTACTCATCATCAAGAATTACTAAGATTTTATTTCGTAAAGGAATAATAGTTTTTCTTTTGCGACCAATTAAATATTTTATATTTTGTTGTTACCGTGTCTTTTCATTTTAATCGCTAAGCCATAGTGCACCTTTTATTTTGACTTTGCAGTACCTAACGGAAAGTATTTTGCTTTTTTATATTATTTAAAGTTTTAATTATTTAATTAAATTGCCGTATTTAACATTTAGTTTTTTTATTATATAAAGTTTCAAAAAATCTATTTAATTGAATTACTTAAAATGATTAAAAAAAATATCTTTCGTAGTTCAGCCGAATGAACTTTAATTGTCTAGAAAGGGGTGCGGCCTAGCTTAATCTTTCTGTTTAATTGTGTTGGTATAACATAATGAAATCCCAATCAAATCAAACCCAACCCAATGAGTCTAGCATTAAGTATGTACCCAAATTTTTGACTGCATATCTAATTTTTGCTAATGTATGCTTATACCTCAATGCTCTATTATTGTTTATATCATGGTATGCGTTTTGTTGTACATATATTTTTGACGTGCCATGATGCTAATTGTCTTCTGTTATCTGTACCAATAAAGTAAAAAACAAATAAATCGAGAATAGTTCGAGTATCAATAGTATCGCGACTTTAGGGTCAATAAATAAATAAATCTCGCTGCTGTTTTTTATTTATTTTCATTATATCGTAATTATGTGCGTTGGCATCGAAAACAAACCGCAAGCTGTGGTCAGTTAATGGCCATTTATAGCTATTAGAGGCGTTATAATGATGATTTTGAGTTCAGCCACATACCTGAAAGTGTATCCGTGTTAGTCATTTGCCACGAAATTTAATTAAATCAGGGACAATCGGTGCTAAAAGTTACGACATTAGTATAGGGAATATATAATTTAAAAAGAAATCTTTGAATCATCATGAGTCATACTTATGCGATGCGCCGACCTCAAGCTCGTATGTCTCCTGAATTTGACATAAAAATTACAAAATTACGTAGGTACCTACTTTTTTCAAAAATATGGAATCCCTCCTTATCAGCACACATCATATCCATTGCTGAACATTCCTCCCCCAAAGAAGAGGGGGTTTGCCATCATCACCATCATTTACAGGCACATTGGTAAACGCAGTAAACGGAAGGTATTTTTCGACAGATACATTAATTAATTATAATAATTATTTTTAAAAAACAAACTTTACATCATGGTGTCGGCCATGATGTATATGATATTTTGAAAATTCACATGGTTAGGTATATATTTAGTATACTAGCTGCGCCCCGCGGCGCGGATCTGACGGGAATTTATTTATGGGATAAAAAGTAGCCTTTGTGTTATTCTAGCCCTAGAACTACCTGTATGCAAAATTTCAGCCTGATCCGTTCAGTAGTTTTTGCGTGAAAGAGAAACAAACATAGATACATGTTTACATACATATGTACATGTTTACATACATATGTACATGTTTACAAACTTTCGTGTTTTTAATATTAGTAGGATTAAAAATTAACAGAAGGAAGCAAAATCTTAGAATCAAGTATGAAATTAATTTCAAGTCTATTACAGAATTGCACCCATTCACGTAATCTGCAAAAGCTTTGCCCTATATTAGATGCCTTGCCCTATTATTTGTTTTTTGGCCAATAAATATCTTTGTCTTTTTATGTTCACCATCCTGTATATAAACTCGATACGTGACATTTCAAATATTATGAAGAGGTTGTGAGGAGGTGAAATTCACTTATTGCTCCTTCAGTTGCGACCGGGGAGCGTCGTGTACGATCACACGCTTGGCTGCCTCCGTGAGCTTGAGATATGGAGGCGAAGGCCGAGTCAAAGGCGATAGCGTTGTCAACTATTAATAATTCTAAGGAGAGGTTAAAATCATTGGTCTTTTGTTTTTAGGTCAATAGGCTAGGCATAGGCACATTCGGGAGAAAGTGTTGAGATTGGGCAGCGCAACAAATGCAATAGACCTTTGGTTGGAAATGAAATTCCTTCAAAAACAATGAAAAATTCATTTCCACTGTCCATCGATAGAGAACGCAAGAATTTTCCAGTTCCAATTCTAACTTAAGTGGTAGGTTCTCCACTTCTCAAAACTTTTTGCTTTATTAATAAAGCTGTTGGAAAAAATCCATTCAATCTCAAAGTGTTGTCGTCATTCAGATCCCCTGGCTTCTTCCACGCGTATAATATTTCGCGATCGACATGCATTAGCGATGTTATCTCGATGCATCTTAATTCCGCTGCTACAGATATGAATATCTGAATGAACGTATGGGCAACAGGAATTTAAAATAAAACTTCGAATATCATAATGTTTGTTAAATATTTTGTTACATCAAAAGCTTTTTTGACTATTTTATTTTAACGCCCTCTATGTAGCAAGCAGTGAATCAGAGAAAGCGCCATCTGTCTAAGGTTAGTACTAAAAGGCTCTATCTAAAGATAATACGCGTTATTGGAAGTAGAGCCGTTTTGTGTTGTGTTCGCGCTAGCATTTTAGTTCACTGTATTGCTCATAGATGACGTAACTGGTACTTTTATAATTTTAAGTTGAGCTCTTTGTTAGTACTCAGTTACTCAATTTTGGGTGGTCATTGATCTCATAGTAGTATTTTCCTTATATTATATCACAGCATAGCTATTTTAGCATTCCTAGAATTCATACAAAGGTTACATACATAGTAGGTACCTATACTAATCTTATCTCGACACCAATCTTATTCAGAAATCCTTGCCTTGGTTCATTTAATTAGAGAAGTCGAGCACACAATTCGATTTACCCCGACGTTTGCTAAGCTATGATAAAAACCTTTAAAAAAACCTTCTTCTCCATAAAATAAACAAGCTTTATATCACTTGCAAGTAAAAAAGTCCACTTCCTCAACACAAGTGTCGCACTCCACAAAGCAGCAGTTCACCATTCGACATCTGCACCGTGTCGTCACATTCCTGACCCCCGTTAAATACCCTCTCGTACAACAAAGCGTCGCACAGTTGTTTCTGTCCTTACAAACCCTGCCTTTCGTCCTAGCACACAAGTTCGGAGTTTTGTGCAGATAGACCAAGTCCTTCCTTTTGATCTTTTTCTGTTTAACCGATCGCTTCGCCGTATCATTAAGTTTCTTCTTCACCGCGTGATGGTAATGCTTTTTCAGCAAACCCATTGCAGAGTTGAAAGGCCCGAGTCGTTTCCAGCAAGTTTTCGTTGTACACGAACCGGAAAATCCATGGCATTTGCAGACTTCTCTTAACTGTTCGCCGATCGCATTGATTCCTACGATCACATCTTGTTTCAAAAGCTCTCCTGATTGGCCGTTGCCTCCGTGTTTGAAGTCTAGAAAGTTCTTTGCTATGCGTTTTCCGTATTTGAAGTCATCGCCGCAGCCGCTTCCTTTCCAGGTAGAGTTGTTACCAAAAGTGCTTAGACAAGAGCAGGTCATCATGTCACCAGAAGCACACGCTCTAGCGACCGCGTGCGTAATAGATGCAGCCATTAGGGAATACACAAAAGCAGTTTCTCTATAAATCTTGCTGAAAATGGTTCTATTTGCTTTCCGATTGAACTTTAGTGTGCAATTCCAACGGTCGTATTGGAAGGTTTCCTCGCAGGCTGTAATGGCTTGTTCCTTGGCGAAGGCGAGAGCGTTTGGGAGACCGAAGTCTCGTTTGCAGAGTTTTATCTGCCGTTTGGTGGTTCCGGGCAGTTGGCAGGCGCCCCGAGGGGTCGTTTGGGACCGCTCGGTGAACAACAATTCGACTGTCTTTTGAAGAATGGACTGAGATCTGCAACAAAAATTGGAATTGTTATGTCATATTTTGTCAAATTTCCATTACCGCATATTTCCGGATAAGGTATATTTGTTGAGTATGATACTGAGTACTTATTATACGCGTTCGATTATTTATACTTTGGGGCTAGGCTAGATGGTGTTTTGTGGATAGTCCAGCATTGTTTAGTTATTTATTTATTGGTTTGTTGAATTAAAAATAGACGTGTACCTACTAGGTCCTTGGTTGGTATCTAATTTATCCTATACCTATATATCATCCAAGAAAATAATTTTACATCAAAAAGCATTATTATTATTAAAGACTTTACAAATAATATTATACAAAGGTAAAATTTGATTGTTTGTTTGTATTGAATAGGCTCCTAAACTACTCTACCGATATAAGAAAATATTGCATTATTGATAATATTTTATTAAAAAGCTTACTTTTCAAGGAGTGACATAGGTTAATTTTATACTGAAATTCCCACGGGAACGGAAACTACGCGGGTAAAACCGCGAGGTGCTGCTAGTCTTAAATAAACTTTCGCAGTTATTCTGATGAGAATAAATAACTATGTCACACAGCTCAAGGTTTTAGGGTTCACAGAGCACATCTCTTAACCCTTATACCTTACCTACTTATGTGAAAAAAGGTTCAAAAACAAGAGAGAGCGAAGTAAACAAAGGTTAGGCGTCCATGTAGGGTATCTACCTATTTATAACTAGAACAGGCATGGACATAGTTCGGCCACAGCTATACAGGCTGAATTGGATTTAAATTTCAAAGTGGTAGGTTTCCAAATATAACTTCACATTGTTTTAGCTGTGTTCTATCTTAACATTTCAATTGGTAGGTTAGCTAAACTAAGGTCTGTGTTCATCAATAGAGAATCAGATATTTTGTAAGGTCCGTTTATTAAAGTTTACGTTTAAAGTTTGAAAAATTGAGTCAAAACCGTCAAAATAACTGTTTAAAATCTTACCATCTGTTGGTGAACTTGGGTCTTAATTAGATATTGTTTTGTCAAATAATCATGCACGAACTCACCCTTCCATATTTTTTGAAGCGACACAAACACACAATAAAATAACTAAAAAACTAAAACTAAACATTTTCAAGAGATCCGTACAGTTACATGGCGTCAAATGAATGCATTTGGAATGAGTCAAAGACGCGTCGTTATCTTGAAGGGTGGGCCTGTACGAAAATGGTATTACAAACACAAGAATCAATGTGCATACAGTACAATGCGCAAATAATGGACACGAGACATTGTGGTTCAACTGTTGTACGAATGACAAAGGTATACCCATAAAAAAACGACTTTTCTCATACAATCTTAGAGGAAATATCATCAGCACACATTCATTTGTCACTGCTTAACATTCCTCATCATTTACCGGACAATCAAAAGTTATTTTATCCCAAATGACGAAAAAACCACACAATGTTTCCATGTACTGATGAAAAAATCTCATATCTTCTATGAATAAAATACGTTCTAGCAATTTGTGAAGTTCTATAAGTTTATTGCAGTATCGACTGGATGCTAGAGCTTTGTAATAACACTCGTAACCATAAGAAAGTGTGATTTTATATAATTCATTATAATAAAGACACTCAACTAGCAATAACTTGTCTTAATAAAGTTTATAAATCCAAGTATTATATACTAGCTGCGCTCCGCGGCTACGCACGCCTCGTTCCTACGGAAACATACAAGATGATTTTCATCCCACGGGAACTGATTTATGGGATAAAAAGTAGCTTATGTTTGATTCCAGGATTAGAATTACCTGTATGCATAATTTCAGTCAGATCCGTCCAGTAGTTTTGGCGTGAAGAAGTAACAAACATCCATCCATCCATACATCCACACAAACTTTCGCATTTATAATAGTATATGTGATAGTGTGATGTGATTTGGATATTATATATTTGGATTTTTTAATAAGACAATGAGACAATTATAACTTCCTTTCCCTAAAATACTTCTTATTTATCTATCGTTTATTAAGTTAATACAGCGCACAATATTTTTAAACGTAAAGCCATTTATTCGGTGGCTGCAGTGGCGGCTAAGCTAAATTATTTCCCATCTTTGCTGATACGTGATTACGTAATATATAATAATAATAATAATAATAAAAGCCTTTATTCGGATGTTACATTTTTTTCTTACGGCTAGTTTGTCCTAATCTAATATATTTTCTGTTCCATCCGTTTGCCCTAGTTTTGCATAGGCCTCCTCCAACCTCTTCCACACGTTCCTATCCCTGGCGATTCTTGGCCATAGCTTCCCAGCTACAGTTTTAAAATCGTCTTCCCATCTTTTGTAAGGTCTTCCACATTTCCTTTTCCTGTTTTTAGGTTGCCAGTTGGTGATTATTTTGCTCCACCTTTCGGTTCCCCTTAGGGTGTGCCCTGTCCATCTCCATTTGTTCTTCCTTACTACTAGTGTAACGTTTTCTATTTTTGTTCTTTCTCTTATTTTTGTGTTCCTCACTCTGTCCGATTTCTTTATGCCAAGCATACTTCTCTCCATAGACCTCTGGCAGACCTCCAGCTTTTTGTTGTGTGCTTTAGTAAGGGCCCATGTTTGGCAACCGTATGTTAACACTGGAAGAACACAGGTGTTGTAGAGTTTTGTTTTGATTTTCACACTAGTTTCTTTGTTTTTCATGATCTCTTTAAATGTCCAATACCTTTTCCAAGCATTCCCTATTCTTGTTTCAATTTCTTTTGTAGTTAGGTCGGTTGGCGAAATAACTTGTCCGAGATATGTGTATTCCTCGACGTACTCGATTGGGTTCCCGTTTAGCGTTATAGGTTCTCTTTTACTATTAGTCATGACTTTAGTTTTTAAGGTATTCATAGATAGCCCTACTTTGCTGATTTCTTTGTCTAGGTCTTGTATCATGTTCGTGAGTTCAACCGGCGTGTTGGACAATATTATCAGGTCATCGGCAAACCTGAGATGTGAGAGTTTTTCTCCGTTTATGTGCAAACCATAAATATGCATGTTCATGTGAGCTGAAAGTTACAAACGCAGACATGGTTGTGGAACTAATTTTCTTCAAGTGTGTACAGTACTTAATATATCGCGAATAATACACAACTTTTGATCTTATTCAGAGTCAGAGTCAGAGTCAGAGTCAAATCGTTTATTTCTTTAGACTTACAAAATAAGCACTAAGACAAGTCAAATTTTTACTTTATAAACAGTTTGATGAAACAAGAAATAAGGTGCAATTGACTCAACTCACTTCAATTTTTTGTCCACTAGCGGAAGAAGTGAAAAAAAACCACTAGCAAGTTTATCGCTTATCAACTAATACAATCTTAGCATAACTAAGTCTAACTGTTCTTACATAGGTACTATTGTCGGTGTGGAACTGGGCGACATCCGGCCAAGCATTAACATCATTAACGTAGTAATCACCTAAGGAGTAATAGTTATTTAAATTGTAAGCGGGTTAACTACGAACCTTGTTTGTGTTGGAAGAACACCAACGTTTCATCCCTTACGAGGGACATCTTCAGGGCGAGTGCGGTTCTAGACGTGCGTTCCGCATCCCTTCAAGCACTGAAAAACCTTTTGAACTCTTTAGTTCGAGGGACTAAATGTAACTTTAAACGTAAACACTGTGCTTTTCATTACGAATACAAGGAAATTAAAAATAAAAATATGAAGGAGCTAATGAAAAAAATAGTAAATTTTATTTTACATAAATAAACAACTTAGGTGAGATATTTATTCAAAATAAAATTAGAGAAATTATTAGTTATAGATAGTGAAAGGTTTTTTCCAGGTACCTCTTGAGAAGTGAAAACCTTGCATTTTTTGGTTAAATCCATCATGTTACCTTTTGAGAAACGATGTTAGTCTCTCGAAATCCTTTAAATGTACAATGTGTGTTGTCTGTAACATAGAATACACGCTCCATAATGTTGAAGGTCTTTGAGAATTCGTTAAAATATATTCACAAAACGTTTTCCTCTAACGATTTCACTATTTTCTCAGCACGCCATTTCATAAAATCATTGTATGATTTTAGGTAGCTTCATTTTGATTTAGGTGGTAAAAGATTTTCCACTACTTAAGAAGCCTCTTCTTTTATTAAATCAGGCGTTAAATGTATGTCTATATCAATGTCTGAACTTATTGTAATAATTACACAAAATTCAACAACTCTAAAAATTATACGAAGATAGGATTGACGTATTTCCGCTTTTGTTTAGTCATGGTAATTTTACCTCTAATTTATTTCAATTTTACATTACGCTGTAATTGAATGGCCGTATGAATTGCGTCAAACCAGACGCAAAAGCCATCTCACAAGAAGTTGGAGTTGAGTGGCTGTATAGAAAGTTAGAATGCATGGTTTAATAGAAAAGTGAGGTAACAGCTGTCACTACTTGTCATTACTTTTCGCCCCTAGGGACGAAAAGTATAACTTTCGTCCCACTGCGCAGGCAACTCCCGACTTACTTTCAGAGTATGACTAATGAAAAAACTATACTATACCAACTTCAATTATATATCTTTTTCATGAAACTCATTGTCAGAACTGGGCCAATTTTAAATGGAACCACAAGGGAAGCACCAACTTTCAAATAAAAATTACAACACAAAGTACAAAGAATTTTCAAAATCGGACCACACAGGCAAAAGTTCTGAGATAACAATGATAAAAAAAATTAAACAGTCGAATTGAGAACCTCCTCCTTTTTGTTAAGTCGGTTAAAACAAAAAATACGTGATTCATTATTTAGCTACTTTACAGTTTATATAGACAGAGTTTTCAGTAAATCGCACTAAAGAATAATAACTTTCTATAGTAACCTTACCACATGTTTAATCCCCTCAGGAGGTATTTTTTGAAAATTTGCCTTTGAGTTATTACTGAACCTAGACTATCTAAATCTACATTATGTACCAAATGTCATCTTAATAGGTTAAGGCGCATACCCGAGCCAATCTGACAGCGATACCTATTTTATCATATTTTTACGTTTATCATAGGAATTTTTAAAAATCCTACGTTCAGTTTGTGGTATCTATTTTAAGCTATTTTTTAATACCTCTTTCATAATTTGATCTCATATAGTTTAGGAGGAGATGCGAAATTAGAGTTTGGTGGCCAAAAAGCGCAACTTCGTATCTCTGCCTAAGCTTTACAAAATGAAACGATTACAGAAACATTAATAAATAGCTTATAATAGATACCACAAACTGAACGTAGGATTTTTAATAATTCCTGCGTTTAACGTAATAATAAAATAAAATAGTTGGGGGCGCCACTTTCGCTGCTGTATGGGCCTTAAGGCGCATACCCGAGCCAATATGACAGCGATACCTATTTTATCATATTTTTACGTTTATCATAGGAATTTTTAAAAATCCTAGGTTCAGTTTGTGGTATCTTTATAAGCTATTTTTTTTTTACCTAAGTTTGTAGGTACCTATCAGAATTAATACATTTTCATTTCATTTCATTTCAGTGAAAGTTTGTGGTATCTATTATAAGTTATTTATTAATGCCTCTGTAATAGTTTCATTTTGTAAAGCTTAGGTAGCGATACGAAGTTGCGCTTTTTGGCCACCAAACTCTTTTTTCGCATCTCCTCCTAAACCATATGAGATAAAACTATTACAGAGGTATACAAAAATTGCTTATAATAGATACCACAACCACAAACTAAACGTAGGGTTTTTAAAAAATCCTATGGGAAACGTAAAAATATGATAAAATAGGTATCGCTGTCATATTGGCTCGGGTATGCGCCTTAAGTGTACATGTTATTCTAATCCTGGAATCAAACATAGGCCATTTTATCCCATAGATCAGTTCCCGTGGGACAGAAATCACCTTTAAACGTTTCCATGGTTCCGCGGGGCGCAGCTAGTTAATATTATAAGTACTGTAGAATAGTATTTATTGATAACATATAAATATGATAATATATAAATATGTCAGGTATTCGTTAAAAAGCTGGCTTGTGTTCTCTGGGGCTTGATGGCTCGTAATGTTTTCTACGTTTCTGCTGACTTTATCACCTAAAACAACGAATGTTGAGGCATAAAAGCTGATAATGGCAGAACATAAAAGTGTAGTAATGAAACACGACGCAAAATGTTGCGGACTTTCAAAGTTGTGGGACCCACACTGTCACTGTCACAATAAATAGCAAATAGTAGATTGTGTTACAAGGGTTTAAAGTGCCCATAGTTTTGTAATTTTCTTATATCTTTTTGATTAACATTTTATCGATGAATTCACTTCGTTTATCTATCTTTATTACCGAACAACGTTGCCTTTATTTGAATTATACTCTAATAATACGGACATTGGCGAAATTATGTCAACCCAGACGTAGACGCCATTAAAAGAAGAAAGAAAGAAGGGTTTAAAGTAATATATGTAGGTATGCGAAACGAAGGATTCTAGAGTATTTAGAATGGTATTTTATTTGATTGCATATTTACATTGCCATTAGGTACCTACAGTATAGTACCAATGCGACAATAAAATATAAAAACACTAAAAATGTACATTAATAAAATAACATAATTAATTAGTTATGTTTTAAAAAACTACAAACCGACTTCAATTTTTATAGTTTTTTCATGAATTTTCATGGATCCCACTGTCAGAACTGAACTAAATTAAAATGGGACCACACGGGAAGCACCAGCTTTTATATAAAAAAAGAATCATGCAAATCGGACCACCCAACAAAAGTTCTGAGGTAACAACATAAAAAAAAAATATAGACGAATTGAGAACCTCCTCCTTTTTTGAAGTCGGTTAAAAATAAAATTAAACAGATCCTATCCCACCTCAAGGTGAGGTTATCCTATCTCAAATTCCCTGAATTATTTGCAAACCAAACGTCAGTTGTATGGAAGCGTTTCCGATGTTCAGCTGTGTGGTGCTGGCTTAGAATTTGCACCACCCCAATTCTTCCCGTGGGTGTCGTAAGAGGCGACTAAGGGATATCCACCGGTGGCGGGCAGCAGCGCCACCTGCAGAACAAATCTTCCACCAAACTGCGATCACCAACCCGCATGCCCAGCGTGGGGATTATGGGCATTACCCCCATGAGGTAAACGCCAACAAGGCGTTTATCAGGGGGAGGCCTGCGTCCAGCAGTGGACCGATATAGGCTGTTGAGGTTGAGGTTGAGGAGGGTTTCCGATGACGCTGATGTTGATGAGTAGCAGAAGCGTAGCGAGGGATTCAAAGTACGTTGCTCGAGGTTAAATAATTTTGGTACCGTTCGGCACCACAGCTGTGTGGTGCTGGCTTAGAATTTGCACCACCCCATCTCTTTCCGTGGGTGTCGTAAGAAGCGACTAAGGGATATCCACCGGGGCGCAGCAAGGCTCCCTGCAGAAAAAAACTTCCACCCAACTGCGATCCCCAATGCATGCCCAGCGTAGGGATTATGTGCATTGTCAGAGTCAAATCGTTTATTTCTTTAGACTTACTAAACAAGCACTTAGACAAGTCAATTTTTTTATATTTATACAACTTGATAAAGTATACATATTAAACTATGTGAAAAATAAGCGAAAACTACTTAACGGATCATGCTGAAATTTTGCATTCAGGTTATGCTAATTTTATTTTTATTTTAATACTTTATTGCACACAATTATAAAAAAGTACACAAATGGTGGGCATAATGCCGATGGCATTTTCTACCTGCCAACCACACAAGGTCAAAAACAACAAAAACGGCGTGCTTAAACTAAGACATTAACTTACTATGATAAACAAAAATAATGAAGTCTAAACTATAAATAAATTTTACCTACAAAAATCTAAAAGTGTAGTGAAAAGACGGTAATTTAACTAGAAGACGGGTAAAGGATTCCCACAAAATGCTCACGAGTCAGTTTTTTGAAACCATCTTTTGTTTCAACTTTCTTGATGTCATATGGTAGGTCGTTCCAGAGTCGAACAGCCTCGATTGAAAAAGATTTTCCACAGAAGGATGAGCTATGTGACGGTATTTCTAGGAGGAGATTGCTTGATGACCTGAGTGGTCGGTCATGTGAGTCAGCTAGAAATGACAAACGACTCTTCAAATAGTCGGGGGAAAAAGGATCTTTGAGGATAGAAAAAAGAAGACAGAGCACCCTGACTTTTCTACGCTCACGAATAGGGAGCCATTTGAGTTTTGCTCGGTATTCGCTTATATGGTCGTATTTGCGTAAACAAAAGATGAATCGAATACCAGTATTAATAAGACGATCGAGTTTATTTAACAAATCCTGATTAAGGTCAATGAACGCTACGTCCGCATAATCGATGATAGGCAAAAGAAGAGAATTTACTAGAGTGACCTTTGTAGATATTGGAAGAAAATGTTTCAAGCGTATTATAGAGTGAAGGGCAGCATAGAATTTACGGGAAATTTCCTTGATATGGGGATTCCAACTAAGCTTGGAGTCAAAAATGATGCCAAGGTTCTTAACTGTGGATGAGAAAGGGATTCTGTGTCCGTTAAAGTAAAGTTGCGGAAGGGTATCGAGAGTTCCGATTTTAGCGAGTTGTCGAGAACCACCGATGATGATAGCTTGACATTTGTCTGGATTGACTTTAAGGCCAAACAGATTTGACCAAGACTGTAACCGGGAAAGATCATTATTAACAGCTTGGACAGCAGTGCTTAAATCATTGAAAGAAGTCGAGTAATACAGTTGGAGATCGTCAGCGTACATGTGAAACTGGCAAAGGAGGTGTGGAGACAGCATGTTAATAAAAAGAGAAAATAGAAGAGGTGATAAAATGCCTCCTTGAGGCACACCTGCCTCAATATCTGTCCACTCTGAAAAATCTTGACCGTATCGAGTTTTTTGGCGCCTTCTACTCAGATATGAGATGAACCAGTTTACGGAAGATTGGGACAGGCCAAGTCTTGGGAGAGCTGCAATTAAAAGCTCATGATCTACTACGTTAAACGCATTACTAAAGTCAATTAGGACTAACACTGTAAGGTGAGTTTTTTCCATACTGGTTCGCAGATCTTCAGTTATATTTAAAAGAGCAGTAGCGGTGCTATGTCCTTTCCGAAAGCCAGATTGAAAAGGGTTGAAGAGTTTGTTAGCTGTAAGGAACTGTGTGAGCTGAGCATGTGCCACTGATTCTATAATTTTTGAGAAAACGGGAGAATTGAAATTGGCCGGTAATGCTTCAGCATGGATGGGACAGGTACTTTGGGTAAAGGGATAACATAAGCCTGTCGCCATTGATCCGGAAACTGAGCCTGGGAAAGAGAGTAGTTTATTATGTGAGTTACGGCAGGGAGAATGAATTTCAGTACGGGTGTAATCATCAGACGACCAATATCATCGCTGCCTACGGCTTTAGTTTTGAGTGATAACATTATCTTCTGAATCATATCCTCACTGACTTGAACAAAGGAGAAAGGCTCAATATTTGGTGGAGTGATATTCGAGATTTCAATTAAGGCTGCGAGTTTAGCAGTAGGATCCATTTTTTCACAGGACGAGAAATGGACGTTTAGGGTATCTAAGTCAAAACAAAGCTTCGATTCCTTTGACTTAGATTTCCCTATGCCAAGAGAGCGTAGGAATTTCCAAAGACCAGCAGGTGTAGCAAGTTGAATTTGCTCCGCTATATGTAGTTTTTTGGCATTTCGGACAAGTAAGTTACATCGGTTTCTACTCCTTTTATAACTGGCCCAGGTTTCATCACATCGGTGTCGCTTGAATTTACGAAAGTCACGATCCCGTTTTGCCATAGCTTTGCGTATACCGTCTGACAGCCAGGGAGAAGGAGGGTGTTTTAATCTAACGGGATGAATCGGGGCGTGACGATCGAACAAAGCAATTATATTAGAGTTTAAAAAATCTACCATACTCTCCACGGAAACCATTGATTTAACATCGTTCCACATTATACCCGAAGCATCTTCGGCAAATTTGGTGATGTCTATTCGAGAGAAGTTACGTTGGTTCAGAATTATTGGCTTCGGTTTGGGAACTTTGATTTTATAAGACAAGTAGATGAGATCATGGTGTGAGAACGCTGGTGCAGAAAGTTGACCATGGCCATCTACAAGGTCGGTATCGGAAACGATTATGAGGTCCAGCACCGTGCTGCTTGTCCCAGTGTGATGTGTTGGCTCAGAGTTAATAATGTTGAGATTAACGGACTCGATTATGTAACTAAGCGTTTTGGCCTTTGGGTTACTTTTAAGGCAGGTGTTAAAATCACCCATTATAATAGAGTGAGCATAGTCAGAAGTAAGGCTTTCTAAGACTGATTCAAGTTTATGAAGGTAAGACGCAGAAGTAGTAATGTTAGGTGGGCAGTAGATTACTCCCAGGAGAAATTTCACACCAATGTCAACTTCTATAAACAGGTATTCAGGAGAAGCATTATACGGAGATGGTGATTGACTAACTATTTTAAAAGAAAAATTACTTCTTAGATAAATTGCCACACCACCACCACCCTTGCCAACACGATCGTTGCGAATAAGCACAAAGCCCGGGATAGGGTAAAAAGGAGATGGAAGAGAAGGTTTAAGAAAGGTCTCTGAGACAAGAACCGCATGAATATTCTTAGATTTAAAAGACTCGAGAAGATCTGATACGTGCCCTGGAATGCTCTGCGCATTTATATGGCACACATTGAACGATTTGTGGGAATGACGATACACATCTTCCAGCAATTCTCCTAGGGATAGAGCATGGTCCTCAATATCACAAGGAATACTTGCAAAGGATTCATCGGAAGCTGACTCTGCTGTAAGAAACGACTCTTCATCACTTGTAGACATACAAAATTAATTACCTTATGAATACTAAAGAAAAAAGGAAAAAAATAAAAAAAAATAAATTGTAAACTAAACAACTGAGGGAAAATGAAATAAAAAATAAAAATTACAGATAAGTAACTGCTTCAGTTCAGTTTCTACATAAACTTGCCGGCAAAACAAAATAAAAACAACCACAACCTAATTTCTACAGTCATACAGTTACATAGCAGTATGTACAATACACTCAAAAAATAAAAATAACAGCGAGCAAAAATTCTAATGAAGTCGAAAATCAAGTACCACATATCATGCGTATAATGGAACGTAGTACTTGACAATCTCTAAAATAAAATAAAAAATTGTAAAAGAAAGTGACAGAACGTCAGATGGACACGAAACTGTCAACATCAAAGTGAAGTGTCAACATGGTTGACAAACTTCGTAAACAGTAGATTTTAGAAAAGAGGGTGGCTTGCAAATTATTGCATAAAATGTATGTACAGTGTAGAAAACGGTAATGCGGCTATGTGGCGGGGATAAACTACTTGTTTTGTTTCGCCTTTCGCGTCTCGGGAGGGGCGGCCCTGCCTGTGTGCGCCTGCGGCGCACTCGCTGCCGTGCTGGCTTGTTTGGAGCTCTGCTTGGGAAGAGCCCGAGAGCTGCCGCTGCTAATGCTTTCCGTGGGAAACTTCGACATGATGCTTTCTAGGTCCGACGCCGACGAGACTTTGATACGTGTGTTATCTGGCGTTTTAATGAATACCACTCCGTTACTCGTCCAGCAGCTGGTTATTCCGAAGTGATTCCTGGCCTTAAAGAACAAGTCGTGTCTGTTTTTAGTGAGAAATTCCCCAATCACAGTGGAGGTTGACTTCAAAGCCTTCTTTGTGTTCCAAACTGTGTTCCTTACATTGATGTCATTGAAGCGAACAATAATAGGACGAGCTCTCTGGTCACTCTTGGCTCCTAGACGATGACATACGTAGATTGTGGAAGCTTGAAAGCTCTTCAGATTCATTACAGTCTGGATCAAGATTGATATTGTGCTAGTGCAGTCTTCATTTTCCTTCTCGGGCAGGCCATGAAAGAGAAGTGCATTGCGACGGCTGTGATTATCAATCTCATCCATTTGAACAGTAAGTGTTTCAATTTGTGTACGCAGTAACCGGAACATGTCCATTGCAAACAGCCTGAACTCAGTGAATTCTTGAGCTAGTGCATTCTGATTCACCTTACTCACGGAGCTTGATGAGGGCTGCAGCATTCTCTCAAAGTTAGCCATCCTGGTGCCATGACTTGCTTCTAGCTGCTTCTGAGTCTCCAAAACATCTTGTAGGGTGGGCATTGTTGAGATTACCAACCAAAAAACCAGGCAGAATGTAGCACTTATAGGTTAGAGCCAGCAAGTAAATGCAGTAGTAAAGTTTATTGCATGGGATATGTGTAGAATTTATGTAAAAAAGTAATTCTTGTCACTTAAGAAAGGCAATTCACACTTATATCACATAAATAAAAGCTTTGGTACTTGAGATAATAATTAATTAAAATTAGCTAGACAAAAACGATGTTAGCTATAGCGACGCCTACCCGCTAATCTTAGAATCAAACATAGGATACTTTTTATACCATAAATCTGTTCCCGTCGGATAGTTCATTATAAGCACTTTGATACATAGGTTGAGAAATAAATAATAAATAATGCTGGACAATTCACACAGCATTATCTAACCCAAGCTAAGCGGAGCTTGTGTTATGTGTACTAGATTACATAATACAATACACCACATAGATAGATATTTGACTGATATACATAATACAATACACCACATAGATAGATATTTTTTATTATAAATAGAAAACATCCAGAACGCCCTGAAGGGTAGCGGACTCGATTCCCGCCTCGGGACAAATATGTGTATGATCTGCAGATCATACAAATATTCGTCCCGAGGCGGGAATCGAGACCGCTACCTCCTGCGTCGCAGGCGGACCTTCGCCCACCGCGCCGCAGAGGTCGTCTTTTTTTAATTCATTTTTTTATCTGAAATCATCGATCAAAAAAGTTCGCAGCCGGCGAAAATTTTTGATCGATGTCTGAAATAGACTTTTGTTTGACAATCTCACCTGATGCAAAGCAAGATGCGGCCGACAATGTATCACGAAGGTCTAGACGATGGCTACTCCGGACCACATTCCTAAACACAACACAGTTGCTTCACGGACTGGCCAAGTCCGGAGGGTGGTGACAAGCCACGGCCAAAGCCTACCAACAGAGGGCACCGCTCTTAGCAACACCCAAAGGACACGTGTAGGGTAACAGAGTGTCAACACCCACGGACGTGAGCGTTACTGCCCCCCAAAAAGTCGTCAAGAAAGAAACTTGAAACTCATAAATTCTTCTATTTTCCAGGACACCATGTAGGTACCATTATAGTCTGGTCACGTCTGTAGTGAAGTTTGTGTGCTCGGAAGAACGATGAAAGCAGTTATCCCTACGAAGGCAAGGAGCTACGAATCATTGGATATGCCGAAAACGTAGTGAAATAATAATACCCGATAAACACACGATAATTACCCGATAAAATCATTAATTTATCTAATTGTGCCGTTTTATAGCAGTGAGGATGGATTTCTTGACGATTTTCCGTGGCGCGGTGGGCGAATACGTTCGCGACGCAGGAGGTTGCGGGTTCGATTCCCGCCTCGGGAAAAATGTTTGTAGGATCTGCAGATATTTGTTCAGGCCGTTCTGGGTGTTTTCTATGTATAATAAAAAAATATCTATTTAGGTAATGTATCATGTATTTTAGTTATCTAGTATCCATAACACAAGCTCTGCTTAGCTTGGGGCTAGATAATGCTGTGTGAATTGTCCCGCATTCTTTTTTTATTTTTTTATATTTTCGAGTTATGCAGAAAAATATAAAATCGGTAAAGTATTATATATATTATATATAGATATAGCCATGGGCACTTAGTTGATCAAACGTGCCATATAGGTAGTTATTATTTGATCCGTTTTCACTTGTTGATCCGGGTGGTATTTGTTGATCCAATGCCGCATCACCGTGAGCATGTGGATCCGAACGGAGCCACAAATGCCATCACCAGTAATAATAATAATTACGTGGTTTTTATACAAATCCACCTTTTTTGCGTTTTAGCACAAGTTGATCCGATTCAAATGAGCCAATCAGAGCCCACCGCGCTCAGCCATTGGTTGCTTGCGCCCTGAGCCTTTTGTTTTACCTAAATCTGATACTATAATTATTATCAGTTAGATTCTCTGTTGATGTTTATAAAACATCTCTAGAAGATTTGTTTCTTGCAGGTTTGTTTGATAAATTTCAAGCAGAACAACTAAAGTGCGGATCTACGTTCCGATATTTCAAAATTTAAAAGGAAATTTAAAAGGGTGTTCGAATGTACCAACAACTTGTTTATGTTATAAGTCAGTTAGTGTTCGTAGTCACTTTCTACAATATCTTCAGGAAGCATAAGAGTGATACTATTTTTTTAGGCCGCGATAGCGTGGCTCAGTTATTAAGTAAGTAATAAATAAATACACATGTTTTTGACTAGAACACTCCCTATCATCGACGATAGATGTGGCATGGCGGTTGACGAAGGTCCGCCTGCTATGGTTGCGGATTCGATTCCGGCCAAGGGTCAAATGTATGCCACTTCAGCTCGCAAATTCTTTAAGCTATTCCGATAACTTTGGTTCTCTTTCGGATGTATGCGTTACGAATCCTATCCTTCAGAGACTCTGAGCATAGCTCTTTCCATAGCTCACTGAGCGACTTTGGACTGGTGGACTATTATCGTGAGTGTCCACGTCTCAGCTCCGTAGGTCATGTCGGGTAGGACGCACTGATTGAAAACTTTAGTTTTCAAGCATTACGGTATGGATACGAGAAGACTCGACGCAGTATCCTCCTCTTAGCCTCCTTCTTAAAATTGTTTTTACCAAACTGCAGAATTTGGCCAAGGTGTGTACACGGAAAAAAAATCAGGAGGGTAGCCACTGGCCAATCTGGCCATGAACGACGACCGGTCCGGGATTAGTGACACCATTGATTGGTTTTATTCAAATTCATGCCCAGACCTATGCGTCGCCAGGCATAGGTCTAGAAGCTAGGCCATCCAGCATCTGGTTCACTGTACTAGTCCACTGCTGGACATAGGCCTCCCCCAATGAGCGCCATTGCGCCCTGTCTTCAGCTTGACGCATCCAGCATCTGCCTGCAGTCTTTCGCAGATCGTCATCCCACCTGGCCGGAGGGCGTCCAACACTACGTTTGCCGAGTCGCGGTCTCAACTCAAGAACTCGTTTACCCCAGCGGTTATCGGTTCTTCGCGAAATATAGCCGGCCCACTGCCACTTCACCTTGCTAATTCTTTGAGCTATGTCGATAACTTTGGTTTTCTGTCGGATGTATTCGTTACGAATTCTATCCGTCACAGAGACTCCGATCATAGCTCTTTCCATAGCTCGCTGAGCGACTTTAAACTGGTGGACCAGCCTTATCGTCAGTGTCCACGTCTCAGCTCCGTAGGTCATGGGGTCACGGGTAGGACGCACTGATTGAAAACTTTCGTTTTCAAGAATTGCGGTATGGTGACCAGTAGACTCGACGTAGTTTTCCAAACGCTGCCCAGCCTAGCTGGATGCTCCTCTGGGCCTCCTTCTCAAAATTGTTTTTACCCTACTGCAGAATTTGTCGAAGGTTGTGTACTCGGAAACAATTTCCAGAGGGTGTCCATGTACGACGACCGGTCCCGTATCAATGAGGCCATTGATCATGATTTGGTTTTATCCAAATTCATGCCGAGACCGATGCATCGCGAGGCTAAAGCTAGGCCGTCCAGCATCTGGTTGAGCTCCTCCAGCGACTCCGCCATTACGACTATGTCATCAGCGAATCGAAGGTGTGAGATGTAATCGCCGTTTAATGCCCTTACCTTTCCAGTCCAGCGTCCTAAACATATCTTCCAAAGCGCTCGTGAACAGTTTCGGGGATATAACATCCCCCTATCTCACACCGCTGCGCAGTCGGATGGGTTTGGACTGCTAGTCCTGTACTTGGACACTCATGGTTGCGACGTCGTAGAGACATCTCAGCACCTCGATAGTCTACTTGGAATCGCTGTAAGGATTCCAGAACAGCCCAGGTTTCGACAGAGTCAAAGGCCTTCTCATAGTCCACAAAGGCCAGACACAGGGGCTGATTATACTCTTCGGACTTCTGTATAATCTGCCTCACTGTGTGTATGTGGTCTATGGTGCCATATCCTCCGCGAAACCCGGCCTGTTCCGGTGGCTGGAACTCGTCGAGTCTCCTGGCGAGAC
The DNA here is from genome assembly GCA_955876795.1 of Eupithecia tripunctaria. Classification (NCBI taxonomy): domain Eukaryota; kingdom Metazoa; phylum Arthropoda; class Insecta; order Lepidoptera; family Geometridae; genus Eupithecia; species Eupithecia tripunctaria. The sequence goes on along the minus strand of OY041603.1, from coordinate 4,202,545 downwards.
GGTTCGTGATCACTCGTAAGAACAGCTTATAGACGTGGCTCAGGAGTGAGATGGGTCTGTAATTTTTAAGAAGGGTTTTATCTCCCTTCTTAAAAAAGAGCACTACCAAACTCCCGCTCTACGCCTTTGGAGTTCTCCCACTGTGAAGGACGGCGTTGAAGAGGTTCTGTAGTTCCTGTATAACAGGGGCTCCTCCGGCTTTCAAAAGCTCTGATGTTATGCCGTCCTCACAGGGGGCTTTTCCATTTCTAAGCTGCCTCAGAACTAGCACAATCTCGTCTTTACTGATGTCTGGCAGTTCGTCGGTATAGTGGCGTGTCAGGGTGGCTCTTGAATCGTGGTCGACTCGTTGGGAACGAGGGGCATGTGCAGCGTATAATCGGCCATAGAAATCCTCTATCTCGGCGGATATCTCCAGCTTTGACAAAACGTTCCTCCCATCGTACGTTTTCAGCTTCGTCAGGTGGCTCCTGCCAAGCTGCTGAGTGAACACTTTGGACCCTCGGTTTTGCTCTTTTGCCTCTTCAATGAGGCGTGTGTTGGAGCTCCGAAGGTCGCGCCGTACCATCTTCGCAATTCGCTTGTTCAGGTCTGACCTGTCTGACGAAGTCGCTTGGGTGGTTTTCCATCTTTTTGCCATCAGCCCGAGAGTCTCATCCAAGAGTTTGGATTTTTTGCCAGTACGCTGCTTTTGGCAGAACCTGATGCCCTCGTTCCTCAACGTTTCGACCAGATTGTGTAGGGTCTCGTCAGCGTCATCAGTGGAATTCAAGGCAGCGAATCTATTCCCGAGAAGCTGCTGGAACTTCTCGGTGCCCGCCATGATTTGGATTGGGTTAGGTCGGGCGTGGACTTCATCAGACGGTTTCTTTCAAGCTTTAAGTTGATATTCAGAGAGCCGCGGGGCAGTCTGTGATCGGATCCGGTATTGAACCTGTTGATCACTGAGACATCTCTCAATATGTGCTTGCTATCGGTCATGATGAAGTCGATCTCATTTTAAGTCACAGTGTCGGGGCTTCCCCATGTCCACTTCCTTTGGGGCCGTTTCTTAAAGAAAGTGTTCATTCAGAATAGCCCCTCTTTCTTAAGGAAGTTGACAAGCATTTGCCCCCTGTGATTCCTAACTCCATAACCATGCGGGCCTACTCGGGATTCGTTGCCAGTCCGGATTTCCACCTTGCCGTTGAAGTCCCCCATAACAACGTTGAAGTGAGCCTTAGTGGTGTTCTGTAAGGCTTTGGATATGTCTTCGTACATACCCTCTACTTCATCATCCGAGTGTGCCGAGGTCGGTGCATAGACCTGAATTACCTTCATGCTAACCGCTTGGATAGCCGAAGGATCAGGTACGCTACCCTGTTCGACACACTGGAGACTTCTTGAACGTTATTAGCGAGGGTCATATTAACGAGGCATAACCGGCGGCGATATGCTAGGTATGTTTCTATGGCGCATGAACGGCACGCAGCATTTTGGCAGACAATCGCTCGAAAAAAGTTATTTTCTGACCATAGAGTAAAGTAATTACCTATGTGTATGACTTCACCTAAATGAGAGGTAGTTATGTTTTGAGCAATTGAATTTTCCTTTCATTCAGAATCTTTTATTCAGATCCAAGGCAACAAATCTGTTTCCGAGAACCTGCTGAAAATCCTCGGTGACCGCCTTGATTTGAATTGGGTGAGGTCGGAGCGTGAACTTCGTCAGATGGTTTCTTTCAAGCATTAAGTTGATTTTCAGGGAGCCTCGAAGCAGTCGGTGATCAGATCCGGTATTGAACTTGTTGATCACTAAGACTTGAATATAATGCTTGCTGTCCGTCATGAAGAAGTCGATCTAATTTTTTGTCACAGTGTCGGGGCTTTGCTACGTCCACTTCTTTTGGGGTTGTTTCTTAAAGATGGAGTTCATTAAAAACAGCATAATATGCTGTTTTTACTGCAAAGCCCCGACACTGTGACAAAAAATTAGACTTCTAACTTGTTAACTTCCTTGAGAAGGATATTATCCTTCTCAAGGAAGTTAACAAGTATTTGCCTGTGATTTATTACTCCATAACCATGCGGGCCCATTCAGGATTCGTTACCAGTCCGGGTTCCATCATGCCGTTAAAGTCTCCCATAACAATGTTGACGTAAACCTTAGTGATGTTGGGAGAGGCTTTGGATGGCATCATCAGAGTGTGACGAGGTCGGTGCGTAAACCTGAATTACCTTCATGCTATACCACTTGGATAGCCGAAGGATCAGGTACGATACCCTTTTCGACACATTGTAGATTTCTTGAACGTTGTTAGCGAGGGTCATATTAACGAGGAATCCTTCGCCACCTGGGATGTCTTATCAACCTCAAGAAAGTAGAGAAGATGGCCCGAGTCTAGGGTTTCTCCCCCTCTATGCGGCCTTCACATAATTCCAGAACATGCCATTTAATGTTCTCTAACTCCACTTCCAACTGCGCTAGATGATGGTCAAGCCTCAGACTTCGTCCTATAAACGTCGCAAGGGCCAGTTTTTTAAGTTATGCAGGGTAGCCTGACGTATTGCGGGGATTCTTAGCACTAGCCTTTGGGGGATAATGCCCATAATCAGCGTGGTCACTGGGCAAGCAAACTTACGGTGTCGCTTATGTCTAACATCCTCACGATGTATTTGCTAAGCACTGTTTCTTATGCTGTTTCTTATGCTTCATTACCTTTTGTGTTAAAGACGTGAATAGTCACATTTAATTAATTACCTATTTATAATATTCTACAGTTATGTGACTAATGCCCTATTTTGGATTTTTTTAATTTTTTTATGAGGATATCAAACGTAGCTTAGTCTTCTGTACTAGTTTTTTTCTGTCTAGATGCCCCCATTGCGTCAAATGGAAAATAAAATCAATTGATCTTAGCGACTCAAAAACACATAAAACAATGTCAAATCAATCAAGTAAATGAAAGTGCCAATGAAAGCTTTTACTTTTTAAAATTCTCTGCTTCTCTGCAGCTCTTTTGAACAATTTGGTTTATGCCGGTTACGCCCTTTAAGCATTGACATATACGGAGCCAACAAATACTGAACCTTTTAAGCCTCGATATATACGGAGTCAACAAATACTGAGCTTCTTAAGAGTTGACATTATACGGAGCCAACAAATACTGATTCTTTTAAGCGTCGATATGAATAGAGCCAACAAATACCAAACTTTTAAGCGTCGATATAAACGGAGCCAACAAATACTGAACCTTTTAAGCGTCGATATATATGGAGCCAACAAATACTGAGCCTTTTAGGCGTCGATATATAATGGAGCCAACAAATACTGAGCCTTTTAAGCGTCGTTATATATGGAGCCAACAAATACTGAAGTTTGTACGAAAAATATATCTACGTTACTAAATATACAGTTTCGTTTTATCGGATCAAACAAAGCTCTAATTTTGATAATATAAATCGATCAGATCAACATACGACTTAGGATTTGGTATATAAAACGGAGCCAACAAGTGTTAGAGCGTTTCAGAATTTTGGCCGTTACGGAGTCGATTAAGTTCGAGACCGTTACGAAAAAAATGTCGAGTACATCACTTTCTCGATGAATACGTTTGGCAACGTCGCCCTCAAATTTGCGCCGTTGCTACTCCGGTCAAGATCTATGCAACCGGAGTCGAGTTATGAGGGGGAAAAGGTGGAGTCAGGAATGCAAGACAATTGGGCTGGATCAACTTAGGGCCCAAGTTGGTATTTATATATAGTGCCGCATCCACAGCATTCTTCTATCATCTCAGTTTCTAGACTGCGGTCGATACTCCACTGGCATCCTCCGGGTAGTGAGGTGACACTATGTGGTTCTATTGTGTACCCGCCTTTACAATGTCCGATGTTTGACCAAGGTGTTTCATTAAACGTGGGTAAGCGTGGAAAGTTTCCTTTTGTTTCGAGATCGGTTTTCATTAGGATAATACTAATGTTTTTACTACGTAAAAAGTTAGTTACTCACTAATCTAGCACAACTCTCTTATAAATATTTGCAGCAACTGTTAACAAAATCATTAGTAAAACTTTTAAATCCATCATGATTATTAATACTAAAGCTATTTATAACGGGATATTTACCATGGTTTTAGTTTTGAGCTTTCCAATATTTCGGCAAAGTTTCATGCGCCGTGATCACGGAATAACTGAATGCAATATTGGAAAGCTCAAAACTCAAATCATGTATTCCAAATACCTATTGTAAGTAGAGATGGGTTTATGCCGGGCATTTAGTAGAGATGGGTTTATGCAGGGCGGATTGAGTAAATGCCTGATAAACATCTTTTTATGCCTTATAAATGCCCGATGACAGGGCAGAAACTACGCTTGTAGTCTTTAAACATTTTGAATTTTTTTCAAGAATTTTCTTCAATTTAAAGTATTATAAGGTTTACTTCGTGATGTCTGAGAGTCAATATTATATTATTATTAAGTAAGTATGAATAAGTGGTACCTTGAAGCAATAAAAACCATGTATCTACCTACTTAACGTCTTAAGAATAAAACATTAATAACCTACCTACCTTTGTACTTACCTTAGTTTGTTTTGAACGGTCTGCGGTTAGCGTTTACTCGACGCTACATTTACTTTGCGACATAAAGCGTACAAAAGTATGTACAAATTGCACTCGCTACAAATGTGTCCGTGCTTGCGCGCAGATACGGGGGCGATAAATGTGTCGCGTTTCAAATGTGGCAATACAATTGTCGTAAAGAAGTGTATCTCTGATGTCCGGCCTTACTGACTGTTTAATTGTAAAAAAATTGTGAGGTAAAAAGGGAGGTCCTCAATTTGACTGTTTTTTATGTTTGTTACATCAGAACTTTTGACTGGGTGGTCCGATTTTAATGATTCTGTTTTTATATGAAAGCGTGTGCTTCTCTTGTGGTTCCATTTTAATTTGGTAATGGATTGGACATGGATTTTCATAGATGACCCATAGTAGGAACTCTACTATCATCATCATTATCATCTATGAAAATCCATGAAAAGACAATAAAATTTAAGTCTGTTTAAATTTTAAAAAATAGTTTTAAAAAAGTTATCTATAATAATACTAGTAGTTCTCCGAACAGTAGACCTCATGAACATTAACCTTGTTTTAACAATGCAGAAATGAGATAATTATTTTATTAAACACTACACACGACTTCATAAGCCTCCTTTATACATGGACCTGTACGTCTCGACTACAGGCGACGGCAGTAGACGGCAGTTGGTGGGTGTAGTTGCCTTGAAGTCGGCGGGTGTATTGCCTTGCTGTATTTGACACTTACAGTCCGTGTATAAGAGCCCTAAGTAACACGTAGATATGCACACAGAAAAAATAGTACTTACCTAGCCCTTTACATATTACTGATGTTATTTAAACGGGATTTTTAAGTAGGTATCTAGTTGTTTGAATACCTCCTACCACGTTTTTTGTGATTCCTGTTTGTAGGTAGGATTGGTAGTTTGATGCACCACAACCTCAACAGTATTGGTCAACTGCTGGACGCAGGCCTCCCCCTGATAAGCACTTTATTCGCGTTTATGTCAAAGAGGCTAATGCCCATAATCCCCACGCTGGGCATACGGGTTGGGGATCGCAGTTGATGGCGCTGTTTCAGGTTTTTTTCGTTCTATGAAGTTATTTTGCTTTCATGCCAAAAGCCGTGATCAGATCTTTACCATTTTTTTATGAAAATTATGATTATTTTTATCTTTCAATTAAAAATATAATCATCGAAATCAGATGTCTGAAAGCGGAGATATTTAAAAGCTCCCCTTTTTGCCTTTTTAGGGGAAGTATGCCTTCAATCAAAAACCCCGACGACAAAAAAATTCTATAAAATCGTTGAATCCGTACACGAGATTTCGTAACGATCGGTTGTAAAATACGACCTGTAGAGGAGTACAGACATACAGAAAAAAAAGCGAGAATGTTGACCCTGAGATTTCATTCGGTCAATAATAAGGTAGATAATAATAATAACCTATTTAATAATAGGTAATAATAATGGTTTATTCTTACCTATTGGTGTTAATTAAGATGTCGCCAAAACTAAACTAAACTAATTTGACAGCACTAAAAATATCGCTGACCTTGTCATAAAGATCAAAATAATGGATCAGTTTTAGCTCTGTAAAATTGCTAACTCTAGATTTGACAACATCTGAATTGATACCATTAACTGACTCAGCTGAGTATCAAGTAACTCTTCTATAAAAACATTTTTAACCCTCAATGACTGCTCGGTCTCATTTATTTTAGCGCTATGGCTCACTTCCCATTCCTGGTCGATATCGGAGCGTAGTCAAAGCGGGACAGTTTTTACAATGCTCTTTCTTTAGGAGCTACCTAGTCTGGGAAAATGCAAAAAGTTTGATGAAACTTTACTAAGGATTTGTGTAGCCTTAAAAAACAGACCTTGGGGCTGATTCACGATCAATTACTGTCATACTTACAAGTCGTGATTGTGAACTAACAGTTATGACTGTGAATAAGAGTCAATTGCACCTTATTTCTTGTTCGATATTAATTACTATTTATCAAGCCGTTTATAGTTCATCATCATCATCATTAGCCTATATTAGTCCACTGCTGGACATAGGCCTCCCCTAATGAGCGGCATAGCGCCCTGTCTTTAGCTTGACGTATCCAGCATCTGCCTGCAGTCTTTCGCAGATCGTCATCCCACCTAGCAGGAGGGCGTCCTACACTACGTTTGCCGAGTCGCGGTCTCCACTCAAGAACTCGTTTACCCCAGCGGTTATCGGTTCTTCGCGAGATATGGCCGGCCCATTGCCAATTCAGTTTGCTAATTCTTTGTCTATGTCGTTTATAGTTAAGTAGTAGTAAGTTTTGGCAATTATTAAAAAAACTATACCCATACATTTTCTATAAAATAACGAGTAAGTGAAAACAACAATGTCACTCATTCAATGGTTCTTAATTTAAACTCTCTTTTTTTTTTAATTAACCTTATAAAGGCATCTCTGAAATATTTTTTTTTACTTATATTAAAATCAAGATGAAGAATAGAGTCGACTAACACCAACTTATTTTTTTTGACAAATGTAATTTTTTGAACGGATCGTAGTTTTTTTTTCCAAAAACTAAAAATGACAATATTTTTTTCTTCAAAATAAAATAGAAAGTTCCTAAGAACAAAACCTTCTAACTACAAAAGAAACGGAAGCTACCTTATGGGGCCAAAAATTTGCCCAACCCTGTATAGTAAAAAAATGACTTGTTTAAGTGCTTATTTAGAAGTCTAAAGAAATAAACGATTTGACTTGTGACTCTTTGACATGAACAGAAAACAGAAATCGATAAATTTTATTTCTGTAATCTTACGAAGCTCTCTTAGGTACAAAAATTGGCGGCATCAAATAGATCATGAGCTTACGGCTCTTCTTCATACAAGACATATTTAAAGGACCCAACACCTCTCTATTTCATTCTTATTCATGCTCTGTTGCCAAGGACCACCCGTTCCTGCAAAACAGGAAAACTGTGGAGAATCCATTAGTTTCTAGGTAACGCGACAGTTATAAATTACCTACTAGCTTGCTTCCACGATAGGGGGCTATAAAAAGTGTAGTGTGATAATCCATTCTCTGGTTACCTATATTATTTTCTTGTTAATTGGCTAGTCCAAACCAATTTTTAGGCAAATTCCGTCTGACTTATCAACGATGAATTGAATTAATGAGGCTTTGTGTAACTATTATCACTTTTAACCGTGAAAACTTCGCCTCCTGCTTCAATTACTTATTTTATAATTTGTATAAATGTGCTGGTTTTAAAAATAAACAAATTTAAATCCCCATTAGTCCGGTAAATTGTAAATTAGACCAAAACATTTTAGTGGAGGTACAATAATTCGCACCTAGCTCAAAGTTGGTAGGATTGTTCAAAACAACATAGACTTTGTTTAAAAAAACTATAAACCGACTTCAATTATATGGTTTCCTCATGGGTGCCATTGTTAGAACTGGACTTAATTAATATGTGATCACAAGGAAAGCACCATCTTTCATTTTAAAATCGGATCACCCAGTCATAAGTCCTGAGGTAACATACATAAAAAATACAGTCGAATTGAGAAACTATTCCTTTTTTTGGAGTTTTCGAAGTGAAGGTGAAAAACAGGGCCAACAAAATGGGCCTAATGACTTGTTGGTCCGCTTATCAGCATCATTATGACATGCACGGTGCCCCTTTGCCTCTTACCGAGCCTTTGTACTCACACTGAAAATTATTTTCGAGCTGAAATCGGTGCCAAAAATATGTTCCTAGGTTTATTTACCTAATTTTTTATATCATATCTTAAAAGTTATTTTGTAGAGTAACATAATTATGCTCAAACTAGTTAAAAACCTTTTTTTTATTTTGTTAAACTTTATACGATGATTATTGTACTAATATAGGTAATTATAAATGGAATTAGGAGTAGGTATTCATATTCTTGACTGGGCGGAGGTGCTAGGTATCAATAGATAGTAGGAGTACCGCATAGGTATCCACTCGTGTATCTCTGTCGGTCTGAGTATCAAAATCATCATTAGGTTACCTATCTACTCATCCACGTTAAATACCTACCTATTTCGTTTTATTGTTGAAATAAGAAGGATACGTGAACACTGTTACTGACTACATTTATCTTTCCTGACTATTATTGTATTGTATTGGTCTGTACGACTCGAGGAATCCTAGTGTATAAATCAAGGGCTGTTAGTTGCTAAATAATTGTTACATTCTCGTTTTGTATACTTTTAATTTCAATGTCAAAATTGTAGTTATAAGTATTTTATAAGTTTTAAATAAACTTTTTTTATTATTATTATTAGTATAGGTAAAATTCCGAAGAAGAGAAATTTCTCGTTAACGCTCTGGGGTAGTACCACCGTCGAGTAGGTTTGACTACACTTTAGATCTTGTTTCTAGGCACGTTATTAAAAGCTTGCGCAACAAAACTGTAGTGTAGTGTCAACTATGTAGTTAATATTACGGTTGGTTTTCCACCAACTTCAATAAGCTCGTGGAAAACTCGTTATCTCCATTGTAAAAGTTTCGGCGCAACCTAGCTTCCTAGCTCTTTCATTACATTGTACTCGGACTGAAGGCTAGGATATCTAAATATAAATAAAGTGCTCAATACTATTCATCCACGACTCACTTTATCATTTCAGATTCATATAGCAACATCTCGACCCAAATAAGGGACTATTACAATCATATGGTTGACTTTTATATCATGCTAACCAAATAGTACCAACTGTCTATCCAAAGTGTGTAATTCCTAGTTATCAAAATTAACTTTAAATTTGACCCACAAAAGGGGAGCACAGCACAGGTAGGTACTTATTTCGATATCAAACATTAATTCATTGAACAAGACCGTCGCCCCTACCTACTATACCGGTTATTAATAAAATAAGCTCAAGCTTACATACATTTTACAGTGATACAGACTGAATCAGTGATCAATGATCATAGACTAAGACCCAAGTTCACCAACCGATGGTTAGATTTTAAACTCGTGTTTTGACGGTTTTAACACAATTTTTCATACATTTAACGTCAACGTTAATCTTACCAAGGAACATAAATACTCCGATACTAATTGTCTGATTAATCTATATGGTGAACACAGACCTAAGGTACTTATTTTATCAATGATCATAAACCCAGCCTTTTAAGTACCTACTTACTTATTCATTAAAAAACAGTTCAAATTTTAGAGTATTGCCAAAATTTGAACTCGAGTACCGACGTCCTTAACTCGACTTTAGATAATTTAACCATTAGATAGGTATTGTAATTTTAAGGGTTTGTGACTTCGGCGTTTGAACTGCCGATATTTTAAATTTAGATATTCTAATACGTACCCAACCTGGTACTCCGGTGTTCTTTAATAAGGCATTCGGGCGGTATTTGAAAACCAATTTGACTTATAGCTAGATTTCGTTTGAAACCGATTAAAGATGTAAAAACGGCCCATGCCCAAAGATCTATGCAATATTAAAAATTAATTGCAAACTGCAATAGATTTTTAGCCGCGATCTATTCGCGCGTGGAGCTTAGAGTGGCAACATCTCGGGTGGGACCCTGCCGTTATTGTTTGGCGCTCTGTGTGTAAAGATTGTGTTGTGTCTTGATGATGTCTCGTGAAGAGATGAAACTAGTTGACGAGTTACTTTGATAAATGTTCTTTTATTTTGTATAAAAGCATAATTTTGTGGAAGGTTTTTATTGCGGAATTGTTACCAAATATTTTCATCCAATTCTACTAAATATTTGTATACAATGGATTCCGCAAAGCAACGCCTGAATCCAGAATTTATTTATTTCTTGACCACAATAAAGCCAAACATTAAAAATTAAACCACTTAGAGCTAAAGCTGAACACTGAAACAAAGGTGACATTACAATAACTAAAATATGAGTATGACTATAACATTATATAAATTGGTACAACATTGTAAGCTAGAAGCCTCCTTAGATGAGCTTTCAAAAGTTCAAAATTACAGCTGCCTGTGTAAATATATAATATTTTTAAGATGGCTTAGTAAAGTTATTTCTAAATAGTTCACTAAGTTGAAAGAAAATGTCGCTATAAAAAAATTGTTCCGGGAGCAACACAGAGCCCACAGCGTCAATTGAGATAGTAGTAGAGAAGTGTCGCCGCAGGCTTACAGATGGCGCCGTTTAAAGTATTTATTATCGCAAAGAACTAAATTGCCACTTGTGGTGCTTTAGTATATTGGAAAAGTGAGCGTGTAGTTTTCTGCCGGCACTACCGGAATGCAACCCATTGTTTTTTTTTTTCAAAATGATAAATTTGATACCTTTGTTCAAAATTTGAACAAAGTTATCAAATTTCGGAATATAACAAAAAAAAATATCCTAGACCGTTGCATATAGATATGTTTTTTTAGTTGCCCCCCTGCTCCCCCTCAAGTACCTGCGGGGCTATCCATTAATAACCGGACACCCTGTATATTACTTGACCCTAGTAGTTCTCTTAAAAACTTGCTAAAAGTTTCTACGTGGGTGGGAAAAAAGGACAGACAAAGCGAGACAATAAGGATTCCAAAATCGAACTCAAAACCCTAAAAGCGATAAGCAAAGTTTGAGGAGATAACGGTACTTTACCTATGCTAAAGTGACCGTATTTCAGAATCGGTAAATTGAAAAGGAACTTTTATTTTTCTTCAGCTTAGGTACTTAGTCTATTAGTATTGGACATATTTTATCCAGGTTTTATAATTATATTTTAATTTGGCGGCGGCGACGGCGTATGATCGAAGTGCTACGCTGCTACGCCGTAGAGGTGCTACGACAAAGCGACGCGATACAAACACTTATTAGTTTAAAATTTTCGGCGATTTTCTGAGGAAGTCTTTGATTTTGTTATTAGAAATGGCGATATAAAATTTTTTGGATCGGTTTTTATTTAAAAATAATAAAGCGGACAATTCACAAAGCATTATCTAGCACCAAGCGAACCAGAGCTTGTATTATAGGTACTAGATAACTGATATACTTAATACAATACACTAAATAGATATATCTTTTTACATTACGTATACATAGAAAACATCCAGAACGCTCTGATTATACATACCTCCAAAAATTCAAGAGAATAAGCTCTATCACAGGATTTTAAAACCCTTGAAAAACACCTTACGACGATATTTTTAGGGGTTAACTATTAGTTTCTGTTAAGTAACTTAGTTATCAATAAACGATTTGTATTTTTACGAATTTTTCTCATGTAATGATGGCGATTTTTATCCCACGGGATTTGATTTATGGGATAAAAAGTCTATGTTTGATTCCGGGATTTGAATTACCTGTGTGTAAAATTTCAGCCAGATCCGTTCAGTAATTTTGGCGTGAAGAGGTAATAAACATCCATCCATCTATCCATCCATCCATAAATCCATACATCCATATATATTTTCGCATTTATAATCTTAATGTGAAGCAACGGTATGGATTGAAACAGTTACTACACAGGTAACCCTCTTGTCCAAAGATTTAAACCGTTAGATACACCCTTTCCGTAGTGAGACCGCGCTATATTTGTCGCCAAACGAAGTGCGTGAGCTCACTCATTTGGAATGAGTGAATTGTGTGCTTTTGTGTTGTGCTTGTTTACAAAAGTTCGCGCATTGTGTTTGCACAGTAAATGGCAATAATAAATTTTGAGTTTATTGTCAAAAACATTAATTTTATCTACATACATACATATATGAATAGTGAGCGTGCGTCGGCTTTTTGTTATCGTCGCCGAAACTAAACTAAACTAATTTGAAAGTACTAAAACTGTCGCTGTCCCTGTCAAAAAAATCCAAATAATAAAAAGACGTATGGCACTCGGGGACTGCCGCGGTAAAGCTATTGCATAGCATTTTTTATCAACTTATGCAATCATACCTAATTATTGATTTATTTTATTCATTAAAAGAGACAAGCGTGATATTTCAAAAAGTCATTAAAAGTTCTGCTATTCATTGATAGATGGCAAAACTAAAAAGTATCACCGCTGTGCCGCCGGTCGGAGTGGGGGGTGTTAGGTTATTTTCGTTACGGAATTTCTGGATTCGGTCTCCACGCTCAAGCCCCGCGATAGAAGCTATGCAATAGCTTAAAAATGGCAATGGTTTTAGTCCTGTCAGATTTGTTTCGTCTAGTTTTGGCAACATCTAGACATTACAGCCATAGTTTTTGCGCGTAAGGGCGTATCTAACGATTTAAATCTTTGCTCCTGTCCCTCCAGAAAGTAAGCCAGTGTATCAATGGTTCGTTACGAATGGATGATGGGGGTGCGAGGTCACTGACCCTTGGCACACTTCCAACGCGGCGCGTGGCGGCCAGGCGCATTCTTCCGCCAGATGCAATAACTGATTTTAAACTAGCGTCTACCCGCGGGTTTGAAAACTTTTTTACTCTTCTTTTCCTGTGCTGATCGCGTGTGTATGTACCTAATTACTAACCCCCATATTCATAATAATCTGCTAACTTAGCATACTGCTAAATCTCGCTCTGTCCTCTGCTATTGACATAAGTCAGACTGAGAAATAACACTAAGCAGCTGTTTTATGTTAGCAGACCATTATGAATAAGTAAAAAATAAGAGACTATCTATCTACATTAGATGTCGTTTCAGTGTTTAGGTTTTTATGCGTCTTTATTTCCAATAAATTCAATAAATGTACCCTTAGAACCTCATAGCAAAAAACACTGACACGGAAATAAAGTGATATTTTTGATTTCTGTCGCTTCAGCGTGTAGACGAAAGTAAGGAAGCGACTATGAAATATTTAGCCTGAAAGTCTTGGAAAGTTTCAGATCGATACAATAAGTAATTTTGGCGGTATCTTCGGCCAAACATCTTCACAACGTTACAAAAAAGGCACAAACATCGATATCATATTGTGCACATGCCAATCTGTTTTTACCCGATCCTCATGTTCAGTGGTTCTATACAGAAGTACAGAACGGGACAACTGGGAATAAGCGGACAAAGCAAGGTTACAATATTACCCTTTTATAAAATTGATTGAACTACAGTTATGTACAAAAATGTCTCAAATACCTGAAATCAATTTGTGCAGTAAACAACAGCGGCTTTTCATTTTATTCTCGGATGATTAAAGTTCGCAGAAAAATAATGAAAAATAAATCGTGGTTCCAATTTATTTTAAAGGCTTCGCAAGGCTAAATTGTTTTTTTTTTTATATCATAACCTTTTATAAAATGACGTGACATATAAATTATCTTTGGTATATTTAGAAGATTTTTTTAGAAGATCTTTGAGTTCTTAAGAGAGTTTCTCAAAGACAGTGATATTGTTAATAAGTATAAACTGCTTTTGTCATTTTCGACACGTGTAAAAGTAACGAGATAAAACTAATGTTTACCTACTCTCAGCAGGGATACATCATGTTTCATTGTGCCAAACGCAAATTCATAATTATCTCTGCTAAGCAATTATATCTTCTACTGCTATACGAATAAGAATCTGAAAGTTTAACAGAGCGTATGTTTTATATTTGTAGATTTGAACACAGAGTCGGTTCACAGAGTTCTCTGGCGTTCAAGTAAATGTGGAAGCTTTAACGCATGCGTAGTGAACTGCAAACATCCCTTGCCACCAGACGTGGGTCGTTCGCTTTAGAACGCGCGCGTTTCAGTTCCAATCTCATCTTTGTTGAACAAATAGATTTATGTGTGTGATTGTACCTGTCAATTGAATTTTTGTAAAATATTTAGCCGTAATCTGGTCGTGTTGTGTACTGTAAAAAAGTAGGAGTGTATTGTGTTTTATTGTTGAGGCGTGTTTGGAAATGATTTGCTGAATTTGGTGAGTTGTTTATTTATCAAGCAATATAATTATTATTAAGTAATTTATAAGCAAGACTTATATAAAATATCTATTATATATTTTACTATAAAAACATTCTTAGTTTGACGAATTCATTCCAACACAAACAAGGTTCGTAGTTAACCCGCTTACATTCATAATTAATCTATAAAATATATATTATAATATATATAGAGCTGATATGAAGGATTCAGTTTCATGAATGATACAGAAATCTCCTGCAGGTTAGCGATACTATTATAAGAAACAAAGCCAATCTTTTAAAATCCACCCTATTTAAGAACGAAAAGAAGGATTGCAGAGGAGAGGCACTATGGATACCAACTTACATTTGATATAGTTTTATGTTTCGTGTATATTTTGGAAACGCTCTGGATTTAACATTTGCTTAAAAATAGGTTACAAATCGGTTAGTAACACCTAGCCTTGTGAAGTGCACTACTGGCACTTCACAAGGCTTGCGGTTTGCAGCCGTTCGCTTTTATTTGATGAACAAAACCGACTTCAAAAAAAGGAGGAGGTTCTCAATTCGACTGTATTTTTTTTGTTTCTCAGAACTTTTGACTGGGTGGTCAGATTTTCATGATTCTTTTTTTATATGAAACCTGGTGCTTCCCGTGTGGTCCCATTTTAATTTGGATCAGTTCTGACAATGAGCTCCGTGAAAATTCAAGAAAAACTATAAAAAATTGAAGTCGGTTTACAGTTTTTTAAAACAAAATTAATTATTATTATCTAAAATCTTTAAATCTCTTTACATGTAGTATCAGCTATGAACCCCAATAATTTACCTTTTTTATGATTGAGATGATGCGTTTAGTATCTAGCTGTGTCATGCTGGCTAAGAATTTGCACCACCTTTTCTCTTTCCGTGGGTTTCCCGTGGGTGTCGTAAGAGGTAACTAAGGGATATCCATCGGGGGCAGCAGAGCCCCAGAACAATTCTACTATCGAACTGTGATCCCCAACCCGCATACCCAGCGAGGGGATTATGGGCACTACCCCATCTTAGATAAACGCCAACAAGGCGCTTAACAGGGGGAGGCCTGAATCCAACTGTGGACCAATACAGGCTGTTGAGGTTGAGGTCGAGGTTTAGTAACTTACTCTAGTAGTAAGTTACTAAACTTCTCTGGTGGACGGCTTCGACCGTGGCTTGTCACCACCCTCCGGACTGAGCCAGTCCGTGAAACAACTCTGTTGAGTTTCGGAATGTGGTCCGGAGTAGCCATCTTCTAGACCTTCGTGATACATCGTCGGCCGCATCTTCGCTTTCCATCAGATGAGATTGCGGTCAAACAAAAGTAAATTTCTAATACAAAAAAAAAAGTTTGAAGGTAATATATACGTGTAAATTATACCAACACTATACCTGTTCGTTCTCGATGGGATTTCCTTGCAATGAAGCCGAAGAAATACAAAGCCTTTTACAACCTTTACACTTGAAATAGATAGCGGTGCTACTACGAGTATCAGCTGTTTAGAAGGTTAGGTTCTATACTTCGCCCAGCAGACTCATTCTGTAAAAATCTCGAATTCACTCAAGTGACCAAACTCACTTCGAACGCAAAATCACTTCACCTTGAAATGGTTATATTCTGTGTTCACCTATTCTGTGTAAATTTAGAAGAACAAGTGAAGTGAAGTGAGTATGGACATGAGTTAGGGGTTGAACCTACGCGTTACAGCTATAATCGACAAATCGATTTATCTTTTTTTGGGTTTTATACAATAAAACGAAAGAAAATTAATGTATTTCGTAATATTATGTCACTAAAAAGTCGAAGTCTACAAATTAAAATCTCACTCAACTTAGTTCATTTCATTACCACGCTCGTTACTGAGGCGCTACAAGCATTTCGCAACATCACGTTTTACAGAATACAAAACTAATATCTCAATGCGGATTCAGCTAAGTGAGGTTCGAAATGAGTTTATGGAATGCACCTACAGTTCCGCACCGACAATACTATGTTACTCGGTAGGTGTTACGATTATTTCCTACTTTTCAAAACGATATCGAAACGCGGGTCGAAACGATAACGTCATGTTACGGTTCAATGTTACAAATAGTTTCCGTTACGGCATAATTAATATCGACATATGTATGTACGTCGTAACAGCTTCTTAAATGGCTGTATAGGGTATCAGGACCCATTATGGATAGCGGGTTCGTGGGTTAAATATTAGTGAACTTTTGCCTAGATTTGGACCTTGAAAATAGCCTCATTTTGACTGATAAAAATACTGATGCGTTTGAATAACAAATTCACATTTGCAATACTTCTCTTAGTGCAATTCGCAATCCATTCACGCTTAAACGAAATTAACAGTTTGATGAAATCCAAAGTCTACCCAATATAGTAGGAAAATAAGAGCGAGTCAATAGTAAATCCTGTTAACATTCAACTGGGCGAGAATATTTGGCTTTTCGCCTCGTTAGCCGTAATTGAAAGGGTAGGTGTGCGCGTGTTTCGCGAATAGATAGCACTTTATCCATGGTGTGGCCGAACCTTTATCACTGTCAATTAATATAACTTTGTTCTTTTTGTAAGAAAAGCTTGTCAATTTTGTAGGCAATCTGTCTATGGAATTCGTTAGTCTGTTCAAAAAGAGAAGAGTCGTGGCGTTACGATGAACTAACACAGTCGTACTGCAGTGGCAGAGCAGTGTTGTCAACACATCAAAAAGTTGTGGCACACGAGCGCCCTCATTTTCCACGACTCTTCGATTTTTGAACAGACTAGTTTCCTCAACCTCAACCTAAACAGCCTGTATTGGTCCACTGCTGGACGCAGGCCTCCCCCATATAAGCACCATGTTGGCGTTTATCGAATGGGGGGGTATTGCCCATAGTCCCCACGCTGGGCATGGTTTGGGTTGGGGATCACAGTTCGGTGGTAGAATAGAGTATATGCATCGATTTTTTTTATTGTTTTAATCGATTCTTTAGGTGATTATTTAACCGAGAAATGATAAGACACTCACTGAATTTCGCAATAACAAGGTAAAAAAAAACAAATCAAAACTACAATCATTTTCGGGTGATAAAAACGCTGCAATATTGGCGCCATCTTTATTTGACGTCGACGTTCACACTCGATTAAAACCTTTTGTGACGACCTCGGTAGTGAAGTAGTGATCATCTCAGGAAAGAGGTTTTCCGAAAAAGCTGAAAATAACCGACAATACGAAGTGTGAAGTGGGCAGAAATGTGTCAAATCATAGTGCAGCAAGCAGAATTAAAAAAGAAGAAATGTGTACAGTGATGTCACGTCCGCTCTAGTCAATGGCGTAGCGTTTTGAAATTTTGCGATTGAGATTTAAAATATCAATTTTTCAATGGTTAAATTCTACAATAAAAACATCTCAAAATGCTAAAATAAATATGTAGATATGTTTCTATCTCAATAGAGAATACGTATATATATTTTAGCCATTTTGAAATCACATGCATATACCCTATTGTTAAAACATGTAATAGATAGTAGGAATCTATACCCTATACTAATATTATAGAGAGATTTGATTGTTTGTTTGTATTGAATAGGATCCGAAAATACTGGACCGATTTTAAAAATTCTTTCATCATTAAAAACCTACTTCTAAAGGAGCTACATAAACGATTTGTTATCATGATTAATGATGTTATCGGGTATTTATCGCGTACGTTTTGTAATTATTTCCCCTAAGTTTCAACCGTGTTACAGCGATCGTAACCATGGATCGACTGGATGTACATGGAGTTACAACCGAGAATTGACGGCAGTTTCCACGACTACCCTCAATTCGTCTTCAGAATCAGGAATGTTCAAGTTCACATTACCATACACCAACATTTTTCCCAAAGGAACATACCAAATCAAATCGTAAGTTTAGCCTACCATTTTAAAAAAGCGTAAAGCGTAACATACGAGTTTAAATTAAGAACCATTGAATGAGTGACATTGTTGTTTTCACTTACTCGTTTTTTCATAGAAAATGAATGGGAATTGTTTTTTTTAATTATTGCTAAAACTTACGATTTGATTTGGTATGTTCCTTTGGGAAAAGTGTTCCTGGTTGGAAATAGAGTCGATTAAGACCAACTTGTTTTTTTTGACAAATGTCATTTTTTGGGCAAACCGTAGGGACATTTTTTCAAAAAACTAAAAATGGCAATATTTTTTTCTTCAAAATAAAACAGAAAGTTCCTTAGAACAAAACCTTCTAACTATAAAAGAAACGGTAGCTACCCTTAAGGGGTCAAAAATTTGTATAATATACAGGGTGGTGCAAATTTTTGACCGGTAGCTGTGGCCGCTCATACATATTATGTATGAGCGGCCACAGCTACAGTCAACCTTGTAGACACCTGGCATTTGTAGAGGTACGACATATTTTGTTGTTCGTAGTTGCTGAGAAACTTTTGTGAGTGGGGTGAGAACCGACTTTATTGATCACCCCTTTCAAATACGGTAAAGAGATGGTCTGCTGACTTCTGGCGTTATTCAGTTTCTCCGTTTTTTGTATATTGGACTTATATAGCCGTTCTGTTTGAAAACCTTATGAACATGGGTGAGTTCATCTTCCAGATGTTCAGGGTCACACAAAACATGAGCTCTGTTCGTAAGTGCACAAACGTAAGTGTACCAAACCACGTAAGTGTAACAAAGCTCTGTTCGTAAGTGATGTGATGATACAACGGACTCTAAGTAGTGCAGATGATGATGTGAATTACGAACAGAGCTTATACTCTGCGTGAACCTGAACATCTGGAGGATGAACACGAGTTAAATACCCGATAAAATCATTAATTAGGTTATATTTTATCCCGCAATTACTATGGAAACGGGAACTACGTGGATGAAACCGCAGGGCGCTGCTAGAATGTAATATTATCATAGGTAATAATGTTATGGGTTACTGATTTGCATCTTCAAATGTAAATTATATTAGTATCGTCTATAACTTCAAAAGGTCCTCAAACATGACGAATAGTTTACGCAATCTGGAAATCCCGTGGGTCCCTTTAAGCCGCTTTGAGTAAATAAATGGTAATCGTGCATAGGTTGTGTTCAGCGAACCACATTCAAACCTTCGGTCGGTCGGTAGGTAGGAAAACCATGTTTGGTAGGGACTCTCAGAAGATTTGTTTTTCTGATTTCGGAGTCGATGGTCCCGTCCTGTGGTGTTTATACATGAAAGCGAAGGGATGGTAGCTCGTTACATCTCAGCCGCAGGACGACCATTGCTGGGCCTAGCCCAAAACTTAATGTTTGGGGCGTTTACACTATAATGGCCACGCTTGGTATTCGAGTTTGAGATTGCAGTTCGGTGATGGTTCCATTTTGCAGGAGGCGCTCCCTACGTCTGGTGGATATCCCTAAGTCGCCTCTTACGCGCGGTAGGGTTGGGGTTACAATTTTTAGCCGACACCATATGTCACGTGGTGTCGGCCATGAATTTAAACCCCGAGTCTGTATCTTCATAACTTTTGGTACCTAGTACTGTACATATCTGCAGATGTCCAATCTAATTGGAATACGATATGATGAGATGTATCTACTTCTTTACTGAGAACCATCGCATAATATTTGTTTTGTTGTTCTTCCTGCTGCCGCAGCTGGGCAAATATCTCCCTTTTCTCTCACGCACTCATAAGTACAGTAGAGTTTAGAGTCAAACCACTTCTAGAGCTGGGTACTCACCAGTGTTACGGGGCGTAACCATTTGCAACGAGCTTACAAGTAAACGTCAAACATCCGTCTTGTCGCTTGTTGCGAGCGCATTCTATCCCGTAGGTAAATACTGCACGAACGCTCACTGTGTCCCGACTTAATACGCTATTCCAGTTTTATTCCGTAACGCACTCCTATCAATACCCGAAAACTGACAGGAAAAGCTACTCAGAAAGCCAATTTGTCAACCCTCATCACGGAGAAATGTCATACGGTATCAAATCAATCCTTTCAAATGAGAAGCCTAAGTAGAAGCTATCTTCTGTCACCCATACTCCAGTAACGTGATAGGCGTCACAAATCAGGCTGAAAAGGACACAATGATAGGGTGCCTGAATATAGCTTTTCTATATTATTTTATGAATATGAGATGGCTTATCTTCCGAACTAATTGAGAGCGAGTTCACATTGGGCGTTGGCGTAGCGTTATTTGCGTGTGATGGTTTTTAAAACGCGTGTTAGCAAATCGCGTGCTTCAAAGGCGGGTGAAGTGTGGGGCACACATGTCCACTGCTGGACAGGGCTTCATGTCGTGTCTCGTCTCAATGTAGGCAGTCCATCTAAAAGTAAGTCTACGATATAATTTAAAACTTGTACATAACGAAGTGTTGGTCGTTATGTACAAGTTTTAAATTATATCATATATAATTATCCTTATTCACTCATAAACCGACTCAAAAAGGGGGAGGTTCTCAACTCATCTATAACTTTCTTTTAAGATCTCCTACCTTCAAAAAGGTTATAATTTTACAGTAAAACTCGATAACCAGAAAAAAATTAAACCTATTCACAAATTTTCGATATTTTTCAATAGCTGTTTTATCTGTGACTTAGGTATCAAAATGCCTGTACTTATGTACTAGAAATTGAGTAATTAATGCGTGAAAACCACAAGTGTCCGTTACTTGCTTTACAACATATTGATCTTACAACGCCACAGGGTTCCGTTTGATCAAAACTTTCGGGTTTGTGTCCCTAACAGAGGACCATAATTGCAAACAGGCATATTCCGATAGCTACACTATTGGCGTACACAATGTAACCGTTTATCTAAGGTAAATCGATGGTTAGCAAGTTATCACTGAAGTTCTACCATGTAACAATTGTAACGTAATTGTTTTACCTATTCGCAAATCTGTTCTGTTGAATGAAATTCAAATCGATTTTTAGAATGAATTTATCAATCGTCGATCGATCATAAGATATCCAAAGATATCCAAAGGTCAGTCTGTGAATATTTTTTTAAGCTATTGCATAGCTTCTATCGCGGGCCTTGAGCGCGGGGACCGAATCCAGAAATTCCGTAACGAAAAAACCTCACGCTCCCCACTCCGCCGGGCAAGGAGGTGTGGCTTGAAGGCCGTGCATCGTCTAACGTCGTTTCAGTTCGGCAGTCTTCAACACGGCGCGGCGTTGTGTGCGTGCGATTAGACGTATTGTACTACTCTACGAAACTCGCACGAATCGAGACGAGCTGCTCCGAAATCGGACGAATACATAAGCAGCTGCTTATGAGAAAGTATATAGGTGTATGGGGTCACCACGCTCAAAAAGTGTAACTTGAATTAATATCAAAGAAAAAGCAATAATGCATGAATAAAATAAATAAATAAAATTATAATTGCATAAGTTGATACAAAATGCTATGCAATAGCTTACCGCGGCAGTCCCCGAGTGCCACACGTCTTTTTTTTATTTTTTATTTGTTTATTAATAAGTAAATAAATAATGTTGGATAAAAAAGGTAGAATTATTAGAGGTCTGAATCATTAAATTTTTGAATAAAACATACAGCGCCGTAATGGCGCATGTAACTAACAGGTTCCAATTTCTATTCTAAAATATCCAAAATTGAGTTTCTTTCCGATTATAACTTAGTGTACGTTCACATAGCAATCCGTTTTACTGGCCCGTTTTATCGTCTAAGGTTTTTATTCGGCGACGGCAGATGTGTGATTTGAGCGAATTAACACACGTGACAGTATCCCCAGATCTAGTACCTAATGTGTGTGAACTCACTTATACAACTACGAGTAGGTACATCCACCATCACCGTATAAAAACAAAGATGAGGGCCTGTAATAATTGATGTTATTAAAAAAAAACTATAAACCGACTTCAATTATATGGATCCCATTGTCAGAACTGGGTAGGATTTTTCAAATACAAAAAGAATCATGAAAATCGGACCACCCAGTCAAAAGTTCCGAGGTAACAAACATAAAAAAATACAGTCGAATAGTCGAATACTTCCTTTTTGTGAAGTCTGTTAAAAAGGTGTGTGTCGTTAAGTTCACACCGAACTTAACCACACACAGCTGTTTTTATCTAGGGTAGAATAGATTCTACCTTCTGTGAATGGCCTAGGATCTTTGGCCTAGGTAGATGGTGTGTAATTCTCATTTACTCTAGTTATATCCAAAGCCAACAACTGCATGAGTGTGCATGAGTAGGATATGAAACAGCAAATCGAAGATGCTCGCTGTGATTTTCTCATTTCATGAGATCGAGGTAGGGTGCTTGCCGATGCTCATTTATGTTGTACCTATAGAACATCTTAGGCCAGTTTTGAATTGCCAAATGAGAAATCAAAATAATCGCATTATAATGCATGGTTCTTTTAATGGATAACTCAGCCTCATACTTAGGAAATGTTACTTTCGCGAAATAGGTCCGATTTTCCTTCAAAATTCCCGCTCCATTTTACCCCCCTGAGGCTAAATACCATTGTTTATGCAAAAAACCACTGTTTTAGCAAATTATAATTTTGAAAAGCAACAAAACGCTCTCCACAAAAAGTTGGCACCAAGCCTTATGTCATAAGACGCGAAATTGAGTTTGCGACAATTTCATAAACAAGGGCAAAGCTTTTAGAAAAACAGTAATCTGACAAGATTAGCCTTTGTTTACGCGTTTTTATTGTGGAACGTGACGGAAGGAAACTGGCATGTAATAAGGAATTGTATAAACCTAGGGGAATGAAAGACCGAAACAAAAACGGACTAATAAGCGCGAAAAAAGTATGAGTTAGCCACTCATCAATTTGAAACACATCTGAATTAACTTGCAGGGTTTGCTTTTTTCTCTAGATTTTATTTATCCCAAAATTTAAGCGGGATTTGAACTTGCTACTTCACACTGTTTTCGGGAACATGCTGCAACACGCTTACGACAACAAGTCAACCACCTGACCAGACGAAGATCTTTGGGACGTTTTTCCGCTTTTGTGTTTTAATATCTATAAACCATCGATCAAAAATTTCGTGGCCGGCAAAATTTTTGATCGATGCCTTTAAACACAAAGTTTACTGTGTGCTTTGCCTGTTCAATGTTTGTGTCAAAATAAGTGTTAAGTAGTTTTTTATTTATTATTTTCTAAATGGTACCAAAGGTACTTTACAAAGGTACCAATAATGGTGTGTTTTAGTGACCTTGAAACGCTTTCAAAAGCTTCCGAGGCAGAGTGGGCAAATTTACTCAGAGACTGTTTGAGTCCCATAGCGAGGCCCACAGAGCCTGGGATCTGGTTGTTTTTTTCTGTTTACACAAATAACTTTGAACTGAAATGCTGAGCTATGGGTCCCTTTTTACCCAATGTATAAAGAAATTGTTAGATTTAAGAACTAATTAGTTTTTATTAATGTATGTACCATTTTCTACTTTGTTTGTCTTTGGGTAAAATAAATGATTTTTATCTTTATCTTTCTTATCTAACGTTCTCTCCATAAAGGTATCGCTTTCTATAGCAGGATCTCATTATCCATGCCAATGTTGCCTTCTAATTTAAATTTTATAACCTCATCAACGCCCAAAATCCTGCGAACATTTTTACCCCGACCATTGTTTTTTTACGAAACGTGCCTTATTTAAAATTCACGACCTTCCCAAGTTACGGCTTAAATATTACTTAGCTTGTTCGGCACTGACAAGTCTATTGAGGTCAACTCTTTGTATGTTCGGAGTTGTGATGATACAATGTCAAAATATATCATTTTGTATGGAGGGTGGTCAAATACATTTTAGTTTTATTTTCAAAATTCCATGCAACAATGAAAGTTATAAACTGGTATAGAAGACACTACAAAAACAAAAAAAATGTGTTCCAAAATAATGTCCAAATCGTTTGTTTTCTGACACTTTCATATATGATTTTTACATAATGTGAAGGTATCTCAGAAACCTAGCGCCTATTGACATTATTTAATTGAGTAGGTATTATTTTACTTAAGTGTCCTCTATTTACAAGTTTTATTACGAAAAAATACTGAATGGCGTTGTAAGAATCACAATAAAAGATTATTTGACAACCTACCGCGAAAATCGTAAATTGGTCATTATGGTCTAAATAGGTAGCCATATAGTTTGGGTAGGTATAATCCTAGGTCTCTAATCGTCTTGTTGTTGCTTAGATCACAAAGACAATCTATCATGTTACCATTATTTACAAGAACACATAAAACCTATGATGGCATATTGTCTGTGCCCGAGACCAACTGATTTGATCAGGCAGTTAAGTTTTCTATGTTGATCTTTTTGTGTAAATTGAAAATATTGAATTGAATATGGTTTGAACCGAATACGAACTTCGGCAAAACATTCGGTTAAAATAAAAATTTCGGCCGCAGTTTGGCCGAACTTCGGTTGAATTTTGCCGCGCTTTATTAAGAGCAACACGGCATGACTTGTTTACGCACTTACATGAATCGTTGCCCCGCGCGCACTCCCGCTCCGAAACACACTTTCATAATTCTAAATGTTTAGTTTTGTAAACAAAAGTGGGATTTCAATTAAAATTAATCTTGTAATTGACGATGTCCGTAAAAAGTATTTTTTTAAATGTTACGCAAATTATGTAGTTACACTAATTACTCATATTTTTAAAAAGAACACTAAGTTTATTTAGATTTTTGTTTTAGAAATCTTTAATTAGGCAAAGATTTATAAGACTCTTCTAACAAAGAATTCAATTGAATTTTTATCACACCGCATTTACCGTTTCCTTGCACCGTATGTTTGGCATTGAAACCGAATTTCGGCCGAATCACGAAGTTCGGCTCAAGTTACCGAAATTCGGTTTAGCCGAATGTAAAACGAATTTAAACTATAAATTGCATGTATCGAGTAGGTAACTACATAAACAAATACACAGGAACACATGCAATGCTCTTCCTGATCTGTATGCTATGTATGTTATTATTATTCGTATAGTTTCCTGAAAAAACATTTAATAAAGTGCGTAAAGCCAAGTAATAATACATTTATCTTGAACAATTTCAAGGGAATCAAGCCTGCCACACCACACATCCTACTAGTATATATTTTTTTATTTATTTGAGGGCTCGCTCAGCGATAACATCGCCCTACTAGTATTATAAACACGAAAGTTTGTAACACGTATGTTTGTTGCTCTTTCACGCAAAAACTACTGAACGGAAAGGGCTGATATTTTTCATACAGATAGTTCTAGGCCTGGAATAACACAAAAGCTACTTTTATCCTATAAATCAGTTCCCGTGGAAAAGGCGTGTGAAGCCGCGGGGCGCAGCTATTACATAAGTAAAGATGGACGGAACGTTACTACTACGTTACGTTACCTAGTATAAATATTCTTATAGCTCATAAGTAGCTCTGCAACTTTGCAGTGTCACTTGTTCCCCCTGACCCGTTGACGGAGCTGGGTCAACAACCTTTCTTCGCGTGATCTCAGAATCTCTGGTGTACCTAATTAGCAACACGCGCTAATCAATAAGCCATACAGAATGCCTTAGTGGATAAATACCTAATTAGGTAATACCAGTCTTGTTTGGAATTGTGCTTGAAATAGAACTGGCAAGAGTGTGTCGGACCACGAACACTGAAGGGTTTCGTTGCAATTTGATTTCTTTTTAACCGACTTCAGAAAAGGAGGAGGTTCTCAATTCGTCTGTTTTTTTATGTTTGTTACCTCAGAACTTTTGATTGGGTGGTCCAATTTGCATGATTATTTTTTTATATGAAAGCTAGTGCTTCCCGTGTGGTCCCATTTTAATTTGGTTCAGTTCTGACAGTGGGATCCATGAAAACTCGAGAAAAACCTGTAAAAATTGAAGTCGGTAGTTTTTTAAAACAAAATAAATTATTGTACAGTCAAATCTTTGTCGAAATGAAATGAAATGCTTTATTAAAAAAGAACAGCGTTAATACAAACCTGATTTGCTCTGTTAAAAATTAAGGTACAACGTTGACGAGGTAGGTAAAAAAAGAAGCAAGAAATATAGGTGTCACTGACGGACTTTAGTGAAAAAATTCTAAGTCTATGGTCATAACGTACTTACTATTTAAAAGGGTTCTGATTTTATAATATGGCACCGGAACCCTAAATAGTCGTGATAGAAGGTCTTTAACGTAAGTGTTTGCAAAGATATGTTCGTCTAAGCTAGTTTCCGTGGTTTTTTATACTGGACTATACCTACTTGTACGGTAGTTACAATTTCCACACTGC
Source organism: Eupithecia tripunctaria (assembly GCA_955876795.1). Taxonomy (NCBI): domain Eukaryota; kingdom Metazoa; phylum Arthropoda; class Insecta; order Lepidoptera; family Geometridae; genus Eupithecia; species Eupithecia tripunctaria. Next base: position 4,175,939 of record OY041603.1, on the reverse strand, counting down.
TTACCGATTTTGTTTTGTTTTGTGCAAACTTATTATTATAACTTTAAATGACACACTATTTTATGGTTGGCCTAATTCTCTAAGATTTTATGTCAGTACCTAGCTATTCGTTTTCTATAGAAAAAAATAACACGATGACATTGCACATTTTGATTATTTTGAATGAGCCTTTATTATAAACGTAGGTTCACTTTCTGATATCCTAGCATTGAAATCCACATTCGTTCACCGTAGACGCACCCTTTGATTACCTAGGTGGGAAAGGAGCCTTTATTTTATAGGAAAATATACAGGGTGAGGCAAATTTTTGGCCCCTTAAGGGTAACTACCGTTTCTTTTGTAGTTAGAAGGTTTTGTTCTTAAAAACCTTTTATTTTATTTTAAAGAAGATTTTGAAGATTTATTTTGAAATTAGCCTACCAAATATAAAAGTAGTGACATACTAATTTGAATTAAGGACCATTGAATGAGTGACATTGTTGTTTTCACTTACTCATTTTTAAAAAAATGTGCGGGAATTGTTTTTTTTATTATTTTACCAAAACTTACGATTTGATTTGTAAAGTGACATACTACTTTGGGAAAAGTGTTCCTGGTGAAAAGAGTCGATTAAGACTAACTTGTTTTTTTGACAAATGTCATTTTTGGAAACTAACCTTTTTTCCAAAAATTAAAAATGGTAAGTACTTTATATTTTTTTCTTCAAAATAAAATAGAAGGTTCCTAAGAACAAAATCTTCTAACTACAAAAGAAACGGTAGCTACCCTTAAGGGGCCAAAGTTTTCCCCATCCTGTTTATATATTTTTCCAATTTCACTTTCTGATATCCTAGCACAGAAATCCGCCGAAAACCTTCGTAGACGCACCCTACCTTAAGAGCTGCATCGATACATACAGACACAGACAGTCTTGATAGCCTATAGATACATCTAGGTATTGCTATTATGAAGCGAGACAGAAACGAGAACTCTGAGTTCGTACCTGACCTTTCTGGAGGGAGGACCTATTTCTTCAGTGATCTAAACTTGGCAAAATATGAAGTGGTGTAGTTTTGAAAACAACACGTAGAAGTTTTAAACATTGATTAGAATGAATCAGTTTGGTGTCTCAGTGAAGAACAAAGTTTTGGTTTAGGTTTTGTTCCTGGAACAGTTCCTTCTACTCATTAATCATGCCTCAAAGAGTTAAATACTGTAAATACCAACCTGTAGTTCGTGAAAAGTGAGTAAAATTTGTGTAAATAACGACCTTATATTTTAAGGTCGAGGGAGGGCCAGACAAAAGACATGTTTTCTGTCTTTTGTCGTCTGTTCAGATGTCTTCTAGTCACCAAACTACAAAGCACCTAAATCTAGTTTTACTGTTGGGAGCATTTTAAGGTCGTTGGTCATGCATAATTTTTTTTTTTCATGACTAACGACTTTATCTATCTATATATATATAAAAATGAAACCCGTTTTCCGTTGTCACGACATAACATGAAAACGGCTTGACCGATTTGGCTGATTTTTTTTTTGTAGTTTTCTAATACTCTGTGCAAGGTTCTTACGGAAAAAATATAAAGAAAATCTCTCAGAAAGATTGAAAAATGTACATACAAAAATCACCTTGTAACGTTTCCATGGGACCAACGCGTGCGAAACCGTGGGGCGCAGCTAGTTGTCTATATAATTTGTGTAATCTTTAATTTTTAATTCTTTTCCAGTTTCTACAACACAAGTAATTTAAATAGCAAATATAAGAAGTTTGTTTTGAAGTGTACCTACCCACGCTATGACAAAGTACGAAAAAAAAAAAAAATAAAAAAAAAAAAAAAAAGTACGTTTATAAGTAATGTAACATCATTTCCATAGATTCTAAACTAAAATTAATTCAAAGATTGTTTTATTAAGGATTCGTATAGCAAATCACGCGTTACGTTTCGATAAGTCCCCTAAACTTATCGAAACAAAGGACTGAAATACAAAAGTTTAGAAGCTTGTATTTTTCAAATGTTTACTTTTTTACAGTTTTGGTAGTTTATAAACATAGATAATGATGATATGAATTGATATTATGCTTAGTTTTGGATGGTCAACATCAATCAGCGTAGTAGTTACCTTTCCACATTTGTATTACAGGTGGGCGACTAGTTCGACCAAGGCTATAAGTAGATATTAGAATATGAAATCTTCTTTATGTACCTATTGCATAATAAATAATTTGAATGTTTAAAAAAAACTAAAAACGGACTTCAAATTCCCTTTACTTCATAATAGTTTACTAACTTAGCACTCTGCCTTTTCTCTGTCATCTTCTATTGACATTAGACAGAGAAGTAACGCACGCTGCTATCCGTCTTCATTGATACAAGTACTTTTTTTAAATTTTATCTTACATGCATCAACTTTGTAAGCCTCTTGTTTACATCCGTTACCATGGGAACCGCTAAGAGATAAATTACAATGAGTGAAATTTTCATGAGAAGACATCGATCAAAAGATTTCGCCGCCCCAAAATGCCTGGCGTAGGTACCATTTCTGCATAAGTATTTGCTTCATATAAATAATTCAGATAAATTAATGAATCCTATGTATTTGCTAATAATTATGAACTAATACCATTTAGACTTATCAAGTTAGCCGCGAAATTTTTGATCGATGTGAGAAGAGAATGTTTTAATAAGTTTTTAAGCGCACCAATAAATTTGTCGTGAATCTTACTTTTATGATACCACCTCGAATTCAACCTTTAGACAGTAAAGAATGAATAATCAAACTTCGGAACCATTCTCAATACAACAGCGAATTAATTTTGAAATTTACATAGAACTTTCGCCTTAAGTCGGTAAAAATGTGTGCCATCCCTATTATTTGTATTATTTAACGAGTATTGATAGCGTTATTTATCTATTTTTCCCGTCGTTTCAACAGGTTTACACACACGCCATAACTACCTGTCAAATAGTAGGCACTATCGTGATTTTATCTAAATATATAGGTATAGAGTAAGTTGCGCGTAAGTTGGAAAAAAATTATGCCAGTCTTTTTATTTCGATCGCAACATTTTTAGTGGTGTCAAATTGGTTTAGTTTAGTTTAGGCAATAACACCACATCGGCGTGTAAGTGATAAACCAAGGACAAAATTAGGTTTAATGTGTGCTTTTAGCTAATCAGGTCAGATTTTCAATTAGCAGGAAGAGGCCTTCAGGATGCCAATTAGGAGTCGCCAACCTACTTATGTAGGACATTGTACCTACATCTATTTGAAGCCTTCACATTAATTAACTAATGGGCTTTCACGGGGAATCGGATAGCTTGTACGTTTTGCAGGTAATGATCAACTATTATCATAAATCTACCTATTTATAGAAACTTTTTAAAATAATAAGTCAATCGGTATGGATGAAATAGATTTGTAGAATATTGATAGAGACTTTGATTTTCCAAAACATTTTTGTTTTTGAACTCTAGTTTTAACAGCGTAAGCCAATGAAACCAACGTCCTTGGCTGGTAAAAAATAGGCATTTATTGCCACTAAATTAATTCACTTCTTAGAATATATTTGCGGACCTTATATTATTTCAAACCAGCTGCGCCCAGCGGCTTCGCACTCGTTGTTCCTATGTAAACGTTTAAAGGTGATTTTTTATTCCACGGGAACTGATTTATGGGATAAAAAGTAGTATGTTTGATTCCAGGATTAGAAATACATGTACCTATGCAAAATGTCAGCCAGATCCGTACAGTAGTTTTGGCGTAAAGAGGTAACAAACATCCATCCATCCATATATCCATACAAACTTTCGCATTTATAATATTATGCGTGGGAAATAAATAACAGTACAACTAGGGGCCGAATGCTTCTTACACTTAACTATTACAATGGTGCGGTGATATCTTTTTACCTTATGTTCACTATGGTTTATCCATTTTGAATGAAGCATGTTAGTAAACAAAGTACGACACAAATAACAAAATTGCACATTGCGTCGAGTTTCAGATATAATTGTAAGCAATTTTTATTGAAGGGAGGATATTAAATCGACAAGTAATGTAAATAACGTATAAAAGGACGCGCCAACCAAGTGAATTTTAGGTTAAGTATTATCAGGTTTGTTTACTTTTATGCTCCATTCAAAATGGATACGATATAGGTACCTAACTACCTGCTTACCTGTATGTAGGTACTTAATTATGTGTGTCTTTAATATTGTTACTATTCTTTTTTGTTACTTTTCCTGTCCTGTTTGTGTGTGTACCCGATAAAGAGTCCATCTATCTATCTATGGAGAAATTGATATAATAGTTTTAAACTTGTCAATTTTGACTCTGCTTTTGGCACATATACCTCTATGTAATTTTTTTGATCAAAGGTAAAACGTACCGTTGCGTTGTGAGAACCCGCAGAGTGGATTTAATCCGCTCGATTTTTTTCACTCTGATTAAAATCGGCGTACTATATCGTAACTTACGAGGTTTTTTCCGCTATGCGTGCTTCATACAATTTCTGAGCTGTGTGATGCTGACTCAGAATTTACACCACCCAAACTCTACCTGGGGGTGTCGTAAGAGGCGACTAAGGGATATCCGCCGGGGGCGGAGCAGCGCCCGGGCAGAACAATTATACCAGCAAACTGCGATCCCCAACCCGCATGCCCAGTGTGGGGATTATGGGTATTACCCTCCTCGAGATAAAAGCCAATAAGGCGCTTAGGAGGAGGCCAGCGTCCAGCTTTGGACCAATATAGTGGGCTGTTGAGGGCAGGCGGTTAATTCCCATAATCCCCACGCTGAACATGCGGGTTGGGGATTGCAGTTCCGTGGCAGAATTGTTCTGCAGAGAACGCTGCTAGCCTCGTCTGGGGCAACACCAAAATAAACTTTCATAAGTATGTCGCAATTTTTGGAATAACGTTTAATATGCTTACTCAAATATAATAGGTTAAAATAAATAAATAGCGATGGCATAGTTGTAATATCAATTCGATCAAACACGTTTCGTGAGCTCTCTAGGTCATTGTCTATAGATAGCTCTGACTGCTCATTTTTGTAAAATGAAGATTCTTTTTCCATCCGCAGCAGTCCCCCATAAAAGCAATGGATGGGAAGAATTAGAGTAGTGTAAATTCTAATCCGACACCGCTTTGTTTGCCGCTAATAAACCAATTTCTTGCCCACAGACCGTGGAATATGGAGACAAGGGCTGATGATGAGGAAGCTCCGACAGACCCTGCCGCAAGGAAGCTCACGCATCATGACTACACTGAACAGGACTTCGAAGGTAAATCTTCAAATTACAAACGAAAGACCGAAGCAAAGCAGAAGTTCTTTATTTTAAAGAAAGTGGTTACCGCAGCCATGGCCGCGACGCCTATAATATTAGGTCCTTACATATGAAATTGGCGTTTTGTATGGGAGGAACAAAAAGTCGAATATTTTTTAATATAATATATTTAATTAATCAAAGTATGAACCATTATTCTCTATGCACTTTTGCCATCTTATAGGTAGTTCATTGATCCCTTTACTAAAAAAACCAGTCGGACGGGAATCAATAAAATCTTTGAAGGCGATTTGGACTGCCCCATCGGAGTTGAATTTTTTCCCTTGCAAGAAGTTATCCAAATTTCGAAAAAAATGGTAATCTGTTGGAGCAAGGTCCGGGGAGTACGGAGGATGTCTTAGACTTTCCAATTGAAGCTCTTCTAATTTAGTAGCCGTCTGTTGCGCAGTGTGTGGTCTAGCGTTGTCGTGAAGCAGCAGTGGCGTGGAGCGATTGACCAGCCTAGGTTGTTTAGCCGCTAGCTTTTCCATCATGGTTTGCAATTGCTGACAATAGACATCAGCCGTAATAGTCTGGCCAGATTTGAGAAAACTGTAATGAACAATACCGGCACTAGTCCACCAAACGCTTACAAGTAACTTTTTTGGGGTTAATTTTCGCTTGGGGCAGGATTTGGCTGGCTGGCCAGGATCCAACCATTGCGCTGAGCGCTTCCGATTATCGTAAAGAACCCATTTTTCATCACAGGTAATGATTCGGTTTAAAATACCTTCATTATTGTGCCGGTTTAGTAATGTAACGCAGCAGTCGACGCGCGTTTGCCGGTTTGCTTCAGTCAATTCGTGAGGTACCCACCTTTCAAGCTTTTTAATCTTCCCAATTTGCTTCAAGTGAATTAAAACAGTTTTATCACTAACATCGCAGCCTGCAGCTAACTCGGACGTGGTTTGCGATGGATCCGCTTCCACAATAGCCTTCAACTCTTCATTATCAACTTGAGTCTCAGGCCGTCCACGGGGCTTGTTCTGCAGGTCGAAATTTCCAGAACGAAAACGTTGGAACCAAAAACGAACTGTGTTTTCTTTTGCAACACGACCGCCATACACATCATTCACCCTTCGAGTTGTTTCCGCAGCACTAGTGCCACGGCGGAACTCGTACTCGTAAATAATGCGATATTTTAAGTTTTTCATTTTGTAAAATGAGTGACGCAAACAGAAAAAAACAGAAGAAAAAAAACAAATGAATGACAATCATCGAAGCACAAATACATGAGTCTATAGCTGTACAAATTTGAATTTGGAATTCCTTTCCAAAGAGGAGAAATTTGTGATTAAAGTGGCCAGTACGAAAAACGCCAATTTCATATGTAAGGACCTAATATCATGGAAATTATACTAGACACTTTATATATCTTAAAAGACTCTTTTTCTGAACCATGCGGTAAAACTTACGTTCCCTTACATGGCACGATGACCGTATCGCTTGTGAAATACATTTGTACGTTAAAATACGGCACGGGGATGCCGTATGCATGTGAAAAGGTTTTAACTATACAAAGTACCTATGTAGGAAGAAATAAATGAGTTTGAAGAAAGCTTACACTAAGGTTCGTACAAGTTTCTGATTTTTCGTGTAAACGATAATGGATTTGCACAAAGAAAACGAACTTTTGATTTTCTTTTTCCGAGTAGGCCCCAGTTTAAGGATGACTCACGTTACACCGTGACGGGTCCGAGCCGAGTGTCGGACCCGGCATGGTGTAGCGTGAGTCATTCTTTACTCCTCAACCCCAACAGCCTATATTGGTCCACTGCTGGACGCATGCCTCCTCCTGATAAGCGCCTTATTGGCGTTTATCTCATGGGGGGTAGTTTCCAATGTCCATAATACCCACGCTGGGCATGCGGGTTGGGGATCGCAGTTCGGTGGTAGAATTGTTGGAGCGCTGCTGCCCGCCCCTCGGTGGATATCCCTTATTCGCCTCTTACGACACCCACGGAAAGAGATGGGGTGGTGCAAATTCTAAGCCAGCACCACACAGCTTACACCACATCCTTTATTAGTCTATCGAGATGATAATGAAAATATATTCAGCTGCCATAAGCTGTTTCAATTACACTATGGGTGAATAAGCGACCCTTAACTTTAACAGCACTTTTGCATTAAATATAGACTTTAAATGGTAATATGAATATTTAGATAGGTACAATTTAGTTATAACAGACCAACTCATTTAAATTGCTAATCAGGGTAACTATTAGCATTCTTTTACATTGAAATGTTAGTGAGTTTGTGGTTATGATTATGACTGACGAAGGGCTTTGATAAGTTAGGTAAAAAGTTAGTCTGTTCAAAATGAGAAGAATCGCCCTCACAAACTTTGAAACAGAATTTTTTCAAGAAGTTTTTTAGTGTTTTTTTAGGGTTCCTTACCCAAAGGGTAAAACGGGTCCCTATTATTAGTAAAAGGGTCCCTTTTCACTATCATTTTAATGTAATAGTTACCCTGCTTCGTCTGGACAAGCCTTCGCTGTCCGTCTGTCACTAGGCTGTATCTCATGAACCGTAATTGGTAGACAGTTGAAATTTTCACAGATGATGTATTTATGTTGCCGCTATAACAACAAATAATAAAAGTTATTATATAATATTAATAATTAAGGGGGGCTACGTTCTTACCACCTTGAGAACCGATCACCGAGGTTAAGCAACGTCGGGCGCGGTCAGTACCTGGATGGGTGACCGCTTCACGTTGACTTTTTGTTTGTTTACAAGGAAAAATTTGTATTTTTTAGATTTTTTATAGATAATGGTACGGAACCCTTCGTGCGCGAATGCGACTCGCACTTGGTCGGTTTTATATGTACTAGATGCGCCTTGCGGCTTCGAGGATTTCAGAAATTTATTACAGAAGACAGTTTTGAAAAAAAAACATTATTTCTTGTTTACTTTAATTAATAACAGTTTATTTATACCGAGTTTTAACTGAATCGAACCGAATACTAATCAAATAATAATTTTCTATAGAAATATGTGGTAACATTCGCACAAACTTTTGCATTTATAATTCAGTGGGAAACTATTCTACGATAAATCATACTAATATTATATATGAAAATGCGTAATTGCACTCTGATATCCTACAGAAAAGGAGGTTAAAATAAACCTTAAAATATGACGGTCTTATCGCTCAACAGCGGATAGACAACAGTCCATAACTACTGGTACTCATACAGCAACAGCATTGTAATATTTGACAAGTTTTCTGTGAATAAATGATTCTATTCTATTCTATTCTATTCTAGAACAACGTCAACGTTGACCATCTACTTCCCGCTTCTGGGAAATGGCTCATTTGGCCTATTTGCCTGCCAAAATTTCCTTCATTTTACTACTTCATCAGCATGCCAAAGTCCCCCGATACGATGTTTTAACAAATTTTCATAGAAAACTAAAAATACGCAACTTTAGACATCCTTATATAAATCTGAATACGCAATTCAGATTTAAGGACGTCTAAACTTGGGTATTTTATGAGTTTTCTATGAAAATCGGTAACAATATCGTCGTTTGAGACGTGCTTAAATCTGAGCTGCGTTTGAGTATTCAGTCTTATACAATATTTACGGGTTGAGAAGGAGTAGAGTTTTATTCATTGATATAATAATAATAATGTTGGATAATTCACACGGCATTACCTAGCTCCAAGCTAAGCAGAGCTTGTGTTATGGGTACTAGATAACTGATTAATAAACATAATACAATTTATTATACAGCACATACATACACATAAAAAATAAATCATCGAAACAGGAGGCTATTAAGAGGTTTTCACGGATAAAAATAATAATAGTTACATAAAAAGTGTCAACAAGCTGAGTAAACTGAAAACCTACTAAAAACTACAAACAATGGAATACATAAAACATAGCAGAAAAATAAAATATACAAATAATCAAACTTCATCACCATCACCTTGATAATACACTACATCGATAGATATTTTTTTATTATACATAGAAAACATCCATTGATGATTTGAATGGTCGTGGCATTCGCGCGAGTTCCTAAGGTCAATCTAAAGCTGCCTACCAATCCAATCATCGGCAAAATACTGCCTACATCACAAATCAATCTACTGCCTTCATTACATTGTATCTCGACAATGTAATTTAGTGATACATCGTGTAGACAGGTTCTTTCAGATGAATGGAGAAGCGTTTGATGTGCCAATAAATTTGTCTTGGAAATTGGGTCAGGAGGGCTGTTTTAACCTATTTATCTACAGAACAGGGTAGTCTTTTAGGGAGATGGGTTCTTAAATGACTTTTATGACTTCTTACTACCAGGCTTCTCCGAAAAGTGTGTTTAGGTCGGTATGTCAAGTTTTTAGGTTTAGCTCTTCTTTCCTTCAGGAAACATATAATTATTCATATAATAAATTCTGGCGTACTTTGCGGAAATTGATTGAAAAATTTAATTATTACAATATTTAGTAACAGTTCCGCGCAAAGCCATCCCCGCTAAGATCTAACAAAATGTATAGGTAGTCCACGTTGTAGAAGACCACACCAATTGAAAATAATAGAAAATATATCAAAGCAAGACTTCAACTAGTAATTAAGTAGTATTTCTATTGACAAAAAAAATTACAATTGAATAATAGAAAAAAATAATAACTACAATTGAGCTAACTGCAGAATGTTATAAACAATGTAATAAGTCAACTGGAACTGGAAGCGTCCATAACACGCTGCATTGCCTTGCTGCGCTGTATAGCAACGCTGATGCGCTGCTGCACCAGATACCTACTGGATCTGGTGGTTTCACGCATTTTACTAATATAACAAAAAATTACCCAGAAAAATGATAAAGAATGGGCTTAAAACAATTTCACATCGATTAGCAATGTTTTACAAGAAACTTTGTGAATACTTAACTACTAATTTACAGCGCAGCGGTTTGGGTACAACGAAGTGTTCATTTCACTAGCTTTTGTTGAAGTATCGTTGTGATTGAAAATACATTATATATTAATAAATAAATAAAAAATATTGGACAATCCACACAGCATTATCTAGCACCAAGCTAAGCAGAGCTTGCGTTATGTGTGTGTAGGTACTAGATAACTACAATACACTACATAGATATATCTTTTGTTATACATAAAAAACATTCAGAACACCCAAAAAATTGAACAAATTTCTACATATTGTACACAAATTTGTCCCGAGGCAGGAATTGAACCCTCCAAACCCCCTGAGTGGGTCGGATTTTGCTCCAACTGGAAAAATAACAACTAACAGGCTAAAGGTTTCTTCGACGTTTCTTTACTTTAGTCTACATACCGACGCGATTGAAATCAAAAATACCACTTTCTTTCCGTGTCAGTGTATTTTTAATATGATTTGACCTTTTATAATTGTACATTTATTGTATTTATGGAAATAAAGCATTTTTGAGTTTGAGATTGAATGGTAGGCGCACTTCGCCTGTTAAGGTCGTCAATGCCATCAATGGTAGGTACTGTCTGATGGTTAACACAGTTAAGAAGTTATCTACAAGCAATACGTATTGGTAGGTTCCTCATTAAGGGACGCAATTTTAAATACCTACTACCAGTAGGTACAACAAGAAAACCAATTTATCTGTGAGTGACAGTTTAATATAAAAGTTAAACGTCTGATTTACAGACGCTTCCGATGATGACAGACTTTTTTAATTAATTGCGGATGAGAACGAAAATAACGTTAAGACTTTTTTTCATCGGTTGAGTGTTAAAAAGCATTTTCGTGCAGAAATATAAAAATTCATCAAATAAAAGGATGACTTTTCAAATTTTGAACGAGGTTTTTTTACCTAATCCCTAAGGGGTGGTAATATTTCTATTTAATGTTTCGCAACTCCCTCTGGGTTCATGAACTGCTAGGAGCTAAGAAAGTGTTGAATTTTTATTAATGTTGTATTAGATTATACGATATCTTTTCATAAAAGTTTATATACTCGTAGTAGAGTTTACCACTGGACAAAGCTAACGACGTGATACGACAGTTATTTATTGTTTACATTGTCAAGTCGGTGATTGTTTATTTTTAGAGCTATATTGTAGTTATTATAAAGATTTATTTTAAAATACAAGTCATCTACGTAACTGCCAAAAATCGAACACTACATAAACCATCCTTCGTGGATGTAAAGGCCATTGATGATGATTTTAAAATAAATCACGTTATGTCTATAAAATATATGTCAATATAATTATAAAATATAACACAAAAGGACTAAACGACGTTACTAGCGAGTGACATTGCTTTTTGTGTTATATTTTATAAGCACCTTAAACCTTCGTAAGCTGAGATAAACATGGAAAACTAAAAAAGGTAAAATGTTTTATTATTTGTGTAAATATGTAGTATATTTAGTTGTCTATCTATTTGCAGAACGCAGCAAATACATATTAAAAACCGCTAAAATATTTGAATTCCGCGCGAATCTTTGTCAGGTTCCGCGTCGATGACTCGGTAGCGAAGTTTGAAGTACTTGTCAGGCACAGGGTTTATCGTCTTCAAATCCTTCGATCCAGTCGGAGCTCTGCCTAGTTCAGCTCAGTTCAGATAAGTTAATTTATTTAATAATGGAATGCGCATTACAGGTCATATTATTATACAACTAGCTGCGCCCCGCGGCTTTGCATGCGTTCTTTCTATGGAAACGTTAAAAGGTGATTTTCATCGCACGGGAGCTGATTTATGGCATAAAAATGTTTGATTCCAGGATTAGAATTAGGTACCTGTATGCAAAATTTCAGATAGATCTGTCCAGTAGTTTTGGCGTGAAGAAGTAACAAACATACATCCAAGACTTTAAATAAATATCTTATCTTAGTTGTTGATTTAGTTATATATTTTTTCTTTAGCTCATTCATATTTTTATTTCTAACTTCCTTGTATTCGCAATGAAAAGCAGTGTTTGTAGTGTAATGAAACGACCGAGTCTGGATAACAACTGCTTTATTTAAGTAAGAGGGTAGTTAGGTCGGTACTTACATAGAACTACCCTCAACATCTTCCCCTTAGATAAGATAAACCAACACCCTAAAATAAAACAAACATTTACTTTACTTAAATTCTAAAACTATTTGGTAATACAAGTAGACTTATGTATCTAGAACATAATTAATTATTTTTTAGACTTACTACGTGTAGTTGGAGGTGAATAATCAAAACTACCACCTAATGTTCTGCTTGCTTCATACTCATCATCATCCTCAACCGACTCGTACTCATCAGACAGAACAATAGGACTACTAACTTCTTTGCATTCTACTTGTTCACGAACAGGCATGCTTTTAATCAAATGTCGTCGATTGCGACGATATATCCCTATTCTGTTTTTTACGATATAAGAACGCGGAGTAGGCGCTTTGCCCACTATTGTACCACGAATTCTTTTGTTATGATTTTCGCACATGATTACGTCGTCGCCGACATTTAATTCAGGCAATGCTTTACTATGTTGATCATAATAGATCTTGCTCTTTATCTGCTTATCTTGTAACATTTTATGTTGCATTTTACAATCATTATTCTGTTTTAACAAATCCGGGTGTACCGGAAGTCTACAATTTAATCGTCGTCCCATCATAAGTCGCGCAGGAGAATCCAAATTTTCACGTGGTGTATTTCTATAGCTCAATAAGTTTAAGTGAAAATCCGTTTTACTGTCTATAGATTTTTTTAGCATTTTCTTTACTGTTTGTACAGCCCTTTCGCTTTTACCGTTAGATTGGGCATAATAGGGCGATGATGTTATGTGAATGAAACCCCATTCATGGGCAAATATTTTAAATTTTTGACATGAAAACTGTGGACCGTTATCACTAATGACCTTATCAGGAATCCCATATCTTGCAAAATTTTCTTTCATTGCCAAAACCACAGAATAAGCTGTAGTATCCCTCAGATGACTCACTTCAACAAATCCGGAAAAGTAATCAACTAAAATTAAATAGGATTTTTTGCCATATTCAAATAGGTCCGTTCCAATTTTATTCCAGGGCAAGTCTGGTATGGAAACTGGAATCATTGGTTCCCTACTCGGTTTATTTGCATTCTCCTGACAGACTTTACATTTTTTTATATAATTTTCTATATCTTTTGTTATTCCTGGCCAGAATAATACCTCACGCGCGCGTCTTTTACAGCGATCGATGCCTAAGTGCACATCATGAATTAACTTAAGCATTTCATTTCTTAACGAATAGGGAATTAAAACCTGTTTATTCTTAAAAATTACACTATCCACGCAATACAATTCATCACGAATAGACCAATAATATCCTAAGTCACTCCGTACATCATATTTATGATTGGGCCAACCTTGCACAATATAACATAGTATTTTTTTTAGCATTTCATCCTTTTGTGTCTCATGTTTTATTTGAGTTAGTTTATTCTGTGACATCGGCAAATTACCAATGACCATTTTTAATTGACACAAAACGGCGTTACTTACCCTATCATCATACAAGTCAGGAAGAGGCGCGCGTGATAGTGTATCAGGTATGTACATTAACTTGCCAGGCTTATAAACAACAGTTAAATCATAACCTTGTAGTTTTAGCATCATACGCTGCAAGCGTGCTGGGATAGAGTCTAAAGGCTTCCTAAATATGCTTTCGAGCGGTTTGTGGTCCGATTCAACAATTACATTGTTTTTTCCATAGATAAATTGATGAAACTTTTCGCATGCAAAAACAATCGCAAGAAGCTCTTTTTCGATTTGAGCATACCTTACTTGTGTGTTGGTGAGCGTACGGGAAGCGTACTCCACCGGACGGTCGCTCTGCAGGAGGACGGCGCCGAGCGCCACACTGCTCGCGTCTACAGACAGTACCACCGGGCTGCTGACGTCATATAATTCCAAAACAGGTGCATTGGTTAATAGGTTTTTTAAATTATCGAACGCGATTTTATGACCTAATTCCCAGGTCCATTCAACATCTTTTTTCAACAACCTTGTTAGCGGAAAAATATGATCCGAATAGTTAGGTATATATCTAGATAGGTAATTAATCATACCTAGAAATCGTTCTAAGCTTTTACTATCGTTTGGTTCCGGCATGTTTTGTATTGCTCGAACCTTTTCCGAATCAATTTTCATTCCATCTTTATTAAATACATGACCTAAGTACTTTACCTCTTCCAATCCTATTTTGCATTTTTCCTTATTAAATTTTAAGTTAATTTCCCGCGCTCTCTTAAACAATTCATTTAGCCGCTTATCATGTTCTTGTCTAGTACTTCCCCAACATATTATGTCATCAATGAAAGATTCTACCCCTTCCAAGCCTTCTAAAAGTTGCTTAATTTTAGCATGGAACACTTCAGGGTCGCATTTTAGGCCAAAAGGTAGTCTCAAGCTCTGATACCTACCGAAGGGAGTATTAAAAGTACATAGATCAGCGCTTTCGTTATCTAACCGCACGGACCAAAAACCAGAGTTAGCATCTAACACGGAGAAATACTTAGCGCCGTGTAGTTTGGTTGCTATCTCATTTATAGTTGGCAATTGAAAATGCGCCCGTTGTATAGCCACATTCAAAGGCCTTGGATCTAAGCATAAACGCAAGTCGCCATTTTTTTAGCAACAATGACCAAGGAGTTTACCCAAGGTGTAGGATGCGTCACTTTTCTAATGACCCCTAATTGTGTCATTCTATTCAGTTCTTCCAGAAGTTTATCACGTAACCCCAAAGGTACCTAGCGTGAAGCGCAAACCACCGGTGCAACATTTTTATCAACAACAATGTGGTATTCGCCAGGTAAGCAGCCTAATCCGTTGAATAAATCTTCATTTTCAGACATATTTATACTATGGATTCTTTTAACTAAGCCTAGCGTCACGCAAGCCTTAAGTCCCAGCACACTTTGACAGTTAATTGCAGCTATTGCAAATTTTAATTTATACTGAACGTTTTTGAATTGCCACGTTAAGTTACAAATTCCTTTTATAGGAATAAATTCACCACTATAAGACTGTATTTTAATATTATGATCGGTTTTAATGATTTCAGAGCTGTAACCCATAGCTACAAAGCGTGCATAGGACAGTACATTGATATCAGCCCCGGTATCCAATTTAAATTTTTCAGGCCCGCACTCTCCAGAAAGTACTTGAAACCAGTCCTCAGATTTGGTATTTATTTCTGAGACATTATGCAACATGGAAATAAAAAACGACTCACGATCATCTTCTTCGTCCGATTTGTCCTCGCACAATCCAATATCATATAACTTCATCACATTTTTCTTCACTTTACACATCCTAGCAAAATGACCATAATTTTCACACACATAGCACTTCACAGAGATGGCTGGACACTGTGCTGGTACAGTACACTGTCCTCCACAGCGGAGACAGTGATCCTGCGCTGCAGACGGCGGCGGCGGCGGCGGCGGCGGGCGGCGGCCAGCCCAGCTGCTGCCGGCCTCGCCGCTGTACCCGGCGGCGGCGGCAGCGTGCTGGCCGCGGCCGCGGCCGCTCGAGCCCCCTCGGCCTCCGCGCCAACCTCGCCGGCGGCCCCGGGCCCCGGCGGTAGCTCCACCTCGCACTCCGACCGCGTCCACGTGCGCCGCCGCTGACCCCGGGCCAGCGTTGCGCGTCTCCAACACACGGTTGCTGTCACACGATATTTCATCGACTTGGACAATTTTTATGGCCTTACTCAAGGTCAACTCTTCTGTTCTCAGCAGGCGATCACGCACAACTGTATTACTTATACCACAAACAATGCGGTCGCGAATAAGTTCCTCTTCTAAAGTTTTGAACTCACAATTTTTACTCAGCAGTTTCAAAGCGGAGACGTACTGATTGATTGACTCACCGGTTTCTTGACTTCTCATAAAAAAGTTATATCTAGCGAGGGTTATATTTGTTTTTACACCAAAGTATTCGTCAAACTTTTTTAGTAACACATCGACATCGTCTTTCTCTTTCTCGTCGGTAAATGAAAATGTTTCGAAGACATCGAAACCCTCCGGTCCAATCAAGTTGATGAGCAGACTAGCCTTTACACCGCCTTCTTCTTTATGCACCCCGGATGCTTTCAAAAACAGGCTAAACTGCATCTTCCACCGCTTCCATGCGTCAGCCCGGCTGACGGGGCTGCCATCCAAACTCAATTCGGGCGGTGGTCTAGCGTGCTCCATTATCACAAAACAATAATTAGTCGATTTTCTACACGTTAACGCGAATTTCTGCCAATTTACTTAATTATAAACTTGTATTTATTGCTGTCACACGATATTTCATCGACTTGGACAATTTTTATGGCCTTACTCAAGGTCAACTCTTCTGTTCTCAGCAGGCGATCACGCACAACTGTATTACTTATACCACAAACAATGCGGTCGCGAATAAGTTCCTCTTCTAAAGTTTTGAACTCACAATTTTTACTCAGCAGTTTCAAAGCGGTGACGTACTGATTGATTGACTCACCGGTTTCTTGACTTCTCATAAAAAAGTTATATCTAGCGAGGGTTATATTTGTTTTTACACCAAAGTATTCGTCAAACTTTTTTAGTAACACATCGACATCGTCTTTCTCTTTCTCGTCGGTAAATGAAAATGTTTCGAAGACATCGAAACCCTCCGGTCCAATCAAGTTGATGAGCAGACTAGCCTTTACACCGCCTTCTTCTTTATGCACCCCGGATGCTTTCAAAAACAGGCCAAAACTGCATCTTCCACCGCTTCCATGCGTCAGCCCGGCTGACGGGGCTGCCATCCAAACTCAATTCGGGCGGTGGTCTAGCGTGCTCCATTATCACAAAACAATAATTAGTCGATTTTCTACACGTTAACGCGAATTTCTGCCAATTTACTTAATTATAAACTTGTATTTTTATTAAAAATAACACCGCTGTCACCATGTAGTGTAATGAAACGACCGAGTCTGGATAACAACTGCTTTATTTAAGTAAGAGGGTAGTTAGGTCGGTACTTACATAGAACTACCCTCAACAGTGTTTACCTCGGGTGAAAGAAACATTTAGTCCCTCGAACTATTAGCGCCCTCGCTCGTCTCGGAACTAATTGGGTTCCCTTGGGTAACAATGTACTATTTATGCTTCACTTAGGTAAAATTTTAGCGACTGATTTCGGTGCATTAAATACACCAAAAACGTTAAGGCAGTCGTTCTGGCATACTTCTTATCTAACGCAAGAGCCAAAAAACAAGATTTAGTAGGTATATACATTTTATTGCATAATATATTCAGGCAAAATATAAGGCTGAAAATATTAAGTAACTATTCTGCGCAAAAATACTTATCTATTTTGCTGTAACTAAGAATATGTACGTAGATACAGAGAAAGGACATTATAACGCAACGGAGTTCAAAGTAGGTGCCTACCTTGTACCGTTAAAAGGATTTATTTAGAACCAACGGAGTAATCTTCGTTCTAAGCCGTTTAAAAGGTCAGAGACTTTAGCTCTTTAATATGACCTGAAAAGAACCTTTTAGTTGCGCCGGCAAGGTCCAGAGTGGGTCTTTTAGGTCTTCAGCTATTGAATTGGAAGTAACAAGGTGAACTGAATAATATCGAGTTGAATGGCAATGATAATTCGTTGACAAAAATATAATCCAGCATGATTCCGATTACCTAAGGACTCTTTATGAATAATATAAACAAAGAGTTCCTTTGTTATCCAGTTGATATTCCGAGCAGGAAAGTCAATCATAACTTTATGATAATATTATCTAAAGAGTATTATCATAAAGTTTAGAATTTATCTTATTTCTTTCACATTAACAAAATATTGTTTTTTTTTAAGTAGCCTGGTTCTCTAGGGTCTCTCTGGCCAAGCCTTTGCCCACTGCAGGGCAAGCGCTTCCCTTCAATCTTTCCACCACCCACCCCACCAATCTCTGAAGAAGGCATAAGGTCTTTTCTCGTTGTTCTTGGTATGTTACTTGGAAAAAACCTTTCACTATAACTAATAAGTGCTCTAATTTTACCATAGACTTTAAATAAATATCTTATCTTAGTTGTTGATTTAGTTATATATTTTTTCTTTAGCTCATTCATATTTTTATTTCTAACTTCCTTGTAATCGTAATGAAAAGCACAGTGTTTACCTCGGGTGAAAGAAACATTTAGTCCCTCGAACTATTAGCGCCCTCGCTACGCTCGGGCGCCAAACCCCGTCTCGGAACTAATTAGGTTCCCTTGGGTAACAATGTACTATTTATGCTTCACTTAGGTAAAATTTTAGCGACTGATTTTGGTGCATTAAATACACCAAAAACGTTAAGGCAGTCGTTCTGGCATACTTTTTATCTAACGCAAGAGGCAAAAAACAAGATTAAGTAGGTATATACATATTATTGCATAATAGATTCAGGCAAAATATAAGGCTGAAAATATTAAGTAACTATTCTGCGCAAAAATACCTATCTATTTTGCTGTAACTAAGAATATGTACGTAGATACAGAGAAAGGACATTGTAACGCAACGGAGTTCAAAGTAGGTGCCTACCTTGTACCGTTAAAAGGATTTATTTAGAACCAACGGAGTAATCTGAAAAGCCGTATAAAAGGTCAGAGACTTTAGCTCTTTAATATGACCTGAAAAGAACCTTTTAGCTGCGCCGGCAAGGTCCAGAGTGCGTCTTTTAGGTCTTCAGCTATTGAATTGGAAGTAACAAGGTGAACTGAATAATATCGAGTTGAATGGCAATGATAATTCGTTGACAAAAATATAATCCAGCATGATTCCGATTACCTAAGGACTCTTTATGAATAATATAAACAAAGAGTTCCTTTGTTATCCAGTTGATATTCCGAGCAGGAAAGTCAATCGTAACTTTATGATAATATTCTCTAAAGAGTGTTATCGTTATCATACAGTTTTGAATTTATCTTATTTCTTTCACATTAACAAAATATTGTTTTTTTTAAGTAGCCTGGTTCTTCGGGTCTCTCTGGCCAAGAGTTTATCCACTGCTGGGCAAACGCTTCCACTGAATCTTTCCACCACCCACCCCACCAAACACTGAAGAAGGCGTAAGGTCTTTTTGTCTTTTTGTTTTTCGAATCGGCATAAAAATTTAATGCTGTAGGCGATGCATGACATGAAAATAAGTTAGGTATTTCTTCGTTTGAAATGTTTGTAACCTATGTAGGTACATTTCCTATAGAAAATAAGCGAACTTTACTTAAACTGTTACAAAGATAGAGATATCAGCGAGTCTTTTTGACTGATAATAACACTGATAATATCCCTATGTTACAAACATAGGGATATTAATCACAGTTTAAGTAAAGTTCGCTTTATTTTCTATGGGAAATGTACAGAAAAGTTCAGGGGAAAATGTACAGAGGTCCAGAATCACTACTTTTCAGCTTAGCAGTCATGTTATGTGGCACCTTGTATACTAGATACTACTATTACCTACCTATAATCTACATTACACGTGGAATCCTAATCGATAACCACCATCCCACCAATAAATCAGAATCAGCATATTGCGAGGCAATGCGATGCAATCTGCATCTGATTACATGTTCCCAGGTGGACTTGCTACCTTTAATGTTATAGTGTCAAGCACGAGTTCTCTTAATTGAATGCCTAGCTATACCGTATCCATCGAGCTTGCAGAATGTTAGTAAACAAACCACGACACAATGACAAAAACTCACTTGCGTGGCGTCGAATTTCAGATGTTATTGTGAGCAATGTTTATTGAAGGAAGGATCTCCAATCAACAAGTAATGTTAATTACGTATAAAAGGACGCGCCAACAAAGTGAATTTTAGGTTAAGTATTGGCGGTTTGTTTACTAACATTCTACATGCTCGATGGATACGGTATAGGTGATCGATGTTTTCTATAATAATAATAGTGGTATTTTTTATTTCGATCGCTTCGGTATGTAGACTAAAGTAAAGAAACGACGAAGAAACCTTTACCCTGTTAGTTGTTATTTTTCGAGTTGGAGCAAAATCCGACCCAAGCTTTTTTATCCTCTTTATAATCTGATATTTTATAGTAATCCTTTTGGCATAGTAAAGTTTTGGCAGTTTGTTTGAATTTATTTACTGATAATTTTTACAGCTCAGTAGGGATTTTGTTGTAAAAGCGTAAACATTGCCCTTTACAAGATACATTAGTTTTAAAGGAACCAAATATAATATAAGTCAATATTTACTCTACATACCTATTTCAGAGGATGGAAATTTTGGACGGCAGGTACCTTAACGGTAGAAGCTACATGAAAATTGTTTTAGGAAACTACCCATCTTTTTTAGAAAAAATATCAGTCCATTAAAAGAAAGTTACAGGTTTCGAGGAAATGGGCTTTTTAATACCAATCGACCCTGTTCCTCAAACTGTTCAAAAAGTTTTTTGGAACCAATTACGATTTGAGTACTTACTAGAAAAGTAGCAAAAATCTTTTCCCATGCCCTCACTACTGTCCGTACAAAATAAACATTTCCACCCCTAATCATCAAGTTATCAAGGAATTCAAACCCAATGACAAACATCAAAATAGTATACCCTACAGACATGTCATTAGCCCTACAATGCACTGTCCATGAAAGCTTTGTGCGACATACAGGCGTTACGGAACGTGACAAAGCTTTTGTTCACACGTGACAATCTATTAGAAATAATGGTCGAATAGAACAAGAATGAATTCATAATAGAATGTGGCAGAGATTCATGACTGTAGGAGTGGATTTTCTATGGAGAGCAAGTGCGAGATTTTTTACAGGTTTTTAAGGCTCGAACCTGCTCGAACCTACTGGATTTGCTAAAAAAACTAGGCCTAGATCTCGGTAATCACGGGATCCCCGTGGTAAAAAACAAGAATTACATAAAATTCAACATTTTTTTCTTTGGTTCCTTGGTTTTGGAAACACGATTCAGTAAAAAATACGATTAAATAAAAACATTAGGTTTTGCACCTAATTTGCTCTAGATATCAGAAACCTCGCAGTCTATATTTTTTTTTATACGTATGTCATTAGCACGTTGATGCCGTGATGTAGGTATATTATATTATTTTAAAATATGAAAGTAAAACATTAATCTGTGTTAGATACCTCAGCAAAATTAGTAAAACTTGTATGTTTAGCTAATTTTGCCGGCAACCACTAATCACCCAGTAAATGCTACATACGTATTATAAGTCACATCTAATAATTATGCATATATCATAAATGTAGTTTCCCTACGGTGCTGCCAATTCCCAAGGCAGGGGACATCTTAAACGGTCTATAGTAGGTAAATGTTACAATGATAGAGCTCATTATCACGAACGAAGAAAATCCTTTTAAAAAATTGCTTTCATTTCTATTGCCCATAGAAAAGGTAGTTGCCCTCTTGTAGGTATAGACTAAGGCCCGTATTTTAAAAGCCTGCTCAGTCATCGAGTTATGCTTGAGTAACGCTATTCTATGGCATAAGCGTCACTCAAGCATAGACCGATGACTGAAATGAGCAAGGTTCCATAATACGAGCCTTAGATTAGTTAATGTTACTTGGAGGTAGGTACACTAAAGGTTTTTAAACTTACGCGATCAGAACACATTATTATAAATATTTACGGGTATTTATCGCGTTTATTTAACTACACTGAAAAAATATATTAGTTAAATTTACTAAATTCTCAGTATTTTTTACAAAAGCAACGTGTAAAAATGGGTCCTACACACTTTTTTGTTAATTTAACTAAACACAAATGGTTAAACTTTTACAAAACTGGTTTAGTATTACTGACTCATTAGAATTGTAATATCGCTAACTGTCGTAAATTTCCGTAGTACGAAACCCCATCGGTTAAAATTACACAACCGATCGATTTTACAAAATAAGGCGTACTGTAGAAGTTTTGTAAAATCGATCGATTATACGACTCTAGTCATGTAAAAATTACTCGTTGTGTTTCGCAAAATTTACGTGTCATGTTTAGTATTTTTTGCTATGATATATTTCGTATATTTTACCATATAGCTTTTGTAAACTATACAATACCAGTCATGCAATATTCACTCATTCTGTTTTGTATAATTTAAGGATTTTGTTTAGTATTTTTTAGTAAACCTGTTTAGTATATTTTACCCCATGATTTACCTAAAAGGTACTATACTAGTTTTGTAATACCTACTCATTCTGTTTCGTAGATTTAACGAGTTGTACTTAGTATTTTCTACTAAATCGGTTTTGTATATTTTACCCCTCAGCTTTTGTAGACTATACGATACTACTCATGTAATATCTACTCCTTCTGTTTCGTATAATTTAAGGATTTTGTTTAGTTAATTTCATTAAACTTGTTTTGTATATTTTACCCCTAATATACGTAAAATGTACGATAGTGGTATTGTAATATTCACTCAATCAGTTTCGTATAATTTACGGGTCATGTATGTATTTTTTGCTAAATAAGTATCGTCTAAAATACCATTATTGTATAGTACGTTCTACGAAATTTGTTTACTTATATACTTTCGTATATTTTGCAACTTTACTTTGGTTGAATCTACAAACAAATTGAATAGGTATATAATACCCTTGACTTTTAACAGTAGGTATTGCTTTCGTAATATTTACATATTATCTTTTGTATATTCCACGCTTTTTTTATTATTGATATTATAGGGTACCTGGGTTTTTAAGTTGGCTACTTGCGGCCGTTCCCAATAATCAGATGGATTGAATATTTGAGAATGGCTGTAAGAAGCTAACTTAAACATGTAGGTACCTATGATCAATAATCCAAAAAGCGCAAACAAGTAAATAATGGGAGAACAATACTTACGTACTTACCTAGGAGTCAAGGGTATTATAAGCTCACAAAAAATGTCCAAGTAGAAAGTTCCAAAGCAGATTAAATAAACGAAAGCAAATGCATAAGTCAAAACAAATTCGTGAAATGTACAAATTTAGCAACAATATATACATATAACACAGGACATTATACGCAAACAAATTATTATCAAAATCATTACACTCAATTGAATTATCATATTATACATAACAATTAATTAATGAATATTACAATTCCCAGATTTGGCCAGGATAAGGATTCAAATAATAGTAAATGTAAAAATATAAGAACTTTTTATTTTACTAACAAACACAAAATGACACCAACAAATTACGTAGGAAACGCTCGTTCCCTCGTTTTACATATTTTAGTTTACCTAGACGTAACAGAATTGCCACCATTATATAAATAAGTACGAACTGAATTCTACAAGAAATATCTCAATCACATCAGGCATAAAAAAAGTTACAAAATAATGATAAACATTTCTGGTTTTATCAATCTCGAAACTCTCGAAACTCCAGATTCATAATTAAGGGGCTGACAACCGTCAAACATCTTCTCGCCGTATTTACGGTTATGGTGTAGTTTTCTTCGTTCGTACTAAACTTATGCAATTTTTTTGGTAGAACTTGTTTTGATCAAATTCGGCCACTTTTTAACGCATTCACTGCCCAGCTCTGCGGTGCGACCCGCAGGGGCGCGCCGCAGCTCCACGCAGATAGAGACTGGCACCTGCGTCTTGGGCCATGAAGGTGTTAGTGTATAATGTATAACGCATTCACTGCCCAGCTCTGCGGTGCGACCCGCAGGGGCGCGCCGCAGCTCCACGCAGATAGAGACTGGCACCTGCGTCTTGGGCCATGAAGGTGTTAGTGTATAATGTATAACGCATTCACTGCCCAGCTCTGCGGTGCGACCCGCAGGGGCGCGCCGCAGCTCCACGCAGATAGAGACTGGCACCTGCGTCTTGGGCCATGAAGGTGTTAGTGTATAATGTATAACGCATTCACTGCCCAGCTCTGCGGTGCGACCCGCAGGGGCGCGCCGCAGCTCCACGCAGATAGAGACTGGCACCTGCGTCTTGGGCCATGAAGGTGTTAGTGTATAATGTATAACGCATTCACTGCCCAGCTCTGCGGTGCGACCCGCAGGGGCGCGCCGCAGCTCCACGCAGATAGAGACTGGCACCTGCGTCTTGGGCCATGAAGGTGTTAAACAACTTCAACTCACAGTTCGATAACAGGACGTCAAAATCTGATTCAATCTGAAAATAATTTAAATTTTGGTAAGTAGGTATATACATTTTAGCATAATTTTTTTCAAATTTAATTTTAGGAGAAGAGGAGGTATTCAAGAGGTTGCGGGGTCGATTCCCGCCTCGGGACAAATATTTGTACGATCTGCAGATATTTTCGAAGTAAAATAAAAAATATCTATCTACATGTATTGTATTAAGTATATCAGTTATCTAGTACCCATAAGATAATGCTGTGTGAATTGTCCGAAAAATATTTATTGATTATTTATTTATTTATATAACCAGCCACTGCTGAGTATAGGCCTCTTCCTTATCTCGCCACCCCATACAGTCTCAAAGTATGATAATAGAGCTAGTTAACCCATAAGATGGATTTTATTTTATATTACAATTTGTATTTAATTGATCGTGTAATTATAATTGTAATCAATGGCAAACAGACTACAATATTTGATGTAGTAAATAAAGAAACTTACTTCTTTTGAAACTGCCACTCAACCCAGAGATATTTGATTCCACTTCAAATTTATCAAGATCATTGGATGCAATAGACTCTGAGTCCATGGAACATGTGCTCTGAAAAAAAAAATGAAATTATTAGTAAGTGCAAAGAAAATATTAACTACTTTGTAATTTTTTTTAAAAGAAATTATAATTGTGCATTAAAGTACATTCACAAAGCATCACATATCCATGTAGGTACCTACCTATAATATTATTTGCTTACCAATGTTTTATTTTCATTTCCGAATCGAGATAGTCCAGCCTTCAACTTTTATTTTATTTGATTGTATGAGTTCATTAATATCTGACTCGGTAATATTTTCAACACAGAATAGCTCCAAATCGTGTTCTAGAAAAGATTATATAAAAATGATTTAAAAATGTCTTTAAATAAGTAGGAACAATGATGAAATAACTGGGACTGTAGTGGCTTATGAATGACGATGAGCAAAGTAGGTACCTATCCTTTCTTTGCTCATCGTCATTCATAAGCCACTGCAGCCCCAACTACAATATATAAACAGCCTAATGATAAACTACCTAACATCATCAGGCTATAGTAAGCCTATGCTGGACATAGCCCTCCCCTAATGAGTGGTAATTATAATTCACTACTAGCTACTCACAGACAGAAATTGTAATAATAAGCTACTATTATTACGATTTCTGTGTAGTTATAGTTACCCTAGGTAGGCAAAGATGCCCATAGTTAACCAAACATCGAGATTATTACAGTTTATCGATGTCATCAAGTCAATTAGTTAGGTAGGTAGGTATAGGTTTTACATACCTTTGAACACTCTTTGAGTGTCTTCCGAGACTCCCCACGGATCCAGCTCAATCACGAAATTATTATCAGTATCAATATCAAATAGGTACGTTCGGATCGTATTCCTTTTCTTCCATGATTGATCAGGCAGGCAGGCAGGCAGGCAGACAAAGCTCAGCAAAATGGCTAACGAAACACCCTCCACAGTTTCGAAAAAAGACACTTTATTGCGTACTTTCAATGGAAGTAGGTAGTATAATTCTGTGTTACCCAAATAAACACAAAGTCCAAAGAAAATACAATAACCACGTAAAGCAGGAGTCGTCGTCGTTCGCTCGTTAGTGTCCCACTGAGTGAAGTGAGCGCGACCCCCCTCCCTTATTACAGTTATTAATTTTCTAATACGAAACAAGGTATGTTAAATTAACACTTACAGTATTGATTCTACAAAACTACTTTTGTAAATTATTATGCGTGTCCGTAATTTACCTACCTACCTACTTACCAACGCAAGGTTCTTTCGGGTCTAGGTACCAAGAGGAGACTGGTCTTGTACGGTTTTCCTAGTTATTACCTGCGCCATTTACGTCAATAGACACTTCCACCCCCAAAACTCTAAGGCCCGTATTATGAAAGCATGATCGGTCATCGACC
Organism: Eupithecia tripunctaria; assembly: GCA_955876795.1. Lineage (NCBI taxonomy): Eukaryota > Metazoa > Arthropoda > Insecta > Lepidoptera > Geometridae > Eupithecia > Eupithecia tripunctaria. Next base: position 4,149,640 of record OY041603.1, on the reverse strand, counting down.
TATGCTTGAGTGACACTTATGCCATAGAAAAGCGTTACTCAAGCATAACTCTATGACTGAGCAGGCTTTTATAATACGGGCCTAAATCCTAAGCACCTTAGGAATGTGTCGTCTATATTAATATTATAAAAAGGAAAGATTTGATTGTTTGTTTGTTAATTTGTTTATTTGTTTGTATTGAATAGGCTTCAAAACTACCGATTTAAAAATTCTTGAAGCTTACTTTTCAGGGAGTGACATAGGCTATATTTTATCACGGAATTCCCACGGGGCTAGTAGGTATAAAATAAATATCAGATTGTCTAGAAAGAGGATAAAAAACCCAGGTACAAGTTTTACTCCAACTCAAAAACTAACATTCTATCCACGTAAAGGTTTCTGATTCGCTCATTTACTTTACCCTATAGGTAAAGATTGAAGTGATCAAAAATTCAAAGTAATCACCTTATTTCCTAGTTTAACTTTAAGTTATTAAAATTTTGTGTCGAAGAGTCCTGTAACTTAAACGGTAGTTCAATAGGTACCCACTAACCAAAAGTATGTTTTACTGAACTACGAAACTCGATATAAATACTTATGAAGCAGAGCATGCATCCCTTTACTTTCACGAACCCACTTACAAATAACAAGTGTTTTATACGAAAGTACCTACCTTGCTTTGGCCTGCCATAAAGCGAATCTGTCATAAAGCGAACAAGGCGTACCTATTATACCTAGGTACATTGTCGAACTATTCACAGCTCTGTATTAATTCTGAATCAAGTTATACACAAATTGCATATGCATACGAAATCGTGGATTGTATTTAACTGAATCAACAAACTATCGTTAATTTTACACTGTGCGATGACGTTATTTTTAGGAATCTCCTTATAAAACTAGAAAGTGTTTCTTTACGAAAGGACACTGTCAAATTGTTTACTAATTCAACATTAAGTTATAGTTGTATTAACTAAATCGTAAATGTTGAATTGTGTGTGGCAAAATCATTAGTTTCAATTTTCACGATCGTTAATTTTACACAGAACCATAGTAGTGAAGCATGCGCCATATCTAACGTTACGTTTAGGAACCTTCTTACAAAACTAGAAAGTTTTTTCTACGAAATTACAATGTCAAATTGGTTATACTAATTGAACATCAAATTATAGTTGAATATACTAAATCGTATTATGTTAAATTGAGTTTGGCAAAAGCATCAACCCAGATTATTAATTTTACACAGAACTTTAGTAGTGAAGCACGCGCCATCTAACGTTATTTTAGGTACATTCTTACAAAACTAGATAGTATTTTTTACGAAAGTACACTGTCAAATTGTTTACTAATTCAACATCAAGTTATAGTTGAATATATTAAATCATGGTGGTTGAATTGCGTTTAGCAAAATTAACATCCAAAATCATTATTTTTACGAAGAAGTTTAGTAGCGAAGCATGCGCCATCTAACATTACATTTAGGAACCTTCTTACAAAACTAGAAAGTTGTTTCTACGAAATTACAATGTTAAATTTGTTATACTAATTGAATATCAAGTTATAGTTGAATATACTAAATCGTAGATGTTGAATTGAGTTTGGCAAAATCAACATCCCAGATCATTAATTTTACACAGAACTTTAGTAGCGAAGTATGCGACATCTAACTTTATTTTCAGGAACATTCTTACAAAACTAGAAAGTAAGTTTTACGAAAGTACACTGTTAAATTGTTTACTAATTCAACATTGAATTATAGTTGAATATACAAAAACGAGGATGTTGAATTGCGTTTAGCAAAAACAACATCCAAGATCGTTAATTTTACATAGAACTTTAGTAGAATGTTTACGTCACTTGACGATACCCTCGAGAAACATTTTACGAAACATACTTAAGTGTATTTAACATACAGTTTTCTAGTAATTTTAACTATATTTTATGGGTTAATGTTTACCTCTGTGGTTTAGTAAAATAAACAACGAGTGTTTGTAAAACCAACGAGGAATTAGGTTGGTTTTATTAGTTAAAGCCTCAAACTACTCAAGTTTAGTAAATTTAACAATCATATTTTTTCAGTGTACCCTCACTTGATCTTCTAAACTAGGGATGTCCATCTGTACACTCGGACGACACACTACACTAACCGTGTCCGCGATGCACTGAGAAACCGGTCTACGAGTGCAAGTCAAGTGAGGGTAGTTGCAAAAAATGCAGCCCCCGCTTCGCAAAGGCGGGAGCTCCAGTAGGTACTCCAGTCATCCCGTGACTACGACAGAGTGTAAACCTGTTGAAACGTCAGGAATAATAGGTAAATAAACGCGATAAATACCCGTGAATATTTATAATTAGGTACACTAAAGCTAAAGTAAAGACTGTGCCCTCGTGTGCCAGTAGGCAGCATAAGCTACTATCAGTTTGTATTATAAAGTAAAAATATGAGGTTATTCCTTTAGAAGTAAACAATAGGAAGCGTCACATCTAGTGTTCTGAATAGGTACTGAAAATCGTGCTAGAGTGCCATAAAAGTGCTTTCCACGTAGCGGGTAAACCGTGTTATAGCCACTTTAGAGGTTTTAAGCTCGCAATTTCAATGGAAGAAATCTTTTTTTTTTTTTTTTTTTATTCGATGAGTGAAAATTCGTTTAGGAATAGACTGGTCTTCGGGGGATACCAGAATGATGTGAACGAAACTCACCGGTGTCCCTCGTTCGCCATTTTCGCCGAACCACGGGAACATAATAACTTCCGCGATCCGACTGGCGTCCCCTATTCCTCCCATACTTAGCCGACGAGCCCACCAATCCACACACTCGCCGGCTCCATTCTTCCGTCATCTTTCCTACCCTCTATTGGGACACAAACAGTTACATGCGAATGTGACTGCTGTGCCCAAATGGGCATTTCTCCCCTCATATTATCAGATGTGGGTCTCACATTTATACACGCACACATACTTAATCTCTCACTCACACTTGTTCCATCATACATTTCTCATTTATTCTAGTCACGCGGGTACAGTGCCGCGCACACTTAGCTAAGGCAAGCGCGCGCATCACTGCCCCGCGTGTCCCACACCTGTGCATGAGTACTGCAGGTTGCGTCCCGCGTATCTCATGCCATTCATCACCTTTCATTATCACACAACCTTATGGCTTCATAGCCCACTCATACGTCGTCACATCCATCCTTCCTCATGGTGCCGCCGTGCCGGGGTTCGGGTGCTACTAGTTAGCACCCAAGTCCTATAGGCTCCCGGGAGGGCACCAGCACACGCGCAAATGCGCGACCGTGCACACCTCCAGCCCGCACAAAACACCAGCAGTCATCTGCGCATACCATATAATGGGGCGTACCTCCGGGCCCCGCCCTCACGCCCCCGCACCAGGCTCAGCAGCTCATCTGCAACAGCCCAAAGACTCCCAACAATCTTCGAACCCGAGACTGGTCCTCGAACACGAGGCATATGTGGATAGGCCTAGTGTTCGAAGACCAGCCTCAGGGCGGCAATCGACGGCTGTCCGCCACCCGGCGCCCGGCAACCGTCGTCCGCCGCCTGTTCGCACGCCTTCCGAGGCGACGCGCTTCCGGGTCACGCTCACGGATGCGTTCCGCCTGTTCTTTGGCTGTCATCACCGCCTCCGAAAAGGCGGAGATGGCAGCCCACGCCCTCTCGCTGTCGACCATGGCCATCACAATGTTAGGCAGCGACAAGTCCACGCCGACCACTTCGACTAATGTCGCCCTCTCCGCCGCCCACGCCGAGCACTCCACCAAAGTGTGGCGCGCCGTATCTTCGGCGCACCGAAAGTGATGACACTCTGGTGTGGGAATGGAAGAAACCTGTGAAACAGCTTAGAATTTCTTTTCTGATAGCTTTTGTGGAAAAGTAATCCTTTTAATCTTGTTCTAAGCTAGCTTCCGCCCAGTTTTTGGCACGCCTTTTTCGGGATTAAGGGAGCCTACATGCTTGCCTGTCTGATTATTTGCAACATTTTGGTCTAATTTGTTTCTTTTATTTGGTGGTAATTTTCTTTACTAATAAAGATGCTTGTACTTGTACGTTATTAAAGGTTGAGAATTACCTCAATATAAAATTTAAGCACAATCCATTCATAAATCAAACCATCGAAACTTTCAGATGTACCTACGTCTTCTATTAATGTGATAGTAACACAAGCCCTGTTAATTTTGGCTATGTTAATGTCTGGATTATCCTGAAGAAGTAAAACTCCCTTCCTAAGGAAATAGCGCTAAAAGTCGAGCATGAACGACGTATTTGTAACTTGTTTTGCATAAATCGATGGCATCTTGTTGAGTTGGATCTTATCGGGCTGGGTCAAGCATAGCTTGAGGATTAGTACATAGTTACCTACTCTATGCTGGGATTCTGAGTTTTCTTTTGATGTAGGGTTACCAGCTTTAAATAGATTTATAGGTTAAAGTGACAACTACTAGCCCTTATCATTTTACAAAGTGTCTTTTAAAATGACGAACGATCTGAAAACATTGTATCAACAAGAATTTTTACTTAAAATGGGAGGCGAATATATCACCTTACACCAATATTATCGATGTGAATGAATGATGAAATGATATGATGAAGTTTTGATGGATGGATTTTATATCTGACGTCTTGACGACAAAACTTCTGAATTGATCGGACTTAAATTTTCGCAAACGTAGATTAGACCTTATCCGTCTAGCTAGCCTTTAGCTGTGCTATTTTTTGGCTCTTCTCGCGCCCGGCCTATCCAGCAGTGGACTAGTATAGGCTGTAAATGGGATGTAGGCTAATCCTGACTAAAATGTTATTATTCTAAAATACATCCGAAGACGCGAACAAAAGCTTGTTGTTTTAAGATGTGAAATAAAATACCAAAAATTTTCGACTTTGACGGGATTCGAATCCGCGTCCCCCCTTGTTGTAATAGTAACAAACATGATTGAAACACTTGCCCCATAGTTTAATCGACTTGGTTAAACTTAATTGACGTAAAACCACAAAATGCACCAGTACTGGAATCTGCCGATATGTGTCAGAAACGTAAGCCTGTGCCAATCACTGGTATATTCGTAATAATTTACCTAGCCAAAGTTATTAAAAATAAAGGGTAGGTACTATAAATAACTCTGGAATAAAAAGAGATATCGGAAAAGAAGAAATAACTGAAAGAAATTGGATCTTTACAAAAGTCTTCTCGTCTCTGTAAAAAAGTGAAATAAAACACCAATAAGAATTTTATAAGGCAAAGGGTAAAGGTGAAAACTCAGCAAAATGGCACGACTAATGTATAAATTCCTCTAAGAAATGACACGAACGAAAGTAGGTATTTGATGAGGAGCTTAGAATGTCTATATGAAATTCTCTGTACTTGGTGCCTACTATAAACATGTATTTCAACGTACAAAATTCGTTAAAGGTCTACGAAGATTTTTTTTAGATGGGAAAGATCGTAGGTACGCCTTTAAAACATCTCTGTAGGTACCTATTATGGTGAAAATTTCTGTCTGTAAGCCTGCTGGTTAGGCAAATGGCTAAATAAACGAGAAAAATACGCGTAAATAGGTATCCAACTTGGATACTTACCAAAATCAACAGACCAGATACGAAAGTTTGGTCATAAGGATTCAATAAATTGACAGAACGTATAGATACCTAGTTTATACCAAACGTAAAGACAACTTATCCAATCCGGCTGTGGAATTACGTTAAAACCATCGTTCCTATATTGACATTTGAAAGCGCTTTGAATGGCCTTGAAAGTCATTTCAATGGCCTTCGCCATACAATTGCGAATTACGAAGGCCATTCAAAAGGCTTTCAAATGTCATTAAAGGATACCCATCCTATCCTTTCGCTGTTCAACAGTAACTCAACTTTTCACGACATAATATGTCGTGAAAAGTTGAGTCACTGTAGAACTATGTACGATAAAAGGTTTTACCGAAATTCTACTGTACTTTTAATAAAGCTAAAATATAGGAGCATGCAGGAAATATTAATCTTCTCACGCTTTCAATAATTTTGATGAGCTCCTGTAAAACATTATCCGATAGATTGGATATTCGTTCCGCTCAGGTGGCAATACGTGCCCTGAATCCATAGCTTTATACTCGATATACAGGGTGGAATGTTGAGACGAGGGAGGTTGTCAATATATAACTTAACCAAGTTAGGCTCCAACGGTCCTTCTCGTAGAACCGTTGGAGACGCTGCAGCTCTAGCGCATGCTTACTTCAATTCATCTCGAAAATACCTTTCAAAGAAACAACAGATTTTCTATTTCATTCAGGATGAAGAAGGACAAAGGATGTGGCTCAGAATCAGGTGGCCTACGGAAAAGTAAATCAATTCTGATCAGTGTTCGTGCAAAACAAACCTCACTTGCTTTATATTTAAGTTTGCACGAAAAGGAATCAGAAACTAAGATTTCGTTTTTACTAGGACGGGCCCTGATGTCTGATGATCGGATGGAAGGAATTGGGAAGGTTTTTGCCAATTCAAAGAAACGTATAACAACATCTTTGGGCGATCTTGTTTTAAAACTTTTTCCTTTTTCGTAACTTTCTCTGACTAATCATAATCACCGTACCGCAAGGAAAAATAACGGGAATTATTCTAAGAGCGTTTTCCTGCTGCTACAGCATTAATCGCTTTACCTAGCTACCGTTATGGCCCCATCCTAGGCAGTCACCTTGTATTATAATACATATAATACACGGTATATACTGTAGGTGGAGTATTTGATGGGTAGAGCCTCAGGATACCTCTACCGTAGAGGTATCCTTTTGTTCATGAATCTTACGCTAAGAGACGCTTTTGTCTTATAATCAGATCTCTGTAATTAATTTACAGGTACTTAAGTTTATCTTGTAAAGTCAAGAATGTAATTAAATGAAGATTAGGTAAGAGAAAGATTCCCGTCAGTATTTCAACTCAGAGCATACCTCCATTATCAACCAGTTTATTTGTTACATAATATGTACCAATTATACCTACTGCCTGCCGTGTGTTGCCGGCTTAGGATTTGCACCACCCCATCTTCCCGCGGGTGTCGTAATCGACAGCAGCGCCTACTGCAGAACAATTCTTCTACCGATCCAGCGTGGGGATTATAGGCACTACCCCCCTGAGATATGGCAAATAGGGCGCTTATCAGGGGGAGACCTGAGTCTAGCAGTGGGACCAATAAGTATAGGCTCCTAGAACTACCTGTATGCAAAATTTCAGTCCGATCAGTTTACAACAAACATACATGTTTACAGTTTACAAACTTTCGCATTTATAATTTTAGTAGGATAAGTACATACGTCTATTGTCCGATCCAAATTGTGCTGAAGGTAAGTTCAACAAAACTTAAAGTTTTAGGAGTTGGACTTCACATTTGTATAACAAAGCGAGTTGAAAAACAATTCGATCCAATAACAAAGGCATAATTTTCAAATAAATGCTTTTGTACAATCTTGATTCACTGTTTTGTGCTCGAAATCTTCACTTAGGAACGGAAACTTTGGAACTTTATCAGTAGATACTAAATTTTAAGGTAACTTTGTTCTTCGATAGTATCAAATTGCCCCAAACGACATTTTACAAAACTCAAATTATTATAATAAAACTAACTATGAAATTTAGCAAATTTAACAAAATCATAACAATTGATAGTTTAACTTACTTTTGGTATGTAAAGATCCTCGTTAGATGTTATAAAAGTGCGTCGAAACACTTACACATATTGCGTCAGAATTTACTTATGAGTGCTCAAAACACGTCTTGACATGCACAAGTCCGTCCCTTGGCAGGGGGTGGTGCGGTTACAATAGATGCGTTCAGAAGTTTTTCCGAAGGTTTTAAAGTAGGCGCCACTCAAATCCATTCACTCACTTTTTAGATAAGGCTAGTGTATCAATGCACCCCACCTCCCCCTACTTACATATGTACCCGATTACAATTTACATTTAGCAACTACACTTTAAAAACACAAAAATGTGTCAACTATGGTGATAGTGTTGTGAAGGAGCTCAATCTTGGACAAGACAAGTCTCGTACCAATGTTTTACTACTTATTTTGAATTATTACTTTACATAAAAATACAAACATTAGGTTTTATTAAGATCGAACGACCAAAAGCTTACATATATTTTCAGTTCTACTAAACCATTCAAAACTTTATATACCTAATCTCATTTTCAATGCCAAAAGAGATGAAAATATAATTTGTTTAAGCAAAAAGCCATTTTAGTCCCAGGAGTAAATGGCGATTGCGTACCAAAATGGTACCCTAAACTCCTTTGGATTTTATGAAAATAGCTATTCCTTGGCTTTGATCAGTCAAACCTCGATAAGGGTTTTATAAGAAATTTCAAAAGTTTAAACATGAATAAATTAAACGCAAGTTCCTATTAAACCGATATGTAAAATCTACAAATACGATCTCGAATACATGGCGTGATTCATTAGACAGAAACTTCGATTTCGTTTTTACTAGTAGGTGTACGGACTCAGAAGTTGCTGCCTTTCTATTGATTATGTGCATCGGTTATGTTTTCGATATACCGAATAGTAGGCATTTAGGTATACATGATAAGATAAAGTACAAGTACAAAGGCATACAAAATAGCAACATACAATAAAACAACACACTAGCGAATTTGTTAGTAACGAAAATTCTGTTATTTGCAAAGAGAACAAGCGGATATGAGACTAACTAGCATGCTCATCAAAAGTTCGAGTAGATGTTACATGCTCCCGTGTTAATTGGTTAGAATACTGCACCTCGGTTAATGGTCTCGTTACGTTAGAACAATATATTATAAACAACTTGTGATTCAAGGACGGATTTAAAGCGAGGGCCGGAGATTAATCCTGAGCGACGCGTGTGATTTAATGGATTCGAACATAAATCCGTTTTATTCAAAAGTTGCATAGGTACTATACTTTACATCATACATCAACAGCCTGTATTGATCAACAGCTGGACGCAGGCCTCCCCCTGATAAGCGCCTTGGTTGGTGTTTATCTAATGGGGGGTAATGCCTATAACCCCCACGCGGGGTTGGGGATCGTAGTTTGTTGGTAGAATTGTTCTGCAGGGGGCGCTGCTGCCCGTATATCCCTTACTCGCTTCTTACGACACCCACATAACGTCGTTTACATGATAACCACGAGAAAAAGAAAGATTTAAGGGACAAAACTCGTCGTAAGCTTTTATGTATATCATCCGTGATTTGTAGGGTAGCATGTTTTGTACCATATCGGTCGCCATCTCTATAATAATGCTCAACTCCTTGTCGAAAATGTCGACAAATCAAATCATTTCGTTTGTATTTTTGCGCAAAGAGGTTGAGTATAGCATTGAGATGGAGGTCGATTATATTGGTGTATTCTAAATTCAAACACCAAAATAGTTGAGTGAATAAAATACGCTTTTTAGAGGGGGAATGGTTGAAGCTATTTTTATAAGCATTTCCATGTATTTTATCTATTAAGACTTATACGTTATCATTATCAGCTACCGTAAGGCAAGGAAAAATTTTCACTTGACTTGTTGCCCAAGCAGCATACCTTAGCTGGGCATTATATAGTAGGTAGTATCTGAAAATATCAAGCTAAGTATTTGTTTGATCGACAAAAGAATACTTACTTACCTTGATCGATGTTAAAAATACTTATTTTGTTTAAGGTCACCGCCAACACACTGTGTTTGTCGGAGTTCACGTTCCAGCGCGACGACACTCGCACAGAAAACACAAGCACCACCATCGCAATGGAGATACAGAGCCGGATAGACCGGGTGAATATTTATTTTCCTTCTAATTTTTGTAGAGTAATAATGATAACCCAAATCTAGCCGTAAGAGCCCGTTCCTACTTATCGGGTGTTGGGCCTGACAAAAAATCGGATGCTTTAGTGGCAGGACATTTTATATCAAGCTGTTTACACTTATCCGACATCGTTTTTTTAATAGCTATAATATTAAATGTTATTTCCAGTTTTGGTCGGGTCCGATATCGGACAAATGAGAACGGGTAAAAGTTAACAAACTAGAAAGTAGTTGAATTTAAATTGTCTCAGTTCTGTATGGCAAAATATTGTATATACCACTCGATGGGCCCACGATTAGGTTAGACTAAGGCCCCCGACATGCGAAATGGGTTCACCTGTGGTCTAGTTGCAGATACCGGTCCAGAAACCAATAAATAAGTAAGTGGGCTGACGACTATTTAGGGGAGTCGATGAATAGAAGCGGCTCAGAGGGCTAGACAATGTAATAATCGATGTCGAAAGCTATAGTAGAAAAGTCTAAAAATGTTTGGGTTTGACATATGCCTCAGATATCTCAGGTGCTCTGTTTCGATTTTTTCCCTACAAACCTTTCAGTTGTTTTCAATTCGCTTCATAGTGAATGCCGGTTGGCTACGCCCTCAAGATTGCTATTTGTGGCGTGTCCTCATTCGGAGACCTATACTCAGATGATTGTAATGTAACAATTTTATAATTCATGAACTCTACATTCAGCGACGAGGCGTGATGCTCTATCGTAGAAATTTCGTAGACTTTATGCTACGTCGTAGCATCGTCGTAGAAGTTATCCTACGTCGTAGCAGTATTGTAGAAGTTCTGCAGGCCTAGCCAACCGGCATTCGCTCAGAAGCGTTTCGATTTCCACAATCGTCATCGCCTAAACGATGGCGAAGTACGTTTGGTAGACAAAGTAACCTTCGCGTGGCGATCGCCGTGTCTATTCGTCTGATCGCTCAATACCGCGCTTAGTCTATGGTTGTCGTAGTCAAACGTCAAAAGTGTCATTCGCCTATTTTGCTCGTCTCTTTTACGTTCCGGTCTACGCAAAACTTATATATCTTGGATTTTATTTATGAATGGTTTTCAGTTTTTTATTGCGTGTGGAGGCTTATTATAATAAGTTTTTGATACATTGAGTAGCTAGTACTTAAATTCTACAGCATAATTAATAGGTTGAAATGGAATTAAAAATTATTTGCATTTTCGAACTAACTTATTGAAAGATCGTAGTCAATTGAAATGAAACGCCAGTGTTGCCAGACGGGGGTATTCCCTGCAAATTCGGAGTTTTTTGGAGGGAGATTCGGGGTAGGCGAAAGGTTTGTTGGGGGGATTTTCGGAGGGAAAACTGGGTTTGGAGGAAATTTGGGGATTCTTATTAAGTACCAAACCGACCATACCATACAAGATGGTACTGAAAAAGCCAGTTGTGTAAATTTCGATCCGTCATAGCAAACATTTAATTCGCAAAACGTGTAGGTACATGTTGAATAAAATAGATATAAATGATAACTAAATATGTATATAAATTTATATATACTTATATTTATATATATATAATATATTCGACGACCTCTGTGGCGCGGTGGGCGAAGGTCTGCCTGCGACGCAGGAGGTTGCGGGTTCGATTCCCGCCTCGGGACAAATGTGTGTAAGATCTGCAGACATTTGTTCAGGGCGTTCTGGATGTTTTTTTATGTATAATAAAAAATATCTATCTATGTAGTGTATTGTATTATGTATATCAGTTTTCTAGTACCCATAACACAAGCTCTGCTTAGCTTGGGGCTAGATAATGCTGTGTGAATTGTCCAGCATTATTTATTTATATCATTTGATATCAGAATTGAAATTATGATTATTGTAGTTATTTTTGATTGATAGTTTATAAAAAAATAACGGTGTTTTTTTTGTTACATACTAACCATTCTTAATTTTAATTGTTTATTTATTTTAATACATGATTAAACACAATTGTAAAAAGTACACAAATGGTGGGTGGGCATAATGCCGATGGCATTTTCGACCTGCCAACCACACAAGGTCAAAAATAACACAACGGCGTTCTTAAACTTAGACATAAACTTACTATGATAAAAAAATAAGTCTTAACAATATATAAAAAATAATAATTTAAAATAATGTGTTTCTAACAAAATGGATGTCACAGTCTGAATAAATGAAGTTTTAATTTCAATTTGAGATTTGGGATTTGGAATAAAGTTGGGGGGAAGTTCAAGTCATCTGGCAACACAGAAACGCAGTAAAAGACTGAGAACACTTTTTGTATTGTTTGTTTTGTTTTATAAACTTCATGAAAAGAAAACAACTTTGGCGCAATTGGAATTATCTTACTTTGATGTACGTAATTGCAATTATTTAAGTAATTGTAATCAAGAGCACGGGCCAGCGGTGAGCAGTTTTCAGCTCATTTGGAGTTTATGGAAAGGTAAATTAATTATTTTGTACTCGACCTACCTACTTACCTTTCTTTGTAAGGACTAGGCTAGTTATCTACCTCAAAAATTTAAATAACTACCTAAAAAAGTTTCTAGCCGGAAAGCAATACTATACCTAAACCATGGTAGGTATAGTATTGCTTACTTAGAAACATAAACAATGACTCGATTCACAAAGAAATATAAAGAACGAGATCTCTTTAGTTTTATGTTATGTTACAGGCATGGTGACCTCGCAAAACCTCAGCCAGCCTCAGCGCAGCAGCGCAGGGACGTTTGAGGGCTGATCGTTTGTGAAAAGAGCGGGCCATCACCTTAAATTCTGTTGGTGGTGGTGTCCAAAAGACTACGGACAAGTGGAAAAAGGTGGGTACCTTACGAGTACTTATAGCACTTTTATGACTTCATGAAGTAAATTAATTACCTACCAATTGTAAATAGAAAGTATGTACATAAAAAAATCATGTATATTTAGTTCATTATATAAACAAAAAACCCTGCAATCTGCATTACTAAAACTTTCTTGTAATTTTAAGGTGTGGGCAGACTGGAAGTCAAGAGTGAGTTTGTGGCCATCGAGCGGAGACCCCTTCAGTTGGAGGAGAGACGGGCACAGACTGAAGGCCAAAGAGTAGAGGTGGATAGTGAGCGAAACAATCTCCTCGGCCGTTTCACAAAAATAGCTGAAGCCTTAGTTTAACAATATCTGAGTAGGGCTATGCCTGCCATCCGTGAGCCAACAGTAGCCGTCTACAATGTGTCATCTGTGTATATGACCATTCGTGATTAGATAAGTTTGATAGTTCTAGGACACTATTAAACTCCAAAATTAAAGGTATAAGAAATATGAATGAATGTATGTTACAGCAAATGTGTACCCAAATAGATAATAAACTAAATTAAAAATAAAATATGTTTGTAACTTTAACTATGTACTTTTATTTACAATCCACTAAGAATTCTCATTCTCATCAAAACCTGCTGATTAAATGATTGCGCATTGCCCTGCCTCGGATAAGTTCTGTTTGGTTATCAGCATTAAAGATGTTATGTTGTGAGGTGTAATCATCACTGCCATCATTGCTTATGCCAGGACTAATACTTGGTGTTGGACTGCCATGTTATGTAGTACACAGCAAGCAAGTGTTATCTTGCAAGCTTCATACAGGTGGTAGTGAAGAACTCTGTCTTTAAGGAAGCACCTCCATCGAGACTTCAGTAAACCAAAGCAGCGCACTATTGCTGTTTCTGGCTTGCACATAGCGAGATGTGTAAACGTCTTCTTGAGACCCAGGTGCAGCATTTAAAACAGGCGTCATCAGCCAGGGTCGCTGAGGATAACCAGAGTCCCCTGCAAGAAAAAAAATCACTTTAATACCTAGCTGCTAGCGCTAAAAAGTTTAGGGCGCAAAACACTAGAAAAAAGGAAATTTAAGCAATGTTATTGCAGGTAGGTAGCAGGTCCATAGGTTATCAATACACAATCAAAAATATTTCTTAGACACCTACCTTTATTTCCAGAGATATCTCTAGAGATCCTTTTATTGACGTATAAGGCCGCAACTCACAACAAAGCTTTTAAAATAAGGCTTTGCTGAGTCTAAAGTGCTCTTTATATAATGTTTCTGCATTTCATCAATACTTTCCAATTGCTGCCGAGAAAGTTAGGTACATAAGTGGCGTCTGAGCCAAACATTTTCATTTTGAGCTGACCACAGCAAACGCAGCGTAGGTATGCATCTTGCACTAATTATTTTAAAATCACAAAACAAACAACGCGATAAACACATCCATCCAATGATTCCTACAGCTGTTTATGAAATCACCATTTTGTGTCGATAACTACAGGGTCTCGGCGTTCGCCAGCGTTTCCATCAAGACGATCGACTATAGGCGTAGTCGATTGTCAAAAGTGCATCTTGGCTAGGCATTTGTATGAAAGTAATCGTTCGATGTTGTCGATTCGTTTGGTGGAATCGTCATGTGTGTACATTGTCTACCATTATTCTATACGTTATAGATAGATCACGTGACATATCTGAGGCATATGTCAAACCCATACATTTTTGGACTTTTCTACTAGCGCTTTCGCTAATCGATTGTTACATTGTCTAGGCCCGCAGTAACGGCATAGCGGTAACGTAGACGAGAAAAAAATTCAGTATAAGCCTCCAAAAATCTGCTTTTTTCTATTAATTTTACCTGAACTTTGGGCGTTCATAATGTACTCTTAAATTGTAAAAGTTAAGAAAATATTGAAATAGAAACCTTGGAAATGTAATGGAGATTCTAAACGATAAAGTTTATTTCAAAGACTTGTAAGGCTTCCTGAAAGACACGTATCTCCTGGAACAAGTTTTTTGAAATTTCCTCACTATTCTTCCATTTTCCGACTACCCGCGAGTGAGCGGCGAAAGTAACCGAATGCCAACCGAGCGATCAGGCGCTTTCTCTCTCTTTTCGCTTTACCTCTTTTTCTAACATTGCGCTGGATGAAACAACAAGCTTTTCAATCATGCTCGCGTTGACGATAGTAGGACCGGGAAGGGCCGCCTTAAAGAAGCTACATAATGTTATGTACCTTCCACAAAAACAACTACAATTTTTAAAATACAAAATCTTTATATAGGTTTTTTTTATGGCATACATTTTTATGGCATGGTCATGACTGCATTCTCGTCAAGCCTTAATTTTTTACTGCATATTTTGTGAAGTTCATTTTACTGCACAATCGTCAATACTGCGGACTTGTCATGCTCTAGCTAGATGGTGTAAATATTTTACTAAACAACACCATTTAAAAATAAGCCTTTACCTAAAAGAATAATAAACACACTAGGGATAAGAGAATTAAAAGATTATTCTAATTATTTACGTAATTATTGCTGCTTTCGACCTTCCCCAGCAGATAAGATAATGAGTAAAATTACCTCTTTTCAGGCCACAAAGAGATTCGTTAGACTTTGATGTTATTCGAACTTGTAAATGCGTGGGTTGCAAGGTTGTCCCTTGAATTTATGTGGTATTGTGTCAATGATGAAAAGCCTGGTTGATTTCAGTGTAACACTGATGTGACGTATTAGCACTGATGGTGTTAAGTGGAGGATTTCTTAGTAATGCTGCTTCAATAGCATTTGCGAGTTCGAATATATTAGGTCCTTACATATGAAATTGGCGTTTTGTATGGGAGGAACAAAAAGTCGAATATTTTTTAATATAATATATTTAATTAATCAAAGTATGAACCATTATTTTCTATGCACTTTTGCCATCTTATAGGTAGTTCATTGATCCCTTTACTAAAAAAACCAGTCGGACGGGAATCAATAAAATCTTTGAAGGCGATTTGGACTGCCCCATCGGAGTTGAATTTTTTCCCTTGCAAGAAGTTATCCAAATTTCGAAAAAAATGGTAACCTGTTGGAGCAAGGTCCGGGGAGTACGGAGGATGTCTTAGACTTTCCAATTGAAGCTCTTCTAATTAAGTAGCCGTCTGTTGCGCAGTGTGTGGTCTAGCGTTGTCGTGAAGCAGCAGTGGCGTGGAGCGATTGACCAGCCTAGGTTGTTTAGCCGCTAGCTTTTCCATCATGGTTTGCAATTGCTGACAGTAGACATCAGCCGTAATAGTCTGGCCAGATTTGAGAAAACTGTTATGAACAATACCGGCACTAGTCCACCAAACGCTTACAAGTAACTTTTTTGGGGTTAATTTTCGCTTGGGGCAGGATTTGGCTGGCTGGCCAGGATCCAACCATTGCGCTGAGCGCTTCCAATTATCGCAAAGAACCCATTTTTCATCACAGGTAATGATTCGGTTTAAAATACCTTCATTATTGTGCCGGTTTAGTAATGTAACGCAGCAGTCGACGCGCGTTTGCCGGTTTGCTTCAGTCAATTCGTGAGGTACCCACCTTTCAAGCTTTTTAATCTTCCCAATTTGCTTCAAGTGAATTAAAACAGTTTTATCACTAACATCGCAGCCTGCAGCTAACTCGGACGTGGTTTGCGATGGATCCGCTTCCACAATAGCCTTCAACTCTTCATTATCAACTTGAGTCTCAGGCCGTCCACGGGGCTTGTTCTGCAGGTCGAAATTTCCAGAACGAAAACGTTGGAACCAAAAACGAACTGTGTTTTCTTTTGCAACACGACCGCCATACACATCATTCACCCTTCGAGTTGTTTCCGCAGCACTAGTGCCACGGCGGAACTCGTACTCGTAAATAATGCGATATTTTAAGTTTTCCATTTTGTAAAATGAGTGACGCAAACAGAAAAAAACAGAAGAAAAAAAACAAATGAATGACGATCATCGAAGCACAAATACATGAGTCTATAGCTGTACAAATTTGAATTTGGAATTCCTTACCAAAGAGGAGAAATTTGTGATTAAAGTGGCCAGTACGAAAAACGCCAATTTCATATGTAAAGACCTAATATCTCGGAAGCTACCTATTACAGTTAGGTCTAGTAGTTATAGTAAAAGTGCCCACACCAGAAACATGTTTTGTATTTTGCATAGTGACCCATTCGTTACATGTTATTTGAAATACCTTTCTTGTTACATTTTACAGTTAAATACAGAAATAGGTCTGTGTGTAACTAAGCAACAAAACTAATGGACGGGAAGAGAGGTAGACGGCGGCGTAGGCTAAGTAATAACACCCCGTTGCCATCCTTTGCCTGTGGAACCCTAAAAATAAATATATACGGGGCGTAATGTGCCATTCGCAGCAAGTCTGATACGTCACACCGTACTAAAATCGGTCTCGTTGCGAGCGCCATCTTTCCTGACCATTTCCATTAATACTAATATATATATAATACTGACTGCATGAGCGCTTGCTGTGTAACATGTTACATTATGCCCCGTAAAACCGTCTGTGTCCACCTTTAAGACGTATTAATAAACTAGAGAATATAATTACTGTGTCATAGATGATAATAGCGATGATTTAATCGATAGGCCCTGGCATAGTGGCTCGCAGAAGACTAAGCGTCACGGATGACGGAGAGACATGTAAGAAGAAGCCGTAACTACTTTATGCTAAGATCCTGTTTCGTTAACTTCATTTTGTTATAGCATGGATGTTCGTGTATTATGAATTTATGTTGGTGGAGAAATTGTTTTGTGTCTTTTTTCATGTGATTTATTCTAAAAAGCATGACTTTATTCGTTTCGGAAAAGGTGTTTTTAAATCATTGGCATGAAGGCTATTACAGTTAATTTTTTTCGTTTTTCAAACAAATTCTCTTATGAAGATTGCATTGTATTGATTTGTGATTTTATTCAATGTTTTACTAAAGTTTCGTGAGAGTGTTCATTGTTTACAGGAAAAACGGTAAAACAGAAAAGCATAAAGATACAAAAACCTTTTTTTGTTGATTTGATTTAAGCACAAATGTTATATGCTCAGGATCAACTTCATAACTATGTTATAGAAGTTTGTTTGCGTTTGCCGTTTTTCCGGTTTCCCTTATCAGGACGAAAAAAGCTTTTACGCTAAAGTTAGAAAAGCAATAATTCATCAAATATCAAAAGAATGGCTGGTAGATACTACATATAATATGTAGGGCTTCAGATATAGGTCCCAGCGAAGCATGTACCTAATTATTTCTGACAATACATCACCCCGTCTCGATCCTCTTTAGCTTTACATTTTAACGATCTATTCGTGGCAGGAACCTACTAACTCTATTCGTGAATGTTAACAGAACCCCTATTTTCAGTGACACCCCCCGCCCAAAGAGTTCAGTTCATACTTGGCGAAGATCTCGACGATTCCGCCATGGAATCTCACCCCCTCTTCTCCGAAATGGAAGAACTCGTCAAAGAGGGCGATGAACTCGAATGGAAAGAGACAGCTAGATGGATTAAATTCGAAGAGGATGTCGAAGAAGGTGGAAACCGATGGTCCAAGCCCCACGTCGCTACTCTATCTCTTCACTCATTGTTTGAACTGCGAAGCCTAATCCTGAATGGATCAGTTATTTTAGACATGGAAGCCGGTTCGTTAGAGCAAGTCGCTGATACAGTGTTGGACAGCATGGTATCTGATGGATCTCTTGGATACGACATCAGGGAAAAGGTCAAAGACGCTTTACTGAGGAGGCATAGGCATCAGCACGAAAGAAGGAATCATAATAACATGTCAAGGTTACCGCTCATTCGTTCGTTAGCTGATATTGGGAAGAACCATTCTTCGTGTAAAAGTGAGTATAACTTTACTAGCAATTACGAATTCTCTCAGACTTCTTAAACATGATAGGTTGGTAAATTGTTCTTTACTCAAAAACATGCAATGCATAGCTCATACATACCCTACAAAAACAATCGCTACTATTACTTTTCATTTATACAAACTAAGAACTGAAGAGTCCTATACCCTGTTGAGTAAGGGAGCATTCTTATTTCCTATAGCGCTAGTTCAGGTCTTCCATGATGATGTATTGGTGAATTAAGATTTGCAGGAAGGTGGCTCTCGACGCTCCAGCGCCAGGAGTTGTCGAGGGCCCGCCTCGTCACCCCACACAGCTCTACTCGAAGCCGGCGACGCCAGGGGCTCGTATCTAGCCGTGCCAGGTTAGGAATGGTTACTTGTGTGCGTCACCACTCACGCCATTTTGATCAGCACACGAGCACAGCTAACCTTTATGTCTCACCTTTTGTGTATTGCCCTGTCTCACGTGTGAATACTCCTAATTAAACTAGTTAATAAGATGGAAGGTTTACTTTTGCCCATGAAATATTTTGCTTTGGTTGACAAGTTGAATGTGTCATTCAACTTTCAAAGCATCGATCGACAAACCTACCAAGATTCACGAAGAGTCACACGAAGAAAATCTGTCTGTCTGAGTTGGGTACTATTATACCCAACCCAGTTCGTAATTATAGTTGTGAGCGTAAGTAACAGTGATGAAAATTGGCAATTTATATTACAGTGGATGAAAGCAGTTCGTCAAGTGGACATTCACACTCATACAAAGGGGAGATCAGTCGTTTCCTAGGCATCCCTAGTGCGGGTAACCGCTTATACTCAAATTTAATCAATGTTGTTCTCTGTTTTATGTCTTCTTCGTCATATCATTAGCAAAGCATCCGTTAGGTTTTCTTTTATTACGCTGTCACTTGAAACCCTTTGATGTGCAGTTTTATGTTTTCGCTAAAGCTTTTTATCAAACAATCAGTAAAGTATTCGGTTTTAACAGTAAAAGTTTTAAGTAGATGGAAATAAAATTTCAGTTCATACATATACCTAGATAATCTGACTCATAAAGTTTTACATTACAATTGGATATTTGTTTCGAAGTTCAAGTAACGCAGATTGTGTAGCATGATAGTTATCGGCACGGATCTTGAAAGTTTGACGGAGTTTTAGCGAAATATTTGTCTATGTACCTACAGATGATTTAAATTCACAAAGACTGGAGTCAAGGTCAACGTTCAACAACCTACCGATACCTAGATTCTAGACTTTATTTGCACTTTACTCTTTCATATTTTTTGATTTTTTCAAAGCTTTTGAATGTATTCGTTGTATGTTACATTTGACCTCACATCACAAATTTAACGTACATACTGTTTTAGGTGCACACGACGACGGAATGATCAAAAGCCCCAGCAACATCTCCATGAATAGGAACCACAGTTCTGGAGATCTCCCAATAAATGGTGACATAAACCATAAAACTAACACACACTTTATGAGAAAGATACCAGCAGGAGCAGAAGCCTCCAACATTTTGGTAGGGGAAGTCGACTTCCTCGAAAAAACTCTATCAGCTTTCGTAAGACTGAAAACTGGAACATTTATGGGAGATCTAACCGAAGTACCAGTGCCAACACGATTCATGTTTGTCCTACTCGGCCCTCCAAACAGCAATTCAAGCTTCCACGAAATCGGACGAGCAATGGCAACACTTATGTCCGATGAAATATTTCACGAGGTGGCATACAGAGCCAGGAAGAGAGACCATCTCTTAGCGGGCATCGACGAGTTTTTAGATGCAGTAACAGTCTTGCCTCCCGGCGAATGGGACCCGGCTATCCGTATCGAGCCTCCTGCTGCGATCCCTTCCCAAGATCCTCGTAAAAGACCAAACGATCACCACAATCACAAAGAAGAGCTCGATGAAGAGGAGGAAGAAGCGAAACAGAGAGAGGAATCAGGGCTGGCCCGAAGTGGACGCCTCTTTGGCGGATTGATCAATGATCTCAAAAGAAAAGTGCCCTGGTATTGGTCAGATTTCAAAGACGCTCTAGCGCTGCAGTGTGTTGCATCGTGGATATTTTTGTACTTCGCTTGTTTATCACCTATCATAACGTTTGGAGGACTATTGGGAGAAGCGACTGGGAAAAACATGGCTGCTATGGAATCCCTCATATCTGGCTTTGTATGTGGCACAGGGTACGGCTTCTTTTCAGGGCAGCCGTTGACAATCCTTGGATCAACAGGTCCTGTGCTGGTTTTCGAGACGATAGTATTTGAATTTTGCAAGCAAGTTGGATGGGATTATATGTCATTTAGATTCTGTATCGGGACTTGGATAACAATAATCCTCGTATTACTCGTCGCAATCGATGCAAGTGCGTTCGTTTGTTACATAACGCGTTTCACAGAAGAAAATTTCGCTACACTTATAGCTTTCATATTTATTTACAAGGTAAATGGCATTCTTGTAAATTGGTTTAGGAAATTGGATTTCGTTTTAATTTAAGGTGTTTTGTTGTAGGCGGTGGAGAATGTTATTTCCATCGGCAAGAAGTATCCTCTGAAGACACGCCCCGACGAAGTTCTAAATTATGAGTGCTATTGTTTGCCAAGCAATTACTCTAGAGTGCCGGAGCAGTTTAATTGGACTTCGGTTGACAGAGAGTCTTGTCAGGTGAGAGCTAATCACTTTACTGCTCAACTTTACACAGTCTGAGACTAAGTTCATCGTAACTAATCTTATAAAGCAATCATAGCGCTTAGCCATGACTTTAATCCACTTAAGACTTTCAAAGGCTATTAGTTCACTCATCTACAGGTAGTTCATCATGGCACGTGCCTGTGAGTTGAATTTGCTAATTGCAATTTTCTGTTACAGGTTTATAATGGAACTTTGGCCGGAGGAGGGTGTGACACAAAAGTATACGTACCGGACGTATATCTAATGTCCATTATACTTTTCCTGGGGACTTTTGTTATATCTGTGATCTTGAAGGACTTTAAGAATTCGTTATTCTTTCCATCAAAGGTGAGATTCAAATTTCGGAACCACAAGAAGTACTTGTGTTGAGTGTTTACGAGGGCGCAATTTAAAACGAACTCTAACAATGTTCATTATTTTTCAGGTCAGGCAAATTATCAGTGATTTCTCAGTAATAATAGCAATTCTATCTATGTCATTTTTGGATTACAAAGTCGGAGTAAAGACCCCGAAACTCGAAGTGCCCGCAGAGTTCAAGCCAACACTTCCCACCCGAAATTGGGTTATCACACCATTTAACGGAAACCCACTCTGGTCTGCCCTAGTGGCCTTATTACCAGCATTACTAGGAACAATTTTGATATTTATGGACCAGCAAATAACAGCTGTAATCGTGAACAGGAAAGAGAATAAACTGAAAAAGGGTTGTGGGTATCACTTGGATCTGTTTGTACTGGCTATTTTGATCCAGATTTGCTCTGTGATGGGGTTACCATGGTTCGTTGCAGCAACAGTACTGAGCATAAATCACGTAAACTCCTTGAAAGTGGAATCTGAATGCGCTGCTCCGGGAGAAAAACCTCAATTTCTTGGGGTCAGAGAGCAAAGAGTAACCCACATTCTCATATTTATGATGATTGGTTTCTCTGTGATCCTAACACCGGTTTTGAGCCATATTCCCATGCCGGTGTTGTTTGGAGTATTCTTGTACATGGGAGTGGCTTCGCTCAAGGGACTTCAGTTCTTCGACAGGATATTGATAATGTTTATGCCTCAGAAGTATCAGCCAGATCACATGTTTTTGCGACAGGTGAGATAGCACACTTTCCAAATTTTACTTTTACATGCATTGACTCACATCCACGCATAATTGGAAAAACGAAAAAGAAAAATATATAACTGTCCTAAAGCCGATAGTGCTGACTTTAGGACAATTATAATTAGAGACACCAATTTATAATAGGCACTTTTGTTCCGGAGAGCTCACTGAGTAATTTCTTAAGTTTTCGACATCGATCAAAAATTTCGCGGCCGTAGATACCTAGAACTTTAAGAAAATGACACTCAAAATTGTCTACGTCTTGTTTTGACGCAGACAGTTTGCGCAGAGCGTGACAAGTTTATTGCATACGGAACAAGAGATGCGTGGAGTAGAATTTATTTTATTTTGTAAGTTGGTAGGCCGGTAACTGAAAATAATAAAACTATCAATATCAATATTTATCAAATAAAACAAAGTATTCTTTAATATTACAATGGGTTTTTGATACTATGAATATTTTAAATTTTATTTTGAACGTATTATCTTCGATCTATAATTTCTATTGGTAGACTATTGTAAATTTTAACGGCAGAAATATATGTACTTTTGTGGAATGTTGCATTATTTACTTGAGGCATACTCATATTATACTATTAAATGAAAAGTAGTATCAAAAAATTAACGCAAAATCACATAAAATTTAAATTTATATAAAAAATATTGCCTATTGATTCATGAATTTCGAACAAGGTTAAAATCGTAACATAAGCAAACCAACAAATAATTTTCAACGCCGATTTCTTGAGGTAAGGGCAATAATTGTACATTGAAGTGGTAAAAAATACATTAAAATTTTACTGAAAATAGGAAACCCGTCATTTTTGTGTCGTGGACGTGTAATTTTTGTAATTTTGCTAGGCATGCTTTCTGTCCAAGCGCTCAAATAACACTAATTCAAATGCTTTCCATACATGCCAAAAAGGAAAGCTTTTGATACAGACGGTTTCAGAGCACGTATTGTGAATCTATGGGGGGCCGGCGAAATTGATCGATGGTTTTCGATTACAATTCTTATTATCTTTGTTTCAGGTTCCAATAAAACGAGTCCACATATTCACAGCCATCCAGCTCACTTGTCTAATCTGCCTCTGGGTGATAAAATCCTTCTCCTCAACCTCAATTCTCTTCCCTCTCATGCTGGTTGTCATGATAGGCATCCGGAAAGCGTTAGACCTGTTCTTTACACGTCGAGAAATGAAGATACTGGATGATGTCATGCCGGAAATGACAAAACGGAGTGAGGACGATCTACGAGAGCTCGGCGATGCAGAGGTGGGATGGCATGCGAAACTCTTGCGCCTTTGCCGCCGGATCTGACCACCCCATTTGTCACTGTCATGTAGATTAGGGATTCTTGAGACTTGGCGAATGAAAACGAATGATATCGCAAATACCTTTCATTCTCCGCGTATCAAAAATGCGGAGATTTTCGTTATCAATTGCCACGTATCTATTCTTCCAAGTTTGTTTAAATAAATCGATGTTATGTTCGTTTGTTTTTAACTCTTTCCATATTTTCTTTCCTTTGCTCCACTTTGTGCCTTTTTATTGGTGAGTAGAAAACATTATCCATCGTCGCTATTGTTTCTGTTTACTTGTAAAATATAATTGTATCTAAACCAGTTTCTTTGCCTATAGGAGACGACGAAAAGTATGCCGCCAAGTTATCAGGAGAACCTTCAGATACCGTTGATAAATGGGAATATTATGAATATACCGCTGGCGTCCATTAACATTTCGGAGGAGGTTAACAAGACGGGGATATGGAAACAAGTGAATAATGGCAATAAGATGAAGAATAACATGAAATCTAAGGGAAAAAAGAAGTAAGTAGGAATCAAATACCTAACATAGAGAGCACGGGAGTCATTGTTTTCTTTTCGTGAATATTGACCAAATGGCTGCCAAATTTTAATTTTGAAATTAATACATTTTTGTTTAGGACACATTTTTCTTTAATTCTTAGATCAGGGCTGTTTGCTTGTTTTCAACATTTTAAATCTAGTAAGGTGCTCTACGGTAAATAAGTATCTTAAATATTGTAATAGCAGATTTGAAAGGAGGCTTACTTTTGATTTTGATATAGGAATAAAATTGTATAGTTTTTCTTTTATTTAAGACTAGATGCGCCCCGCAGCTTCACACGCGTTAATGCCATGGAAACGTTTAAAAGTGATTTATGGGATAAACAGCCTATGTATATGGCCTGTTTGATTGCAGGATTAGAATTATGCAAAATTTCAGCCCGATCCGTTCAGTAGCTTTTGCGTGAAGAGGTAACAAACATCCATCCATCCATACATCCATACATCCATACATCCATACATCCATACATCCATACATCCATACATCCATACATCCATACATCCGTACATCCATACATCCATACATCCATACATCCATACATCCATACATCCATACATCCATACATCCACACATCCACACATCCATACAAACTTTCGCATTTATAATATTAGTGTGATGAAATGCTATGTTATTTGGAAAAAAAAGACTCCATAAGGTTAGGCCTTCTGACTGGTATCGTAAGATTGCGGGTGTTTTGTTTACATTGTGGTGGGTTCACTTTCCGGCTCCGACAGGCGATGATGATGAAAATCTTTGAATTTTGCAATTGAATTAATTTTTAGATCATAATGAAGTCTTCTTTCATTAGGTAAAATTTTCTATCAACAATATTAAGATACTTTCCCTCCATGTGGCATGGCCGATTAAAGCCCTGTTTTCCAAACAAGTTTCAAGATATTAAATTAATTCCAGCAACAAACACAAGAAGGTAATCCTTTCGAAAAACGCACAAACAGAAATAGAAAGGAGATTGTCGACAATGGACGAGGTGGAGGAAGACGACTCTGTCAAGGTGC
Organism: Eupithecia tripunctaria; assembly: GCA_955876795.1. Lineage (NCBI taxonomy): Eukaryota > Metazoa > Arthropoda > Insecta > Lepidoptera > Geometridae > Eupithecia > Eupithecia tripunctaria. The sequence continues at coordinate 4,124,499 of OY041603.1, read as the reverse complement.
TTGACACGAAGTTTTGAGAATTGACACCGCATGGGGCATGAATGCATGTCCCTTTAGTTCAACTGTAGATATTGGTGTTTTAAATATTTGTGATTATGATCTACTTTGCGTCGTGTAGACTGTTCCTTTGTACATATCGACGGTTAAAAGGAAATAGGGCATAACCGACATTTTGGTCGAAAATGAGTTAAGTATGCCATCCTACTTAAAATTTTCCGCTCTTTCGAATCCGCTTACTCCCATGGCTCTAGAATGACTTTTTTGTCCCTTATGCCCAAGCAAAAAAATTTCTTTTCGAAGTGTATTTTCGGTGTAACCGACAGAGTTTTAGGCCTTTTTTAGCCTAAAGGCGCTTGTGCCCCTGTAAATATGGCATTACTTTTGGTTTAAAGTTGGTTATCTATATTTACTTTTTACTGGCGTAGACATTCCGGGCGCTTACGGCTCTATACCATTAGCAACTGTTTTAAAAGCTGGAACTAATGCCTCTTTACCTTTATCATCAAAAACATCAAGCGTCGGTTATACCTTACTACCATTTAAAAAATTACCATACAGATGTCGCTTATACGGAATTACTAAAATATAATTTGATATTGAACTGTCGGTTATACCTTACTACCATTTACATGTGTACCATACAGTTGTCACCTATACGCAATTACTAAAATCTAATTTTATATTGAACTGTCGGTTATACCTTACCACCATTTACAAGTTTTCCATATGGTTGTCGCTTATACGCAATTTCTAAAATCTAATTTTATATTGAACTGACAGTTATACCCCGACTTAATTTGGAAGTACCTTTTATAATAATGATATTAAATATGATAATACTTATGTTATCATTATGTTACTTATTTATTTTTGTTACTAGTTTCTAGTAGAACCTTTTGTAACTGTTTTTTTCATAATACACTTATGGTTGAAAAATTAGTTTTTCAACCATAAGTGTATTATGAAAAAAACAGTTACAAAAGGTTCTACTAGAAACCTCTTTTTGTTTTCATCAGTACTTCAGAAGTACTTTCTAATAGCTAAACTTCCATCTAATAATTATAACTAAAATAATGTAAAAATATGTTTTTTGCGTTTTTGTTCAGCTTTTTTTAAATTATCATTGTACGAATGCACAACTAAAATGCCGCTACGTTAACACTAACGGCAATTTAGTGTTTGATTTTTGTTAACTTCCATTGAATTTTACTAATCTTAATAAAAATAAAATATACTAAGCTTCAATGTCGTTAAAGTCCATAAGTGTTATTTTAGCTTAGCATTGTCCTCCCCGTAAGATAATGATTTACGAATCCCTTAACCGCATTTAAGCTTAGTATATTTATATTTTATTTGAAAGTAGTTTTTACTCATATATTTTTGGACTTATTGCAATGTTAAAATGCGGCTAACAACAAAACATTTAACTATAACGGTGTTTAAGCCTAGGATTTGTTACAACTTAATTTAGAAATTTCATAAATAAGTAAGTTAAATAAAAAAATTAAGAGAAGAATCAGTTTAATCGACATTAAATGTTACTATAAAGATACAATAAAACTTATATTGCTAGAAACTTGCATGATCACTTTAAAAAAAATTGGACAACAATCTAATAAAATTGCTTGAAATACAGACTAAAAGAACTTTAAATGCTAAATCTAGTTTATAGATTAAAAATATAGCAAAGATAATCTTCTATATGAAAAACCAAGTTATTGAGTAGCTCAGTAAGCCCAGTCATTATTTTAAACTCATAAAGTACATTAAATCACTAATGCCTATAATTCCCCCTTTGGGCATGCAAATTTTATTTTTTGCCTCAGCTACTTGTACTTGCATTGTCATTTTCTTTGGTTTTCAAGTTTATCCAGAACACAAGTTTACTGAGGAATTAAGGGCGATAGTTTTTAGAATATATTCGTTTTTATACTGGATTCAATGCCTTTTGGTTGCGAACGAAATTCAAGAGTATATTGGGGTTTTTGAGGTAATTATTTATTTTTATTACATAATTACCTATAATTTTTTTTTCATATTATCCTAACCTCACCTAAACAGCCTGTATTGGTTCACTGCTGGACGCAGGCCTCCAGGCGCATCTAATGGGGGGTAATGCCTATAATCCCGCCCCCCAATGGATATCCCTTAGTCACCTCTTACGACACCCCGGGAAGAGATGGGGTGGTGTAAATTCATAGCTGATTTCATATTTGTTGCGTGTAAAACATACCTGCGACATGTTTTCACAGATAGTTTCTTGGGATTGAATTTTGGACTCTCCTATCTGACAATAGAGAGCGATTTCACTATTACTTTGGCATTATTCATCGACGCAACTGCTTTTTTAAACTCACAAAAATAATAAGTTAATAATAAATAATAAGTTTTCTCATTTGCTTCATGGATAACTCAACTTGATGGTGAACATGATCGCTGATCATAAACCTGTGCCCGGGTTCAAAGTAATAGATTGTGATTTCTTGTGAAGAGATCACTACGCTGTTTACTAAATGAATGAGTAAGGCTTATGAAAGCCAGTTTTGTTTGACTACTTCAGTTATCAAGCCATATGAGAGTGTAAGCAACGTCTCCGTTATGAAGGATAGAATGATAAAATGTCATTATGTCCTCCTGCTGTCTCCCTGCCATCATGCTAAAACTAAAATCGCATGGATAGTCTAGCTGCTGAGTTGATGGGTGTTGATATGGGCTACGATTAATATTAGCCTACACATATCAAAGGTTCTTCCAACGGCACCACATCATGTCATGTCAAATCCAAGGCTATGTTTTCTGTATTTACCGTAAAATCATAAGCTATCTGTTTAGTTGAAGTTTGCTTTGATACGGTTGGTTTTTCAGAAAATAATTTTATATCAGAAAAATAATTCTATATCAATATTCTCTAAATCAGACGAGTTATGCGAATTGTATTGTTTGTATGTAACTACTTGCGCTTCACAAAAAGAATCAAAAACACTCGGTCAGCGGTCAGAGAATACGGCTAGTATAAATACCGGTCACGTAATCGGGCCCTACGTACTTCTTAAGTTTTATAATTTTCTTCCTGACTGGTGAACTTTCTAAATATAATTTCTAATTTCTATAACAATTGAATTAATAGGTAAGGTAAAGTATGTAGAAGTACCTTATAGTCGTAGTTTTTCAGTTGATTTAAGCGTCCATCAAATTATTAGTGTGTTATTTATTTAATATTAAACAAATTGATTCACCGGTGATGGTCTGCCATCGCGGCGAGGTGGTGTTGCAAGGGAATGCGAGTGCCGATAGCTGCATTTTTGTAAAGTAATGCTGGATAACGGCATTATTGTCTTGAAACTAAACGTAACTATTATTATTTTTCTTTCAAAAATGCCGTTAATGAGTTATGCAATATGTATACTAACAATAAAAATATATCCAAATACAATGCAACAATGTCGTTATGTATCTTTTACCACATTAAAGCATAGCATTTCAGTTAACGGCATTGTTATCTAGTACTAACATCGTACGTTATAGTAAAACATGGTGGTTAATTGTTTTTAGCCGCATTTTAGATAAGTATTGCTACTTGACGGCATTTAAGGATTGTAAACATCCAAAATAATCATGCTTTAACGGCATTTTGTTTTTATAAATCTTTTTATCTAATAGAGCTAGAAATATACTGATTAGACAGATCGATAGAGAATTTTTTTCTGATTACGATGGCGTCTTAAAGTAAAAATCGTTCAAATGTTAGATAACGGCATTATAGCTTAAGGACGGCAGCGTAGGTCTAAGTTACCTTACCTAATAAAACCATGGGTATCCTTAAACTTAACTGTTCGTTGATCAAAAAGGATATCTACCTACATTATAAGCTCAGTATCTTACATTATTCTAACTTACCTATGTACGGAGAACAGCATCATTTGGTTAACCCCTTTAATCCACGTTACCATTTGCCCAGATAATGTCGTATGTTGGATGTTCTCGTTTTCCTCTTGGTATATAATTCTGGATGTGTGGAAGAACCACGTTTCCTTTGTTTGAACCCACTTACGGTGTCGCTAATGTCTAACATCCTCACGATGTTTTTGCTAAGCACAGTTTCATAGGCTCCATTACCTTTTGTCATAATGACGTGAATCGTCACTTATCCTTCTTTACCTATTTAAATTATTCTACAGTAATGTGACTTATGCCCTATTACTTCTTGGTATGAGGATATCAACTGTAGCTAAGTCTTCTATACTCTTCGTTTATTTCTATCTAGGTGTAACTTACGCCGAATTAACTCATAGAGAAAATATGATCAATTGATCTAAGCGACATAAAACCACATAAAGCAACGTCTAATCAAATAAATGAAAGTGCTGATCAATGCTTTTATTTTTTATGATTTTAGGGCTGTTTCCGTTTTTTCAATATGACAATAAATAAAAAAGTTATGTCCATTTTTCTGCAATTTCAATTTTTAAACTGCCCTCCTTTACATTTTGGTTTTTGTTGCTTATACCCTATTTCCTTTCAACCGTCGATATGTAATCGTGGTAGAGATTTTTAGATGCATTTTAAAAAGTATATAATTGTATGTTTTTTAATCAGATACTGTAGAAAAAACTGAATAAGAAAATTACAATCAAATAACAGAAAAAAAAATGCTAGACAATTCATACAGCATCTAGCCCCAAGCTAAGCAGAGATCTGTCTTATGTGTACTAGATGACTAATACAATGAATTGAAAAATGTATCAAAGAATCGCAACTACTTAATGTTAGAGTTACTTAGAATTGTAATGTAACGTTAGATATTTTTAATGTAAATAATAAATGTAACAGAGCGGCTCAACTTATGAATTTATGATTTAGTTTTACGGTATACTCGTAGTTAACTTTAATTTTACCATTTGTACATTCATTGCACTTTTGACGAAAAAAATCTCACATTTTTGTCTTGTACCTTTCATGCATGTATACACACCCACTGTAAATAGCATGTTACAATACTATCTAAAGGAGAATGTAATTTTTTGTCCCCAAGTGAGCTAGTATAAAGTTTTGAAGTACCAAGTCCGGTAAAGTAAAAAGTTTGCACCCCAAGGAAAACGTGATGTCTGAATGTTCACAGAACGACTACGTGAGGCGAAAGGAGTCTTGGAGTGGAAAAAAGTGTGATTCTAGGAAAAATAGTTCATCTGCTGAAACTTCGGTCTAGGTAGGTAATTTTTTTGACAGGTGGTTCGTACGAAATGGATTTTTTTAGTTTATAGCACCCTATTTACAACTTCTAATCTAAATATTCTAAATTAAAATTAAAAATGTTCTACAATCTATTCTGTAAGTCATACAATTTACAAACTACAGTACCATGTAAAAAATGCAAACGCCCTGTTAAAGCACCATAATATTTTATGTACGAAATTACTCCCAAATGGCAAGTTGGTTTTTCATAAATGGATGCAAGCTAGTCAAGAGAATATAATGCAAGAGAATATAATGTAGTTATTTCTTCTATGCCAATGTAGTTTAAAATGTATTATTTACATACCTTTGTAGGTATTGATGTATTAAAAAAAAATACCAAATGCGATTTGGAACCAGTGAACTTGTATTTACGTTATCGTACCCTTTTTTAAGTGTATTGTAAAAGTTCTACATTATGCTCTTCTTATGTATCTAGTAGGTATGTAGGTACTAACTTATATGATGATATGTTTTGAATATAAGTAATTTAATCACCCTAAAATGTGTAACAATTTCGTGAGATATACTTCAATTACTCGCATACTAAGTGCCAATAGAGGAACACCAATAATTATAGTCGGTATTTGTACAATTTGTCGTAGATTTTGTAGGTCCTTTAGTTTTCGAAAACAAAGTAAGATTGCCCTACTGTACAGTTTAATAAGTAGGTACCTGAAAGTAGGACGTCGTGCTCAACATTAGTACAGAAATAAGTACTCTTTGTACCAACCTGTTTTGTTGTACCAGGAGAGAAAGCGATAAGGATTGGTAAGCATTGATTTTGTCTCTGGTGTCCATCGATGTAAAAAAGGGAGATGAGACGGGAGTGTCTTCTCGAAAGTGGCAGCCTCAAATTGTGTCCTCCCACCTCAGCCATAGTCGGAAGCGCCGCTGGCGGTCGTTTTTCGCGTGCTAATTGTTGTCTTGGCCACACTTCGGTCTCGGTACGTCTTTCCATCTATGTTGTTCTTAAGTAAATTGCAAATAAATGAAAAAAGCGTGTCTTTGCGTTTAGTTGTAACAAAACACAGGCCCTTTATTGATTTATCTATGCTGATGTCGATAAGATTTGGCGAATACAGACAGTTCTTAACTAATTTTATCAACACCATAGAGAAAAATCCTCCTATTTTCGATCCTTATCAAACTCAGTGCTCGTTCCAGGTATATTTTATGCATTTAATCTAAATTGCAACCTTTAGAGAGATTTTGTAATGAGAATTTTAGGTAGTATGGTAACCTATATTTTGTGCACCTTTACTGAATAATCTACATTTAATCGATGTATTAGATTAAATAGTATTTTCGTCAATTTAATATCAATGTCAAGTATTTAATTGTTCTTACGCGCTTACTAGATTTGTATTGAATGTTGAATGAATTTGTATCAATTTTGGACATGTGTGAATTGTTATGAATAAATGAATTTTATAAAAAACATGTGTATTTTTACCGACTTTATATAATAGAAATTAATTAATTATTTTGTTACCTTAGAACTCTTGACTGGATGATACGATTTTGATAATTCTTTTTTTATTTGAAAGATGGTGCTTCCCGTGTGGTCTCATTTCAATTTGGTCCAGTTCTGACAATGGCATCAATGAGAAACCCATATAATTGAAGTCGGTTTATAGTTTTTTACAACAAACCCAATTGTCATATCCGCAACGGGGTTGAGGTTCTTATTGCTTTTGTCATGCTTCTGCGAGATTGTTCAGGGGACAATTTTTTAAAAAGTTTTTAGAGTTTTTTTGACCGTACTAGTATATGCTCTAGTCTTAGCACATGCTTTTTCGAAATAAAAAGTAGCATTCGGCAGTCTCTGGGATACCGTATACCTCCCTGCCAAATTTCATGTCATTTAAGTTCAGTCGTTAAAAATAACATACAGAGTTACTTAGGCTTGTATAATACAACATACTTACAATATAATTTATTTGCCACTTTACTCTTAAAATTTACTGATTGACGAAAATGTTGCAGGCGATCTGTTTAAATTCGCTCCACTTAATTGATTAGATTTATTTTAATGTTATTATTTGTTTGTTTGCCCTGTTTACGTAACAAATAATTTTTACCGCTAAAGCTAGTTTCGTAAACAGGCTTCCCCGCGACACAGGCTTGCCTCTTGTGCCGCTAGTAATCTTAAGTAAATTGGCAAATAAATCATTTTGTATTAGGATTTGTAGTATAACTAAATAATAAATTTGGAATGGAAATAACTAAAACAGTTTTACGAACATATAATTATTTTTAATCTCTAAACCTTAGAAATATACGTAACAATAAATACCTTATTCGATTAGGTAACTCATCTGATCTGAAAAATGCTTTGGATTCTAAATACTTATTTTAGATTGTTTTAAAAAACAACATGATATTTTGATTAGTTTACATCGTCTTTTTATAACTAACTTACATATGTCACAAAAAGGTATGAAGAATCGAACTTAGGCTACCACATTGTATTTTTTTTAATCGAAGACACTTCTAAAAATGCGACCTCATTATGTTATTTTTCCTATGAAACAAAAAAAATTTGAAATAGGGTTTTTCGGAATTTTCATCTGTGAATATCTCAGACATCTGACGCTTTAGGATTTTTTTTTATTTCTATAAGTGTACGCATTTAAATATAACTTTTATTGTGATTTAGAAAAAAACAATGTGGTAGCAGATGTTAGGGCCTCCATACTTAAATCTTCGAATCCCTTTACAAGTTGCGATTCTAATTCTAAATGGAAACCAAAAACTAACTTGTACCAGTAAATACTATCATACTGAGAATTTTAGTTCCCAAACAATCCGCTAGATGCGTGTACAAGTTTTTTTCACACATTAAATTATTATCAGATAAGTATATCTTTTCAAATCGCCACTTTTCACAGTACTGTGGGCAAAGTTATGAGTACCTTTTTGTCTATTCTATCCTAGACAATAATCCCTATGCTTGTTTTACAGTCCGAAACATGGCACTTTCGAGTGCTCATTGCATTTAATAGAAGAAATTGGTACAGCGCTTGAATTATCGAAATACCAATACTTATATAAAATAGTTACAATACAAAAACTACACGAGGCATAATGTCCAGCAGTGGACTTGTATAGGCTAATGAATGATGAATTGATGATACATGACAATCAGTGAGTGACTTGCTCTGGGTCTGTACTCGTTTAAACAAAAATCGAGGTTTCTGATTCATTTTTGAGCAAATGGTAAGTAAACTTGCTCAAAAGTGAATCAGAAACCAAAGAAAGAAAAACTTTTTGTTTAAACGAGTACAGACCCCGACAAGTCGCACAGGAGTGCGACACAAACTGTTGCGCGACTTCTGAAGCGCGACACGGTGAATTTGGCGCAAAGGGAACCTAACCGCACGTTATGGCTGAGACCTGGTTATAGCTTCTTTGGGTTTGTTAAATTAAGTTCCCAATAAGCTGTGAGTAGTTTTAGTTGTTTTAACGGTAAGTGACTTTTTGTTTAAACGAGTACAGCTTGGCAAAAAAGTCTTGAATCAGAACTATTTTTTTTGTTTATGGCAACATTCTCAATATAGTGACGTTTCATCATTTTCATGTAAACAAAGAAAACAAATTCTCAAATTTATAGGGCGTTCAAACGGTGATATAAATACGTAAATAATGAATAAAACTGTTAGAAATGCTGCCAGGGAGGTTATTTATAACGTATTCAGGCGATGTTTAGTGGAAAGTGGGGCCAAAACGATTCTTTCGGATCTCAACAATGTTTATCAAAGAACCGCTGATATCACAGGTATGTAAGAGTTTTTTTTGTAATTGTTAGTTGAATCAAACGTTACTTGATGGCCCCAAAGCACGATTGAAATAATTTCATACGGAATAAGTGGATAATTCAACAATAAACATCGGGTAGTTAGGTTATGTTTACGTTTTTTCTACGGTACTCTAGTATAGCGCGACTAGAATTGTTGCTTAAGCTAGTCTGCAAATATGTAATAAATAACAAAGTAAATTATTATTCCGAATAAAATTAGATTTAAGATTATTTTTGTATGGCGTGTGCGATACTTTGTTTGACTTCTAATATGAACAGAGATATAATAAATAATATGTTTGATTTTTTTAGGAAGCAGCTGAGCGTGTATTCCAAGACATAACCGAGGAAGATTGGAAGAATTCGTGCCAGCACGTAAAAAAATTAAAAAATAATACTGTGAGAGGGAACTAACAATGTATGAGGAAAAAGAGAGATTAGTAAATAACCTCGAATGCGATAGTGGTAGTACTTCTGAAACCGAATCTGTATCTCAAGATTTTGAGGCCAGCTCTAATAGCCAATACATGGATATGGAGGGGGTAGAATATTTAGAGGAAGAGTTGTTTACCTAAAATAAAATATAGAGTAATACACTCGAGAGCAATGAATCCGGGTCACTTAAAGAATGTTAAAAATCTCGGAAACTAAAAATGAAGATTGGTCAAAAGTTATGTTCTCCGACGAATCAAAATTTATGCTCTACAAGCACGATGGAAGACACAGAGTGTATCGAAGACCAGGGGAAAGATTCAAGCAAGCATGCATCGAAGAAAAAGTAGCCTACGGTGGTGGGTCTGTACTTGTGTGGGCCGGAATTTCTTCTGAAAGTCGCACAGAGCTGGTGATCATAGAAAACGGCTCTTTAACTAGCGTAAGATATGTGGAAGAAATCCTCAATGATCACGTTGGTCCATTTATGGTCAATTTAGGTGAGGATGCTATATTTATGCATGACAATGCCCGACCTCATACAGGTAGGATTGTGAATGACTACCTTCAAGAGATGAACATTACTCGTATGGAGTGGCCAGCGCGCAGCCCGGATATCAACCCGATCGAGCATGCTTGGGACGAGCTAGGCAGATGCGTAAAACAACGAAACCCTCCCCCAATCACGCTTCGTGAGCTCAAAATTGCTCTCACAGAGGAATGGGAGAATATTCCCCAAAATCGTATAAGGAACTTGGTGTACAGCATGCCAAACCGCGTAAACGCAGTAATGGAAGCACGAGGAGGCAATACGAAGTATTAAAATTCAAGAAAATCGTAATAAAGTTCAAAAATTTCATGTTTCCTATTTTTGTTTTAAGGAGAGATCAGCAGTTTTTTTCTTTATGTAATTTTGTGTTAATAAAATGTATGGTGACTCATATTTTTTTTACTTTCATTTAAGGAGTATTACATTGTCTATTAAATACAATTTATTGCATTAACCTATCATTTTTAGTTTCCGAGATTTTTAACATTCTTTAAGTGACCCGGATTCATTGCTCTCGAGTGTATTACTATACTTATTTTTATAATACCTAGATTATATTGTTATTACATGGTGATAGGCATAGGAAACATTATTGTACTATTTATTTTTACTACATATACCTACATAAACAACGAGAATACGAGGTCCTTGCTCAATATTTTTTTTTTTACCGATTTTATTATACTGTGTAACAGAAATATACAGCTAAGTATCAAGACTAGCTTGGTGCGCTATACGGGTTGCCTACTATATACTATATGAACCTACAGTGGCGCCCCTATTATTTTCTATTCTTTTTTGCCAAGCTGTACAGACCCCAATAAGTCGCAGATCTCCTGTGCGACACAGACTGTTGCGCGACTTCGGAAGGGCGACACGGTGAATTTGGCGCAAAGGGAACCTAACCGCACGTTATGGCCGCGACCGGGTTAAAGCTTCTTTGGGTTTGTTAAATTAAGTTCCCAATAGGCTGTGAGTAGTTTGTTGTTTTAACGGTAAGTGACTTTTTGTTTAAACGAGTACAGACCCCGACAAACCGCAGATTTCCTGTGCGACACAGACTGTTGCGCGACTTCTGAAGGGCGACACGGTGAATTTGGCGCAAAGGGAACCTAACTGTCGGCGACGTAACCCCAATTAGAGACAATTCATAGTGAAAAATAAGACAAAATTCTCGTTAGATTTATTCCTATTAGAATTACGTAACTTGAAATTACACTTTTTTGTTTGTTGATATTTTGTGACCAAATTAGTGTCAAAAGAAGGGGCTTAACCCAAAACTATGTTTACAAGTTAATTTGTATAAATCGGTTAAGTAGTTTTTAAGATATCGTAAATTTAGTGTTTAGAAAATAAGTTCTTATTGGTTTTTTGTTAGAATTTTGTATGAGAATCTTTTATTATGTACAAAAACCTAGATTTTAAGACTTATTCATAGAAAGGCATGTTTTCGCCTTATATAACACAAAGAAATAAGATTATCCATAAGGAAATGACTGAATAAACAAAGAATTACGGTCTCGACTCAAGCGAAATAGAACGTTAGGAATAGGCCAAATTTAGATAGGCGCCCGAGCGGTATAGCTTTCCTTATATAAATATATCCTCGCTTCCGGCAACCGCCAGTCGCAATCCAACCACCGGAGTGAGAAGTAGTCGCAATCCAACCACCGGAGTGAGAAGTAGTCAGCAAGCAACATCAAGAAGTCGGCAAGTAGGCCAGTCCAGTAGGCCAGTGCAAGTGAGCTAGTCCAGTAGGCAGTGACAGTGAGCTAGTCCAGTAGGCCAGTGACAGTGAGCTAGTCCAGTAGGCAGTGACAGTGAGCCAGTCCAGTAGGCAAGTGACAGTGAGCTAGTCCTGTAGGATAGTTAGTGAGCCGAGACCTTTAACTTATTTAAAGATAAACAGTGTGTGTGTTTGTATTTTCCCACGCCAAGTTCCTCGTCCCAGTAGGCAGGTAGGAGTGCTGGGATTTAGGAAACAGTATATGTAGTGTCGGTAATAGTGCCCTGTACCAACTTCTCCGCGACCCAGTACGCATTCAGGGGTGCGTGACGGCGTGCGCCACCAGCCATACGGAAGGACAAAGTGCACGTCGAAATCTATTGGGATACTTTCCCAGGGGCGTATCAGGTCATATCCTGGTGAACGCTGCCCGCAACACTAACCGCACGTTATGGCTGAGACCTGGTTATAGCTTCTTTGGGTTTGTTAAATTAAGTTCCCAATAGGCTGTGAGTAGTTTGTTGTTTTAACGGTAAGTGACTTTTTGTTTAAACGAGTACAGACCCCGACAAACCGCAGATTTCCTGTGCGACACAGACTGTTGCGCGACTTCTGAAGGGCGACACGGTGAATTTGGCGCAAAGGGAACCTAACCGCACGTTATGGCTGAGACCGGGTTATAGCTTCTTTGGGTTTGTTAAATTAAGTTCCCAATAGGCTGTGAGTAGTTTTAGATGTTTTAACGGTCAGTGACATAAAAGCTGTGTGTTTTTGATTTTTCGATTTTGAAGCCCCAGATTTTTCTTCGCTCATTGGTTCTTTTGCCCGTATTCAGAATGCCAACGCAGCAGTTTAGTTCACGGAGGTACAACTAACTACCAAGAAATATTAAAGTAATACCCTAGTTCTTCTTTTTCTTCTGGTCTGGTAGTAACCCCATCTCCTCCTGGTGTTTTCTGATCAGCTGTTCTTGTACGTCTGGGAGACACGGCGAGTATCGGCTGTATTCCATACTGAATTCACCTTTGCCTTGGGTCATCGACCTGTAGCAAGATAATAGGTAGGTATTTTAGATATTCAACAGTAAGTTATTAAGGTAATGGTAAAGACTGCCTGCGGCTTCGCAAAGTTTGGGGTCGAGGAGGGGCCGATTAATAAATAAATAATAAATAAATCAATAATTCTGGACAATTCACACAGCATTAATCTAGCCCCCAATATAATAGATAGGAAATACTTTATTTACACACTCAAATAGGTATTTTATCTGGCTATCGTAACATGCTTTGGGGCTAGATGGTGCTGTTGTAACTGTGTGTCAAGTCAGCATTATTGATTTTTATTTTATAATTTCTGAACGGATCGTCTTGAAACTTATACATGTAATTTCAAAAAGGCCACGCGCCACGACTCGCGGCGCTGTTAACGCAGAACTTACAAATATTTCGTATTTATTTACGATAAATTATGCTCTTCTGGTCTGAGAGGTCTTATTCCGGACATTTCGCAGTCAAAATCGGTCGCATCTATTATTTCACTAACGTGTTCGGGAATTATGTAATTGCACCCCTTTTGCCGTAAGACTTGAGTCGTGGCGCGGATTCTATATTCGAATTTACATCGAATATAGAATCCGCGCCGTAGCCTTTTTTGAAGGCCCCTCTTCGCCCCCAAACTTTTAGAAGGTCGAATTGAGGTCCAAAGGCAATAGCCGGGAGACGCTCGCAGATGTCATAGTAGTTATTACACAGACGACACCGACAGTATTTTGTTTCGCAACTATCACACTCGAATAATAAACTCCAAAGTGACCTTAGTGAACCTTCACATGGCTATTTGTGTTCGCTATTGGGTGTTTGTTTTATTTGGCAAAATATATGACGTTCAGACGAACATGCAAAAAGAGGCAAATACGACCATACACACATGGCACTCAAATATATAAAAATCGAACCTATTTGACTGCTTTGATGTGCCTCGAGAAACCGACAAGCATACGGTAACGCGCATTTGGTATTGGCCTTATTTGTCAAATAGGCCTATTTGCCTATTAGCGTAGGTACACTTTTTCAAATAAACTGTTCACACAAGTTAATTGTTTGCCAAATAAACAAATACAAGTGAAGTGCACCAATAGGAGTTGCACACAGTTGCGCGTGTAAGCCTTTAAACTTCTACCAAGAACCTCATTGGTTCTTTACATCAGATAAAAAGAAGATTAAAAAAAAAAAGTTTATTTCGTCTTAAATCACACATTTATAAATAAAGGTAGGTACAGTTTATTATTTAGATAGTTGGTACCTGATGTGTGTAAAAGACCCAATTTTAGGCATCACTAATCAGTTCCTCGTTCTTACTAAGTTGAAACTTGTATTACGAGGGCTCCTGCTCTGGCTAACTCAGGTTGTTTCCTCACAATAGTGTACTAACGGTGGTAACAAAATATAATGAGGTTCCTGGTTATAAGTCCTACCTCAGTTCTCCTGCATATCCGAACATGTTGTTGAGTGGTACTTCTGCGTAGATCGTGGTCCACCCCTCCGCCCCCTCCGTCCCCGTGATGATGCCGCCCCGCTTGTTCAGCTGACCGATGACGGTGCCGTGGAACTCTTCTGGTAGGACGACTTCCACGTACATTATGGGTTCGAGGATCTGCCATGCGCCGTCTTCGAATACTGAAAAGATGATATACTCTTTATTGGGTACTCACACAAACAGCACAGTAGAAAAGTAACAAAAAAGAATGGTAACAATATTAAAGACACACATATTGAGTAGATACAGGTAAGGTCAGTGGCGTAGCTATCATAGGGCAAGGCGGTGCAGTGCACCGGGGCCCTGGAGCTCAGGGGGTCCTTTGTAGCCGGAGATTTTTTTTTAAAGATGTTTATTTATTGCTAGTCAGCAATGTAGGTAGGTTTATTTTTGCATTTGCAAAAAGTTTTCAAATGCCAAATAAACGAATAATGACTTAAGGCCCATACACCAGCGAAAGTGGCGCCCCCAACTATTATATCTTATTATTACGTTGAACGCAGGAATTTTTAAAAATCCTACGTTCAGTTTGTGGTATCTATTGCAATAATTAGAGTTTGGTGGCCAAAAAGCGCAACTTCGTATCTCTTCCTAAGCTTTACAAAATGAAACTATTACAGAGACATTAATAAATAGCTTATAATAAATACCACAAACTGAACGTAGGATTTTTAAAAATACCTGCGTTTAACGTAATAATAAGATAAACTAATTGGGGGCGCCACTTTCGCTGCTGTATGGGCCTTAAACAAATTATTCGAACTAGGTAATTTAGGTAAATATTTACTACCTTTTAAAATTCGAAATGTCTTTTGAAACGCTGACAGACGTAGCTCTATCATAACATAATAAGTATTAATTTATTACACATAAGATTTAGACTCCTTTATAAAAAAATTGTCGTTAAGTCTCAAAGACGTTACACACACCTTTAGGCCTTTAGCGCTGCGCCGGTCAAAGAAAAGCAGAATTACTCTCTAGGCAGAATTATTCTGTGATGATTAGGTACATTGATAAGATTACTAACGAACTTTACTTTCTACCGCACGCATCATTACCAAACAAGCGGCTTTGTTGTTGTGTTTGTTGAGCTTCCTGTTATCCATAAAACATTGACACCCAATGTAGGAAAATTTCAGTACCTCTAAGTATGCGAAATTCTAAATTTACAAAAGTTATTGAAAATTGAAAATTATGGAAAGTTAATTAATTTTGTTTTAAAAAACTATAAACGGACTTAAAATTTTATAGTTTTTTTTTTTAAATTTTCATGGATCCCATTGTCAGAACTGAACAAAATGGGACCCTCATGGGAAGCACCAGTTTTCATATAAAAAAATAATCATGAAAATCGGACCACCCAGTCAAAAGTTCTGAAGTAACAAACATAAAAAAATACCTTCGAATTCGGAAACTCCTCCTTTTTTGAAATCGGTTAAAAAAGGAATTTAGCGGTGCTTTAAAGCGGAAACAATGTTGGGAACAAACAATTTATTACATAATAAAGAAAGATGTCAAAATATGTATAATCGAAGATAAATGAAAGTCGGTAACATCATGTTGTGTTTCGTGATGCATTTTTAGGTATACATGTCGATCTTGGGCTCACAATAATATCATTTCTTCCACCTCCGCAAACAATAATTGCCAAAAAAAATACTTTCCTCAAAATCCAGAAAATTCTCCAAAAAATAAGCGGCTCGCTCCGCTCGCCGTGGTTGATAAAGATGGGTGTATTCTTTGTTTTTCTTCAACTGACTACAGAATCCTGGCTATGCCCTTCTAGCACCAGTTTTGGTTCTAACTAATAGAATAAGTTATGTTAGGTTAGCTAGCGTACAAGGTCACCAGAGTTTGACCCCAAAAACACATAAATTCAAAAAAACATTATTGCCTGTTTTACAGCAACAATGTAGCATTTCAGTAAACGAAACGTAACTTACGGTTACGACTCAAGCTCAAGGGTCTTGGCAACACTGATTGTCATGTGCGTTGTTCTTTATTTAGGTTCATTTATTTCTAATCGACGACGAAGCCTACTAAAGGGATAAGTAAGCCCTCGGCGAGGGCCCGATTCATTCTCTGCACCGGGGCCCTTGTCCACCTAGCTACGCCACTGGGTAAGGTAGGTAGGTACCTACTCTTGATTTGGGAACGTTTCAGGGATATCTTTTGAAGAAAACTGGTGGAAATTAAATAAATATATGAAAATACGTCCTGCCGATTTAGAGGCAATCTTTATTCTGTCTCAGCCCACCAGAGTAGCGCCAAGTAAGCACTTACATTCTAAGAACTCGATGTAACAAGAGCTCAACTTTATCTAAAACAGAGGGGTGAGGGGTATCCGTAACTCCTCCCTCCCTAAGAGGAAAATTATCGGTTGGATCGATTTGAGATTTGTGCCGATAATTTTCTTACACATAATAATACTCAGCAATTTTAGCCGAAAGACATAAAATACAATTAAAAGAAAACTAATAGTTACTAAGCCTAGAGTCAACAACAGAAAAAAACAGTAATCAAGTAATCCACATACCTTAGTTATTTACAACAGGATATTTACCATGATTTAAAAGTTTTCAAAATTACAATCACATAATATAAATAAATTAAAACTAGTAGGTATTTACAATTGAAACGATTTTTAGTAATTTTGTTCTTCAATAGTAATTTATAAAAAAAAAACAGTAATCAAGTAATCCACATACCTTAGTTATTTACAAAGGGATATTTACCATGATTTAAAAGTTTTATCCACATACCTTCTTTAACAGCACCCTTAGCAGCCAAGAAGAACGCCAGCTCACTAGAATCCACGATATGATGCGCACCATCCTGCAGCCGGAACTTGACTCCGGATATCTTGTGCCCGGTCAGGTAGCCCTTTTGGCACGTGTCGAGGAAACCGCGCTCTACGCCGGGCACAAAGTTTCGGGGCACGTTGGTGCCCACTGTTTCGTCTACGAATTCTAGCACTGGAAATAAATTTTGAATGTAAGAATAAGTTTTGAGATGATAAGGTAGAGTTAAATGCGATTATTTACTCTGTTCTCAGTTGAAGTAGGCCCATATTATAAAAACATGCTCAGTCATCGAGCTATGCTTGAGTTGTGCTCATGTGTAGGTTTAACGACTAATTTTAAAACAATGCTTGGGAACTCATATCAAATTCTATACTCACTTATGTAACCCTCAAGTAACGATGCGGCATTACTTGAGTAATTGCCTATTTTGGAACGATTTCAAACGTTCATATCTCTGCCTAGTGATTCTTTGAACTCGTCTTTACTCAAGTGTGGTCTCGACCACGCTTGAGTAAGGCCAAGCTTTTTTTTTAAATAAAGAGCCAAACATTTTTGTCATTTTTTTTTGACGTTGCGTTATGTTTCACAACAACCAACAAAATAACAAAAAGGCTCTAAAAATAAATAGTGATAAGCAGTAAGTAATTATAACACAACGAGTATTTTATTATAAAAACTATCGTAGTTTGACGAATTAATTACGGATGTAAGCGCGTCTAGAACCGCACTCGCCCTGAAGATGTCCCTCGTTAAGTAATGAAACTTTGGTGTTCTTCCAACACAAATAAGGTTCGTAGTTCGCTTACATCCGTAATGAACAATGAGTATTGTTTGTGTATGAAACTTACTAGTGTTCTGATGAGGTTCCAGTGGCTCCATGATTCCTGTGACCTTGGCGAACTGACCAGCGCCCCCGGACTGTTTCTTGTGAAGGTAGTCGAATGAGCACGGTGACATCATGGTTTCTCTGCAAAACCAAGGACAACTCTATCATAACATATTTGTATTATATAGGGTGGGTAACTTAAAAAAGTTGTTACATGCGAGTTTAAATTAAGAACCATTGAATGAGTGACATGGTTGTTTTCACTTAGGTATTCGTTTTTTCATAGAAAATGTATGGGAATTGTTTTTTTTAATTATTGCCAAAACTTACGATTTGATTTGGTATGTTACTTTGAGAAAAGTGTTCCTGATTGGAAATAGAGTCGATTAAGATCAACTTGTTTTTTTGACAAATGTAATTTTTTGGGCGGCCAGTAATTTTTTTCCAAAAACTAAAAATGGCAATATTTTTTTCTTCAAAATAAAACAGAAGGTTCCTAAGAACAGAACCTTCTCACTAAAAGAAACGGTAGCTACCCTTAAGGGGCCAAATATTTGCCCCACCCTGTATACAAAATTCTTTACTTTACCTAATATGGGTTGTTTGTAATTAAAGATGTTTAAACGATGAACTGAGACTATTCGATACACAAGTCACGAGTACATAAAAATACAATAAAAGATATTCTTTAATCCATATTTAGGATATGACTACTCAATAGGGTATATGCATGTGATTTCAAAATGGCTAAAAAAATATATACGTACATATTCTCTATTGAGATAGAAACATATCTACATATTTATTTTAGAATTTTGAGATGTTTTTATTGTAGAATTGAAAAAATTGATATTTTAAATCTCAATCGCAAAATTTCAAAACGCTACGCCATTGACTAGAGCGGACGTGACATCACCATGATTTGACACTATTCTGCCCACTTCACATTTCGTATTGTTGGTTATTTTCAGCTTTTTCGAAAAACCTCTTTCCTGAGATGATCACTACCGAGGTCGTCACCAAAGGTTTTAATAGAGTGTGCACGTCGACGTCAAATAAACATGGCGCCAATCTGGCAGCGTTTTTATCGCCCGAAAATGATTGTAGTTTTGATTTGTTTTTTTTACCTTGTTATTGCGAAATTCAGTGAGCGTCTTATCATTTCTCGGTTAAATAATGACCTAAAAAATCGATTAAAACAATAAAAAAAATCGATGCATATACCCTATTGGGGCTCTATGAAGTGACTTTAAAATATATATACTATAATCTATAACCCTTAGTTAGGGTAGGTGTTCTCTGGGAGAGCTTGGTGGAATGACTGGCGAGACGCCTTAACTACTCAAAAAGCAGCGAAACGCGTTTGCGCCGCGTACTACAAGCTAAACTGTGTCACTACAACATTATACTTAACGGTAAGGTATTATCAGGTTCGAATATAAGTAAGGTACATAGATAATTAGAACAGGTACGACAAAACAAAAGATAAAGAGGTAAGGGCTTTAGAATTATTTGCAACTGTCAATTCAATGTTAGGGCTCATTATAAACGGACGACAGTTTCTCAGTTAGTTAGTTAATAGAGTGCAAAAGAGTTCACAATTGGAACCTATTACCAGAAGACAATATATCAGTCAAATTAGTGTCGGACTAAGCCAGCACGGGGCCCGTAGCAAATGTGAACTGGGGGCCCTTGAATTGCATTGCTGTTTCTTAATAAGGATGAACGGAAATTCAATAACAAAATGATTGTTTTGCGGTGGTGGGCAAAGATACTTTAAATGTTTTTATTTTTTAAAGATTTGGGTTTTCTTAAATCGCTTATAAATAATAGCTTAAGTGTCTGCAATAATTATGCTACTTAAAATGTTTAAAAAGCATTTTTGATCACAAAACCGGGGCATCCCTGGTGCGGGGCCCGTACTATAACTCCTGCTACGTCAATAATCAAGAATAATCTTAGCAACTGGTTACGAGACGACATTACAAACTAATAAAAGTGACGCAATGACCAAATTCAACTGTGTGATATAGACACATTAGCTACAGCCTGCTCGTCCTATCATCAATGAATAAGTAAATCACTCTAGAAATTACCTGAAGGCCACTTTAGGCTTCCCCAGTTCGACAGGACAGCTGTATTCCCTCTCCATTCTCTGCGCGTAGATCTCTAGATGCAACTCTCCCATACCGGATACGATGGTCTCTTTGTTGTCGGGGTCGTAGCGAAATTGAAATGTTGGATCTTCTTTGGTAAATCTGTAAGAAAGAAACTTACTTTTGATTCAAATACTATAGAAAAATTACTAGTAGTAGTAGACCGACTAACACTGGATAAGCTAGAATGTCTAGGTTTCTTTCGCGTGAACTTATCAGCACGTATAATATTCACTGCTGAACATCCCAGAAAGATGGCAGTATTGTCATTATCCACTTTCGTCCACCTTAAACTGATTCTTGTAATGAAGTGGATGTAAGCAGGTTACTACGAACCCTATTTAGGTTGCACCTTTAACTATTTGTAAAATTAGCTATTTTAAAAACCTTGTATTTTCTTAAGACAAGTAATTGCAACACCATATTGGCAGGCGGTTTAGTGATGTGCTAACAGGAAGCTGAAGGAAGCTGCTACCTATCCTCGACTCGTTTAATATTTCAGAACATACTGACGCCGAATTTCGGTCACGGCGGCCAGTATCAACGAAGATAAGCTAAGTCATAGTGCAAAAGTGTGCGCGCAAACATTGGTCCACTCTCAAATTCAGAACATACTATAAATTTAATTAGGAACTTACCTAGCAACAGCCTTAGAGAAATTATCCCTATCTTTACTATGCTTCGGTTTGATTGCCATCGACACAACCGGATCAGGGACATGTATGGACTCCAATGACAGTTCCAGCTTGTTGTCGTTTACGAACGTGTCACCAGACGCGCAATCTACGCCGAACAGCGCGAAGATATCGCCTGCTAACACTTCTGAGACTTCCTCCATGTTGTTTGAGTGCATGCGGACGAGGCGGGACACTTTTACCTGTAAAAGTGAAAGAATAATACCCAGAACAAATACGTCAGTATATCAGATCAAATTTGCAGTTTTCTTTCATTACTTCCGCATGTTAAATAAGCGCTCTTATATACGGACTGCAAGTCTCAAACACACGGACGCGTCCGTGTCAACTTACCGTCCGGACGGTAAGTTGTCGACTGCAAGGCTCGACTGCATGTGCAGTCAACTGCAGTTGACTGGTATAGGGATGGCATTCACAGCCTATGCAGTTTGACCCCAGAAGTGGTGCGCTGTAGTGTTAATTAGGCGAAAACAGACATGTGTATATTGTTCATCAGCAATGAAAGTGTATTTTAATATGCAGTTTTATAATTTAACAGCATTTTGATCTATTATCCAATCATGGAATGATTCTTAATCAAATAATTACCTTTTTCCCTGTCCTGGCATTGAATATATTATCACCCCTCTTCAATATCCCCTGATAACTCCGCAAATACGTAAGCTGTCCAAATTTACTGACTTCCAACTTGAATGCTAAACCGACAAATGCTTTCTTCCCATCCCTAGCTGCATCAAGTATTATCGTCTGTGATTCTCCATCCTTAGTCTCATTAGACAAAGCTGTGTTTTCAACCTCTCCTGGGTTAGGTAGGTATTCTAAGACGGCGTCAAGTAAAGGTTGGACCCCTTTGTTCTTGAGGGCTGTGCCGACGAAGACAGGTGTGAAGGTACGCTTGAGTGTGGTTCGCCGCACTGCTCGCTTTATATCTGCTACTGTTGGCGCTTTCTCTTCAAGGAAAATCTCTCCTGTAAATCAAATATTTGAAATTGTATGAAATGTACACTGCGTTAAATCATGTCAATGTTGAATCACGGCAATCTATACTAATATTATAAAGAGGAAAGATTTGATTGTTTGTTTGTATTGAATAGGCTCCGAAAGTACTAAACTGATTAAAAAAAATATTTCATCATTAAACAGCTTACTTTTCAGGGAATGACATAGGCTATATTTTATACCGGAATTCCCACGGAAACGGAAACTACGCGGGTAAAACCGCAAGGCGCTGCTAGTGGTAAATAAGTTCTAATGTATTTTAATCATCATTTTTTATGTGACCATTATTTTTATGAGACATCCTTGAAAGGGACTCACTAGAATTGCTAATTTTCCTTAACCTTAACTTAAGAGTACACTGTTTGTCATCACATCAGTGAGCGCGGCCTAAATGCATGCTATCTCACCTGTTGTTATAGACATACCCGCGCGATAGAATGAAATGCACAATAATTTATGCCGCCGAACGGACTTTATAGCACTAGGGAGGGTTATCATCTTATCATAGAAAAACTATTGAAGAGTACACTGTTTGTCATCACATCAGTGAGCGCGGCCTAAATGCATGCTATCTCACCTGTTGTTATAGACATACCCGCGCGATAGAATGAAATGCACAATAATTTATGCCGCCGAACGGACTTTATAGCACTAGGGAGGGTTATCATCTTATCATAGAAAAACTATTGAATGGTAAGTATCTCTTCAAAATAAATTTATTTTAACTTATTAATAATTAAACTATGTCGTCGTAAACCCTTCATTTTAGAGTGTTCTTTCCCCGTGTGTTATTTATTTTCGCCTAAAGTTAAGCTAAAATTCTTGTTGAAATACAAAAGTTTAGAAGCTTGTATTTTTCAAACGTATACTGTTTTTTACTGTTTTAGTTGTATACAAACATAGTTTATGACGGTATAAATTGAATTCATCCTTAGTTTTGGATGGTTAACATCAAACAGCCTTGTTTGTATGATATTCCACATTTGTATGAAAAAATTAAGAAAATGATGCAACTTCCACCTTAACTTCCATTGATAGTATATTCTGTGGATGATATGTTGGTAAGTCTGATATGTATCAGCCAATCTTTACAAGTTTTAATAAACCAGAAATGTCAATTTCTAAAAAATATGTATGCTCCCACATATTTTTTTGAAATTGACATTTCTGGTATATTAAAACTTGTAAAGATTGGCTGATATGTGACTTACCTAACTTAAAAGCATTTGACAAATAAATAAATAAGGCTCCTTGGAATGAACTGCCTACCATTAAAAAAAAATCTTACCCAAAGGTTCATCCACATTTGATAAATGTTCAATTAGCTCATGTCTCTTCTCTTGCACTTCAGATCTGTAGTCCTTGGGTATCTCGTCATAACGGATCTTGTCTCCGAAGTCACCTTCAAAGTATATGGCTCTCTCTTCAATAAGGTCCAGAATACCCTGGCAGTCTTTTTCTAATCCTATTGGTATTTGAACAAATGCTGCATTGTGATTCATTTTTGAGCGCAGTTGTTTTAAAACTCTGAAAGGATATTGACAATTAGCTTATTATTATTTATTTATTTATTTTGCTCACATATACATGGTATACAATAGACAGTTTAGGTCTTATTGTATACTTTGGTCAATAGTACAGGACTTTGTTCTGCAGTGGAACATAGGTGACTTATTATAATAAAACCCATATTGATTCTCAAATTCATACCCTCTGAATGGTTTTGTTCTTAAATTCATTAATAGAACACTTGCTAAGTAGGTAATTATTAGTTAAAATGAAATAATTTTATTACCTGCCAGGATTCGATCCCATTCGATCCAACTTGTTAATAAATGCCAAACACGGAACATTGTACCGTTTCATCTGTCTATTCACAGTCAAAGTCTGACTCTGCACACCACCCACTGCACAAAGTACCAAGATCGCTCCATCTAGCACTCTCAACGCTCTTTCAACTTCTACAGTAAAGTCCACATGGCCCGGTGTATCAATAATGTTTATATTGTGGTCTTTCCAGATAGTGTAAGTAGCTGCTGATTGGATGGTGATTCCTCTCTGACGCTCAAGCTCCATTGAGTCCATTACAGCACCGACATTGTCTTTGCCTTTTACCTATACAATTATGATTTTCAGTTTTGGAAGGACAGTAAAAGCTATAATGGAACTACCATTATAGCTACAATAGAGTTCTATCCTTACTAGAACAGAATATGATTATAGGTTGAAGAGATTTCAACAGATAAATAAATAATGCTATGGTTTATCTATTTTGAATAAAGCATGTTAGTAAACAAAATACAACACAAATAACAAAATCTCACTTGCTTGGCGTCGAGTTTCAGACATAATTGTAAGCAATTTTTATTGAGGGAGGATCTAAAATCGACAAGTAATGTAAATTATTTATAAAAGGACGTGCCAACAAAGTGAATTTTAGGTTAAGTATGGGCGGTTTGTTTACGTTGATGCTCCGTTCAAAATGGACATGGTTTAGATAGTTTGCATGAAAATAAAAAAAAAACATAAATAAGGAGCATCTAGCAAGACTCAAAGCAAGCCGAGGTTTACAAACAAATCAGAGCCAGAGATTGTATAGATCTTTAGACTTACAAAATAAGCACTTAGACAGGTCAAATTTTTACTATATAAACAGCTTGATAAATAGTAATTACTATCAAATAAGAAATAAGGTGCAATTGACTCTAATTCACATAAATTATTTTTTTTGTATATTATCGGAAGAAAAGTGAAAATGATATATCAAAATATCTGTGGGATGGGATATCATTTATGTAATCACTGTATATTTCATTTTTTAACTGACATACATACCTCATGCATTTGGTCTATTCTGCCGGTGTAAAACAATATACGCTCAGTCAGCGTAGTTTTACCAGAGTCTATGTGGGCTGATATTCCAATGTTTCTGATCTTATCCAGGGTGATGACATCGCCAGGCTTGGCATGTGAGGAGTAGTTCTAAAACGAAATATGGAGTAAAAGCTTATAAGATTCATGGCCAAATTTGCCTTTTTGGGTCTTGGTAAATAGGTGCTAAATAGAATAAAGTTTTACTTATTAGTTTCGTTCATGGGTTATTGCTGTATGAACTATTCTTATTTCATTGTTTAATTACGTAAAACACCGAGCGAAACTGTATAGATTTTAGTGTTCGTTTTTAAGAAAAGTACATTTTTACACACCTCAATTTGTAATACATTTGATTTACTAGCATTTTTTAATAAATTGGCTATTCGTAACATAGTTGAAATGGTCATTTTCTTTCAAATAAAATAATATCACAGGAAGTACACAAAATATAAATAGGTTAATTTTTAGGTTAGATTTTTGTTCCTTTTTAGTTTTCATCTCCTTCTTATCAACATGTCAATGTCAAAACCAGATGTAAGCACAGTTATGTTGGTAGCATTGCTTTCTGAAGTTAGCAGCAATTTCAAATAAAGGCATCTGTTCATATGGCGCTAGAGGAAAAATTTGATATCTTAGAGATCGCGATCGCGTAATTATGTATTTAGAGCAATTTTTAATATTTTTTGCTTTCAACATAAAATATAATAACAAAATTAAAATTTTGAAAAACCCGCGTCGGATATAATAAATATAGGTAATATAATAATAGGTAATCGTAAAAGGAAGAAATAATTTTTGGAAAACCCCCGACTAAATGGAATTGAAAAAGACAATTAGATTATAATTACAATTATAGCTTCCTTTTTTCACCTATCCATCAATACAAAGCCAAAAAAATCCGTCGGGGAGGCTGCCATTGCCAATTACCATCTATTTGCAGAATTTTCTGAGTTGCGTTTGAATACTCGGAAGTTTAACTTTCTGAAACTGAACTGAGGGAGTTTGACGACAGTATCGAGACGTCTCATTTTCCCATAGATTTTAGTAGGTAGAGCGCCCCATCTCACCCCGTATCGTGCGGACAGGGAACTATGAAAATCCCATACAAATATGAGATTTTACGTTCACGTCTCGTTATTATCGTCAAAAAGGCTTTCTTTTTGGTAAGTTTAGAAATCGTTGCGTTTCGTTTCACAGTAACCATCTGACGTATAGTGTATTAGCATAGTGTATTCAGCCAGTTAGACCTGAGGAGCGCTTACCATCAGGTCCCTATATTACAAAGAGAGAAAATATACACAGCCTTTGAGGCTTGCGGTAAATTGTTCCAGTTCACAAGGATACCATTCGGAGTCACAAACGGTGTCGCAGCGTTCCAACGTACTCTGGAATATGTGATAAACAAGGAAAAGCTACGCGGCATCTATGCGTACCTTGATGACGTTACCGTCTGCGGGAGAACGATGGAGGAACATGACGAGAACTTAAACAGGTTTATGACTGCCGCAAGAAAATATAAACTAACACTTAATAAACAAAAGTGTATCTTTCGAAGGGACTCAATCAATTTACTGGGTTATACAGTCTCTAACAATAGTATGAAACCAGACCAGGAAAGGCTTAAACCTCTCGTGGAATTACCAGTACCGAAAACGTCTACGGAACTAAAACGTATATTAGGCCTTTTTGCCCACTATGCGAAGTGGATCGATAGGTTCTCTGAGAAGATACGCCCACTTACTAACGCAACGAGCTTCCCGCTTACCGACCAAGCGCGAAGTAGCTTCGATGCACTAAAAAAAGAGATTCAAAAGGCTACCCTGATCACTATCGACAGTAATGAACTACTTACAGTGGAAACAGATGCGTCTGCCTACGCTATAGCAGCAACACTGTCACAAAAAGGCCGCCCCGTAGCCTTCTTTTCGAGAACACTCAACAAATCTGAGTTGAATCATCCATCAATAGAAAAGGAAGCTTACGCGATTGTAGAAGGATTACGGAAGTGGAAACATTATCTACTTGGAAAACACTTCGTGTTGATAACCGATCAGAAATCAGTATCGTACATGTTAGATCAGAAACACACTTCAAAGATAAAGAATGACAAAATACAACGCTGGCGGATAGAGCTTTCGTGTTTTAAATACGACATTGTGTATCGACCAGGGTCACAAAATACAGCAGCTCTCTCGTGTATGCGCCTACATGAATACTGATAAACTGCGTGTATTACATGACTTACTCTGCCATCCCGGCGTTGTAAGAATGCACCACTGGGTGCGCTCTAAAAATTTACCCTATTCTATCAATGACATTAAATCTATTACATCTTCGTGCCGCGTATGTGCCGAAATAAAATCCAGATTCATGAAAGGTTCGGCACATTTGATAAAAGCCACTGCGCCTTTTGAACGATTGAATATCGATTTTAAGGGGTCTCTTCCATCGAACGGGGGAAATAAGTATCTACTCACGGTGATAGATGAATATAGTCGCTTCCCTTTTGCATATGCGTGCAAAGATATGACTGCGGGCACGGTAATAAGATGCCTCAAAGACATTTTCTACACCTTCGGACAACCACTATATATCCATAGCGACAGAGGAACTTCATTTATGTCTAAAGAAGTACAGACATTCTTAACTTCAGCTGGAATAGCTTCATCACGGACTACTCCGTACAATCCCCAAGGGAATGGGCAGGTCGAAAGACTTAATGGCACGCTTTGGCGTACTGTCCAGTTAAGTTTAAAATCAAAAGAAATGCCCATAGAAAACTGGGAACTCGTATTAAAGCCTGCACTCCATGCTGTGCGTTCCCTATTATGTACGTCTACAAATTTGGCACCACACGAAAGGATGTTCAACCACCTAAGGAGAAGTCCTAACGGGGAATCTTTGCCATCGTGGTTAGTGCCTGGGCCAGTGCTAATGAGAAATTTTCGTCGAACCTCGAATAGTGACCCGTTAGTAGAAGAAGTAGAGTTGATTCAAGCTAACCCTAGCTACTCTCACATCCGAAGACCGAACGGGAGAGAGAACACGATTAACAACAGACACTAGGCCCCGATGCCTGAGTCTGTTGATTTTGATAGCGCTGAGTCTGACATATTTGATAGTGCCAACTCTTCCGGGACAGAGAATGAGAAAACCCCTGAGCGACCTGTTGCCCGGATGCCTGAGTCTGATAGCGACGAGGCCTCTGGGCCTTCTGAGCGTCCTGTTGTCCAGACGCCTGAGCCAGACAATGAGGAGCGTCCAGAACCATCTTCATCTTCGAGACCCCAACGCATTCGGCGGGCGCCCGCTCGTTTTAATGATGATTATGAATACTTCTATGGCCACGGAGAATGACGTATGACTTGAGAACTCTTTGGTTAAGATCATAGTGCCTTTCTACCATAGATTAGGTAGTTAGTTGCCTAGGTAACCTTGTCAACGATTATGTCTAGTTCTTTGTCGAATAAAGCCAAGATAAATGGTATTAACGTAATTTTATTACACCATCAAAACAACAAAGAGGCACAAAAAATCAATTGTGATAGTCAGGTTGATAAGGTAAAGGAACGTTTTTCGCCTAGATAAATGTACCATAAACAAAATCCTACTCACTCAAGTAAAGATTTTGCTATTGCAACTAGCTAAGTAGTATCAGAGTTACGTTCTATAATAAAGATTTACTTGATCAGAGATTCTAAGCTTGAGTAGAACTCACGTAATGACTGCGTAACTAAGCTTGGGGCTAATACAATACGGGCCTTAGTAACGCAAGCTGAGTGCACCTGAGATTAGTAGTATACCGACCAAGAGGAGCGCGGTCTTTTTTATTTTGATTATATTATATATCAAGAATAAATGTTTTATTTCTATCACACGGCGTTTCTCTTCATATTATTTAACAAGGAACACAGTGTCAAAGTCAATAAAGTCGGTCACCTAGCAACGCACCGCGTTGCCTAGCAACGGGGTGCGTTGCCAAACACAGATAAAAAGGTACAAAAGTACTTTTTACAACGTAGATTACAGCGTCCCCTGGTGATTACAGCGTCCCAGCAAACACCATAAAACTTTTCTAAAAACCATCGCCAATGAACCCCATCTACCTTTTACAGAATACTGTGTCTCAATTTCAACACAGATACTGTGTCGCCTTTTTTGGCTGATATCACATGGGGGGTAATGCCCATAATCCCTACGCTGGGCACGCGGGTTGGGGATCGCAGGTTGATGATAAAATTATCCTGCAGAAGGCGCTGCTGCCCGCCCCTGGTAGATATCCCTTAGTCGCTTCTTACGACACCCGCGGGAAGAGTTGGGGTGGTGCATATTCTATGTCGCCGGCACCACACGGCCGAGGTAAGAATCATCGCCACCAAATTCCGAACCCGAAATTGAAAACCGCACCTTAATCGGTCAAGCCGTTTTGGAGATAATTGGGAATATTGTAAATTGCACATACATACATACATACATACTACATACATACATACTTACATACATACAAACATCACACCCTAAATGCATATACCGTCTCCGTTCCGTCGCGGGTAAAAAGTACTTTTTTAAAACGTTGATTACAGCGCCCCCTGTTGAGCAAACACGATAAAACTTTGCTAAGAACCATCACCAATGAACCCTAAACCTTTTACAGAAAATTGTGTCTCAATCGATCAAACCGTTCTGGAGATAAGTGGCAACATTGGTTTTCACAAAATACACATATAAAAGCGCCCCCTGGTGAGTGAAGACCATGACAACTAGCTAAGAATCATTGCCACCAAATTTCGAACCCGAAACTGAAAACCGCACCTTAATCGGTCAAGCCGTTTTGGAGATAATTGGGAACATTGCACATACATACATACATACATACATACATACATACATACATACATACATACATACATACATACAAACAACATCACACCTCAAACGCATATACCGTCTCCGTTCTGTCGCGGGTAAAAACAAGCAGGAAAGTGGTTTCCTCCATGTTTTATATTACCATTTTCTATGAACACATTTAGTAAATTTGTTGTAACATTAATTCAAAGAAAATGGTTTACGCTATTCGGGAAACTACTTTTTCGTTAGTTTTATTCCATGCAGACTGCGTAAAATATATGCAGATATCAAAATAATAAGATTCGAAAAATGTTTAGCTGGAATAACTTATACTTTTTGTCTGTTAGGTAACATTTTAGTTATTCTAACCTAACAATAGGTACGAAAATTAAGGGTGGCCTGCACTCGACAAAGAAATTCCCGAAATAGTGCATTGAAACATTTTTGAATACTTACATAATTAGCATAATATGCATATCAAAATGTTTTTATTGGTAACAGATATCTAGTTTTGTTTATTCAAAGCAAACACTTTAACTTTTGCTTTGGATAAAAGCCACGGGTCGCAATAAAAAAAACTTATAAACGTTGTTTTATTTGTATGCTTAATTTAAAGAAAGTTTGCCGATTCACGACCTCTGTGGCGGCGCAGGGAGCGAAAGTCTGTCTGCGTTACAGGAGCTTGCGGGTTCGATTGACGCCTCCAGACATAGCTATCTGTTTAAGGTGTTCTCGATGTTTTCTTTGTACCTAGGTAGGTATGTAGAATAAAAAATCTATGTTGTTTATTGTATTATGTATCTTAACAGATATCTAGTACCTTCCCATAACACAAGCTCTGTTTGGCATAATCTTTTTCATTAATTATCCATGTCCGCATACGTAGGTACACAAATTAAGTCCATAATATTCAGTAAACACGTACACTAGCTAGAATGATTGAACTTACCTAACCAAATACATAAAAAAAAGACGTGTGGCACTCGGGGACTGCCGCGGTAAAGCTATTGCAATGCCATCTAGAGGCGAGTTGCTGAACTAAAGAGACAAACGTCAAGGTTTTTTCGTTACGGAATTTCTGGATTCGGTCCCCGCGCTCAAGGCCCGCGATAGAAGCTATGCAATAGCTTAAAAGGTTAAAGGTTTGCTTATTAAAAATAGGACTAAGTAAATTATGCTTACAGGCTGTAACAAAATGGAAGTACCTAAAACGACCAATATAATCTAGGAAGAAAAATAAATATAATTTTATTTAGGTAACATATTTTTTCGGAGCGTGTAATGGAAAAAATGGCTATAATACGAAACTTCGCACTTCGGTCATAATGAGGTCATAATGATTATGGAGAAAACACAAATGATAACTATAATTCATTTAGTGAAGTGATAAAAGCACTTTTAGATCAGTGTATACCTAAAACTAAAATAAAAATAAAAAACAAAAACAAAAAATCTTGGCTTACAAAGGGTATAAAAGAATCGTGTAAGAATAAAAGACTGTATAAAAACTCATATTACAAACAAATGATCCTACACTAAACAAAAATTATAAAATATATGAAAAAATACTAAAAAGGACCGTGGCAAAATCTAAAAAGATTCAAAATATTAAAAAAATCAATAACTCAGACAACATTGTAAAAACAATGTGGCAAATTGTAAAAGAGAAAACTAATAAACAAACTATCAAAATGCGAAACAATATAAAGTTAAAGATTAATAATATAGTATTAGAAAATCCCCAAAAAATAGTGAACGCATTTAACGACTTCTTCACATCAATAGGAAAAATTGAATCTAAAAAAATACCTCTCGGTCGACCAGTAATAAACCCAAATGAAAACTCAATGTACTTAAATCCCGTTTCGACACTTGAAATTTACAAAATTATTAAGAATATGAAAAATAAAAGAAGCTTCGGACACGACGAGATACCGCCTCTACTTATTAAAAAATGCGCAATGGAGCTAGCACCACCCATCTCATTTTTAATCAACAAATCATTCACAGAAGGAAACGTCCCCGACGCTATGAAGATTTCCGTAATAAAGCCGCTGTATAAAAAGGGAGACCACAAGGACATAAATAACTACCGACCAATTGCCCTACTACCAACTTTTGCTAAGATAATTGAAACCGCAATGTCCAATCGACTGTACTCTTTTTGCGAGAAATTTAAGATATTCAATGACTCTCAAAATGGTTTTCGAAAAAACCGCTCCACCTCTTATGCTGTCTACAAGTATATTAACGAAATATTAAACATCCTCAATGATAAAAACTACGCTGTGGGGGTCTTGCTTGACATGAGTAAAGCCTACGACAGAGTCTTGTATAACATCCTTCTAAATAAATTACAAGGAATAGGTGTAAGAGGCCCGTGTTATGATTGGTTCGTCTCCTATTTCAAAAATAGAGTGCAATACGTAGAAATAGAAGATTATGACCATAAAACTGGCACAATAACTAAAATTATGACAAATAAAACAGATGTCACTAAATCAATCCCTCAAGGCAGTGTCCTTGGCTGCATATTATTTCTCATTTATATTAATGACTTGCCGAAAGTTATCGAATCCACATGTTCGTTATTTGCTGACGATATATCAGTAGTCATTCCAACTAACTCTGGCTCTAATATAAATATCCTTTTAGAGACCACATTTACGAAAATAGTTAGCTGGCTGAATGACCACAATCTACAATTAAATTTTAATAAAACTAAACTCATTCAATTTAGGCCTTATCAGAAACGCCCCTTGCATATAAAATATAATTTTCAAAATACTGAACTAGAAAATGTAAACACCTATCCTCTTTTGGGAATGCACATAGATTCACATTTAAACTGGAAAGAACATATAAAACAAGTAACAACCAAATTGTCCAGGTTTACTTATGCACTATTTGAACTTAAGAGATCTACTGATATAAAAACCGCCACTACTGCATATTATGCCTATGCGCATTCATGGTTACAGTATGGAATTATTCTTTGGGGAAATAGCACGGACTCTAACAAACTATTTGTCTTACAAAAACGTTGCATTAGAATAATACACAACCTTGATCAAATGTCTAGCTGCAAACCATATTTCATAAAAGAACAGATCCTCACACTAACTTGCATTTATATATTAGAAATAAGTTTATTTGTTAAAAAGAACATAATTTTCTTCAAGCCATACCACCGACCACAACAGTTAAGACCCCAAAATCGTTTAGATATGCCGTTTTCAAAGTTACAACTCTTTCACTCTGGTCCACAAGCCATGTCAATAAAAATTTACAATAAGATCCCCCAAGATATAAAGAAAGAAAATAATTTACCTAAATTTAAGCTACTTTTAAAAAAATATTTAATTAAAAACTGTTTTTACTGCTTGCAGGAGTTTTTGGATCTGTAAATTTGTATTTAGTGTGTTTATTTGTTTAATATTCCATTTTTTTACTTATTTAATTTAATTTGTTATTTTTGTAATTTGTTTTATAAAAAAATATAGTAGCATTTAAATTTTTTTTGCTATGACATGTTAAATTTAAGTCTACAACTCCTTAATTCTAATAGGTACATAAGTACCTACTATGTTACTAATATTAATATTGAAGTGCCCTAACCGGGTCCATGTTTGAACTATTTGTACCTATTTCCTTCTTGTCTAACAGCATGGTCTCAATAAACATTTTGAATTTGAATTTGAATTTGAATTTGAGGTCGCAATAAAACGGAACGTGTGCAGCTAAGCTGAACCATAGACATATTAGAAGTGACATGAAGTTTTCTGCTTATGTTGCCCACATTGGGGGAGTCTAGTCTTGGAATAGACACAAAAAACAGTTTTTCGCCAGTTCAAAAAGAATATGGCCGTGTTAGGGCCGTGCGTGAGTGTAAATATGAACGGGCACAATAATATTCACAATCAGCTTACAAAGTCTTTGGAAAGAATTTTAGAGGACGCTTATCTGAGTGGTGAATTAAAATTGAGTGGACGTAAGCTGAGGGAGTTCCCTAAGCCGGTGAAATACGACTTGAGCGATACAGTTGTTGCGGGTGAGTTACAAAAATAATCTTGCTGCATAACATTGCGTCTAGAATTTATTTCATTTCTGGTTTGGTTTAGCTAAAAGTTCAGTTTGGTTAGTATACCCCATACGTCTAAGAAATATGCAGACACGACCGGCGCCCCACTGGTTTGGTTTGCCATCAAATCGATCGCCAAGCAAACGGTAACGCCGGGTTTGTGTTGTGTAAATCTTCAACTATCGCCTGGTATTGTACAAATTTATGAGAAAAATCTACTGCTAATATATATATTGCGTTCTTGTAGTTCGATTATTGAGCTCCACCAAGACAGTTCCATACACCAAATGACTTGATTTTTAAATATCACTAAAAGGTCATGACCCGCCGCGCCGTATTATAGGTAAAGTGTATGTGACAATTTCATAATACTTACCTAACTAAAGTTTTAATACATATTACATAAACGGGAGAACAAACTTAAATAATGCTTCAAAGAAAATAGCATTTCAATCAACTATTTAACTTTTTGCTAAAATCTACATTTGGAATGCAGCAAACTTCAGCAGGATAATGTCTATTGCATTTCATGTATTGAATTTTGTAGGTACCTACTATTGTCCGGACAAGTTCTAAGGAAAAAACAATTCTCCTATTTTCTAAGAATAGTTAATGGCCTACACAATATTCCTATATCACATGAGCAGTTAGTGGTTAGATCTTACTCATGTTTATTTTTATTACCTACCTACTGTATATTATATTACCAGCAAAGTACATACTGATCAAGAACATAATTATTAACTTATTATTAGCTATGTAGGATAATTTTGCTTAAACCCTGTAAGATCAGAAATGAGTCACATTTATTCAATTTAATAAAGCTTTAAAATCCTGCTCTTGTAAGAAGATTCTGAAATATCATTGTATTCATATCTGCAGTTACAAATACAATATGATTCACTGTCTGATTAATGCTTTCACAGCCCAACCTCGACTGGGCTAATGGCATGACATGTGCTTCATGGGCCAGGAAGGTGTTACAAAAATTAAGGATACATAATATAAAATTCCGTGTATGCATCCATCCAATAAGTTTATACATGGGTTGTAGGTACCTACTTGAAACATTTCAAATCAATAGATGAGAACAAGTCACACATAATAAAACAAGCTCAGAGGTGATTCCTACTGTGGGAAAATTGTGATTGTTCTTGCTGTTAGTCTCATCATAAATATTAAAACAATAACCTTAGAGCAGTGAAATATTGTGGGGGCAATGAACCATTATCAACTTGCTTAGGGTTGTTATCGCCGTGTGGTTGCGGCAGCATAGAATTTGCACCATCCCTACTCTTCTTAGTTAAGCAACGTCAGGTGCGATTAGCATGACCGCTTCATGTTGGCTTTTTGTTTTTTTTTCTTTATTTCAAAAAACCGTAGGTATTCATTTTTGAGAGTTTTGTACCTACCTACAATGTTACGGAACCCTCCTTGTGCGAGGCGACTCGCACATGCTGGTTTTATTTAATATTTCTCATTATTCGTAGGAAACTGTAAGCTGTGTAAAATGTCCAATCAGGCAGCATTTATTTACAAAAGTAACGGTAAATTTCATATTACGTACTCGCAAGTAGAAACATTGAGAACTCGTAGGGTCATTGCGCCTGTTTGCGTCCAATTAGCGGAGTTGTCCGATTCAGATATCGAAAAAAATATACTTTTGTGAGCTCTTAAGAATAAAACTGATTTCACCACATAACTAATATACTCTATTTTCACATGGAAAATAGACTTTCTTCTTAAATTTAACTGTTAATTTAAAAAAAATATTTTAATCCGAAATACCTCATTTTACCAGTTCTCGTCCAAAAATTCCAGTTTGCGACCCTATATTGCCTAGTTCTCGACCACCATATATCTGATAGGAAACTAACTTATAATAATCATAATCATCAGCCTGTTTTAGTCCTCTGCTGGACATAGACCTCAGAGTCCTGAAATCTTGGTCTTGTGGTCTCGTCGTTGGGAACGACGGGTATGTGCAACGTATAATCTGCCATAGAATGTCCTCTCATCGTGCATTTTAAGTTTCGTCAGGTGGCTCCTGCCAAGCTCCTGAGTGAATACTTTGTACCCTCGGTTCGGATTTGTCTGACGAAGTCACTTAGGTGGTTTCCCGTCTTTTTGCCTTCAGCCCGAAAGATTCATCCGAGAGTTTGGATTGCTTGCCAGTACGCTGCTTTTGGCAAAACTTGATGCCCTCGTTCTTCAACGTTTCAACCAGATTGTGTAGGGTCTCGTCAGCGTCATCAGTGGGATCCAAGGCAGTGAACCTATTCCCGAGAAGCTGCTGGAATTTCTCGGTGCCCGCCATGATTTCGATTAGATTAGGTCGGAGCGTGGATTTCATCAGGTTTCTTTCTAGCTTTTAGTTGATATCCAGAGAGACTCGGAGCAGTCGGTGATCAAATCCGGTACTGAACCTGTTGATCACTGAGTCATCTCTGAATATGTGCTTGCTATCCATCGTGATAAAGTTGATCTCATTTTAAGTCACAGTGTCGGGGCTTCGCCACGTCCACATACGAGTCTTAAGGATGTTGTGAAAGGCTTTGGATATGTTTTCGTAAATGTCCTCCACTTCATCATCCGATTGTGCCGAGGTCGGTGCGGCGTAGACCTGACTTACTGTTTCCTGAATACCTGTCAACATACTGGAGATTTCTTGAATGTTGTTAGCAAGGGCATTATTGACGAGGTCACCTACGTCACGCTGGGATGTTTTATCAACCTCGCGAAAGTAAAGAAGATGGCCCGACTTTAGGGTTACAGTGTCCTCCCCCTCTCTACGGACTTCACATAACCCCATAACATGCCATTTAATGTTCTCTAACTCCACTTCCAACTGCGCTAGGTGATGGTCAAACCTCAAAGGTGGGACCCCACCCGAGGATTCTTCGCACCCCTAACCCCAGGTCTGGCATGGCGTCCATCAACGCCAGCACAGCCGCTGGTGTCGCTGGGCACTTTGGACCTTCTATCTCTATACCCACCGGCCACCACGCTGGCCCAGTGCGTGTTAGTGGGTTGTTTTGTCATTGCCTCGTTTGTTGGTTGCATTTAGGAATTAGGAAGCACCGCGGGCAGTTGAGGTTGGCTTGGTATGGCATGGTATGGTATGGTGAGTGTACTCTTTTTTCCGCACTGAGACTCGGGATGGTCCATTGTGCGTGTTTGTTTGCTAGTCTAGCCAGCCTAACTCCGTCCAGAAGCGCAGAATCATCCTGGGATTTTCACAGGCTTCGCGGAGTGACCTCGGATGGTCACGGATTTCATGTCGCTGTGCTGTTACCCCCCTCGCATATCAGGACTACGTGGGCAGTTGATTCCTCGTCACTGAGACACCTGCAGAGAGGGCTATCTGGTTACTCCGATGGTGTAGAGGTGTTTGTTTAGAGGGCAGTGTCCTGTGTGTATGCCAACAAGTAGGTCTCTTCTGGCAAGGTTCAGTAGCTTTGGTGATACAGCCGGAAGCGCTGCTCTTGCCTGGCGGCACTCCTGTAGGTGTGTCCATCGTTCGGCATGTGTTCCTCTGGTTTTTTGCCTTATCCATGTTCGGAATTGTGAGAATGCTAAGGTGAGGAGCGGACGTGGGCCTGTTGTAGGCGTGTCCGACCCTTTCCGTGCTAATTCGTCAGCAGCGTCGTTACCAAGTGATCCGCTATGTCCCTTGTTCCATTGGATGGTTATCCGGTTGTTGGTGAAAATCCTCTCAATTGCCAAGTGACATTCGTGCACGAGTTTGGAGTTGCAGCTGTTTCCTGCCAAGGCCCTGAGTGTAGCAGCACTGTCAGAAAGGATACGCACGCATTCGTTGTCCATGTTCATTTCGTTCTCTTGTATAGGTTTGCTGGGCATTCTTTCACAGGGGGCGGCTAAGAGAGGTTCATAGACCTATGAACAGAGCAGAGAGAGAACAGAGCCTTATAAGGCTCTGTTTGAGATCTGAGTGTGCGGGCTTTCTATGCCCACCCAGAATCCCATGTTTTGTAGTCTCAAAGTTGATAAGGTCTCCTCTTGTTGTATATATAGTGACGCTATGTCTAGGATTACCTCCAGGGCAACGCCCGGTGTAGATCTAGCACAAGCAATTAGTACAAGCTGCATGCAGCTTGTTATCGCTGAACACACCAGTCTTTGGAATCGTTGCAATTTGGTTATTGAGGTTTATTGTATTGTATAGTTATTTTTGAAAGTAGTAGTGGTTATGACTAGCAACTAGTATACAAAAATACCTAATAAACATTAACATTTATTAGTATTCTATATTTAGGACTCTGATGACTGCCACTGTGTTTTATTATAAGCAGATGGTCGATATTTGGTCTTATATAGTAGTTGTCGACCACAATATTTTTGAAAAAAATTGCATATAGCTTATTTCAAATAAAGTAAAATTGAATGAAATATGTTAAATACACAATACTGGATAACTCAATGACTTAATATACAACATTCTATTACATAATTGTTAAATTTACATAATCAATAAAGCTAAGGTCGAAATCAGGACGTCATTTAACCTTGTCCAAATCCCGACCATAAGAAATTTCATAACTCAGTATTTTATAGTTCGTTGCTCCGAGCCTGGACGTAATATGGTTTTTAGATACCTTACGAGCATAAGGTTCAAATTTAATAAAATGTTTGAGTAAGTTTTCATACAATAATTAATACAAGAAACCACCTTATTGACACAATATGTCCGATTCGCGTCCAGCCCGGTCTAAAACGGGACTTTCTCAAAATATCGTGGAACAGTTCTCGTCCACGTAATATTTTAAATTTATTGACTATAATTTAGACAGAATAACACAAATTCATATTTTTTAATCCAAAATGAAGTCACTCTAATAACCATCAACTCTGAAATGCATAAAAATAATGTAAAACTTAGCGTTGAATTTGCGACACGCGCTATTTTTCGCGTTGATATAGACACGTTTGGTCTTGCTGACGGCGGACCACAAATTGATTGTTTTGTTTTACTTATATTTCTGGTGCTAGTTATGTGAAGTTAGCTTGTATGCTTAGCTTACACATTTGGGTTGTTGATATAATTTAATGTCTTTGTGTGAGAGTGCAAATAAGGCTATTTTCGATAAAAAGTCACCAGTAGTGCCGCGAAAGGTCGTGAATGGGGCCTGGACGCGTAACAGGCGCTCCTACCCTATATGATATGACTGATTGAGTACGCATAAGAAATCGTATCGAATCACGAAAGCGATTCCGTTAAAAGAGGCAATTTATCAAAATTTCACATCTAGAATCTAGACAACGTGTGGTAGGTATACCTACTTACCTAATCTACGATATCTAGATATTTCTCTTCATGAATCAAAGTGGTATAAATAAAGGTTTGGTCGGTTTTTGCTAAACTGGGTAGGTAGAGCAGTGCTTAGAAAGTAGCTGTGCAGGTAGGTACCTAAGTCTAAAGCTGATTTCACAAAAAATCAAATATTAGGTCCTTACATATGAAATTGGCGTTTTTCGTACTGGCCACTTTAATCACAAATTTCTCCTCTTTGGTAAGGAATTCCAAATTCAAATTTGTACAGCTATAGACTCATGTATTTGTGCTTCGATGATCGTCATTCATTTGTTTTTTTCTTCTGTTTTTTTCTGTTTGCGTCACTCATTTTACAAAATGGAAAACTTAAAATATCGCATTATTTACGAGTACGAGTTCCGCCGTGGCACTAGTGCTGCGGAAACAACTCGAAGGGTGAATGATGTGTATGGCGGTCGTGTTGCAAAAGAAAACACAGTTCGTTTTTGGTTCCAACGTTTTCGTTCTGGAAATTTCGACCTGCAGAACAAGCCCCGTGGACGGCCTGAGACTCAAGTTGATAATGAAGAGTTGAAGGCTATTGTGGAAGCGGATCCATCGCAAACCACGTCCGAGTTAGCTGCAGGCTGCGATGTTAGTGATAAAACTGTTTTAATTCACTTGAAGCAAATTGGGAAGATTAAAAAGCTTGAAAGGTGGGTACCTCACGAATTGACTGAAGCAAACCGGCAAACGCGCGTCGACTGCTGCGTTACATTACTAAACCGGCACAATAATGAAGGTATTTTAAACCGAATCATTACCTGTGATGAAAAATGGGTTCTTTACGATAATCGGAAGCGCTCAGCGCAATGGTTGGATCCTGGCCAGCCAGCCAAATCCTGCCCCAAGCGAAAATTAACCCCAAAAAAGTTACTTGTAAGCGTTTGGTGGACTAGTGCCGGTATTGTTCATTACAGTTTTCTCAAATCTGGCCAGACTATTACGGCTGATGTCTATTGTCAGCAATTGCAAACCATGATGGAAAAGCTAGCGGCTAAACAACCTAGGCTGGTCAATCGCTCCACGCCACTGCTGCTTCACGACAACGCTAGACCACACACTGCGCAACAGACGGCTACTAAATTAGAAGAGCTTCAATTGGAAAGTCTAAGACATCCTCCGTACTCCCCGGACCTTGCTCCAACAGATTACCATTTTTTTCGAAATTTGGATAACTTCTTGCAAGGGAAAAAATTCAACTCCGATGGGGCAGTCCAAATCGCCTTCAAAGATTTTATTGATTCCCGTCCGACTGGTTTTTTTAGTAAAGGGATCAATGAACTACCTATAAGATGGCAAAAGTGCATAGAAAATAATGGTTCATACTTTGATTAATTAAATATATTATATTAAAAAATATTCGACTTTTTGTTCCTCCCATACAAAACGCCAATTTCATATGTAAGGACCTAATAGTTACCCCTGACGACTTGACTTTGAATTTAAAAATCATGACTTTAGGATCCAAAAACACTTGATAAAAATCGATAAACCTTTCGTGCAAAAACATTATTCAAAAATATGTTCCGTTACGTCCGACTTACAATGCCAGACAGATACCTAAGTACACACCTCTTTCTGTAGTGATTTAAAAATAAAAGAGGTTTGATATGAAATAGATGTTTATTTTCGTTTAAGGCACCTAATATTCCTGGGTTAAAGTTGCGCATGTAAAATTCAATAAGACGAAGGCCAAACTCGGTAGATCGTAGGTAATACAAGGGCATAATGTCG
Organism: Eupithecia tripunctaria; assembly: GCA_955876795.1. Taxonomy (NCBI): domain Eukaryota; kingdom Metazoa; phylum Arthropoda; class Insecta; order Lepidoptera; family Geometridae; genus Eupithecia; species Eupithecia tripunctaria. The sequence continues at coordinate 4,083,870 of OY041603.1, read as the reverse complement.
TCCTTCGTTATTTATAGGTAAGGTTACCTTCAAAAGGGCTTTTATTGCATACCTACTAGCTGCCTAACCTACCAGGTCTAGCACTAGGTTACATCTATGCCAAATCTCAGCTCGACCCCTTCAGTCGGTTTTGCGTGAAGAGGTCACATAGATCCAAACTGCTGGACGCAGGCCTCCCCCTGATAAGCGCCTTATTGGCATTTATCTCATCGGGGGTAATGCCCATAATCCCCCCACTGGGCATGCGGGTTGGGGATCGCAGTTTGGTGGTATAATTGTTTTGCAGGGGGCGCTACTGCCCGCCCCCCGGTGAAAATGCCTTAGTCGCCTCTTGCGACACCCGTGGGAAGAGTTGGGGTGGTGCAAATTCTAAGCCAGCACCACACAGCTATGTTTAGATCTAAACATCTAAACATAAGCATTTCTAATTATGAATATGTACCTACCTAAATATCAAACTTTCGTCATAATTAGTTTATTAAACAGATTCCTACGCTCGAGCCATCAGAGTCTCGATGATATGCTTTCTCCTATAATGTTCCGCTCGGACACTAGATCTTCTATTTCTTTATTTTTGTGAGTCTCCAGGTGCTATCTGCCCACTGGGCGGGTCCCAGAATTGTTCGGTAGATACCTATTACCTATATCTATCGATCACCAGCATTTTGTGTTCTCCTTTAGGTGCTAGAGCGTGAAGACTTCGCATCCGTGCTTCATTAAGATGTTATTGACTTGAATACCTAACTCCCCGCAAGCTAATAAAACTTTAATATGCCATGAATAAACTCGTATAAAGTCTGCGACAAACTATAATGGCTGGCGACAGGTGCACCGTGCGCGCCCGACCGGCAATCCGGATACAGGGGGCCGATAACCAACATTACAGTTCGCTGGTTGCGAATAGCATAAAATAAATAATACCGGGAAATATGATAGAACAAGCTTGAAGTTGGGAATGGCACACTTGTGCAAATGTTCGGGAAATAGTGGAGCATAGAGATTTTAAAGTTGAGCGGGAGGTCCAATCAAATAAATAAATAATCTAATAAGTAATAATCTAATAAATAATTGATTTTTTTGACACTAAAAGTGGAAAAGTCACGAGTAAGAGGTTAAAGTCTGCAATAAGCATCAAACACCCTGAAAAAAATATAAATAATGTACATCTATTAAGGGGAATATTTACCCAAGACTTATTATGAACTAGTTTTGCCTGCGGCTTCGCACGAGTTGTTTCTTTGGAAACGTTGGGAGGGTACACGAGAACTGATTCACATAAATGAGATAATAAAAGGATATGAGTTAGTTATTCCAGGTCTAGCCTAGACCTATCTGCGTAAAATTTCAACCCGAATCTTTCATTAGTTTTGACAAACAAACACCATTCATCCATCCAAACCAGACTTTTCTATTTATGATACTGCCATAACAAGAGAGAATTAATGAAGAGAGACAGACAACTCTAAAACATGTCCTCCACTCCACGCACTATCGTTAAAAACAACAACATTCAACCGCTTTTACCGAGCCTCATCCAAATGTTGATGGGCAGGTAACAGGTATGTGTGGGCGGATGTGTGGGAAGCCAGAAAAAAAGTAAACAAACGCGTTATCACTTTTCACTTGAACCGTTGCGTTGGGTTGCTGACAAAGCTAAATCAGTCCTTTTGTAGCTAAATAGACCCTTTTATTTTCCATCTCATCGCACCGTTTGTCCTGAAAGCCTGGAATAAAAATTATATCAAAATAACTTGGGGTCAGCTGGCTCGCTCGACCTCGATAATATTCACGCGTTTGATTTATTCGCACTCATCCTCACTGTTTTTGCGAACAACACTCCTTCATTCACGTGGTTCTCTGCCAAGAATACTGATCAGAGCCTATAACGCTTGAACCTTTGTACCGGTGGAGTAAGTTCGTTTTTCAATCGCCCGGCTGGTTTTATTGTTATAAATTAGTATGCTGGTACTTGCTTCTAACCGGGGATGTCTGGCCATGTCCTCTAAAATTATTTACATAGGTTTAGGCTTGGTGAAGTTGTTTTAAAGCCCTCTGCGGTTGGCTCTCGTTTGAAATTCTGCTGAAAATGTGTTTTGTGGAGGCGCGTATGTTTTATTCAACCTTCATTGCCCGAAATGCTTCGTCGGACGCTGGATCGTAAAATTTTGTTGACGCAGGCATACTAATGAACGCAGACGTGGATATACCTATCTACACTGAAAAAATATAATAGTTAAATTTACTAAATTCTCAGTATTTTTTACAAAAGCAACGTGTAAAAATGGGTCCTACACACTTTTTTGTTAATTTAACTAAACACAAATGGTTAAACTTTTACAAAACTGGTTTAGTATTACTGACTCATAGCTTTTGTAAACTATACAATACCAGTCATGCAATATTCACTCATTCTGTTTTGTATAATTTAAGGATTTTGTTTAGTATTTTTTAGTAAACCTGTTTAGTATATTTTACTCCATGATTTACCTAAAAGGTACTATACTAGTTTTGTAATACCTACTCATTCTGTTTCGTAGATTTAACGAGTTGTACTTAGTATTTTCTACTAAATCGGTTTTGTATATTTTACCCCTCAGCTTTTGTAGACTATACGATACTACTCATGTAATATCTACTCCTTCTGTTTCGTATAATTTAAGGATTTCGTTTAGTAAATTTCATTAAACCTGTTTTGTATATTTTACCCCTAATATACGTAAAATGTACGATAGTGGTATTGTAATATTCACTCAATCAGTTTCGTATAATTTACGGGTCATGTATGTATTTTTTGCTAAATAAGTATCGTCTAAAATACCATTATTGTATAGTACGTTCTACGAAATTTGTTTACTTATTTACTTTCGTATATTTTGCAACTTTACTTTGGTTGAATCTACAAACAAATTGAATAGGTATATAATACGCTTGACTTTTAACAGTAGGTATTGCTTTCGTAATATTTACATATTATCTTTTGTATATTCCACGCTTTTTTTATTATTGATATTATAGGGTACCTGGGTTTTTAAGTTGGCTACTTACGGCCGTTCCCAATAATCAGATGGATTGAATATTTGAGAATGGCTGTAAGAAGCTAACTTAAACATGTAGGTACCTATGATCAATAATCCAAAAAGCGCAAACAAGTAAATAATGGGAGAACAATACGTACTTACCTAAAAGTCAAGGGTATTATAAACTCACAAAAAATGTCCAAGTAGAAAGTTCCAAAGCAGATTAAATAAACGAAAGCAAATGCATAAGTCAAAACAAATTCGTGAAATGTACAAATTTAGCAACAATATATATATAACACAGGACATTATACGCAAACAAATTATTATCAAAATCATTACACTCAATTGAATTATCATATTATACATAACAATTAATTAATGAATATTACAATTCCCAGATTTGGCCAGGATAAGGATTCAAATAATAGTAAATGTAAAAAATAAAAGAACTTTTTATTTTACTAACAAACACAAAATGACACCAACAAATTACGTAGGAAACGCTCGTTCCCTCGTTTTACATATTTTAGTTTACCTAGACGTAACAGAATTGCCACCATTATATAAATAAGTACGAACTGAATTCTACAAGAAATATCTCAATCACATCAGGCATAAAAAAAGTTACAAAATAATGATAAACATTTCTGGTTTTATCAATCTCGAAACTCCAGATTCATAATTAAGGGGCTGACAACGGTCAAACATCTTCTCGCCGTATTTACGGTTATGGTGTAGTTTTCTTCGTTCGTACTAAACTTATGCATTTTTTTTGGTAGAACTTGTTTTGATCAAATTCGGCCACTTTTTAAACAACTTCAACTCACAGTTCGAAAACAGGACGTCAAAATCTGATTCAATCTGAAAATAATTTAAATTTTGGTAAGTAGGTATTATATACATTTAATCATAATTTTTTTCAAATTTAATTTTAGGAGAAGAGGAGGTATTCAAGAGGTTGCGGGGTCGATTCCCGCCTCGGGACAAATATTTGTACGATCTGCAGATATTTTCGAAGTAAAATAAAAAATATCTATCTAGATTAAGTAGTGTATTGTATTAAGTATATCAGTTATCTAGTACCCATAAGATAATGCTGTGTGAATTGTCAGAAAAATATTTATTTATTATTTATTTATTTATATAACCAGCCGGTAACACCCACTGCTGAGTATAGGCCTCTTCTTTATCTCGCCACCCCATACAGTCTCAAAGTATGATAATAGAGCTAGTTAACACTTAAGATGGATTTTATTTTATATTACAATTTGTATTTTATTGATTGTGTAATTAAATTATAATTGTAATCAATGGCAAATAGACTACAATATTTGATGTAGTAAATAAAGAAACTTACTTCTTTTGAAACTGCCACTCAACCCAGAGATATTTGATTCCACTTCAAATTTATCAAGATCATTGGATGCAATAGACTCTGAGTCCATAGAACAAGTGCTCTGAAAAAAAAAATTAAACTATTTAGTAAGTGCAAAGAAAATATTAACTACTTTGTAATTTTTTTTTAAAGAAATTATAATTGTGCATTAAAGTACATTCACAAAGCATCACATATCCATGTAGGTACCTACCTATAATATTATTTGCTTACCAATGTTTTATTTTCATTTCCGAATCGAGATAGTCCAGCCTTCAACTTTATTCTATCTTTTATTTTATTTGATTGTATGAGTTCATTAATATCTGACTCGGTAATATTTTCAACACAGAAATAGCTCCAAATCGTGTTCTAGCAAAGATTATATAAAAATGATTTAAAAATGTCTTGAAATAAGTAGGAACAATGATGAAATAACTGGGACTGCAGTGGTTTATGAATGACGATGAGCAAAGTACCTACCTATCCTTTCTTTGCTCATCGTCATTCAAAAGCCACTGCAGCCCCGACTACAATGATTATATAAACAGCCTAACGATAAACTACCTAACATCATCAGGCTACAGTAAGCCTATGCTGGACATAGCCCTCCCCTAATGAGTGATTATTATAATTCACTACTAGCTACTCACAGACAGAAATTGTAATAATAAGCTACTATTATTACGATTTCTGTGTAGTTACCGTAGGTAGGCAAAGATGCCCAGTTAACCAAACATCGAGATTATTACAGTTTATCGATGTCATCAAGTCAATTAGTTAGGTAGGTAGGTATAGGTTTTACATACCTTTGAACACTCTTCGAGTGTCTTCCGAGACTCCCCACGGATCCAGCTCAATCACGAAATTATTATCCGTATCAATATCAAGTACGTTCGGATCGGATTCCTTTTCTTCCATGATTGATCAGGCAGGCAGGCAGGCAGACAAAGCTCAGCAAAATGGCTAACGAAACACCCTCCACAGTTTCGAAAAAAGGCACTTTATTGCGTACTTTCAATGAAAGTAGGTAGTATAATTCTGTTTTACCCATATGAACACAGAATCGTTTTAATATAAGAAGCAGGAGTCCAAATAAAATACAATAACCACGTAAAGCAGGAGTCGTCGTCTTTCGCTCGTTAGCGTCCCACTGAGCGAAGTGAGCGCGGCCCCCCTCCCTTATTACAGTTATTAATTTTCTAATACGAAACAAGGTACGTTAAATTAACACTCACAGTATTGATTCTACAAAACTACTTTTGTAAATTATTATGCCTGTCCGTAATTTACCTACCTACCTACTTACCAACGCAAGGTTCTTTCGGGTCTAGGTACCAAGAGAAGACTGGTCTTCGGTTTTCCTAGTTATTACCTGCGCCATTTACGTCAATAGACACTTCCACCCCCAAGACTCTAAGGCCCGTATTATGAAAGCATGCTCGGTCATCGACCTATGCTTGAGTGACACTTATGCCATAGAAAAGCGTTACTTAAGCATAACTCTATGACTGAGCAGGCTTTTATAATACCGGCCTAAATCCTAAGCAGCTTAGGATTTAGGCCCGTATTATAAAAGCCTGCATAGTAGGTACCATACATATAGATAGAAGATGGAAAATACATAGGCAGGAAGGTACCTACTTATTATAATATACCTAGGGACATACCTAATTGCCTGATATGTATTCGAGAGCAAGTGTCCTCTATATTAATATTAAAAAGGAAAATTAATATAAAAAGGAAAGATCTGATTGTTTGTTTGTTTATTTGTTTGTATTGAATAGGCTTCGAAACTACTGGACCGATTTAAAAATTCTTTCACCATTAAGAAGCTTACTTTTTAGGGAGTGACATAGGCTATATTTTATCCCGGAATTCCCACGGGGCTAGTAGGTATAAAATAAATATCAGATTGTCTAGATAGAGGATAAAAAACCCTGGGACAAGTTTTGCTCCAACTCAAAAACTAACATTCTAACCAAGTAAAGGTTTCTGATTCGCTCGATAGGTAGAGATTGAAGTGATCAAAAATTCAAAGTAATCACCTTATTTCCTAGTTTAACTATAAGTTATTAAAATTTTGTGTCCAAGAGTCCTGTAACTTAAAGCACTTTGACTTTTGAGTAGATAAGGTAGGTACCTACTTCGTAGTTTAGATTCACTGTTTCCAGTAAGTACCTAACTCCCTCGAGTTTGGGCTCATTATGATTCGTATGATACATTGGGCTTGGTAACGAAGGTCTGATAATGGAGCCAGGAGGGGCAGGAGGTGATAGTCGAACTCATCACTGGCTAGTAGACCTCTCAAGTTTGAGCTCATTCGATTAGTTTGGTAACGAGGGTCTGGGGACAGAGCCAGGAGGTGGATTGTGGAAATCTTCCCTGGCTACTTCTAAGCCCCTCGAGTTGGAGTTTGATTTACTGGTTTCAGTTCTGTAGAGTTTGAAATAATTCCACTCTAGCCAAGGTGAGATACGTGCTGATGAGGGGGCAAAATACGCCAGCTAACGATAGGTACCTATTCTAAGGAACCCTATTACAAAACTAGAAAGTTATTTTTACGACAGTACATTGTTGATTTTATTATAGTTTTGTGTAAACTGTGCATCAAAATCAAATTATTTATTTAAAATTAAAATGTTACAAGTTTGGATGTTTGTGGCTCAATCACACCCTAACCACTGAACCGACCACAGCCACAAAAGTGGCTCGCAGCGAAAAAGCTTGATTTCCAACGCCACAATAGTGGCGTGACGTAAGCGAGAGCGCAATCAGTTTTTGTTATTTCTTGTGAATTATTTAGATAGACGGACAACTAGCAAAACATTGTACCCAGTTGGGCTGAAAGCTATTAACAAGCTATACCTAACCTACACATTAGATGGACCTGTTATTTTTAGAAATCAATCTGTAGTCAAAACGGGAAAAAACCGTGCGAGTTCATGCGACGAGTGTTTATTTATTAATTGAACATCAAATTATAGTTGAATATACTAAATCGTATTATGTTAAATTGAGTTTGGCAAAAGCAACATCCCAGATCATTAATTTTACACAGAACTTTAGTAGTGAAGCACGCGCCAGCTCACGTTATTTTTAGGTACATTCTTACAAAACTAGATAGTATTTTTTACGAAAGTACACTGTCAAATTGTTTACTAATTCAACATATTAAATCATTTTGGTTGAATTGCGTTTAGCAAAATTAACATCCAAGATCGTTATTTTTACGTAGAAGTTTAGTTGCGAAGCATGCGCCATCTAACATTACATTTAGGAACCGTCTTACAAAACTAGAAAGTTGTTTCTACGAAATTACAATGTTAAATTTGTTATACTAATTGAATATCAAGTTATAGTTGTATATACTAAATCGTGGATGTTGAATTGAGTTTGGCAAAATCAACATCCTAGATCATTAATTTTACACAGAACTTTAGTAACGAAGTATGCGACATCTAACTTTATTTTTAGGAACATTCTTACAAAACTAGAAAGTAAGTTTTACGAAAGTACACTGTCAAATTGTTTACTAATTCAACATCAAGTTATAGTTGAATATACAAAAACGAGGATGTTGAATTGCGTTTAGCAAAATCAACATCCAAGATCGTTAATTTTACATAGAACTTTAGTAAATGCTTACGTCACTTGACGATACCCTCGAGAAACATTTTACGAAACATACATAAGTGTATTTAACATACAGTTTTCTAGTAACTTTAACTATATTTTATAGGTTAATGTTTACCTTTGTGGTTTAGTAAAATAAACAACGAGTTTTTGTAAAACCAACGAGGAATTAGGTTGATTTTATTAGTTAAAGCCTCAAACTACTCAAGTTTAGTAAATTTAACAATCATATTTTTTCAGTGTAGTTAGCAGCATGTTAGCAGCTAAAAGTTGCAAATTGTCGGAGCACAATCACTTTCTAGTAATAAATAAAGCTGGGATAAGAAAAAGGTGTTATTCAGACAAACGCTTTCTCTGGCTCGTGTAAAATCGATTTCGCAAGCGTGCGTGTTATGCACCAATATCGTGGGAAGTGCATTGATTCTGGGTGCCATGGTATTCATTTTCAATATTATGCACCTAAAAAAATACCTTAATGTCTTCATTAAAGCATCGCAAAGTTTGTGACGGAGTGGTGAAATAAATTGTAGGTACTATGAAAGTTATGGATCTTATGAGCTATCGTTAAATTAGTTTACTCTCCCGCGATCAATCCACAGCCCTGTTAAACCAATCCCAGACTGAGAGTGTTATGAACATCTTAGAATTAAATTAACTCCTCTGCTGCTATCGAGATTGAATGTGCAGCAGGGGTTTAACGCTCGATTGATGGCTGCACAAGGGGTTACTGTACGCGTACTAAAGCTTCTTAGTGCTTGTCGAGCCAGTGTTGCGGATAAATTGCATTAAACAATTATGGGTGGGAATAGGCCTTTTGTTGTGCCTCATCGTTTATGTAAACATTCTTGCTATGATAATGAATGTTAAGGTAAGCCTCTAATGCTATTGTTTTCTCATAGACGTATTAGTTAGATTGCAGTTCTGATACTGCTCAGGGCCTTAGCAATCGGCTGAAGGAATATGACGCGAATGATAACTCCGTACGTTTGATTGACCTGATCTAAGCCAGTCAAAGAACTTTCAAAACACGAGTGAGAATTAACACTAAATGAATCTTCGTTTCACAACAGCACTGGGCATTTTTTCGGGCTCTTTATCCAAGACATGCGCTGGGTATCCGATGGCCATGGAAAGTACAAATACGATCAAAATAGACACGTAGGCTCCAGAAAGGTTTTCACTTTAATGTTTGGTACCATCCGAATGCGGGTAATATTTTATGTGTACGGTTTCACTCAATATTCTCATCAGTTTTACCTTCGTTCCGTAAATAAACTGATCTCTCAGATTTCATGTCAACACAGTTGTTAGTTCAACAAATTTCAGCTAATTGACTTCCAAATAGGAAAGGTTACTCAGCCTGAAACGGGATAGCCTGGCTGCGATCGATTATGCGCACTAATTTATTGATACTGCCTCGATGTTAGCCTTGGGTTTGTTTTCGAAATGGTGCCTAAAATACAAGAGCACTAATTGGGGGCGCGGCACGAATCTATTGCGCTATCACATCACGACGGCGGCGACAGTACTATGTTTTCTGACATTGTCATCAGTCCAAGGTGACGTTATGTTTTCTATATACCTACTAAAGTCATAGGATCCGAAATAAATACTAGTCGAAAAACCCAAGAAAATTCAGATAAATCTATCTAACAATAAGGTCCACGTCAAATCCTACTTGGCCTATTGGGTGACATTTTGGCAATTATCAGTTTATCCCCTAACCTTTCTAAACCGATACCTAGTCCTATTTCAGTCACCCTCTTACATCGACCTTTGCGTTTCACTGCGCCTTGCTGGCAGCCTCTGCAACGTCAGTGACCCACATAGGCGTTAACTGCTATACCGTTGGATACACAGGGCTTCGATAGGGCTGCTGAGTTACACAAAGACCCACTCGGAATAGTAGGTCTTTATCTAAATCAGCAACCTGATGCCGGTGATGGTAATTTTTCGACGAACGCATAAGTAAAATAAAAATATTTTATTAAGCCATATTGTGTTAGTAAAACTATTATGGAGCTAGAATACTTAAAGTTAAGGTTATTAACAAATACTCATACACACTCATTATAAAAGAAACATTATAAGACTTACACCTATTACCCCACGCACAAAACAAATACATAAGGAGAAAATATCTTATCAGCAATAGTTCTCAGGATGCTGTTCGTATCGTACTATCCCGGACTCGGCGCAAGAGATTCGTTAAAAACTAATTAAATCTATACCGTGTCCATTTTGAATGAGGCATAAACGTATACAAACCGTCCATACTTAACCTAAAATTCACTTTGTTGGCGCGTCCTTTTATACGTAATTTACATTACTTGTCGATTTTAGATCCTCCCTTCAAAAAAAATTGCTTACAATTATATCTGAAACTCGACGCCAAGCAAGTGAGTTTTTGTTATTTGTATCGTAGTTTATTTACTAACATGCTCTATGCTGGATGGATAAACCATAGTTGGTTAGTTGGCTAGTTTTAACATGACATGGATGAAGATAAATTAGATTAGTAAATGTCCAAAATCATGAAAACATGCTATCTTGTTTTTCTGAACCTATTCCATCCACTAATAAAGCTTTAGTAAATGGACATCCCCGTTATCTTAAAACACATTAAACACCAGCCCAGACTGACAGCCCTGATGGATCGACACAGACTATCAATAGCTCGATAACTTGTGTAGTGCCGCCAGCTTTCAAAGCTCAGTTCTGTGGAGAAATAGGTACTTGAGCGTGTTTTAAGTTGCCTTTGCCTTTGTAGGCGTTATTACGCCAACACGGCTATGACATCTTTATTATTTTAAATTATGTTTCCTCCAACCATTCATTAGTACATATTGATACTTTCGGTACCACCTTTTCAAATCCCACGAGATGGAGCTCAGACCTGAAGCTAATAAGCTTAGACTAATTCAGACTTTTATGTTAACGATCCACGGTGGCATGGTTAATTATTACGTCCAATCATACTCATCTGCGGAAATTACTATTGTTTTACCTTCTAATAATAGAACAAGGATTGTTTTAAATGGACTCTAAAAACTATGCAAAATGACAGCCTTTAGCTTCATGCAGGCATTTCATGGCATACCAAACATTTATGCCGCCGCCGATGATGGCTGAGTAATTCGATGTTGTGAAAGCTCCCATCGCCCGAATATTTTGAACCGCCACATTATGTGAATTTAACAACCAATTAATACGATTTGCTTGGCCTAAATATGCCAATTCATGACTTGGTCCATGGATTTATAGTGTTTTAGTTGATTCTATCCGTCGTGGACTAAACACATTGATTTATTTTACCGTTTTCTAAAACCACTGGCGAAACTTTGAACTACACTATGTTTACGTAACATTTACCTTTATAGGTGATATTATCATAATCTTATGCAGAGTCAGGGGTCAGTTTATGAAATGCAGCCTGACTGATGTAATTTCCCTATATTGCATAGTTATCTCGTCTGTTAGGTTCACAATTACTCATAAGCTCAATGATGTAATAATTGTAGATGCTTCAAAGTATTTCCACATAAAATGTACCTTATTTTCCGTACCATGACTCTGGCTGGCATTCTCTCAATCAACATCCTAGCGATTTCCTGCAGTGCATCCTTTGCTACTAAACTTACAAGACTTACAAGCCTGAGACGGAAATGCGCTTCCTCCTATTCGCTTGGCTGACTTCGTCCCTTGGCCGTGTCACAGGGCCATTGTTCCAAGACAATGTCCCCATAATCGCACGGTCAGACCATAAAATGCTTGTACTAACACCATCATGGAGCCTAGTTGGGTCACAAAGCTTTCAACTGCTTATAAATCTCGCGTAATTGCCCAAGTGGTTTTATGCGTTGTGCTCCTAGATTGCGTATTGATGTTTGTTGCATCATGTCGAGGCCACTAAATAGTTCATTCGTTCATAGCTTTACAAGTAACACTAGTTTTTCTAATCGTGGACAATGAAACCGCGAATAATTCTTCTTTCTATAAATTGTTGGTCTTTCGAGCCGGATGATGGTTCATCATATGAATACATCTTCAAAATAGATTTGAAATTCAAATATTGAAGGATGTAGCGGAACGATCATTAAAAAAATTACAGTTGAATTCGAGCGATTGCGTTAGGGATTCAGTCTTTAGCTTTGTATGGTAATTTAACGGGTACGGCTTCTTGGGAGAGCTTATTGAGCTGACAAAGAGCTGATATAATGTGTGGTGTCTGATTGTTTGTAAAGTAGATCATGAGACAATCGTTATTTACAATACCTGCGAGATTAAATAAAAAATTGGCACGTAAATGTTTTGGATGATGACACAGAAATCTGTTTATTATACTTACGTCTATCCCCTGAATGTTATAAATGGAAGCCAAACATTCTGTTTCGGCGCATCGCGCTAGCTAATCTTGGCAAAGAGCACCGAGTCAAAATCGGCTCACAGACTGTAGGATTGCGTTTTGTACATCTGAAAAGTCTTCATAATGTTGTTGATACTGTTTTATAACCTCTAGCTAGAACTTTGAGTATGATAGTTGTAGTAGTTGTACGAGTATATCTAAACTAGAGCACAAACGCCGAATCACTTCAACATTTATAAGCTTAATAAATTGGTCCTTGTTCACATGTCACTTCTATAAATAGAGGGTATCCGTCGCGTGCCAGCTATCCACGCAGTCCCTTTGCGCGGGCGCATCAGGGGAGCCCCACGCACGTGCTTCGTCATTCATTCAAACCACTCTAAACAAAGCTATCAACCAATCAAGATACATGATAGATATTTCATTTGCAGTAAAACAAGCCTGAAGTACCTAGGTATTTATTCAAATGTTTAGGCTTACAGCTAGAAATCTTCAAATTGTGATTCAAACCGACAGCGTGATGCCATTTTTATAGGTTCTTCATCGTATCGCTCAAAATTGCCAGTGTCGCTCGGGTTTCTGTATTTTGGCACGAATGGGGGAGCAGCTCGGCAATTCAATATGGCTTCCCATTCGATGCCTTTAAACCACCTATGGTTTTTAAAATCCAACACACCATTTTTCATGACACCAAATCGCTTAGTTATGTCAACTTGCAGAGTATTTCTCACAAGATCTCTGAGATCCGCATTGAAACTCGAAGGACATCTGTATTTACTGTTGACAATTTTCTCGTACGTTTTCATCGGATCATTTGCGTAGAATGGAGGATATCCAGCGTTCATTTCGTACAGAAGAACACCAAATGACCACCAATCAACTGAATATCCATATCCTTTACTCAGAATCAATTCTGGGGCTAAATATTCAGGAGTGCCGCATAGTGTCCACGTCCTTCCTTGCAATAGTTTGCAGAATCCAAAATCGGTTATTTTCAAGAAGCCGTTTTTATCAATCAATATATTCTCTGGTTTGAGATCGCGATACACTAGATTGCAGAAGTGCAGGTATTCCAGAGCCAATATAACCTGGCAAGAGTAGAATTTTGCTAAGGGCTCGTCGAACTTTCCCATTCGTCGAAGGTGAGTAAACATTTCTCCACCCGCGATGAAGGGCATGATGAAATAAATGTAATTGTTATCTTTGAAACTAAACTCCATCGATACCGTAAACGGAAACCGGATAGCTTCAAGGATTCGTTTTTCGTAAAGCGTATGCTCCACCTGTTTCATTTTTATGACTTTCTCCTTTTCTAAAATTTTCATCGCATAGTACTTTTGAGTCCTCGTGTGTTTTAAAAGTACAACTCTACCAAACGCACCTGTACCCAAAGTTTTTATTCGCTCTAGATCAGCAAAAGCCATGGAATCTTTGATCTTTGCACACCATCGGTCTTCGAATTCGGATTTTAGTTGTTGCAAATATTTTGTATATTGCATGTGTTGCTGGGGAGTGTAACCATCACGTATGGCAGCCATAGCAGGCTTAAAGAAACCAAGTTCTTTCGACGACTCGCCAACTTTTCGAGAACTCATATTTGTAGGTAATGTCATTCGCATTTCAATAAAACATAATTGTTGAATTCATAGCATAGCCATCGAGACTTGAACAAATTGCAAAAATAAGGATGCAAACAAAATATGAGCAGGAAATTCTAAAATTCTTTTGAGGTCCAAGGGGAATACAGAAATCCCTTGCTTGCAGAGATCGCAAGTATAAAGTGGGTGTGAGGGTGCGGGGCGAGGGTGAACGAACTGGCCAAGGGGGATTGGTAGAATCAGCTGTTTAGGGTGTCACGCCAAGCCGACAGCCGGTCGCCGTACCACCGTCTCGACCGTATTGATCAGCCGGCACGTGTTGCCAAACTTTTGCCGCTTGCACCCAGACCAAAGGCATAAAATCGATCAGCTGAATTCCGCACGCCAACGCCATTATGTATACGCCCTAGCCCCATAATTCCAACTAGGAATGAAGATTGAAAGAAATCGATTTACGTAGACGTCTCTAATTAAATTAGTATGGACTCGTCTCGTGTAAGTAAATAATCACTAAAAGACGCACACCAATTTTGCTTTTTTCAATTCTTGCTGCCCTACAAATATTGTCTCGAAATTATCTTGGATTACATTATCTTTTTACGGTTCATTAGGGTCAAGTTCCGCATCCAAATAAAACAATAGCACTAGCAGTAGGTCTCTATGTGTATGTTATTGTACCGTTATCAAGACCAACTGCGTTCGACTTGCGATACGATTATTTTTTTATGTATGACGCATGCCATACAAAGAAGGCCTGACATTCTTTGAACTACTTTAGCCACCAGATGTAATAAAGCTACATACTTGTCTCGACAGTTTTAGTGCGTGATATTAGCTTTGATATTCAATAACTCTTTACCATCTCAGTATGGGGAATGAGGGCATTTCATCTTGTCACTCGATCGATCGTTGTGACTTGATCGACAGGTTGGTTGACTTTGTTGACAGTCTGATCAATTCTGATTAATAGCTAACAAGACAACGTTTTTCCCCCTTACTGGTTGGTCTGATCCTATAATTGGCACAGTTGGTGCTTTCGTACTTTTAGTAGCTATGTGGGCTACAAATAGTTTTATTCGGTCACGCTACGCAGGTACGGACACCGATGTCTTTATTACGTGATGTAATGGATGTAGCTGTACTACAACAAATCTGATCAGCTGCCAAGGTCAAGGGAAGCTCGATTGCTAACCAACCACGAACCATGAGGTTCTTTATTATGTTGCCTTGAAGTTTTCCGGTAATATTAGATGATTTAATCTAATTCGTTTAGTTTTTGATGAGTAAATTGCCCTAATACCAGTATCAAATATCTCGTGCTTAGCTGGATTACTCTCAAACAGAAGAGCTAGCTTGGCTGGTTTAGTACATTAACCTCACTCAACCTCAACAGCCTGTATTGGTCCACTGCTGGATGCAGGCCTCCCCTGATAGCGCCATATTGGCATTTATCTCGTGGGGGTAAATCCCATAATCCCCACGGTAAGCATGCGGGTTGGGGATCGCAGTTCGGTGGTAGAATAATTGAATAATTATAACTAAATCGATCTATTGCAGTCAGTTAAAGATTTATCATATGGCTCGCTCGGTCAAGGTTGCAAGCCCCGCAGTCCGCAAGCATACTGCGACAACTTGGCATTAAACCAAAAGCTAAGATAAATTTGCAGTATCGAGAAGAATGCGATGCGCTTGATAAGTTCTGGATAACAAGCGTCGCATTGCATAAAACGAAGAATTGCATGTAGAAAGACGATACTTTATCCGTCTTTTCGGAAGAAAAATCCAGAAATAAGCGAAGAGCAACGTCGCAAAATGAGCCTCGTTAGCGGATAGCAACGCGCGGCGGTTATTTTTCGAGGACGCATGACCTGACAAAAACAAGACTCCCAACTCGTTTCAAACTATTGTAGACAGTCTAAAGACATGTTGATATTAATGGCTAATTTTAAACATGTTTTGATGTTGAAAGCACGTAACCAAACCAGCGAAAGTAAATAAAACGGGAGCTGTATTCGTACACCCGATATGTTTGCAGCCTCACCTACGCCGCGAATTGTTGCGTTGTGAAATATTAAAGTAGCATGTAAGATTTACGACAATGGACTCTAATGGCATTGTCTTGACCAATCTTTTTAGAGTCCAGCGTGATCATTATCTGGATTACTAATTCTCTTACTACTATGCCATGTTGGACGGCGGCAAAGGTCACTCACTATGAGAAAAAGATTGCAAAAGGTTCACGCGTGGAAAAAAAACTAGTTTTACCTATTATTTCTATGTTGTTCAAGTAGTAGATATGATAACAGATAAAAAGAAATGACAAGTGTGCAAAACCTCTTATCTGCTACAGTAAGTAGGTATAAGTATCTAAATTGCTTGTAGAACTTAGAAAATAATTTTCACGTTTATTTATTTATTTATGGACCAACCCCACAGAAAAAACACATCACATAGGGGAAGCCCGGGCAAGACGCATAGTGTGGGTAAGACGAATATTCGATTTTATTAAAAAACAACAATAGATCGCACTACTGGACAAGCTCGTGTCGGTAAAGCGGGAGCTCAGCGGCGCCATGACAGTTCAACCAAAACAATAGATGCGATCATTTGCTGTGAAAATAAAAATAAAAGTTTTTTGCTGTTTCGTTACGATATTTGACAAGGTATGTGTATTGATTGATTGTATTATGTATTAAGTGTTAACGAGTAGACTCTGTTTAATCGATTGCGTGTTTTTAATTTAACGTAAGTTTAATTTTTGTTTGTAACTTTTTATTTGTCGGTAGAACATTGCGGTAGGATATTAAAACTTTTGAATATTAGTACTTTGGGCAAGATGGATAGCTGTCTATATAAGGCATAGTAGTTTGTAAGTAATTAGTGTCATGATTAGTATTACATTAAAACATGATTATTTGTTTTAGATACATATAAAGTCAGAAAACACGTCAAAGAAACTGGGTAGACAACGGTTTTTGTACACAAGTTGTGTATGTTTAGTGTACTCAGAAGAATATATTGATCCACCTATCGAAGAATGGATTGAGTGTAACCAATGCAAGAGGTGGGCACACGAGGACTGTACTTCTTATTCAGGGGTAGGCAGCTACTACTGTGATGAGTGCGTCGATTGAAAAACGAATTGCTGTACCTATCCTTTTTGCCCGGGGGGGTCGGGCAAAACGGATAGTGGGCACTTTTTTGTGATCTCAAAAAATTATGTATAAGTTGTTTATCTTTCAAAGTTTTTACTAGCATTTTTCAAAGATAATTAACCAAAGTTCAGATTAATATTAAAAAGACTTGTTGATTAGAAATTCATGTGTTTTTTTTAGCCTTTCCCTTAACATATTCGTGCTGCCCGGGCTTCCCCTACCAAGTAAAAACAATAGTCACTTACCAACGTTACCAACCACCCAGATGTAGAGAGCCGCTGCCGTGCCGAGATCTGTTTTCTGTGTTTTCTAATATTCTTCTGGCTTAACAAAATTCTTCTCTAGTTTACAAAATAAATTGTGGCGTCAGTTCCTGCAAACTGAAACACAAGGCTTTTAATTTTATCTGAAGTATCTCTTGATTGTGTAGGCGTTTTAGAGACCCTCTTGGAGGAGCTTAGCGAAGCGTGGGACATAGTAGACGAGTAATCTCATTTCAGAATCGTATTAAGTACTTATATTTATCGACATACTGTTTTCGCAAGGTTGTAATTTATTTTGCCTCCGTTTTCACTAAGCCTAGCTCTATTTTCAGTTCTTGATTGATCCACTGGCGTGTCATTTGCGTAACGTCTATCAAAAGTTCATGGTCGATGGTCGGGATATCTAATGTCCCTTTTCAACCTTTCCCTCGTCAAGTAAAAATAGATCACCCTTCGCGTTAAAAATGTGTTTAAATATTAAACCAAGCTTTGATGAAGATTGAGCTTTTTAAAAACTTTTATTTAGCGGATTTATGTTTAGTGATGTTAATGGTGCATATATTTTAAGTAATCTTGGCATGACGAGTCATTTCTGGATTTAGTTTGCGCCTCTTCGGTGAATGCGTTCCAGTTAATATTTATCGTTTGCAATTTGTGCAGATTACATCACCCAAGTAATTAGATTTTGTTATTCGTTCAAAGGTTCTTCGATTTCGGGTACTTACAAATTACAGTAGGTAACCCATTTATTATGTTTTGGTACGTTGCAACGCGCAAGCAAGGTAGTAAGTAACCCAAAAAAAAACTCTTCTTTGACTAAATTATTCGCGACTAAATTAAGATCTATTTTATTTATTATTATCATCCCATCACTATCGTAAACCTTTGATGTTTTCGATTCTTATCCAAATATTATGGTCTGGGCTTGCATTGACGATAACCGCGATCCTAACACCATAAGATCCTAAGTACTCGAGGTTACTCACTCAATGAGTCATGTTCTCGTAAGATTAACGTTCGCCGGATACTTTGGCTTATAATTATAATTCCAGGACCATGTTGTACCATGCTGTTAGGCTACAGAAATGTTGCCTAAACAAAAGCTTTTACATAAATTGAGTAGGTATGGCTTAGTTTGGCTCTTCATAATTACTAGTTTACGCTTTCCTTTTCAAACTCCTCCGCAATTTCTGTCAACAGTTTTACACAAGCTTCAACGATGTTACTGGCAGCGACATTTGAAGTATTTCCATCAACCGGAGTCACTCACAGTTCCGAAATTCCCAGGCCATTATAATTACTGGAAAGTTCAGAGGAGACGCAAGTTTGTTGAGTGAGCTTCATAATACTTTCATCAAGTCTGGAGTAGTTGCAGGCGTCTTCATTGTTCTGGGATGTCAGCGAGTCATTAATGGCTTACGAGGCCTTTTGTCGTCTCACAGTGAAGAAAGGCTGCCTTTATCTTAGCCTGACAAGCGAAAGCCTTGGTGATATCCTTTTCCCCATACACTGTACGAGATTGCGTCTTACAAGTGTCTTTTACCTTACAATAGATCTACCGTCTACCTACGTAAAAACCTGCTGTTTGCGAAATTGCTCGCAAAATATCAAAATGTTTATTATCGAGTCACTATAGATGATTAGATTAGGGCAGTGAGCGACCTAGTTCTTGCGTTTTGTTATTGTTAACCTCAAGGGATCGTATACCATTAGCGTTATTTATGATGATAAATTTAGGGCATATTCTTTATACCTTGATGTTTTTGGTAATTACCGAACTCAACAGGAAAAAACTATTGAATTCGTTTGTTAAATTAACAGTTCTCACGAAGTCATTGATATCCAACGAAACCTGTTTTGATGCATGCCTCGTCGTGACACGCATGGTGTGTGTGGAGATCGAGTGGTCGGTTAAACTGTTGTTAACCTTAACATGATCTGAGTTGACGGGATCTTTTGATTGCCTATCGCTGTTTTATTGGTCAATTCATTTAATCTATCGACATATGCCCTCATGGGGGCAGCGAAATGTCTCTAATCATTATGAGAAATATCTGTACTAGAACGAAAGAATCCAAAACTAACGACGTTGAATATATACGAGAATGTAAAATACAAGACATGATGTTAGGTCATCGATGTAAGTGAAATTCGTAAATAATCTGAATTTTATATTTAAGTATGTATTATGTGTTAAGTCCTCCGATTTTAGTATTGAGTCCTTAGAGATGATTTGGTTACGTGTAGGTACAGGACACGTGTGACCGTGATTATAAAACACACTCATTGAATGCTATGACAATGAGCTCATCTCCGTTCTGGCTTACAACCAATGAACTACATAGTTATAGTTTTAACGAGGAATCTAATGAAAGTATAGTTTTTTGAAAGCTGCTTAAAATAGCATGATATTATTTTATTAGGTTAATCGGTCCGGCTTGCATGGTACGCTAGAGATGCTATACACTAGCTGTAAATTGAATTGACTGTCCTTTAATGACTAATTAATTATAGATTGTAATTAATTGATCAATATATGTGTCATGGTAAAGCATGCACTTCTTAGTCATAAGCAGTTGTATTTAAGTATTTCTATCTAACGCAACATTCTTAAGAAGGCTACGAACCCCTCCCAAATCTCAGCGGCCGGCCCGAGTGAATTTGTTGTTGTTTCATGTAGAATCGCATCGTGTTGACCATTCCGCGGCATTCGCCTTATTTTGGAATTGTGCTCCCTGTGTCGCATTGCCCCCGCGTTTGAGCGAGCGGTTGCAGAAATTTGAAGGAATTTCTCAATTTTTTATATTTTTCGTACTTTGCGATTCATTTTGAATAATCGACTGATTTCAGAAATATTTTTGTTTATTTCTAATGGTGAATATATTTAGAATGTTTGCAGTGTGACAGATTTTCGAATAAAGGTGTCTAACATGCATAAAAAATAGCTTGAAAATGACTCGATTTGGTGGTGAAAATATGGCAAATTAGTTTCACTCTCATTCAAATATCATAATGTTTTTTAAAAAACGAAAACACTACAAACATAGCTATTTGTCATCCGATTATGTATGCAAAATTTCAATACGATCGGAAACGTAGTTTCCAAATGAAGCGGGAAGTACGTTTGTATGGGGGCTAAGGTATCCGTTCTGTTCTTAAGCTAAACGCGTAAACCAGGAAATGCTAGATTACCTATTTCCGACTCTATCATCCGCTCTATTTCCTACATATCTTATCCAGTTTATTATCTTTCTTTGTTATAAACTCCTCAATCTGATCATAAAACGCAACGCAGCGTAAAAGTAAAGGGTAAAATGCAAAGAGTCTTGCATAATTAATAAAAAAATTCGTTCTAAATTTATTATTAGGCTGATGCTGCTGCTGGGCTGAAGTACGTACGTAAAGTACCTACTTTCCTACTTATTAATGGATGGGCTCTATATTTCCATACCTAAGCTTATAACGTAGGTAGGATTCCTATCTATATCTCGGGAAGAACCAATACACGCTGGGATAAACGCATTCCGGCTAGGCGGGATGACGACTTGCAAATTCTGCAGACAGATGCTGGATGTGGCAATCTGAAGACAGGGCGTTATGGAGCTCATTAGGAGATTCCTAGCAGAGGACTAATATGAGTTGATGATGATGATGATAACGCACAGAATGAATCCAATCTTCCACTCCGCTGTTCTCAAAGTTATTAACGAATCCCATTTCCTGCTAAGATTGCTGATAAACGAAAACGAGTAGGCAGTACAATTACCTTTACGATTACACAACCTGTAATCTATCCCATCCAGTTCTTGGCTTGGGATATAATTTCTGCGGTTTACTTCAGACCACGCCAGTCTAGTGTCGTCGAACTAGACTGGTTTTCTATAGTATTAGAAATAACAAGTTCAAATTAATATTTAGTTCTACCAGACCAATTCTCGGCAAACTGAGCCAGATGTTCTTGAAATTTGCATTGTATGATGAAACTGCGAACTGTATGGAACTCGGTTTTGTAACATTATTCTGAACCATCTTATTTTACTTAGCTCCACCCCTAACGGAATTGAATTAATTAAATAATGAATTGTTTACGTTAGTGGTTTACAACATAATTTTGATTATTGTTCGAAGAATTCAGTACCTAAACATTTTAATTAAAATTTTCTGTGTTAATCGTTAACCAGCACCCTAAATATTATTTACGGTTTATTGTCATGGCAGCCATGCCATTAAGGTTGGTAGTTAAAAATCCCACTCGAAATATTTTAACTATATTTTCGAGTCCCCCTCTCTCTTCCCTAGTAATCCCTCGGTATTAGTGTCATGTTTCCTTTGGCGTAAAATAATTTTCCGTAATGTTACGGTGACATAATTTGTTATGAAGGTTCGTTGTGCCTCGTAATAACAGCAGAACTTCCATTGAACATTCCATTTTTTGGTTTTCTGTTCCTGTAGATCCTTCAAGAATTTTATCGTTCCTTTTTTTATTAAGCAAGTTCCATCAGAACACATTTTAGGTACCTTGCCTGCTGAACATGCGTCCCCAAACAAGGGGTTTTTTGCCATAATCACCATGCTTGGCAGGCGGATTGGTGATCGCAGTGTAGGTGTTAAAGATTCTCACAAGAATTAGATGCCCTTCTGGTATATTCTCTCACTCAGCTCTTATGACATCCACGTGTATTGAAGGGATCAATTCTCACACCGCTACAGCCACATCCAAGAAAGAAACAAATTAAAATGTAATGTCATTTTTCCTTTGTTTCAGATCTATCTAAAAATCGTTTCAATGAACTACCTGATGAAGTGACGACGTATGTCTTCTTAGAAAAATTACTGCTATCACAAAATGTCATCAGAAGTGTTCCGGATGCTGTAGGAGGTCTCTCCAGTCTCACCTATCTAGATTTAAGGTAAGGCTTTGTGCTCCTATACCGTATCCATCGAGCATGTAGAATGTTAGTAAACGTATCCTACTAATTCAGATAGAACCAACGAAGGCATTGCCAAAGACTAAAGGCAGATACTGGATGCGGCAAGCTGAAGACACGACGCTACGTATGACGTTCATTAAGGGAGACCTATGTTCAGCATTAAACTGATGAATTAAAATCTGAGTAACTAAGCAATACATCACCGTAGGTCGCTTCAAAAGCTGATTCTATGAATTGAATATATGATTCTAAGCTAATTTCTTCCTCGGTAAATAAGTCGGTGCCTAAGCCAAACTTCCAAAAACGGAATCTTACTTATGTCACCAACACCACCAGTCTAAGTATGTTTCGCTTAAAAGAATGGGATTAATGCATTGAAATTTTTAATGAAAATTAATGCATTAAGTCATATTTTAATGCTAAAAACTTATCATCAAATTTAGAACTAGGTATAAACTTAAAACTGAATAGAACAAACGAGGGCTTCTATTTTCTGCGCCTCAATCACAACAACACAAAACTTCCACAATAAATTATGTACTCTAATTTTGTTTAAAATATCTGTCATACCTACAAATAAAAGTAAACTGTAACCTAACACAGTAGTCTCTGATTCGATACATAAACACAAACAAAACTAGCCAATTGAAGAATACTTGAAACTCGACGTGCTGTCATTGGCCACACGTAGAACTTGTAATAAATCCATCTTCACGTTTAACCGGAACTCCTCCGGTATAGACTTCAGATGCGGCAGTAGAGACAGGAGAAACATCTTGTCTAAATCCTCCGATTCCACATTAGCGAAGGCGAACTCACCAGGTCGCGATATCGAGGACTTAGTTTCCATCGATTCTATTGTCGTAGCTACTTCGAAATTGTAGTTTTCTGCATAACTGTCATCATCGTTGTCTTCAACGTCCGATTCCTCTTTCCTCTGAATCTTGATCTTTTTCTTTGGCACCCACACATTCTTCGGTTTAGAACTGGTATCATCATCGCTCTCGCTTGAATCAGCCTGGTTCTTTCTCTTTTCGGATGGAGGCGGCGGCAGATGCTTGTCTTTGAGCAGGAATTGCAACTGCTTTGAGTAAATGTAAGCTCGCTTGAATTTATACGGGTTTGATATGAATTTCTGAAAGCAGTCTCTGAGGCTCTTCCATTTCTTCTGGAGCTGCAGTTCTGTAACAAAGGAAAATTATGATTACATAATTTCATAGTTTACCCTCAAAAAGGAGAAAAAGTTTTTATTTTAGAAGTTGAGGTGTGATGGTGTGACCGAGACCGTAACAAAAACGTAAACAATACATAGCGCCATCTATCCAACAGTGCCTAACTCCAAACATTGCGCCAACTAGCATTGGCTTTGACCGATAATGTGGCGTTTGGGAAAAAATGAACTCAATCATGGGAATCATACTGTCAGCCTAACCTTAGTAAAAAGTACTGTAGGATTGTAGGAAAACGTAAAACTTAATAAAAAAACATACCCAGCTCTCTCATCTCCGACTTGGTCATGTCTATTTCATTCATGCTTACTAGCTCCTTGACAACTTCATGCCACAGTCTAGCCTTGACATTTTTTGCGCGATAATCCGCATGTTCAGAATCCCATATTCCGGGACGTTTTTGAACTTCGCCAATCAGCATTTCAGGGTCGTATGCGAACTGCATATTGATCGCAAATGTGGTTACTAAATTAACTAGGACGTGGAATGTAAAAACGCGCGGGAAACGGTCCGTACGCTCAGGCTGCCAGACGCCGCGTGACTGACGCCGCGGTTGAAAAGCAAAATGGCTGCGCGCCACGCCCGCCGCGTATT
The DNA here is from genome assembly GCA_955876795.1 of Eupithecia tripunctaria. Lineage (NCBI taxonomy): Eukaryota > Metazoa > Arthropoda > Insecta > Lepidoptera > Geometridae > Eupithecia > Eupithecia tripunctaria. Next base: position 4,059,703 of record OY041603.1, on the reverse strand, counting down.
TCGCGTTGGTTAGGGTCTTAGTTTGTTGAATATGAATAGGACGGGGAACACAAAGAGCGGTTTTTACGAAATCGTTGAAACGTTGACAAATTTTTCCTGCCGACAAAAATCAACTTGACTGAATGAAATGACGCATTGTTTTGTTTTTCTGTAGTAATGTCATTACATCAATATTCAAAAAGTTTGTAAGAGATTGATTACCTTCTTCAACTAATAAGTTTGCATGTAAACTTTATGGTCAAAAATTGACCGGGCGGATATATGAAAAAATATAAATTATAAACGAACTTTAAATTAAGTTGGTAGTGCCGCTAGTAGGTACCTTAATACTTAATTTGAAGTCGGTTTATAGTTTTTTACAGGTCAAACAAAATATTTTTTTTAAGTTTACGGGACAAATAGGTGCTATGCTAATCCCCCGGGAATTAAAATCAGTCCACAATTGACGGAGTAATCAACAAATATAAATAACATGGGTATATTAGGTAGGTACCTAACCTACATAACATACAGACAAATATCGAACATCTTCTTTTTTTTGAAGTCGGTTAAAAAGTAACTCTGTTTTGACGAGCGAGTGGATTATGTAGGTATGTCAGAAGGATTCTTCGACGGGGGTTTAACTTTGTTTTGCTATTTTATTTTTAAGCGACTCCAAAAATAGAGATTTTTTTTTTTGTGTTTGTTATGATATATTTGATTTTGATGATGATTTGAAAGCTGGTTTTTCCCCTGTGGTCTCATTTAAATTTGGTCAAGTTCTGACAGTGGCTTCCATGAGAAAACAATGAAATTGAAGTCGGTTTATTGTTTTTTTATAACAAACCAAAATATTCAATGCAGATTGCAGGTAGAGTAGCACCGTAGCGTAGGTATTTGATCAAGATGCATCAATACATGCAATGTTCCACATAAGGTTCTCGGCCGTTGTTATCTTAGCTTGTCTCATGCAATCGTCAAACACAGACCCATAGTTATCGCATTGTCGACGTGATAGCGTTGTTGTGCCCTGCGCCGCCGCGCCGCCGCGTCGTCGCCGCCCCCGCCCGACAGACTCCGCGCCCGTGCGTTTAGACCACAGATATCAGAAACTAAGGTTTCGACGATACCCGACGCCCTGCGGCTTTTGCCGTACAGCGGGGTTAGCCCAAGCAAGCATAATACACGGTTCAGGTAGACAACGATTTGTAGAGAAGTAGGTAATATGATAAGACAAACTAGTACTTCATCTTCCCTTTTTAATTGATCAATGTTATCGCTTAACACTCACTCTAAATTGACAAACTAACCTTCGCGGTGGGCGAAGGTCCGCCTGCGACGCAGGAGGTTGCGGGTTCGATTCCCGCCTCGGGACAAATATTTGTACGATCTGCAGATATTTGTTCAGGGCGTTCTGGATGTTTTCTATGTATACTAAAAAATATCTATCTATGTAAGAATATAATAGTTTAAGTAGTATGTACCTTTTGTTGTTATTGCTGTTAATAAATGTTTTTTTATCTTTTTATCTTTTATGTAGTGTATTTGTATTATGTATATCAGTTATCTATTTTTTTTTTTTTTATTTTTTTTAGACGCACAAAACATAAAATAATCACTTAATATACAAGACTTATAAAATGTAGGTTTAGAACTTGATCATTTCACAAATTATGTGCATACAGAGATTCATGCGAACAAAACATGTAGGGGAGAGTAAAAAAAATTAAAATACTAAAATATGATCAGATCAGATTGTCTGTAGTCATGCATAAATACTGATGTATTAATGCATGCCTACACACAACCACACTATTATAAGCTTAGAGTCAGGAACAACTTAATTTAATTGATTTTAAAATTCTGGTAAATTGGCTCAATTTGGGAACAAAAATATCTAGTAAAATTTCATCCTTAGCAAAATTATTGAATTGACGTGCCATTCTGGTTAGGGGGTTAAAAAATGAGATATTGTTTTTGTATGTCAATAAGGCAAAGAGGTTGGTTGTGTTGGATCTGCGCGCACTATATCGCGTATTAAAAGATATCTGTGATAAGAGCTCGGGGGAATCAATGATTGCATGTATAATTTTATATAAATAAATAAGATCAAAATGAACACGCCTGGTTTCCAAGGACTGGACGTTGAATTTTAATAGTCTGTCTTCATAATTAAGGGAGGAAGGATGCATTCTAAGGTATAGTAGATAAAGAAATTTTCTTTGCACCCTTTCAATTTCGTGACTATGAACTTTATAGTTCGGAGACCACTCCGAACTATAAAGTTCATAGTCACGAAATTGAAAGGGTGCAAAGAAAATTTCTTTATCTACTATACCTTAGAATGCATCCTTCCTCCCTTAATTATGAAGACAGACTACCAAATTCGAGAACACTTCTTACAAGGGCAAAGAAAAGGTATATAAGACTGGGAGGCTTTTTAAAGCCTTTAGTTGATCTGAGGACAAATCCTAAAAGTTTATTAGCTTTGGAAGTAATATGTTGGTAATGTGGCCGAAAAAAGAGCTTATCATCAAAATATATTCCCAGGTCTTTAGCTACATACGAACGATTCAAAACATGGCCGTTGATGTGATAATCATATATGATCTTATTGCATTTATTCGTGAATGATATGGTAAAACATTTGCTGACGTTTAAGAACATGTGATTACTAATACACCATCGAGACAGTGTGTTGAGATCATTTTGTAGAGTCTCACAATGAGCAGTATTAGTGATAGTATTAAATATTTTTAAATCATCCGCGTAGAGGAGGCACTTACAAGAAAGACGCTGAATCAAGTCGTTTATAAATATCACGAATAGTAGAGGTCCTAAATGGGATCCCTGGGGAACACCAGAGGTCACTTCTACAGGCAACGAAACAAAGCCTTTCAACGCCACCACCTGACTTCTTTTATTTAAGTACGAGCACAACCAACGAAATAAACTTCCATGGAAGCCATAAAGTGACAGTTTGTGGCAGAGTAAAGCATGATCAACCTTATCAAAAGCTTTAGCGAAATCGGTGTAAATTGAGTCGACTTGACCACCTTTCGCGAAGGATTGACAAAGGTAATGTTTATATTATATTCCAAAAGGTTGCTTACCGTAGATCTATTTCTAACAAAACCATGTTGATTCTCTGATATTACAGGTTTAATGTGATTGTAGAGATGGCCATACACAAGAGATTCAAATAACTTAGCAAAACAGGACAATATACTTATCGGACGGTAATTCTCACAGCGTGATTTGTCACCACTTTTAAAAATTGGGATGATGTGTGCTGTTTTCCATCGTGTAGGAAAAATACCTGTTGATAGAGAGTTGTTAAATATTAGACAAAGAGGGACAGCTAGCTCTTTGGCGCAACTCTTAACAAACGATGGAGGGATCAAATCAGGACCGGGTCCTTTATTTTTGTCCAACTGCTTAATTTTAAGTAAAACATCTCCTTCGCATAAATATACGCTAGACAGTGTGTTAGGCAAACCATTGATATCTTGGAATTCGCTACAGTTTATTCGGCTAGAGTTACTCTCAAACACAGAGCTAAAGTAAGTTGAAAACATTTGACAAACATCATAGCCACTGGACGATGACGCGCCATTAAAAGACATCGTCTGTGGTATAGAGACATGACCTTTCCTATTATTAACGAATCTCCGAAACGATTTTATATTTGTCTGGATGGCTTCTTCAGTCGATATCAGATAACTTTTGTAGCATTCATCAGCCAGTGATTTGCATCTTTCTCGGAGAAGTGAAAATGTATCATAGTCTCTAGGGTTACCAAACTTTTTAAAGAGCTTATGGAATTTATTTTTTTCTTTGTTACAATTAATCAGGGGCTTGCTAAACCAGATTGGGTATGACGATTCTTTTACACGTATTAACGGTGTGTGTTTTCTAATTATTGTGAAAAGAGTATCGTAAAAAACGTCAGTACACTTGTCCACGTCTGGGTAACTCAGTGTAGTTTGCCAATCAATCGACTTAAGTTCAGATTTAATTTCTACGATGTTGCATTTGGAAAAGTTTAGAATCATAGCATTGCGGCGCTTAAGTCCTTTGCAAGCGTGTATTAAGGATATGTTGATCGAAATAGCGGGATGATGTTGGTCCTCGCGGCTCATGGCAGGCGTCACGTCAACTGCAACTGACTCCAGCTATTACCCATAACACAAGCTCTGCTTAGCTTGGGGCTAGAGAATGCTGTGTGAATTGTCCAGCATTTATTTATTTTATATTTATTTATTTATTTAAATTAAGAAATTGCCGCCTGCTCAAAAATATTGTACCTATACGCTTTGCCAAAAAAACCATGGCAAGTAAAGGTTCCAAAGAATCCAATCCAATAGATGTAGATACGGTAGATTCGTAGATCCTCATTCTTTGACTGCAGTTTAAAACTATAAACTGAAACAAATAAACTCTCTGATTTATTGACGTGAAATGTTATTTCTATGCTTTTTATGACTGAAGCTTTTATTGACTCGCTATATTCACTTTATTTTGGTGTTCCCTCCTAGCTCCGTAAATTCTCATGGCGTTACTGCCATCGCATTCTTATAAGGAAAACATTTCTCTTTGAGCGTCAATTTGCTGCTATTTACGGAATGCGGCGATAAGGTACACTCAACGAAGTATAATAATATACAAAAGGGTCTGAAAGGGGCTTGGATTGATTGTAGATGTCTGACCATTTTAAGAAACGTAGGTTCCTATTTTACCTATAGTACAATTTCAGAAATGGTAAAAACTGGTTATATTTCATCACTAAATACAACTTACTGGCACTATTTCCCAGAATCATACCTATTGATAGCGATAGATAAATAAATGACGCAGCAAGCAGCTGATAAATGATAGATAACAATGCAGTCATCGTGAAATGCACCAATTTCATAGCAAAGATTTAAGAATTACCTCATTGCAACCTCAACCTCAACAGCCTATATTGGTCCACTGCTGGACGCAAGCCTCCCCCTGAAGGGCGCTTTATTGGCGTATCTCATGGGGGTAATGCCCATAATCTCCACGCTGGGCATGCGGGTTTGGGATCACAGTTCGGTGGTAGAATTGTTCTGCAGGGGGCGCTGCTGCCAGCCCCCCGGAGAATATCCATAGTCGCCTCTTACGACACACGCGGGAAGAGATGGGGTGGTGCAAATTCTAAGCCAGCACCACTGAGGTAAGAATTATCTACCTACTTCTATACTCTAGCCAAAGTCAGATAATGCTAGTAGATAGGCACAATGTTCACAAACATGGCCCTCCAGCCCCACACAGAACAATTATTTTTCTAACTCAACAACAAAAGGAGAATTTAGGGTTTTCGTTTTCTGACATATTTACTAACTCTTCTCGAGAATGGCTCGGGTAAAATATCTAAGCTAAGACAAAAAAGTTAAGTTCGTTTTCAGCAATACTTCGCCTCGGTATTCAGGTCAACATCTACTCTGCCTCCAACACTTTTGCCTCATACGCCATGCACCGTGACAATGGCATGGCAAATGCTAGGCCAGCCAACTTCCTACTTCAGCACCTCGCTATAATAAGCACTCTAATCCCTCGCGATAAGAGCCGTCGGTTTTTAGGTCGGTGTAAAGATCATTGGGTGAGGTGAACGCCCGGAGATGTCATGGCCGTGTGTTTCTATTCGCTGCCGGCACGTGGAGTAGGTGATAAGTGATAAACAGAACCGGTAGGTCGATCAGACAGAGCGTGGCAGGACTGTCTCCAACTGGGTAATTGAGCTTGATTGAGCAAAATAAGACGTATGTATACTTGCACGTTCCCTGGATTGGTATCATACGAGCGTACGCAGCGTACGCGATGAGGTGTTTCCACTGCTTTCGGATTTCTTGCATCGGCTATAGGTATTTTCAAAGCGCTCGAGTCGTAGTCTCTGAAATCGGTATCGGCAGATATGCCGCTGATCCAGTACACGCTGTACCATCAATACAAAGAAACAAATTCTTACGCTCCGTACGCTCCAATGCAGTCTCAAAGTTTGATCATAACAAATAAAATCAGCTATTTAAGATCTCAAATCAAATTATCTGGCAAAGACGCCTCAAAATGTTGTTTGGACTGTGAACAAATTTCCATTTCAAATATTTGAATGGATCCGTGTTTTTGTAAGTAAAGAGACATGGCTAAGAATAGAATTTTATTTTAGACGCTGCTGATAGAAATAATTTAAAAGCCAAACCACAACTACGAAGTGTTTCATCAAAAATGGTTCTTCAAAAATGAATTCTAAGTCCCGTATTATGAAAGCTTGCTCAGTCATTGATCTATGCTTGAGCGACGCTTTTCTATGGCATAAACGTCACTCAAACATAGCTCTATGACTGAGCAAGCTTTCATAATACGGGCCTTAGACATTTAAAAGGTTAGTGCTTTTCTTGTCCCTGATGTTGCAGGCGTCCGTAAAGGCTTTGCCGCAAGATTGTGTATAAAAGTAGCTTATAATAGTCCACTGCTGGACAGTTTAACGCATTGCTAAGTTGTAAACAACAATGCTCAACGCATTCTCCTTTAGACCAGTTGTAAAACAAGGTCTAAAACAGTAAATTAGCACGAAAGCACGAGTATTGTTTACCAACAAGCCGGTTAGCTAGGTATCGCTTTAGCCGTGCGAAACATGAGCATTCTCAATTGCTACATTTGCTACTCACACGGTAAGTTTAAAGTACTGGTAGTGGTAATAACATGTTCTGAGAATAGGTGCTGTTAGGTTAACCGTCGTCGTTTGTTCTGGGAATACGAGCTATGGCGTCAATACATCATTATCGACTTTATTGTCATACCAGATTGTAGTATCTTATCGTGGACAATTCTGGAAAAGATGTAACTGTTTTCAAAAACAAATAGCATGGCGTATTGTTCAACTGTTTGCAAGCAATATTTAGTTCAGTTAATGCCATAATCAATATTACGGGACGAATCTGGATGATATTGGCGCAGTACCGTGTGGAGTGGCACAAAAGTTTGGAGGCTTAATACCCAGGCTGGGTGAAGTCCGTCTGCGGATGATTAGGTACGATAAATGCCATATTATCGTCGAGACATGCATCTGCTATTTTTAATCTGAAGTCATCTAGAAATTAGAAGAATTGGCAAAGATAGGGTAAGGGTCGTCTTACCATAAAATATCAATTTAGTTTCTGATAGCTGATTACACAGATCATTATTGTAAGTCAAGATCAAATGATCTCGCTACATAATGTAGCTTTTGTTATGAATTTATGATGCTTTGAGAAGGGTTCCCATTACATAGCTTACCATCATAGCTGCTTGCCACCTGCCGACATGACGTTGATAATACAATAACATTGTAATTACATAAGTTCATATAATATACAATAACATTATCATATCGCCTTACTCAACCACTTAACGAACATACTTACAAGCGGGTAAAATTACGATGCCAGAATTAAACTTAAATTGGCAACATCTGCTTGCAAAAACGCATCACCTATTTTTGGAGTTCTGCTTGAAACTTGTATTGTAACTGACAAGTGAAGTATTAAACTAGTTTCAGCCAGTTTGTAGGTAAGTAGTTAAGTATAGCTTGAAATCCCCATTGGTAAATTCTAACAGTGGAATCAGACAAGGTGGGAGGCACCCACTTTCAGTTGTTCTAACCAGATTCTTATCAGGAAACCGGTTCAAACCGTGACTTCGGGACATGTGGTGGCCGTTTGATCACTTGCCGGTTGCGCTTTCGGTCTTTTAAAGCTTCAAACGTTTTTATTCAGTCGATTAAACATTTTTATGTGATACCGAAGCTCTTACAGTTTAATTTACCGTTACATGTTTGAAGTTACAAGATCAGTCGGCCTAGCACGGGGATTGTTGTCACAAAGTAACGTAATTTTTACAGGCTCAGCCTACAGGTTTCTAATGTTCAAATGACGACGGTAATGTAACATCTCTCTTTGATTGAGCTATAAAAGTTCATCGATAAGTACCTACAGTAAGTAGGCCGAGCAACAATACTAACGAAACGATGCAATCTCCGCTGAACATAATGCTAATATAGAAAGTCTCATTATCCAGATAAGCTTACGCCTAGAGAAGTTGCAATCACGTCTAGGTGCTTATTTTATGCTCACCGGAGCTAGAACACTGTCATAAGCCCGCTTGTAATTCACGCATTGTGATCGCGCTTCGTTGCACGCGCACGCACCATAACGACTATCAAACCGCGCAGGCGCGTGACATACGGTCGTGCTTTCGAAAATGGCACGGGCTCGCCAAATGCGACACACAATAGATTGGCATTGTGCAATTGGCTTTGGGGCTCGATTTGCTCTTAGTCAACACTAAACATTTCTATTGCAGAGGTATATCGATGTCAAACCAAACGTTTCAATTTAACTTGTGGTCTTGGTTCCATTTTACCAACGATCAGCGGTTCCACGAACAACTGTTGATGAAACTGGGATTATTGTGTGAATCAAGTAAGATGTTCCATTCTTGGTCTCTGTCTTTATTATTGAATGTGCCAACATGTACTTTAGGCTACTAAATACAATTTTATATATTATTTCATTGGTCTGGGTGGGATGACAGAAAACAAATTCTGGAGCGTAGTTATAGCTTAGATATTGCCAGTCAGTGAATTGATATCAGTTTTATTGATCTGTGACTGTGACACTGAAGTGTCTAACTCCGATTTTATTTCTATTTGTATACCCAATAACTCACTAATAAAAATCATAGCAATCACCCATAAACCCCAAACTGTTATCCTTACTGTCCCCCAAGTGCTCTGGTTCCCGTGTACCCCACAGTTACAATCGATGTAATATCGACCTTGAACCGCCCTTGCGGAACGTGCAAATAATTTGTTGTAAATGGTTCCGTGGGGTGACTGAAATTCCCTACCTAGTGCCATAGAAATACGCCATACATGCGACAATTTGGTAAATTAGCCCGTCGGTTATTTCGTCCTCATTCTTTCGATCACTTCCTTCCTTACAAAATTAAAAGCCGATAGTTAGAAATTTATACCAATTTAAACCTATATCGTATTTTGGTTAAGTTAAAAGTATAAAAAACTTGCGCAGTGCCTGAATATTAAAAGCGGCTATGAAATTTGAACGTTCCAACCCGACCCTTGTTGTCTCTTCGCAAACATTGCTGGCAGCCAATAAGCGTTGCTCGAACCCAAATATTGTAGCATACCTTATTGCGGGGTTTGAACGAAGTTGCGAGATGGTTCTATTAAGAAAATTGCAGACTTGGCAGAAAAGTAAACAAACATTGTGAGAGCATGCCAAAGATAACATCAAAGTTGGGCTTGGCTCGCTCTGACCATTGAAAATGTATTAAAGTCGTTCTCCCCTCCCTTGGTTTTCGATCTTTTCAAGTAAGCACCTACGCCGTAAATTGAATTGCTTAACGGTTAACTTTGTTGAAGAGCTTTTATTGTTGCATTTCACTTAAAGTTAGTACATACTTACTATTGTTTCAAGTAAATAACATCTACTATTGATAGATAAAGTAACTAGTCTGGCATACACAGCCGTGTCGTGAAATTCTCCTCTTGGGATCTCTGGTGAAACCGCATACTGCTCCATTTATGGATAGCCGTACTTGACGCAGCGATAACGGTTGCGATGTGTTGACTTGACACAGGCTATTGAGATCCTTCACTGGCCATATCAGGCCTGGCATTTTTGCTTTTTACACACATCAGCTTTTTGCGCTGCTAGTATAAGTACCAGTTGCATTACCAAGCCATTCCAGAGCGTTCTATTTTAATCGTATCATCAGTATCACATAGAAATATTTCAACTCGTCCTCTCATGAATACTGTTGTGTAAATAAACAACCACCCTTTGTTGTTTTAACTTGGCTTCTGTCAAAACTGCTCTTTAGTTACACAAGTATCGATTATTCCATATGTTTTACTTAGCTTGAGTTTCAATTGTATTTTCTGAAGATGCTTTGGGAACAGTATATTAGCTTACGATTAATCCAAAGCTTGCAACAACATTGATCATTTCATACCTTTGTTCCGAAAAAAGGTAGAGAGCATTGGCCCCAATTCTATTTATTGCTCTTCCCTTATATCCTGTTTCAAACCGAGTCTAGGCGTCTAGACGGGAAAAAAATCGAAGACGCAAAAACTCAGCGAGACAAGTTGTTTACTCGGTTGTTTACTAGGTCTACGGTATTATACAGAAGCTTCTGTGCCGCAATGTTTAGTCTGCTACCGATCTATGTAGACACTAGACAGTGTTTTGTTCATCGTATTACAGTAACTTGCTGTTGTAACATCTTATCGTATCTTACTTTCTTATCTAGAAACTTCGTGTGTGGTGCTGACGATATGTTTACAAGCTTATAACGCCAGACCTATCCTATTAGTCATGCTCTACTTACGATCCCGCATTACACCATGGGTAGGTAGTAGTACATAAAAATGTGAAAGCACTCCGTTTCCAGCGTTACAGGAAGTTTGGTTGGTTATACATTTTCGGTTAACCATTTCATAGAAAACAAACTAATCTTAGATTATAAATCCTAGAAAAATATAAGAATGAAAAATATTTAGTAACAATTCCGCGAAAAACCTTCTGGAATGGATTTCCGCAAAGTAACGCCTGAATCTATTATTTTTTTTTTACTAATCCTAGGTTAAATGTTTGGACAACTGGTCTGAAAAAAGCATTCAGGGATGAAACACGCCTCATTTACTTGTGCTTATTGCTCACAAGGCAGCAAGAGCTTATTAGCTTTAGCAAATTCCACACTGAGTCCTAAACTGCAAAGTTACTCGGAACAGCGAAATCTGCGGATTGAGTAACTATGCATTCGATTACGAGATCTCTTGGCACGAAATCACGGTTCTATTAGGTTAAGCGATGACCGATTTACGTTTCGATCTAATTACACTCAATTTAAGTTCCCGAATGTGAAAACGTTATTTTAGTGCACCTCAGCAATGTTTACGCTCACGTTCATTGACTTTTGGCATAGATTTATAATACGTTCTCCGTAAAGGGTGCCCGCAGAACCAACAGCTCCGGTAATTTATGCATTCTCTATGTTAATTCTCTTTTATTAACTTGTTCGAAATGCTATGTAGGGAATTAAACTGTGCATTGACATGGCATCTTGCTTAGCAGTAATCAATATGTGTCATCCTCTTCCCTAACCCGCCAGCCACAAACGCCGCAACTTCAGGGGTAATCTAAACATACCAAATGGTGATCACAATAGGCCTGGCCAACCATAGCCGTAGTGACACAAAACCACCACAAGTAAAATAAACCCTAGCCAGTCCAAGTCCAAACTCTTTGAAAAGCACCTACAAAGTCTAATAATCCATTCTTGTCAACAGTTCAAACCAGCTGTCAGAACTGCCCCGGGAAGTATGTCAGATGCCGCTGCAAGTTCTCCTACTCTCAGACAACCTGCTGATGTCACTGCCCAAGGAGATAGGGAAGATGACGACATTAGCAGAGCTGGATGCGTCCAACAACCGGCTGACACAAGTGCCTATGACCCTGGGGGATTGCGCGGGCATGCGTGCACTGGACCTTAGTAATAATCAGCTGGGACTACTGCCTTTACGTAAGTAATTTAGTTTCTAAATTTACAAATGTGGACTCGACTCGACTAGCTAATATGATGATTGCAAAGGCGACCAGCAGTTGATGAGAACATTAATACTCATCTAAAACTACAGACTGGGGCTATGTGGTGCCTATTTTCGTTATTGTAGCTAGCCAGTGAAATAAAATGGTGTCATGATGACATAAATGGTTGTGGTGATTATGGCAAAACCCCCTTGTTTGAAGGAGGTGCGTGCAGAGTGGACGTAAATGACATAAATTTGCACACATTGCCGGTGTCTTCCGCGTTTCTTTTGGCCGCAGCTTAGCATTCACACGTTTTTAAGTAATATATATAATATATAATTATAATGTTTAGTGAAAGTGCTGGTCCAGTCGAACAGTAGCGATATCGGCTAGAAAGATAATAATATATCATCAGATTTTTTTAGTTCCTAAAAGTTCTAAGTTCTGACTAGGCAAGCCAAAACTCCCTTGAGAATATCGCTACCTAAAGTAGACAGAATAACTCAGTAGCCTTTCATTTGTCTGATCTAGTATGAAAGAACACAATAGAATCAAATATTGGCATCAGTTCCCATTTGGGACGCACTTGTTTACGTAAACATTACCATTGTATTATTATTGTAATGAAATAGCTTCATTTTATCCGTTTCTTATGTTGTGTCATGCGGTTTGGTGATAATGCGTTATGTTACTTACATAATAATTAGTCGTGACTTGTATTTCAACTCCTCAGTTTGAAATAACAAATTTATAATTAGCTAATGGCGCCGACAAGACGTTTTGATGTTCCGTCGCGGATGAAATGTTTGAAATATGAGTTTGATTTGCCTCATCTCATATATAATCTAAATGAAAATACGAGATGTTTTCTTCGATATTTAAAGTAGCTGTGCTAAAGTTTACCTCATCAACAAAAAATTTAGTATTCTTGCTCAATTGCGTTTTGAGAATATTTGCTATGGTTTTAGTTAACATTTGTTATAATTCTCACTGTGTAAGCAGTGGCATAACTGCTGAAGTAAACAATTTTTTTAGTGGAGACTGCAACTTGGCAAACGTCGTGTAGGATGCCCTGCGGTTGTATAAACCTATCCTTTGCTTACAGAAATCACATACCTCAGACTCGAGCACCTAGATGTAAGCTGCAATAGCATCTCGTCTCTACCATTGGAACTCCGCAACATGGTCACATTAGTCACACTGAATCTGGATAACAACCCTCTTGTTTCGCCACCTACTACAGTAAGTGAATAAATAAACTAATCATGAATAAGTAGACTTAATCTAGCTTAGACCAGACAGAGATGTTATCAAATAAACGTGAAAATACATCAATATTCAAATTAAAGCTACTTTCTAAAGTGATATGTAGATATCATAACGCCAGCGATACGGAAAAGGTACCAGAAAATTTTGTTGCTTGCCTAAACTCTTAAAAATCGAAGATTCGTAGTTCAGCTTATCCGCTGTTACGGGAAAAATCTATCCCAATATGTACAGAGGGTAAACTTTGTCCAAGTGAATAAATTTTGTTGATTGTGGCAAAATTCAATTCAATATTATGTACCTTTGTATTAAAATATTTCCCCAGACAATCGAATAAAAAAGTGCTACATTTTTCATTTTGGCAGTTGGCACGAGATATACGATTGCGGCGGACACTTCCCTTTAATGTGCCAAAAAATTGTAAACTGCAGTTCTCTTAAAACTTTAACTTACATAACAATAGACCTTACTTATATAAGCTTCGCACTAAAAACCTCAGTGTGGTGGTACTGCCAACAAATTACCTACCTGTCTGAAGCCTATTAAAGATAAATAAGCTTTCAACTATATACTAGAATAGACTCGAGTAAATAAGTTATCAGACCAGCATGTTCACTGAAAGGAGAATAAATAAGGTGATGTCCCACATAAGTCACTCAGGGAAAATTCTAAAATAGCACAAGCCTAGTGTTAACATGTGCCAGAGAGGCCTGCATAATTACCTCATTTGAATGGAACTTAGGCCGGGAATTCCTGACAAAGGTTTTGTCAAGCGTCACTACTGCGGTAGGTTTTTACTTAGCATTGCTAAATAGGCTGGACTTTTTGGCTTTAGCCTGTTTTGTGGCTCGGAAGGTTTCCAAGAGCTGGTCAGTTTTGGCTTGAGCCCGTTTAGCTGAAAAGATTTCTAACTCTCATAAGGCTCCAAGTGCTCTTTCTCCATTCGATTGATTTCACTGTTGCCAATGCCCTCCGCATTGACAACAGCGCAGCAATACTCAAGGACTATTGGATAAAACTGTAATTGTAGCGACTAAAGTTCTTTTAGGTATATGTAACTAATACATCGGGCCTGTTTACGAGGCTAAACAATTTTGGAGACTCCTATATTTCGAGGGCATTTTGAATTCGTCTGATTTAAAATGATTCACAGTTGTTAATGCGGAGATACCTAGGGAGTAGGGATTTACCCTTTCGATAAAACTTAATTGCAAGTTCTATAGGCTTCTAGCACGCTGGAACTCTGGTACAGTTTACATTCTATTGCCGATTTCATCGAACACTTTTTCACTGTTTACACATGCAACTCTGATAGATTTTAGGATCCATTTATAACAGAAATCCGACATAAAAGAACTTGAAATTTTTGAAGACTGATAAAAGAGATATCTACTTACATCTTTTATATTAAACAAAAACATAAATTTTCCCCAGGTATGCATGCGCGGGCGTGTGCACATATTCAAATACCTGGAAAACATGGCGAACAAAGACACCCTCCCCCACAGAAAAGTCGACGAGGCAAAACGAACCGTCAAACACAACTCGTACATCAACAACTCACCGAACCAAAGCATCAACCACCAGATCACGTCGGGAAACGCGACCATCGACTGCCTCAGGCACAAGCCGAGGCATGTTGTCGATAGTGGGTACAGCACAGATGGGGTTGACAAGAGATGGTCCAATGATGGTGAGTAGCGTTTTATAACTCATTAAACTAAAGCATCAAATCTCGCCGGGAAACACGACTATGGACTGCCTCTGGCACAAGCCGAGGCATATTGTTTGATAGTAGGTACAGCACAGATGGGGTTGACTAGCGATGGTCCAATGATAGTGAGTAGTCTTCAAAAACTCTCTGAACAAATGATCAGACCAATGGGAACTGTTAGTATAGACTGGCTCAGCCGAGGCATATAGTCGATTCGATGTGGGCACAGCACAGCTGGGGTTGACAAAATATGGTCAAATGATGGTGAGTAATATAAACCTTCGATTTGGTGCAGCCTGATCCATATAATGTTGGTGAATTACAATCGGGAACTTCAACAAACGTCGGGTTCTCTAACAATTATTGTAGGTTTATTGACCTTGAATATAAATAGATTTTATTCCTTGTGTGCCTAGTGTCACTTGCTTCAAATCTAGAGTCGTCAATTTATTGCTATCAAGACCTTCCCAATTGAGAAATGTAGGTTAATATAGGTCAATACTTAGGAACGTGATAGGTTTCTTTGTCCACTTCACCCTGGCAGACTCCATACTGTTTAACAAATATATGCCTGGAAATGTATTCTACGGGAGGTATTTTCTTCCACTTGACCTTAGTTTGGAGGCTAAAAAATAACATGCAATGGCCTATCATACTATTTTGAGCCATTGGTATAGTCTACGTTTAATTGATATTCAAAGCAGCTTTATCAGCTACCTAAAATAAGATATGCAGTGACGATTTATGACCGGATTTCAATCGTCACTTTAATAATTGGCGTTCGAAATAATTATTGACTGTTGATGAGTTTAGATTGACCTCAGATTGATTTGATTGATGAATATTTTCAAATTGATTTTTATGTTTAAAACAGGTTGATGTCATTAATATTGTTTTTTTTCTCATTTAATTCTCACTGGCAGACCGTTCCGACGGTCCGACGATATTTAGTCGTTTACTTTTAAACATTTTATACGAACAAGGATGAAATATTGCAGGATCGTAATGAGTGGCACAAGGGTTGGTTGAGGAGGCTATACCCAGTAGTGGCAGTAGTGGTAAGGTTTCCATAGATATATTCCATCGACCCGCACTAAGCAGTTCTCCTCCACCTCTATCATTTGTACCGCTAAGGATTGGAACTCACTGCCTGCCTCTATTTTGCCGAGAGGAGAGTGAATTAGGTGACTTCTAGACCTTCGTGATAGCCTTTTCAGCCACGTCGTCACTTACCATCAGGTAAAATTGTGGTCAAACGAAGCTATATAAGGTATATAATAATAAATAAAAATGTCGCAGGTTTGTTAAACTACCTGATATATTTGGCGATGATATCCTTAAAAAACATCTTAAATATCATGGTGTCTTCTACAGGAGGTGGCGAAGCAGGCGGAGGGGGTGGTTCCGGCCGATCAACCCCCAGCACGCCGTCAACTCTCTCCCCCGGGGCAGCCCTGTCCAGGGCGCAGTCACTGTCCAGCGAGACGCCTCTCTCCGCACCCCTTACTCCTCTCCTGTCTGGGTGAGTCTACTGAAATATCTGCGATTTAACTGGAAGCTTCGAATTGTAACTTGTGGGGTATTTCCAAAGGGAAGTTATGATACTGTAGGCTAATTGAGAGATTGTGTGGTAGTCGTAGAGGTAATAATTTACTCTGCGCTATTCTTATCGAGCTTTGGCGAGTATTTTTAAGATTTTTAGAGCCCTTAACTTCTGGTAAAAGGTCTTCCTATTTCACACTAAACTAAATTTCTCAAATTTTAATGTGTTATCATTTTGCTTAAAATTTTGCAAAGTTAAACCGTTTTTAAAAAATATATTCTATTCATCGAAGCTTGATAATATAGCTGCAAGGTTAGATAAGTTATTCAGGTTCATAGAGTTTGATATAAGTTTGCAATTAGATTTAAATTTTAACTCGGGATGGTAGTTGAATGGAAGCATGCATATCGTAGCAGAGAGGTCAAACTTCTGCCTGTTCCAGCTTTCAGTTGAATAGTTTAAAGCTTCATTGTTAAAACGAAACAAAAACCAAAGGACCATTTAATTAATTATGGTATTTAAAATTGCTTAGAATAGAGTAGTATTAAATCTGTGGCTTTTTAATTAAGATAACATATCGTAATAAATATTCACGGGTATTTATCGCGTTCATACAAAGAGTGAGTAAACAAACACACATCGCTTTGGTGATGAAGTAAAGCCACGGTAGGGTTAGTAAAGTTTTAATCTTATTTACCAGGACAAAATTTTCTGATCACTGATGTGAACTCGACTGGAATTTTAATTAATTTGGTCTGGAATTCAGGCACGTGGATTTCAAATTGGCTTTTTATTAAATTACTCGCAGTTTAATATTATATTACTCAGTTATGTTAATTAGGTACTAGTTATTACGGAATAGTGGAATAGCATGCGATACGTAGCGAAATTTGAATATTGTAGAAATTATTTAAGCTGTGCGTTCACCAAAGCATTCTACGGAAGCTTTATTTACTTTTGATGAACCTGGTAAGTACGCGAATCAAATCAGTAAATTAATATTTCCCTCTCATTATGAACTACTTTTGCACGATCTTGATCCGTCAAGCTTTGGTGAACGCACAGCCTTACTTTATATACATACTTATATACGTATAGCAGATAGTATACTTAGCGGAATGCGTTTTAGATTAGTTGCTTATATATTTTGTATTTCTTTCACAATGGCCGATGCAGAGGTAAAGACGATGGACTATCTATCCCGTTTTCTCACGCCCATCGATCCCTCCTGTCTCATTTATGTATTTTTTTATTTACCATGGTACGAAATAAGGTATTGTTTTTCGAAAGTGACTGAAGACGTAATCAGATTGTTTGAATAACTCATCTGTATGCTTCGTCGCGTGGAACGTAACAGATTTGATCAAATCTGACTGGTTTTAATGAATAAATTCTGAATCTAAAAGATTTGATATTGTAGCATCACACTACGATAAGAAAATTGTGTGTCTTAAATTATTGGAAGAGTTCCGATATATTTTCAATTTGACTCTCACGCAAGTCAAAGAATCGTATTCAGTGTGCCTAAAAGTCTATTTGCCAGATTTTATAACTGAGTATTTAAGTTGGTCACGCGTCAATAAACTGGTTTTACTATACCTAATAGGTATAGAAATAATTTAGAAGGCAGATATAAAGTTTTGCGCACATTGTAAGCAATTTGCAATGAATCTTTGATAAAACAAACTTTAATTCAATTTTAATTTTGGAATCTATAATGAAAATTAATTTCAAAAGGCTAAATGTGAATAAGACTCTAAAATGACAATAGTAGAAGCTATAAAATAATCAAAACAAAATTTATCTTCACGCGTGATGAACCTTCGTCGTCGACTTATACAACTATAAATCTTGCCATAAGCGCAAAAATATCGTATTTCTACTTACATTCTGGCTACATCCATACTAATATTATAAATCCGAAAGAAACTCTGTAATTAATAATTAATTTCCACAGGGTTTTAAATTGTTACGGACATAGACTGCTTAAAAACCGCGAGAAAACCAATACCTTATTCCTTCATGTTTATATCAACCTCTAACCCCGGTGTTGTCCTTTCAGCGCCCGTATTTCACCCGATGCCAATATGTCCAATGGAGACGATAAGAATAAATTACCCCATCAACAAACCTACAGGTACATCTTGCAATGGCGGTATAACCAAGTAAACTAACGGTCACAGCAGAGCATCTATTTTGCCCTAGATAAATCGCCCTCTAGGGTAAAAAAGACAAATAAGTTCTACCGTAACTACCTAATGTAATACTTAGTTTAAGATACTAATGTATGCATGCTCATTCTAAGTGAAGTTATTTATTCATTTATGAGTACGTAAATAGAGATCTTTAAACCAAAAATGTACATTAAAATATACAATTCTTGTCTAGGCAAAACTTTGAAACCTAGTTGGGTACATACATTCATACTACCGCTCAAAGTGGTAACTATCAAGATTGCTCTAAAAACTTTGTCAAAAGGCGCCATATTTTGACAATCTTAATGTTTGATAAATCGTTAGTCTTTCAAAGTCGAGTCCAGGTCATTGACACGCGGGCAACATATTTAATTACTGACCACAACAACTATACTGATTGCTTATTCGATCACAAACTGATAAGTTAAACATCTCAAATGTTCGAATCTAAAGTGGAAAATTAACTTGATTAATTATGTGCATATAATATTGCTCATTTTATCACTTTACAATCTTAACATTAAATCTAGATTATTAGAGTACGTTTTGCATTGGTTTTACCGTCATTGTACACCCACAACCATAACACGACTCTTCACTAACATACTGCACGAATGTTTGGGGTAATACACGATTTATTTTATTTAGTGTTAATTCTTAAGGCTTTTACAATTCTTTATTCGTTTTCAAAAAAAAGTGAAAGTGATTTTGGCATGCGTTTTTAAATTATAACTAAAATAATAAAAACCGATACTGTGTACCTAATTTCTTGTGTTTGTTTCATAATAGAATTCTCCTAATTGTGCTATATTCATAACAAAATACTTTTAACGTTAATCAAACGAAATTGACCTTTTTATTCAGTTAAAAAACATTCACAAAACTAAAATAACGTATCTCGTGTTCACCCCTACCCAGACTATCAAATATAACAAGATTTAATAACACATACTTTTTAATTGGATTTCTCCCCTCGCTATGAATGAATATGGGTAGCTTTGTATTTTACTAACGACCCCTCTAGTGCTATTCCCCCTAGGTTTTGGTAGCGTATGCAGATGAATTAACAAAGCATTTTAATTTATTGTGTAGTTGGTTCAAGGACTGATAAATAATCTAGATTGGACATTTAGGTTTAAGTTTTTCACTCAAAAAATATACTAAATTATAATTATGGAAATTTCACACTGCAGCATGAAACCCTAATGATAGTAGTGCTGTGATTGAGACCAATTACATTTCTAACCATTAATTACAAATACAATAGCAATATTGTATTTCTAAAGGATAATTTATCAAATTCGACATACTAACAATGTTCAATCGTTTGTTATTGAACCAATTGTCTTATCAGTTTGAATGAGTGACATAACACCAATTACAAGTAATTGTTCTGCCTATTTACCGTCCATTATTGACCACTTGTCAAGATAATTTAATCTTTTAATGTGGTCACAACAGAACAACGTTTATATCTCGCGACGATCTTACTACAGACAATAGAAATAACACAAATTACATAAAATCACTTTGAATATTATGATCTAAAATTAGTCTGTAACTAGAATCAGGTTTTGTGCAAAGCTATGCCCTCTGTCACTAAGTATGTGTTACTAAATCTTGCAACTCCAGTTTCCTAACCTCAAACTTACCGTTTCAGACAATACAAAGAAGCCCTAAGACAACAACGCCAGCAAGACATCTACCGGCCCCGCTCCGACCATCCTTCCCCCGAGCTTGACTCCCCGCAGCAAAGTCCCAACCACTCACCAGTGAACGGCTACAGTAACGTATCCCAACAGAACCCTAGTCCTTACCGATCCGTATCCTCCACCAGTTGTACCTCCCCCACCCAAGTGCCAAACTCCCCCCTCTTACACTCAACACCTAGACGATTCAACGGCAACACAGAAAAGCTAGAAGAAAACAAACGACCCGTCCAAAAGGTCGTCCCTTCTCGGGTCAACAAAACATACGTCAACGGAAACGTAGAGTACCCGCGAACGAACGGGGACAATCGAAACGGCACGGTCCAAACGGACACATACATAAAACCGACATCACCTACAAAATCACCAACGAATACTCTGTACAACGGCGTGAGGTCGTCGATACCTAGGATCAACGGCGATGCGAAGTTGCTAAGTGTCAGTTATTTGAAAGGTGCGCCGAAGAGCAAGCTGTGGACCAAAGAGGCGAGTGAGAAGCTCAGCTTTACCATGAAGCGGGAGTTCGACAAGCAGAAGGAGGAAACTGAACTACTGCAGCAGTTGAGATTGGTGAGTCAAATAAATATACAATTTTGTTCGACGTTATCTAGGTAAGGCCGCTGAATATCTTGACTAGACTTGGCCTTATTTTATTCAGAGATATCTTGGATCATTCTTCAGTGTTGAATTAGTTTTGAATTATGGACATTTTCAATACCTCCACTGCAAGACAAAACTCGAATCTTTCAATTATCGAGGTTATTAGCAGACATATCGTTAATATACCAAATACAGTCAAAACATCAAGATCGTCCAACGCTTGACGTGGAATGTAGCGTCCCCTCTTTTGAAGTGAACGTCTGTCAAATATGTGTAAATGCACGCAGGCTGCATGCGGCCTGCATTATGTTTTTGATCGACAGTGCAAAGACATGTTATCGCAGTTCAGTGAACGATGCTGCACTGCCTCGTCTAGAGTGGTGACCGAAGCGAGCCGCCCTCTGGGTATCAAAATGCTGTGCTAGTGCCTGCTTTTTAGCACGCACAAGACGTTTCACACAAGGCGTCTGCGTCCCTGATACAGCCTATTATTCACTTCACAAATAGCTAATTAGGTTTTTTGATTGCAGATTATAGAGTCCCGCCTAAAGATGGCGCTACCGGAGCAGCTGGCGCCTGTGCTAGCGGAC
Source organism: Eupithecia tripunctaria (assembly GCA_955876795.1). Classification (NCBI taxonomy): domain Eukaryota; kingdom Metazoa; phylum Arthropoda; class Insecta; order Lepidoptera; family Geometridae; genus Eupithecia; species Eupithecia tripunctaria. The sequence continues at coordinate 4,038,492 of OY041603.1, read as the reverse complement.
GGCGTTGTTCTCTGCCACCTCGCAAACCACGTGCGGCCACGCTCCGTGCCCTCCGTCCACGTGCCTTCGCCTGCGCAGGTAATATCAATAAGCAGATAGAGAGAGTCGCCCTAAAGATGGCGCCAACAGACCTACATATCATCTCTATTGAGAGACGTTCAATAATGGCATATAGGCCTCTCGAAAGATGCCTACAGTAGTGGTCGGACCTGCGTACCCGGTTCTGTGATGCCAATGCTAGTCTGATTCACGTGATTCATTAATACTCCTTACCTACGACCTTTCAAGGACTCCCGCTAGATGGCGTTAAGAGCTCTGAGATCGAAGTACCTATTCGTTGTAAGAACCAGGACGTGTGGGCCAGATAAGTCGGTCTGGAGCAAGGAAGATCGTCGTTGATTGTCTGCATAGTTTGGTACTAGATGGCAGTGTTAGTAATGCTACTAAAACTAATAATATTTTCTTTTTCCAGCCCAAACTAACAATGGCAAGGTGCAGACGAAATGTGGATAACTTCTTGGAAGCCTGTCGGAGAATTGGAGTCGAAGAGGTATGTACAAAACTATTGCCTATTAAGCTTTTTATCGGACTACCAAAGCAGCGAGTCTCTTATTTAGGTGGAGGCTTACAACTTTACAAGCACAGTTGTGTTGATTTTTTTGATGATTATGGTTATAATCGTAAACCGCGCCAGTTTGCTTTTTATTAGTGTGTTAACTGCATGTTTCCAGTAAGATTTAGTAAATTTCAAAATATGTTCTCTCATAGATGGGTAATTGTCGATTGATTACATAGGTACCTAGCTAACAGTATCTTTATACCTGACCTACGTAAGAAGTAGGAACAGTTGAAATATCCTACATATTTTAATTAAAAATGTTGTCGATTTTTTGCTCAAGCTTACTTTATATTCGCATTACGTTATAATTTGGCGAATAACCATTAGTTTTCTTAACAATTTTCCCGTTTGCGCGTTTTTCCTCGTGTTGCAGGGTGCGATATCCTTTGAAGCATTGTATAGAATAAACTAAGAAGGTGGCGTGTGTTGCAGGAGGACATTTGCTCGCCCGAAGATATACTACTCCACGGGGAAGAGCAGGACGGCAGCGTCACGCCACTCGCTCGCACTCTCACAGCCTTACTCGCACACGCCACATGCACAAAGGATATCGCATCTTACTACGATGACAATAACGACGTGGATACCTTGGAACTCAACTATCAAAAACAACTGAGGCGCTACTCCGATGAACGAAGCATCAGAAACTTTAATGCCCCGGAGAACTTCATCGATGAAACGGATGAGTATCAACTCAGCTATGAAAATAACAACGCAGAAGCAAGTTTCTCCCCAATTTACGCGAACGAAGTAAGAAACAGAGGACCGTATTACCATAAGAATAGAGTACAATTCGTCACGCCGTTTTGCAACGTATTGAAGAGCGATAGCTTAGAGATCTACGATTTGGATGAAGTTGATTCTATGATGGAAGTCAGAGAATTAGAAGCACAGAGATATGATCGAGGAAAAATGAATCTCGATATCCAGAACAATTTGAACGGAGTGATTGAAAAGCCGGTTGAGGTCGAAAATAAGACGATGTATACTTGCCTATGCCTTGGCGCTTTTGTCGTGTCTACAATATTTCTGATTCTATACCCTTTGTAGAGACAAAACATGAAAATGCAAATATACGAAACAAAAGATAGAATATAAACAATGCATTTATGCCTTATCATGACTGTGGTTTATATCAGCTGTATACTTAAGAATTTGTTTAGCGGCTTTATGTTTTGATAAGTAATTTAAGAACCTTTAAATCTGTTTTGTATTGTTTAGGGAGGTTTGTACGTGTAACATCTAATGGGAAAATGTTCAAGAGAGGACGACGAAGCTAGAAATAGACACAAACGTCAATAGACGGACAAACCAGTCACCTCTGTGCTTAAGAATTGAATTATGTCGAAGCTACTACATAAAGAAATCCCGGTGTTATCGTATAACAATATTTATTTTGGAGTTAAATCTAAGAACTGTGATGTTCTATGAATTGACGGTTGCTATAAAGCTACCACAGTGAAACTGTGCTTGTATTATTATGACGTGAGGCTGCTATTTGTCATTTATACGACAAGGCTGAATATAGAATTTGAGGTATTTTGATGGATTTGGAAAGGAATTTACTCTCATAAACTTTGCTTTAGTTACATTTAAAACGAATCTGGCGTTAAATGGAAACTTTTAGATACTTATAATAAAAGTTTGATTCTCAAAAAAAGACAGAAATGGTCCAACTTAACCTAGAATCTTAACTTTAACTAAATTTTCAATATTATAGTAATGAAAACTACTGCCCTATTTGTAATCGCATTTCAATAATTTTAATTAGCTTAAAATTAGTAAGTACTCACCTTAATTTGGCTGAATTATCAAATTCCAATACCTATCATTCCTGTACTGAGGCATTTAAGTAACATAAGTATTTATGGTTTGAGTGTTGTGTTCTTATGTTTTAATCAGTTAATGATTTGTGTTTGTTTAGCTTACGTGAACGTCACTGAAGTTGCAGTTTTTGTGTAAATTATTGATTGAATTTGTCCCTTATGTCAATGGAGTAAGGTTGTATAACTGGTTGATTGAATCTGTCTGTTATTCTTTTCCAGAGATCTCAATTTTTTTTATTCTATATACTTAGTTTCTTTATTATTCGTTATATAAAATATCGACGCTAATTAGATTAGGACAGGCTTAGGCATTATTGGAAAGTAGTCTTTTTGCACCAAGTTAGAATATTAGTGTAGCATTTTCACTTTATATTGTATTTGATAACACTTTGTACAAAACAAGGGTCAAGAAATAGTATTCTGACAAGAAAACCATAAAAAAGAACTTATACCATAAAATATTTATCTGTAGAAAGGCTTTCAGGCCGAATTAAAGTCTAGTCGTTGTCTAATACAACTCAATTCATCCAAATAAAAGTACAATAAATATAACCTGCTATAACTTTGGTGCATAAAGTATAAAAAAATAAGATTTTATGGTACTTATTTGAACTTATTCAAACGTTTTTGGTAGCTTAGCTGTCTAAAGTAATTAATATTCTTATGAAATAAGAACTAGTATGCCTTAATCGAAACCTTCATATCGTTATTGTATTGACAATGCAAGACGTCGTGTATTATAAAATAGTTATGTTTAAAGCTGAAGAAACCTACACACATTAACCTTAATAGAATTAATAGACAACAGAAGACATTCAGACGTTATATTATAAGAAAATAATCATCTGACTGAGCCAATTAATTGTGATGTTACCTATAAAAACTGCAAAGAACGATCATTTTTGGGTCAGTTTTCCTAAAGAGACGAGTAGTATGCTGAGTGTGTACTGCCATATGATACTGGTTACTACAAAAATAGCGTTACTTTATTTTCTATGGAAATGTGACAGCGCTCCAGGCGTCAAGTTTACATAACTTTCAAATAACAAACAAGTTTACATAACGCAAATTTTGTAGTAAACAGTATCATATGGCAGTACAGCTGGTTTAACACATCTCATAAGCTCTCCGCGTCGATGGAAACCGGACTTTAGAAGCCACTGTATAATCACGGTCGTAAAAAAATATCCTGGAATCTCGATTATTATAAACTCGTGTGTGGGTTTTTCAGCTGTTTGACTGTAGGTTTAGAGATATTTAGACTGTATTTCGAGGCTTTTTTTCATATAAAATTCTGATAAAAATTTTAAGAAAGACAATCTTTTAAGATTACTGATTAATATTATAATAAGTATTCCTAAACGCCGCCAACCAAGACAATTGATGCCAATAAGATGAAAAATATTTATATATTATATCGTAATTAATTCCAAATAGAACATTAAATTGTCAAGACAAAGATTTATTCCAGATATTGGATTTGTAATGCTACGAATCATTCCAAAGATGCTTCTTCATATAGTTAACTTTTATTATAGCTTCTGATTCTTTCTGCATTTAAATTTATTCAAACTCTTCTACAAATCAAATTTATACCTACTCGTTTAGGCTTTATATTTAAAAGTATAATCTACTTAATTTCATTTATTATAATAGTTTTTATGCAACTTCTTCATATTTATAAGTTTTGAGCTTTAAATTTACAAGTACAATGCTATAAGTATTAAATACAGATTCACTAATATATTAACAAGCTTTGTGCCTGTATTTATTTGTCGGCTTGTGGTGCTTGGGTTATTTATCATAGTTTATATGTAAGAACTGGATTTCATATAGAAATATTTAATAGCCTATTGAGTTCATTAAAATATAAAGCATCGATATCAAATATATTTGCACAAATACAGTACAAATTAGGGGTTTCAATACTTGCCAATAATTTTTCAAATAGCACAAATTAGGAAAACCAGTTCAATATTATATTCCATTAAATTTAAGATTGATTGAATTGAGGTTGCATTTTGTTTGATTTATAATTTTTTTATAAATATTTAGCTGATTATGTGCAGTATTATTCTAAAATATCAATTGTTTAGTGAACTCATTGTAAATTGGATAAGTTTGTAAGTTTTTGATGAATATATTCAGTAATAGTTTGTTTTTAAGCTGTTTGGTGTACTTTTTATAATGTACTTACAGTGTTTTCTTTTTCTCTATTTGAAAGTAATAAATTTTCTTATTGGCAGTCTTGATGTTTTATTAACCAGTTAATCTTATTATGACCCTAGTCCAAACTTGATGTAATTACTTTACTACCATTATCGATAATAATTCGGTATAATGCACGACACACGACGTTGTTGTACTGAAATCGTCACCTGATATATTACTAGCTGCGCCTCGCGGTTTCACCCGCGTAGTTCCCGTTCCCGTGGGAATTTTGGGATAAAATAAAGCCTATGTCACTCCCTGAAAAGTAAGCTTTGTAATGATGAAAGATTTTTTTAAATCGGTCCATTACTTTCAGAGCCTATTCAATACAAACAAACAATCAAATCTTAAATCGTAAAGATTAGATGAACCTAAACATAGAGGAAGCTAGCATCATCTGTTCAGTTCTCAACTGCTACATAGGCCTTCAGTTTACAATTTGTCTAAGTTCAGCGCCAATCTGCCAGATGCAACGCACGGCCTTATGGATGTCGTCTACCGGCCATGCAATGACGTAGCTGTTAAAATGTCGGTAGCTTGTAGATACAAATTCTACCTATCACCGAAGCTTTTCAGTAGTGCAGAAAATTACATATTTATAAATCTGTGCCTCCTGTGACAAGTGATACAACTGAAAAATCACAACTTTACAGGAGAGCAAAAACAAGTTTTAAAAAATTCTACTTCGTGTACTAAGCGGGTTAGGTTACACTGAAGTACCTTCGTCTGTAAATAAAATCATTTACTTTTATTTTGTACATAAATTTTTGTGCTAAATATTATAGTTTTAAAGTTATTTATGGAAAACCATACAATTGTACCTTTTTTATTTCTAATATGTGTTAAAATTATATGATAAAGGATACAAGTACAGTTAAATCATGTTGCATCTACTATGTTGTCTTTGTGTAAAGTGATATACAAGAAGTAAATAAATCGAATAACTCCTAAGAATATGGTCAAAACACAATGTTGCTCAAACAAATAATATAAATACTACTCCAATGATTAAACTTTTTTACTTATCAGTCCCCTAATTTCGTATTTTACCCGAATTGTATCAGTTTGCTAATATTCTAGTCTTTATAAATATGTGATAAATGATACAAGTCTAGTTATACCCCTCATTAAAATACCTTTTTATGGTGTAAATGAATACAAGTTTTCGAAAATTATTAACGTTCTCGTAAATTCTTCAAAATTCAATCATAATTACATTCGCATGACTGAACCAGTTGTTTATTTTTTTAATTTTCTTCCTAAGCAGCCTTAAATGCCTCTTGGTAGACCACCAAGAGGCTTCAAATCTGCAGCCCATGCCTCGGATGCGTACTTCAGTTTCTTTTTTATGGTAGTAACATTTGGAACAAGTATTTATTGATGGCGTTTTGACAGACAAATTCATAGTATCAAATACCTTTCTGAAAATGGTTTTGCTGACTGGAGTCTGTCAGTCTTCCGTTTGTACGAATTATAAAGAACTTGTAAGTTGAGCTCACAATTAAAGATTTTCTTAGTCGTTTTGTTCGGTCGTAATGGCTTTTTGTGCAAGGGCAACAGGCAATATGAGCTTTTCCTTCTTCTAGTTTGAAATCAGGAATCGACTTACCGACACGACGTTTATATAAATTTATGACTTTCGTCGAATGTTTCCAAAGGACATCCTTTACAAATAAGATGTTTAGTTAGGTCAGAACTTTGAACGAAGTATTGAAAGCTGAAGTTGCGTTTTTCTTTGGGGAAGACTTTGATGTTTTCTTTCGGCAAACTTCAATGCATTTCGCCATATAATTGGCCCTACTTTCATAACTTCCCAGACCCCAATATGTAACAATTTTTTTTTTAAATGCAATGGTAGTCTCTACTTCTTACGACAGTTGCCTAGATCACGTAATTCACGACAATTCTTCATTTTTCCTGAATTTGTGGTGTATTCGAAGCCAGTGTTAAGACAATTTTTTCTCTTTCCTCTATCCTATCTTCTTTCTTTCTCACTTTTTCTTGTTTATTTTTCTTTTTTTCATCACTATTCATACCGCTATGTTTCCAGAAGGAGCAACCAGAGGCCGCATTCTCTGACGTGCTCGCATTATTTGGAGATGGTGTTTCAGGAATGGATAAATTATTTTCTGATCTAGTCGTTCTCTTGTTTCTTTTTTTTACGGTAAATAGACCTTTGTTTTACCGCAATCTCACCTGATGGAAAGCGAAGATGCGGCCGACGGTGTATCACGAAGGTCTAGAAGATACCTATTCACCCTTGTCTTGAAGAGACCCAGGTTGTAATTGTCCGAAAAAACAGAGGCAGGGAGCGAGTTCATTAGTTTGCGGTGCGAATAATACAGGTGGAGGAAAACCGTTTAGTGGTAGTGGATACGTCCACCAAGTATGGATGGTATTGCGCTGTGCGTCTGCTTGTCCTGGAGTGGAAGGAGGAAGGTGGGATCAGGTCATGTAATTTAAGTGATCATTTCCTAAAATGTATCCCATAAAAGATCGTGAGACAAGCAACCTTGCGGCGGTGGTCGAGACTTTGAACCTTAGTCTCTGCAAGGTACTGCTCGTCAATGAGTCTGAAGGCTCTTCGTTCGATTGAGTCTAAGGCTGCAAGCTGGTACTTAGCCGAGCCGTCCCAAACATGGCAGCAGTCGGAGTTCTTTCATCGTAAACCGATGAAAAAGATTCATCAGTAGCGCAAATGTAATCATCACTGCTAGGTGATCCAAAATCACCATCGGTTGATGAATCTGCATATCTCAAATCATCTAACAGGTTGGAAGCATTTACATCTGTTTTGTTCGTCTTATTGCTGTCATAAACCATTTGTGTCGAATTATCTGAAGATAGGAACTACCGCTATTACTCGTATAAGAAACTGGACTTTTAATTGAATCTTAATTCTGGCAGCGATCCTTCAATTGGTTCTCTTACTTGGTAGCTGTCTTCATTGGTATTATTATTTTGTTCTGTTCGTTTAATATCAGCATCAAAAGAAAAAAAAACCTTAACAAAATATTAAGTAGACTAAAAAAGCGGATAAACTTTGATTAGGCAGTTAAATTAAAATAATTGGAACAAAATTGCACAAGTAAAGACCAATCAAAAACCCTTAACTATATGTTTACATTAGAATAGATATCAATTTTGTGTCAAGTGTTTTAATTCAATAAACAAAAATACGAAACTACACTTCACTTTGCCCCGCGTACCCCGGAAACCCTCGTTATGTTCGCTCTTGTATCACTTAGCACACCTTGTCAATTATAAAAAGCAAATTGATTTGGTTTAAATTTTAGATACAATTCAATTTATATTCGTTTACACATAAACAAAAAATTGTGTTGAATGATGTAAGTCGAGATGTATGACTTATCACCAATTAGGCATAACTTAAGTTTCGAATTAGTAGGTACATGTTGAGTTGTACCCTAATCAGTATTGAGAAAAATTGGTTCAAAGTGATATAACTATAACTATATTATTATTCACGATAAAATTACTGAAAAATAAAATGTGAAAATTAATACAATCGCTCTTATACCACGAGGCACGAAAAAAAATGTGTAGAGCAATTACCTAATGGGGTTACAACTTGATATATATCTAAAGTCACGATATATTTGCCAAAATCCTACCAGTTATATCACTTTGCACCAAATTATCTACGAAACTATAGCAGATTGAAGAACGTGAGTTAGACCAAAAAAACTGTAATTTTTTTCTGATAATTTCTATGTAAAAATCCCAAAAAGGGTACAACTCAAGTTAAATCACTTTTCACAGGAGGCACAGAAATATACCGCTGCTAGTCATTCCAAATTACATGCAATATAGATCGAAAGCTAAGCTAAGTTTACAGATTGCACGCACACGTATGAAAAACCGCGTCACCTATGCAAACTAAGCGAAAACTAAGTAAGCTTAGCTTTCGGCCTACAACTCTCATAAAACTCCTATTATCACGTCATACATATTTCTTTCAGAAACTCATGTGCTGCGCTGCTGACGTCCTCGAAGGCAAAGGCACAGTGCAAGTGGCTATCACAGTGTCAGAGCTTTCGCGCCGGCCCTCGACTCTGCGCGCCTCGCCTCACACCGCGCCCGTGGCGACACCTACACACGCCACCTAGCATCAGAAACTCGCGCTCGCGCCGCAATCCGCCCTGTCCTTGTAGTAGAGTGACATGGTGGTTTAGTATGGGGTGACTTGAGTGTGGACACTTACCCTTTTCCTCAATAACGAAAGTGACGTCATCTAAGGCACAATAGCTCTGTGCCTACAAGTTCCAATAGCTGTAGCATAGGTGGCGACTCCTACACACGCGAACTAGCATTAAAAATTCGCGCTCGGACCGCAATCTGCTCTGCCCCTGTAGTAGAACAACTTGGTGGTTCGGGACGGGATGATTTTAGCGTGGACTTACCTCATTCCTTAGTGACGAATGTGACGTCATCTTAGGCAATAGATCGACAAGTTCCAATGGCCGTAACACAGGTGGCGACGCCTTAACACGCGACCAGGCATCAGAAAATCACGAGCTCGCGCTACTATCCCTTCTGTTCTGTCGCTATAATAGGGGTGACGTGAATTGAACTGATCTATCAGGAGCAGATAGTTTTTGTTGTAGAAGCAATTTACTGACATAACATTACTATATTGTAAGATTCTGTCATTATAAAAAAAATATTTTTGATATGTCTAGATGAAAGGATCTGTATGTTTTGTTTTGCTTAATATTTTTCTCCTTTAGTCCAAAACGTGGAAAGATTCTTAGATTTAAATAAAATGTCATGTAAAACGGTGGAAAATTCCTTCGTTTAACAAATATCTGTAAATTGTTAGTAAGGTTGTTTGAATTTGGACAAATAAATAGGTAACTTCATAGTCTGAATGAATGACCAAGCGAATCAAAGTTAGTTGCCATATTAAAATAGAAATAAATACTCCCAGTAAAGAAAAGAAGTCCTAATGGATGTGCTCTACGTAGTTCGTGTAGTAAATAATTTAACATCACCGATTTCAGAATACATACTTCGTCGGTTTGGTGTTAATTCTATAGATTTTCAGAGGTGTAACTAGATAAATAGACAAATAAGGTAACTTTTAAAATAATTGTTAAATTCAAGTATCGTTAGATACATTTTGAACTCAAATTAGTTACTCCTTAGACAAATAAGTGTTTACCTATTTAGGTATTAGAACTTTAGAACTAAGTAGGCATCACAAGGTGCTTCAAACTTTGCACAAAACACGAATTTACTAGTGGAATTTTGTAATTGGCATTTACACAAGTTATAGGCACGTATGTTGACTTTCTCTGCTCTTAGGTAAGTGCCTCAATTAATACTTTTCACGAGGAAAGTTCTAGCACAGATTTGTTACAGACATGATAAAACAAACTTTCATGACCATAATATGGTCATGAAAGTCATGTGATGTATGAATTCTAGCAAATATCTAGACTAGACAGAGTAAAAAATCCTCTGCTATTTAGAAAAACTGAAATTATACCATATATATGATTTGAGTAAACTTTTTGGTAAATACAAAGTACGTACCGTTTTAGTGAGTTTTCGTTATGTACTGTACCAAGAGGCGTGAAAACTTCTGTAATGGCAACGGAATGTACATTATTTTAAAAAATCAAGTTTCCACGGAGTACTTTTCAAGGAAATCGTTATGTTAATGTCAGTCTAGCTATTAAGTGATTGTGTACCATTTTGGGCTGTGTAATGCGAATGTAGTTTGAAATGTACTCAAACCAATATGATTCTACAAACTTTGAACTCCTTAATTATAATAAATATATTGAAAATAACTAATTCATTAATAACATATCTCTCTATTTTACCACCGAATTCTATGATGGAATTCAAAATACTCAATTTAATTAAATACACCTAGTTAAGTTCTTAGATTGTAAGTTTTTTCTCGTCACCTTAAAAGTATAGTCAATTTGATTATTGTAAAGTCACAATGATGTAAAATATTATAATACGTAGAATTTAGGATTTATCGAAGATTTATTTATGTTGTTTATTGTTCGACAAATTCAATGACTTTTTTATCACAATAATTTCGCCTATTATATTTTTATTTTATGCATTAGTAGCAGTAATGATTTGGTTTTTAATAATATGATATATCCCATATTTTGGGTGCGTTTGTTATTTTTTATCCATCAAACATTTTGTACTAAGTAATTCTTTTTTTCGACTATTCTATTCAATGTGTTATTAATTATTATATTCTATGAGCTATGATTTACTCTGTTTTATGTAAATCTTGAACGAAACAAGTTTTATCCTACTGCCAACAAACACTGTTGTGAAAAAATATATAATAGATTTATACTTTATTTGAAACTTGTAGGTTTTTCATAGTATTCAATTCTGTTGTATTGCTCTGTTCAAAGTCCTCGCTTAAAATGATTATTAATATTAGTAATTTTGACAAATTTCTGTAGAGTAAATCTCGTGCATTTTATGAATGATTTTGTAATCTTGAGACGAAAGATTAATTTAGAAAGAATAGTCCATTGTGGGTTGAAAGAGAGTCCAAATTAGCTGTGAATAACCCATGGTTGGTATAGTTAGGCCTATCTTGATTTTGATTTTGTCTCTTTCTTTCCAATGTTGACTCTGTTGGATAGAAAGAGATAAAAGACGCTGCCAGATATTCCTAACTATTTATAGATATAATGAAGAAAGAACTGATGAGAGTCTTTGTCTTATTCAAAGATAATGTGCCAAAGACTAAGGTGAGGGTTTTTTTCTTTTGTATAAATATTGTGTAATGCACTGGTCTCCTAGATGTAAGAGTGAAGTAGCAATATTCTCCTAAACATTGTGTTTATATGTAGATAAAATAAATATATACATTTTCAAAGTGAACTCGTTGTTTTTGTATCACACTATGGGATGGATGGATGTTTGTTACTTCGCGCCAAAACTACAAAACAACGCGTGCGAATATGCGGGCAAAAGCTAGTTTAAAACAACACCATTCACTGCACCATTGATTAATTAAAAAGGGAAGATGAGGTAGTTTCTCGAAAATTATACGTCTCCGTCTTTGTTCTTCTTTGGATTGCACAGGACTGGAAATATAACTGTGAGCGTATGTGTTTGCGTGTACACAGTTGTAACACATGCCAATTTTTGAGTGAGCGCTGGGAGAACGTAACCTATCTTCCCTTTTTATTAATCAATGAGTTGCACTCCGGGAGTGCCGACAGAAGTGAAAACTACACTCGCACTCTTCCGATGTACGAAGGCACCACAAGTTTCTATTTTGTTCTTTGCGATAATTAATACTTTGAACGGCGCCATCTGTTAGCCTGCGGCGACACTTCTCTACTACTATGTAAGATCATCTCAATTGATGCTGTGGGTTCTGTGTTGCTCCCGGAACTAGCGACATCTTCTATCAACTTAGTGAACTATTTACACAGATAGCTGTAACTTTTGAAGGCTGTCAGCTTACGATGTAGTACAAATTTAAAATTACAGTAATTGAAGCGTGTTACGTCACCACGTTTACGTGAGACTGATCGAGTTTACCATTTATTGCCCATGTCAAAAAAAAGTGCACAACGCCGATAAAGAAGTTCAAAAATGGTTAAGTTAGGTGCTGCAAAGTCTTTATTTTGAATGATAGATAACCAGATTTTGTCGAGGAAAAGTCTAATAATTCTGATATATTAGTGAAGTAATGTACCTACCTACCTATTAAAGTTAACAATTCGTTAAAACTGATGAAACTGTAGATACTTAAATATAAAGACTCAATGTAGATTATTTCCGAAAGCAATAACTGTTAAAAATCCTCCTATAAAACGGCAGATCAAGATGAAATTTAGCGTAGGTACATTTAGAATACAGTCTTACTTGGATAATAGGCTAGGTATTTTGAATTTTACCGATAATTCGTTAAGCTAGTTAAAAATAAACTTATAATACAAGAAACCATTTAACCAAGCTAATACAAACTAGGTAAAGCCAGTGGTAAATCAGTTTACACATTATTAATTTACGGAAAATAACTAAGCCCCTGTAAAAAGGTTATTCATTAAAAAGTTGCGAGTAATCGTTTGTAGGTACTTTGTTTGTAGTGATTATTTTCAGACACAGGAAAATAAGGATGACCAGTTCACTGCAGAAAACGTAAGAATGTATTTTGGTTTGTGCTTTTTACAATAATATAAAAATCTTTCTTTCCTTTCTAATTTTAACCATGATAGTTTTAAAATATATGTACCTAGATTATTACAGTTTTCGTAAATACCTACCAATTATGCGGCAATATATACCTAATATGGAAGGTGGTACTTAACTAGGACAGTTTTATTCTTCTAATGTCCTTAAAGTAAAGGTCATCTTCGATTCAAGCACTTAGGACGAATGCAAGACGACAGATCACCAAAGCGTCTTCCGCGTGGCAAACCTGATGGCCGAAGATCCCTGGAAGACCGAAACTCAGTTGGCTTGATGGAGTCCAACAAGCCGCCAGCCGGTCACTCCAAGTGCCTTTAGGTCTTGACCTAAAGGCACTTGGAGTGACCGGCTGGCAGGAAAAAGCCTAGAAAACGAACAAATGAAAAAAATTACCTACTCTACCAGACTAAGACCTATTGCACCCGCGGCTGTAGAGTCAGGTTGATGACGAAGTCTCTTGATGGCATAATTATGACAAACGTTTACTGATTTACTTTAATTATACAAAGGTAATATAGAACATCAATAGAACTGGCGCATAAAGCGATTTCTTACAGACAAACAAAACGATTTTGAGAAAATAAACGATGCGGTGCTTTTTACATAAATCTAAACTAAATACTAATACACCTATTACCTACTAAACTATTACACTTATATACTACAAAATAAAATTATAGGTACTTAGTAACTATATTGGACATGCTAACTAACCTAGTGAGACGTGACATTTAATTAGTGATTAAAAACTTCAAATACCTCATAATGCGCATACCCGAGCCAATGGTGTCGATTCTGTTATTTTAGGATTATTAACCTAAATTTTAAGATTCCTAAATTTTCTATGTTAGGTAGACCAAAAAATTATGGTATTCTCTATAAAGGTCCTTAAAATACCTATATTCGAACGTTTTCCAAAATCGCAAAACCTCTCTGAGTTGAGTGGTTGGGATTTTGCTGTGAGCTTAAAATGTTTTTTTCTAAAATGTTATTTCAAAATACTTCTTTACATGGGTCAAACAGCTCATCCATTTGTTTGAGAAATCGTTTAGAAATCCAAATCGATACCAGTTTAAAATCGATAAATTTAATCATGACCTAATTAGATGCCTGCTAAAATTAGGTAGACGTTTCTAACCATAGCTAAAATGTAATGCAAAGAATAGGGTTAAACCTACTTATAACTAATTTAAGTTGTTTTAGATCTATTAATCTAATTTTAGAGCTGGTTATCCTAATTTTAAATCCGTTAGTTTAATTTTTCAATCAACTAAAATGTTACGCAAGGAATATGGTTATAGCCATTTTAACTAAATTGAGTTGTTTTGGGTCTGTCAGCTTAATTTTAGTGCTGTCATCGTAATTTTAAACGTATCTGTCGAATTTTTCAACCATAGAATCGTTTTTATCTATTTAAAATTCCGAAATAATAATTTTGGCTAATCCTAAAACAACATAATCGATACCAATATGACAGCGCCACCTATTTTATCATAATTATTATTATAGATGGATTTTTGAAATTTCTTGTGTTAAACGTAATGATAAGATAAAGTAGGTGGCGGCCACATTCACTCGTGTATGCATGCACCTTAAAAGCGTCATGTGATGTGGACTTCTTAATATCCACTGGTAAATTGTTCCAAAGTCTGACACCTTGAGCATTGAAAGAGTTCCTATAAAAAGATGTTCTCTGTACTGTAGATGCGAGACTCAGGGTATCCGATGACCTGAAAGAGACCGTGAGGAATCAGGGGAAAGGACATTGAAGAGTCAGAATATGCAGGTTAGCCATTTATTTGAGCTGGGCTCGGTAGGAACCACAGATATCAGCTGTGGTAGAGACCTACATAAACTCTTTTACCTACAATAATTTCAGGATTGTATTTCTCTGACCCTACCTATAATATTCTGGTCTAATCAAAACAATGTCTGGATGTTCATGCTACCAGTCTACTTAAAGTTGGCGGACCCCATAGTCCATAGTGGTGTCGTCAGATTTGAAATAAATCCCTACTTACCTTACCTTCCTAACAATATTTACTTCATAGGTCCTATTGTTTGTCATGACATGACTGCATCAGCTGCCCTCCACAGTCTTGCTCGTCATGATTTAGTACAACAGGGCGGGGATGGGTAATCGGTAGACGCTGACTGGCAAGACCCGACCACGCCCTCGGCTTGTTTAATTTTAATAAATGCCTCCCGGTTATTAGGGAGATTTCGGAACGAATCGCCGAAATGGGAATGATTAGCAAAAACAAAGTAGGGAAAAAATAGGTAATACCTACGCCAGTCTCGAAACATTGTTTAAAATGGTCGGAAATACTAATTGGCAGGATATGCAATTTAATTAGCTGATTTGTATGACATGACTTGCACGAGTTCATAAGGTAGAGCCGATGAAACAAAAAGGAATACGAAAATCGGTTTTATTTCACAAATTAAATCTAAGGCCTTCATATAACATCATTGTCTAAGGCAGAATGGATTAACGACAACCCTATTAAAGTTCTTTAAGTAAGCCTCATAAAAAATATCTCCTTCAAATTAGGTAGGTAGGCACCTACCTCTGTCGGTCGAGGAATCAGCCATACTTTTATGGAGTCGGTCACCTACCTTTCGTTTCCAAAACCAATCATTTCTTTCATTTCCATCCAATCACTTTGATGGAGCTTTTTATAGATAAACTAGGTAATTATTTTCTATCAAACAAGACCGTCTTTCCGCCCGGTACGATCAAATTGAATCAACAAAAGAAAGGAAGCACATCCATTGTTGTAAAGCGGGTCGAAATCCAACCACCATAAAAAAGGTATAAAATCAACATTGTTCATTTACGACGGTCGTTCTATTTACTTTTCACAAAATCATGCTTCTTGTTTACGACTAATTAATTAGACCCACACAAAGGGTGATTCGAAATCCGATGTTTGAAATTGTATTGGAACCTTCTTTTTAAATGCATCGGCTTTCTTTTTAATTGTCTATGCCCCATGGCGTGACGTGGAACTTTTGTAATGGCCCATCATTGGCTATAGACATTTTGGCGGTAAATCGAGCGGAAAATTGCTAACGAGGGAGCCGTTATGAGGTGTAGTGGTGTAGGTAGAGTTTGATGAAGGAAGGGACCATGATAAACTTGTTGAATTATAGGACTCATTATATTTACAAGTTCGTGGTTCGTAGTGTTAGTTAATTGGCCCTTTAATTCATTAACAAAGTAAATTACAATCAAAGAATGTAAAAAAAAAATAACTTGTAGTTATTTACAATTGAAACAATCGAGCTAACTGCAGACGGTTGCAAGCAATGTGGAGGTATCTCAACTGATCCTATTTAGATGAGATAGAGATACTATATAAAAGTATGTTTGTAAACGCACCAACAGTGGAATTGCCAGCATAAGCTACATGCTGCCAGGTAGGTAGGTATCCAGTTAAAAGTAAGTAAATAAAAGAGAGTGGCAGAAATTTATAAAACACCAAATCACAATAATAACTTCTGACCACCAACAAAGCTAGGAAGAGTAATCCAATTCTCATTTACTCATTTACCCCATGAATTCTGCCATAATTGTTTTACTTGTTGTATAATATTATAAGCTTGTGTAATCTTGTGGAGTTTTAATAATGCAATCACTATAAAGTTTGAAATTAATAACTGGCTGCGTTCAGTGTTGCCAGTGTATTTACAATGGCGGCGAATTTATGGAATAACGTCGTCAATTGCGAACGGTTGTAAATTTCTTATGCATTGTGATGTCCTCTGTGATATAGAGATGGGGTATCTTGTCGCATTATGAGGCGGTTGGCTTGGAAGTGACCATGCGTTGTGTAAACCCAAGACAAATAATTTGCGGTTGAGTAAACGATTACCTATTGGGATTTTTTTAGCCTTTATACACCTACTAATTCTAGACAGGTAGGTATTGAGTTTGGCTGATTTGAACATGGACTGCTAAAGTAACTCAACCAATAAAGCCCCCCTTGGATAAGCTTTAAAAAAACCACACAGCTTTAAAAAAACTACAAGGTAGGTCTCACTTGCTTGTGATTATGAGAGGTAGAGTGGTCATACCAACGCGTATGACTACTACCACACTTTTCAAATTCTGCCTTCTTTAAATCGTCCGGGGAGCTGATATAAGACTCTCAAACTATGCGAAACTCAACAGTTTCATCACCATCTACTTCTATTTTGTTACTTATTAAAAATTTATTTAAGAAAGTCACTGGCAATATGTAGTTTGGTACTAGATTTTAGTTTTAAATCATTGTAATTTATTAATTTTAAAATTACGTTAAAATCCACTTTCAATTAAGCCCCCAATACAACTCGACTTTACACAATGCTGGATTGGTACCTACGTACCTATTGGTGTTGGCCTTCAAACAATTCCAAACTCCAATAATCCTTTTTCTCATCGATAACCAAAGGGAGTGTTACAAATATCAACCTACATAATGTCTTTTTAGGAAATGAAATAGGTAATATCCAACTTTTTTTTGAGTCCGACTGAACTTGATTCCGCATTTTTCCGCCAGAACGGGAATGTGCTAACCAAATGATCACACTAATATTACAAATGCCAAAGTTTGGATGTATGTATGGATGGATTGATGTTTGTTACCTCTTCACGCCAAAACTACTGAACGGATCTGGCTGAAATTTGCACACAGGTAATTCTAACCCCGGAATCAAACATAGGCTTTTTATCCCATATCAGTTCCCGTAGGATAAAAATCACCTTTAAAAGTTTCCATAGTAACAACGCGTGCGAAGCCGCTGGCGCAGCTACTACAAAATAAAGATATTTTATTCTTAATCTTATTCTTAAATACACCACGACGTCAAGTGACGTAGGAGATTCTATTATAGGAATCGAACACTCTGGAAATTCATACATGCACTATATTTATAAAAGCCTCTGGCTTTTTACCCATGTTCACCCTATTCCTAAGGCTCGATGTCCGCTATGCGACAAAAGGTAGGTAGCTGTCGCACGTGGGCCCGAACTATTGAATTAACTTTATTATGCGCAGTGTGTTTGCATTAGACATGTCCTCATTTCAATTCGTATCTTATTGCGAGCGAATTAGGGACGAGCGTAAATAAAATATTTCGCTTTTCGATCATAATGTAATTTTCTCAAGTTTTTTACTTTTATCTCTTTGTAATTTTTTAAAGTTCCAAATTAATATTAAGTGTCACAGTCTACATGAAAATCATGATAACGTTGCACGAAACGGAGTGCGCGCGCGTTTATGTCTTTTGTAAGTAAGTACTTACGCAAACTCAAGCAAGTAAATTTACGAGTCTTTTCAACCCTGAGTTAATTAATAATAATATAAATAAGTGACTTACCGTTTTTATATATTTTTAACTGTTGAATAGTTTTACAATGTATTATTTTCTATAGAAATAACACATTTTTTAATAAGATTTTTAAATAAATGAGTGTAGGTATGTATAAGTATATCGAAGCTTTGTTTTGACTTAGATACCCTAAACGCCCACTTCTCGTCCTGTGAAAAAATGGATCCTACTGCTAAACTCGCAGCCTTAATTGAAATCTCGAATATCACTCCACCAAATATTGAGCCTTTCTCCTTTGTTCAGGTCAGTGAGGATATGATTCAGAAGATAATGTTATCAATCAAAACTAAAGCCGTAGGTAGCGATGATATTGGTCGTCTGATGATTACACCCGTACTGAAATTCATTCTCCCTGCCGTAACTCACATAATTAACTACTCTCTTTCCCAGGCTCAGTTTCCGGATCAATGGCGACAGGCTTATGTTATCCCTTTACCCAAAGTACCTGTCCCATCCATGCTGAAGCATTACCGGCCAATTTCAATTCTCCCTTTTTTCTCAAAAATTATAAAATCAGTAGCACATGCTCAGCTCACACAGTTCCTAACAGCTAACAAACTCTTCAACCCTTTTCAATCTGGCTTTAGGAAAGGACATAGCACCGCTACTGCTCTTTTAAATATAACTGAAGATCTGCGAACCAGTATGGAAAAAACTCACCTTACAGTGTTAGTCCTAATTGACTTTAGTAATGCGTTTAACGTAGTAGATCATGAGCTTTTAATTGCAGCTCTCCCAAGACTTGGCCTGTCCCAATCTTCCGTAAACTGGTTCATCTCATATCTGAGTAGAAGGCGCCAAAAAACTCGATACGGTCAAGATTTTTCAGAGTGGACAGACATTGAGGCAGGTGTGCCTCAAGGAGGCATTTTATCACCTCTTCTATTTTCTCTTTTTATTAACATGCTGTCTCCACACCTCCTTTGCCAGTTTCACATGTACGCTGACGATCTCCAACTGTATTACTCGACTTCTTTCAATGATTTAAGCATTGCTGTCCAAGCTGTTAATAATGATCTTTCCCGGTTACAGTCTTGGTCTCGGAACTCTCGATACCCTTCCGCAACTTTACTTTAACGGACACAGAATCCCTTTCTCATCCACAGTTAAGAACCTTGGCATCATTTTTGACTCCAAGCTTAGTTGGAATCCCCATATCAAGGAAATTTCCCGTAAATTCTATGCTGCCCTTCACTCTATAATACGCTTGAAACATTTTCTTCCAATATCTACAAAGGTCACTCTAGTAAATTCTCTTCTTTTGCCTATCATCGATTATGCGGACGTAGCGTTCATTGACCTTAATCAGGATTTGTTAAATAAACTCGATCGTCTTATTAATACTGGTATTCGATTCATCTTTTGTTTACGCAAATACGACCATATAAGCGAATACCGAGCAAAACTCAAATGGCTCCCTATTCGTGAGCGTAGAAAAGTCAGGGTGCTCTGTCTTCTTTTTTCTATCCTCAAAGATCCTTTTTCCCCCGACTATTTGAAGAGTCGTTTGTCATTTCTAGCTGACTCACATGACCGACCACTCAGGTCATCAAGCAATCTCCTCCTAGAAATACCGTCACATAGCTCATCCTTCTGTGGAAAATCTTTTTCAATCGAGGCTGTTCGACTCTGGAACGACCTACCATATGACATCAAGAAAGTTGAAACAAAAGATGGTTTCAAAAAACTGACTCGTGAGCATTTTGTGGGAATCCTTTACCCGTCTTCTAGTTAAATTACCGTCTTTTCACTACACTTTTAGATTTTTGTAGGTATCTCTTGTATGTAGATATTTTAATATTATTGTTTTTATATAAAAATTATTTATAGTTTAGACTTCATTATTTTTGTTTATCATAGTAAGTTAATGTCTCAGTTTAAGCACGCCGTTTTTGTTGTTTTTGACCTTGTGTGGTTGGCAGGTAGAAAATGCCATCGGCATTATGCCCACCATTTGTGTACTTTTTTATAATTGTGTGCAATAAAGTATTAAAATAAATAAATAAAATAATGATTATAATAATGTTGGACAATTCACACATTGAGTTTTTTTTTCTTAATTATTTAAGGGACTTTGAGTCCTCGGTGATCATCATCATTACCACGACTATGTCAGTTCTGAATTTTAATAAACTAGCTACCTACTATTTTATAGCCGTATCACTCAGCCATGCGGCTAAAACCCATTGAGTTCTTGCTTCTCTTACAAATTCTCCCGACTACCTGATTAGTTGTCTAGCTCTGCTGTGGAATAACGCTAAAACCATCCATCCTATTCATACTGACAATTGAAAGCCCTTTGAAAAGACTTCGATATTTGCGATGGTATATGCCAAAGAAAGGAAGCTGGCCATGCAAAGGACTCGTAATATTTAGATGAATTTTTATCAGAAGACTGACGCTCGCTCGCACACACAATCAAAAAATATTGAGTCAAATCATATTTTTAGATACATTTTATATTTACGAATTCTCGCTTTTGTGCTGTGTGGCAACGTTAATGGATTAATGAGCGCAGAGCTTTATCCAACGTTTAAGATCATAAATAGGGTAAAAGTAACCAGAAATATGCGTGCGAAATCGCGAGCAGGAGCAAGTCACACATAAAGCCATCCATAAAGACCATAAAGACGACCTCTGTGGCGCGGTGGGCGAAGGTCCGCCTGCGACACAGGAGGGTTCGATTCCCGCCTCGGAAAAAATGTGTGTACGATCTGCAGACATTTGTTCAGGGCGTTCTGGATGTTTTCTATGCATTAAGTATATCAGTTATCTAGTACCCATAACACAAGTTCTGCTTAGCTTGGGGCTAGATAATGCTGTGTGAAGGGCTAGATAATGCTGCGTGAATTGTCCAGCATTATTATTTACTAGCTGAGCCCCGCGGCTTCGCACGCGTTGTTCCTATGGGAACGTGTAAAGGTGATTTTTATCCCACGAGAACAGATTTACGGGATAAAAAGAATACTATGTTTTATTCCAGTATTAGAATTACCTGTATGCAAAATTTCAGCCAGATCCGTTCCGTAGTTTTGGCGTGAAGAGGTAAAAAACATCCATCCATCCATCCATACATCCATACAAACTTTCGCATTTATAATATTAGTGTGATGTGATGTGATATCAGTTATCTAGTACCCATAACACATGCTCTGCTTAGCTTAGGGCTAGATAATGCTGTGTGAATTGTCCAGCATTATTATTTATTTATTTATTATACATATTTTATAATTTAAAATGATAAAGCTCGCAGCCCTAGCGCTCGTAGGTGCGCTGCGCGGGAGTGGGCGCGGACGCACGCTGCGCGACAACTGCCGAGCAACTTGTTGCACTTCACAGCTGCTTCATGAATGATTTGTTTATTAGTAACAGCATATTTTAAAAACAAATACATAGGTATTGAATCCGGTGAATGAGAGCAGAGTGGAAACTTATACTTGATGGATTAGCTCAGGGGGTCAGAGTTGAATGGGGCACTTATTTTCTGTCAAAAGTTAAAACCTACCAAAATCACCAAACGGTCAAATTCACAAATAAAATATAATAAAAACTCGAAGATAGAGATTAAGTAAGCCTACCACTTAAAACTTCTTCCCCAATACTGTTTTGTACGTTCTCTATTACATACATACCTATCTGATGATAATAAAAGTATATATATATCTAAGTATATTAATAAATAAATAAATAATGTTGGACATTTCACATTACAGCATCTAGCCCCAAGCTAAGCAGAGCTTGTGTTATGGGTACTAGTTAAACTGATATTATACAATAATATAAATCTATCGTTATTCCGTGATCATGGCACATGAAATTATGCCGAAATATTGGAAACTCAAAACTCAAATCATGGTTATCCCGTCGTAAATGACTTAAGTATATCTACTCCAAAATTTTCAAAATATACAAGACTTGTAGATAGAGAAATATTAAAAGGATCACCAAAATCCTTTTTTTCTGGCTACAGCAGTAATTAAACAACAGGTGCGGGCTTTCTATGTATATGTAACTTCTAAACAAAAAACAAACACGAGAGTTCAATCGCAGATTGGTAACCACAAAAAATCTGCATTTCGCTTATTAATAACATAATAAGTAGGTACCATACGTTATCTAGAGGTATAATGCTAATGTTGAAAAGAAAATACCCCTCATTTTAAGCCTATAACGTGCCTATAACATGCCTCCCCCAAATCACTACACCGCTTGACAGGGGGATTAGCTCCTCCTCAACCTTAACCTAAATAACCTTTATTGGTCCACTGCTGGACGCAGGCCTCCCCCTGATAAGCACCTTGTTGGCGTTTATCTAATGGGGGTAGTGCCCATAATCCCCACGCTGGGCATGCGGGTTGGGGATCGCAGTTCTTTGGTAGAATTGTTCTGCAGGGTTCGTTGCTGCCCGTCCCCGGTGGATATCCCTTAGTCACCTCTTACTACACCCACGAGAAGAGATGGGGTGGTACAAATTCTAAGCCAGCACTGCACAGATAGCTGTGATGGTATATAGATACTATCAGAATTATAAAGAAACTTATTACAAAACCATATTCAAACTCCGAGCAAAGGTCACATTCCACTACGCACTTATCCCCCAAGACAATCATACAAAACGAAGCGCAATCGCAGTTGACCAGCACCTTTAATATCATTTGCAACCCGTCCGTGTTTGCTTAGCTGATGTATGGGCACATAAATAACGAGCCTCCAGCGATTCCAATTATACCTGTGTTTGGTTAGATTTGTTAATGTTGCTGATACGCTGCGATGCAGCCCACGAGGCATTTGGACGTATGTATGTGGGAAGCAGGTTTCTGGAACTGGTCAAATTTGTAAATATCTGGTGTAGCCTGCTTTGGTGCATCCATTTAAGCATAGTTAGATCTGTTACCCCGTGGTGCTTTGAATTCGCACCACCCCAACCCAACTCTTCCCGCGGGTGTCGTAAGAGGCGATTAATGGATATAACGGCGGGAAGCAGCTCCTGCAGAAATAAATTCTACCACTGAACTGCGACACGCGTGCCCGGCGTGGGGATTATGAAAATTACCCATGAGAGAAAAGCCAATAAAGCACTTATCAGAGGGACGACGAGTCCAGCTGTAGACGAATATAGGCTGTTGAGGTTAAGATCTGTTGGATTATATAAATCTTTTATGTTCGTTTTTGTTGTTGTAATCATTTTTTCACTAGGTTGTAATAGTGGTTCCTATTAGGTACGTAACTTGTATGTTAGTTTTGGAAATATAAATAAAAAGTAGGTTTGTTAACCCTACCAAGACGTAAAATTATCATATATTGAAGTTAGAATTATAGGAAGCCGCTCTTGCTCTACTTTTTTAAACAGCGCATTGCACAACGTATTTTTATTTTAGAAAAGCTTACTGAACTACTCAAAAGGCTCTCCCAGCGCCGATTACCTGTTTTCTGTACAAATAAGGATTTAGAAATAAACTTGTTGTAAGGGTCTATTCGAGTGGAAATGGCGTTTACTTGCTCGTTTACACATTCGAAGAAAGCATTGTCGTTGTCTTGTCCTTTACGATAAAATGAAGAAGAAAATTAAAATACCACCCGTATCTAAAATAACCTTTACCTACACAGTTAACACTGTAGATTAATTTTAAAAACTTTTATTTAGCTTGCAATGTATGTATGTAGGGATTGGGTGGTGCAAATTCTAAGCCTATGTTTCTATTATTCACACAGCTATGTATTTGTTTAGAAAGTGTAGTTTGTTCGGGTGGAATCTTGCAACTCACTTTTGAAGCAGATATCTTCAACCGATTGAGCTGAAATTTAGTATGCTTATGTAAGTTCGGTGACAATGCAATGTCATGTTACCATCGCGATGATCTGATGATGTAGACAGAAGGTAGCCAAAGGAACTCTTAACGAAACGAGACGTAGCCCCGTCGAGGTTGGTTTCGTTGGATTTGTCTTAGCATTTCGTTTTTCTTGTTTTTAAAAAACATTTTTAAAAGTCTCCATTTATACCTTTTGGTGCACATCACATGGCAGTGATTTCACGCCAATATAGTCGGTATTTACAACCAAAGAATTATAACCCCTCGATAATACACCTACATTAGCCAAACTGACGACCTGTGTGGCGCGGTGGGTGAAGATACGCCTGCGATGCAGGAGGTTGCGGGTTCGATTCCCGCTTCGGGACAAATGTGTGTACGATCTGCAGACATTTGTTCAGGGCGTTCTGGGTGTTTCCTATGTATAATAAAAAATATATATCTATGTAGTGTATTGTATTATGTATATCAGTTATCTAGTACCCATAATACAAGCTCTGCTTACCTTGGGGCTAGATGATGGTGTGTGAATTGTCAGAAATATTTATTATTTTATTTTATTTTATTTATTTTATTTAACCTGAGTTCATTCTTTGGCCGCGTCTTTTTATACGCAATTTACATTATTTGTAGATTTCAGATCCTCCAATAAATATTGCTTTTAATTATATCTAATACGCAACATTCGAAGCCAGTGAGTTGTAGTTTCATATGTCGTGTCTTGTTTACAAACATTACAAAGCAATTTTGGCTGGTGTATGCCAAAGGGATTTTCATTTTAATTCCGGTTTATTTCCCATTAGTCTCTCTGCTCTGTCTCTCTGCTCTCTCCAGTCTAGAGTGATTGTTAAGAAAAAAAACAATATGTCTTCCTTTTCACGTAAGAGTCCGTAGTTAATTAATAAGTTTATTGATTTTAAATTAGATTTCTCTGCACTCTGCAAAACGATTTCTAAGAACTTTTCGAGCTGCTACTTTCATGCTTGCAGTTCCGCCAAGTTGTTTGTTAGCCAAACTTCAGGCATTAATCGCCACAGTTACTAAGAGTATAATCGGACATCTCTACACTATCTTCTCACTAATATTATAAATGCGAAAGTTTGTATGGATGTATGGATGAATCGATGGATGGATGGAAGGATGGATGGATGGATGGATGGATGGATGGATGGATGGATGGATGGATGGATGAAAATCATCTTTTAACGTTTTCATAGGAACAACGCGTGCGAAGCCGCGGGGCGCAGCTACTTTACTATAATCGATCAGTTACTTATTCGACTAGACGCTTCAATAAATTTAACAAAACCCGTAGAGGCTCAGTACCCTACGGGCCTAGGACAGATAACTTGCTAAGACTATACCCCCAGGGAAGTCCGTCCATCGATATGTTCTCTCCGACAGATGTCTGCTCGTCTGTCATGATCTGACTGATACGCTGACTAATTGATTGCCTGACTTATGAGCTTAAAGTATGAAAAAAGTAAATTAACTGAAACGCCCAGAGGCCATGGGCGGATTCAGGTTTGTGGAGTTGGGGCATAAAATCTTAATATTATAAAACTTGAGCAGTTTCCTTACAAACATATTGGTAGATATTTTACCTACTTTCATGACTGCTCTGACTGTATCGTGGGTAAATAAAAAAGTGCTTATAAATAGTCTTGGATAATTGTTTTTACCTAATAATCTACCATACCATCCATCTATCTAAGTCTACTCGCTGGATCCCACAGCTGTGCACAGACTTCCATCGCCTCTTTTTGTGCGACGTGGTCAAGAGTGATTAGTGGGCCTGTTTTGTTATCTATTCTTTATTGTAGCTGAAGCTTCCAAATTATTAATCAATCAAGCTAAATATTTTATATTAGTTTTGCTCCATCTCGATAACAATCTAACAAGGTAAAGGATTTTCGTTCGCTTCGTTACTTTACAAAAAAGAAGAAAAAAGTCCTGTGAAAGACCATAAAGAAAGGTCAAAAGGTGTTATAGAAATAAAGCACTTTGATATTTAATTGGTTATCAATATATCGGAATATTTTCTTAAGAAATGTTGCCCCACTTCTGTCCTTAATCCGCTCACCGAAAGTTATTAAACCCTTTTAGTATACGGTTTGGTTTAGTCTAATTGAGTTGAGGCAGAGGTTAATTTCTTATGTGGGTAATATATTATTGTTTTATGCAAATGGTTTCAGGCAAGCTTTGGGTTTAATGAAATTCGTTTGCCTCGAGGCAAATACCTAGTCGAAAATGAGATTAGGAGGCCTGTTGAATATTAAATACGTACCTACCTAAATGCCTACGGCATTGAACGGTTTCTACCGTACTGAAAAAATTCAAAAAGTCTACTAATGTTGTAGATATACATATGTTTTGGCTCAGAAAAGTAATTAATTAAATTCTTTTAATTTTGTTTGATAGGGAATGAAATTAAGCTTTTACCATCAGCACCGTTCACCATTCAAACTCGTTTTTCTAGATAGATATGTTTTATTATTCATAGAAAACATCTAGAACCTGAACAAATATTTGCAGATATTTTCTGCGTACACACATTTGTTCCGAGGCTGGAATCGAACCCACAACCTCCTTCGTCACAGGCGGACCTTCGCCCCCGGTCAAATGTACGATCTGCCCATATTTGTTCAGAGCGTTTTGGATGTTATCTATGTATAATAAAAAAAAAATACTATATATGTAGTGTATTGTATTATGTATACCGATAGTAGGCATCTCGCTACTAAATCTAGTACCCATAACACAAGCTCTGCCTGGCTTGGGGCTAGATAATGCTGTGTGAATTGTCCAACTTTATATATTTATCATTGTGTTTGACACACCTTATAAGATCTACAGAAGCAAAACTGTAGTCCCAATAGTTTCCACCAACATTTACGTTATCTATTTGTGTCTGGGCTAGTTAATGCTGTGTAAATTGTCCAACACTTTTTTATTATTTATCTCTCTCTGTACATCCAAATTACTATCGTTTTTGTTATGTAGACTGTGTACTGCTTATTAAACTAAACGCTGTTAATATATTATATGTTATAAAGGTCGGTTCACATGACGGAAGATGCGTCGCGTATTATCTGTCGCGTAACGCCAGAACAGACAATTATATGAGAAAACATTCAACCTTTCACTCCAGTACGCAATTTCATATTTCATTTCGGCCAATTGCTATATCTTAAGCCGACACCGAATTAAAGTACCGATTAGTACGAAAAAACTAAACGTAACAATCAGTTGCGTATTTTTGAGGAATTATAATAGTCCCCGTTTCCGTCAACGCTTTGTCGATATGCTCTGTAAATGCTTAATGCAGAAACTGAATAGACGCTTAATATTGTTGCAAAACGAAGTAACTAAATAAAGAATTAGCAAGCTGAAGTGGCAGTGGGCCGGCCATATCTCGCGAAGAACAGCCAACCGCTGGGGTAAACGTGTTCTTGAGTGGAGACCGCGACTTGGCAAACGTAGTGTAGGATGTCCTCCGGCCAGGTGGGATGACGATCTGCGAAAGACTGCAGGCAGATGCTGGCTGCGTGAAGCTGAAGACAGGGTGCTATGGCGCTCATTAGGGGAAGCCTATGTACAGCGGTGGACTAGTACCACAGAGCACATACCCAGTAGAGGGGCAATATGGTCATTCGAATTCCGAAACTACTAAGTGTAATTTGTCACTGAGATCAAGGCTACCCTCGCTCGCGCTAAGACAGTACAGCGCCAACAGCTGACCTGTGTACTGCTCCGTCTAATTACGAAATACGGCTCAAGTAAAACTGGTCAATTGAAACGAAACCTATAGTACCTATAGGTTGATGATGATGATGATGACCGATAATACGACGACGCTTCTTCCGTCAGATGTGAACCGACCCTAACTTACTCGTATGTCTAGGCAAAAGGTAAGCTAATAAACCTTTACGGTTAAAAACAACGTAGATAGTAATAAATTATTACTAATGATACTTACTTTAGTATATCTACATAGGTATGTAGAATATACGAAGGGTTGGGCCTTCGTATATTTTAGAACTAGCTGAGCCCCGCGGCTTTGCACGCGTTGTTCCTATGGAAACATTAAAAGGTGATTTCATCCCACGGGAACAAATTTATGGGATAAAAAGTAGCCTATGTTTTATTCCAGGATTAGAATTACCTGTATGCAAAATTTCAGCCAGATCCGTCCAGTAGTTTTGGCGTGAAGAAGTAACAAACATCCATCCATCCATCCATACATCCATACAAACTTTCGCCTTTATAATATTAGTGTGATTAGTTATTCAATAGAATAATAATTAATTCAGCTTAATCTGGTTTACAAATTAATAATATTAATCAATATCGTAATTGAAAACAGTACTGTCGTAATTACGTTTTTTTTTTTCAATTATCCAGTAGGTCATCTCGGCCATTCAATATTTCATCGCGAAATGGATGTCCTACTACAAAATAATTACTGCGATACGGAGTTATTTGTAAAGGTCGCTGGGTCTTATTTGTTCGCTTTGAATCTGTGAAAACTAGCTTATTTGGATAAAAAATGTGTTCAACTTACCAGACAAAAAACAATGCTTATTAAGTTATTTTCAAACTAATATTATAAATGCGGAAGTTTGTATGGATGGATGGATGTTGATTGTTGAACGGATCGTGCTGAAATTTATAATACAGTTAATTATAATCCTGGAATCAAACATAGGCTACTTTTGATCCCATAAATCAGTTCCCGTGGGATAGAAATCACCTTTGAACGTTTCCATAGTAACAACGCGTGAGTAGCCTCGGCGCGCAGCTACTTAAAAATAAAAGACTTTATACTTACATGAAAAAATGTATGTGAAATTGTTATTTTCGTTGCGTCTTTAGAGTAGGTAAAGCAATTAGTTTGTACCGCGCACCATGGCGAAGTCTGCGAAACTGACACAATGACATGTCATGCATGAGACCAATGGTATACAGCCGGTTGCCTAAAAATATAAGAGAGGCCCCTAGTCTCAACATGTTCAAATCCAAACTAAAACGCTGGCTTGTCGAGCAGACATTCTACACGTTTAATGAGCTCTCAAGCCTAAAAGTCGCAAATGGAGTACCTATATACTCGTACCTAGCAAATGTAATGTCTTATAAGTATCAAAAATGTAGGTATATGACCTGTAATGCATATTTCATTATTAAATAAATAAACTAACACTGAAACTTTGTCCTAGTTAGCACAGGGTCAAAAGTCGCAATGTGTGGAGTCAAAAGTCAATAATTAGTTTCAAATCATTGGATCTCTTTTTTTTATTAATCGAGCTTCGTTCGACCCCAATCTCTCCTGATGGAATGCGAAGATGCGAAGATTCTCTCTTCCCGGAGATTTCTTAATGATGATGAGATGATGTGATGTTTTAATTTGCTTTCCTAGGTCAATAAATAAAAACATTGTATACCAAAGGTATTAAAATCTCATGTAACGAAGAAATTAATCCTACAGTTACAAATTACTTCAATTAACAAGAAGCATAGCTCACTTCCTCGAGGCAAGAAACGGATACATCGTTCACAATCAAAGAATATTTATTTATTTTCATTTATTCCTTATTTATTTATTGCCGATCGATACCAAATTAAATATGCGTGAAGATAACGAACCATTTAACAATTAACTTAACAAACAAAAGTAATATATTGGTTAAACTTCGTAAGGAGTAATATATTGTTGTTAAAGTTAAAACAAATATGGCGCACGGGGAATAACTCACTCAGGTAGGGTTGCCACTCATAGTTTATTGACAAATTCTCCAGTGAAACCAAACTAAACCACTACAGAATAAACTAAATGTACTTAGCCTTATAGCAAGACAGAGCTCCTAGCACCATTAAAATACTCATTAGCCTGACATGCTCACTAGAAGGCAAATACTTTCCCCTAATCTCTACATTATATCCCGATCTTAAACCTGTTTATACCTACGTACGTATTTATTTCATATAATCAAATAATTTGATTATATTATTAGTAGAAAAAACATTCAAATTAAATGTTATTAAGTATGTGTCTTTTTTCTAATTAAAGCCTCGAAATCACCTGAAAGTAATCAGTTAGGTTGGTGAGGTGTGTGACATATAAATTGTAAAAAATAAAATTAATCATTTTTCTGGCAGCCCTATGCGTGGACTAAAAGACGTGTAGCACAAATATTTAATTTCCAAGAGTTATTGTATTTGCGGCGAATAAATACTTTTCGATAGTACAAGCTAATTAGCAGGATGAGTTATTTCACACAAATACAAATAGCTATTTCTATTTTATGATTATATTTATTATATTTATATCTATATTTTATTATTATATTTATGAATATTGTAGAAGGAACTTACAACGATAGTGTTCCACTGTTTGTTTTTTTTCTACATATTGAACAAAACGTTGTTCAATATGTAGAAAAAAAACAAAGTACTCGTTAAACGAGAATAATAAATAGAAATGTTTATTTGTAACTCAAACACATATAATATAAAAGGAAACAACATAGATAAACAGACAGTTCGAGTTACAAAATAAAAAATATATAAAAATCTGATTGTGCTGCAATAGAAAACCTATTACTCACCCTGGGTTTCATCGAAATATGTATGTTAATCAAATACAATTAATTCAAACTGCCTAAGGGACTAGGTGGCTTGGGCGGTACTTTGGGCGGCCCGTCCGCTTCAAATGTAAATCGACTCCTTGAGTAATTTTACTGTTTGTAAAAAATATCCTTGAGTTTTTTCACGAAGCGACATAAAATAAGTAAATTACTTTCTTTTTATTTCTGACACGGAGATCCATAGTCATAAAGTATTTAGTACCAACTTAAACTATTTTGGTAGGCACAGCAAATTATAGGTTGCTATTATATAAATAGGTATCAATCCAGAGAAGTTTGACCCTGCAGTTTGAATGCTATTGCAGCATTGTTCGAATACAATTCACCTTTTATTTTATATTTTTTTATTGGCTTTATGTGGCTTTTGTGTAACTACGGCCATTATAGGCCTATTGTGATCGCCACTTCGTGTGTTCAGCCTCGAAGCAGCAGCGTTCATAGTCCACCACAAACTCTTGCAGCTGATAGGAACTGTAGGATTTTCTTCTGAGTGATGTCTCGTACCTCATCTGGGCTGTGCAGGTGCTTGCCCAGATGGATGCTACGTTTTTGCATCAGTGCTCCGCACTCGCCCAGGAGATGGAGAGGCGTTTCCTTCGCCTCCTCAGTTTACCTTACCTTATTAGCACTGGACCAAGACATAAGATGAGACTTGAGATGATTTACTCCATTGAGTAGGTAAAAATGTAAGACAGCACTCAACCTATAAAATTCTAATGAACATATTTACAACCAAAACAGAATGGGAAATAACCAACCAAAGCCAGATCGTCCTCCATATCAATTAAAGTGTAAAGTCATAAACCCATCCCATCTAATCAGTAATTTAGATCAAACACATGACATAAGACAAAGCCGGTCCTATTAGACCCCCATAACCTATCAGAATATCACCAAGAAACTTATCACACACATGAAAATATCTTTAGTTTTTATCATAAAGGAGAAGAGTTCAAATTGATACAGCAAAGTTGATTTGGTTGCGACCGGGTAGTGCGACGAAACACGGTCTCATTAGAGAAAACAAATCATCGTAATTAGGTAGTAAACCCAAGTTTGTTCCCATTGTAGCGTTGTTTCCCTGATTGGGTTTTATGACGAACTGATTGTTACAAATTCGTTTATGACTGAGTCCCTTCTGGGTAAGTGTTGTAAACACGCACCTATCTTTTCTTTACAGAAACCCCTGTAGTGGTATAAAATATAAAGTTCTGATATCCTGTGGATGCCTACTGTGATAATTAGATATCAAAGTGTTGTGTGGGATCTTTAACAGCTTCTTATCATAATAGTGTACTTCAAGAAAATAACTACTGATTGATTAAACAGTGTTTAATACCTTTATCTACCCATAGTAAAAAAAGTATATGAAGCACTTTAGTTATGTTTTTTTATTTTGTTTGTAAGTGATATCTGTGACGACTCTATTGTATTTCTCTTTACATTAGACAATATAATGATAGAGTCTGTTCAAAAAGAGAAGAGTCATGGGAAGTACGGTTGCTCGTGTGACTTTGTTGCGTTGACAACACTGCTCTGTCATTGCAATACGACTAAAAGTGTTAGTTTACCAAAACGTCACGACTCTTCTCTTTTTGAACAGACTCTACTCTGTCTATTCTAATCTCATCGTGCCATTTTGTACGCATGAATAATTAGTGTAAATACGATCCAAACATAGCTTGCGTGGATATTGATCCACTATAGTAAAATAAGGCAAGGTTGTCCTGTGTGATAAATATTACTGCAATCAGTAATATTGCAGCCTGAGTTTGTATCAAGCATAATATTGGATATTGATCCACTATAGTAAAATAAGGCAAGGTTGTCCTGTGTGATAAAACCTACCACCTACCTCCGACCAAAAGCATAGAATCTCCAGCGACCTTTACAAGCTTCTCGGAGTCAGAGTGACCTCAAGGTTTGAGGAAATTAACATACCTACAAAGGTTTAAGAAGATCATAAGTTGGTAAAACTAAAGTATGTATCTACTTATTATATTTTCATGAATAACTTGAGAAGGCAAAGCTACTGAATCTTTAATATACTATCGATTAAGTCCTATCAGAAATAGACGAAAAATTTTATGAGCTTCGAAGGCGCCATGAGCTTCATAGTCGATAGGTTTATGGGATATTATGGGATTACCACGGTCTATGTGGATTGGACCATATTTATGCATTGGACACGTACCTTCCAGGAGCTGAGGTCCTATTTTAATTTTCCAACACGAAATTACGTGTTTTGTTACGGATAATTCCTATATAAACCTTATATAATACACCGAACTAGAGTACATATTTACCAATTTGCACAAAAAAACCGAGCGAAACAAACAATTGCTTATTTCGCAGAATTGAAGTATGTATTTGTATATATTTGCCTACTCTTACGGTTTGGGCAATTTATTTTTGACGAAACACTTTTTGAAAATTATTCGATTTCAAAATATCTGATTCCGTTCTATCGACATATCATCATGACTTCCAGATATGAGTTTTAGTATTGAAGCCACTCAAACTAACTTAACTCTAAAATTCTATCCTATAATCTATTTATGAGCTCTGTTAGTGAAGAGTGGGTAAAACTTTAAGATTTGTGTATTTTTAGGCTAGAACGTTCACACGCACTCATTAAGTGACACGCTCGCTTAGCAAGAATTTGGATTTAGGCATCTTTAGGCCGTGATTTTTGTGCGTTAACACCTTCATGGCCCAAGACGCAGGTGCCAGTCTCTATCTGCGTGGAGCTGCGGCGCGCCCCTGCGGGTCGCACCGCAGAGCTGGGCAGTGAATGCGTTAATTCTTTGAAGCAGAGCAAGACAAATTTAGGCTGGTAGAAACTCTACCTAGATGGCCCAATGACAAGTGAATAAATGTGTTTCAACCAACAATTATATTTTGTGAAGCTTGGCGCCGGCGGTTAGTAGGAACTATAAACCGATTGATTCTTGGATTTCGTTCTGATTAATTTGATTATTCTTGGGACTTGAAATCTTGGGTGTTTTTGATTGCTGCGGCTTTGTTCGACAAATTCGTCATAGAAAATACAACCTATTATACTTATTAGCCAAAGAGTCGTGTCCGATTTGAGATAATAGGTACCTACGACGTATATTGGTCCAACTTCGAGTATGAATAGTCAGAACAAAATATCCACGCCTTTCTTACATTACGTTTTTTGAATAAATAATGGGGCCTTTATCATGTCAAGGTTTGAGACAAGCTTCGTACGAACTGACAGCGGCTTACATAGCGCCTAGTAGAGCTTTTTTTTGTGTTTGTTCCGCCTTTTTTCCTCCGATATGGATCGGAGACATTTTTAGGCTATAACATTTTAGGCTATTTATTTCGATGGTAAGTACTGTTTGCTAACTAACTGAGTTACACCACAATATTGTTCGTTCTATTATAGCCTTAAACTTGTTATACTTAGATACATTTTACAGTAACAAAGTAGCGTCAAACGAATCAAATCAATACTTTATTTGCTGAAATGTAGGTAAAGTAGGTCTTTTATTTATAGTTAGCTCCTCTACAGTTTGCCACAAAGTGCGTGTAAATTTCACAAAGGTAGGTACAATGAATATAAAATAGGTTTCACTGATTTCACACAGACTTACACAATTTACACATATTAGAAATTCGATTTACGACAGTTTACGAGCAACAAAAATATACATGTACCTATACAGTTCGCCAGTTGTCTGATACCGAATTATCGAGATGGGCTTTCCATATTTACACATTTATCAATACATAGTATAAAACAAAGTCGCTTTCGCTGTATGTCTGTCCGTATGTATGCTTAGATCTTTAAAACTACGCAACGGATTTTGATGCGGTTTTTTTAAATAGATATAGTGATTCTTAAGGAAGGTTTGTATGTATAATACATGCATAATATAGTAGAGAAACACTGATAAATTTAGAGGTTTCTAATGTGATGTCGTAAATAAGCACGTTTTTTGCGCTTATATTGCAAACGCTGGCTGAACCCTACGAGATAGACCAAAATAATGTACTACAGTATTGTTCACCTTAAAAAGTTCAACAAAAAAGTCCGCGATGATATATGTCTATCTCTTAGGGATAACCCACCATAACCATTTTTATTCTTTACTAAAAATGGTTATTTACGAAGTGATTTTAAACAATACAGCATTAATCCTTATCCAATTAAGTACCTTAAATAAATTGTGCATTTATTATATATCAATATGTTTTTTACAGCATGTAATTAAAGTGAATATTTCCGAAGATATTACAAATTTAAAATGCAGGGTCGTAGATGTTTGGGCCCGGCCGCGGCGGTACCGACCCGCGGCCGGCCGGGGGTCGGGCGGCGCGTGTCTATAAATAGCGCGTCGATGGCCGCGCTTTGTATTATATGGTATAGTCGCTTCCCGCTATCTGGCCCTATGTATGCTTAGACCTTTAAAACTACGCAACGGATTTTGATGCGTTTTTATATATAGAAAGAGTGATTCAAGAGGAAGGTTTATATTGTATAATACATCAGCATTGCACCCGTGAGAAGCCGGGGCGGGTCACTAGTAAGATATAAGATAAGGCGAGTGCACTGTTAGGTAGGTGCCTATTAGCACTCGGTTTTTGTCTTTCACTTTCTTCTTTTTACCTCATATTCACTAGGTGACCTACCTGTACCTATGTAGGTACTTAATTATGAATGCCTTTGATATTTGTTACTGTTCTTTTTTATTACTATTCCTGTGCTGTTTGTGTGTACCCAACAAAGAGTCTATCTATCTATCTATCTATCATTTATCTGCTGTATTTCAGCGGAGCTTTTAAGGTATTTGAAAAGCCTAATAATTACTAAGTACGTATGTAGCCAAAGGGGATGACGGCTGAAAGGTGAGAGTGGAAGACGAAGTTGGGCCGACCCCGTTTACACTGGATGTTGATGATGATGAATTTAGCCTTCGTCAAAAATCATCGGCAGCCATCTTGACTACATTCATAATTAAATTCAAGCCAAATGTTTTTCCTCAAAAATATTTATCAACATTCCCGTCAACCTTTTAGCTCAAAAATATATACGCAATTAAAATTTCGCGGCTTCACAAATAGCTCAATTAAGCAACGGTCGCCCGACAAAAAGTCGCCGGCGATTTTATGTGATGTGATGGCATTGAAAGGCAGTTTAATTTGAAGGTTATCATTTTTTGAGGTGTATGGGTGCTTGTTTATTCAAAAGTTCTGGCTCAACTTATTTGTTTCATTATATTATAATATAGACCAGCAATGTTTCTAAACTAGGCAGATAAAAACTGATAAAGATATTGGTACCCACCAAAGCACTCCTATTTGAAGGTTAACCTAGATAACTAACTTTAGGTAGGTAGATGTTTGTTTTAGGTTATTAAAGTTTTACCTACATGAGAAGAAAGTTTATTGTTTCTTTTGAATACAAAAATTAACGCATTTTTCCTAAAATAATCATAAATTCGAATAAACACGCGTCATGGTTAATAATCGCATCAACCGAAAAGTTTTTTCACGCCAACGGGTCACGCGTCGTCGGCTTTTACAAACACACCCATAAATGGAACATAAAGTCCCGACATACGCCAAACACGATGCTTTTTGTCGCCCCTCGTCTGATGGGCTTAGTCTGAACTCTGTGGCAGAGCCTAATATAGATGCTTATATATAAATATTAATAATCATGAATAAGTTGTGCGTTAGAAATCGACAGGGCTGAATAACCACGTGTAAACGGAAAATATCACTTTTCCTTACATAGGCATTACCTACTTGAGTAGGCTTGAAACGTCTGATAATGGATCGACGTAAGGACCTAATTGTGCGTGAAATGATGATGTAGAAATGTAGAGTATTGTGGAAGAACATTCATTAGGATTTTTTATTTCAGAGTCAGAGTCAGAATCAAATCGTTTATTCCTTTAGACTTGCAAAATAAGCACTCAGTCAAGTATTTTTTTTAATACACAGCTAACTAAATACAGCTTGAGAAATAGAAGTTCTGTTATTATTATTACGAAATAAACGGACCTTCAGGGTTGATTTTACCAAAACGGAGCCTTTGCTCTTATTTTTAGCAAAGGCTACCTTAGTGTAAGGTATACCTACAAATAGCTAATGAAACACCATAGCGTTATGTAGTAAAAGTACACAGGTATTCAACATTTGATAAAAGCCTTTCGGGTTTGATAGAAAACAAACATTTTGAGACAGATCGAATCAAATCAAATCAAATCAAATCAAATTCATTTATTTTGCGAAACATGGGTAACAGAGATGTAAGATTAAAATAGAGTGTGCACAACCATGATCAGCTTTAAAGCATGCAATGTCACAGTAAATGTATGTTATACAATGTTCTAATAAATACAGTGTTCAAATTAATACAATGTCAATATCTAAATTAGTTATTAATAATATGTAAAAGAATTATCTTATTCTAGAATTTATCCATAAAATATTCATTAACACTATAATAAGCCTTATCAATTAATAATTGTTTTAATTTATGTTTAAAAATATGAATAGTATTTATTTCTTTAATTCTTGTCGGTAGGTGATTATAGATACGAGGTGCCATACAGAATATACTCTTATTTAAAAGTGCCGACTTATTTACAGGACAACGAATTTTGCTATTAAGGCGTTTACATTTGAGCGTGTCAAACAGGTTCAAATTACATTTTACAAACACTGCAGTCTCAAAGATGTATACGGATGGTAAAGTTAGGATTTTCAACTGAGTAAAGAACGGTTTACAACTCTCAGTTTATTTGATGCCGGATATTGAGCGAACGCATTTCTTTTGTGCTTTAAATACAGATTCTTTGCCAGTTGAATTGCCCCAGAATAGAACCCCATATCTTAAGATGGATGCGGCATATCCGTGATAGGCCGTAATAACGGTGGGAATATTTGTAACTTTAGATAGCTAGCATGTAGAGCGCATACGATTGTTGAGATAGTTTTGTGTTCAGGTTTGCCACCTGAGAATTCCAACTAAAGTTACAGTCAATATTTAATCCTAAGAATTTTGTACAGTCAATATGGTTTAGTTTAGTTCCTAAATAATTAATGTCAATGTCACTTATTCTAATAGCTCGATTTCTAAAAATCATCACATTTGTTTTAGTCAAATTTATTTTTAGATTTATTGAATTTAGCCATTTAATTATATTTGTCAGGGTATAATTTATATCATTTTCAACAATAGATTTAGATTTACCAGTAAACAGTATTGTGCTATCATCCGCAAACATAACAGTCTGATGATTAGCAACTTTAGGTAGTTCGTTGATGTACATTATAAATAGTAAGGGTCCCAGCACACTGCCCTGTGGAACTCCTGTACTAACACTCCTAAGTTTAGACAGATAGTTTAGTTCTGTTCTAGTTTTTAGACATATTTTAGTGATCTGAGTCATTTGTTTTCTGTTCTTTATGTACGACTCTAGAAGCTTAGATACGTTTCCTCTAACACCATATGAGTTAAGTTTTTCAATAAGAATAGTGTGATCTACATAATCAAATGCCTTTGTAAGATCCATATATAGGGCGCATGCTATAGAGTTATTATCTATAGCTTTCATTGCTGTATTCAAAAAACTATAGACCGCTTGGTTAATCGATTTGTTTTTCCTAAATCCTACCTGTTCATTCGCAAATAATTCTTCTTTTTCAAAAAAGTCATAGAGTTTGACGTTAATAATCTTTTCAACTATTTTTGAAAACACTGGAATCAGTGCAATCGGTCGATAGCATGCCATGTTAGTTTTATCGTCCTTTTTAAATATAGGTTTAATAATAGTAATTTTTAAATTATCTGGAAAGATACCCTTCTCAATGCATAAATTTACGATGTGACATAAAACAGGTGATATTTTTTCGGCAACCTGTTTTACGATATGTGTCGATATTTCGTCGTAGCCTGTTGCTTTCGAATTTTTTAAGTTTTTGATCACGTTAAAAATGTCCTTTGGAATAATTGGAGTCATGTATAATGAGCGGGATTGAGCAGAGTTATAAGTTATACCAGTTTTGTCAGATGTAGTTAATTGGTCAATAAAAAAATCATTAAATGAATTAGCAATTTCTAATGGGTCTGTAATTGTATGGCCATCGACTTGTATTTGTTGGATTTCCTCTTTTGGAAGGTTAAATTTCGAATTCTTTATGATGTCCCAAGTAGCCTTACACTTATTACGAGATATATTAATATAATGATTGTTATGTGTTTTCCGAGTCAATTTTATAATGCGATTTAGTCTTGATGATAGACCCTCATAATTATTTTTATTAGTTTCCGTAGGAGATACTCTGTACTTCCACAAAAGTTGACGCTTACGTTTACAACATTTGCGTATACCATTAGAGATCCATTTAGGGCGCCTCTGAGCTGATATTTTCATCCGTAATAACGGAAAACACAAATAATAAAATAATGTAAACATTTCATAAAACATGTCAAAGGCGGTGTTAGGTATATCAGAATTAAAAATGTCACAGAAAGATAATGAGTTAATACATTCTTCAAATTTAAGAATATTTTCTCGACTATAGTCACGTCTCTTAATATACCAATGATTAAAAATAAAACTTGGTTTTACTGGACAGGATAATACTTGAGCTGTGTGGTCAGATAAAGCTAATTCAATAATTTCACACTTGCAGCCCTTAATATTGTAGATAAAATTATCAATGCATTTTCCAGACTTAGGCCTTGTAACTTCTTTTAGCGCTAGCTTTAGATTGTAGGTTGATAAGATTTCCATGAAATATTTTGAATTTTTAGTATTAACCATTACATCTATGTTAAAATCACCGCAGAGTATGATTTTCTTTTTTCCACGAGATAATTTATCTAGAAGGGCAGTAAAGTTATTAAAAAATCTATCGATATCTTCTATGATGGACCTAGGCGGGCGATAGATACATATTATGTAGATTCCGTGATCTATCAGCTCTACTCCTGAACACTCTATAATCCCCTCATAGCTGTATCGACTTATTTCATCGATATTCTTGAATTTAAGTGTATTGCGGACGATTACACAGGAGCCTCCATATTTATTTTTCCGTGCAAAGAGTGATCCGAGGGTAAAATTTGGTATGTTGAGTAGTTTATAGTCATTATTAATCATATTATGCTCGGTTATACACAATATATCTATAGTGTTTTTTAAGGATTCCATGGAAATTGTCAGCAAATCTGATTTAGTTAGTAGACTATTTAGGTTTTGATGCATCAAGTGAATTCGTTTATAGACGAAAAAACGAGTTACTGTTCTCTGAAGAATTCGGTTCAGAGTTGGAGAACTCGGTTTGAGTACACTTGTCTACAAGCGTGGGAGAGTTAGGCGTAGGGCAATTCAACCTATTTTGATGTTCATTAAATTTTATCAAATAATCCAAACGAAGCAATTCCCTAAGTAGTAAGCGGCATTTCTGCAGTACTAAAGAAATACGACGCGGACCATAATAATGTCCGTTTATTTTAACAAAGCTAGTGTTACTAAATTTCGAGCATAAAAAATCCAATTCATAGTTTAGTTTTTTCTGGTTAAGATAATCATTGTATGGCATCTCTGAGACTAAAATGTTTGTCTGACTGGCATTCTCGACAAAATTTCTTATTGAATATTTAAAATCAATAGGATTTTTATCATTTGTTCCTACCATAACAATAACAAAATCGTTCATGTTTAATGACGATACAAGATTTCTTTCGGCGGATAATACTTCGCGGGTGGTGGCTCCTGGTTTCCAGCATTAGGTGACAAGGAACTCTTGGCCGGCTAGTTTTTGAAATATATTTTGGATACTACGTCCCTGGTCATCAGCAATAACTACAATTCTCCTTTGACGTTCACGTTGCGCCCATTCTGTGCGAGCTGACTGTAGTGGTTTGGTACTCGCAGTTGACTCCTTCAGGGATGTCGTCGTTTGTCCGATGGTAACTGCGATTCCAGGCGCTATCACATTTGCTTGTTGTGCAGCTTGATCATTAGTGATCTGAGATTCCAGGATATTGCAGAAAATCGACTCGCAGTGCGCCGATTCTGAGGGAGCTGACTGTAGTGGTTTGGTACTCGCAGTTGACTCATTCAAGGGATTCGTTTGTCCGATGGTAACTGTGGGTTCAATAAGATTCAAATCCTCTTGTGGTCTGAAATTACAGACATTAGTACATGTTATATCTGAGAGTGGAGTTGAAAATTCCTGATTTTCTTGGGTTCTGGGCGTAGTTGAAGGCTGCAGAGCTTCTCTTGCTTTGTAGGGTGATGGTGTTACAGATTTTCTTGAGCCAGATGTAAGCTGAGGATTTTTAAGTGGGGTCCTAAATTGTTGCGGAGTTTTGATTTTTCGCCCAGACTTTGGTGTTTGATTTGGTGTATGGATTTTTTTGTATGGGTCGATTAATTTCAGACATCTGTGAAGTTCAGACCTTAGAGAAGTGACTTCAGTGTTAAGGTTTTCAATTTCTTTATGAGCACTTAATAACTCGGTGCTTAGGCTTCCAATTTTTTCATTCAGCTCATTTATACTCTCGCTGCAGTCAATAGATGTGTCTGGTAGACTTAGCATAGTCGTATTAAATAACGATTCTGCGTCAGAGTCATAACTGTCGAGAACGAGAACGGTCTAACTGGAACGAAAGGTTTGTTTGTTGTTTTTGTGACTTCCTAGTAGACTTTGTTACTTCCTAGTCTTCTTACTGTTTTCACAAAATAAAAATTAAATAAATAAATATAAATAAATAATGCTGGACAATTCACACAGCATTATCTAGCCCCAAGCTAAGCAGTGTGTCTACCATGAAATGTCACAGTTAAATCGCCTGACGTTACTACAGTAGTAACGTAAATATGCATATATAGTTATCCACAGCGCATTTTAGTAGCCAACTATCCGCTAGAGGCGCTTTAGAAGTTTACATACATTTTTTTAACTACAGTCGCTAGCGAGTATAGATTGTCAAAACTCATGGTAGACACACAGAGCTTGTGTTTTGAGTACTAGATAACTGATATACGTATTACAATACACTACATAGATATATATTTTTATTATACATAGAAAACATCCAGAACGCCTTGTACAAATATTGCAGATCGTACAAATATTTGTCCCGAGGCGGGAAACGAACCTGCAACCTCCTGCGTCGACCTTCGCCCGCTGCGCCACAGAGGTTGTCAAAATTGTATCATTTGTAATGAATAAATCTTATTATCATCATAATCATTGCAACCATTCATGAACCTATTTCCAGAGGGCAAACCTCCTCCAATTGCCACTCAAGACGGTCTTTAGACTTCGATATCCAATCATGCCCTGCGCACGATATCGTCAAACCGATAGAATAGAATAAGATAAGACCACAAAAAAGTTGTGGTCTTATCTGTTTCTATTCTATTCCAATACTTTTAAATAGTCTCCCGTTTGCACCAAACCGCATCACTCATTTCTATCATAGATTTGTCCGTGCCGCAATTGGCCAGCAGCTTAACATAGTTGCATCTGCATTCATTACTGCGCCGTAATCAATATAGCTGTAATCAGTGGATTATAGCTTTATTATTGCCATTAGCGGCGAGCTTAGATGTTTATTGTTGTAATTTCAC
This sequence comes from Eupithecia tripunctaria, assembly GCA_955876795.1. Lineage (NCBI taxonomy): Eukaryota > Metazoa > Arthropoda > Insecta > Lepidoptera > Geometridae > Eupithecia > Eupithecia tripunctaria. The sequence continues at coordinate 3,996,156 of OY041603.1, read as the reverse complement.
TGATAATTGCACTATGATCTTGTAATATCATAATATCTCAATACGTTTGAGCTGTGATTGTGTTGTGAAGTGGTTCTATAGAGAGAAAGTTAAGTTTAACCAATGTAGATCTGCTTACGACTTCTGCTTATTATTAAAATATATAATTAAGTCAATAAAATAGGCCTAGTGAAGTGTAGAAAATGCCATTATAAAACAAAACAATTGATATCTTCTTTGTCCAGTTGTAATTTGCGCATATTGTACCCACAAAAAATAAATAAGATTTATTACAAAAATTATTACTATGCCGATAGACTTCAGAACTACAATTGAGTCAAAGTTTGGTTTACCATAATAAATAGCCTGTCAATGTACGCAAAACTTCCTAATGTTATCTTAACTTAATTACTTGTAGAACCTAGAAGTTACTCAAACCTGATTTGAATTTTCACGCGTATTGTGGCCATTATTGGGAATGCTGATGCTCTACGCCAGATACTCACCAGCTCTCGGGTTACGCATCTCTTCGATCAGAACATACTAAGTGAAATCTCAACCTCAACAGCCTGTATTGGTCCACTGCTGGACGCAGGCCTCCTCCTGATTAGCGCCTTCTTGGCGTTTATCTCAAGGAGGGTAATGTCCATAATCCCCACGCTGGGCATGCGGGGTGGGGATCGCAGTTTGGTAGTATAATTGTTCTACGGGGAGCGCTGCTGCCTGCCCCCGGTGTATATCCCTTAGTCGCCTTTTACGACACCCGCGGGAAGAGTTGGGGTGGTGCAAATTCTAAGCCAGCACCACACAGCTCAGTGAAAATGATAGCCAAATTTATCGTTGTTAGCACAGATATAGACTGAACCTACAGAAACGTCTGATGTTCATTCGATTAATTTCTTGGATAATTTAACGAGCGTGATACCTCAACCTCAACAGCCTATTTATAATGGTCCACAGCTGAACTGAGGCCTCATGTGCGTAGAAATAAATTCTAGAATAGAATAGACCTATAACCTTGGTAATAGGTATAGGTGTATGCACATTTTCAACACGCGACCTACACTGAAAAACTTTTTGTCTAGAGAAGGAAAGAAGTAGACATGCTATCTCCTAGATAAGCTTCAGTTAGGCACTTATTTCGTACGGTAGATAAGTTATTTTCCGTAATTTCGTCGGGTAAATTAGCTGCAGTAGAAAGTCTACAATGTAGAAGCTAATTGTTCCTTGAACGTAGGTTCTGTGTTAGTACCTATCTAGAAGGTACAGTCGTTGGCAGAAGTTTAAAGATTTGAAGTGTTTCTTGTGTCGATAGACAAGAAAATAGCGCACATAATTAATTTTGTTTTAAAATAGTATAAAGTATAAACCGACTTGACAATTTTCCAATGACTAATACGTAACCAAATGCAAAAATCATTATCACTGATATTTGCAATTTATCGAACGGTTTAGACGTTTCGGTTTCTAGGATTATTTCATTTTGAAAGTTCTTTTCGTTGACTTTTATTCAATATTATATTGCCTTATTTTAGATAAACTTTATACATTTCAAAGTTTTGCCAATGCTTACATTATCTACCTACATTCCTAGCAAATTTCTTTACTGCATCATCATTATGATTAGAGTTCGTATACTGCTGAAGATAGGCCTACTCCAAACGATGCCTCGAAAAGCGGTCCTGGAGGTCTACTTTAATTCTCCAAATACGCACTTGCGTGTTTCGTTCTGTTTTTTGTGCAAAATGGCGTTCTAATTTGGTGTATGAGAGTGCTAATTGGTTGAAAAGAAACACGCAATTGCGTGTTTCTAAGAGGAGAATAAAAATAAGCCCCCTGAGCCGCCTTTCTTTACTTACCCATAAGTTTAGCATGTGACTGTACCTAGTAATGGTGGTTCCATTTACGATACCTCTTGAACACCTGGCAATTTATTTAAATGCACTAAAACTTTATTTTAACTTCGGTTAATCACAGACTTTAACGTGTTCTAACCATGGGGTTTAACTTTTAAGGTTACATAACCTGCTAACTGATATCGCAACGTATTATTAAAGTTATGGTTAAAGACGGTTAAATAATAAAATATATTTGTAATGAGAAGTTTCTTTATTTTGCAGGTAGTAAATATTGTTAATTTTGAAGTGGTATTTTTTAAACTCTAACTAGGCGTAGGAAGTAGAGGTGATTGCTAGATGGCTATATACTACGGCTATATTCTACGGCTATATACTACGGCTATATACTACAACTTTATTAAAAAGTATAAGCACTAAACAGTTTTCATAAAAAAAAGTCTGGAACGATCATCGCTTAAATAACGGTACGCTTTTGGAATATTGACCCTTATCAGATATTTGTTTAGTTGACTGTACCGTACCAATCTGATTAGCTAATCTACCTAATGTATTGTTGTTGGATTTTACTTAGGCCGTTTGATTTTCAAATGATTCGTTTTTAAACAAAAAAAATTTAAACCCCGACGACAATTTATTTTAAACGACATAAGATAACACTTGGTTAACTCTATATCTCTCTTTTCCTGTATTTTATTCTGTATTTTCTTGGTGTGCAATAAAATGTATTATAAATATTGTAATTTAACGACTGCTGCACTGACTTCCAACACACATAGCCAAGCCAAGAAAAAGGGGTTAGTTCCGCTATGCACGAGTCCCGCTTTGCTCGGATTCTAAAATACCTAAATAAAAGTGCCGCTATGCTACGAATTTCTCAGTTCTACCTTAAACAATGGAGGGTACAACTCGTTACGAAAGTGTTTGTAAAGAATACTCTTAAAGCTAGCCTCATCAATCATTATCATCAGGCTATACTAGTCCACTGCTGGACGCTGGCTATTTTTAAGCTTTTTAAAGGCTGTGCCCTCAAAAAAGGAAGAGGTTCTCAATTCGTCTGTAATTTTTTTAAATGTTTCTTGCCTTTTGACTGGGTGGTCCGATATGCATGATTCTTTTTTTATATAAAGGCTAGTGCTTCCCATTTTAATTTTGTTCAGTTCTGACAATAGAATGATGAAAGTTCATGAAAATAATTTATAAGTATACCTAAGTCGGTCTATAGTTTTTTAAAACAAAATTAATTATTTTAATTTAAGAATTGCGTGTAATCATTTCGATTAAAAATATCATATCATCAATTAAACGTTATGAAACATAAATCAACTCAAAATAATGTGATTAAAATTAGCCACCAAAATAATTTTTAATTAAGAGATCAATGACGAAGTTTCAAATTAACATTACAAATAAAACACATTAGAAACTCTGTGCTTGGCTCAAATTAAAATAAAAAATGCAAATAATCAACATTTTGTACTATTACTAAATAAATTATTATTAAAAAAACAATAGAAGTTATAAATCAACACAAAATACCACACTTATAAGAATATAAAAATTATAAATCAACAGAAAATATCACACTTGCAAGAACATAATTGTTGTTAATTTTTTTTTTGATTGAATAGAAAAGAAATTCACAAAAAATCACCAAGCGTGGTGCTTTTTTTGGTATAGACTTCTGCATGTAGTTGTTTTTGGGTTCATCTAAAATACTGGTTATTTTGGTTTTGACGGTAAGTATCCATATATACTTATATACTGTATGTGTTGATTAAAACTAATGCTGTTTACTAGTTTAATTAGTGGAACTAGTGAGAGAGTATTTATTTTAATTATTACTATGGAATTGCATCAAGAAGCAGTAACTTAATGTGTACAGCATTTTAAATGTGATCTTTTAACATAAGCTTTTTCTTTTCTACAGTCCGAGAATCTGATTTCGAGCATAGCGGCACTTTTATTTAGGTATTTTAGAATCCGAGCAAAGCGGAACTCGTGCATAGCGGAACTAACCCAGAAAAAGTACACTCTCTATGACGTCACCTTTCAAATAATAACAAAACACAACCAGTTTATTCGTTTGATAGAATACTCGTACTTTTCACGAAAATTTCCCCTAGGTCCTAGACACAGCGCTGTATGTGGATGAAGATAGAGTGACAAAAAAATATATTTCAGCTAATGGCTGAGGGACTTCTTTCCTGAAAAGTACTTTGATAATTAGAGAAAGCCTATTATTAGCTGTCTGTGACTATTTAAAATCTATTGTACATTAAAAGTTAAGCTGATGGCAATCCGAATAAAAAAAATTAAATAATACAATAAGATTAAAATTTACATAGGTAGGTACACCATAAAAATAACGTAACAATCCTATTTTATGTCTTTGATACAACCTGGATATGTAAAATAGATATTAACATACTTACCATTTTAAATACAATCTAAACAAATAAATGAATTGACGTTTGCGAGTCTCACAAAAAATCGAGAACGGCTTGACCGATGCCTAATTTTAGTTTTGAAATATTTGTAGAAGGCCAAGGAAGGTTTCGAACGTGAGAGCTTACGAATTTCGCCGGGTCAGCTATTTATATACGTACTACACTATTACGATACAGACAAGTCAAATTAAAAACATCCCTCTTTTTTTTCAGGTCTAAAAAAACTCGTTGTTGTTGGATAAGTTCCAACAAACCATAGAACGGAATCAGCAAACATGCGAAGGGGCGATAAAACTGAAATGACTTCATAGCACTAATCAGCTGAACAAATTTAATTTGCCTGCGCCAGTGTTACTGCCGGTTTATAGGGAATTAACAGTGAGCATGACTTTACGAGGTATTCAGGTAGGTTTTACTTGGAAACAAATTAGTAGGTAATAAAGGAAAATTTGAAATAGTTCGGCTCTAAAGAGAATTGCTGGCGAAAGCTCGTCGTTCAACTCTATTCGTCTCTATGGTTTATAATTACAGGCGGAGTAAAGCCCTTCCATCTATAAAAATCCATAGAAATATTTCTCCGTCGACGAGAGCGGTAGAGCGGTTATTAATTTAGAAAATAAATCGTTGATTAATTCTACATCTTACGTTTTATTTAAAAATGGCAATAATGAATGTATCTTATTACTATACAAAAAAACAACGTTTTTTTTTTTAAATATGTCAAACAAATTGTTTTGTGAAAGTATGCTGTGGTAGCCACAATAAAAAAAATGTGTTGCTATAAGACCTATTTAAGTATACCTATTTATTGTAAAGGCACGCACCGACTTCAAATTATAATTTTCTTGATTTTCTTCCATGTTATTTTCATCTTACCAATTAGCAATAACCTTATTTGGAAATGTTTTGTTTTGGCTGTGTGGTGCTGGCCTAGAATTTCACCATCCCATCTCTTCCCGTGGGTGTCGTAAGAGGCGACTAAGAGATACCCCTTAGAAGCGCCCTGCAGAAAAATCTACCAGCGAACTGCGATCCCCAACCCGCATGCCCAGCGTGGGGATTATGGGCATTACGCCCCATGAGACGACCAATAAGTCGCTTGTCAGGCGGAGGTCTGCGTCCAGCTGTGGACCAATACAGGCTGTTGTGGTTGAGGTTATTTGGAAGTAGGTAAATACTTACATGTTTTAAAAACTCTACGTTATCTTCGGCCATTTTCTTACATTGCTAACTTCATATAGGTAAGGCTCGATTTAAAGAGTTTAAAGTTTATGAACGACCTCGCTTTGCTCGTTCAATCGCGAATAGGTTAAAAACATTGGTAATGTGGTAAACAAGACATCAACGTAATCGATAGCAGTGGCAATCGGTTAGGGATCGGTAATGGGTGGCCACACGCGATGGATGGAAGTCTCTATCTGTGGTTCGACTCTACTATCTATGGCTATTTGTCTATGGACTGTGCTACTGACACCTTTTGATTGCATGTTGAGTAACTAGAGCAATTAAAAATAGAAGGTAGGTGGTCTGAAACTGTGTGGCCGGCCATTTTCCATTGTAACGTGGTAAGTCGGTAAAGCTTAATATATTATATAAAACATAAAGAACTTAATTACCTACGTTAATATCTGTTGTATCACACATGGTCTAGTTATAAAATTTACGAGTAAAAAATCCAAAATGGCGGCATAAAATACGTGTACCTACTATACTTCTTTAACCACGAGACGATAAAATGCTGTCCATGTTGGTTTAATAGTTACAATAAATAACAACTATGAGTTGGTACCAATAAAGTAATTTTCACAATTCACTATTAAAATTAATACCCACCCCACCTGTCAGCTCAAAGCCTCTATATTGCAATAAAATTACAATTCAATTAAATTACATTTCAATTGCAAACTACCCATTGATTGACTTTAGCTGTAACCGACTAACCACATAAAACAAAAGAGTATTATAACACCAAAGAATTCCATTTGACAGGTGGCATTTCACGCAGGTCGTTCAAAAACATTCTACTTTTGAAAAGGTCGGACCTATTTGATGCAACAAAGAAGAATAATGTAGCCAGAAGACTTATTGATATGTTGCAAAGAAGAACCTTATTCTCTTTGGGATAAGGTCTGGATAATTTTGTCGGTTACTTTGTAGAGTGATTTCGTAATTGCATTATCATCGTTATTGCGTCGTTATTGTTTTAAACTGTCGGAAAAATTAAAAAAGTAAAGTAAAAATTAATACTAGTGCATTCATAACTTTGAGGTTCCTATTAAGTTTTTAGTCTGGTTTAATTGCTTATTAAGAGGAAAGTGTACCTCCTACCTTGATGTCAATTATACCGTAGTTTTAGGTACCACTGACTATACGTACCGACTGAGGCTAAATTGACGGTGACTCTTCTTGCCATCGTAAAATAAGTGAACTAAAATCTAACTCTTATGTAAAAAAAAAGATTGCAAAGATAACCAAACCTTTACAAATTTCCTCATCACACTTTAGTCTCGAAATGATCCATCTCATTATTATAAAATTCAATTCATTCGAAAGGTCATATAATTCGTCCCCAAGTGGCCGTGGTTCCGGCATTTTGGTGTTTATGCTCAATTTTATTCATGTTTAGTGGTGTGAGAATAATTTACACCTCTCTACAATACAATAATGTCCTTATGACAAAAAGATTGACGTTAAAAAGTTTAGTTGATATCACTTGTAAAAACTTTTTGGACGAAAATATTTTGTTCGATTTTTAAGTTCAAAGTTCAAATAATACATTCGCGTATTATTTCTCAGTTTGAATAGAGATGGAAATGGAATCGATATTCGATTCAAGCTCTACAATCATTCGATAAGTAATAAAAAATTAGGATCCGAAATTATAAAACCTCAAAACGTTCCTTTTATGTATCACGAGGGTCTCCTCAGGGTTTGTATGTAATCATCCACTCACTACAATTTATAAAGGTTCGTTCAAAGTAATTTTGGTAATCATTCGAAATTAGATTTTTTAGGTTATGCATGGCGGATGTCACGTCTCGGATAGTCGTTTTATAAGGTTTAATGACAATTTAAATGATCGCTTACGAATCACTAAATAATATTTAGATAAAACCTTAGGAAGTTTTTGATTTGAATTGGTCAGGCAGCGGTTTTTAGAAAAGGTTTATTGGTCAATTTTTTGGCTATTTCGTTTGATTACTTTACTAGATAGCTCATCTGTTCTTACTTATATGTCTATCCACGTCAAAAGAACATAATTAATGTTCTTTTGACGTCGATAGACATATTACCTGCGTATGTACGGGTATGAATAGATCAAATCTTAGATCTATAGAAGGTTAAAAATATCTATACCAGAACCTAATTACCTACCTACCTCCCCCATCATCAAAAGTGTTGCAAACGTTGCAATTTCAAATCAGAATCGGAATTGCGATGCGTAATAAGCTCATCACCTACGTGACGCTATTTAGCATCGAATCGACGCAAGCGTGAATTGGAAATCAAAACATTGATCCACAATCAAATCGATTGGAAACTTTAACATCGTGATCGATAACATGCTATCCGATTATCGAAATCACGATCGTTTCAATCGATTCAACTCCAGTAAATCTGCGATATGGACATCACTATTAGAGCTCATTTTTGAAATCGAATTACGAATGTCTGTTTTATTCGTCGGATTCAAAGTCTAAGTTGGCTGTATGATTTGAATGAGGAACGTTATTGTGTTTTGCTTTTAAATTGTTTCTGCTATGTTTGGTGTTGTTCAAAAACAGTACAAATGCACCACTTTGGATTATATTAAATTATAGCCAGCCGTGAAAATCGTCCCGTAATGTGTTGGGGATTATTCGTCCGTGGGACTGCGCGAGGGTATCATTTGGTGCAAGCTCTAAGTGCGGGTAATGGGCCGTAATCTTTGAATTAGCCGTTACATTTTATTGATTCTTGTTTCCTTTTTACATACTCGCACAAATAAATTATCTTTCTTTGCACGAGCTTCACAATCAATATGTTAGATGGACCGGACCTGAGTTGGTTTGTCGCTCATATTTCGGAGTGACTACCTAAGTCTAGGAGGTGGAAAAACTTCACCCTTCGTTTTGGTGGGTATCTAAGAATGGCCGAAATAATGACGTTATTCCCGCCTCAAGTAACCTAGAAAATGGTTTAGGAGTTATTCCATACCCCAGTTAGATACCTAAGTCAATAAAAAAAACCCCGCCGGAACGGAGACGGGATACGAATTAAGGATGAGAGGCTGTTTCCATATCAATGTTCCCAATTATCTTTAGGTAGAAGTAAAACAAACTATGATTTCACTTAAATTTTCCAAGAGCAAAAACATAATTTCATTGATGTAACATAAAACCATTGGGCATTACAAGGTTTATAAGCAAAGAATGGCATTAGCATCTGTTAAAATGACATTAGGTTGCCACGCTCACTTGCGCCGCAACGATAATATGAAGTGGATTTGACGGGATGTGAAGCGTGCTGCAATTTGCAAGGGTTCCGGAGTAACTACATAAAAAACTTTTTTATTTTTCCTACCTAGATTTAGGATAGTTCATGACAAAGATGATTAAAACTTTGTTTGACCACGATGTGACACGTCGATGTATCGTAAAGATCTAGAAGACTATTGTTTCGCTATGTTTTAAGGCGCAAACACGAGCCAACTAGCGCCGCCACCATATTTTATCCTATTATTACGTTTAACACAGGAAATTTCAAAAATCCATCGTACAGTTTGTGATATGACATGAATTTATGCATTGAAGTCAAAGTTACGTGCTTTTACCACGTAACAATCTCTAGGAAGAGGAAAAAAGGATAATAGAGGAAAATTTAAAATAAATTTTATGTAATAGATACTTTTCTAATGTGTATCATACCTAAGAAATCATATTAAACCTACTGATTTTCGACTAAATGTGGGTTCGAAAATCAGTCGGTTTAATGGATTTTGTTTGCAACGAAATCGCTTAGACAGCGAGTAGTGACCGAAACGTTTTCTTCCCATCCAACAGAACCCTCGAAAAATAATGGAAAAACGTTAGTTGACACAACTAATGCTTGTGTAATGCGCCTCTTATCTGACTAATTAAAAGTCGATTTGGCTCGGCGAGGCAGCGAGCTTTCTAATACTACCACGGCTAACTAGGTGAATCCAGGTGGTTAATGTTTGCGCACTGTGACAGCTTTAACATAAACAGAAATAAGCAAACAGAGAAAAAGGAAATGCTCATCGTTGCATGAATAAGTGAAGGGTGAGTCTTTTTGAAGTAAGTAACGACACGTGGTCGCGACGTCTTGTTTTTTTCATACAATTTGGTACAGAAACGCCACTATCGTGATGACTGGGACTACCCAAAACTTACACAAAATGGCGTCGTCACGATCAAGTCTCGTTACTAAAATCAAAATGACTTGCACCTAATAGTAGAATAACGAGTGAAAGTAGCGCCGCCACCTATTTTATATATTTTTTATATACATCCATCGTATAGTTTGTGGTATCTATTATAAGCTATTTTTTTAATACCTCTGTAATAGTTTTATCTTATGTCAAAGCGCAACTTCGATATAACATAAATGGCTTATAAGATGCTTATAAGTATCAAAAACTGTACGATGCATTTTTAAAGTTTCCTGTTTTAAACAAAATAATATGTTAAAACTAGCTGCACCCCGCGGCTTCGCACTCCTTTTTCCTATGGAAACGTTTAAAGATGATTTTTCTCCCATGGGAACTGATTTATGGGATAAAAAGTAGCCAGGATTAGAATTTATGCAAAATTTCAGCCCGATCCGTTCAGTAGTTTTGGCGTGAAGAGGTAACAAACATCTATCCATCCATACATCCATACAAACTTTCGGATTTCTACTATTAGTGTGATTATAATATTAGTGTGATAGGTGACGCTGTCATATTGGCTCGGGCGCCTTTAAGTAAACTCAAACTCGTCGAATAGTATTATTTTCGTGAATCTACAAAATCTGTTTCATTCCGTGGCAAAAAGATTTATTGACGTCTAATACCCACGTTTTGTGTTTTCAAACACAAAGCTTAATTATTATATATCCTCTATTTTCTTACCATCATCAATACATAATACATTTTTAAGGTAAATTATCAAATTATATAAAAATAATCAAAAATAGTGTGAGCCTTGATTGAACGTTGGCGTGGGTAATAATGTAAAATTCTGTAGATAATTAAATTAGTAGTAAATAATTAAGTACACAATGAAATTGCGATAATTTTCATTTCTTTTGTAAAACTCTACGGTCAAACCTGGTCAAATGAAACTTTTTTATTGGCTATGGCTTTCCTTCGAGACTTACTATAGGTTCGAAGTATGATAAATTGTTACGTACGCACGATCTAACTGTGAATCTTTGTGTTTCGAACTTTTGAACGATTTAAAAAGTAAACTTTTCGAACACTTCTGTAACACTATATACCCTTCCATATACGGAAGTCATAGATTATTTTAATACTCATAATCATAACTAGGCTCATCTATGATGATTGATGTTGTCTATGACAGGTTGAATGATTAGAATACAGAAGGGCTGGCGACGAAAATGATTGTGTCATTAATTTAGGCTGTAATTAATGACGGGGGGTTAATGTGAAGGCTCGTTAGGATTTTGGATAGATGACTTGTTTTTTTAAGGAAATGTTATTAATTTATGTAACAGGCTGATGATAATCATCATCATCATCTTTCTGTCTCTATCGCACTCATGGTGGGGATTATAATGACAAATTTCAAAGTTTTGTGTTTTTTCTAGGTTACGCTCTTGGTTCGTTTTGGTAGTGGATAGGTACCTTCATCGCGAGTTCCCTTTTGTGCAACTGAAATTGCTGAAATACGAATAGTTGAGCAACGAGGCTTCACTTTTGTGTAACTCATTTTGGACCCCGTTGCTCAAATGTGAATAGTTGCGCAATGGAGCTTTCCCTTTGTGTAACTCATTTTATTCCCCAAAGCTCAACTGCGAATAGATGAGCAAGGGGCTTTCCCTTTTTCTATTTAGACGAAATATAGACAATAATAGGTAGTCTTTACTAACAACTAAAATTACAATCAATTATTAGGAAACAAATAAAAAAAATATTGTTAAATGGGGAACGAATCGTTTTAAGTAGGTACCGCATACATAGTATCTATGTATTTAACTGTTAACCGGCTCAGAATTTACACCACCCCAACTCTTCCTGGGGGTGTCATAAGAGGCGACTAAGGGATTTCCACGAGGGGCGGGCAGCATCGCCCCCTGCAGAACAATTATGACACCAAATCGATCACCAACCCGCGTCCCCAGCGAGCGTAGGGATTATGGACTATCCATGAGATAAACGCCAGTAAAGCGCTCATCAGGAGGTGGCCTGCGTCCAGCAGTGGAACAATACAGGCTGTTGAGATTGAAGTTGAGGAGAGATGGTGTGCGTCTGCTTATCCTGGACATAAACCAAAAGGTCAAAATCCCGCGGGAAGAATTCATCATCATCATCATCGGGAAGAGTTAGGGTGGTACAAATTCTAAGCCAGCACCACACAGCCAATACCATCTCTACCAAGCGGACCTCCACTCGTACTAAGCGGTTTTCTTACCCCCCCATCATTCGTACCCCGGGGAGGGGGGTATGAACCATGCTCCCTGCTGCTTATTTTTCTACCAACCGAAGTGAATGAATAGGTACATATCTACTAGACCTTCGTGTTACATTTTCGAACGAATGCTTATCAAGAATAATAAGAACCAAGTGCGAGACGAATTCGCGAATGGTTCCTTACCATAATTTATAAAAACGGCGAAAAAATCATGTCTGTTAAAGATTAGAAATATTGAAGGCCCCCTTCAATATTTATTTGAATCTGTTTTTTAGTATTAAATTTGTTTTTATAGCGGCAACGAAATACATCATCTGTTAAGTTTCAACTGTCTATCAAGGTTCATGAGATGCCCTTAAAACCTACGAATAAGAATAGTCAGGAAGGGTAATTCAGAACAAACTTCAAACAAAAAGTGGGCCTAGCTCAAACCAAAATGACGTATAAGTCAAAAAACGAATCATAGCCAAAGTTCCAATTAGACATTGCTTCGTGATTAGTTGAATTCAGAACGAAAGCAGGGATTGGTTGGCGCTTGCTAAATGAAAGCGGTGATTGGTTCGCGCGCGTACTGCAATGTCTGCTATGACAGCTGAAACAAGACGGCGTGGATGATGTTATACAATAAGTAGAGCGAACCAAGTTATTAATAAAATAATATATAACAATGTTTTTTTATTAATTTGTTTTTGTTACTTTGTACACATCAATGAAATCTATGTTCCGCGAAATATGATTAATTTATTAAGTTTTCGTTTAGAAGACATTAAAAAAGAGTCTTTCTTCGCAATGTAGTGAAGACGGATTTTCAGAAGTTCAACGATAATATTATCTTCAGTATCAAATATTTTAGAAAAACACTGTGTTGATATTACTGACAGATTACTAGCTCGAGAAGTGATTTTCCGTGGTCATTTATTTTTATTTATATCTTATTAGTGTCTCGGTGCATGAGCATATTTTAAACAAAACCACCGATGGATACGAGAGTACATCAAAATCTTTCAAATTAATTAGCTTGTGAAAATATACATTTTCATTCATTCTGGATAGTTGATTTTGGCTTGCAGTTTCCGGGTAATATAAAGCCTATAATTTATTCCACGGTTTCTGGCAGTTGAAGCGTCGTTGGTCTTACATGTTTGATAACACCGTGCAATTCTTCTCTTCTGTTTTATACTCTGCTGGTTTTCATAGTTTTCATTAGTAATTGTTTTTTGTCTTTCTAGCTTTACTGCACTTATCCACTTATTTTTCCGAATAGGATCGGCAGGAAAACCAAAACACAAAATACAAGCAAAATAAATACATACATAAGTACTATAAATATATGTTAATTGTATTTGTTACATTTCAATATTTCATCAACAAGAAGAAAAAAATTCTAAGATTAAAAATATGTATCTAAAATATAATAAATCAATAACTGACTTCAATTTGCGTAATCTTGACCATAATATTGTTTTGTATTAATAACAAAAAAACGAAGTCAAAAATTTACTGACTTCATATTGCATTTCATTTTGATGACGTATTTGAACATCTATGAATGTAATTATAATTTAGCTACTACTTACTAGTGAAAATTGATCCCTAGGCATTTTAATCCTGTATGGCTCCTGCACCACTTCACAACACATGTTGGCATGATAATTCACAGCTATTTCACAAAGATACTCACGAAAACGTCTGTGCAGACTGGACGTGTCGCTTGCAAGATAAATATCCGACTGATGGCGCGCTGAGCCCGACTTTTAAGCCCCGCCTACTTTAGCACAACTTTGGTTGGGGCATTTTTTAAAAGAAGTTACTGTTCCCGACTATTCTTATTCGTAGCTTAAAACACTGATTAATTAAAAAGGGAAGATAAGGTACTAGTTTATCGAAAATGGCAACCTCATATTGTGTAAAATTGTGTGCTCCCACCTCAGTCACCGTTGGACCGGCGGCGGCACGGGCGGTCGTGATTCGCGTGAAATATTGTTGTCTCGGTCTCACTTCGGTCTTAGATACGTCTTTCCGTCTTTGTTCTTCTTTGTATTGCACAGGACTGGAAATATAACTGTGAGCGTATGTGTTTGCGTGTAGTTGTAACACATGCCAATTTTTGAGTAAGCGCTGGGAGAACGTATCTATCTAATCTATCTTCCCTTTTTAAATAATCAATGCCTTAAAATGAAAAAAAGCTGTGGACGTCTTCGGTCGTATCAAAATATTAAGCTTTGAATGTTCCTCTATCTTCCTCTGGCTAACTCAAGATCATTTTACATAAAAACTAGCTGCGCCATGCGACTTCACATGCGTTGATCCTATGAAAACGTTTAAAGGTTCTATCCCACGGGAACTGATTTATGGGATAAAAAGTAGCCTATGTTTGCTTTCAGGATTAGGATTAACTGTATGCAAAATTTTAGCCTGATCCGTTCAGTAGTTTTGGCGTAACAAACATCCATCTATACATCCATACAAACTTTCGCATTTATAATATTAGTGTGATAGTGTGACATAGATTTTATGTACAAACATATCTATGTTTGTACATAAAATCTATGCCACACTAATCTACTTATCTACATAGTAGCATTTTCCTCACGGTCACGTATTTAATCTGGGTAGCAGCGGGCACGGCGGACACCGCGTCGAACCAGTAACTCAATATTTGAGTATGGACGTCGCCGATCGATTGTCCACGCTGCCGTGTCTCCTCCGTGAACCACGATGTAGCCACAGAGAGGACAGAAGTAGCTGGTACATTCAAACTCAAACTCAAACTCAAAAATGCTTTATTTCCATAAATACAATAAATGTACACTTATAAAAGGTCAAATCGTATTAAAAAATACACTGACACGGAAATAAAGTGGTATTTTTGATTTCGATCGCTTCGGTATGTAGACTAAAGTAAAGAAACGACGAAGAAACCTTTAGCCTGTTAGTTGTTATTTTTCGAGTTGGAGCAAAATCCGTTCCAAGCTTTTTTATCCTCTAGATGATCTGATATTTTATAGCAAGCCTTTTTGCAGAATAAAGTTTTGACAGTTTGTTTGAATTTATTTACTGATTTTTTCAGTAGGGGTTTTGTTGTAGAAGCGTATACATTGCCCTTTAAAAGATACATTATTTTTTGCAGCCTAGTTGTGGGTACAGTGAGTTTATGTTTATTTCTAGTATTTACATTATGTATATCGCTATTTTTTGGGAAACTATTGATATTTTTATGAGTATAAAACAAGTTTTCATAAATATATTGACTTGGTACTATCTGTGTATTGGATTTACCCCCACAAGCTTCCACTTGTGATTCTTTGGGTATATTTGTTCGGGGTGTCTGGGAATTTTCTATGTAAGTATAATAACTATCAGACATCTAGCACCATAACACAAACTATGCTTAGCTTGGGGCTAGATGATGCTGTGTGAATTGTCCAGCATGTATTTGGGATTTTTGTCGTTTCGCCCATTATTTGTGATAGGTAGGCACTTTATTTATTATTACTTCTATTTAGTATATAGTCTATTTAGTATTGACGGTCTCTGTGGCGTGGTGGGCGAAGGTCCGCCTGCGATGCAGGCGGTTGCGGCTGCGGTTGGCCGTTCAGACGCTGGGCTCTACTGGTCTTCGCAACAGCAGTGGCTCTAATGGATTTTGCAGTTCTCGTACTTGCAGAAGACTATATTGCACTCTGCGAGCTCTCTCTATCTTCTATCGTGTAGTTAAGCTGCTGTTGGACCTATGCGGTAGGTACTGCGATTATGTATTAGTATTAATTCAGTTTTCTTAGTATTTCTAATTTTAGGCTACATCGCATGCATTAATTTTAAAAACCTAATAGAATAGTAATTACTATAAATTACATAGGTACCTCCACCATCCATCATCCACAAAAATATGTCATAAATGAACCTAAGGAAGGGCATGGCATCCTGCCGTAAAACAGTATTCACTAGTACGGAGGACTGTCACCTTACTAGGGTTTGGTACATACATGATGAATTGATGACATTATTACTAGGTACTTCGTGTTATTTTTATTATTAAGCTATTGCATAGCTTCTATCGCGGGCCTTGAGCGCGGGGACCGAATCCAGAAATTCCGTAACGAAAAATCCTTGACGTTTGTCTCTTTAGTTCAGCAACTCGCCTCTAGATGGCATTGCAATAGCTTTACCGCGGCAGTCCCCGAGTGCCACACGTCTTTTTTTATTTTAGTGTTATACAACCACCTATACTTACTTTACTTAGTATTATATTGTACCAACCTACTATAGTTAAATTTTAAGAAATAAATAAATGTTCATGTTTTGTTTATGTTTATGTCTCTCCCCTCGGGGAAGACGATCGTCGTCGAGAAGGCGACGGTGTCCCAGGGGACCCGGGCAGTGACGGCGCACATACTATCTGCTCCGGGGACGTCGATTTCATCCTTCCTCATGTTCATCTTGACTTGCGAGTTCGATTCCCGCGTCGGGACAAATGTGTGTACGATCTGCAGATATTTAATTCAGGGCATTGATTTATTAAAAACGAAGATGAGGTACTGGTTGCTCGAAAGTGGCAACCTCAAATTGTGTAAAATTGTGTTCTCCCACATCAGTCACCGTCTGACCGGCGGACGGGCGGTCGTGATTCGCGTGAAATATTGTTGTCTCAGTCTCACTTCGGTCCTAGATATGTCTTTGTTCTTCTTTGTATTGCACAGGACTGGAAATATAACTGTGAGCGTATGTGTTTGCGTGTAGTTGTAACACACGCCAATTTTTGAGTAAGCGCTGGGAGAACGTAACCTATCCCCTTTTTAAATCAATGGTTCAGGGCGTTCTGGATGTATTCTATTTGAAATGAAAAAAACTATCTGTGTTAGGTATTGTATTATGTTTATCAGTTACCTAGTACCCATAACGCAAGTTCTGCTTATGTCATTAGAAGGATATGATAATGCTGTGTGAATTGTCCAACATTTTTATTATTTATTTATATACACTTGTGCACTGCCTTATGTTATGCGCATCTGGCTAGTCTCCGATGAGACTGCTGGCCGCCGTGGTCGAATTTCGGCTAAGTCGACATCATCAATCGCCTGAGCTGTTTTGTCTTGCCTGTGTCAAGCGCTAACAAAGTTTACTCTCCTTTGTGGGCCAGTACAAAAAGCAAATCGAGTTACCGACAAAAACAGAGAAAATCGACGGACAAACACCATTACCACGGACATTTTCGAGGATAGCTCGTGATGATGGGGTTTTTCACCATTCGGGTTACTGAACTGATGAGATTGTGAGGAAAACGAGAGGTTTGCAGTGCATTGCTGGTTTACTCTCGCATACGCAAACAAAAAGTCCCTTCTTGTTTAGATTTGAAAAGCATTTTACAGCATTTGGCCTCAATAGGATTCAAATCCTTTTGAAATACAAGTGGCGTTTCAATAGACAGAAGATTACACGCACCAGCCCAACAGCAAAATAATTAATTGCTCATACCTACGCTCATTCGTATATTTTTATAGGTGGTTTATTTCAACAAAATGATAACAACTCGATAAGGTTGCTGTTACGACTACGATTCTGCAGTGCCTCGGCCATGTTCGCCAAGTCACACACGGATACCTTCGATACGATCTGGCGAAATAATTCAGCCTCACCACTCATCAAAACCCGCGGCAGTAGCAACAGCATCCTAAGCATGATTGCTGAAAAATTAGACTGTCTTGTATACAAATTAGCTCAAAATACAAAATCATTAATTATATTTAACTAGGTTCGATTCTAGTTATTAAGCCAACTAACACAATGGATTTTAAATATGTTGCGAATCTCACCCTATCGTCATAGGACGCTCTCCGGCCATGTGGGATGACGACTTGCGAAAGACTAATGCTGGATGCGGCAAGCGAAGACAGGGCGCTATGGCGTTCATTAGGTCTATGTCGAGCAGTGGACTAATACAGGCTGATGACGATGAATCTCAATCAAGGTACTTAAGGTCGAGGTAAGACAATTATATACCTACTCGAGTCTCACTGCCATCTTAGGTAACTTTGTTTACTTTTATTGTCGTGATTTTTCAGTCAGCAATAGTTGTCACACATGTCGGTACAGTCGCGGCCGCAGGATTCAATTCACGACTTCTCGTTTTGCCCCGATTCGGCGGGGTTCAGTAAACAAACTCAACACAATCGATTGGTCGCGACCGTACCGGTACCAAGACGAAGATATGTTCGGTGGGAAGATGACGTGTTGGAGAATTTTCACGGATTTGAAGTCTGGCTTAGGCAGACAGGTTTTATCATGAACTGCTGATTTTGTAACTGCCTTAGAAACCGCTTGGTAGACGGATTGGTGTGGTAATCATCGCAGTGAAATTGTGTAAGCATAGATTGATAGTTTGTCCATGTTAAGGTATACGTTAAAAATATATTTGAAAAAGTTAATTTCCCCACGCTTCACTTCTTTTTCATTATAATCTTTTGAGAGCTTTTAGTTCTTAAAAAGAAATGACTTAACCCACTACCTGTATAGGTAGGTGGGTTAAGTCATTTCTTTTTAAGGGTGGGGCAAATTTTTGGCCCCTTAAGGGTAGCTATCGTTTCAATTGTAGTTAGAAGGTTTTGTTCTTAGAAACCTTCTGTTTTATTTTGAAGAAAAAAATATTGCTATTTTTAGTTTTTGAAAAAATGTACAGGTCTCCAAAAAATTACATTTGTCAAAAAAACAAGTTGGTCTTAATCGACTCTATTTCCAACCAGGAACACTTTTCTCAAAGTAACATACCAAATCAAATCGTAAGTTTTGGCAACAATTAAAAAAACACAATTACCATACATTTTCTATGTAAAAACGAGTAGGGGCCAAAAATTTTTCCTTCCCTGTATATTGGTTAGTTTTACGTGTCTGTTGCGCATGCAACAGACACGTAAAACTAACAAATAAAGGTATGTTATAATATACCATAGTTTTCCTTTAAAATCAGCTCCAAACTCTCTTCATTTCTTCGGGAGGCGCTTAGATGATAATCATATGTGTTTACTTATTATCACACAGAATGACATATCATATCAGTATTTAAATACATATATTAGAATAAAATAAACAATCATACAAATTTCCCCATGAATATACCCAAAGTAAACCTGTCTTCCTCCGGTAGAGTCAAATTATTCACACTTTTTGCTCAAACCACCACAAGAACTGGAGTGAATGTACCCGGCAATTTATTTTGAATTAGTTCAATGAAAAAAGGTACAAGAGGTGATAAAGGTAGCTGTGGACGATTGACGCATCCGGCATCGGAAGTTCTTGGGTTGGCGCTAATGTTAGTTTCAGTTTAAAGAATCTATTGACTCAAAAGAAAAATGTTCACTTAAATCTTCTTAACGTAACTTCTACTTCCAAATAGCTGCTATTAACGCAACTGTTTGACCACGAGGGCAGTTTGAAGTGCCCGCCCAAGGGATATTCACCGGGGGTGGGCAGCAACGCTCCCTGCAGAGCAATTCTACCACCGAACTGCGATCCCCAACCCATGCAGCATGCCCAGCGTAGGGATTATGGGCTAATTCCCATAAAATAAATTCCCCCATTAGATAAACGCCAACAAGGCGTTTATCTGGGGGAGGCCTTCGTCCAGCAGTGAACCAATACAGGACGTTGAAGAAGACGTCTTTACTTGTGTTCATGGTGATAGGCAAAACCTGCGGTTCACACAGTGTCAGTTAATTACTAATAACCCTGTATAGCGTGATTCCTAATATAGACGCACCTTACAAACACCATACCTACTTCAAACTGAGGCTAAGCGACACAAAAACCTGAAAATTCTGTGAGGATGCGAAGGAAACGCCTCTCCATCTCCTGGGAGAGTGCGGAGCACTGATGCAAAAACGTAGCATCCATCTGGGCAAGCACCTGCATAGCCCAGATGAGCTACGAGAGAAAGAAGAAAATCCCACAGTTCCTATCAGCTGCAAGGGTTTGTGGTGAACTGCGAACGCTGCTGCTTCGAGGCTGAACACACAAAGTGGCGATTACAATAGGCTTATCATGGCCGCAATTATATGTACGAGTAAGCCACATAAAGCAAATAATAAACAAAATAAAATAAAAAAATACTTTTTTATTGCTTTTTATTTATATGCCAATTCTAATAAAAAAAATGAGAAATAGGTTAATTTAGTCATACTATTTAAATATAATTTATCACTAAAAGTTTTTGTCATTTGTTATTATAACACTAATGCGCCCCGCGGCTTCGCACGCGTTGATCCTATGGAAACGTTTAAAGGTGATTTCTATCCCCATAGCCTATGTTTGATTCCAGGATTAGAATTAACTGTATGCAAGATTTCAGCCTGATCCGTTCAGTAGTTTTGGCGTGAAGAGGTAACAAGCATCCATCCATCCATACATCCATACAAACTTTCGCATTAATAATATTAGTGTGACTAATAAAGTTGTCGTCAAGTTTATGCAAGATGAGGGGTTAAGGTCTCCTCCAAACTTCTCCATTTGTCTCTGTCAATATGGCTTTTGCCATCCAGTCTTTCTTAGTCAGTTTCACAATTTCTTCATCCCGTCTTGTGATTTGACGGTAGATATAAAAAATACCTCGTCGTTGCGCGTGCAAAAGTCGCTATGTGTTATTTAGGTACTTATTTTTGTTTTTATTGCAGTTTTATTCGTTAATTCAATACACACATACTGTAAAAACAGAAAAAATAACATGTATTGTTTTTTTATTTACTTTCTTTTTAAAAATGTCTTTTATAAAAATAGTTATGTGTCATCATACAGCCAGTTTTTTTAAGATTCCATAGAACCATAAAGTAGTTATTTGCTCTACCTGCACATAGCTTGTATTTACGACTCAAATAAATAACTCTATGTGTCAAATTTGCCTATTTTGTTTAATATTGGCATAATTAATAATGTTATACATTTAAAAGTAATCTAAAACTACTTAAATTTAATATAAGTATTAAAGTTCAAATAATTAATTTAATACTCTGGATATTTTCCGGGAAAATAAATTTTTTGTGTCTCCTGTAAAGTGTGTGTGAAAACACATAGAGACTTTTGCACGCGCAACGACGACCTATACTTTAAATCGACGACATCCGTAGCACGGCGGAAGAAGGTTCGCCGCGACGCAGGTTCGAAGGGCGATTGCCCTCGGGACAAATGTGTGTACGATCTGCAGATATTTCTTAAGCGTGTTCTGGATGTTTTCTATGTATAATAAAGCAATAGCTCTCTATGTAGATATTAAGGCCCATACAACAGTGAAAGTGGTGCCCCCAACTATTTTATCTTATTATTACGTTAAACGCAGCAAGTTTTAAAAATCCATCGTTCAGTTTGTGGTATCTATTATAAGTTATTTATTAATGCCTCTGTAATAGTTTCATTTTGTGAAGCTTAGGCAGAGATACGAAGTTGCGCTTTTTGGCCACCAAACTCTATTTTCGCATCTCCTCCTAAACTATATGAGATAAAATTATAGAGGTATTAAAATTAGCTTATAATAGATACCACAAACTGAACGTAGGATTTTTAAAAATTCCTATGATAAACGTAAAATATGTTGTAAAATAGGTATCGCTGTCATATTGGCCAATATGACAGCGCCACCTATTTTATACTAATTGTATTCTACATTTCACATAGGAATTTTGCAAAAATCTATCGTTATGTTTGTGGTATCTAATATTAGCTATTTTTAAATCCCTCTGTAATAATTTAACGTAATAATAAAATAAAATAGTTGGGGGCGCCACTTTCACTGGTGTATGGGCCTTAAATCAAGTTTATTATTTATCTTGTACCCATAACATAACTCTGCTTAGCTTGGGCCTAGATAATGCTGTGTGAATTGTCCAACATTATTATAATTATAATTGTAAATATTTTCCCCTCAAAATGAGCTCATGGGAACAAAAGCGCAATGCCCTTGCATATCAAGGGAAATGTCATTGCAGTTCACCTGTCACTTCACAAACAAATCCACCGACAATGGTTAATTAACCAGCCGTTATCTCTTTACCAGTAGGTTACTGTAGGTAATTGCGAACTCAAACGGATGTGCATAATTTTTTCTAACATGCTGACTTCCGCTCAATACAACAACTAATATTGAAATTGAAAAATCATATCTCTAAATAATATGCGCATTAGACAAATGATTTTTACCAACGAAACTTAAAGACTGATAGAATCGGTATGGGTGCTGAAAGATGGTGGTAATGATTGTTAAGAAGCGGGAGATCTGTGTCAATTTCGTTGACGAATTTATAAATTCGCTCAGTGCTGCCCTGTTTTCGTTATGAATATCCATTTATTTATTATACCGGGCACTAACGACACTAAAATTACAATTATGGCAACACAGATCTTATCTGCGTAATTTCAAAGCAGTTTCACGTCCGTAATAACACCGGACAGTTTTATTGTGTTATTTACACAAATAAAAACGTTTATTTTTACATTTTCCCAAAATTAAATATGGGCCAATTTTGTGGCGACGCGGGAATTACATTGTTAGTTTAATTTGAGCGGTGTCACGACAGTTTGAGTTGTCTGTCTGTTTGTAATGCAGAGGGTGAGCCTTTAGTTGTCTGTGATGTCATGATGTCTGTAGTTTCATCCCGTAGCAAACAAAAAAAATACTACTACGGTACCTACTTTTGTATTACTATAAGTATATCAAGCTGTTTATATAGTAAAACATTTGACTTGTCTGAGTGCTTATTTTGTAGGTCTTAAGAAATAAACGATTTGAGTATATCACAATATTTTTTTATTATTTTTATTTAGCCTATTTTCTTCCACTGCTGGGCAAAGGCCTCCCCTGCATCCTACCAAATTTCTCAATATTTTGCAGTTTTTTTAACCAACAAAATTAATTATGGTGGTCAATATGCAGAAAATAACGTCTTATAATAAATAATAACCCTTACAATCCGCTCAAGTATCCAAGAATTCTCATTTCTCGATAAAGGTATCAAAACTCAAGTACTAATCTTTTAAATCAAGCTTTTATTTGATAGATCCATAGATTATGCAAGATAAAATGGGATTATCTTTAACACTTTATATATATAGGATAACGTTAATTACTAGTTAAAGGAAGATCCTCTTTATTTTATCTGCCCACTTGTGGGATTTCTTAGGAATTATCTTGCAACAAACCATAATGAGCGGAAAGAGGAGAGAAGTTATTATTGTTCCAAGTATACTCGATACTCGAATCCCTTTTGAATGTATACATAAAGAAATAAATAATGTTGGACATCCTGTTTCACACAGCATTATGTAGCTCTAAGCTAAGCAGAGCTTGTGTTATGGGTACAATACAATACACTACATAGAAAGATATTTTTTATACATACTACACTACATAGACACTGACTACATAGAAAGATATTACACCTACATATTAGACCACCCTACATATTAGAAAGATATACACTCACTACATAGAAAGATATTTTTTTATATATAAAACATCCAGAACGCCCTGAATGAATATCAGAGATCGTACACACATTTGTCCCGAGGCGGGAATCGAACCCGCAACCTATTGCGTCGCAGGCGGACCTTCGCCCACCGCGCCACAGAGGTCGTCACCATACATACAGGGTTACTGGTGATCCACTGACACTGCGGAAACTGCAGTTTTATTTTCATCATCACGAACACGTTCGTGAAGACACTAGATCCCTATTTTTTTTTGAAAATCCCATTCCATCCTACCAGTGAAAAACACGATTATCCAGAACACAATGAATTACTAAATACCTATCTCCTTCTCTCACACCCACATTTAATTCAAGGTAGATCCGTTTATATGTTTTCAAATAAAGTTTTCTTCTTCTTTGTATTGATTCCAGTTAGACCAACGGGTTAATAAGCGTCCTATTAGTCTTTTCCCCTCTATCTTGCCGAAGATAACCAGTTTTCGAGGTTGTCTGGTTAAAAAACTCAGGACTCGTCAAAATAAAGTCATATGAATGATTATTGAATGTACCCGTTACCTCTAAGTTTAAGAATCCTGGCATCCAATCCAGCACCTTTAAGAACGTGTTCATGATGATAGACCTGTGTTTCAAGCAGTGCCAGTGAATTACCAATAACCCTATATAAAAAGCGTAAACCTTACACAGGAATAGACTAAGCTGGCGCAACCAAATAAAATATGTGAGTAAATCAGTAGGCACTATGGTTTATCCATTTTGAATGAAGCATGTTAGTAAACAAAGTACGACACAAATAACAAAATCTCACTTGCTGGCGTCGAGTTTCAGATATAATTGTCAGCAATTTTTATTGAAGGGAGTATCTAAAATCGACAAGTTATGTAAATTACGTATAAAAGGACGCGCCAACAAAGTGAACTTTAGGTTAAGCATGGGCGGTTTGTTTACGTTTATGCTACATTCAAAATGGATACAATATAGCTATCTTGCCAGAATTACATGCTATTCAGTTATAATTGTAATCACAAACTCACATTCACGTGTTATTAGTTGTGTAATGCGCATGCGCTGTAATTATCAAGAGGAAATCCTTGTTTTGTCATCAGACATTTGTTTTGTAGTACCTATGCATGCATGTTATGGCACAGTAGGTACATACATAGTTAAACAAACAGAAGCATTACTTCAACGATGCTTTCAATTCAATTTAGACAAATTACATCACATCGGTTTTCATTTGTTGTTATAGCGGCAATAGAAATACATCATCTATGAGCGAGTATTTACCACGCTTGGTAGGCGAATTCGTGATTGCGTGGAGGTCGTACCCCAACCTTTTCTAAATGTACATTTTTATCATATTGATTGTATTTATGAATTTTTGATGTTTGATATTTGAACTCGCATGCCCAGCGTGGGGATTATAGGTATTACACCCCATGAGATAAAAGCCAATATGGTGCATAGCAGGCAAAGGCCTGAGTTCAATAGTGGACCATTATAGGCTGTTGAGGTGGAGGTGTTAAGAGTGTGCCATAACACTGCTACGAGTTGGATTTCGGGCGGGGTGACAAGATATGGTTTTCTCGCGAGTAAGAAATACAGAGCGAATTTTATATGCGCCAAAACTGTTTTTTACAAGTTAATGAAACAACTAATCGAATAATTAAAAGATATAGTAACTAAAGAAATACTTCTAGTTTTCTTACTCACAAAAATCAAAGAAAAAAGTGTCCCGTTCCTGAGATAAATAGCAATATGTGTGCAAAACATCTTATCAAAAAAAAACTATCGAGAAAACTTTTAGCAATCGTGTTTTGAAAACACGTAATTCAATGTAAAAGATCGAAGTAACATTTCCCTAAATATGAAGGTAGCTTTCACAGATTCTGAGATAAATAAGTACAATTTTGAAGTAAATTGCTTATGGCACACTGAAGGAAGCAGCTGCCCTTCCTCTGGTAATTTCTATTAGTCTTCTTTTACGATATCGTATAAGACGACTAATAGAATACGAGTTGAGTTTTAGGGAACGATTCTCACGCCACCAAAAGTTGCTGAACAATATAGTTTTCCAAAACTCGCATATCTCGTGTGCACCTAAAAACATTTTTGAGGCTGCCCAGCTATTTTTGTCGACAATCTAATGCTGTCAGTCCCCGTGTTTATCTAAGGTAATGACGGTGATTTGTGATTCATTATAAACCATTTATTTCAATGCTCAAATGATTGTACAAAAATCACAAAGTAATTGTTGAATAACAATATGAATATTGTGAATAATTTTGAAATGATGAATGACAAATTCGAAGCTCGAAATTATGTTTTTTTTTTGTTGTTCTGACTTCCGCGTGTTTTGTAGATTTTAGTTGCAGACATAAGTTTTAGAAGTTTATGACCTTCTTATAATATAAACGAGAATTGATAATGGAAGGTGGGTCCTTATCTTACCCGCATGCCCAGCGTGGGGATGGGCACTACCCCCACGAGATAAAACCCATTGGGGCGCTTATCAGGGTGAGACCAGCGTTCAGCAATGGACCAATATAAGCTGTTGAGGTTAGGAGGTGAGGGTAGGATAGGTTATTATTATTCCTTCCCTTCTTCCCTCTCATAACTTACTTGTTCGTTGACAATTACATTCCTTCCCTCCTTTAATTTACTCGTTCGTTGAAAATTACATAAATAGTTAGATATCTATTGACTACCAACTTACAAAAGTGCTGAACTCATTCATAGAATAACTTTCATTTGTAAATTCAAATAACGTGTACCTGGTAAAACGAAAAACCAGACATTTCTATTAAACTCAGAATATGTTCATGCAAGGTTTTGCATATCCGTAATCGTTGAAGAATCACATTATAAATACTCCAATACAACCAGATCAAGACAAGAGTGTCTCTTCAAGACAATAGTGAGTAGGTATCTTCTAGACTTTGCTGTTACATCGTCAGCCACATCGTCATTATCCATCATTTAAGATTGTGGTCAAATGAAAATCCGTCGACAAAAAAATGGCTAGAATAACGTAAAGTCGCGGGTAAACCCTAGTTTATCACAAACAATGTTTGACATTAGGCAGTTATTTTACATGCACAACCCACACGAACGCTTTCTTTATAATTTCCACGACAACTTTATTCTCGTTGGAAAATAATCTGGTTGTATATCATTATTACCTTTGCTTGTGCCACTGTAAACATCAGCCAGTGAAAAAAGAGCTCTATCTGGATGCATTTAGATTCGACACCCAATGTGGATGCCAGTGTTCCTGCGTCCCTTCCCTCCAGAAAAACTGTCTAGAGGGTAAAAAGTCCAACAAACGCGAGTTGATCTGCCAAAAAAGAAGCTGCCTCTGAGCTTCTTAGAAGAGATATTAGGAAATTTAATTATGTATGACTTGGTGACGACTGAAATTAGCTTAGTGTTCCATGCTCGGAACGAATATTTTTACTAATCGCCGTGAGTATCCATTACCCTCAATTGGACAAAACATCATTTTATTAAATCATTACTTTTGTATTTCATTTTCCTTTAGATATTTGCTTTACCAACTCTATTTCACTATCTCGCAATATTCAAAGTTTTTGTAATCTCCTTGCTCTACCTTCCATCCAGCTCCCTCTACTATAACATATCTACCGAAGTTCGGCAACCCAGAAAGAAACTACAAATGACCTGCGTAATCCCTTCTATTCAGAGTGAAACTACAATATTCCCTCTGTGTATGAACACGGAACGTTCTCGATTGTGCCAAATGTTGTTTTAATAGTTTTAATTATACCGCGGAGTGGGGGGCTAATTGTAGTTATTGCGACACCAATAGCGAGCTAATGGTGATTACAGCAGATTATTATCTGTCTTCGTAAAAGGACTTTTTCAATTGCGATTTGAGAACAAATTATGGGAATCTATTTGAAGTTGTGGTGACTTTTGAGGCGGTTGAAGAGTCATTAGCTGTTCAATGAGCTTGGTTTTTAGATGGGCTTGATAATTCGAGCTGAGAACTTGCTAATTTACCTTTTTGAACCCTAGGGATTGTCGAATATCGACATAGAAATCTGGTTATTAATTATGTTTCGTAACAAAAAATCGGTATTGAAATTTAGTTAAGCTCTTCACATTTTTAGTTGACATCCGATGAGACAGTACAAAAAAAGAGTAGTAGGAAAAAAAGTAGGACCCTGTTGTTTTTGTTTTAGTGTTAGTAACATGTTAGTCTTAACAATTTTGTTATAAGACTTTTACCGATTCAGATCACTAACTGCTATAAACTTAGAAGGATAAATCCTATTTCCGTAAAAGCACAAAGCCCGTTTGGTATTTATGCTCATAAAGTTTATATTCGATGTAACCATCCGCTGCCAAAGTTGAGCTGCTAACTAAGTTGCAACAAGTTACTGCTAAACAAAGCCCGCTGCACGCTGAAGCGTTAGTCCAGAATGCCCTGCGATTTTACTATCAGTACATTTTTATTTTAGTTTGGGGGACAGTATCGCTCACGTCCGTAGGTTTACCCTCTGATACCCAACACGTGTCCTCTGGATGGTGCTAAGAGCGGTACCCTCTGGTGGTAGGCTTCGGCCGTGGCTTGTCACCACCCTCCGGACTGGGCCAGTCCGTGAAGCAACTCTGTTGTGTTTTGGATTGTGGTCCAGAGTAGGCATCTTTAAAACCTTCGTGATACATCGTCGGCCGAATCTTTGCTTTTCATCAGGTGAGATTGCGGTCAAACGAAGGTCTATTTCTGATAAAAAAAGAGAAAGAAATAGAAACGTTTTTTTTATACAAGATGAAATAAACCAAAACTCGAAAACGGCGTTCACCGATTGTGTTTATTATTTTACAGAGAAATATTTGACCCTTACTCAGGCTACGCTACCTCATTATACCTCCAATATCGTAAGACGTCATGTACCCTACTAATATATGACAATATACCCACCGGAGTACTAAGACGAATCATTCGATACCGCATTTGTTGAAAGAGACGAGTAGTTTCAGCGCTAAGTGGGAACATAAAAATTTGGTACATCCATTTGTAAGTAAACCTCATAACCTTCCTTCTCGTCGGGTAATAATTAATTTTGTTTTAAAAAACTATTAACCGACTTAATTTTTTATAGTTTTTTCATGAATTTTCATAGATCCCATAATTCGAACTAAACCAAATTCAAATGGGACTACACGGGAAGCACCTGCTTTCATATAAAAAATAATTATGAAAATCGGACTACCCAGTCAAAAGTTCTGAGGTAACAAACATACAAAAAAAATACAGTCGAATTGAGAACCTCCTCCTTTATTGAAGTCGGTTAAAAATAGTTTTTCGGTGTTGTGAGCTTTCGGTATTCTGTTATATGAGGTAAGTATATGCTTCAGGTTATTTATTCAGCGGTTTCGTGTTTTCTGAGGATACCGTTCTCCGCTTACTCCTTCCGTACAATAATTTAGTACAATCGCATGAAACGTCTCCCATCAGTCAGAGTGACTGACTGATGGGAGACGTTTCTCAATTCGACTGTATTTTTTTTTTGTATGTTTGTTACCTCAGAACTTTTGACTGGGCAGTCCGATTTTCATAATTATTTTTTATATGAAAGCAGGTGCTTCCCGTGCAGGTTAACCTGCAGGTCGTCAGTTCAGTTTGATCAGGACGTATTCATAATTCGAATAAAGAATCTTTATTTCCTTTAAAGCTACGTATAAAATTTAAAAAAATCCATTCATTCTATATTATTATGGTAGATTAAAGAAGCGAAAATAAAAAGACTTGTTTTTGTAGCTGTTGATTTTTTTTGTAATGTAGTTTTAGACGCCACCGGTAGCAATATGTTATAAGAAACATTTCAAAATACATTCTGTGGTAGCTTTTGCAAAAGTTTCGGCTCTATATTTGTATCTATTGTTTTCAGTGACGCTTCATTGGATAGCGTATCTTATTGCAGTTTATAGGCAGTTGGTGCAATTAGAGCAAACATGCCGACGTTTAGACACAAATTAATAGTTGGCCGCCGCATTATTATCGAGATTTCATTGCGTCTAATTGGATGCCTAATACGGCACTTAATGTGCTTATAGCCAGCCCTTTCAGACTTTCGATATGTAAGTATTGTATTCATTTTTCAATGTGTGTATCCATTTTTTTTGTTTTAGGGACGTACGTACCTATTTGGAAAGAAAAATGGTTAAAATGTCTAACTAAACCAAGCTAAATAACTATTCTCATTTATGTGATTTTTGAGAGTAAATAATATATGTTTAAACCTAACTATACATTATTTTAACAACATTAATATTAAGATTTGGATTCATTGGATTTGGTATCCTCAATACAAAAATGAAGAATTAAGGTATAGCACGAAGTATCGAATATAAGACAAAGGATCCAACGTCAATATTTTTCAATATATCAAAAGGAAAGGAGTAAACAATATAAAATCCTGTTCAGACATTCGATAAATCTCCCGCTAAAACGTACCCCGACATCTGATTAACCAGCTCATATCCCCCATTACCGCGAGACATACTTAATTACATCGCTAGTGGGCCCCAGTTAGGCTTTTGACACGGCAGACAAACGCATATATCGTGACTTCGCCCCGTAAACTCACTTTGTTGATAAAGTCAATTAGCTGTATCGAAGCAGGGACTCTACTCGTATAGTCGTATCAACTGATTGTACCCACCCTCGCACAGGCCGCCATACCAGTCTGCTGCGATTGGTCGGTGTAGCTCAGGGGTGTGGCCTCGGACCGCTACTTTTTTTGTTATTTCGGAGAGGTGCGTAGGCGACCCCGCTTTATTCTTTGCCAGTCGATGGAAGGCGTTGGCGAGCTATAGTTTATTGTCTGGCGTCACATGTAAATAGTGTTGGTGCTTGCTGTTCGGTTGTGATAAGGACTTTTTCGGAGTTTAAGTGATTGGACGAGGTGAGTGTTTGTTTGCATATAATTTTATTCGAATATCTTGTCACGCAATTTGTTTTTTTTGTCTGCCCAGTTTATGTTGTAGGCTATCTTTTTTGTTAAATAATACCAGTCTTATGGAATAATTTTATCGAAAATATGTTTTTGTTAATTATTAAATGTTTCTGTAGTGTAGTTTTAAATCAAAATGAACTGTAAAATATACCTCAATGTGTGTATATGGAAAATTAAAAGATTGAATTTATTACTCAACAAGAATGTCTCCCAGATAATCCAAGCTTAGATTTCATTATTATTAATAGAATATTTTTATAACACTCATTAAATGTTTCGTAATTGATTTAAGTAATTATTAGTAACGTAGTTAGCAACATTATAAATTGACAGTTTTAATATCTGCCTACTTGTAATAATTTCAATCAAAAGATTAAAAGCCATAGGTAATTAATGTTCAAACCACTAAACATAAAAACATATTTTCATAAAAATTATTGTATCTAACACTTAGCTGACAAGTAAAATTATAATTCACTACTTAATATAGTAGACATAACTATTTAATAAATTATTCAAAATCGCACTCCCCGCAGTCTCTCTAATTATACACGCAATTACTATTAGAATAATGACATTATTTTAATAACCTACGACCCGTTTACATTTATCAAAACTGGTTCAACCTTATTTGACGGGATACATTATATTTTTGGGAGTTCTAAAGGCTTTGCTTTAAAAACATTTGCATAATTAGGTGCATTTTATTGCTTTATTGAATTAGGGCCGATGTCAGGTTCAAAATTGAAAGCAGCAGGGGGTCCTGTGTTGTTAATTTTGTTTATAGCTTGTATTATGGTCAGTTTTGAAAGTTATTCCCATATCTCAAGTCGTATAACTTGTTAGATATTGTAAAAGTGGACAACAATAGCATATTTATGTTATTGATCTTGATTTTATTAGCTTTTACAACAGAATGCCTTGTCCGTTTTATTTATAAACTCTTGGTTTTGTTAGACCTCTTTTATTACGAATGTTTAGTAGTAACCAGATTATTTTTTAAACGGCTAGTGGGTTTTATTTGCGTTCTTATAGTAGAAGTGCCATAAAATATGAAATAGGTATCATTGAATGTTTACTATCGTGACTTTTATTACTTGTTAATTCTATGATACGTTCTATAGAGTTCAAGATCAATATAAAAATCCAATTTCTCTAAATGTATATCTACTATTCAAAGAAACTTTTTACTGTCGTTGTAACTGACCAAAGCTATCAGTCTCACTGTGTACATTGGTAATTGTAAGTTATTTTTTATCCGATTATCCAACTCACGATCAAATTCACCGCACGGCGTGATATCTTCATTTCGATCATCAACATGTTCAAATTGAGTTCTCACATCACAATGCACCGTAGAATGAGTGATTTCACCGATTTTTTCAACAAAGGGTTGACCGATCTCAATTCGATTAAGATTACCAGTTTTCTAGAGCCCCGTATTCTGCAGGTTTACTATGTCTGTGAGGTTTTTTATTGGAAGGTCAGGGGTCTCATCATAGTGGTTGTGTGGCTGGCTATGATGACTTGCGGATAGGAAAGGAACGCAAGCAGCATTGTTGATTATATTAGACTTCATTAGATCTTAATTAACATTCTGGATTCTCATTACACGCCCGCTTCGCTGGCTGCCTCGCTTGCTGAGACTTTAATAGGAAAGTCAATTTGCGTCCAACGTTTCGATTATTTTTTTCTGTTGCACGGATATTAAAGCTCGCGTACATTACATTCTTTATGTATCGATGAAATCTATTCAGATAGGATATGCCATTAATGCTTATGCAAATTATTAGATATACTCGTACCTATGGAACGAGAAAATGTTAGCACCAGATAATTTCATGGATAAGTAAGCAATGTAATTAAATTGGTTTGGTGCATACGCGAAATGACTTCCGTGATTATTTTTACTATGTCAAAACCGTTTATCGATTGAAACTTATCAACTACTTTACCATACTATACTGAAATTCAAAGTCAACTATATAAATTTACTAGAATACATGAATACTAGTAGTAAACAATACAAATATTATCAACATTGTGTGAGACTGGTGTCAGTTTTAGCTTCACAAGAACCCTTACTACGGGCCTACTACAATATTACTACCTATATTAAGGATCATCAGTTCCACTTTGTGCGCTAGGATATCAGAATAATCGAGCAGATAACAGGTATATAATAAAAAAGTGTCAAAAATACATTCTCTAACTTGACGAAACTATGACAAATTTTAGATCCCTGATTACTAAATGACTTTGAACCTTAAGCTACCAGTCTAAGCCAGGGTTATCAGGTAGCAGACAGGCATCAGTCAACACGGATGGGAGTTATCGGCGATATAATCCGAGACGCTATTAACACGAACAGCTAATGGACAAAAACTTTAATCCTTGTTCAGTCAGATAGTGCAAAATGGTTAGTTTTGGTTGACATTAAAGACAATATAGATTTTGTTGTATGTTTAACTAAAAATTGTTGAATTTAAAGATTTTCTATCGTCAAAGTGCATACTACTACTGCAGATACCAATTTCTTTCAATGAGGTGCCACAGGTTTAAATAAGTGACTAATGGTTTGTTTTGCAGTATTATTCTACTGCATTTTATTAGAACCCTAAGTTTGAAATCAAGCAGACATAGAGGTGTTTAAAATTTGAATGGAGTTTTATTTAAGTTTCATTATTTTTATTCCTTGGCACACAAGTCCCCGAATCAAACGCGCCAAAATCAGATAAAAAGTCGCATACAATGTCTGCGCCTTTGACGGAATAAGGATTATCAAAATTAATGTAGGTATTTTAGATAAGAGAAGTATTTTCTATGAGTAATAAAAATGTATATCTATGTCATGTCATTAAGTATATCAGTTTTCTATTACCCATAACAAAAGCTCTTCTTAACTTGGGGCTAGATGAAACTGTGTGGATTGTATAGAATTATTATAATCTTTTTTGTTCAGTCAGCATTATATTCTTGAGTCAAATCCACCTTGTAAAGGAATTTAAATCTATTATCAAAATAATCACCTATAGGTCAGTCAAACCAACTTTATACGAAGTTTATTAAGAATTCCAGTCATTTGGGCAAAAAGTCTAATCCCCAAGGCGCCATCTCGAATCCCCTGTTAATCCTATTAAAATATTCCTGAACTAAACTGCCCCGGGTAGATTTATCTTATCAAGTTTAATAGGAAGCTAAGGAGTGATTAGCATAAGATGGAATGAAAAAAAAAGTTAAACCAATGAAATATGCATTGGTCTTGAAATTTCTCACCCGTATTAATACGTTTTTTTAATTTACTAATTTAGGAATTAGAGACTATAGTCACAGGTGATCGGAATGCTGGCTTTTATTTCGGTCTGCAAATTAGCATTGGCATTCAACGTGACAATGCTGCCAGCATTCTGGACATTCTGCCTTTTAATGTTTTGATCTATAGAAAATATTTTTTACGTCAGTACAGTGTACATAGTATATACTTTATAGTTTTGTAGTTAAATATGTTGTCTGTCTTAAATCAGTAATATTATGTTGATGTGGGACGTTTGATAGATAGATATTTCAAAGCCTCTTAGAATTTTCATATAAAAGTTCCTGAGTTCAAAATTACTTTCTAGATAAAATAATCATTATTGTCAGCCACGTTTTTAATGAATCTATATAATTTTGTTCATAACTTCTGTAGAAAATGGCTAATTAATAAGCTCAGTTTTACGTTGCCAGAAAAAATATCAAATTATATTACATCAGACCCTAAATAACTTTAATGGGCATTTCTACACAATTACCGATATAATAGCCAGTTCTCAGTTCGTCACTTTTTAACCACTTTTTACTTCATTATCGGTAATAGTGTTGCAAGTTTAAAAAATGAGATTGGCCACACTGCCACGGTTTATTGATTACGGGGTAAACGAACTTTGGATTATTACCGTTATTTTAACAATAACGATTATGCGTTGGCTATCATAGCTTTTGAACTGTTCCTGTAAATTTGTTGATATAGGACTTTTATATAATTTAAATTTTATACCTACTTATTTGAGTCATAGAATAGAGTAGTAGGTATGACCGCTTGTGTGTTTGTCTGTATCAACTAAGAAGACAGGTTATTCGTACAATGACGCTGTAACCTACCTTTAGTGATTTCATTTTGTGTTCTTTTGGGGAATACCACCTTTATCCCCGAAACTGGTGATCTTCGTCCTATTTTTCTCTAATAGTTCTTCTGTGCCTAACTACGATCTACATTTCTAGATGTTTGATTATGTTCCAATTCTAAGTACATATCGAAGGTAGGTCTAACATTACCTTGCCGTGCTAGCTCTCTGATAGCAGTACCCTTAACTTTTCTTTTTCGTTCCTTCTATGTACCTAATTGAAGCTAGTTTTATGCAACTCAATTGCGCAACTCAATCGAGCTAATTGAGCAATGGGAACCATCTTTATATAATCTATTTTGTTCCCTTTTGCTCAACTCAAGTTCTTAAACAGTATAAGCTGGTAATTACTGTCTATAATATCATCTAAATGTCTAAATTAGTGTCGGCTCTTCAAACCTTACACAAAATCGTTCTCACTTACAAAAATATTAGAATTATTTGCTGTTCCGATGGCCAGTCACTGGTGAGATTGGAACAAGCTATGGTTAATGGTAACTGACCGTGACGCCACCTGCCCGAGCATCTGCGCACACGCTTCCTACCACGAGGCCAAAGTATTAATAATAACTTTATAAAAAACCTTTCTATAATGGTTGTGGGAGCCTAGAACCGAATGAGGAATGGAGCTGACAGGCGGACGGAACTACCCTGAAGGTACCTATACCTTCATATCTAAACATGAAGTAGGTATTACATACAGTAGTAAGCCGAACGCGATACCCGAATTTAGCTTTGCGTTGAATGAAATTTCGCACACTAAGGCAAGTAGAACAAATCGTCAGAAGTATTAATTTGATTACTTTAAATCCCTTGACGTTTTGAAGAACTTGCCAGCTTACAAAACGTATTAACTTCCGTTGTGAATTACTTTATTAACAAATATAGTCAATATGAGCAAATAAGAACTAGTACTTGTATGTATTTATTGTTTATTTAATTAAAACGATTAATATGATCCACTTATAAACATAAAAAATAAATAAAGTATACAATATACACACACACAAGCACATACAGAATATCAATACAATAAATAAATCAATACAAAGAAAAATAAATTTATGACGTTTTAAAAAAAAACATTCTTTGATTAATTGATGACGACCTCTGTGGTGCGGTAGGCGAAGGTCCGCCTGCGACGCAGGCGGTTGCGGGTTCGATTCCCGCCTCCGGACAAATGTGTGTACGATCTGGAGATATATATATAATAAAAATATTTATTGATGTAGTGTACCGTATTATATATATATCAGTTATCTAGTACCCATAACACAAGCTGTGCTTAGCTTAAGGCTAGATAATGTTCAGTGAATTGTCCAACATTATTTATTTATTCAACAACTATAGTTCTAAAGGCCCGCCAATCTTGCGACAACCAATACTATCAACGGCAAACACATCTCAAAAACGAGAAACATTTTATAAAATAAAACCTTAACCCTCGATAACTGCCTCGTCGTCATTAAAGCACAAATTAACCGCACTGAATTAAACCGGAGTTTAACTAATTGTTTTTCAGTAAACCTAATTACTGTTTGTCATTTTGCTGATAGGTAATTAGTTTTTATTGAAAAGGTAATTAAACGCTAGTTAATAAAAACTATGAGCAGAAAAAGTGGTTGAAGAACTGTATAGAAGATCCAGTTTATTATGATTTTTTAACTAACGGGATATTGTATTGTGTCTCACGGTATGTCCCATGGACCTTTGAGCACATGCCCTCAATGTCCCATGGGACATACCGTGATACAAGAAGTATTGAATAATTTTATTGAAAGGAATAGTTCTTTTGGTAAAACTAGGTATCGTTTCATAGAAATAGATACATTTTGCACAATTTTTTTTTTAAACTTTCCTTATCCCAGAATTGGGCCCACTAAAATCTGGAAAATGACATTATGACACCAAAAATCAATTTTATTTTAATCTATATTTCAATAATATGGAGATTAAACTACCTTTAGATTGTTTGCGACTCGAATTGAGCTAACATTAGACTGTCTAATGTTAGCTCAATTCCGTTGTAATTAATAGTTCTAATTTATTTAAATTTTTGATTGTAATTCTGTTTATTTCAAAAAGGTTTAAAAAAGTTTTTATATTGTGAAGTCGATTCACCTACACCTCAGCAGTGGTATTCGAACCTGTTGTCAATTCCGATTCCAATTCCCAACGGGATAAATACTTGCAAATGGTATCACCATTTGTTCTGTTCTATGTAGATTATCAATTGCCACGAGCATTTATCGCATACTTTACTTACTTAGGGGAGATGTATACAAGTCATAAACAATGCATTTTATAATGCAAGTGGTTAAACATCGGTATTAACCTTTACGATTATTGATTAGAATATTATTTATGCAGGAAACTATGTAGCAATACCTTAATTACAAAAAAATATTACTAACACAGCGAATATGGGACAATAGGCCTGTAAATCATCGAAGACATTTACCGTGGCAGCAGCAAATGGCTGCTGACCACACCACGGCCATTTTTATGGGTATAGAGCAAAACGTTAAAGGAAAGAAATCCTAAAACCCATGTTTCTAGTTAGTTCCTCCTAGGAAATATTTTGTACTTAGCTAGTTATTTTTTAAATAGAGGATTAAATGTCCCTTTAAAAGCAGCTTTCTATACATAGCTAACCATTTCTGTCCCATGTTAACTTTGTAAGACCAATCTGTGAAAAGAAGCGAATGAGCGACACTTGCTATGTGGCTTAGAATTAGCACCACCCCAATTCTTCCCACGGGTGTCGTAAGGGATATCCACCGGGGGTCGGGCAGCAGCGCCCCCGCAGAACAATTATACCACCAAACTGCGATCCCCAACCCACATGCCCAGCGTCGGGATTATGGGTACCCTCCATGAGAAAAAGAAAAAAAAGAGAGGTTGAGGTACGACACTATGTATTAGCAGTTTATTTTTCACTTTAATTACCCAAAATATATTATTTCATTTTGAGGACTACCAAACTGACTATGCTAGGTTATATATACGCAAGTTGACACTTGAAAGTAACATTTATATGACCAATACTCTACTAGTCTAGGCCACCAGACTCTGGAACGCCCTCCCCGTTTCTATCCGACAATCTAAATCCCTTCCTATCTTTAAAAGCATGGTTCACCAACACTATCTGTCCGCTCTTGATAAGTCTTCTTGATATTAATTATGTTAATTATTAATTTTCTGTGTTTATTTATATATTAACGTGTCATCAATTACGCCACCGTCAGCTTCTAAACGTACCGATCCTATCCATCCAAAGGTTGCCTGGAAGAGATCGCTGTTAGCGATAAGGCCGCCGATTGTGCCTCTCTAGATTAGTTAGCAGTAATTTCCTTGTTTGTTTTTGTTATGTATTGATGGTGCAATAAAGTTATAATCTACCTATCTATCTATCTAGGTCCGTGGTAATTAATATTAAATAAATAGAAACATACTCTTTGGTTCAAGCGACTTTGGTAAGCCGTTAGCCATTTAGGCGATCCATAACTATTTGCAAGTGACTAGGGGAGGAAGGACTAACTACACGCACTTTCCTGTCGAGAAATGTTTTTGCAACAATGCGTCTGTAATAAAAAGCGACCAACCATGAATTTTCGAATTTTCTATGAACCAAGTTCAGAAAAAAAATACTTATGCGATTGTAAAGTGTGAAATTTAATAATACACAAGTACGTGTATTGTTGCAGAAAAACACGAAGACTTTTTGAATTCAATTACCTACCATATTACTTTTTTGCGGAACAATTACCGGGTGTAAAAATAAAAGCTACTAAATCTTTTAATGTAAATAGGTAACGCTTTTACAGTAAAAATACCCTACTTCACACTAATATTATAATTGTGAAAGCTTGTATGGATGTATGGATGAATGGATGTTTTTTACCTCTTTACGCCAAAACTACATAACGAATCAGGCTGAAATTTTGTATACAGATAATTCTAATCTTGGAATCAAACATAGGACACTTTTCATCCCATAAATCAGTTGCCGTGGGACAGAAATCACATTAAAACGTTTCCAGAGTATCAACGTGTGCGAAGCCGCGGGACGCAGCTATTTTGAAATATAACGTAAAACCTGTCTAGATTTTCCTATCAAATATTATGATAACTTGGACAGAAAAATGCATTGTTGTATTCTAATATCCTTTTTATGACCGCAAGTAAATTAAAATTATGAAAACGAACTATGTAATTACGGACTGACATAATACGCGAATTATATTTATTTATTATAGTATGTACGAGTATAGGTAATAATAAAATTCATAGGAACGGCGGATGCAATGCACATTGCAATTATGATGCAGAGTTAGATACAAGGGTTAATTACGCCTGACGTAATGACGTTATACGTATTTGTTCTGTGATATCTGATAGGGAAAATTAGAAAATATTTTATAAAGTTGTTTTCCTTACGTATTTTGTCTACTTTACAAGTTGGTTTTGGTTAGCTACCGATAAGGGGTATTAGCTGCAATTTTTTTTTAATTATGTTCTTTTTTATAAATTCTATCTTGTCTAATAACTGGTGGCTGTAAAAAACCAGGTAGCTATTTATAAAAATGTTACTAATTGAAACTGTAATGATATTTGCGTGTATATCATGTCTTGGTAGATTAAAGACATGATCACTTATCAATAAATAAATAAAAATGTTGAACAATTCACACAGAATTATCTAGCCTCAAAATAAGCAGAGCTTGTATTAAGGGTACTAGATAACTTATATACATAATACAATAGCAGCAACATACATACATAGATAGATATTTTTTATTATACATAAAAAGACATCCAGAACGCCATGAACAAATATCTGCAGATCGTACACACATTTATCCCGAGCCGGGAATCGAACCCTCGTCGCAGGTGGACCTTCGCCCACCGCGCCACAGAGGTCGTAACCATCCATTTATACTATCCTCAAACTTGTGTGTTTCGATAAGTTGTCAATTTTCTTTTTCATTGTTGCAGAATCAGCAACAATTTACCCCTTCTACAACATGGGCGTGTCGGAGCCTGGTTCATCTACTCCCGACCTCCCCGACCGGCCCGGCTCAGGAAGTGGGGAGGAAGATGACATCCCTAGAAGAAAACAGAGGAGATATAGAACTACCTTCACGAGTTACCAGCTAGATGAACTGGAGAAGGCGTTTGGGAGGACGCATTACCCGGACGTTTTTACAAGGTTAGCTACTATTACGTTTCCTGTCTTTAGATTTACCTCGACATCGCTAGAAGATAACAGAGGAGATAGAGTACCACTTTCACGAGCTATCAGCTATATGGGCTGGAAAAGGTGTTCAGGAGGACGTTCTTACAAGGTTGGCTACAAATACCTTTCTTGGCTTTGTATATATTTTAATGTCCTACGCAAAATCAGAGGCGATGCAGAACTATCTTCACGAGCTACGAGCTAGACGAGCTGGAGATGGCGTATGGAAGGACGCATTACCCAGAGGTTTTTGCAAGGACTTTAGATTTACCTCGACGTCCTAAGGGAAAACAGTGGAGAAAGTGTGGAGATAGAGAAACCTTCAGGAGCTAACAGCTAGATGAGCTGGACAAGGTATTCGGGAAGACGCATTATCTAGACGTTCTTACAAGGTTAGCTGCCGTTATTCGTATCTGACTTGAGATTTACCTTGACGTCGCTAGGAGAAAATAGGAAAGATGCAAAACTACATTTATTACTACCACTTGGTTCTTGAATCAGTTGGAGAAGGCGTTCCGGAGAACGCATTACCCGGACGTTTTTACAAGGTTAGCTACCGTTACGTTTCCTGACCTTAGATTTACATCGACGTTGATGCTAGGAGAAAACGGGGATGCACGTCAATATTTGAGCTACCAGATACCTGGGCGTTTTTACAAGGTTAGCTACCTTGGCCCTGATAAGTTATATGCGAGCGAAGCAAGCATATTTTATAGTGCGTCACGCTTGCTTGGAGGTTAGCAAGCCTCTGCAGAATGTTTTTATATTATTGGTTTATTATGTTCGTGATCAAGAATCAACTGGACAAGCTTTTCGGCCAATGGACCGTTTGTAAAAATCAGAAGTTCTTATGTATTTTTTTTTGTTACAGAGAAGAACTTGCTCTGAAGATTGGACTCACGGAAGCTAGAATTCAGGTATGCTTATCACAAAAAGCTATTACAGGGTTATTTCAGGGTTCATGATAACAAATCTTAAAATGTTTGTTGTTTTCCTATAATTTTGATTGTTTTATTACGTTCGGTCTTGCAACAAAGTTGCTGCTGTATCATAACATAGTTAATTAAACACAGCCACAAAGACAATCCTGTTCACATTTTTTTCCATTCACAAAGCGTTTAAGGAATATTAATAAGGTCCATTGAAGTTTATCCAGCATTTACAATTATAATGAAGACGCGTGTGCGGCAAGCGAGCGACAAAAAGTCGCACTTGGACCCCCGCGGGAAGTGTGTGCGGCAAGCGAACGATAAAAAGTCGCACTTGGAACCCCGCGGGCTCCCGACTGGAGGCCGCGTTTGGGAAGGCACCGCTAGATATTATGAGAATTGGAAACTATCGAACGAGATTTTAATAGGTTTCGGACCTCCTCGCTGATGTAGATTGTAGGATGTAATTATATGAAGCGAAAAGTGAGCTTGATTTAATAGAGGTGTTTAATTAGGATTTCGTTTTTTGTTAAACAGCGAGAGTGAGGGGGAAATAGTCAAATAAGGAATGGGATGGCTAAATTTTACTTCTTTTCTTTTTATTCTATTTACTCCCTGAAGAAAATCTCACAATCCCCTGTGAGTACAAAAAAGAACAAGAAAAATGTTTTGGAGTTACGGCAACTCCATGACATTTTTCTTATTCTTTTTTTTGTTATTCACAATAGATTTTAGCTTTTGCCATAAGGATGCCCCCTTTGCTCTCTTTGCTCTTTCAGAGTCTAGCCCGAATTCTTAATCGAAATCATAATTAAAATTAATTATAATTAATTAATGGACCCCTAGTACTAAATCCCCACCCCATACTGTATTCTAAACCGTAGTTAAGTCATTATGAAATACATCAACGGATCAATTTCAATAGGTTTTTGGCTAGAACTCCGTTTTATTAGTATTAAAATCTCAGAAGTAGGTAACAAAAAGTAATTACAGTTATTTGATCATACCAATTCAGTTACATCACACAAAAACACGCCACTTTTACCACAGATTAAACTCGATTAACGTCTCATTAAGCCTACTTATGGTCAGTGGCAGCCACTTATGGTCACACCACACTACAAGCTGCCATAAACGACAGGAACGTAGGTCCCGTGTGTAACGACACCGTAATGATCACTTAATCAAGGGTGTATAGAGTATTTCATTAAAATGTAAAGGGGCATGTACAAAGGTTATTTAATTTTTCTGAAGCATACGTTTTTACTTGACAGAACAGAGTTTTTACAAAAAAATTGAAACTTATCGTAATTTTAGTCCTATAATTAGGTTTTTCGCGGCCTCCCCTAGCGATACCTAGAACCTTACGAAGATGCCACTCAAAATTGTCTATGTCTTGTTTTGACGCAGAAAGTTGCGCAGTCTGACAAGTTTTTTGCATACGAAACAAGAGATTAGTGGAGTTGAATTTAATTTATTTTGTAAATACGAGCAGGTAGGTAACTGAAAATAATAAAACTGTGTTTTCACAGGAACAATCTGTATTGTATATCCTTACGTTACCTTGTACTTATAATATTAAAATCATTCGGTTACTTTTAAAAATTAAGTGAAAAATATAATTTATACGCAAATAGTTAGGTATGTAGATGGTTAAGAGAAGTCATAAGTAGTCAATACTTAACAAATATAATGCAACAAGAAAAAAGATTGCTCGATGTTTGATGTGTTTTAATCCGAAAAAATGTAAACCTATAGGCACTGCAGAAACAGCCATTTAAAAGCGCGGAAAGTATAATTTATTCCCACAAATACAAAACGTCAAATTAAATACCTACTGACAACTAGTAATAACATATGGTGTCTGTTCAGATGTTGCCAAAACTAGACTAAACTAATCTGACAGGACCAAAAAATTATGCCATCCTTATTATTTTGATCGTTATGACAAGGACAGCGAATTTTTTATACTGTCAAATTAGTTTAGTTTAGTTGTGGCGACATCTGAATACTCGTAGACACCAATATCAATTTCCTAAGCCGTTACCAAGAAGGCAGAATGCCCAGAATGCTGGCAGCATTACCACGTTGAATGGAAATGTTAATTCCAGTGTTGCCAGAAGGTTACATTTCTTACATTTTTCGTAACTTTTGACCTCCTCGCGTAACATGTAAGTAATTTTTATATTTAGGGCGATTTTCGTAACTTTTGAGAATTACGAGATTTTTAATACGTACTAGATTTTATTGCAAAAAGTTTACGGATGCATCCAAATTGAAAGTAACATTCCAGAACTAGTCGTCTAAATAGTATTTTACTCCATAACCCACAATCTTAACACAAGATGGCATTCTTTCATGACAAAGTGAAAAAACGTTTTTCTGGATGGATTAAAACTTGATTTTGCTTGAGCGTGTGCGCGCACGTTCTTGGTGAGTGCGCGAACTTGCGAAGAGGCAAAAGTATGCGTTCCGGGTTTCGTTACATTCAATTCAAACAATTAAGACAGATGACAAAATATCATCGAAGATAAATGAAAGTCTATTGTTTTTTACATTGAGGCGTTCTTGCCTTTTATCGGCAGAGCCCTTTTGAAAATAATTGGTGGAACAAGTAAGTAGGTACGTTCGAGTTATATACGTATCGAATATTAGTAGTTATTTCGTGTGTGTATAATTAACAGATGCTTCACTAAGGGCGTAGTGAACAGCTTTTGTGTTCTCGTTGTTGTCTGGAGCTGAACCCACGTTCAAGTTTAATATGCAAAAAACTACAAAATATCGAACGAAACGACCAAATTTTTACGGCTCGCTCCGCTCGCCGGTAACCTCTTGTCCTGTTGCAGGTTCCATTTTTAATAATACACAGCCAGGGCCCGTACTTCTAATAACGAAATCGAACTTTCTGATTCGATTACGTGATAAGCTAATCTTATGGGGAAAGTGACATAAGAGTTGATTTTGGGCGACAACAAACACAAAACTTCGATATTATTTTTCCGAGTACACCAGATGTTAAAAATTGTCTGAGCTGCTGTTGTTAATTGTAAAAAAGTTATAATATTTGATAGCTTTGTTGTCGTTCTAAGAATACCTTAATTGCAAAAGGCTACGGCTCACTCCACGCACCAATGTTCATTTCTTAACAATTCTCTCAGTCACAAACTCTTTAAAATTTTCAGGGCTCTCTTCGCTTGCAAGTTTTTTTTCATATCCTTCTACCACTTTACAATCATTATTCCACAAAATCCGGAAGTCTCTAAAACATTTGCGGCTTGCTCCGCTCGCCGTGGTTTATTGATGACCGTAGTGCGTGGCATGGTGAGTGCAAGACGAGTGCGAGCTTAGAATAAGTGAACGAATTTAAGAACATTAGATATTATTACATGAGTGTACTCCTATTAAATTCATAATAATAGTTAAACAACTAAACAGATTTATAGTGAATTTATTTGTGGTAAATGCGAATAAGTAGCTTGTTGTTAATGTAATAGTGTTTTACAAATTGTATTTTGTTTCTCTAAGTGGGAACTTATTATTAGCCTCTTGCTATCTTTACACATCTTCTATAATGTATATTGTGCTGAAAGATCCCCTAAAATAAATAAATAAGACTTTGGGGCGAGGCCCAAAGCCTTGCTGGCTGCGACCGCTCGTTATGTAGCCTCCCCCCCCCCCCCCCCCCTTTACAGAATCCTAGTTCAAACTAATTAATAATTTGTCGCCGGAGTTAGACCCCAAAAACAAGTAACTTTTTCAGCTAAAATGTAACATTTCAGGTAACCAAACGTAACTTACGACTCAAGGGCCCTGGCAACACTGGTTAATTCATTAAAACAAAAAAACGAGACACATAGAAAATGTTACTAGCTAGTAATAGTGGCAGTATAAAATCACCCTCTGGTACTCACTAAA
This sequence comes from Eupithecia tripunctaria, assembly GCA_955876795.1. NCBI lineage: Eukaryota > Metazoa > Arthropoda > Insecta > Lepidoptera > Geometridae > Eupithecia > Eupithecia tripunctaria. The sequence goes on along the minus strand of OY041603.1, from coordinate 3,951,537 downwards.
ATAATTATTTAAATGTATGGTTTGATTTTTTTGAGTCATCGCCAAACTTGGCAATACGACTTTATCCCAAACAGCCACTTATGAATTTTAAATCCGTTTTTTGGCAGTTCAATTTTATTACTTGAGCTACAATTGTTTATAATTTTTCGGTTGACATGTTTATTGTTGTTTTAATTTCTTGCAGTAACTCAATTGTTTTTTTTATCGTTTCCAGGGGGAACGAAAATTTCACATACCTACTTACATGCATATTATGAAAACTTTTTAAGTGAACGAGTGTTAAGGCGCATACAAAAGTGAATTCTATTCTAAGTATTTATTAATGCCTCTATTTCATTTTGTAAAGCTTAGGCAGAGATACGAAGTTGCGCTTTTTGCCGACCAAACTCTATTTTCGCATCTCTTCCTAAACTATATAAGATAAAACTATTACAGAAGTATCAAAAATAGATAGGTACCATAAACTGTACTATGAATTTTTAAAATATCCTATATTTAAAGTAATAATATGATAAAATGGAGCCAATATGACAGCTTGGCTCCGGTATGCGACTTAACTTAAAATGTAGTTTGTTGTATTGAACTAAAAAAAATACTAGTTTCTGCCCGCGGCTTCGAACACTTTTTTTCCGTGGAAAGTTTTTATGGTTTTTATATCTCATGGAAACTGATTTATGGGGGGAAAAGTAGCCTATCTTTTATTATGGGCCTAGAAAATTTCAAAACAATCCATTTAGTAGTTTTGACGTGAAGAAGTAACAAACATTTATCCATTAATCCAAACATTCGCATTTATAACATTAGTGTGATGTTCAATGATCATTCAAGTAGATATTCAGGTAGTGACTTTAGTTCAAATGACAAAAAAGGTACCTATGTTGGATATCAGAATTAAAATCTACAGAAAATGTTATCATAATTGAAAACATTATTCCATGTAAAATATTAAACCTTGAAGGCTAAGTATTTGCAATACGAGTTGTCAAATAATTAAAATAAATTAGGTCAATTACCAATATAAAATAACATTGAACAATTAAATCAATTAATACAATTCAATTCCAGCCTCTTAATCCTTAACATTTATTGCTTGTTATAATTAAAAACCTTTTTGCCGAGGCCCGTTTCGAGCCAAACTAGGTAACTCCTTTTATGTCCGAATTGGAACTTTGCAAGTGACATGGTTTTGTAATTAGTTTGATTTATAGGCTCTTTCATTGCATGTGCCTTTCCTTATTGAGAGAGATAAGCCGTCAGTAGGTGCTTGCGACATTACTTGATAACTCAATTTAATATATTAAGTTTAGTTTCTAATTTTCCAACCTGGTTTGCAATATCCCCAATAAAGGTAGGTATTCCACCATTTCAGATTATTTATTACTAGCTGCGCCCCGCGGCTTTGCACGCGTTTTCTATGGAAACGTTTATAGGTGATTTTCATCCCACGGGAACTGATTTATTGGATAAAGTAGTTGATTACCAGGATTAGAATTACCTGTATGCAAAATTTTAGCCCGATCCGTTCAGTAGTTTTGGCGTGAAGAGGTAACAAACATCCATCCATACATCCATATAAACTTTTGCATTTATAATATTAGTGTTATGTTAATTTATCTGCTCTACCTTGATTCGCTGTATTACCAACGGTTAAGATCTCTTCCCGAAGAGTCTATTTTTACAAAAACTTTGAATTCATGCTAAGTACAATCTTGGACAGAATTCGTCCAGAAATTGGAAAGCGAGCTAACCTAACCTAACAAGTGTTTTTCTTTTGTCCATCAGGTGTGGTTCCAAAACCGGCGAGCAAAGTGGCGGAAACAAGAAAAGGTGGGGCCGCACGCGCACCCATACAGCGGATATCTGAGCGGACAACCGCTGCCGTCGTCCGCTATGCCTACACCACCGCATCCGCTTGGGTTGAGCTTCGGGTTAAGGAAGCCTTTTGATGCAGCACTGGCTTCGTTCCGGTAAGTGAAGAACAGTCAAAACTGCAATCCGATTTTTTACCAGTACCTAGGGAATTCACCTCCTCCTCACCTCAATAGCCTAGGTATATGGTCCACTGGGCGCTAGCTAGGTACTTATTTCAGTCTTATTAGTTAATGTTGTGTGAATTATTTATTATTATTATTCTTTATCATGGCTCGTCAACCTGTTGCCCGAGCTGAGACTTGTACAGGCTGTCTTACTTATCACAAACAAAAGACGACTTATGTGGACTATTATAATAAAAATATAAATTGAGAAATGAAAAACTTTGCCTCTATTACCGATTTTGCCATGAAAACAACCCCAGACTTATTTATTTATTGTCAACAGGTACGCAAACACACCACTATTCGGAGCTCAGTACCTTCCACCGCTATCGCGTCCGTCATTATTCGGCGCCCCGCTATACGCCACATCACCCGCTCACTTCCACTCGCTATTCGCTAGTTTAGCGGCCCCAGAGCCGCCGAAACTATCCGAGAGCTTATCCCCCGAGCGGAGGATCTCCGAAGATCTCCGAACATCGTCCGAAGCTACCCGATCGCCGTCGATCTCCCCTCCAATATCGCCTGGATGTGAGCCATTGCCTATGCAGTCGGCAATGGATGATGTAAGGTCCTCAAGTATCGCGGCGCTGCGACTGGCTGCGCGAGAGCATGAGTTGAGACTGGAGTTGTTGAGACAGAGAGCTGATCTGATCTGTTGATTGGTTTCCTCGTGATAAATAGTTCTAAGTTGTATTATTGGGTGTTCAAAGATTATGGTGTGGTAATTTAGAAATTTAATAATGTAGCTCGTATTGTAAATACTTATTCTTGAGTTAACTTAAAGGTTTTTTTTATTATTTTTAGAGAATGAATTTGTAATTTAACTACTGTGTGTGGTAAAGTAATAAAGAGTTAATTTATTTGATACGTAAACATGTTTAGTTAATTACCTTCTATCGATTATTTTAATTAAATGTTTTAATTACATACCATATCCTTCCTTATTTATAAAGTAGTTATAGGAAAACAAATGCAAATAAACCATTTAAAATTTTAAAAGTATTTTATTTGTTCTTCATTAGCATGAAAAATATTTTCTCATACTCTGAAAGTAGGTCGGAAGTTGTCTGGGCAGCGGGATGAAAGTAATACTTCTCGCTGCAGCTGTCAAGTCAACATGCATTTAAACTTTCTATACAGCCGAAAGTAACTCTCCCTCAAACTATTAGGTCCTTACATATGAAATTGGCGTTTTTCGTACTGGCCACTTTAATCACAAATTTCTCCTCTTTGGTAAGGAATTCCAAATTCAAATTTGTACAGCTATAGACTCATGTATTTGTGCTTCGATGATCGTCATTCATTTGTTTTTTTTCTTCTGTTTTTTTCTGTTTGCGTCACTCATTTTACAAAATGGAAAACTTAAAATATCGCATTATTTGAGTACGAGTTCCGCCGTGGCGAAACAACTCGAAGGGTGAATGATGTGTATGGCGGTCGTGTTGCAAAAGAAAACACAGTTCGTTTTTGGTTCCAACGTTTTCGTTCTGGAAATTTCGACCTGCAGAACAAGCCCCGTGGACGGCCTGAGACTCAAGTTGATAATGAAGAGTTGAAGGCTATTGTGGAAGCGGATCCATCGCAAACCACGTCCGAGTTAGCTGCAGGCTGCGATGTTAGTGATAAAACTGTTTTAATTCACTTGAAGCAAATTGGGAAGATTAAAAAGCTTGAAAGGTGGGTACCTCACGAATTGACTGAAGCAAACCGGCAAACGCGCGTCGACTGCTGCGTTACATTACTAAACCGGCACAATAATGAAGGTATTTTAAACCGAATCATTACCTGTGATGAAAAATGGGTTCTTTACGATAATCGGAAGCGCTCAGCGCAATGGTTGGATCCTGGCCAGCCAGCCAAATCCTGCCCCAAGCGAAAATTAACCCCAAAAAAGTTACTTGTAAGCGTTTGGTGGACTAGTGCCGGTATTGTTCATTACAGTTTTCTCAAATCTGGCCAGACTATTACGGCTGATGTCTATTGTCAGCAATTGCAAACCATGATGGAAAAGCTAGCGGCTAAACAACCTAGGCTGGTCAATCGCTCCACGCCACTGCTGCTTCACGACAACGCTAGACCACACACTGCGCAACAGACGGCTACTAAATTAGAAGAGCTTCAATTGGAAAGTCTAAGACATCCTCCGTACTCCCCGGACCTTGCTCCAACAGATTACCATTTTTTTCGAAATTTGGATAACTTCTTGCAATGGAAAAAATTCAACTCCGATGGGGCAGTCCAAATCGCCTTCAATGATTTTATTGATTCCCGTCCGACTGGTTTTTTTAGTAAAGGGATCAATGAACTACCTATAAGATGGCAAAAGTGCATAGAAAATAATGGTTCATACTTTGATTAATTAAATATATTATATTAAAAAATATTCGACTTTTTGTTCCTCCCATACAAAACGCCAATTTCATATGTAAGGACCTAATATTAGCGTTAAAGCGCCAAACTCCGTCTCGGGACTAAATAAGTTACTTTAACCTATTTTCTTCCCTTGGGTAGCAATGTATTTTTTGCCAAATGCACAAAGTCTTTGCTCAGTTATTTAATTGCTAATTGAGGTGCCTAAAACTAATAAAAATTGTCTTTTATGGATTGACGCATCCTTTCCTGTAATTAGTGCTGACATTCAAAACCCAAATTAATACAAAACAACAAAGATCAATTCGTGAAATATGGTCGTGTATGTATAATTTAAAAAATAATATAATTTGCCGAGTTGATTTTGCAAATATTGTGTGGGAGGTCTAAGGTTACAGCTTTGAGCGAGTTGTTGGTTAAGTTAGTAACAAAATTAGTATATCAACAGAAGATTTCACATCTAGCCCTAGAGCGTTTCTAATTGAACCAGTCATATCACCTCATCTAATTAAAGCAACTCGCTAACCGCTCTAACTCGTGCCTAACCCCGTCACACCATGAGATACTGATAATCACAGACAACTCACTAACTCGTCACTATTCAAAGCTCATGAAGATGAAATCTCTACGTTAATCTAACTACACACTACGTAAACTAGATAGAGTTACTCACTTATCGCTTACATTCGAACCCAACCCTGCTAGTCGAGTCTTTCTCGGATTAGTCACGTCAAATACACACAGCTCGCTAATTCTTCACTCAATACATATAACGGGACTCCTTCTCCTCTACACTAAAAGGAATAGATAGAGCAAATTTCTCACCGCTCTACCATAAGTCAGATCAATCACACAGTTCACTAATTCGTCACTCAAGCCAGTGAAGGTAACGCCTCTACTAAAATAATTGTAGAGCAGATTGATAGACTGGACCCAGCTCCACGCTCACTGCCTTAACTTGCACCAAGCCTGACCAGTCCATGAGTCACGTCTATCACACACAGTTTGCTAAATCGTCTGAATAACTACACTACAAAGACTAGATAGAGCGAATCTCTCACCACTCTCACTCGCCGAAACAACCACCAAACCAAACCCCGCTAGTCCACGAATCAGATACATCACACAGCTCGCTAATTCGTAAAGATCAGATTGAAAGACTGGACAGAGCTACTTGCACCAAACACTACCGTATATGAGTCACGTTAATCATACACAGCTCGTTAATGAGGATCAGTCACGATTTTTGTTAAGTATGTAGATCGATGACAGTAAAAAAAACATGACTTATGGTGAAAAAAATATCCAATTCGGACAAGAAATGACGAAGGTACAGCAATTTTACTGTAGCAGTTCAAATAACGCCCGCCAGTACCAGCCGCGAGCGCGTGACGTCATCCCACACATACCCGGGGCGCGACCCCGCGCGCGCTCTTCAGTTTTGTAGGTGTACTCCGTTTCCCGCGCAGTTCTTGAGCTGTGCTTGTCCCGGTCGCTTTGTTATAGATTTATTGTTGTGTATCAATATCCTTAAAAATGTCTTACAAATATTGTGTCGTGCCAAAGTGCAAGAGTACAAGTAGTAGTACGCCGGACAAACTATTTTTTAATGTTCCAACAGACAAAAAAGCTAGAAAAAAGTGGTGTAGTGTTATGAAGAGAGATCCTTTATCAAGCAAAAGTACTCATTACTGTTGCGAAGATCATTTCGACGTAAGTACCATTCCTACGTTATACCTTATACTTGACGTATACCTATTTCCTCGTATTATTGAGTAAATTTCACCTATTTTATCGATCAATAGAATCAAAAACCTTAAAACTTAATCCTTTTATGTAATATTGTCTCAACCTTAACACAATCGTATGAGGTAATAACAATAAACAATAATCAACGTAGGTATGATATTTGTAGTCCGGGAGACTACCGCATTTTTATCTACGATAATGAATACCTATCAACATTAGGTAATGATTCGAATTTTAATTTCTTTGCTGTAGGACCTATCTTTTGGATCTGCTTTTCTCAGTAAGTGACAGTATTATTTAACAATAAAATAAAGAATCTTTAAGCTGTTTTTACTTTTTACAGGTCGAAAATGACATGGAAAATTATATAAGGTACCGATTGATGGGTGGTCAACTAAGACTAAAAAAAGGAGTTCTGCCGCATAAATTTGACTGCCAAAGAAAGGATAACGCCGTTGTAGAACGGACTGGATATAAAAAAAGACAGCAGATTGAGTACTTTGAAAGAGTGCTTAATCTGGAAGTTGGCCATGAAAACCTAATAACACAAGAAGAGTTCGTGGCGTGTGAAACTATTGATTTTAATTCAAATGATACAGAGGTTATAAACCCGCTTGAAGAAGATAATGCGGCAAATCTACACAATGATCCTAAATATAAATCACTCGCAGTGCAAGTTAATATAAAGCCAAAAGTTCGAAGCAAGGGCATTAATACTGACGCCGGTTTTGACCGGGTTGAAAAGTTTGCTCTTAAAATAAAAACGGTGAAACCAAAAGAACATCGTCGGGATCATCATCGGGAACCAATGCATGATAGCTTCACATCTTACTCTAATACCTCATCAGTTTCTGCGAGCCTAAGTGGATTCAGTGTAAATACTGACGCCTGTGAAATGAAGCAACAAGTAGATACTGAGTTATTTAAGGAACACATGCAAAAAGGAACTTTAATGTCTATATCTAGAGAACCTAAGCTTTTTCTCGGATTACCATCGCAAGTGTATTTCTGTTTAGAATATTTGAGTGAAACTATTGAGAGACCTCTGATGGATGTATTATTGAGCTTGAAAAAACTGAGATGGCGTGAACCGAATTCCGTGCTTGCTGTTCAATTTGGAGTTTCGGAATCTACAGTCGCCAGGCATTTCAAAGAAACAATACCTAAGGTTGCTCAATGCATGGAGAAACTGATTTTTATTCCTCCTCGCGACGATATTCGCTCAAATCTTCCGATACCTTTTAGGAGGCGTTATTCAACAGTCATCAGCATCATAGATTGTCTAGAAATTTAAATCGAGAAACCTAGCTCAGCAGTACATCAGGCGCTGACGTGGTCACAATATAAGAATGCGAATACCATAAAATATCTAATATCGATAACACCTAATGGACTTATATGCTTCATATCCGAAGGTTATGGAGGAAGGACATCGGACGCCCTTATCTTTGAAGACTGCGGTTTTCTTCAGATGTTATCCCCCGGTGACGTAGTGATGGCTGATAGGGGATTTAAGAATATAGCTCATTTACTTGAACGTCAAGGTTGCAAACTTTTAAGGCCTCCTAGCGTTGATTCGGGATCAAAACTAAGTAAAGAAGAAGTTTTAGAAACTAAAAGAATAGCGGCCCTTCGAGTACACGTCGAGAGAAGTATAGGGCGTTTAAGGGAGTTTGAAATGATTGCACCTCATGCATGTGTTGACATTGATTATGTTAGAATATTAGACTATGTTGTGACATCTGCTTGTGGAGTGGTTAATCTTCAAGAACGCTTATTTAGAAACCAAGTTTAAAATAAAACAATATTTATATCTTAAGCCATCTGTTTATTTTTATACCTTAACCTAAGTTTTGACCAATTTAGGAAAGACTGAGTGTTTCCAAAAACTTGTTGACTTTTCCAAAAGATCTTTGCAGTAAATTTCATCAAAATCTTCTTCAAAGATTTCTACTTCTTTGTTAGCTTCAAAATTCTTATCAGCAACACAAAAAAGCCCTTTAGTTTTGTTGCAAAAAAACATTTGCAGCTGGATTTGACCTTTTGACTTGTTTGTGAGACGATTATTTTTAATAAAGCTTTCTTTGCCTTGTGTGGTCATGGGACATTTTATTTCTATGACATATTCTTGTGTTAAGCCATCAGGAGATGCACCTAAAATAGGCCAATCACTTTTCAAAAACAGCCCACCATTTTCGATTACTAATTTTCTCAATTTTGCTACTTTTGCCCTAACATCAGGTTCCAGTACTTTGCCTCTTCGCATTGCAGGAGTTTCTGGTATGGTTGCACCGAATATTTGCTCAACTAATGAACCATCAGGGGTTTTGCAATGGGCGGCGTCGTGTATTTTTGACGCGGTTATTCTGCAATATCGCATCTCATGCCATAAAGGAGACTGAGCTTGAGATAGAGTTTCTTGTTCTATTTTTGAACACTTTTCTGGTGTTTGTTTTGTTGTACAATAATCGATGAAGCCTTGTGCACTGTTCGTGTCGTTACCTTCTTTTTTATAATCATTTATCAAGTTATGCAATGATAATTTTTTAAGTTCATTCTGTGCAACGTAACTTGTTAACTGAATCCTATTAGAATTTAACTGTATATTTTGCACCAGTTTGTTAAAAAATTGTTCACTTCTTACATTAGCGTTATCATCAATATCTCCAGCGCTGGAACCGATATCTTTGGCTTTTATAAATTTCAAGGTTGTGCCCACTGTGGCCAGTTTTGGTTTGGCCCAATAACATTTTTTTTCAGTTGGAGAAGGCTCTTCACTGCGTCTGTGTATCCACATAAGAAAAGCTACACTATGTTTGCAACCTCCTTTTTGTGCAGCACAATCATGACAAGTAACATCAATAATAGTTTTATCATTTTCTTCACATTTGAGAGTGCAGCTATAACCTTTAGTTTTTACTTTATGCTCCGGTGTTATTCTTGCCTTTACTGTGCACACATTTCGATTTCTTTGGACTTGGACATACCCTACGGCATCGTCGCCATATGAATCTCGTACAGACCTGTAATAATCATACAACATTAAATACCTACATCACATCACCTCATGCGGCTGCATCATTTAAGTGCATCGAAACAAAAAACATGGTAGGTATCCGCTAATGTTAGTTAATCTACGGCGCGCTCCCGGTCTATAATGTTTAGGTGAACTAGAAACCGGCACTTACTAAATCGCAATAAATCATGCCTGCAGTTTCCTGCTTACAAAAACATCAACTCGAACTCCGTAGAAAGAAATAATGTAGGTACTTGACTTGACTAACGTTTTTTATGATGGAGTAGGTTATGCTGTTCATGTACCTTTTTACCCAGGTTATTTTATTATTTTCACATTACCTACCGCAACGGCCATGTAAAAAAGTACCTAGGCCTAAACTCACTAACTAACACATTAAATTTGGTAGGTACTTACCGTTGAAGCTTCCAACCTCGGATTTCAGCGCTGGTATACTTCACATGATTGTTTATGTATTCAAAAACCATGAAAGAATCCACTTTAGGTAGATTATCTGACTGTCCTTTTTCGAATCCATCTTCCAATCTGTTGCTCATTATTACAGAACACCGAAACAATAAACCGATAATGCATAAAACTTGAAAAAAAACCGAGTGTTCGCTACTAATCACGAATGTGCGTACTGGACGACTGCGATCGCGCGGGGTCTGTGTGTGATGACGTCGTCGGTATCCACGGGCGGGAGGCGCGCGTTTTAAAATCAAGCCCGATAAAATATTAAATAACTTTGCCATTTATGGACGGATTTCAAAAAATCAAAAAGTAGTGTACTCAGAAAATCATAACACATGCAATGTAATAGTCAAAATTGGATTCTCCCGTTATGTGACTGATCCTCATTCGTCACACAAGGCCGGTGGAGAGAGCGACTCCACTAGAACTATTTACAAGAGAAGATTGAAAGATTGGACAGAGCTACTCGCTCCCTGCTCTAACTTGCACCAAACCCCACCAGTCCATGAGTCACGTCAATCACACACAGTTTGCTAATTCGTCACTCAAGGCCAGTGAAGGGAGCATCTCTACGTGAGGCATTAAACCTAGGTTTTAATCTTATCTGTGACCTAGGGCGACCGCATCGTTGTGATGATTGAGGTTGGGATTGAGGTGAATCTTGTTTGCTCTAGACACTCTGGACAACCTTAACCTCAACAGCCTGTATTGGTCCACTGCTGGACGCAAGCCTTCACCGAAGAGCGCCCCATTGGCGTATTTCATGGGGGGGTTAATGCCCATAATCCCCATGGGCATACGGGTTTGGGACCGCAGTTTGGTGGTAGAATTGTTCTGCTTCAGAATATCCCTTAGTCGCCTAGTACGACACCCACGGGAAGAGATGGGGTGATGCCAATTCTAAGCCAGCACCACTCAGCTCTATGACTCTGGATACGGCATGAAGGAAACAAAAGAATCCTGCTGTTGTAGCTGTGCTTTTTGGTTAGTTTGATTGGTAAGGGCTACGTACCTAGAAAAGCAGAGGGCCAAAGATGGTTTAATTAATAATTAATTAAGGCCCGTATTATGAAAGCTTGCTCAGTCATAGAGCTATGCTTGGGTGACGTGTATGCCTTAGGAAAGCGTTGCTCAAGCATAGATCGATGACTGAGCAGGCTTCCATAATACGGGCCTAAGTGATGGGAGCGAACCTTGATTCAAAATCTTGATGACGCTCTACGCTATGGCTCGCTTAGGGCTAGACTCCACCAAAGCTAAGATGAGGCGATTGGAAAAGAGATGTATTTTAAACGATATATTCCCATCATGTAGCGTACCATCTCAAAGCGAATTGGACGGCTTTAATGTCAAAAGCAACCAACCGAGACGAGATGTGTGAATAACGACGTTTTATGTCGTTAGTCACATAACTCGTCTCCGCACAGGATCAGTGACATCTATTGGCGAATAGTAGAACTATTTTATTCGTGTTTTCAATAATCAACTTTATCTTTATAAACTTTAACACAAAACTGAAAAATATGACTCTTCCTGACGAATAATAATATTTAATCTACTATAATTCCTAAAAACAAAACTTACCAAAAAAAACCGGTCATACATGATAAGTAGATGTCTGAAGTATGAAGGCATTCTGTTGTTTCGGTTTGGCGTGGACGAAAGTCATGGCAGGCTGGACAGATCACTTGGCGGGTCTCCGTGGCTGGATGGATAATAAACGTTGCACGACACCAGCTAACTAATATTTATGTATCGTTAAGTTTTACACATATAAGTATATGTGTAAAACTTAACGACAGTATACAGTATATCAGGTGTCATTTCCCTCATAAAACGGGACAATAGTGTACACTACAAATCCACTGCTGGTCGCAGGCCTCCCCCTGATAAGAGCCTTTATTGGATGTTATCTCATGGGAGGTAGTGCCCAAAATCCCCAAGCTGAGCATGCGGTTTAGGGATCACAGTTTGGTGATAGAATTGTTCGGCAGGAGGCGCTGCTGCCCGCCCTGGTTAATATCTCTTCGTCGCCTCTAACGACAACCGCGGAGAATAGGGGTTGTGCAAATTCTATGCCGCCGGCAATACACGGCTTCCAACAAACAAACATCCGACAACATCTAAATCAACAAACATCCGATGCTTGCGAATCGGAGCAATGGATGTTTGTTGAGATGATGCAGCTCAGCCGCTCTACACAGCAGACATCTCCGCTCCAGTCTACCCAGTACGCATCTCCTTCCGCACAAGTTCGGTGGAGATACCCTAGAAAAAAATCTCTTTGTCTCCGCTTCGGATATTCCCACACATCTCTAGTTTGGTAGAGCACAGCCTTATAACCTCAACAGCCTGTATTGGTCCACTGCTGGACGCAGGCCTCCCCCTGATAAGCGCCTTATTGGCGTTTATCTAATGAGGGGTAATGCCTATAATCCCCACGCTGGGCATGCGGTTAGGGATCGCAGTTTGGTGGTAGAATTATTCTGCAAGGGGTGCAGCTGCCCGCCCCCGTAGCTTCATGGGAAAAGATGGAGTGGTGCAAATTCTATGCCAGCACTACACAGCTACGGACATATAAGCGTAAGGGCTTTTATGGGCTGGGCAATCAAATCCGTCATGACTTACATTACATATTTGTGTTTTTTTTGTGGTTTGTGTTTTTGCGTTCGTGGCCAACAAACACTACACAATATTTACAAAACTTTATCATTTTATACAACGGGCTTAGTTCCTAATTTTACAGCCAATTTCATAAAATCCATAATTCAAATTGAATAATGCTCGTGTAATCACTAAAAGTAATGCCTTTACGACAATCAAGGTAACATAAAAGGGTCCTTTCCGAAATTATATTTAATAAACATCAAAATTTTATTATTATTTATTTGACAAACAATTACACGCATCCTTTGTGATGATAATGGCGCTTATCATAACATTTTACGAGTTTTGCCATCCCAGCTCCGCCGTAGGGCTGGGTTGACTTGCGATTTATCGATGATATTCAATCGATAATTACTTATTGGAATTTTAAAATATAAATTTGTTCAAAGCTTTGTTTTTTACTAAAAACCTAAAATAAATAGTAACTTGTCTTATACTTTATCAAATAATTAATTTAACCTAAATTATTACTCGTGCCTACTAATAAAACTTTCCCCGTAGTGTTTGAAGAGCATGTTACGATGCGCCCCTCGGGTAGCATTGTTGAATGCATTAAGCTCTAAGATATAAGGCATAGCATAGCAGTAGCAATATAGATGATATAGAACAAATAAGTAGTGTATCCATAATTTAATGTAAGCTGTTGACTGGATTGGAGTCGAGATTAGGTATCGATATTCACACATTTTTTTTTTGTTCATTTGTTCGTTCATTTGTTTCATCGATACCTTTGAACAATTCTAGAGACGTTTGATTTTTTAGTATCGTTGCCTCGATAGTTGGCGCATCGCAGGCGCTGCCCGGCTAACTTTTATTCACCGATCTTTAGGTACAGGGTTTTATAGCCGACCGTAAATAACGACGAATAAAGACGTTTTGTGAACGAGCCCAGACGTTTCGATTTGATTTTTTTTTAAATACTTGCTTTAGAGCTGTGTTTGTAATAAGCTTTGTGTTGAATCAATTTGTATAATCTTTAATTAAAAATAAAATAACAATCAAAATAATAGAAATAAATTAAAACTAGCATTTAAAATTAAAACAATTGAGCTAACTGCAGGCTATATATTATCACACTGTTATTATAAATGTTAAAGTTTGGATGTTTAGATTTATGTCTGGATGGATGTTTGTTACCTCTTGAAAACTACTGAAGGGCTCGGGCTGAAATTTTGGAAACAGGTAGATAGTATTAAATCAGGAATAGAACATACGTATGAGATAACATAAAACATTTTTTTTTGTACCATAAATCGGTTGCCATGAGATAAAAATAACCATAAAACGTTTGCATGGAAGCAATGCGTGTGAAACCGCGGGCAGAAACTAGTGTTTTAATAATTTGATATCGTGCGTCACTATCGAGGTTTATGTTTGTTTTATCGATAGAGGAACGGCACTATTCAAATCGGTTTTATTTTCGCAATATTAATTTTAATGAGCGAAATCTCTTTTTTATTCTAGAAAGCTTAAAATATGTATGAGAAAATATCTTAAATATTAGGTATCTTGGACTTGACTTGACCGGTTTTGATAGAAAACTATTCACAGAAATTAGAAACCAATAACATTTTGTCTATAGGCTTTAAAAATAAGCTCTTTGTCAACCTTTATTAGTCCACTGCTGGACATAGGGCACCCTAATGACCGTCGCCATACGGGCGCAATAGCGCCATGAAACAAGTTCTTAGACGAGTAAAATTTTTAAATTATTAATTATGCTGGACGCAGGCCTCCCCTTAATAAGCGCCTTATTGGTGTTTATCTAATGGGGGGTAATGCCCATAATCCTCACGCTGGTGGGGTTTGGGGATCGTAGTTTGGTAATAGAATTGTTCTGCAGGGGGTGCTGCTGCCCGCCCCCGGTGGATATCCCATAGTCGCCTCTTACGACACCCACGGGAAGAGGTGGGGTGGTGCAAATTCTAAGCCAGCACCATACAGCTCATACTCATATTCATATTTATTCGTCGTAGGAGCACAAGGCTTACTTGGTTATGTAAAATTTACATTTCACATTATAATAATAGAAATAAATCATTAAAGTAACACAAAACAAATAAATTTGTACTTATTTATGTAGATATGCTGTTAATGGGCATTATACAGAATAATCCTACTAATATTATAAACGAGAAAATTTGTAAACATGTATTATGTTTGTTGCTCTTTCACGCAAGAACTAACGAACTAATCGGGCTGAAATTTTGCGTACAGGCAGTTCTAGGCCCGGAAAACACACTTTTTATCCCATAAATCAGTTTCCTCGAGATAGGCGTGTGAAGCCGCGGGTTGCAGCTAGTACAGAATATTTATAAATAGCTAGAGCTGGTGTAAAATGGCAATATTAACAAAAATGCTCACCATCACGATCGAAGCATTATTCAACTTTGTCCATCGGCGAGAATCAAACCTCCTGCTGTTATCCTATGAATGAAATTGTGACCAACAATAAAATATTACGAGCTCCTTAATTATAATCAAGTTCAGAGCCAGGCTCCATCTTGTGCATAATTAACAAGTCCTATCTAATAAACGCATGATTTGTTAGAATCAGCTTATTAAAAATTGAAGATTCCGTAACGAACCATCATTTGATTACTTGGGGGCCTCTTCGAAGAAAGTCACTAACTCTAGGAACACTGGAAACACCTTTTTTATTATAGCCAGATTAAATAGCGATTTGAGACATATTTCAAGACAAAACTCAACCTCATATACACCTATAATCCCCACGCTAGCCATGCGTTGGTTGGGTATCGCAGTTTGGTTGCATTATTGTTATGCAGTAGGCGCTGCTGCCCGCACCCGGTAGATATCCCTTAGTCGCCTCTTACGACAACCGCGGAAAGAGTTGGGATAGTGCAAATTATATGCCGGCACCACATGGCAAGATTAAACTGTAATAGACATAATATGGCGAGATTTGTCGCATATAACTCAGACCAAATAGAGTAGGTACTTGGAAGGATTAAGATGTATTTGGTTTGAGGCAGACAATGATAACTTTCATTTTAATATACTTCGGCGTATAGTATTGTCCTTGAAAATAAAAAAAGTGGTGTACATAATCTGAAGTCTATCGTCATCACAGTATTCTCCGAATAGGCCCCTGATTAAAAATAAACAGGAAACCGATCCCGTTTCCCACAAAACGCCCATATGTTACCATTAGCGATAACGAGACGTTTACAGCACGATTCATCCGAATACTATAATCGATATAAATACAGAATCGATTAATTTCTATAAAATGTTAATTCGATCATCAAGCAGTCGGTCGGGTCGTTATACTAATCAATGTATAGTGCTGTAAACATTTATGTCAGGCTGTCAGAGAATATTGTAAATAATATTACTAATAATTGGATTCGGTATTGTTTTAGTTTTTAGTTAATTGGGTAATGACTTCATCGGGGTGATTAGGTATATGTATGTCAATTTTTAAATACAATTACCCAACATAATGGCCGTGTGTTGCCAGCTTAAAAATTATATCACCTCATATCTTCCCACGGATGGAGTAACAGATATCCAACAGAGACGGGTATCAGCGCCTCCTGCAGATCTTTACCGTCACTGCAATCCCAACCCTCATGTCAAGTGTGGGGATTATTAGCTTTATCACAATATCGCACTTATGTATCATTTATTAATTGGGTTAAATCTGACTGTACATGTTTGTATTCGTTGTTTTCTTTGACGATAATTGACGAATTTTGCAAAATGTATTCGTCATATCGCCCGCGTCTAGTGACGATTGAAAAACAAAATAAATATTTTATAACCCATTTACGTAATTAGTTCCAAATTTGTGTTGATTAAATGTCGTAATATTATTTTACAATGGCAATAAATTTTAATTTGGTCAATCACTAAAATATTAGATCCTCTTCGGTGATTTTCCTCAAACATCAATTTGAATTCGACAGGTCGAGGACAAACAGTCAAACCACAAGCTATTTTTTAGCTATTGATAAAAATGTTGGTTTAGAAGGTGTGTTTTGGTGGAACGGTACGGTTAGTGGTATGGTGGATTAGAATAATAACATTTTCTACACCATTGTTCTCATCATCATCATCATCATCCGCAGCCCGACTTCACCCACTGCTGGGTATAGGCCTCCAAACTTTAGTGCCAACCAACACGGTTCTGAGTCAATACGAGTATTATCCAGGAGGCCTACTGGGAAAAGAAAAATCGAAGTTTTGTTTTTGTTGTCGTGCAAAACCAATAGGGTATATGCATGTGATTTCAAAATGGCTAAAAATATATATACGTATTCTCTATTGATATAGAAACATATCTACATATTTATTTTTGCGTTTTGAGATGTTTTTATTGTAGAATTTAACCATTGAAAAATTGATATTTTAAATCTCAATCGCAAAATTTCAAAACGCTACGCCATTGACTAGAGCGGACGTGACATCACTGTACGCATTTCTTCTTTTTTATTCTGCTTGCTGCACCTTGATTTGACACTATTCTGCCCACTTGACATTTCGTATTGTCGATTATTTTCAGTTTTTTCGGAAAACCTCTTTCCTGAGATGATCACTACCGAGGTCGTCACCAAAGGTTTTAATCAAGTGTGTACGTCGACATAAACATGGCGCCAATATGGCAGCGTTTTTATCACCCGAAAATGATTGTAGTTTTGATTTGTTTTTTTTTTTCCTTGTTAATGCGAAATTCAGTGAGCGTCTTATCATTCCTCGGTTAAATAATGACCTAAAGAATCGATTTAAACAATAAAAAAGATCGATGCATATACCCTATTATGTCGCTGTCGCATTGTTCTACGTCATTTAAATATTTCTGTTCGGTTCATCTTTATGTGAACGGCTGGACCAATGTCACTAATTCTTTTTTTTTTGTTTTTTTTTTATGGTCGAGAGAAGGTTGATGAAAGAATAAAATTAAGAAAATTTCGCAGCAACTTCGAAAATTTAAGAAAACCTAACGATTACCTTTATTATTATTTTTTAAATAACCTTAACCCCTGCAATAAATACCCTTAGCTAAGCACGTTTGAAATAACTGTCAGTTGTTTGAATTGAATTACAGGACAACGATTATCGGGTCAGCAGCGGTTTGAAAAAATTATAAAACGTTACGCCTAGTGCAAAAATAATTCAGTACCTACCAATTTTTTTTATGAAATACAAGAAACACTCTTTGACAAAGTAAGTAAGAAATAACAATTCGAACGTAAAAGTATGAATAGGAGTAGGTATTTTTTAACTTGAAATAATGGTAAGTACCTAATATGTCTGAAATCAGGTGTGACAATGAACTTCTGAAATTCAGTCATACTAAGTAGGTACTTCTACTGACCCGAAGGTCCATTTTGGACTGAATTTTAAAGGACAAAATATGCAACCTATGAAAACTTCTACCATTTCATAAATATTTCATTCTTTCCTTCTTTCATTTTATTATCATAAAGTCCTGTTAAGGTGTGCAAAATCTTAGTAAATACAATTATAATTTTAAATGTCTCTGATGTTACGTGGTAATGTCACAAAAATAAAATTCAATAAAAAATTAATTTAAATCCACAACGATGTGAACATAAAATTAAAATAAGCTGGTCAGTGAAGTAGGTACATATTGGTGTCTATAGATGTTGCCAAAACTAGACTAAACCAATCTGACAGGACTACAAATGATGCCATCCTTATTATTTGTATCGTTCTGACAGGGACAGATACATGTTTAGTCCTGTCAAATTAGTTTAGTTTAGTTTTGGCAACATCTGAATAGACACCAATGTCAATGAGTTTTCAAATTCAAATATTCTTTTACATCATAAAAACAGTTTTCTAGTAGGTAACCAATGTTTTGGTTTGGTTTTAAATATGATCAAAGGTAACTCTTTAGAACTATTGGGTATTACTCTTTATAACTCATATATTGTAAATAAACTTCTACATACGTATTACCCTACTTTTTTCTATTAAGTTCTACTTACCTATACTTTCGGATATAAAGCTAGTTATTCCTATTGATTTGATTTAACTGATAGATTTTGCACTAAATATAGTAAGTACTTCTGGTAGTTTTTTTTTGTTACTATTCGTCACTAAACATAATAAAAAGCCATTATTATTATTAGTAGGTACCCAACTGGCGTTTATTAGGGGAGGTCTAAGTCCAGCTGTGGACTAATATACGATGATGATGGGCCCAAATATTCCAGTCCGGGTCAAAAGCGCCGGCTGACGTCATGGGACGAATTAACACATAATTTATGCTGATTGAATTCATAATAGAAAACTATCAACACTTGCTACGGCCGGGATCGAGCGATAACGATCTTTGTATAATCGACTCGCTTCTTATATGGTTTAATGATTTTTATGTTAGTCTTTTTATATGAAAAAGTGCGTTTCGATTTACGATCTTACTGTAATTTTAGGGTTCCATAACGAAACCGGTCAAATAGAACTTAGCGGTTATAGAAAAATGAGGGACGGAAACCGGAGAGAGCGCGTTGAAATCTTTTGTAGGTACGTTACCTACCTATAAAGTCTACGATTTTTTTTTTCTTGCATAAAAAATATAATAAAAGTATTTATTCGTAAAAAGAGGTAAGTAGGTAGATATTTAAAACTTTTAAGTGGTAAAATAGAAGTAAAATTAAGTTGTACTTGTACTTAACCTTTCAGCGTCAAGATGACTCCTCGCTCTAAGTTTGCACTTGTGTTTAGAAGGGAGGGCGGCCTGCGGCCTCTTGAGGGATTTAAGTAAATTTAATTACTATCTATTATAAATCTATGAGACAGGTGGAAAAGATATTGAAAATCCATTTACTAATAACAAAATAAAATCCAAATACACATACTACGGCATGTAATGGTATACAGCTTAGGTCTTAATGTAGGCTCAGGTCAAAAATGCATGCACTCTGTAGGTCACTACAAAAGAATATACTAGGTTAATTCAAACTTA
This sequence comes from Eupithecia tripunctaria, assembly GCA_955876795.1. NCBI lineage: Eukaryota > Metazoa > Arthropoda > Insecta > Lepidoptera > Geometridae > Eupithecia > Eupithecia tripunctaria. Next base: position 3,932,267 of record OY041603.1, on the reverse strand, counting down.
TTTTTATATGTCATGACAAAAAAAAAAACTTTTTTATAAATGGTATTCCGTGAAATCGTTAATCAGGTGGCTTTAGAAAGTGAATCATAGAATTAGGTAAAGATTTACTCGATTTATTATCAAAACATCGATTAACCCAAGATTAACCCGATAAATCACTCGAGCTAATCAGGAATCACTCTAAAACCGCTCACGACACGCAAATAATGTTTTAATTCGAAACACTCGTCGAAATTCGATAAAAGGTTAAAAGAAATATTCAAACTTCGAACAAATAACGTTGGCTGATAACATCAGCATGCGAGAAAAGAAAAACATCCTAACATCAAAACCAACACAACCAAATAACAACTCAAATCATTTGTGATAAAGTTTAATATCGCGCCAAAAGACAAGCTCGTGACAACCCTGCTTTTTTTGAAAATCGAACCTTTCCATTAGTGGGCACGCGCCAAAACTCGATTTGAAAGATACGAAATTCAAAAAGCCCGATCGGTATAAATAGCGTCTAGACTTCGGTATCGTAACACAATTTATGTTTGCACGCATTTGTAATATACCTCAAATGCATTATTTTATACTCAAATTTCCTGTATCATTTGAATCAACGTCTGTCTAAGTATGTGATTAGGTATCTACTTATGAACTGAGTTAATTTGGATTGTAGACAACTTTACCAATTTAGTCAGTTACAGAGTTTTTCACTAAAACGCCGCTTTTCAAATTGTAAGATCAAACTTCCGTTAAACCAACCAAGTATTAAACTCAAAAGAACAGTTATTGCGAGAAAACTGAATAATCGTAATAATTTGCTTGCAATAAACAATTTGCACGACAATAGATCGAATAATTGTCTCGGATCGGTTCACAATTCGATTGCGGTTTATGATCGAGTTCGGATGTTCGAAGAATTTGCTGCTTTTGGAGGAGGCATTTTGACTGCAGAACAAATCTTCCACCAAACTGCGATCCCCAACCCGCATGCCCAGCGTGGGGATTATGGGCATTACCCCCCATGAGTTAAACACCAAAAAGGCGTTTATCAGGGGGAGGCCTGCGTCCAGCAGTGGACCGATACAGGCTGTGGATGGATGGATGGATTTTGACTTACTACTTCATTTGGTAAAAAAAGAAGAATTACTTCATTAGGTAAAAAAAGATACATTTTCTGGTATTGATATGAATACGTTGAGCAACCTTGATTATTGTATTTATTCACGGGTATTTATAGCGTATATTTAAATATTTTTCCTGACGTTACAACAGGTAGGTATTTATTTACACATGTGTACACATTCTGATCGCTTAAGTTTAAAGGAATAATTAATTATTTGCAGATTGCTTGCAACTGCGAAATATAAAACAACAATTAAATAATATTAATAAATGAGAACTAGTATTTACAATTGAAACAATTGCGCTAACTGCAAACAATCTACAGGTAGCTCAACCGATCCATAATCAATACCAGTAGGAAGCGTACCTAAGGCGCTCACTGCATTGCCCCGCTGGTATGGCAATGCTGAAGCTGCGCTAGTTACTCACCAGCTCTCGGGTCACGCGTCGCTTCGACCAGACGTTCAGATATTTTGAAAAACCGAAGAGCCTCGGTAGATCTAGGGTCTCGACTCCAAGGGGAGTAAATCTGTAAGCTCTGCATATTTGCGCCTCTTGAGATACTCTGCCAAATCTGTCACCGCTTTTACGGATGTCTTCGGGAGATAGGAAGGCGCATTTTTATTATAAACATACTAACCCCCTTATTCATAATGGTCTGGGTGTCTACCATATGAGTTTTTACAATCTGTACTCGGTAGCGACTGTAGTAAAAAAATTATGAAAACTTCTAAGGCGCCTCCAGCGGATAGTTATGAACTAAAATGCGCCGTATGAGTCGCCTAGGCGTATAAACGATACCTTACTACTGTAATAACGACAGGCTACAGTAGTAACGTAAATACATGACAACACTAATCTAACTGTGACAACTCATGACAACGCATACAACAGCTGCTAAGTAGTGTTATTTCTCAGTCTGACTTATGTCAATAGAAGGAGACAGAGCGAGATGGCTAAGTTAGCAGACTATTATAAATAAGAGAGTTAATCATTAAACGTGATTTAAATAAATATTACCTTCAATATAATATGTGAAATAAAGCAATTTCGTAGCTGAAATTCGGGTGACTACTAGCAACGAACGAAAGAAATTGCTCGAGTCGTTACGTCGCACGCGACTCGACCGCAGTATTACGTCGATAGACAATACGCGATTATAGCTGTTACGTTTGTTTGATTTCGATCTGATATAAGAAATCGCTAATATTTTTTCCGACTCTGTTAGAAATGTCGTTAATCTTTTTTTGGCTAAAGAATTTTCTCTTTTCACAATACAAGACTATGCGACATAAAAGGAAAGTACGATAAATAATGTAGAATATTGAGGATTTTGATCGGTCTCATAAAAATACGGGTGTTGTTTTCTTACAATATGGCGGGTTCGATTCCCGGTTCCGACAGGCGAATTAAAAAAAAACATGAATGTAGTTTACACTGAGATAACAAACATTTAAAAAAACATACAGTCGAATTGAGAACCTCCCCCTTGTTTGAAGTCGGTTAAAAACGAAAAAAGGTTTCGTTAACGACTGCTGACTACGAAAATGTATAGTTTAATTTACGGATGTAGGTTTTCGGCGGACTCAATGGAACATTTCGTCATTATATTTATAAGCTTTGTAAAATTAATTTTAAGGATCGTCTTGTAACAAGGCTCTTAGAATAAGGCATAATAAAAACACACCAATAACTATTTTTTTATTCTATAACAACTTGAATTTACTTTTTAATAATTTTAAAATAATCTCTTCCCTATATTAATATTAATAATGAATAACTTTGCTTCCGTGTATTCATTTGAACAAACGACAGGTACAGTCGCGGCCACCGCGCACGCCCACTAATTCAATTTACATCGTTTGCGTTATGAGTACTGATGGGAGGACAAGCGCTTGCCGAGGCTGTGATTTGTTTACATATAAATAAGTATTTTATTTGGAAAAGTAATTTTTTGGACAATATTATCAAGATGAAATCGGGATTTGACAAATAATCAAATACATGGATGACTGGAAAATTGTGTGAGAGGTTTCTGCCTTGGTCAGCAGTGGGAAAACACGTATTATATTAAGGATAAGGATGCATTCGCTAAGCAGTACGTTAAGTAATGGTAACAAAAAAAAAGTTACCATCGGTAGAGAAACATTTTTGTATTTTGCTAAGTAAAACTAAATCCAGACAGTCATTTACTTTTTACATTCTACATATAGCATTCTTAATGATATTAAACTCAGTTGGTTCAGGCTATTCTGTTCGTATGTTTTAATATGACATCACTCACATTTTGCGGCACGGTATATTTAAACGTATCCTTTCTGATGTACTTTTATGTATGATTCTGTCCTTACATGTACCGGACTTGTTCCATGTTAGAACTAATGAACAAGGATGATTTGCGAAAGAGGCTGTGTTCACATTAACTTTGTAATTACTTGTAGGCCGTAGGGCGCCGCCCGCCCAGCCCGCTTCTGTGCTTCTAATTAATTACTTTTTATTTATTTCACTAGCATAAACCAGTGGCTTTCTGCATATATATACATACAATCTAAATGTAGTATCCTGGTACTACATTTAGATTGTCACATTCCTTTATAGAATTTTAAAATCGGATGGGAGAAACTTTTATTTGACGACCTCTGTGGCGTGGTGGGCGATTGTCCGCCAGGAGGTTACGGTTTCGTTTCCCGCCTCGGGACAAATTTTTGTACGATCTGCAGATATTTGTTCAGGGCATTCTGGATGTTTTCTATGTATAATAAGAAAATATCTATCTATGTAGAGTATTGTATTATCTATATCAGTTATCTAGTACTTACCCTTAACACAAGCTCTGCTTATCTTGGGGTTAGGTAATGCTGTGTGGGACAATCAATAAACAATGTTGGACAATCCAAACATCATCAATACAAAATGTCACATCATAAAACTATATACCTACTGACATGGAAACGAAGTGTAATTTTTTATTTCTGACGCTTCGGTACATATGTAGAAATGTAGAACTACTCGCATGATTGTAAATATGGTATATCTGCGCTGTGAAAAGTATGGAAGCTTCCTCCCTTTTTCAAGATTCAAAATTCAAATCTAAACAAACTGGCCTAGGCAATCATTTATATCCATTATCTAGTTCTCAAAAAGTCCGACCAAAACTAGCTCAGCCGCAGAGGCCATCTAATAGCGGTCATTAGCAACCGCACTAATGACTAGCCCGCCGCCCCGACTCCGACCGCAAACTGCGAGCAAACTGTGTCACGAATAACGAATTATAATGTTGTTTGCCGAAATTACGGCTCGGTTACTGAGACGTCTTGGTCACGAAGTTTTGTTTGTTCTTCGGTTGTTTTGGTGAAATAATTATAAACTTAGATAGGTGGAAGGTCTGCTGTGTGGTGACGGCTTAAAATATGCACCATCCAAACTCTTCCCGCGGGTTTCGTAAGACGCGACTAAGGTGCAGGGGCGCCGCTTTCTACCCCAGGCGGACATGCCTGGGGTAGAAAGCGGCGCCCCTGCAGAACAATTCTACCACCTAACTGCAATACTCAATCCACCCAGCGTGGGGATTATGGGAATTACCCTCCCATGGTATAAAAGCCAATAAGGCCCCTATCAAGTGAAAGCCTGTGTCCAGCTGTGGACCAATATAGGCCGGTGAGGTAAGGATTAAGGTAGGTGGACAAAAGTTTTGACAACGCTCTGGCACTAGGATGGAGTTCTGATTAAAATTTTTTTACGACCTCTGTGGCGCGGTGGGCGAAGGTCCGCCTGCGACGCAGGAGGTTGCGGGTTCGATTCCCGCCTCGGGACAAATATTTGTACGATCTGCAGATATTTGTTCAGGGCGTTCTGGATGTTTTCTATGTATAATAAAAAAAATCTATCTATGTAGTGTATTGTATTATGTATATCAGTTATCTAGTACCCATAACACAAGCTCTGCTTAGCTTGGGGCTAGATAATGCGGTGTGAATTGTTCAGCATTATAAAAAAAATATATTTTTAGTTGATACAACACTAGAGGCAGGCGCTCTGGTACTAGCTCAGATACCCTAAATACTCTAGCATCTTTAACAGAAGAAAAGAGGTAATGTTTTTAATAGGATTCATAAAGATTCACAAAGATTGCAGGTACGGTGACAAGAAAGGAAGAATTGGTTTTCCGTCTATACTTGTACATACTCTCAAACCAGAACAATCACATCACATCACATCACACTAATATTATAAACGCGAAAGTTTGTATGGATGTATGGATGTATGGATAGATGTTTGTTACTTCTTCACGCCAAAACTACGGAACGGATCTGGCTGAAATTTTGCATACAGGTAATTCTAATCCTGGAATAAAACATAGGCTACTTTTTATCCCATAAATCTGTTCCCGTGGGATGAAAATCACCTTTTAATGTTTCCATAGGAACAACGCGTGCGAAGCCGCGGACCGCAGCTAGAAAAAAATATAAACAAAAGAGGAACGTCCCTCTACACCACCGCGGCTCTGTTCTCACAGACGTCTCACAACACAAGTAGGCGTGTATTCGGTACTTCAATGTACAAAAAACACAAAGCGCCAGTCATCATTTACATTTAGCTGCAAGGCGGTGGATAAAAGAGGTCCATTTCATTAGGAACAGAGCTGGCATCAGGGGTATTTTGAGCAAGATATTTAAAAAGTTCGGTTTCTATATTCTGATCAATAACAAATACAGAATTAGATTATTAGAGCTGTAGATTCACTTTCTTAAACAAAATTCATAGTCAGATTTAGTTAGATTTCCCGAGTTTTTTCTTGAAACCAAACAAGACAAAAAATGTAGTTAAAATTTGTAATAAACCCAGATATCTATAGAAATCTAGTTTTGAATGCGATTTTTACCTCAACCTCAACAGCCTGTATTGGTCCATAGCTGGACGCAGGCCTTCCCGTGATAAGCGATTTATTGGCGTTTATCTAATAGGGGGTAGTGTCCATAATCCCCACGCTGGGCATGCGGGTTGTGGATCGCAGTTCGGTGGTAGAATTGTTCTGCGGGGGGCGCTGCTAACCGCCCCCCGATAGATATCCCTTAGTCGCCTCTTACGACACCCGCGGTAAGAGTTGGAGTGGTGCAAATTCTAAGCCTTTTTTACATCCATAATGACCATTCTATTAGAGTCTGACCTCTGAGTAGTTAGGGCTCATATACACGGACGGTAAGTTTAAAATACACGAACGGCAAGTTGTCGACATCGAGGCTAAATTGTAGGCGATTCAGCCGACTGAAGTTGAATGCAGTTCAAAAACATCGATTGCGTGAAATCAGGAGGAAAATGTTACAGAGCACGCCTACAGCCGCAGAACCGCCGACAAACAAAAGAACATCATAACTTTGATTTGAATTTTGAGCTTTCCAATATTTCGGCACAGTTTCATGCGCCATGATCATTAGTTATTCCGTGATCATGGCGCATGAAACTGTGCCGAAATATTGGAAAGCTCAAAATTCAAATCATGGTAAATATCCCGTTGTAAATAACTCCAGTATTAATAACCATGATGTATTTAAAATTTTTATCATAACTTTGTTAGACAACATTGTTGTATGGTTTCTTTGTCGACGCTACACATTGGGAAAATGGATTCATAGAATCTTTTTATATTCTGATACCATACGGTATCAATGCTCTCAAGAATAGTTTACCTTAAATACCTAACTTATATCTACGATCCTTAATTGAGTTGGAAGAACAGTGTTCTGTGTAATGAATTCGTCAAACATTCAGTCCTTTTACAAATACATCAAAAATGACCTCATGAAGTCCTTCACACCCCCTCTTACACGTATCCTCATACACCACACACAAATACACCTACACCATACACACACACACACACACACACTCACGCAAAAACACACAGAACACACACACCATAAAAACACACATATCTTTATGTATAAATTAGTTATTTGTTTTCTGTCCTAAGATGGAACATAATTATTTTGTTCGCGGAGGAGGGCGTTGACTCTGCTACACAGTTTTTAAATTTTGCGGTAGTCAGCCCACAATTGTACTCTATATGTACTGTGTATGTGGTTCCAAATAAAGACTTTTGTATTGTATTTTGTATTTTGAAAGCAACCCTACAGGTACTTCTGCAGTCAGTCCTGCAACCAGCCCTGGCATGTACTACTGTTGTTTGTTTATTGGTAGTTATAGGTCGGCATTGTTGGCAGCATTGAACTATGGAATCAATGAGATTAGTAGCTTGTCTGGCTTTGTAAGCGATATGCCGGTTCAGGTTTAGGGATAGGTGAAGATGTTATACGAACTTCTTCGAGATAACCTACTTGCGTCATAGCCATGTTGGCTTTGACAATCTGTTCATCAAGGAGGTTAAAAAAGAATTGAACTCCTTTCTTACATGATATTTCGTACCACCACAGACATATAGAGGTAAGCGCAGCTCGGATGTCTGTGCGTACACAAAAACACCTGCCAACACAAAAAACCCAACGAAAACCGAATTTGCACATCCCATTCCTATTACCATAAACAATATCTTCCGACGGAACCGAGACACTATTAATTTCATTGCCCAGGTACATGCGTACAGGCAAGTCATCGTCGGCCAATCAACGTGCCCGCACATTGTTTCAAACGACGCCGCCTGCGCGGGCGCCGCTTCCCGGACCGTAATGATGTGTGAATTTTTGAGGGTAATCAGCTGGATTGTGAAATTTCTCTTGTTATGGTTTGGCAGGTGGATTATAGAAAAGCTAGTGAAGAATTGCATGGTCTCATTTACACTATAAAAACATTAGGAGATAATTACAAGTGCTGAGTGAAGGGAAAATTACCAAAATATAAATTGTCAGATTAGCCTTGTCCTATTACCTAATTTGCCAATTCATTTGGCTAATTATAATGTAACTAATTGTAATTGGCTAATCAAATAGGCTACTCGCAAAGGCACGACCAACATAATTATTGTTACCTTTAATGATAGAGTCCATGATAGAAATCTGATTTCTAGATTCGAAGGCATTGAATTATCTCGTTCCAACTGTGCGTTCAGAGGTCCAGGACTGTACCTCTGAACACACAGTTGGAACGAGATAATTAGTGTAAATGTAGTCTTGTGATAATTAACTCGGTCTTGAGCTTTACGCATCTAGAAATAGCCAGCGACTTTTAAGAATCGGCCCATCGTTTGATCAAAACGAATACTTTTCAATTAATTAATTGTTTAAGATCACCCAAATTCCCACCCCGAGATCGTCATAAATCGAATGGTTCTCCCAATGGTTCTCCCCGTGGTAATGAGTGCATTACCATACAAATAGAATCAGTTTAGGACGTGTATAATTGGGTCCGGCGCCCCGTCGACTCGCTTTGTACCGCCGACGGAACGAACGGAGTTTGGTGGTGAGCGGAGCGAGCAGAGAACTTTGGTCTTAGTAGTTTGAGATTTAAGATTAATTTGTCGTGCATAAATTAATATCGGGTGGTATTTCCAAAAAGTATAGTGAAGTTTCGTTGGATGTTGTATCAATGTTGTCATCAAGTCATGTGCTGTAATGTGAATGTGACACACTGCTTACTTTTTTATTTTATATAAAATATGTTATGAAAGTGGCATTTCAGCTTTATTTCTACTTAGGGAGTCTGAAGTTTACAAAGTGTTTACCAAATAATAAATTTCATGATATTTACGTGTCGATCGATTCCCGCTCAGCGTATCGCCCCGCTCAACAAACCAACCGATGCAATTTATACAGTCGTACGATTGCTTTACAAATATTGGACGATGTTGATGAAGCGCGCCTCTCGTTATTTGTTCATTATGGAACGATCAAATACACTCCTCCAATATATGTCCATGCAAAACTCAACTGTATTATTTTATTTTTAAAATTCATTTTGTAAATCAACCTTTTTGTATTTCGTTCTAAATAATGTACATAGTCGCAATATACAAGTTCCGCGCTGATGTTATCGTTCATCTAGCCTTTTATTCATTTTTTTATAAGACCGTGGGGTACCGAATCTCTTGGGGTTTTCAAAAAATATCTGAGCGTCTGGTCGATGCGACGCGTGACCCGAGAGCTGGTAAGTACCTAATCTGGCGCAGCGCATCAGCATTGCCATACAGCAGGGCAATGCAGCCAGCTTCTTGGGTACGCTTTCGACTGGTATTTTAAATAAATAAGTTTCAAATTTTTCTACCGGATATTGATAGTGACCATAAATAATTAATTAAATAAATACCTACCTATATAGTTCTGGGCTAAAATAAAACACCATTGAAAACTCGAATCAATTTACCAATTTCCAAGATAACAAGACGTCATTTATAATGATTTATATTATAAGTTATTATTTTAATTAAAACAACAATAAATACCAACAAATAATTAAACTAAATAAATTGTGCAGTCGCCCAAGGCACTTGGTCCATTTGGTCCTAACTAGAATTTATAGCCCAACGACAAATGTAGAGCTGGTTGGTACAAAGTTGGATTTTATAAGGCTGCCACGTCGTTAAATTTTATTACAAAAAAGAAAAATATCAGAGGCATTTTTGACAATTTTATTAGGATTTTGTTGATAAAACTTGATACTATAATTTGGTAACGCTGTAAAAAACCATAAATAAAATAGCTACCTTTAAGAAAAGAAAGCTTGTTTTTGTATCAATGCGAAAATAATTTTGATTTTAAAATTTTATAGAAACGACTAAGCATTTACCTATGTAGATATTGTCCTAAATAAACTGCTTTCATTTTTTCCTTAATATTTTTTACAGGTTGGCAGCCCTGAGTTTCAGACAAGAGACTATGAAACTAGAAATGTCTCTCGTAATAAATGACTAGACAGACATTTAACTCAATTTAATATAGATAGGTAGGCAAGAAATCACGATTTAGAATATTATCATGATTTGAATTTTGGATTACGCTGGTGCTGCGTTATAAAGGTATACGCGTAAGTCGCGCTGATAATGATTGGGAATTGATTAGATATTTGATCGAATTTGATGTGTAAGCCGCCTGGTGTAGGTACCTATATATTCAATCCCAACCTTAACCTATGTGACTTACAAGCAGCGCTATATTACGCAGCATTACGCGACTAGACGATAAGAACTATTAATATTTTTTAAACAGGACGTCGATCACAAGAAAACCCATGAGTATATGAAGCAGTTTATATCGATAAATCATATAATTATACACGCCTAAGGATCAATATTTTACCAATGTGTGAACAAAACGATAAAAATTATTCTATCTAAAGCTGAGAAACAAGTGTCAACATACTCCACGCACAATTAGGCACGATACCATTTCCACTACAACTCCAAAGCATTGCTTTTTACTTCGATTTCATTACGCCGCCATTATGGCCACGCGACTCACTTTATCAATAAATGCAATTACCAATCATTAATACGGATAGATCAAAAAATTTAATTATAAGTACGATTGCGGGAATGGGCGGGTCGGTCCGCCTCTGGGCGTAGGGAGGGCGAGTGGAACGAGCTCGGAGGAGGTAAGAGGACCAGTCGCATTTTCCATCGCGGGCACAGCGCGCGTTCCGTGCGAACCATCGACAAATTCGCGCAAGCAACACGCGATATACAAACTTCATGCCTCTTTTTTCGAATCTTTTGTTTTTACGCGGACTCCTATGTAGCCAGTAACAAAAAGTGATCTAAACTTATTCTATTTTCAAAACTGTGTGATATTAAAAACAAGGATTCAGTGCAAATGGAAGTGGCAAAAAAATTTGCACAAACAAAAGGAATGTTTTATTCCGAACACAAAAACTAAAAATGAGAAATAAAACTTTTTTGAATGTCAGCCGTGAACATGGATTTGACAACTCGTCGCGGCGAGTTAGAGAGGGCAGATCTGTCAAGTCGGGAACAATGCCGTGAAGTGACAGATGACGTCACTAGAGTGACACCTGAAGTGCCGCCGGTTAGGAAGACAAGTTCGTTCAGTATTCGGAACCTGGTGGGGACTGAAGATTCGGATCAACCGGCCGACGGCAACGTCCATGTCAATGATGGTAAGTCTATTATTCAATCATAATAATCGTTTATTTCATAAAAAGACATTGTTCCATACGACAACCAAATATACATATAAATACACAAAAACCAAAACACGATAGCATTATATAAATGTTTTTGTAGGCATTAAGTCTGACAAGAAATGAATAATTAGATCTCACTCGTGTATTTTAACTACATTAGGCCTACGTTGATTTGATAAACAAAGTAGTTTTGGTTATGTAGGTATCTAAAATGTATCTAAGGTATCTAAAAGGAACCTATTTTATCAGCCTCTTTTTATGTATTAAGTTTTCTAGTCGTGATAAAATCACTACCTACATACCTACTCGTAGTATAAAACGAAGTCGCTTCCTGCTGGATGTCTATGATTCTTAAATTCTTTATTGCACACACACACAAGTCATACATAAAAGTTACACATACTGGACATGTACAAAGACGAGCTTAACCCTAAAAGAGATGTTTCTCTTATGTACATGCTTAGATTTTAATAACTACGCAAAGGATTTTGATGCGGTTTAATTAGTGATTCAAGGGGAAGGTTTATATGTATATATCAGCATTGCACTCGTGAGAAGCCGGGGCGGGTCGCTAGTACTACATAATTCATTATGTATTCCACACTAGAATAAAATAAAATACACAACCAGCACTGGCATCTATTGTTTACGACAGCATCAACACCATTCTCTACCATAATATTTTATTAGATTACAATACTTGAATACCACTTATGATAATAATATGTATTATGAATAAATACAAATAAATACAAAACACCTAATGTCAAAGCGTAAAGGTGCACGACTTAAAAGGCATGAATGGACATGAACACTTGGCCGTTTAATTATAATTTACCTTTGTATTATCAATAACTAACACTTCATGCATATTCACCCACCACACATCAGAATTCAAAACACCTGAAGTGTATAAAATAGTCATGTGTAAGTTAAACTCACTCAATCTAACGAGTGTTCAGATAAAAGCCTAAAGTTATATTGTGTACAATAGAGAATTGCAGAAAAAAGCGTAGCTGATGTTTTCTACTATTAAAAAAAACAAATTTTGAATTGCTCATATTTTTTGCGTTGTCAGAAGATTCTTGAGTTTATCTCAACCTTACCTTGAGGTAGGTAGGTATCTCAACCATGTCAATTTTAATATTAATATTTAATCTGATATTGGTTATGGCCATAAAAAATAAAAAATAAAATAAAAAATCTTTATTTCAGTAGGCGGTATACATAGGTTAGGTACATCTACATCTACTTAAAATTAGTCGGGCACATTTGAGGTAAGTAGGTACCTTAAACTGGACTCTGTTCCCCACACTAGGTCTGGACGTCCTGTATTGTGGGGTCACATGGACCAGCTGTCACACTCTATTTAACTGAGGTTTGAGTGCGGTTTTAGGCATATTTGTTTGTTATTAATTTACATTGGTCAATTAACAGGAATAATATACCTCTACATACAGAGTAAAGTGATAATTGCAACTGTGAGTTTAAAACTGAATTAGCTATAAGTATTTTATTTAACATTCATGGCGATTTCTAAGCTATGCTTATCTATGCTATCCAATTGGCCATAAACTAAGAACGACGTGTGCATGAGCACCATTACCTATAATTAAATTTCATTTCATGATGCTATAACGATTCTTGAAGTGTCATCGTGACGTCACACCTTGACATGTTGGTAACACTGATTTTATTGATTTTTTACTGCCGTACATTTAAAAAATAAATCTCACTCTAACTAGCAATAAGTGGCTGTAAATGGCTATAAAATGTACAATGTTGATGACAATTAAAACAATTAAGTTGTGTGATCCCTAGGTTATTAATGGTTATTTGAATATTTAACGACACTTAGAATTAATTACTAATTTGTGATGATTAGAGAGATGCCTCTTGAGATTAATCTCTATACTTATGATAAAACCGCTATTTTTAATGCCGAAACACTATTATATGGGAACTACAATTCAATCTATCAAAGCTATATTTGGCCTCCTAAATACTTCTTCACACAAAAATTGAACAGCGATTGTGAAAAAAATATGGTTAATTAATTATGGCGTATAAGGCGTTTCTAGAAAGGCAAAAGTTCTTGATCTGGGTAAAAATCGATTTATAGATTGCCTATTCCAAAGTTGAAACTGTAAGTAGGCTATTTTTTTACCATTGCTTATAGCTATTAACACCAGTGTTATGGGTTTTTATTAAATAACAGTTACAATACAATACATAGATATGTATTTTTATTCACTTTTGTATATTTATTGCACCATTACGAGTTGTTAACAATTTTTAGGTAGAATCTACATGAACCCTGTGATGGCGTTGCAACATTCTAAGCTCATTAATAGTTAACAATTTTACATTATTATTTTGATCCTCATATAAATTTTCTAGTTAAGTTGAAATACGAAAAAATACAAAATTCTTCAGCTATAAGTATGTTCTATACTCAGTACTCACATAGAAAACACTTAGAACAAAGTATGATCCTCCCTAGATCGCCTTTTTCTTGATAGATTTTAAGAAGTACCTAATACCACAGAATCTCTCAGATAAGTAGAGTAAGCATAGAATAATATCTAACCCACAGAGTTTCATGTGTCAAAACAAATCCTTCGACGGTTAACGGTTAACCGGTTTATTCCCGGGTTGAAGGGCACGATGCAATTTGCCCCGGAAGCGGCTGGTGATGACGTCACTGCCTGACACGGACGTGACGTGACTCGGTGTGGTACAAGTTAAACTAGAATAGAATAGAAAAACCATTTATTTGGGCACAGGTACAAAAAAAGTCAGAAATAAACAGATGGAAAGCAAAAACAGTATAACATGCAGGTAAGTGACACGAAAGGGATAATTCTTAAAATATAGGTTAACTCTACCCCCATGACCCTACGCTGAAATGGGTTATTTAATGCTGAAATAACTCCTTTTAAAAGTCATGTATCAGCTCACTTCAAAAGTTTATACTTACCACCCAACCAACACACTACTGGTGTAATTTGCAGCCTATTTATAACTTGAGGTTTCATAATAGAGGCGTAGGAGATTTAAGCAGCACTTTAAAGTTGCATACCGTAGACCGAGAATTATGAACATTTGAAGTGAGCTGATAAATTGACTTTTAAAAGGAGTAGTTTCAGTGTTCGAGACAGAGTGAGACAGTATCTCAGAGTTGCGGAATCGATTCCCGCCTCCGGACAAATGTGTGTACAATCTGCAGATATTTGTTCAGGGCGTTCTGGATGTTTTCTACATATAATAAATAATATCTATCTATGAATGTAGTGTATTGTATTAAGTAGGTATATTCAGTTATCTAGTACCCATAACAGAAGCCTTGCTTAGCTTGGGACTAAATAATACTGTGTGAATTGTCCAACATCATTTATCTATTTATTTCTTCATTCCAGTTGAATATTTACCTACAAGTGGCTGTTTCCCAAAGTGCAAGGTGGTCACTCAGACCTCCCATTGAACAAGTTGCATCGCAGTATATATTTATTTTTATTAGTAATTAGCTACTTATTTTAAGAGCAAATGGGATAAAAGCATTACCAGTACGAGATCCATCTGGCGGTCCTTATAGAACCGGGCCTATTTTGTCAACGACTGTACATTACATATTTACTTCGTTAATGTTATTTGTTTTAGGAAAAATCCCACGGGAGGGTTGCATATATAGAAGGTTAATATATAGGTAATATTTTTTATTTATTCTAAGTAGAACCTGCCTATATCTACCAGCTGCTTTATTTATACATATTATATGCAAATTCTGATAATAGTTTTATCTAAACTGAAACTACTTTATTTTATACAGTCCGTTCAAAAAGAGAAGAGTCGTGAGAATTGAGGGCGCTTGTGTGCCAATTGTCAACTTTTGTTGCGTTGACAATACTGCTCTGTCACCGTAACGCCGCGACGTTTCCTTTTATAACAGACTCTATCCCACCGAGTGCTGTATTCTTAAAAATACAGAAAATCAATAGACGCGGGAATCTTTCGCGGAGAAGAGATTATGCTTGGTCTATGCAAGGTCTATGCCATTTTGAATTGACAGACTAATTACAAAGAGCCATATGGTCAGCTTGCAAAGAGAATACAATAACTTCGTAAGAGTCAGCCTGGTTGAACTATTTTTGAACCATCACGCATTATGTAATACCATTAGAAATTTAAGATGAACCTTTTCGTTATCCTTGTAAGTCTTGAGTTGTTATAATATTTAATTATGTAAAACAGAACTCCTCATTTAGATAATATGATTTTAAGTACATAACGTTTTAGTTTATATACCTCTATATACCTATACTACATCTACAGTCTGGTCCACTAGACGCAGGCTATCCCATGATAAGCGCCTTATTTGATTATATCACATAGGCCCATAATCTCCGCGCTGGGCAGGTAAAATTGATTTATATCTAACTCTAACCTTATTAAACAACGAGATCTTGCTTCATTCGTCTCTACCCACCACCCACTCGCGCGATGCACAAAGCGGCACAAAAACCATGAAATGCACAGTTTACGAGCGATATTGTAGTTTTTTTATTACTATGATATGTGCAAGTTATGAATAAGTAATATGTTCCTTGTTGTTGCGTAACTTTCCTTCTGAAAGAAGACGAAACATTTTTAGGAAGACTGTAGAGTTAACAAGTTACAAGTTCCAAAAAGAAAATATCTGCATTAAATTTTTGTCGAGACACACAGTTTTACAGAGAACTGTAATTATTTTATATAATAATTATACTAAACCTAGTACTAAAAAATATATAAATTTATAATCTGTAAATCATTATCGAGGTAAGATAACAATTTTTCAGCTTCTTTTTATTATATCACTTTTCTAGCACTACTTTTGATTGTTTTGTGATTTTTTTACGCACTCTAAAATCACTCTATTATTATAATATTTCAAT
Organism: Eupithecia tripunctaria; assembly: GCA_955876795.1. Taxonomy (NCBI): domain Eukaryota; kingdom Metazoa; phylum Arthropoda; class Insecta; order Lepidoptera; family Geometridae; genus Eupithecia; species Eupithecia tripunctaria. The sequence goes on along the minus strand of OY041603.1, from coordinate 3,916,128 downwards.
CATGATGAAAATTATTACGTTCTTTGAAAAAGAATTACTTGTACTTGTATATATTTTTTAGTGCCTATAATTATGTATAATTACCTGCCTATAATTATGTGTCACGTTTTCAACAAAATTAAAACGCTAAATGCCTTTTCTAAGTGTAAATTTATTGTATTTATGGAAATAAATAATTTTTTTATGGTGTATTTGTTTTTTTTGCACGGATCAAGACTGTTTGGAGCCTAGTATTCGTGGTGCTATCTAAAAGACAGTAGCGTGTGTTTTCTCTTTTCTGTAGCATTGTACCACCTTTGTGTCAACTTCTATTGCATCATTCTAACTCTTTTTCTTCTTAGCAAAGAGAATATCAAAGTTATTGTATTCTCTTTGGAGAATATTGCTTCATACATTAAGTTTCCTCATATATATCACAGATTATTAATTACTTAAATATTATATTTTTCCTCTGATTTCGCATCTGATTTGCTCATTGTTCAGCAGAAAATAAAATTATTTATAAGCTTTTGTAACTAATCTACGACTGTGTTAGTTTATTTGAAAACCAGTATCTGCAATGCCTCTTGACTACAATACTGTTGAGACAATAAGGTTTCTAGTTGAATGCGAGGAAAAAAGAACCAAACTTCGCATAAAATGGCTACAAAACCACAAAAAAGCGTTAGAAAGCGCTGCAACTCTACAGAAACCTTCTAGCCACGACTCTCTGTCTACAGAACGGTACACCATGGCTGCTGGTATACCGACAATAGTATTGAACCAAGCTGTGGCTGCACATCATCGAAGAAACAAACCCATTCGTGACGCAAGAACCATACCCGACATCTCAAAATTAAGCAAGGGGTATTCCATGATCGATGTGGGTCTCGGCGACCCAAAAGAAGACCCCCGTCTTGCAAAACTCGACACAGACGTCACCCTAGACCCTAAGATGCGGCCTATCGACCCCAAACAAAGGGCTATTATGATGTATGAAGGTCGGCCAGCTTACATAAAGAGCAGGAACAAGATAGCGCCAGAAAATAAGTATTATTTCATGGAATCCAGAGGGTGGGACTGTGGTTGGAGAATGGGTGATAGCTTCTTTGGCAAACAAACGCCGACAGGTTTTGGGCGTGCGTATGTTCTAACTGAGGGGGCGCAAAGCCGGTCAGGACCGCAACCAGACCCCCCATACTACAATAGTGCAAACTCTGATCATTCAACATGTTTATAGAAAGTTACGGTAAATTATCTACCTGCTGGGATTATAAAGGCCTCTCTGATCTACTCTTACTTATATCTAACTTACTTAACTTATACATAGTTTTCTTTGATCTTAATTTATTTTAAATAATTTAATTCTTTATTTAATTTTAATTTAATTTATTTTTTCTAGTAAGTGTAAGAGCTAGGTATATACCTAGCTCGGTTATAAATGTTTAAATAAATTTATTTAATTTTGCCGATGTTTATATTATATTTATACTAGCAGAAATTATTTATTAAGTAGTATTTACGGGAAATCAGTAAGTAAAATATAAAAGTAATTGCGCGAAAAAAAAAAACAGCTCTGGAACTGTTACTAAATATTTTCATCCTTATATTTACAATGGATTTCCGCGAAGTAACGCCTGAATCTATTAGGTAAAATATAAACTTTTGTTTATCCTGTCTGGCAAAACTTAAGGAAGCATAGAATCTACCCATAAGTTGTGTGTAGTTGGTACGATTTATAAATAACTTAGTTCAGATTAGTTAGGTTTTGATACCTACGTTTTGATTTAAGATTTAAGCCAAACTCTTAGCCTCCTCATAGACTTCTTGTTTTCTCGGTTCAAGGACTTTAAGGATAGAGAAAATTAAACGAGATAGGCAGCTTTTTTAAAATCTTGTTTACATCTCCGTGCTGAAACAGTTTTTTGGCCATCTCGTATGCCAGCCAGGCCAGCTTATATAATGATAGTGAGGACTGGCTTATGCTATTCGTCCCGGTTCACTGGAACAAACTTATTAAATCTGTGTTTCGAATGTTAGGTTTGGATCGTAGGACAACAGGCCATGTTTACTGAGTAGGGTATGAAAATAATATAATAATAACACTGGATAATCCACACAGTATCTAGCCCCAAACTAAGCAGAGCTTGTGATTTTTATTCTCGTAGATTTTGTTCTTTTAGAAATAATAGTATTATTATTTGCCAATAGGTGTCAGGAAGAGACATATTTTTCAGTTAAGTGTTTAAATTTATTACGATAAAGTCGATTATTGAACACACGAATACAATAGTATGACTATTCGACAATGGATATCAGGAAGAGTCAATTGAGTACGATGAAGTTTTTTTTTTTTTTATTTTTTTTATCAGAAATAGTCCTTCGTTTGACCGCAATCTCACAATTCTCACATGATGGAAAGCGAAGATGCGGCCGACGATGTATCGCGAAGGTCTAGAAGATGGCTACTCCGGACCACATTCCGAAACACAACTGAGTTGCTTCACGGACTGGCCCAGTCCGGAGGGTGGTGACAAGCCACGGCCGAAGCCTACCACCAGAGGGTATCGCTCTTAGCACCACCCAGAGGACACGTGTAGGGTATCAGAGGGTCAACACCTACGGACGTGAGCGATACTGTCCCCCAGTTGATGGAAGTTTATTGAAAACTCAAATAACACTACTTATTCCATAAATGAATCTTATCTAGATCGATTTATCTAACCCGAACCCCTTGTATACTAAATTTCATGAAAATCGTTGGAGCCGTTTCCGAGATTCAGATTATATACATATACATATATACAAGAATTGCTCGATTAAAGGTATAAGATATAATAGTATACATTAAAATATAATAAAAAACATATATAGACGATTCAACCGTTAATTTACGAAGGTTCAACACGCACCCGCATTGCTCAAGCACTTATACACACTTACCCTTGCTGGCTAAATACTCGGCAGGTGCGTTCGACAAAATAAATTAATTTTAACCATGTTTTTACCGAAGCAATTTTGCGTGCGACTGTACTGTAAGGTTCAATGATCCGTGTTTTTGGTAATTAACTCAAGGTGATGCAAGAAAGATTGTAAATAAACAGAAAAAATATCTATAATATTTTAAATTTTTAATTTTATTATATTAAGATTTGTAACAGCTATTGTTCAAAAATAACTAAAATAACGTTATTATGTTTTCTAACAAAAAAGTTTATCGACGTATAAACCTGACAATATTCCCTTTAAAACTTTTAAATCCATCATGGTTATTATTAAATATTGGAAAGCTCAAAATTTAAATCATGGTAAATATCCCGTTGTAAATAACCCTTTACTTTTATTGTTTAATCCAAAAATTACTGCATTTTATTCGTGCTGGATTTTAGAATAAAAACCATAATAAGGTTTGATTAGGTAAGAAACGCGATCTGAAAGAAAAACCCAATTAAGATAACGCGAAAGTTATGCATTAAAGATTTGCAAAAAACATGAGCCAATATGGCTAAAATTACAAATTATACACGCTCACAACAGGTCTCTAGTTCCTGACGTAACTAGCCTATGACCCCCACTATACCGTATCTATCCAGCATGTAGAATGTTAGTAAACAAACCACGACACAATTATCAAAAATTCACTTGCGTGGCGTCCAGTTTCAGATGTAACTGTAAGTAATATTTATTGAAAGAAGGATCTCAAATCGACTGTAATGTGAATTACGTATAGAAGGACGCACCAACAAAGTGAATTTTAGGTTAAGTATGGGCGGTTTGCTAACTAACATTCTACATGCTCGATGGATGTAGTGCGGTACAGAGAAAACCAGCGCTGGATGGACACACCATCTAATAATATCACATATTATGTCTGACGTCATCATACAGTCGTCGTCGTCGGTGCAAAATAGAGTTTGAAGTCTAACCCTTTCCCAGTGGCAGGTAGATCTATTATAACTCTACCTATACCGTATCCATCGAGCATGTAGAATGTTAGTAAACAAACCGCCTATACCTAATCTAAAATTCAGTTTGTTGCAGCGTCGTTTATACGTAATTTACATTGCAGTTGCAAGTCAATTTGAAATCCTTCCTTCAATAAATATTGCTTCCTTACATCTGAAGGCCAAGCAAGTGAGTTTTTGATAATTGTGTTGTGGTTTGTTTACTAACATTCTACATGCTCGATGGATACGGTTTAGTCGAGTTATAATTAGCACTTTCCTTTGAAGGCTCGGCTAGACAGCCCCCGGGTGCAACCGTAAACTTGAACCGTTTAGAACTTTCAAGTAATATGCAAGTAAACTTATGCAAAACCAAACGTGTAGGTTTTATCTTTACAATTAGATGCGTTGAATGAACACTTAGGCTCATATTGTGAAAGTATGCTCAGTCATAGATCGATGACTGAGCCAGCCTTTATTAAACAGGCCTCACTGGTAAAAAGAGTGCCAAATAAACCCCGTTTACCTAACCCCGCTAGTATTTCGGTAATTGCAATTTAAAGTTGAAAATTTCCCGCTGGACACCTGTATTCTAATTATTGTATTCTGCGAAATTGTAAACTCACTCAGAACTGTTGAGGTTAGATTGATTGATTGTTCGGTTAGGTCAACCGTATAAATTGTAACATTATCATCTCTGCCTTCTTCTGTATGTGAAGACGATTTAGTCAATGTCTGTAGAATTGAAAATATTAGTTCTAATTTGCTTCTTTTCTTGGATTGGGATTTTCTCAGATCTTTTTCTTCAAATATGTGCCAAACATAATTTCATTTTATTTTTTTACTTTGAAAAGATTATATACTTACCGTACGTACCAATGTTAATACTTTATAATTTTAATACAAACTAATTATACTCGTACATACAGCGCGCATTCAACTAAAGCGTTGCCACAAAACCGAGTTTTACGACGTTTTATAGTAAGGCGCGACTTGGCTTAGACAACGAGAGTTAAACTCTGTTAAAGCCATGTCTAACAGCTTAGACACAGTTTAGCTTAAGGATGGTTAGACCAGTGTTAACGTTTGATATTGTAGTACCGCTGTTAAAGTTTATTAATTCAGCACCTGATCGCCATTATTCTTTGCAAAACTTATAGCTGATGAGACGGCTGTAACCGTTAAACCATTATATTATTAATGAGGATTGCTTTACGCCCCGCCATGATAGATTCACATCATAAAAGCATGCATTTGCGAGTAAATGATTTCCAGTAAAGAAAATTTTTCGTTTCTTGCCGAGTAACCTAATACAATGTACAGTCATAGTTCACAGATTTATCAGTTCTAAGAAAAGAAGGGCAAAGATCCGCCTGCGTTCAGGGGGGCTTCGATTCCCGCTTTGACAAATGTTTGTACGATATTCAGATATTTGCTCCAGGTATTCAGATGTTTTATAAGTAATCATCATAATCATTATCATCCGGTAGTTATCCAACGCTAGTTGACACAATATGTTTTTTCCACTTTATCCACCCTCCTTTATCAGCCGTCATCTCTATTTCAGATGTCTTGACTTGACGCAGATTAAATATAATAACAAAATATATATCTATGTATATAAACGTATTAAGTATGTAGTATATCGGTAGCACACAGTATCGGTAACTCTGCTTAGAGTCAGAATCAGAGTCAGAGTCAAATCTTTTATTTCTTTAGACTTACAAAATATGCACTTAAACAAGTTTTTTTCTTTACTAAAAACATCTTGATAAATAGTAATTAATATCAAATGAGAAATAAGGTGCAATTGACTCTAATTCACTTAAATTTGTTGTCCTTACTTTGGTGCTAGAGGATGCTATGAGTTTATTTATTTAAATCACTGAGGTTCTCCACATCCGTTAGAATTAGGTGCATGAGTTCTATATACTGAAAGCATTTCAAAAAAATCTCCTATTCAAAGGTCCTAGTACCAATGGTCAACAGATTTTTATATATGGCTGTAGCAATCCTTTTGTTGTTAGTGGTTAAAAAACTGATACGGTGCAACTTCACCAAGGTGGCCAAAAAGCACCGTAAAACCCAGATAAAACCGTCTACACTCACTACCATATCTATCACAAGTAATCACAAGCCAATGACTCACCAAAAACCATAAAATCCTCTAAAGCGCTACTAAAACTAGAATTCCAAAATACCGAAAACAGTAAATTTGTTAATCCATCCTTATCCTTAAGTGGTGATCAGGACAGGAGTCCTTCCATCAAGGTATACCTTTGTTTATTTATAGTTGGTGGGTCCGCGCGTGCGACACAAATGGGTCCCCGTGATAACTCTCACTTTTGAATCCTTTTATACCCGTGTCACCTTGCCCAAACATAATAAATCTCAACCTTAAAATACCCCTTTAGAGTCTTCTTTTCCTTGTATCGAAATCGCACTTTAAATTCCAGAAATATAAGTCATTTGTTCAGTTATCAGCACTTTATTTAGGGCCGATATGTCTGAATGTTTGTCTGTGTGGATGTTTGGAGTTCTTGGGATGCCTGAGTCGTGTTGTGATAAATTGTGGGGATTCAATTAGTGCCTTCTAAACATTAGGGGAATTTGGTTTACAAGATTTCTGAGGATTTTTGGAATTATTTTATATAATTACGGGGTAAGAATGTTGGTATGTCTGCTTACTAACTTACTCGTAGTGTGCAAGAGATAGAATAGAGAGTGCAGTAACTATTTTAATATTGTTGTTTACTACTGAATACAGGTATTAAGAGCGCCACCTAACGCAGGTTTAAGAGACGGAAAAGAGGTTATGAGTAAGATAAGATAAGATACCAATAGGACAAGAAATAACCTCATTTAATAGAAACTATTAATGGAGAAACGGACTAGACGTGCAAGTCTGGCTGGACTTTATTAAAAGGCTTGGTCATACATAAATCATTGCTTGAGCTACGTTTGTGGCACATAAAAGCGTTACTTAATTATAGAACGATGACTGAGTAAGCTCTTATAATATGGGCCCTAATTTACAAGTTAATTAGGTCAAATGTAAACTGTACCGTACCCATCGAGCATGTAGAATGTTAGTAAACAAACTCCGTTACAAATAACTCACTTGAATTTGATTGGCGTCGAATGTGATTGTAAGCAATATTTATTGAAGGAAAGATAAAACTCAAATCGACACATGTTTATTACTTATAAATGGACATCAACCAAGTGAATTTTAGGTTAGGTATAGGCGGTTTCCTTACTAAGATTCTACATGCACGAACAATGGATACGGTATAGGTATAAAGTTAAACTTCCTTGGTAACAAAATATTATTCTATTTAGTCTGTCAGCTTAGCTAGATTATCAGAATATATTGGATTAGACACATTTTTTTTAAATATTACAAAAATAAAGCACTTCAAAGTTTCGGAGTTGGTGTTACTGACGTCACACCTTGCTAAAAAGTGTCGTGGAGTGGAACTTTTACTACTGACTATAATTATCTTTATAATTTATTGTTATGTTGCTCATTAGAGGAAGCCTCGATCCAGCAGTCGAGTTATGTTGATGATGATGATGACTACAGAGTTACACAGTGCAAATCTAACCGTAACGAAGTATGAAGAACTTTTATGTAGGTAATTCAAAAGTGCTCTACTCTTGTGGTCAATATTTTGTGTAATTAAATTGTTTTCTTTCGTACCTACTCGTATGTATGTAATGTAATATTTTTGTCTGTTTTGTACTGTATACATAAGTAGCAAAGAAATGATTGTCTAATATGTTTATGTCTAAGTGTCTATGTCTAAAATCGAGCTTGGGTTAAATAACATTGAAGTACATTTCTTTTTTATTAACCCCCTAATGATGTTCTGGTCTGAAGATGCGTAATCAGTAGATTCAAACCACCTCCGCGGGTAATTTACTAGCTAATGGCATACTATACCTTATCTCGTCTAATTAAAATGCTATTTGGCACAATACTACTGTCTTGTATTGTCACTTTGTTCTGATGCTTATCTGCTTCACAATTGTGTGCAAGGAAGCGTTTATGGTGGCCTTGGTAGAGCGGAAGCTGAAGCGATATAATATTATCTCGGTCCAGTTAAAACTCCTACACTTAAACTACACGTAAAAGGAGTTTCAATGTATTTGTTAATTGTTTTTTATTGCATCGACCAGGTACTTCATTCAATCTATGCCCAGATCTCAATTTTATCATTCAATCTATGCCCAGATCGCTTATTCCCAGAGGTTCTGTGCACCAAAATAAGAGTAAGAGAAGAGCAAGTTTTACGTTTATCATAGGAATTAAAAAAAATCCTACGTTCAGTTTGTGGTATCTATTATAAGCTATTTTTTAATACCTCTTTTATAATTTTATCTCATATAGTTTAGGAGGAGATGCAAAATTAGAGTTTGGTGGCCAAAAAGCGCAACTTCGTATCTCTTCCTAAGCTTTACAAAATGAAGCTATTACAGAGGCATTAATAAATGTAATAGATACCACAAACTGAACGTAGGATTTTTTAAAATTCCTGCGTTCAACCTAATAATAAGATATAATAGTTGGGGGCGCCACTTTCGCTGGTGTATGGGCCGAGCCAATCTGACAGCGTTACCTATTTTATCATATTTTTACGTTTATCATAGGAATTTTTAAAAATCCTACGTACAGTTTGTGGTAGATATCTATTATAAGCTATTTTTTAATACCTCTTTCATAATTTTATCACATCACACTAATGTTATAAAGGCGAAAGTTTGGATGGATGTATGGATGGATGTTTGTTACCTCTTCACGCCAAAACTACTAAACGGATCTGGCTGAAATTTTGCATACAGGTAATTCTAATACTGGAATAAAACATAGGCTACTTTTTATCCCCTAAATCTGTTCCCGTGGAATAAAAATAAGAACGTAGGATTTTTAAAACTTGCTGCGTTTAACGTAATAATAAGATAAAATAATTGGGGGCTGCCACTTTTACTGGTGTATGGGCCTTAAAATGTTTTCTCGATGTAATCAGTCCTGGATTTGCCCATTTCTTTATGTAAGCTAGACATTTCTCAGATTTTCCCAATTCGTTTTACCCACCTCCGCCTGTACGGAACGACCACCCTCTGTGGCCTGTACTGTACGATGCGGTCACTCGTTGCACCATCATTTGTCCACAGAAATAAACTTACAGATGAATAGAGACGCTCCTCATTTTTTAAAGTTGATTAAAAACTGTCGCCTTATGTTACGCTACCTGTAAAATTTTACCCCGATCCATCCAAAATTCACCCCTTTGTAAAGGGTGAATTATAAAGTGTCATACGTTTAAAACCGGCCGGACAAATTGAATTTTATTACATGTTACAAAGTGTCATGTGGGAGCTGACAATCGGTTTTAAATTGTGCCCATCCTTTGAATGCTGATGTTATTTTGATTATGGGGATAATTCAACAATTCGATGTAATTTCATACACATGGTTATTGTCCGGTTTTGATTAGGAAACAGTGACGTGTCATATTTTCAGCCTAAGTTATAAAGCATACATAGCAAAAATACCTCTATGCTGTAAAATACAACGTTTAGTAGGGAAACAATTTAAATAGTAGATGCTAAAAAATATCATGAGCATTTCATTATTAACAATGTTCAGAATTTTTTGCCTTTAATCGTAGCCTGCAAAAATTATGAAAAAGGTCTTTTAGATAAAGGTACATAAAGTTTGTAACTAAATTTTGTTTGAAATAATCAAGTTAATACCATAGATTTCAAACCATGATGAGCGTTTTATTGACTCTTTATTTAGATACCTACATCTCATAAAATCTAGCCTTACAAGAAGTCAGATCAACTTTAGGTTTCCTCTGTCAAGGTTTGTTTAGCAATGCCATGTTATTTTAGCACATAGCTGCAATTATTGTATGACCTTAGTCAAGTTTATGGTGTTGATTGCCCATTTACTGCGCTAATCATGTTTATGGTTTCTAAACCTAATTGTCTTCACAAATGCTTGATAAATATTATCTTGGCAATCGCCAAGTCTTCGAAGAGACTGATCGCCGCTGTGGTTGACATTCGGTTATAGTAGGACAATCCTTTTTGACAGTTTGTAAGTCACCACTTTTTGCTTGACAATTTGTAAGTCGCCGTTTCCGCTTTGTGACAAATGTTTGTACGATCTGCAAATATTTATTTCGGGTGGTGTTATTGATCAGTTATTAGGTGTCCATTCTCTGCTTAGCTTGGGGCTAGATGATGCTGTGTCCATTGTCCAGCATAATTCATTTAATTATTTTCATTTACCCTTTACATTTCTAATTTTTTTCAAAAAAATACAGGTAGGTAGGTAAGGTCAATGAAACATTTTGTACTCGACAATTTACACTAAAAATAATGTCATACGTTACTCATTCAACTCCCATACACATAAAATTAGCCCATGATTACGTGTCAGCGTAGGTGGTCAGCCAAATTGCTGCTACCGACGGAATATTAAAACCTCATTAGGTTATTTTGTTCACAGGGGTACAGGGGTAACAGGGCGATTAACCACTCTTTCCACTCGCTGGTTATTTTTGAAAACATGTGGATCTATAACGGGTGGTACAAACGAACGTTTCAGGTTCGTTTGCACCACTCTGCGTGGATTGCTACCCGAAATATTTAAGACAGATAGCATATTCTATGGAAGGAAACACTACTTTTTTTTCAAGTGAATTTATTATGTATTCACTGCATTTTGAAAATCTACTGGTTTTATCTGGTTAGTTCCCCCAAAAGGGGATTTCAAGCGGTAAAACAAGAATAAACGATTACACTAAAATCTAAAAAAAATACACCCTGTATTTTTAAGTCACCGATCAATAGAGTCAATCATAAGAAAATAATTTGTCATATTAAATAAAAGGAACCCTGTAAAATCCGCCAAAAACTGTGACGAGACGGTTCTGTAATTTTGACCTCTTCAAGTCAAAATCACCGAACTGATCAACTGAAAATGTTTTCAAAGAGGTAACTATTAGTTTAAGAATGGAATAAAAAACATAGGCTACTTTTTATACCTTAAATAAGTTTTCATGGGATAAAAAAACGAGTGCGCAGCCCCGGTAAAAAACCAAAAACTAGTAGCTGATAGAACGGGTTTTTTTCATCATCTTAGTAATTTGCATTTTCCCTATTTACTTATTACATGAAAATTCATGGTTCTTTCCTAAGTCGTATCCCTGTCCATTTCCGCTTAGACTGTTCATACCACCGCAAACTAAGTTAACGCTAACTTTAGAAAGAACCTTTTACCATTTTATTTACGAAGCCATTGTGTAAGAACTATTACGACCAGCCCATTACCGTACACTTTCATTACAGTCCAATATTTGATCACACAAACTATAAACAATAAATGAACCAATCCAATTTGTCTACTTAGCATTATCCGACCAATCAGAACTCAAATAACTGTCCAAACAAATACCTCTGCTCTATAATCAAGACCTTAGAGTTCTGAATTGAGGTGTATAACCAAAATTACTTCTATTATTAGATTAATGTTCTAATGTTGTATGAAATTGCTCAATAAAGCTCACACAATGGTCGTTAACAAAATATTATTTTACGAAAGTTGGTACAACTCGATTACCTACGTTACCATTTCTATGATAGATGTCTTCATAATGCTTCGACTTACATGCTATTAGGTATATTATTTTGGTTGTTTTATTACCACTGGTTGGGTAATTTGAATCATGTTATCGAAATGTATCTCAGTTAGTTATTTCAGTTTATGTCTTTAAAAAAAGTGGTGGGAAACGGCCATGATTACTCAAAGCTGAAAGTCTGATGATCAGAATTCTTAATAATTAGCTGTGTGGTGCTGACTTAGAATTTGTACCACTCCAACTCTTCCCGCGGGTGTCGTAAGAGGCGACTAAGGTATATCCACCAGGGGCCAGGCAGCAGCGCCCCCTGCAGCACAATTTTACCACCAAACTGCGACCCCCACCAACCCGCCTGCGTCCGTAGGCGATAAAAGACTGTTGAAGTTATAGGTAGAGTAACTTGCGAACCCTAAAAACAAACTGCAGATCTGAAAAAGATAAGCACAGAACAAGTTGTCGGCGCCTTATCGCTAAGAGCAGATCTCTACCAGGCCTTCCATATTTTTTCCATCTCCCATTCGTCATGACGACGCAAATGAACATGATTCCACCATCATGGAGTAAATCATCGAGCTAACGTTGATACAATTATAATGGCTCCCACATTACGTTGTTTAGCTTGCAATTAACTTGAGATCATGTTCTCATTACTGTTTTATTTGCTGAAGAAAAAAATACGGGTTTAGACGACGATTAACTAGGTGGCTTCCGTTGCAGTTTTGAGTATTAAGAAGGCTACGAACCCTTCCCAAATCTCAGCGGCTGGCCCGAGTGAATTTGTTGTTGTTTCACGTAGAATCGCATCGTGTTGGCCATTCCGCGGCATTCGCCTTATTTTGGAATTGTGCTCCGTGTCGCATTGCCCCCCGCGTTTGAGCGAGCGGTTGCAGAAATTTTAAGGAATTTCTCAATTTTTTATATTTTTTCGTACTTCGCGATTCATTTTGAATAATCGACTGATTTCAGAAATATTTTTGTTTATTTCTAATGGTGAATATATTTAGGATGTTTGCAGTGTGACAGATTTTCGAATAAAGGTGTCTAACATTCATAAAAAATAGCTTGAAAATGACTCGATTTGGTGGTCAAAATATGGCAAATTAGTTTCACTCTCATTCAAATATCATAATGTTTTTTAAAAAACGAAAACACTACAAACATAGCTATTTGTCATCCGATTATGTATGCAAAATTTCAATACGATCGGAAACGTAGTTTCCAAATGAAGCGGGAAGTACGTTTGTATGGGAGCTAAGGTATCCGTTCTGTTCTTAAGGTGGAACTAGTCACTCATTGTTTCATATTAAACGTGGAAGGGTAAGAACAAGACAAGGCTGTTATATGTTTATCATCCAAAACTAAGGATGAAATTAATTTTTAGTTTTTCTATGATAACCCTTGTGCTAAAGTCTGTTCGGCGGCATAAATCATTGTACTTTTCATTCTATCGCACGGGTATGTCTATAATCACAGGTGAGATAGCATGCATTTAGGCCGCGCTCACTGATGACAAACAGTGTACTCTTCCCAAGCAAAAATGACAGCGCTACCAATTTTATCATATTATTACGTTTAACACAGAAAATTTTAAAAATCCGTCGTACATTTAGTGATAGGTACCTATAATCAGCTACTTTTAAATACCTCTGTAATAGTTTTATTTTGTATATTTTAGGCAGAGATGCGAAAATAGAGTTTGATGGCCACAAATGGCAATTCGTATCTCTTGTAACACAAACTGTATGATAGATTTTTGAAATTTCCGGTGGCGCCATTTCACTCGCGTATGCGTCTTAATACTGCAACATGCTAAGGCTACCTATTTTACCATGAGAGACAAAGAGATGGAGAGAGTTAATTAAAATTTATTTTGTCTAAAACAAAACAACGGTATATATTTTTATATCAATAACTAGCGACCCGCCCAGCTTCGCACGGGTACAATGCTATTCAATTATACATAAATATCTTTCTCTTGAGTCACTCTATCTACTAAAAAAACCGCATCAAAATCCGTTGCGTTGTTTTAAAGATCTAAGCATACATAGGGACAGACAGACAGCGGGAAGTGGCTTTGTTTTATACATACTATCATTGATTAATTAAAAAGGGAAGATAGGTTACATTCTCCCAGCGCTTACTCAAAAATTGGCATCTGTTACAACTACACGCAAACACATCGCTCACAGTTATATTTCCAGTCCTGTGAAATACAAAGAAGAACAAAGACGGAAAGACGTATCTAAGACCGAAGTGAGACCGAAACAACAATATTTCACGCGAATCACGAACGCCCGTGCCGCCGCCGCCGCCGGTCCGACGGTGACTGAGGTTTTACACAATTTTACACAATATGAGGTTGCCATTTTTGAGAAACTAGTACCACATCTTTCCTTTTTAATTAATCAATGCATACTATGTAGTGATTATCATTCAACACGATAATAGTAAAGCTATTGTAAAATCTTACTCAGGGAACCCGCGCACTAGGCGTCCTGGCTGCCTAGTGCGCGGGGTCCCTTATTGTCACTGTAAAATAATTTACAGAAATCTCTTTATCCGCATCTGTAATCAAAATCCCAAGTTCAGAACTACGAGTACATAGACTAGACCACATCCGGCGTTGCCATTCAGAGTACCTGCCAGCCTGCGCGTGCGCACAAAAACAGCGCCCGCTGGAAACCTCAAATGAGCGTCATTTCCACAATTGCTATCGCTGTGGTGTTTGTTGAAGCGTTTGTTTTATTTACTCTATTTGCTTGGACAGTGGTGGGCAACCTTTTTGTCTTACTGATTCAGAATTCTGTCTGCGGAAGCTTTTGCAATTCTATGAATAACAGAGCGTTTTTGCTCTTTTATTTGGTGACTCCTTGGTTTGAGTACTAGGTACTTTAGTCTACATATTTTTTTCAGTTTGTATACCTCTGTTCTTTATACATATACGATGAATCCTACTTACTGTACATATACGATGAATCGTACTTATGATGTGTTATGTAATTAAAAATAAATGTGACGTGTTATTTATAGAATCTATGAAATAAATGATTATACGATTATCGGAGTCCAAGGACTTTTAGACTTCTTCTGGCTTTACGTATTCGTTTACCGGGATCAAGTGAAACTAGCTAAACAATTATCTTATCGAGCCATAAGTCCCAAGGAAAGTGATACCTTATTAGACTCTTCAGATTATTCATCATCCTCATTAAAAATATCTATCCTTCTACACAGATCCTTCTACAGAAGATCATTAAAATCAAGTTCCTCTTCAGGCAAAAGTCTTGTTGGCGAGAAGCCTGGGGCCTAATTCCACTATTTTTTAAACAAAATGCTATAATGGCGCCATAATGGTGCCATACGATTAAGATAGAGATTAAGTCGTAAATTTATTTGGTATTCCAATACCATAAGATTACAATCTCTATGACTTATAATATCGTGTCAACAATGTGGTGGGGCATATAATTATAATCGTAATAGTCATAGATATGGCATAAACAAAAAAATATCGAGTAGAATACCAAAAGGTGTCAATGGCGGTGATTGTAACGCGATAATTAAGCGATAATAGTGTCATAGTGAGGCGATTGTGTTAGTGAAATCAGGCCCCTGAAGTAGATTCTTGAAGAAGTGATACAAAATGTTGTTCTCCCCTGTCCACCGGCTCGTGTCACTCGGTCCATTTCCCCTCGCTCAATGGCCACTTCAAATCGCCACGATCCCTCCTTTTTCTTCGCCATTCAGTTTTTCTCGACTGAATGGCTTCTCAATCGCTGATTTGTTTATAACTACGGCTAGTACACGCGTTGGTCAATAATGGCTAACGTCTGGTATGTATACTTTATGTTTGTTCGATGCCGGAAATGAATTTGAACATTTTTATTTGTAAGTCCTTAGGAAAGATCACATCACATTCAAATTAAATCTAATCAAAAATTGGTTATTTTCATAAATACAATAAATATTATTATTTCAGACTTCAGAAAAATGAAACCTAAATTTTCAGAGTACCTAACTCTTTAATACGTTACCAGAATTCTCCTAACTAATCACTTTATATGATAATGGTTTCGTTGCAGAGTCGTAATAGATGAAAGAAACTCTAGAAAGAGCGTGCAGTGATATTTGTACGGCGAGATTGATAGAGTGGTTTTAACCATGCCAGTTTTGAGACTCGTCACAACTGTAGCATGTTAAGTTACATGTAGCAAGCTAGTTTTCATCATCATCTATAATAATTCAAATAAATAATATTCATACGCCTGTAAAGGCAGGTTTTGGTAGTAGTTACTTAAAGAATAATTTTAATATCTTTGTATAAACCTGAAACTTTATGAATAAATAAATGAAATGAAATGAAATAAAATGAAATGAAAAATGTGTGTGAAAAATGCAAAAAGGTGTCATTTGGAGACGATTATACTGTTGTTATGATTACGAGAGAGAGACGAGAACTATTAATTTAGTGGAATTAGGAACCAATCCGTCCGTATACACGAGCACACAAAACTTTTCAATTACAAACCCATCGGACAAAACAAAAACTTAATAGCACTTTTCGTCTCGGCTACCCCTGTTCATTATTTCCAAAATCTAATTTTCAGCAAATCTTTCCATCATTAAACCGAGAAATGATTTCCTCACGGATATTCCAAGACAAAGATGTAACAATAACTACGCAGAACCAATTCGTCAGATTCATTTTGGGTTAACAGATTTTGATGATGTTTCTTTTGGGTGATAGCTTGGGAGCAGAGCGGAAACAATGATGCCATAAAATTTTATAATTTATCCGTTAGCAATATATTTGGGGTGGCTGTAGTTAGGACCAGTAAAAGGTGGGCATGAATATATGCCCCAGGTTTGTGGTATCTCTCAGTATTCACCCATAATCATATCAGCGCATTGAGACCCGTTAAGATTTTAATAATAACGGCTTATTGGCAATATGAATTTGCGTGTTCGGTAAAACTTAGTCGTCGTAAATTTATTTGGTATTCCAATACCATAAGATTACAATCTCTATGACTTATAATATCGTGTCAACAATGTGGTGGGGCATATAATTATAATCGTAATAGTCATAGATATGGCATAAACAAAAAAATATCGAGTAGAATACCAAAAGGTGTCAATGGCGGTGATTGTAACGCGATAATTAAGCGATAATAGTGTCATAGTGAGGCGATTGTGTTAGTGAAATCAGGCCCCTGAAGTAGATTCTTGAAGAAGTGATACAAAATGTTGTTCTCCCCTGTCCACCGGCTCGTGTCACTCGGTCCATTTCCCCTCGCTCAATGGCCACTTCAAATCGCCACGATCCCTCCTTTTTCTTCGCCATTCAGTTTTTCTCGACTGAATGGCTTCTCAATCGCTGATTTGTTTATAACTACGGCTAGTACACGCGTTGGTCAATAATGGCTAACGTCTGGTATGTATACTTTATGTTTGTTCGATGCCGGAAATGAATTTGAACATTTTTATTTGTAAGTCCTTAGGAAAGATCACATCACATTCAAATTAAATCTAATCAAAAATTGGTTATTTTCATAAATACAATAAATATTATTATTTCAGACTTCAGAAAAATGAAACCTAAATTTTCAGAGTACCTAACTCTTTAATACGTTACCAGAATTCTCCTAACTAATCACTTTATATGATAATGGTTTCGTTGCAGAGTCGTAATAGATGAAAGAAACTCTAGAAAGAGCGTGCAGTGATATTTGTACGGCGAGATTGATAGAGTGGTTTTAACCATGCCAGTTTTGAGACTCGTCACAACTGTAGCATGTTAAGTTACATGTAGCAAGCTAGTTTTCATCATCATCTATAATAATTTAAATAAATAATATTCATACGCCTGTAAAGGCAGGTTTTGGTAGTAGTTACTTAAAGAATAATTTTAATATCTTTGTATAAACCTGAAACTTTATGAATAAATAAATGAAATGAAATGAAATAAAATGAAATGAAAAATGTGTGTGAAAAATGCAAAAAGGTGTCATTTGGAGACGATTATACTGTTGTTATGATTACGAGAGAGAGACGAGAACTATTAATTTAGTGGAATTAGGAACCAATCCGTCCGTATACACGAGCACACAAAACTTTTCAATTACAAACCCATCGGACAAAACAAAAACTTAATAGCACTTTTCGTCTCGGCTACCCCTGTTCATTATTTCCAAAATCTAATTTTCAGCAAATCTTTCCATCATTAAACCGAGAAATGATTTCCTCACGGATATTCCAAGACAAAGATGTAACAATAACTACGCAGAACCAATTCGTCAGATTCATTTTGGGTTAACAGATTTTGATGATGTTTCTTTTGGGTGATAGCTTGGGAGCAGAGCGGAAACAATGATGCCATAAAATTTTATAATTTATCCGTTAGCAATATATTTGGGGTGGCTGTAGTTAGGACCAGTAAAAGGTGGGCATGAATATATGCCCCAGGTTTGTGGTATCTCTCAGTATTCACCCATAATCATATCAGCGCATTGAGACCCGTTAAGATTTTAATAATAACGGCTTATTGGCAATATGAATTTGCGTGTTCGGTAAAACTTCAAGAAAAACTTAGCCACATAATAAGAGATAGTCTGCTGCTACGATAATTTCCCAAGAGGACAACTATTTATTTTCCTTGTCAAGGAAAAACCTTGCCAAGGTTCTACAAGTGTACAAAGGTTTACGCAAATCTGCTCTCTACTAAGCATTTTCTAAAATAAGGCGAAACTGTCCAACTGTCATCATATTGTAATTTGGCATTGATCTCCCAATAAAGCGTAATCGTAAATAAATGGTAATCTTTTTATTTGAGATCATCAGCCCAAAACCCCGTCCTTAATACAGCCCTGTAACAAAAAACCTCATTGGATGTTATTAGGAGCGGAGATGCGATCGCAGCAAATCGATTTGGAGTCGCCGCGTGAAGTTTGTTTAGCGGAACGGTGGCAGGCTGCCACGGGGGGAGGGGGGAGGGGGAGGGGGGGGTAGACATGCGCAGGAGTGCCTTCACGCCTGCCTAGCGTTATTGCTTGAAATCTGGTTGAGGAGAGTGCTAGAAATAGTTTTTATTTCGGTGTCTTCTGTACGATTGAGTTCGGTTTAAAGAATATATTCTCTAATAAAAAACATAGTTACATAGTTTACTCAATGAGATTTATAATAACTTAGGTATATCTAATTTATTTATGGCTAGCCCCCCAAGTTTTATGATTCTACAATACTAGCTATACCTCGCAGCTTCGCTCGCGTTATTTCTATGGGAACGTTTAGAGGTGATTTCTATCCCACGGGAACTGATTTATGGGATAAAAAGTAAGCCTATGTTTGATTCCAGGATAAGAACTACCTGTATCCAAATTTTCAGCCCGATCCGTTCAGTACCTAGTTTTGGCGTGAAGAGGTAACAAACATCCATCCATCAATCCATCCATACAAACTTTCTGTGATTTATAAAAATAACATTTACTAACTAAGATGACATGCAAATAAAAACGTTTGACTTTGTAGTTACAAAATAGAATACGAGAGCGTAAAATAGCTCTCAAACCAAAATGGTGGGTAGGGAGACTTATTTAAAATTGTTGTTAGTTGTGTTGTGAATTTGTGCACTGTATAGTTCTACCAAGTGTTGTTGTGTGGGTTCCTTTATTGTACCTTATTATTTTTTGCTTTCATAATGTTTTTCAGGACCGGAGCAAGTTTTTTCTGTATGGTACGTTTAACCTTTAACAATTTGAAAGTACCTACTTAATTTAGATAACTAGATACGTGACCATTTGGTTTTTTCAGCTATCAAAGCCAAATCAAGAGTCAAAATTATATTACCTATACCTACAAACACAGAGATATAGTACCTACTTAGTTTCTGATATCTGTGCCTACAAAGCAATAGGTACTAATTTCATTTTCGGTGGAAGGTCGATAGCGAAATTTCCTTTCATTGCTGTCAGTCAACACCAGAATGGAAATGGAATCGAATGGAAATCCAAACCTCAGGGAACCTTTGGGAATCGATTTCCATTTTGTGGGAATTGGGAATTTAGTGGGAATCGGGAGGGAAAACGGAAGCTCTCGATCCAACCTTAAAGCAGTCATAGGCAGAAACCGGTAAGGCGGTTATAGATTACTTTCGACAAAGCCTTTTACGAAGAGCTCAACCAACTTTAACACCTGCAGCCCATTATGAGTGAGCCATCATAGCATAGCAACAGCTCCTGAGCTAAACGCCTTATTTACAAACAATTCCTTAGATAACCATCTATGTTTGGTAAATGAAATTATCATTTCTAAGTGTTGCCGGGTTAATATATTAAGGTGCTGGTAATTCCGCGCGTTAATGTTCGAAATAATTTACTGGGAGATGCATATCGCGGTAATCGCTTCGAACAAAGGGGGTTAATACACGGTTGGAATGTCTTCCTGGAAGAAGACAGGTTTAAGTATCGGACAAATTGTATTGTTTTATCGTTTATAAGGTATTGAGTAGCTTTAAACTCGTTATGGAATGCATTGATGGATGAAGGTGCCGAGAGACAGGTTATACCTCCCGGTATAACCTGTCTCTCGGCACCCGAGAAATCGTGTCGGTGGCCAAGATTGTCATTGGATCGCTGAGTCATACGAGTAAATCCTTAGGTAAGTAAGGTACACAAACAGTAATGATGATGCCATTAAGATGCGATTAAGATTACAACTTTATCAGTTCAATGAATTTTTTTGCTCAAAAGAACAATGTTTACTTAAACAAGAGGCAGGTACACTGAATATTAACGACATTGTAGCAATTGCAGGGCGATTTTTTGCAATCGCTACGGAGTGAGGCGATTCAGGATCGCTATTTGTGGCGTCGTATGTGTCGGCATATGTCACAACGCGTAAATTGTTATATCACCTCTATCTTATTACACCTGTCAAAGGTGGTCGAATCGGCAGTTTACACCGTGTATTTGGTGTTTAGTTTAATTCCGTGGTAGCATTCGCATGTTTATTGTCTGTTTACACGAAACATTTATTGCCTTATTATTTAGGGGACTGGTTGCTCAGAGGGCAACGAGGTAACGTGACGTTGTCTGTTGGTTGCCCGTTAAAGGTGATTAAACACCGGTGTTAGGCAAATAAACACTAAAGTTATAAACATTTAACTAGGATTTTACTAGCTGTGTGGTGCTGGCTTAGAATTTGTATCACCCCATCTCTTCCCGTGGGTGTCGTAGGAGGCGGGCAGCAGCGCTTCCTGCAGAACAATTCTACAACCGAACTGCGATCCCCAACCCGTATACCCAGCTTGGGGATTAATATAATAATAATAATAATAATCGTTTATTGTGGAACAAAGACAGTGGTACATGGTTAATAAATGGAAACGATGCCATCTGCAGTAGTTAATAACTGTGTCGCAAATGGCAACGCCCTCCTCCGAAATTATAGTAGATAGAGTTCCAAAAAAGGTAACAATTGCAAGGATTATGGACATTACCTGTGGGCATTACCCTCCATTACATAAACGCCAACAGGGTGTTACAGGCTGTTGAGAAGGTTGAGGTTACTAGCTAAATGGCATTAGAAAACTGACAGTCTGCCTGCGTACTGAAGTCAATATGTTCCACAACTTGATAGGCTTTTGAAAGACTACCTAGGTATTTTATACTAGCTTTGAGGTGTATGTTTAACCCAATAATGTGTCAATCTGTGCCATTTCGGCATAGCGAATTAGCAGGCAGAATAGGGACCCTGGGTAAAAAGTAACCTCTTATTCCAGATAGTTCTTACTTACTAGAGTCTGCTCAAAAGGATAAGAGTCGTGACGTTACCGTGAACTAACACTTTTAGTCGTACTGCAATGACAGAGCAGGGGGGTTATGCTCTATGACCAATTCAACGTCTTACACAGATACGACAAGATATCGGCGGGGAATGACACAAAACCAATACAGTTTTTTCCCATTCCTTGCCGATATCTTGACGTATCTGTGTAAGACGTTGAATTGGTCATAGAGCATAACCCCCCCTGTGTTGTCAACGCAACAAAAGTTCACGAGCGTCCTCAGTTCCCACGACGCTTCTCTTTTTGAACAGAATCTATCATGTAATCTAATTAACTAGATATCAACACATAATATGCTAATATATTATATATGTAGATGTCAACAAGCCTAACTTTGTTGCTAGATGATGCGTTGTGGATTGTCCAATTTGTTATCTAATTATTGAGCAGTGCCTCGTGGTTTCACCCACGTAGTTCCCGTTCCCGTGGGAACTCCGGGATAAAATATAGCCTATGGCACTCCTCAAAAAGTAAGCTTTTTATCTGTTCTGTAGTTTTGGAGCCAATTCCATGCAATCAAACAATCAAATCTTTCCTCTTTATAATAATAGTATAGATAAGAAACAAATATAAATAAAATTATCGTAATGGTTTGCGTAATTACTACCAATGATTTATGCAAAAATTATGCGTATCTAAGTGTGGTCTTCTGTTAATAACCTTTATTTTAGAGGTGTTATGCTATAACTAAAGCTTGAGGTAAGTACTTATAATGAATGACTTGAAAACAATTATAACTCCATTTATTTATGTAAATATTCGTTATTTCATAATAATTACGGACACCCCTAAATTAAGATGGTGCTTGATAACACAATCACATCCTGTGTAATTACAGCATGAGCAATTGAGGTACTGTTGGTAATTTAGTTAATTGTTTCACTACCATACAAAACTTATTATTGTTTTGTAATATTATCTATTATTTTGAAGACTCAGTGTTTGCCCAGCGCGGGAAGATCCGTCTGTGACAGAGAAAGTAGATGGTTTAATTCCTGCAACTTCCTATGTCACGACAATCTTTGTACGATCTGTAGATATTTGTTTCGGGTGTTCTATTTAAATTATATATCTACTATCTATGTTATGTATAGTGGAGTTAGATCAAGTTCGGTCTGGCGAACTATATAGCTCATGATAGGAAACGCAAAATCTCGGGTCGCCGTCGTCGAAATCGAATAGGAGGCCTATATATGTATATATAGTATTAAGCACAATTGATTATGACTGTAGTACCCTTCATCATCATCATCAGCCTATATTAGTCCACTGCTGGACATAGGCCTCCCCTAATGAGCGCCATAGCAACCCTTAAGACAAGCTTAATACATGCTTAGCTTGCGTTTTCCAACTTTTTTTTTCAATTTTGTTTACTTACCTACTGTAACTACATAGGGAAGGCAAACACTAAACTAACTGACGACGTGCGTTGTGCTGATTTTTCGTACAGATCATAAAAATACCTACATCTCTAAGGCTTTCTAGTGATTATCTTTTAAAACGTACCTAGGTATGTATAGTTTTTGTCAATGTTGTTACCTCGAAATAACTGTTACAAAAAGTAATCATGTAGGTAGATATAAAATTTCACAAAATTGAAACCGATTTCATCATCGGAAGTCTTAAACAATCTAATACCAGTAATAAAAAACGTATTTCCGGACAAAATAAAAATGTACCCAAAACACCTACTGATGACAATCTTAACTTCCGGGCCACACCGAGAGATGTCGCAACTCTGTCATTAGAAGCCGAAACCGACACGTGGCGTCAACCAACAAAGACAAACCACAAATGGTTGATACATCATTTTAATAGGCAGATGATTTAAGCAAAATCGTTGTAAAACTCAGCAATGGTGAACAAAACTCTTTTATACCTGTAATTCACGCCACGGACGATGATAAAAAAGTCGGCAAAGCTACTGATGGCGCCTTGTCATTAGCGACTTCCGAAAAGGGGCGAGGGATTTTTTGCGATGTCTATCGCCCGGCTTGTCTGTATCACTACAGAAAGCTCTCAATGTAAAATGAGCTCTACGTCAATGAATCAGGATTCAGCAAGATAAGAAACTTCAAAATCATGATGCCTCATTTCGATATGCGATACTTTTACTGGAAGCTATGACAGTAATCGTATCACTGAAAGACGGAATATTTTAGAATGAGCAGCATCTAAACAGAAATGGACCTCTTTTTATAGTGAGTGAAACTTTAAGGATTTACGCTTATAACGTAATCTTGGCCTGTCTCCTAAAGGACAAACAAATTGACAAATTGTCGCAAACAATGCCAAATTGACAAAAACTTTTGGAACGAGCTTCTTAGCCAAGGAAGATAAGGGTACTTACGTAAGAGAATCGTAGAACCCTTTTGTTGAACAACAATAGCTACATAATGAGTGTGTATTGCTTTATCCGCTTAAGTGCTACCTTTTAAAGCATTAAACTTATTAGCACGAGTAATAATGGGAAGATCTAGAAGCTGTTGCGTGAATTCCCCAATTTCTTCTATTACAAAAGCTGGTTTGAATAGAGTTGATAACGATACAATGATTAGTAAAAAGGGCTTCTGGTTTCATTGTCCATCGACTGATGCAATAAATCTACCGACACATCCGGTAACCTACTGTTGAATAGGTACCTACAACTACATTTAGAGGACATACTCGTAAATACATATTATAAGTCTCTAAATTCAAAATTCAACAATGCATTATTTCCATAAATTATATCATAAGTTTTCACTGACACGGAAATAAAGTCGTATTTTTCATTTCGGTCGCTTCGGTATGACTGTAGTACTACAGATACTGTACTACAGATTAGACTCACGATAAAGAAACGACGAAGAAACCTTTAGCCTGTTGGTTGTTATTTTTCGAGTTGGAGTAAAATCCGTCCCAAGCTTTTTAATCCTCTAGATAATCTGATATTTTATAGTAGGTAAGCATGGCAAGGTTTTGACAGTTCGTTTGAATTTATTTACTGGTAATTTTTGCAGCTCAGTAGAGGTTTTGTTCTAGAAGCTTATACATTACCCTTTAAAAGTAACATTAGTTTCATGAAGCTTGGTTACGGGTACAGCGAGTTTATGTTTATTTCTAGTATTTAAATTATGTATGTATATCGCTATTTTTTGATTGCATAAGCACTCCACCTACGAAGTCAAAAAAGTTAAAGACAGTTAACAAAGAAATGAAATACATAATCTTTTGCATAATTTTAACAAATATCAACCTGTCACAAGACCTTAGGTAAGTTTATAAAAAAATAAATGAATTGCCTCGAAGTGGTCGAAATCGTGACTGTCTTATCATTGAACCAGCTAACGCTGGGTACGCAGTGCCTTTTATCAGTCAAATTATATCATACCTATTAAACCTTAGTTTCTTAGAAATAACTACTATTATAACCACCAAGAACTCTAAGCTTAGTGAATCGTTGTTGAAGTTTACTTGATAAAACACCTACACAATGACAAAAAATTTCAGCGAATTAGAGTTAATTGCACCTTATTTCTTGTTTGATAGTAATAACTATTTATCAAGCTGTTTATATAGTAAAAATTTCACTTGTCTAAGTGCTTATTTTGTAAGTCCATCGTCGTATAAACGATTTAACTCTGACTCTGAATCTGACACTATAGAGTTATTATTAGGTGTGTGATATCCATTTAGAACCATCAATTTTAAATGAATCTATTTTTTCGTTTTTATTTGCATTTCATTTTTTACCAGGAGAAATCAATTCGACTATCACAAATTGGATATACTTTATCATTTAAAATATATCCAATTAGATAATTAAATACCTACCTAACTAGGTAGGTACCTATTATTTAATCTAATACGCCAAGTAGATATCGAGGTACATAAATAATGAAGTCTACGTCATTGATTCTATTCAATGACGTAGACTTCATTATTTATGTACCGTGCGTTTAATTGCTTTCTATCTTATGAAATTCAATTTGTCAATTAAGACGTTAAAACGGCTATGGAAAACTGGAGCGTTCGTGATCTTCGAAATCACGATTGCTTTTAATTGAATATTGCAAATAATGAGGCCCGGTGGCTACGGATCACAGTCACGTAGAAAGCAGGGTGGCATATTACCTCGTGTTCGTTTAGCTTTCGTTTCGTTAGCACCAGTAAGCTCAGGGCATAACAACAAAAACCTGTTTTTTGTATAAACCCAACCTTTTGTCGGCTTTCAACACAGTGGATCATGCCCATGATGATCTTATTGCCGCTTATTAATTTATCTGAAGAATCATGCGAGACTCATTTAAAATAGGAGAGTGGGGAATAAGTTTTATAGCAGGCGGAGTTATCGAATACAGTCGTTGATGAGGCTATTGGCCGGCGTGCCTCAGGGGCGGAGTCAGGCCCCCATGTTTTATTTGAATTATGGATGAAGCACGCCGTGTATGCTTCTCAAAACCAGTTGTAAGCGCCGCAGCCTCGCGCCCGCTCGCCTCTCCCCTTCTAATTAATTGATGTTTTCATTTAATAGCTTGTTCTGTAATTAGCCGGCAATAACTGAAATTGAGTGTTTAAAGTTGAATAGGCACAGTGATACAGTTGCGAGCTCTCCTGCTGGGATCGTCGTGAGTAATGCGAACCAACTATAAATCAATTTAAAAGCTTAGTAGCTTTAGCAGCTTTTAAATTGGTTTACATCAATTCAGATACTTACTAAATATTTTAGTGCTTGCTAAATATATCACTTACATCAACTTTGGCAATAAATATAATGATTTATAGGAATTTCATCAATTTTATGATCATGCTATTAATTTATTTTATAGCAAACGCACTGCGTTGACTTTAATAATTTACATTGGACACTCACCTGACCACTTTACCGTCGGAACGGAACTAACACAAATAACTGTAGATTTTTGAGTCATTAGGTGTTATTCTATTATGAGAATCTGATTAATATTAAAATTAAAGATACCTTTTCCATACCTTATAAGATTCTCTTAAGTCCTTACTAGAAGAAGATTTGTTCTAGGAAACAGAAATAAATCAATTCAGAAGCTAATACTAAAATTATTTATTTAGTCCGTCGCCGCTGAAAAAAAAATTACTTGATCTTGGCCATTTCAGACAAGGCAATTTTTAAGATATCTAGCTAAAAAATATAAAGTAATCAAGTAAAAAGTAGAGTAAAAAAAAATGGTGCAGCGCATCATAAGCATTGTCGTTCAGATCAGTTGAGCTACCTGTAGATTGACTGCATCAGTTGGCAGTCAGCTCTATTGCCTAAATACAAGTTCTAATTTATTTCTATTCTTGATCATCTTCATTTTGTTTTTCCATAAAGTGCTTCTGCAAATACAATTCATTCGCGTGCGGCCCGAGCGGGCTCGCCATTGTTTGCAATAATGTGTCACCTGTAGGCTGAGTATGAACTGCCATCGACTGCCATACTGTTTCCCGCGAAGTTTGCGTTTGTCTATTTTGAGCCGACTTCAAAAAAGGAGGAGGTTCTCAATACGACTGTTTTTTTATGTTTGTCACCTCAGAACTTTTGACTGGGTAGTTCGATTACATGATTCTTTTTTTATATGAAATCTGGTGGTCCCCGTGTGGTCCCATTTTAATTTGGTTCAGTTTTGGCGATGGGATCCATTAAAATCCATGAAAAAAACTATAAAAATTTAAGTCGGTGTTTAGTTTTTTAAAACAAAATTAATTATCTATGAAAATGTGACAGCGCTCCAAGCGGGAAGTTTACATAACATTACAGAGCTGTCACTTTTCCATATAAAATAGAGCAAAACAAACATTGTATGAAACAGCATGGCAGTCGATGGCAGTTCATACGGGTTCAGATCAGACGGGTCAAAGCAAACATGTAGAACAATCGAGATATTACAACCGAAACAAGACAGAAACCTCTAAAAAGGGGACAATCTCAGCCAGATAACTCTAAAATGACGACCTACAAAAACTATACGGGCCAAATTAAAAGGAAACGACGTACAAGCGACTAAACACGAACGGACGAGTGATAAAGGCGAGTTTTTGGACCCGCCGTAATTTGTCGCAGGCGCCGCAGATAAAGAGGTTCGGAGACGGAATGTCCACGGAATGTGAGCGCTAACACGCCATGGGCTCGACTCTGGACATAGATAGGTATGGTTAATCCATTTTGAATGAAGCATGTTAGTAAACAAAGTACGACACAAATAACAAAACCTCACTTGTTGGCGTCGAGTATCAGATGTAATTGTAAGCAATTTTTATTGAAGGGATGATCTAAAATCGACAAGTAATGGAAATTACGTATAAAAGGAGGCGCCAACAAAGTGAATTTTAGGTTAAGTATGGGCGGTTTGTTTACGTTTATGCTCCATTCAAAATGGATACAATATAGATAGAAAATTCTTTATTGCACACTTAAAAACACACACAAACAAAATAAACATTACAAAATATGTGACAATTGGCGGTCTTATCGCTCAAGATCGATCTCTACCAGACAACCGTGGATGGATAGGATCGTTGGATTGAACATGGGGATCCGTGTGCATGTAGTCTAAATCTTACATACAAAATAAAATAAAATTTTAATACCTACTGATTATAATTGGACATGGGAGTGATGCAGATGTGACTTTCTAGGCTTTGAATATTAGCAGCTTTAATTATTCTAAGGACGGAGTTATTTAAGAAAAGAACAAAGAAAGGAAATTAAATTTAGATGGAAATCAGATTGTTGGTATAACTTAAATGAGCAGAGTCATTGCTGGTGTAACCAAAGCATTAGAGTTTTTACTTTAGAAATTAAAGTAAAATTTACATAATCGAAGGTTGGGTATATGTAATTCTTAAAGAAAAGGGGCTATCCAATTGAGACGAAGTAGATGTTATAAAATATAGATACTCTGTAGCAAGAGTATCTAGCTGATATTTGGCCTACTAATTAATCTGCATCTGATCACTAAAGGTGTATTATCAAAGAAAACAAAAACGCCAAGCAAAGAGATAAGTACGCAGACACTCGTAAATAATGACTGATATTGGTAATAATAATCAAGCTGATATTTGGCTTACTAATGAATCTAAATCTGATCGCTAAAGGTGTATTATCAAAGAAGACAAAAACGCCAAGCAAAGAGATAAGTACGCAGACACTCGTAAATAATGACAATAGACAGTCGTCAATCACAACCAGGATCATTCCATTAACGCGTAGCAAATAAAACAAAGCATTGAGCTATCCATTAGTCAATAAAACCGCGATAAAACCGTCGCAAAATGCTATCAGCGATATTAATACGATCGCAATTAATATTTGAGAGGCGTCGCGTCGGCCTGATATTTGAAGATTTATTAGTGTCGTCGGACTTCGTCAGAGGCTAAAAGGTTCGGGACGAAGCATGATAAGCGGTGGAGGCAGGTTCGTGGTTAGGATTACTGTCCGGAGGTTGTAATAATCACACTTATATACAATATGGTACGAGGTATCAAAAAAATAAACATGTTAGTACCGTAGTAGTTTTATACGTAAAGAATTAATAAATTACTGATATCAAAAATTTAGGATTACTGTCCAGAGGTTGTAATGATCACACTAATATACAATATGGTACAAGGTATCAAAATCATAAACATTTTAGTACCCGTAGGTAAAGAATTTATAAATTGCTGACATAAAAAAATTAAATGGAGTCGTGCATCATCAAGTTATATATAACAAATTGATCCTTCGATTAGTAACATTTAATCCGTACTAGGTACAGCAATCTTAAAGAAATATCTATCAGTACCTTATTGTGCCACCCCTTACATGGCAAAAGAGTATTTTCCAAAAAAATGGTACCTACTACAGCTGCTCTGCATTTGGTATACCAAAAAAAGCAGTTTTTTATTTGAAGCTCTGTATTCTAAATACTGATGATGAGCTCACAATAATTATGTGCACTTTTCTTATCTGGACTAGAGATTAGATTAAAAGTCGAAAAAATGGAAAACGATACACATCACAAACAAAACACGGCTCGATCCGTCAATCGATCTTACAATGAGAGCATTATGAGCCCTAAAATGTGGCCCCTTTTTGCTCTCCCTAGATCCGTCCCAGTGCACCAGAGGACGATAAGTAGGCGGTGGTGTAATTAGTGGAACACGCGACCACCAGGGGCCGCCAGAGTTCGGTGAAATGAAAACGAGTTTTATGTTTTACTAGTTTTACGCGGAACTAATGCTAAACTAATTGATCATGAATGATGTTCTCAGGAATTCTTCTGACTTCTTATGGCTAACATAAATAAAAATTTGCTGTGGCCTGGCCGCATCGCAGTTTGGCTGGTCGCTGAGATGGTAGCTATACTCCAGCCAAACTTAAGATACAATGTTTGTTACCATTACCCCTAAAAATGGCTCTCTTGTGTCCATTTTTTGACAAAATTTGCAGTAGATACTTGCCGATTTGAGCTCTTTCCTACAATGAATAATACAATTATTTTTCAAATTCCACGCCACAAAGAACATTTTCTATTGTATGTAGTGACGTTGTGACTTTTTTAACAACATTATTTCTTGAGAATGGGCATGGGGAATGTGTCCCGTACATTTTTTCATCTACCGTCTAAGCTACCATTCTGCAGTGCAGCCGACATTTAAACCACAGGTGTTTTACCCATGTATTTTCTAACTCTACCCAATTGCACGTACCTACATCTTAGACCACAAGTTGATCTCGTGTTTTTGCAAGACCGTGTGGAAGCTGGTTGATGTTTAGTCTATTAAGAACGGGTCTTTCATGATAACAGTCATCATAATTATGCAAATATATTCTCATAATATTAGAAGAACTACATATTTTATGCCTATATTGCAGAATATAGCCAATATAGAAAAATTTGGAGCTTTAAAAAAATATGTTTCTCTACGCAGCTTTTTAGGCATAGAGTTTATATAGTGATGTTTTAGGGAACAACCGTAGGTACTAGATATTATAATATTATACTCGGTAACGAATGGGAACCGCAACATCTTTTGAATGATAATAATCGTTTCATAGGCTGTCCTAAACCACAGCTTTCGGCTCTCTTCTCTTCTTTTGGCTTAGAAACGTGAAACGGTTGCATGCCAACTTTTGCGTATAGCAAGAATTGAAGAATTCAAAATAATTTCTTTACGTAAATACCATAGACGTTCTTGATCATAGATATAGCAATTGTTCAATTAAATTAGACAAAAAGATATATGATATATGTATATATTCCCATCACGTAGCGTACCATCTCTAAACGAATTAATTTGACAACTTGCTTAATAGGTATGTTGAATTAAATAAAACGACAAAGAAACTGGTGTGTTAGTCTGTACATGTTTAATCTGATATTTTGTACTTTAGCCTTTTCGGAGATGGTTAAAACGCTGCCGCATCCGCTTCCACTGTGCTCCTCAGTGAAAACATAACCTTACTGCATTTAAAGACAGTATTCACGATTCTGTATCATTGGTAAAGCTTGTTTCTAACTAGCTAGTCCATAACGTGCACTGCACAACCTTAATTGATTCCAACGAACTGATTTCCAAGCCTGTAACCATCTTCAACTTATACAGTTCCTCGGTTATCATTCTCAGAAACGCCTGGTTAATTTAATTAACGATTTAAATTATTCTTGTAATAGCAATATGGAATTTCAATAATACAATTGTTTGTATGTAGTTGCCTTTAACTAGTTTCGCATTCTTGAGCGTTTTAATTTGAATTGTCGATCTATTGTTATTATATTCATCACACCATTCTACTGCATTCTTGTACATAATCATTGCCTTGTTATAAAATATTTAAGCGTTATTAAAAATGATTAATGGTAATGAGGAATTTACCTAGATAATTATTAATTAATGATTTTCCTAGGAAATTATTTAATACATAAATAAAGGATCAAACAAAACAATAGACTACTTAGGTATGCAACACGGTTTCTTGCGATGTGATGCTAAAATCTGTAGTCTGGTAGATAGATCCTAAATTATAAGATACGCTCCTTCAAACTTTAAGTACCTACCTATATATTGATTTTTTTAACATTGAAAATGTGTATGTTTTCCTGAACGAATAAAGTACTTACCCCAATTTATGAAATTCTGACATTTGCCTGTACTTTTGCAGATATGAGAGTGGAAAATACGTGTCGCACATTTTGACATGTAGCCCACATGTCAAAATATGCGACACGTATTTTTTCTTTTGCAAATCAAACAATATATTACAAAAATAAAGTGAGTCAAAGTTTGGGAGTGGGGGGGCTAGTGACATCAGGGCTCAGCAAAAAGTCTGACACTTCTTACTGAGTTGTGACGTCACACGGAACTTTGACTAGCTACATCTTTATCGTTTTTTGATTTCGATTTCGACAAAACATATAGCTATTTATGCAAGAAGTGCGGAAAGTAGGTGATTTCCGACGAGTCGCATATTATTCACGTCACGAGCGAGCGCAGCGAGTGAGTGTTTAAGCCGACACGAGTCGGAAATCATCTTTATGCACGTGTATTATACAATGTTTCACTATGCATTGTAAATAAAAACCTAGTCACACTAAAGAAGACTTATTGTGACTGACGAGAAATTTGTCAAACGGCGGATTTTTTGAATTAAAACATACGCGCTTTACGTACTACTACTGCGTATGTGCAGAAGCTGCCATGTCGTATCGCAAAGAGGTTCACGAACTTTTCTCACGTAGTAAGTACTCTTTGTTTAGGGTTGACGGCGAAGAAAAATTCATAAAAATTTAAAAGTGCGGAAAAGTGGCATTTTCCGCACGATTTGGTTCCTTAGAAAACGCACTTTGGAGCACATGCATTATTATTTTATCGTGTGCTTTATTTCTACGTTACATTTTCAATGCTTTGATAGTTGCGCTTAATGTGAGATCTGTAGATTTTTTTACCAGGTCATGATAGATAGCATTTGTCGAAAATTTAGTTTTTTGAGTGGGGATTCCCTTCTGCATGGGGCATCAAACTAGAATTTGCACTGTCTATCTTTCTTAGAACCTCTACATACCTATTCAGCTGTTAAAGGGTTTGCATTATGTATTATGCAGTGTAGGAAGTCATAAAACATAATATTACACGTTCACTTAGGTCTGTTTGTAATTTTTTGTCCTTACAGATTTTTTTACGTACTCGTACCTACTACTTCTCTGTAAAACAATATCGAATGTATCGACTTCGATATTGCCTGCTCGAGCAGGAAAACAGACTTAACGATCGATGTCATAACGATAAAATTGACACTGGCAAGTTTCCGACACTTTGTTTTCTTTTGAGTATTATCGCAGACGATTTACAGAGTGACAAAGTCTTAATACTTAACTTTACCACTATACCTACCTAAGTGTGTCATGCTTGACCATGACACACTCGACGGTTAAAATAATTTAGATATCTACTTAATTGAAAATCCATTAATACTTAACAACGCAAAAAAAAATTCCCTATTAATATTAACGAGGATTCAGAAACCCCTAAACTATTATTTGCCCGTATAAGTCTTTATAGTGTGTTAATAAATGTAAATTCTGCAGAAAATTGTTCAACCAAAGCGGAATAAAGTTAGCAGTATTTCCATATAACTTCTTAGCGGGCAACATTAGCATTTTATACACCTAAAACATTCCAGCGTATTTTAATAACAAATTATCAAATTAGGTCCCATCCGTAGTAAAAACGAGGCCGACCACAAAAGATGTCTGGCATTGTTCACAGATTTTAAAAAATCGACCATAATTAAAAGGAATTCGCTTTTTGTCGGTCCCGACATTTCGTATCATATAAATTCCTGCATTTACGAAAGACTACAAACGAAAAACGTTTCGCTTGCCACCCTGATGGACGGAACTCCTCAGTTCCAAAGGGTCTCTTGCAAGTCTTTAAACTTAACGTAATATCAAGCAAGACCAAGAGTCCTCCTTGTTTCCCTAAAGCAAAGCTACTTGCCGTAATCGCCTTAAGCCTTTCTGTTTGTGAGCGAATGGCGACAGTATGAAACCGTTCGAGGTCGGTGGCAAAAACTAGTCTCGGTGGCTTGGCAGGTTCTGCGAAGAATCCGGGGTGTCCACTCTGGGTTAGCACACGAATGGCCGATGAGGAGGCCGGCTTTTTGCCTCGCTTACCACTTAATTCGCGAATCTAGATTGTTGTTATAAACAACTCACATTCGATAAGGCCATAGAGATTGAGAGATTGAATTGACAAATCCTTCGTCATTATTTTAATTGCAACGCGTTCATTCATCCCAAACGTTTTGGACATGGCGTATAGGTTTTTGAATATCCATCTGCTCCTCAAACGTTTGAGGAACAAACAAATTAGACGTACCACACGTCTTATTTTAAAGTTATTTACAGAACGTGGTAAACTTTGTGACATACTAAATAGGGCTTAAACTTTTTTAATAGTACGTATCAAAGAAACAGCAAATGTGGACATTCTTGAATCATCTGGTGTACCAGAGTTTACAGAGGAAACATAACTTCATCTTGTTATAGAGTATATAGTAGCAAAGTAGCATTACAAGCGATACAGCGCCACGCTCCATCAATCGTCTGATTGACGGCACTACATCCATGCCCAGACAACAAAGGCTTCACAGCCGTGGCTTGCCTTGCTCTAACACGCTTCGTTTTTACCATAACCATTTACTTTGGCTCCCTCATTTTATGGCTGTATTGTAATAACCTATTAGTGTCTCATGTCTTTGTTATTTGGTTGAAGGGTTTTTACCTAAGGTTATGTATCATAGCTGCAACAAAATTTTGCATGTTAAAAGATCTTCAACCTCAACCTAAACAACCTATTGGTCCACCGCTGGTCGTTAGGCCTCTCCCTGATAAGAGCGTTATTGGCGTTTATCTCATGGAAGGTAATGCCCATAATCCCCAAGCTGGGCATGCGGGTTGGAGATATTTATTAAAACCTAGTGTGCATTTGTGATATACAATAGAGATGTCAGATGAATGAATGGTTCCCTTTACGTAGATTGTCATTTTTACAATAACCCCCTTATTCATAATGGTCTGCTTACATAAAACAGCTGCTAAGTAGTGTTATTTCTCAGTCTGACTTATGTCAATAGAAGAAGACAGACTGAGATTAAGCAGTGTGCAAAGTTAGCAGACTATTTTGAATAAGGGGGTTAGAACTTATACTTACACAATTCGCAAAAAAAGTAATGTTGTTCTTATACAAAACTTCAGTGAGTTTATCAAGAGTCAATTAGTAAATCCCAGGGTATCGTCATCATCATCATGATGATGTTGGTATGCTAATCTAAGCTAGATACTGATGCTGACCGCCGATGGCCATGACAGCGTCACCCATATTGATTGCAATAGCGCCCTGTCTTCATATTACAGCATAAACCATAAAGCCACCAGGCGTCATCACGAAGCGATTGCGTTTAAATTAAGAAATCGTGATAAAGAAGATATAGTCTAATAAAAGCACAGTTCACCTGCATAAACAAATAAGACCTCCAAGCACTGGAGCTCAATGCAATAATCATTAAAACCCCAACAAAAACAGAACGTATTACAGAAAAAACACGTCCGAGATAGAAACATCACTACAAACGACATTGGGGGACATAAAATTGCAATTGCTGGTATTGAAAGCGAGAAAAAAGACGTAATATCCATCTGTGTTCGTTTTGCCCCAGCATGTGACTAATTATGCTATGGGATGATCGCTGAGTTTTTAGTGCTGCGCCCATTACATGCAGCGGGTTTGCAAAATTGAGTTTTTAGTGCATAACTTAAATTGCATTTTTGTCACCCGATGCCCGCGGTGATTGTGCCTTTGTTTTTGTTCCCTGATTACCTCCCTCATGTTTATTCCGCGTATCTTCATTAGCCGGCTTTAGGTTTTTGTATGCTTAGCTTAGATCTGTAGATGGCAGGGATATCGGTATCCGTTTCTGGCTGATTATTAAGTCATTATGTCCGTGGGATCGGGGGCTTTCTACGCATTTGTAAGTCGTTTGGTCATGTGGAGAATAAAGTAGCTCGACGCTGCCATTTGTGATGTGATGAGTCCGTAATCTATCAAGTTTTTACTGAGATGTCTCTTAATGTAATTAACTAAGCTTGTTTTGCAGCATTGCCAATACGTAGATGTTTAATCTCTGTGGCGCGGCGGGCGAAAGTCCGCCGGCGACTCAGGAGGTTGCGGGTTCGATACCCGCCTCGGGACAAATGATTGTCCGATATGCAGATATTTTTCCAGGGTGTTCTGGGTGTTTTCTATGCATAATACGAATATCTATATTTGTATTGCATTGTATTAAGTGTATCAGTTATCTAGTACCCATAACACAAGCTCTGCTTAGCTTGGGGCTGGTTAATGCTGTGTGAAATGTCAATCATTAATCATTCAATACAGCCCATTCACGTTCACTGCTGAACATAAGCCTCCGCCAAATGACGATGAAGTGAATCAATAATTGAAAAAACCTCAAATTAATATCGTCACATACAAAACCAAGAAAAAAACACATAACCCCTTTTACAAATACACATTCTGCATTCGTGTATAATAACCCCATTGTCCCCATCAATCAAACACAAAAACACACAAAGATAACAAAACACGTATTCCAAATAATTGCACACAACGTTGTGCAATCGCAAGCTGTAGTTTGCTGTACTGATTGCCTTGCTTTAATTAAATAAACCGTTTCTGAGTACAGTAGTGCTGGGCCCTTATTCGCTACAAAACACACACTTATACGAGCACCTACGGCAACCGGAGACGCTACGTAACGCGGCGTCTTACGTTCTGATAACTTAAGTTGAAAAATACGCTAATGATGAACGTGACGAGCATTCATGTTCTGTTATTAATGAATAATCATTTTCAAATTAGATAAAAACAGTACGGATTCGATAACTTTATCGAATTCGTTTCGGTCGTTTCGATTAGTAACTCGGAGGTAGGCCATAGGGCCTACCTCCGGCTCCATTACCTGGTTGTGTGGTGGATCTAGGACCAAAGTGCTTGGGAAGACTAACCCAAACTCAATAGGGTTACGTCATGGTGTTTAAGAGTTTTGAGCGACCTTTAGCGACTCTCTATCATCAGACGAGTTCAATGGTACCATAACATTGCATTGTCATGTCACCGAACTTACATAAGTATGCTAAATTTCAGGTCAATTGGTTGGGGTCTAATCACAATCAACAGGTCAAATATTCAGTTGCAAGATTTGTCACACGTCTTGCAACTGAAGTTTTGTCGGCACCTCAATTTATGTAAATAATAGCTTTTACGAAACAGCTGAGTTATCAGAGCTTTGACATTAACATTATTGGTTAGAACCATAGTGAATACTGACTGACCCTATTAGTTCTGTGGTACGGTCACAGATTAATCGATAGTTACTATACCTATTCACAATTTAAGGGTTCTTATAGACGTGCGGATCCGGCCTTGATAGAAATGTCCGGACGTAGCACAAAAAGCTTATCGGACTAGCAGTTTTTTTATGCCATGAAAATTTTGGTTACGAGACATATTAGCAATTAATTTATATCTCAGTTTCATGATTAAAGCTGATCATCAATAAAAAAATCCAATTAAATCAATTATGTAAGTACTTAAAAATCATGATCACAATTAAGTAAATTGAATCTAATTGAATTTGTAAACAGGCTTATAAACCGCGTTCTGAGAAAATTAAATTCAGTGAGGCATTTGAACAATACCTATCGTGATTGGTTGAGGCGATAGACACCAGTCGCGTGCTAGATTCTGGTACACCGAGAGCTGGTGTAAGGCATCGGAGAGAGCTTATTTATTCATTAATTAACCTAAAACTAAGTGGTTTTATTCATTAATTTATAAAATCAGGTGTGTACCTTTTTACTATTTCTTACCAATTTTTTTATTTTAGTAAATATGTATGTTCTATGATATTTCATAGAACATTTTAATGTATTTCATTTAAACAAAATACATACATATAAATACAAAAAAAATATTGTTGGTATCGCCTTTGATGAGAATACAATTATCTCACCGTCTGACTAATGCAAACTTGGCTAAGTTACACATTCATTTTGGTACCTGTATTTTTAAATTACGCTACCACTAAAACAAAGCTATCGCTATTTTTCGGTGTCTAAACATAAAGCTACCGTTATATGGGGTATCATAATTTAAAAGTACGAGTATGTCATACCTTTAAATTATAGGGTATGAACATGAACCCTTAACCGTTTTATACCGTTTTTCTTGTTATTCAAGCTCTGCGGGAAAAGTACGATGTGCCCCTTACAAACTTACTCATAACTTCTACGGACAAAGAAAAGTAGGGGTCAAACCTTGTCCTGAAGTGTAAAAATAAAAACTATATTAAAAACTGGCGGTCCCAATATTATTTTTATCTTACCACGACCGACAAAAGACCCGCTGAAAAGACGCAAATAATCTATAGAACAAAATAGGTACACTGGTTGCACATTTTTAACCAACTTAGAAAAAAAGTATTTAATTTTTTTCTATGAGGCACATCTAATCTCCGTCAAGTATGGACGATATTTGTTTTTTTCTGTTATTTATGTATAGTAGGACCCATGATTTCCACCCGAGAGTTTCTGCCCGCCAAACTTAAAAACAGTGTTTAAATTAACTGATTTAACAAAATGTTACCACTTGTTATTTTTACATTAGATGCTCACATGATCCCGCTATATCCTATAACTTAAGGCATATCTCGACTCGGCCGCAGCAAGTCCGGAAACGAGCAATTTCCTCATCCATTATAATTGATTGGCGTAATTGCGAGCGGATTCTTTCGCGAAGCCGCTTAAGGACGCTAATGTGGACCTGCCTTAAATTATCGTCATCATTGAATTCACTTATTATGTAAGTATGAGTAAGAAATTACCTCTGTGTAGATGCGCCTTAGCTACTGCAAGTTAGTAATTATTTCAGTGCAACGATGGTTTAGTGTTTTTTTTTTAGTTCAGTCACGGGCCAATTTACGAACCATTACATTGTGTGTCATACAATCAACAGAATATCTGCTTAACTCACTTGTCTGTTGTTCATTTGCACAAATTTATAAAATACTAGCTGCGCCCCGCGGCTTTGTCCCCGTGGAAATTTTTAGGTCACATTCCACGGGAACGGGTTAAAAAGCCACTACCTCCTCACCGAATTGGTTCAGCCGTTCTTGAGTTATAAATAGTGTAACTAACACGACTTTCTTTTATATATATAGATAATCAAAATGTAGACAACTAACTATTAATGAATACCATTGTCATTTCTTTGACGACTAAAGCCCTCTGTCAGCCAATGTCGCGCGTGTGGACAGGCCTTATTTTATCGGCTTTATTGAATTAAAGATGACGGATTTTTTTTGGAATTAAGTCCGGTTTTGATGTATTATATCAGATACATTGCTGAATATGAAATGTTGTGACAGCAATAAAATAATATTACACTTTTTGTGTTTATGAACTGGGGTAATAAAATTGGCAATGCAAATGAAAAGGATATCTTGTTTTGCGATCGATTCCTATTTCTTGCCTTCATGTCGTTTGTGAGGAATTTAAAGGAATTTCATCGTAGGAATCGATAAACAAATGACAACTATAATATGTAATGACGAATGCGTACTCTATCGTCATTTGTTACAAAATGTACACGCATGATCTAGATGAACATTTTGTTCTGGCTCAGTAACTATGAGTTTCGACGACCGATGTGTGGAAATCACTATTTATTATTATTTACTGTGCAGTATTATTCGCGACTGTACCATCGTCCTCGCCCCAACCTAACTTGTCAACAATCTGTATGATTAAGACGCAGACTCGACTTAGTACTTTAAACCTTTTTCCTCCGTCCCCATATCCGCACGTAGACTAAGAAAATTGCCACTCAATTAAACCCCATTAAAATGTAATGCAATAAACATGTTCACAATTATAGAATGGAATAAAAATAACTTAATTAGCCCTCGGACCTCGCTACATACGCTTCGGGGAATTTTGAAATGGGCATGTAGCGCGAATGCCGAGTTAACCCTCAACTGGCGACGGTTTAGCGAGCTTTTTATGTTAGCTCACATTTTTTTAGGAAAGTATTAAAGTTAAGACTGATTGGCGAAGGGATATTTAAATAAAATAAGAAATTACTGGGATAAACCAAGACAAAAGACAGCCCGTCTTATAGAAATAGTAGTATCTATGATTTTTCCTGAACTTTAAACCGAACTTAGGTTTTTTTGAACAGATAAGTAATCGGACAATTACACTTCGGACCCACCATCCCCCTGGCCATACCCCTGGGGGTAGGGTGGTACGAAACCATACCACTATAGTAGTGTTGTATATGTTAATTGACGTAGTGGACATAAGTTTTTATAATTTTTTTATTAGGTCAAATTTAACCGACAAAGCTGATAAATTGTCCGATTAAATATCGTTCTAAAAACCCTAAGAATTTTTTACTTCGCCTCTAGTTATACTTACCTACCTACATGGAGTTTAATAAGGTCGATTTCGTTGACAATTTAATATGAAATAATGTTCGCATCAAAATAAATAACGGGCAAAAATGTTAATATGTCAAAACATGTCTGGCCTTATCCTCAGATTACGTAGACTGATTGACATTCAACCATATTATGCCTAAAACAGAGCAGATTTTGCAGAAAAATGCCTAATTATAATTGAAGGCTACTTTATTTTTTGAAAAAAAAAAGATAATACTCATTAATACTAGCAGTGTAGTTTCGGGGCCTATTGAATACAAACAAAAAATCAAATCTTTCCTCTTTATATTAAACTGAAATTTTGATGATAATTTGTAAGCTAAATTAATCGATAATTAATAACTGTATGTTTTACCGCTAAAGCTAGGTTTTGATAGTGATTAAACCAATCTAGTATATGCGATATTTTATTACTTAATTATTCGATTACATATGAGTAATTATAATTATGAGTTAATCAATATTCTACGAATCTGTGAATAGTCATAATCAAGTAAACATGTTGCGAGAACTGGTATCTGA
The DNA here is from genome assembly GCA_955876795.1 of Eupithecia tripunctaria. Lineage (NCBI taxonomy): Eukaryota > Metazoa > Arthropoda > Insecta > Lepidoptera > Geometridae > Eupithecia > Eupithecia tripunctaria. The sequence goes on along the minus strand of OY041603.1, from coordinate 3,875,640 downwards.
AGAGATGGCAATAAACTCATCAAACGGTTATAAGGGCCTTTGAGAGATCCGTTGTAATAAATCTACACTGTGCTCGATCCAAATATTTGAATAGACAGACGTTTTATATCTCTACTTGGAATCCATGATATTTTATTTCAACAAAAACATTTCGAACGAAAACTTAACAAAATAAATAAAAAAACACTAATAAAAACGGCCAAGTGCTAGTCGGAGTTGCGCAGGGTTCCGTACCGTTATCTATAAAAACGGTAAAAAACTCATGCCTGTTGTATGGGAGCCCAATAAACAGAATAATATTAATTATTTGTTATATTCTGTTTTTTCATATTTGTCATTATAGCGGCAAAAGTGAAAAAGTGTGTGAAATCAGTGTGGACTTCCAACTATGTAACTATTACGGCTCGATGAGATACAGCCTGGTAACAGACGGACGGACAGTGGAATCTTACTAATAGGGTCCCGTTATACCCTTTGGGTACGGAACCCTAAAAACTAAAAAAAACTTCAGTCGCACTAATAATATAGATGTGTTATTGTAATTATGTATGTGTTTATAAATGTAAAAGATGAAGTTTTGAAGCTTCACACCAAAACTACATAGGCTATTTTTTCCACGTAATGTCTATACCTACCATAGAAAGTGGGTACCACTTTCTATGGTAGGTATAGAAATAACCTTTGATAATCGTTTCGATAAGAACAGAAACTAGTACTCAATAATCGAGGGAATATCGACATCCCAGCTCTATTTTACCAACACGCGCTGATGCAAAATGTTGTGTATTTGTGTGGCAAATACGATTACCTTCAATCGACTGACAGCGCAGATTACGGTCGAAACGTCAACGTCTCGGCTGAAGGAATGCCACACAGAGTGTGGTTCATTTTACAATTTAAATGGCAATACTGAATCGAGCTGAGGTATCTTGCTTGATGGCTACACTTTTTTTTTACTACAGAATATAAATGAGTGAAACGTGAAAAATTCAAATGTGATCTAGTGCGATCCTATACCTGCTACCCTAAATAAAGCTAAAATTGATTTTGTTTTAAAAATACTATAAACCGACTTCAATTATAATGGATCCCATGGTCAGGACCGGACCAAAATAAAATAGGACGCGGGAGACACCAGCTTTCAAATAAAAAAAGAATCATGAAAATCGAAGCATCCAGTCAATAGTTCTATGGTAACAAACATAAAAAAACTAATTGAGAAACTACTCCTTTTTTGAAGTCGGTAAAAAATTAAGGTAATTAAGGACCATTTAATTCATTTGATGTACAAAGAAGTGGACTTTGTGCCTAATTTTAAGAATACTTATAAGATTTTCCAAGTTCATAAGTATGAAGTGTATCTTAGAATTTGACGTTATCCCATTGATTAATTAAAAAGGGAAGATAGGTTACGTTCTCCCAGCGCTTAGGTACTCAAAAATTGGCATGTGTTACAACTTCACGCAAACATATAACGCTCACAGTTATATTTCCAATCCTGTGCAATAGAAAGAACAACAAAGACAGAAAGACGTACCTAAGACCGGAGTGAGACCGAGACAACAATATTTCTCGCTAGTACGACCGCCCATGCCGCCGGTCAGACGGTGACTGAGGTGGGAGCACACAATTTCACACAATTTGAGGTTGCCACTTTCGAGAAACCAGTAGCTCATCTTCCCCTTTTAATAAATCAATGCGTTATCCTAATGTATTTACGGAAAGAAACAATTTTGTCTGTTTTTTAGTTTGGCTTAGTGAGGCCCGAAATGAGTGTATAAACTGAGCCTACAGACATAAACTTATTTCGTGATTATTAAATCTCTACAGTTGAAATTAGAAATGTAACCAATATAGCAACATTTTTGCATGCATTTAGACTTTCGAAACATCCAAGCACATAGATCACCTGCTAAGCAGCGAAGCTCACGATGCGGCCGGTAGCGTGACTTCGTCAAATTATACCATTATGGATTGCTTCCATTCAACTTTGTAACGTAGCTGTCAACGTTTTTGAGAAGTTCTTGGCTCTGCGAATATACTAAATTAATGTATCTACTTACAAGCTTCTTCTGGGAAAACGTGTTCCATCTTACTCCACATTGTCACTTTCTCAAGTGTGATGATGGTATGGTAAGATGGTATGCTCAAGTGGATGGTAAAATACTTCACCAGTACCAATTAATACGTAGGTATGTAAGTTATTTTACAAGTTTTACATGGTACAATAAAAATAATACTGTCCAATAAAATAAAAAATCTGGAAAATACGTACGGATTTGTTTGTGGGTAGAATCTACAGTTAGGACAACAAGTTGATTCAAAAATGTATGCTATACCTACCTAGTCTGCAGTTCGACAAATTCCTGATAAAAAACATAAAGAAAAATCTTCGAAACTCTCTTTACTGACGAAACTGTGTGTTTTAAAAAAAATCTTTGACACATGTGTCAAAGATTTTTTTTAAAACACACAGTCACATGTGACCAAAAAATTCCAAAGAACTTAACTTACCTATCGATACTTTGACCATTGTCATTAACCTTAGACCTTAAAACTAATGTCAATCTCTTTCTATTTCAATAATTATTATTTTTAATGATTCATTATTCGCTTCGCGCTACGATCATTATCACTCCCTTCCTATAAACGTTTCGCGAAATTACACTAAGTGCAATCGTCATTTGTCTGTCAGCTGATAAAGAAAAGACCAATCCACTTACGTCAGTGTCAGTGCCAAGAAAACTGTTCGCTAGTTAAACGTCACTTAGCGATAAGGGCGCACTTACTACTAATATCTATAAAAAGTCCCTACGAAGACTCGGTAGTTTTATGAGAGAGCCACTAGCGTAGACAAAAATCAAGTAAGTATTCGTCGACATGACACTCTGAGATGGTAAAGCAGAACCATCATGTATCTTAAACTAAGTGAAAGTGGCGCCCCACCTATTGTATCTTATTATTACGTTAAACATAGGCAGTTTTAAAAATCCATCGTACAGTGTGTGGTATCTATTATAAGTTACTTATGCCTGTAATAGTTTCATTTTGTTAAGCTTAGGCAGAGATACGCTTATATAGTTGCGCTTTTTGGCCACCAAACTCTATTTTCGCATCTCTCCCTAAGCTATGTAAGATAAAACTATTACACAAGTATTAAAAATAGCTTATAATAGATACAACAAACTGTACGATGGATTTTCAAAATTTCCTATGTTATATGATAAAATAGGTGGCGCTGTCATATTGGCTCGGATTTGCACCTAGCTAGACCCTGCAGGCAAACGTCTAATGCCGGGTACAGACCAAGCGACCTGACTTAGTAAAGTCTAACGAACAAACTAGAAAGAACCAACGTAGTCGTCATTGCGAAAGCAAGCGAGCCCAAACAAGGGCCTTTGTTCGCCTTCGTTCGGCCGTGAACGTACCAATCGTCAAATTACACTCGCTGTTGTGGGCTGTCCCTGTACCTACCACAAGATAGGTTACGTTAAGACATGGTACTAGTACCTACCTACTACTACTACATATTGACACCTACTATACAAAAACTTCAAACATTGACGCATTTTAACCATATTACAAATTTCATTGACACATCATAAGATGACTCAATCAATTTAACGAATCCACACTGAATCATCCAACAAAATATCACCTGATACACCGACGATAATCGCTTTCGTAGAAAACTTGCCGTGACAAAATCGAATAAAATCCTAGTAAGTACAGCATGAATACCGACAAAATGTGAAACAACTCCATTTGTTACATTGTTATGTCAACCTTCAACTCGCAGGCCACCCGAATATCCGGGGAAATTGTTTCAGCTGTTTGGGACGACAGATTGTTGCACTATTGTGGCGTCACTTTCGTGGCGCTAGTTAGAGAAGAGACAAGAGTCACTATTGTGGGGCTTAAGAGGTCCGGCTATTTTATTAAAATAGTTGGGTTATGATTGAACAAGAAAACCTTTTGTTGTTTTCTTTGTATAATGAAAAAAAATATGTCTATTATATTGATTTACGTATATCAGTTATCTAGTACCCATAACAAAAGCTCTACTTATCTTGGGGCTAGATAATGCTGTTTGAATTGTCCAGTATTATTTATTTATTAATTATTTATTTATTTGTGCCGACCGCACCTAAGTGGGATAAGAGAATGATGGTTTGTAATGGCAGTTTTGTAAAACTTTTTCGTAGTGAGTTTATTGAATACCTACGAAAACTTGCATTTTAAGTTTCATAGAAAGACTCGACTGTATGGGACACAGGTTAGATTACGGCCACATTGAAACCGTTCTACAATTATCGCGCCGACTGTACATTTTACATTTTGGCCTTTTAATAATTTCGAAAAGGGAACTAATCTGTTTTTTTTTTGTTCAAATTTATATATAAGCTACAAATACCGTCTGCCTTTAAACCGTTTGGTTAAAGAAAATCCGACTTTTAACTCAAACATGGACTTTGAATAATAAAATAATAATATTTATGTGTTTTTATTATACTTACAAAACACCCAGAACACCCGGAACAAATATTTACAGATCGTACAAACATTTAATCCAAAGGTAAATTCAAACTGAGATTATTTAAATCCGGCTTTCTATTAACCCTACGCGACTCGCGAGTCCACTTATCCTCATTATCGGACGGCTCCGAGATTTATGCGCGTCATACAGTGACGCATGCCGGGCGATAGCCGACGCACAGATTTATATGCCTTTTGATAAATGGAATACTGACATAGCACTTCTTCTAGTGATTAAAATTGTTACAAACTGTGACCATTCTTCTGTTTTATGAGATGTATTGTTATTTTGCTTACTAGTTTTGAACATATGAAAAAAGCACAGATTAGACAGATTATATTTATGTATATTATATTAATGCGTGTTCGTTTAAATTTTAAACCCTTTAAGATCTCTTGATCGATTCCTAAAAAACTATTTTTTTTAAATCCTGTAATCATTTTTAAAAGTGTGTAAAAACGATGCGTTTTTTTCGTTTTTTGTTGCAGCAACTAGAAATATGATTGCCTTAGGCTCAACAAATATATACCCACATTCTACAATAATTATGTAAAAAGTGAGAACACTCCGATAGCATCAGCAGGACAAAGCCCACATTAACGCACGCATAAAAACACATTACCAACAACAATGCAATAAATTTCCCATGCTGTAATAACATAGAGTGAAAGGATACGTCGCTCCCAGTGCGTAAATATATTAGTAAACGGTTAACTAAGCACAGTAAAGTAAGCAGCCAGTAAATTAACTTTGCGTGGAGAAAGTAATTTTTTTGTGTATTGGTCGTTGCATTTTCAAATTCACATTCTGAACGCTCCATACTCATACGTAGCGTGTCATTTCGAAGCTTTAAGGCCCATACAGCAGCGAAAGTGGCGCCCCCAATTAGTTTATCTTATTATTACGTTAAACGCAGGTATTTTTAAAAATCCTACGTTCAGTTTGTGGAATCTATTATAAGCTATTTATTAATGTCTCTGTAATAGTTTCATTTTGTAAAGCTTAGGAAGAGATACGAAGTTGCGCTTTTTGGCCACCAAACTCTAATTTCGCATCTCCTCCTAAACTATATGAGATAAAATTATGAAAGAGGTATTAAAAGATAGCTTATAATAGATACCACAAACTGAACGTAGGATTTTTAAAAAATCCTATGATAAACGTAAAAATATGATAAAATAGGTATCGCTGTCAGATTGGCTCGGGTATGCGCCTTAAGCAAATTTTTCTCTTCAGACTGTCTCGTAGAGCTGTTTAATTTGTAAGTTTAGTCATAATACTTTGTTATGTATTTTACTTTCTATCTGTGTTGTGTGTCCCTAGTCCCTATGTGTGTGCTAAATAAATGTCTATTCTATTCTAATTTATTAGACGGCCTATATGTCAACAGTACAGTCAGCGCAATAAATGAAGAACGGTTTCGTCTTTCAGCAATAAAGAGCGCACTCTAGGGTTACGCCTAGGTATTGTTTTATTGTACCTATTTTATGTATCTACACGTTTTCTTCTGGTGAATCTTTACATTCTGATGAAGACAGCTATAAAACATAGTTCGATTCTAAACCTCTTGACCCACCCATGTTCATAATGTTAATGTTTTGGATAACAAACTTTACAATGGCGTCTGCTAGCTAATTGGCAGTTAATTTTTAAAGTCAATATTTATGAAATTGCATTGATAATGGATTAGACTCATGTTACGAAGCATCTTATTGCTTTGAAACATAAAATCATAGACACACAGTTATAAACCCATAGGCTTCTAGCTATAGATTATATGGATTTTTTCTTTTGTCTATAAAATAAAAAATCACAAAAATAAAGCGTGTCAAAGTTTGAGAGTGGGGGGGCTAGTGAAGTCACGGTTCAGTAAACAGTGCGACGCTTTTTACCCGAATGCTGCTGGCAAGACCCTCTCTTTCAGTTTTCTTAATCCCCTGATGTTATGGGCCAGTCGGGAAGGTGTATCGAACTCGCTACGCCATCTCCTGTTGTGTTGTGGCACATCACTATAATTTTATAGACTTATCAACATAAAACAGTTTGTTTACACATAATAACCTTAACATAACCGTCAATTATCCATTTATTCCTAGAACCGTTGAGATAGGTTCCATTATTCTTGTCACCTCCAATAATTAGTGGCTCTAACATCTGTGAGAAATTGCAAATTTTTAAACCTTTAGGCGAGTAGGAGTTATTGCTGTAGAAAGCAGGGTCCTCAGGCTACATCTTTTTGTTGTTCAATCAAATCACACTAATATTATAAATGCGAAAGTTTGTATGGATGGATGTTTGTTACCTCTTCACGCCAAAACTACTGAACGGATCTGGCTGAAATTTTGCAAACAGCAAAACAGGTAATTCTAATCCCGGAATCAAATAGGCTGGCACAGGCTACTTTTTATGCCATAAATCAGTTCCCGTGGGATAAAAATCACCCTTTAATCGTTTCCATAGGAATAACACGTGCGATGCCGCGGGGCGCAGCTAGTAACATAAATAAATTTCAACTAGTATTTTACGATTTGATTGAACCTAATTTAAACCATGTAGCTAACTGAAGACGGTTGCAAACAATCTACAGGTGAATTACCACTTTACTATGTAAATGGTTTCAAAGGCGGACCAAATAAGCTCTGACATTTTTTTTAGCCTTTTTATCCCCTATTAACCATTAACCATAGATGGTGAAGGTTGGCAATACCAACTAATACGATCTATGGTCTATTAATAACTACTGGTCCAGGCTCAAGGTTCTTGGCTGACTTCTAACCCCAAAATATTGTTATGGACCTTATGGTTTAATTTGAATTAGAATGGTAAGTAAGTACCCATATTAATTAAATAAATAAATAATGTTGGACAATTCACACAGCATTATCTAGCCCCAAGCTAAGCAGAGCTTGTGTTATGGGTACTAGATAATAGATATACATAATACTATATACTACATACATAGATATTTTTTATTATACATAGTAAACATCCAGAACGTCCTGAACAAATATCTGCAGATCGTACATACATTTGTTCCGAGGCGGGAATCGAACCCGCAACCTCCTGCGTCGCAGGCGGACCTTCGCCCACCGCGCCACGGAGGTCGTCAATTTTTTTTATGAAATTGCCGATTAAAATCCCTGAACAGCATTTCGTTTGATCTTCCTTGAGTGGAACCTTGACCTCAACCTCAACAGCCTGTATTGGCCCACTGCTGGACGCAGGCCTCCCCCTGATAAGCGCGTTATTGGCGTTTATCTCGTGTGTAATCCCCTCGCTGGGTATGCGGGTTGGGGATCGCAGTTTGGTGGTAGAATAGGTCTGCATGCGCTGCTACCTGCCCTCCAGTGGATATCCCTTAGTCGCTTCTTACGGCACCCACGGGAAGAGATGGGGTGTTGCAAATTCTAAGCCAGCATCACACACAAAATATATCTTGAATGATGATGCTATTTAGTATACGAGTTCCTCCAGCGTTCGGTGAAAACTAAGGTTAAAATAAACACCTCTAGTGTAGAAATAGGAATAAAAACGATTACTTTGTCTATAATTGCGCTGCGCACGCAACGACAACGATATTTGTTACTTTGTCACTACTAATGACAGGAACGGCCTATTGGATAATTATTGGTCCTATCCCTAACCTATTTACTAAAAGGTGTTCAACGTGCCTCCTTAACACATTCGCTGCCTAACCTCTGCGGTCTGACCCGCGCGGGGCGTCGGTTGTCGTCGAAGATGGGCATGTGCGATATATTCCATGTAAATGTAGCCTGTTCAAACCTACGCGATTTTCGCTATCCAGGTCAGTAGATAGAAAATTCTTTATTGCACACTTATTGAAAGAAACAATACAATAGAACAGCTTAGAAACTAAATGCAAGTGACGGTCTTATAGCTAAAGACCAATCTCTACCAGACAACCATGGATAGATCATTGATTAATTAAAAAGGGAAGATAGGTTACGTTCTCCCAGCGCTTACTCAAAAATTGACATGTGTTACAACTACACGCACACACATACGCTCACAGTTATATTTCCAGTCCTGTGCAATACAAAGAAAAACAAGGACGGAAAGACGTATCTAAGTCCGAAGCGAGACCGAGACAACAATATTTCACGTGAATCACGACCGCCCGTGCCACCGGTCCGACGGTGACTGAGGTGGGAGAGCACACAAGTTTACACAATATGAGGTTGCCATTTTCGAGAAACTAGGACCTCATCTTCCCTTTTTAATTAATCAATGGGATAGATAGAATCATTCAGTAGCGAAAGTCCCATGCGTAAAGAGTAAGGACCCATGCGTATTCCTACTGTTCCACTAAAATACCCGCGCGAAACCTAAAATGACCGCGCGAAACCTAATATGACCGCGCGAAACCAAGTGAAACTTACCGCTGCCGGTACCTAGACCATAGCCATGGCCGCCAGTTCTACCTACGCGGTATTAGCTGTTTCCGCTACAAAAAATCCACCGAAATTATTATAGAGGCTACCCCCTTATTCATAATAGTTTGCTAACTTAGCAAACTGCTAAATCTCGCTCTGTCCTCTTCTATTGACATAAGTCAGACTGAGAAATAATACTACTTATCAGCTGTTTTATCTTAGCAGACCATTATGAATAAGGGGATTGGTTTACAAAATCTTGTGTTATCAATGCGTTTGATATGAGATTTGAATTATTTTGTTTCGGTAGCCTGTTAATACGTTGGTACTTAATTACTACGCGATACCATCTTATCTGAGCGTATCGTAATTGAAGTTTATTTTAGATCTTAATTAAGATTACTGTTGCGCAAAAAGTAGTAATTGTACGTAATATGTTATTTTTATTTGTAATATTTCGACACAGTGTATGTATTTGGAAAGACAGTAGAACCGCAATGTCGCCTGATGGAAAGCGAAGATTTGGCGACTATGCCAAGAATAGAGGGGGGTTACCTTTCAAACGGTCCGGTAGTTCTACATTTTTGATATGTTGTCTAGGTCTGGGATCCTCCGCGCCCACCGCCGTAAGAAAAAAGATCGGTACTTTCTTCAATGTACATCTTCGTTAAGGTACATTGTAGCTAAAAAACTGTTTCCCAATCATTGATTTATTAAAAAGGGAAGATGAGGTACTGGTTTTTCGAAAGTGGCAACCTCAAATTGTGTAAAATTGTGTGCTCCCACCCCAGTCACCGTCTGACCGGCGGCATGGGCGGTCGTACTAGGGAGAAATATTGTTGTCTTGGTCTCACTTCGGTCTTAGGTAGGTCTTTCCGTCTTTGTTGTTCTTTGTATTGCACAGGACTGGAAATATAACTGAGCGTATGTGTTTGCGTGTAGTTGTAACACATACCAATTTTTGAGTAAGCGCTGGGAGAACGTAACCTATCTTCCCTTTTTTATAAATCAATGTTCCCAATATTGTAGAAAATAGAAATTCCTATAATTTACGTTTTAAATTTTGTGGGTGTTTCTTCACCCACAAAATTGGTGGTGGTGCCGTTTTTTTCATGTGGCGGAGTGCATATTGCATTTACTATCCATCCATCCCAGACAACATTTACATAGGTAGACTGGACTATTGGCATCGATTTCGTGGAGATCCGTCGTCGGTGAGTCGATCCAGCGATACGATACGTTACATGTAGGTATTTTTAAATGTATAACATTGTGTTACTTTTTAAATTGACCTTTCACATTTTTAATCTAAAATAACCGTCGCCATATTAAATTATGGCTACTTGCTTAGGTAAGTGCGCTATCACTACCCCATCTATAATTACAGTAGAAAGTCTTGCTTTTCCCGCGTTTTTGCACCCCTACACAACCTGCGTACAATTTACTGATCATAATAATTATAATTTACGATATGAAGCGCTGTTTTGTGCAATTTATTATTATAAAAACTTTATTGCTTAAAAAGTTTCGAACGTCCTCAAAGCTTTTGCAAGCACCTGAAAAATGGCGACTGCACAATATTTGGAAATAGAACAGGCAGTTTCGATCGAACCAATGTTTTTTTAATTGATTCCTCCAATCCGCCTCACTTGTCAACCCTGGATGGATAACCTAACTTTATAAGGTTATAAGTAAGGATGGACTTAACCTCTTGAGTCTTGTCTATTCAAACTTATCCAACCTGTTTCAAACCAGATGGCCCCTCTGTAAGTTATGAAGTCTGTCTCAACCTGTTAGGGACCCTACAACATTATCTAAATTAGACAGTTATTACATTTCAATTATGTTGACCGTACAAAAAGCAGATATATACTATTAACTAAGAAGTACCGACAGCAAAAAGGTTTCGCGATAAAGCAAAACGTACAAAAAGATCACGTTATTTGATTAGACCTAATTGTGTTTCTGACCGTAATTAGCTTGTATCATTCCCTTTGTTTTATTACGAATAAATACCAACGTAAGTTTGCACCTGCGAAACTTACTATAACTTCAATATGTGCTCTATTCGTTTGGAATACAGATGGTAACTTCACTTTTGAGGTTCAAGGTAAGTTGGTATTCAATGATGTCTTAGGTTCAGATAAGCCAGTATGTTATTAAGGCGCAATTTACGAAGGAATAATAGCGATTTGTTAATTTTATATTCAGTATGAGTGTTTATGTAATTTTATTGGATTAAATTTGGTGAAACTTCCGCTGTAGCAATTTTATTGGTGAATTGTTTTTACATGTCAATAACTTATTAATTCATAGAATCGTAGCTAAACAAATCGGTATAAAAATTTTGTGGACGGTAATTCAGACTTAAGTTTTGATTCTTAGTGAAGGGCAGGTAATTCATGCAAGACAGGAAAAAATACAATAGCCAAGTATGTACATCACATATTAATGCAGTGAATGAATTTTAAGTTTAATTTATTTATATATCCTGGAAAAAAGTTGTGCGTATAGATTGACAGGAAACCATCAAAACTTTTACGCATGAGTTATATATATTTAAATTATGCATTTTCCCACAGATCTCTATCATTAGAGCCGTTCGCACCACATTAAAATGTGTTTAGCTGTTTTTGCAATGAGGAACTTGCATGTCATAATTATCTCCAAGGACAGAATCACAGCTTCAACAAGAGATGGCGCCATCTCTTATCGAAACTGAGAATCTGTCCTATATTTAATAAACATACCAACAAATTTTCAAATAATAAAAAAAGTATAAATCTCTAGAGGTATTGTTTGACCATTAATGTGTTAATGAGGTCAAAGTAGTCGGAAAAGTTTTGAGACAAAATCGTTTGTTTTTTTATTTAGATAATATAATAAGTAATATTTTTGAAAAAGCGTATATTATATCTTTGAAAAAGTTAATATATTTTAATAAAATACAATAGGTACAATACAAAAAATAATTTAATAGGTACTTTTCTTTTAAAAAGTGTTGCGCGCCTTCGTCTTTTAAATAACCTTGTGTCGATTTCAATGTTGTTATTTTTACCAGATCATACCCCGCGCCATAATTATGTACCAAGCTTTTATAAATTGCTGACCCCTGTGTACCGACTGTACCGAGCTATGGCAAATTGATGATATCAATATCCGGTTTTCGATAATATCGATACTTTTATAAAATCGATATCATGCTAATTTAATTAGATCAAGAACTAAATAATAGAGATAATGTAATTAATTTTATCGTATCGATATAGGATCGGCTAGATAAAAGATGAATATCATTTAGGTAGTTACCGTATGTTTTTTTCTTAATCACAGCATTATCTTTTGATATATTTTTTCTACGATTTTCATGTTATTATTTTTTTAACAAGAATTGGTAAAAAAATTCTTGGGAATACTTGGATTGAAATTATTAATCACCTAATCACATTAACATTATGTATGCGAATGTTTGGATGGATGTTTGTTTGAACTACGGATTTTCTTTTTATCGAATTGATCTGATTCGATCGATACTCTTTTTTATTTTGCGAAGGAGTAGTGTCACTTCTACGTCTAAACCAAACCAAACCAACAGATGAAATTACATAATAGGCATAGATATAAAATTCTGTAGATATGTTACGTTCTCCCAGTGCTAACTCAATAGATGGCTTGTTTCTTGTTACAACTAAACTCAAAGACACGCCCTTTCCATTCTTTTGCAATTTACCTTTTTAAGAAAAACATAGATGAAAGACGAATAGACCGCAGTGTGACCAAGACAACAATTAACACGCGTAAAACGAGCACCGGCGCCGGCGCTGTTCTGACTATGACTGAGGGAGGACACAATTGAACATAATTTGTGGCTGCTACTTTCGAGAAGCAAGTGCCTCATCTCCCTTTTTTACATCGATGCATTTAGTCTTCTTTTTATCTCGTAAACAACAGTATAAATATTTCCATAGAACTACTATAGACTATAGATTTATTATTATATCGGAGAAATGCATGTAAAGCCGCGCGCAGAAACAAGTACTCAAGGATAATTTCATTGCCTTGCCTCTTAATTATTAAAACTATACTTCCTTTAGGTACATATTTTATCAACGGAAATTGATAAAAATAGGAAATCTCTAAATATGATTCCAGTATGTGGTGAATCTTTGTACGGTTCGGGTGTTTTTTTTTTAATATTTGGCGGAAGATAAATCGCCAATTAAATTGGACATACAACGGAGGTAATTGGTCAAGTTAATAAATGATTGGATGTGATATTTTCATTTATATTGTTGTGATCTCTTGGTTTTGTATATGAGACACATCGTACCTTGTGCTATTGATGCCGAACATGAGTGACTGTTTAAAAAAAACGCGTATGCTTTTTCGGATTACATGGTTTACTTAAGTTTTTGGTGAAGTTTCAAAGTGAGGTTTGGTTTAATGTTAAAAATTTCGAAATTACCACAGAGTTCAAATGTTTCCAATATCTTTCGAAAATCCAAGTGTTCAATGACATCAAACTTAAGTGATTGTTTTAAAAAACAAAAAGTAATTGAAACAGCAGTGAGTTTTGATTTTATCTACATCCGAATTCAATCATTACATGACATGTAAAATAATATATTTATATAAATAAATATACATATATATAAATTTAGATATACGTATCATATGTATGATATGTGTCATATCTTTTAAGTATCGTTATAATTTACCCTTACTTTTTAATTTTACAATGTTTTTTTTTATTTTTTCATTTTTCCATTAGTATTTTTTTATCCGTTCCATCTCATGGCATGTCTACAGGCACTTTAATAACTCTGCATTTTGACCTCAATAATTAAATCAACAGAAACCGTTTATTTCTGCACAACAATAAAGGGTGATTAGATACATAACACCATAATTGGAAGTAATTAAGTAAATTGCATTAACTTATTACATGACAATCGATTACTGGGAACCTGCATCCACGTTAATAGCCTTAAATCACGATAAGCATTCTTCAATGAGTTAATGTTAGTTGACAGGGACGGGTTAATAAATGAAGAACAATAAGAGTAAAATATATTTATTTTATAAATTATTATTAATAAGTATTTATGTTTTATTTTGGTATAAATAATAACCTGTGTGAACATTATAACACGCAACTGTTCTCTAAGGATCGATTGACAAAATTTAAATAAATAATGCCAATACACACAGCATCCCCTATCCCTATATCGTTTCCATTTTGAATGGAGCCTAAACGTAAACAAACCGCCCATACTTAACCTATAATTCACTTTGTTGGCGCGTCCTTTTATACGTAATTTACATTACTTGTCGATTTTAGATCCTACCTTCAATAAAAATTGCTATTATATCTGAAACTCGACGCCAAGCAAGTGAGATTTTGTTATTTGTGTCGTAGTTTATTTACTAACATGCTTCATTCAAAATGGATAAACCATAGACATAACACTATATTTATGTGTTATGGTAATGGATATCATATGTTATATGTTATATGAATACAGTAAACATATCAAAAGTGGACTATAGTGTAGATTCTACACTATAGTCCACTTTTCCCCGTGATCAAGTGCCATCAACGCTTAGAAAATCGTTTCCTAGAATCAAACGGTTAACCGACACCGCACTAATTGAGGTAATTGTTTATAACCGATTAATAGAACAATCGTTAATAGAAGTAACGTGACCGAGGCAATAAATAGTAAGGATTTAATAGAGCCTAGGCTTCATTAGTGGCGCCCCTAGTGTTAGGTTTTTTTAGAAATGCCAATATTTTTTGTTGTTTGTTTGTAACAGTCAGCAGTTAGCTCAACTGTAAGAATTGCAAATACTAGTTTTAATTATTTGATTGTAATTTTATTTTTCTATAAACGATTTGATTTGGTATAGTTCGTTTTATATTTTTTGGTCTTTAGAACATCGATCAAGGTTTTGCCACAGGCCACGAATCAAAGCTTAAGAAATATTGACATTTGACAGATTTTTTTGCAAAATTGACATAAAATCGCGAATACACGCAGTTGATGACAATAGTCACTGAGCAGCAAACCACCCATCATTTAATGACATTTCAAAGCCCGTTAAATGACCTTCGTAATTTGCAATTTTATGGCGGAAGCCATGATGAAATGGCTTTCAAGACCATCAAAAGAGCTTTCAAATGTCAAATATTGTATAGGAGATGTTACGGCAATCAGTCTGTGTCATTTTAAGGCGAAAGAGATATACAAAAATCATTGTTCAGCTATTTTTCTCGATTGCTGTACCTACCTGTGCCGTTTTAGCATCGGCATAATGCTGAGGCAGGGACCTTTTTGGCCCCTTATATAACATCCTTTAACATGCTCCTCTTTTATTTATGTACCATTTCCTTATTTCATTATATGTAATTATTTTCTTATTTTCTACTGATCTATAATTTCTACGTATGTGTCGTGTTATGTAATTGGTCGAAATAAATGTAATTTCTTTCTTTCTTTCTTTCTACCTGCGTTCTGATCTCTAACGATCACCATCCTGTTTAAGAACCCACACAATGGATATCTAACGAAACCACTTAACCAATGTTGTCTCCTTTTCAGATTACTACCAGGACCAGTCGTTCCACAAGTACAGCGGCATGGGGGTGTCAGAGGTGCCAAAAGACGACTCTCCCAGGACCACTCCAGAACTGCCCAGAGCTGACCAATCACCGGCTTCAGGAGCGCCTCCAGGTAATGATTTTTTGCCAGGGTTTGCCCACTCCTGGGTATCCAGCAGTGAATAAAGCTCCGGAAGTTTGTGCAATCCATAAATGTGCTGCGGTAAGAGCATTCACTAACGTCCTGCTACTTTGTTTCTATGCAAACGACTAAAATATATCCCATGGGAACTGATTTATGGGATAAAAAGTAGTTTCTATGCTATTCCAGGTAAATACATCTATAATTAATTCAGCCAGATCCGTTTAGTAGTAGTTTTGGCGTGAACAAGTAACAAACATCCACCAATCGTTCAAGGTTTCCAAATCGCCTCGCGGTATCACCCGTAGTTCCCGTTCCCGTGGGAATTCCGGGATAAAATATAGCATTTGTCACTTCCTGAAAAGTAAGCTTTTTAATGTTGTAAGATTTTTTTAAACTAGTCCAGTAGTTTCGGAGCCTATTCAATATAAACAAACAAACAATAAATGAATTTATTGTTGTAATCAAATCTTTACTTTAACTAATATTATTATAGAAGTATAGATATTGTGATATGATAACAGGCTAGTAACTAACACTATACTCTAGTATAAATGTATATACTCTAAGTAGGCTTCTCATCTCACATCTCACCTAAGCAAACTGTATGGTCCAATGCTGAACGCAGGCCTCCTCTTGATAAGGGCCTTGTTGGCGTTTACCTCATGGAGGGTGCCCATAATCCTTACACTGGGCATGCGAGTTAGGGATCGCAGTTCGGTGGTAGAATTGGTAGAACACAGGGATGCTGCTGCCCGCCCCCTGGTGGATATCCCTTAGTCGCCTCTTACGACACCCACGGGAAGAGTCGGTGTGGTGCAAATTATAAGTCAGCACCACACAGCGAAGGGAAAAAATCTACCTACAGTAAAATTCGGTTAAGGTTGAGGTTGAGGTGATTCCAAGTGTATTTCCTCCGCCAGGGTCAGCAGACAGCGACGACGCGGATGAGTTCACGCCAAAGCGCAAGCAGCGGCGGTACCGGACCACCTTCACCAGCTTCCAACTTGAAGAACTGGAGAAAGCGTTCTCCAGGACGCACTACCCTGATGTCTTTACCAGGTATGGTGCGTTGTATGGTCTTCTTTATCTTCGTATGGCGGTGCTTGTTTATATTTTTACTAGCTGCGCCCGCTCCTTCGCACGCGTTGATTCTACGTTTAAATGTGATTTATATCCCACAGAAACTGATTTATGGGATAAAAGTAGCCTATATTTGATTCCAGGTTTAGGATTACCTGTATGCAAAATTTCTGCCCGATCCGTTCAGTAGTTTTGGCGTGAAGTAATAATAAACATCCATACATCCATCCATCCATACATCCATACAAACTTTCGCCTTTGTAATATTAGTGTGATGGTGGTTCTTGATTATATTTTTACAAGCATATGAATAGCATGTAATATGTACGGAAGATAGGGAGCTATGGCGCTTATAATAAGAGCTTCAGCACGGGTATTTTAATTCGTCGGAAAGGCCTTATTAGTTGGATACGATATTGGAAACTTTGACAAATCAAAATAGCGGCGGACTAAAGTTCTGTTGGAATAGAATTCAAATTCGAATCTGACGTTTTTGCTTTGGAAACAAATCAATTGAATTAATAAATCTCTGCTGCTCCAGCAGTGGAATTAGGCAAAACCAACCATCTTCGCCATTTGCAATCGTATGGCGGAAGCCTTTGAAATGGCTTTCAAGACCATCAAAAGGGTTTTCAAATGTTCAATATAGATTGATGATGATGACGATGATGAACAAAGCCCGTGGATCGGGTTGCTTGTCGAATCTACCAGAGGAAAAACAAAAGCTTCCTTCTACGTATTTTAAAACCTCCACCAATTCCTCTGCGAAGCGTGGTCATCTATAATCACATTATCTAGTAACCATAATACAAGCTCGCTTGGGGCTAGATAATGCTGTGTGAATTGTCCAGCATTATTTATTTATTTATTTTATCTACAGCCTGTACTAGTCCACTGCTGGACGCAGACCTCCCCCTGTTTAACATCATATTGGCCTTTGTAACATGAGGCAGCAGCGCCCCCTTCAGAAATTCTCCCACCAAACTGCGATCCCCAAAAGGCATGCCCAGCTTGGAACTATGGGCATGGGATAAAAGCCAATAAGGCGCTCATGAAGAGATGGCCTGAATCCAGCAGTACAATAGGCCAATACAGGCCATTTAGTGTTTAGGTTGAAAAGGAATGTTATTTGGAAAAAGATTTTTGTACCCAAGTAGGTGTATAAAATATCTAATCTGACGAAGAGATAAGATTATTTTATTTTTGTTTTTATGATTGTTTTAAAATTAACTATTTTACAGGGAGGAGCTTGCGATGAAGATCGGACTCACGGAAGCTAGAATACAGGTAAAATATTAACAATTCTAGTATTTAGGATACTAGAATTGTAGTATTTAGGTAACTAGAATTCAAGTATTTAGAATACTAGAATTCTAGTATTTAGGATACCAGAATTCTAGTATTTAGAATACTTGAATTCTAGTATTTAGGATACTAGAATTCTAGTATTTAGGATACTAGAATTCTAGTATTTAGGATACTATAATTCTAGTATTTAGGATACTAAAATCGACCTGCGAAAGAGTGCAGAGAGATGCTGATGCGGCTAGCTGAAGACAGCGCGATAGAGAACTTATGGCATATCCCGATCCCGCCCCTTGAAGGGCCAAGGGGGAAAATTGGAATCCAAAACATCTGTGGAGATGCCTAAGTCCAGCAGAGGACTAACATAGAATGATGATGGTAGTAATTTTAATAAAAAAAATAAAAGACGTGTGGCACTCGGGGACTGCCGCGGTAAAGCTATTGCATAGCATAAATCATTAAAAGTTCTGCTATTCATCGATAGATGGCAAAAATAAAAAGTATCACCGCTGTGCCGGTCAGAGTGTGTTAGGTTATTTTCATTACGGAATTTCTGGATTCGGTCTCACGCTCAAGGCCCGCGATAGAAGCTATGCAATAGCTTAAAAGATAATAAATTATTATCATTATACGCGATAACCAATATTAAGGCTTATGTATGTAAGTAAGTTCATAAAACTCTCTCTGCAACTATCATACTGGTCGTTAAAGACAACCCCTAATGAACAGATAACACCTATACTTAGACGTGGTATCTCATTAAATTAATTAATAGATAATATTAATTAATTTAATTAGATATCGTTACTGAGGACACTAATTAGAAGATATGTTTTTATTGCGGGGTTAATATTAACTGCTATTAGAGTCGACCCCAAGCTAAGTTTTTTATTACTCATAAATGCTTGTGTTATTTGCAAAATAGAAATAAATAAGTAATTCTATTTACAATAATAAACAGGTGAGTAATACCTGTGAGTAAGCAGGCTGTTCATCAGTCTATTGTTATAACCATCATCGGTCTATTCTAGTCCACTGCTGGGCATAGGCTTCCCCAATGAGCGCCATAGCGGCCTGTTTTCAGCTTGACGAATTCAGCATCTAGGCCTATCAGACGCATTGAATCTTTGCAATCAACAGTAAAATTGTTTAATAGTAACTTATTAACGTTTGATATCAAAAGTACGTACGTATGATGAATGATACCTACGTATGATACCAGACGAAATATAAAATCCTTACTATTATATTATATAAAATCACTAGCTGCGCCCCGCGGCATCGCACGCGTTGTTCCTATGGAAACGTTTAAGGGTGATTTTTATCCCACGTGAAAAGTAGCCTATGTTTTATTCCAGTATTAGAATTACCTGTATGCAAAATTTAATCAAGATCCGTTCAGTAGTTTTGGCGTGAAGAGGTAACAAACATCCATCCATACATCCATCCAAACTTTCGCCTTTATAATATTAGTGTGATTTACCTATTTTTAAATGGGGAGATTTTGAGATGGATAGGTACTTTGTGTCAACATTTGTTTTACCTGGAATTAATTTTTTAAAGGTTAGTTTTCCCCCATGTGGATTTCAAGGGGTAAATTTTGAATAAACCGTATTTTCTTAGTTTTTTTGCAATATTAGAATTGTGGTCTTAAACCAAAATTTTTATAAATAGTAAACGTAGATAAAGGTGAAAGACGAGATGATAGGGCCTTTCGCTTGCATATTATTCAAAAGTGTCTACAATTGAAACGCAAATACAATGATAATTCCGTTCGAAGGTTTATGTGAACCCATAATCAACGGGCCGCGGCAAAGGGACATTGTAGATCTCGTAATCACTATAATGTTTGCACAACAAGGAGGTGCGAAAATAAGTGTGCTCTGGATATGGAGGAGGCAAGTCTTATTTACATATGGCTCTAGCGCCCGAATACTCAAACACATCTCAGATATAAAGAAATATTTTAAGCAAGCTTAAGTGATGAATTTTTGACAGAATTTCTTTGAAAACTGTCAGAAAATCGCGACTTCAGACGTGCGTCTGAGTATTTGTGGGTAGGAGTCTCAAATTTCAACTTAAAATCCTTACCGAAAACGACAAAACCTCAACGGCGAGCGGAACGAGCCGCGAAATATGAATGTTTTTTGATAGTTTTCGTGTAAGTAATGGGTCAAGCTCGGTATTACACTAAATTTGACGAGTCAAGTGAGTCGCTAAAAATTAGCTATTTGTTAATTTGACAGTTATCCCACCTATCCCCCTAGGCGACGCCCATAACACTATTAACCATAGTCGGTCGAGACATGACAAACGTGTTCGGTGATGAATGACAGAATTGACAGCTTGTATGTATACATGTAAAAATAGAGCCAAAGTCTAGCTATAGCTTATTTCTGTGCTGTGCGGAAACGGCGCTGGATGAATGTGCTGTCCTATACATATCAGATAAATAGATAGTCTTTTCATTAGGTACACAATCAAACAGCACAGGAAAGTTAACAAAGGAAGAGTAATATTATATCACCTCTTTGGTAAAAACCGGCCCTATTTAAATATTTCCGTATGGCTGCCTACGGAAATTTTTGAATATGGCATTAGCTATTTGTTTTTAAAAATACCACCTCCAAAGCCACCAAAAGGTCACCTCACATCTCCACGTTCAAATAATCTTTTAATCGCACAGAACGGAACCACACTCCGTTATTTGCCGTCTCTTTTTGTATCGAAGCGAATGCAATTATCCGAATACAAATTACTAGTAACGATAATATAATCGATTGATACATTGAATCGATTGGTTTTAGCCGAAGTCGATTCAATGGAAATACGATGCAGGTGGAGTAAAACAGGCCGGTAGGGTTAGCATGACACGGGGTTACTCCCGTTTGATTACTTTCATATTTATTTAAGGCGATTTTCTGTGTAACAGTTGAATTATAATTTTGTGTTTAGTTTTAATTCAATCATAAATATCAAGCAATTGTCTTATACTTAATACACATTGGTAGAATCACAAAAAAAATGTGGGACAAATCACACAGCATTATCTAGCCCCAAGCTAAGCATAGCTTGTGTTATGGTTATAAGCCCTACAAAGATCGTTTAATTCTACATAGAAAACATTCAGAACGCCCTGAATACATATCTGCAGATTGTACAAACATTTGGGCCGTGGCGGGAACCGAACCCGCAACTTCCTGCGTAGCAGGCGGACCTTCGCCCACCGCGCGCCATAGAGATCGTAAAACTAACGGTCTATATAAGATAAAACTATTACAGAAGTATTCATAATTAATTTTGTTTTAAAAAACTATAAACCGACTTCATTTTTTATAGTTTTTTCATGAATTTTCATGGATCCCATTATAGTCAGAACTGAACAAAATTAAATAAAAAATTAAACATAAAAAAAGAGTCGTATTGAGAACCTCCTCCTTTTTTTGAAGTCGGTTAAAAATAGATTATAATAGATACCTCAAACTGTACGATGGATTTTAAAAATTTCCTATGTAAAACGTAATAATATGATAAAATAAGTGGCGCTGACGACGCGACGAAAACGTCTTATGCTAAGTCTACTTTAATGGTTGTTCTTATACTTAGCCATATGCCGCCGGCACCTCATAATACAAGGTTTTTATCTAAAATGTATGTAAATTGATAGAGTGACATGCTCTTAAGATAAACTTGTATCAATAAGGTAGGGCTACATTTTAGTAAAACGGGATATTTATGAGGCATTGCCATTACCAATAAAGTTTTCTTATATAATCTTCCCGTTTACTTGAGACTAGGAACTCCTTTTTTATATTAGATACTAGCTGCGGCTCGCGGTTTCGCACGCCTATCCCACGGGAACTGATTTATGGGATAAAAAGCCTGTGTATTATTCCAGGCCTAGAACTACCTGTACCTACGCAAAATATCAGCCCGATCCGTTCAGTAGTTTTTGCGTAAAAGAACAACAAACATACATACATACACGTCTTAATCGACTCTATTTCAGGGAACACTTTTCCCAAAGTAACTTGCCAAATCAAATCGTAAGTTTTGGCAATAATTAAAAAACCATTCCCATACATTATCTATGAATAAACGATTATGTGAAAACAATAATGTCATTCAATTTCGTTTGTTTTTTTCAGTTGGTAATTTTGAAGGCTTATATCCCTACCCATGTTCGTTCTAACGACGATGGACCACATTTTTACAATACATTTTTATGTGGCCAAATCCACATAAAAATGTATTGTAAAAATGTACGTACCACGTACAGACGGTCGTGACTAGGGAATCCAATCCCGCAAACGCGAGATCCATGGATTCGAGGGACTGAATAAATATGGAAATTGAGAAAAAATTCACGCAGACGTGCATCAAAAACATATTTATACGCCCCTGCTCTATATGATTTTGACCTTTGGCTTAGTTTAGCTTAAGTTGATACTACAAGAAATGTATTCATCTATGTAAATAAATGAAATAAACTAAGTTTATCATTAAAACATTATTTATCCGTTAGCAAAACGATAAAAAATACCTACATCTTGTCCAAAACTAATTTGAATAGACGCAAAAGCCGTTGCGTATAATTAGTACGGTCAGCAAACGAAACGTAGTAATTGTACATGTCGGTATGCGGGTAGGGTCTGCATAAAAAGGTACCACTACCCAGGTGCGGGGCTTAATAGCTTGACAGAGTCGCGCATTAAGGTAATGGCCACGTTTGGAGCCGCGGAGTTGGCAGCTCGGTTAAAATGCTGCTTGGATCAGCCGGGTTATTTTTATTCGTCGGATTCGATATCGGAAACTTTTGACAAATCAAAAAAGTGTTCTAAAGTTCTGTCGGCATAGAATTCAAATTCGAATCTGACGTTTTCGCTGAAAAGAATTGAATGAATTAAAATACCCTTGCAGGAGTCTAGTACTTACTTTCACGCCATAGCGCGTTAGTGCACTTACTGGTTCTAAAGTCTCACTCGGTATACACATACTAGTAGTAGTAAGAGATGTCTTCTATTTCAACGCAGACTGTTCTCCATTTAGAGCTCTGACAGAGAGGTACAAGTTGAGATTAACTTTTTGCGTTTAGCTAGATTTTAAAATGTCGTTCCTGGCTTAGAGACATGGGCCAGAAAAACTTATGTATTACCTTAAAATGAGCCTTTATCTAGCCCTTTTAAAGGTAGAAATTGCCTAAACCCACGCCACGCAACGTATTATAAGGATGCTCGATACTAAAAAGCCAGTAAGCTTTGGAGTCGTTCATAAGTTAAATTGTATCTTGTTGGTGGAAATCCAAGTATACAGTTTATTCTTGCTAGTTAAACGGAGTCCTGCAGGGCTACGATGCGCAACCACGAGAAGAGAAAAATGGCGGTATCTCGATTTCTCGACCATTGCTAGCTAGCATGCAGCACTAATATTCTCGTCACGTCTTGTCAAATGAATGATTTTAGCTGATTTAATTGATAGTTTATCTTATCTGTGGTAACCTTTCTCGTCAAACGCTAAGATGCGTGCCAAATTTTCTCGACTTTTTGACAGTCCAGCGCGAGATAGCTCGCGTTGGACTGTCAAAGTCTCGACCTTAGATTTAAGCACGAGAACTCGCGAGAACTTTTTCTTGTTAATTTCATAGAATTGTATTTGTCATGGCGGTCCCGTATTAAAATTATTTATGGACGGTGTATAATAGTAATTAATGCCTTCGCTTTCTGACTACAATGCACCTTTAGGTAGTATATACATGCTTGCATATTCACCTTGTAGGTTCTTGTGTTCCGTGAAGTTTTTGGGACAACGGGCGGTGGGTAGGTATCTACGACAAAATAAGGCAGGACCATACTTTAGGTCACTTCCAGACGGCAAACAGCCGCTTCCTCAGTCAACCGGAGATAAGTTGTAAGGTAGGTAGGTACACCTACCAAGCACCTAGGTATCAATATTGCATTGCTAAAGAGTCCTTTCCCAACACATTTCTATTGGTTTGTATTTCCTATACCTAAGTTCTTTTTCTTTTTTACAACACTCACAACACAAATACAGAGTAGGTGGGTACCTAATATGCCATCCTAACTTAATCATAAATGTAAACTCTCTGAAAATCTACTATTTGTTTGTTTTGTGCCTGAGTCAAAATATAGGAAAGGAACCTACTGAACGTGGACGCAAGTTGCACAGAGTAGACAGAGTAGGGTAGGTACTACTTGTTCTTGTAGGTACTTACTTACTTACTAACTCGATTTGTTAGACTCGATTCATAGTACACGCTTGATTCAAAAAAAATTGCGGTTAGTAGTATGTTATTCTGCGTTTTGCAAGGACACTGGCGGTACCTTATACCTACATATGTGCTTTGCCAACTACGAGGTATAATATGAGTATAATATCTATCTCTCTACAATAATGTTAGCTCTCTTCTAATTTTCAAAAGTATTGTTAGAGCATTGTCAGAAGTACCGCGTACGTTCTCTTCTCCTTCTTTTTTGGTTTTTGTGTGTGTTTCGACTGGTTTACCACCATTCTACCAGTGAAAATGTTCAAACTACCATAAAGAAGGTGAAAACTAAGAAGGTTATGTATAATTAATTCTCTGTGCAGTTCACAAAAACCAGTGACAATTGTTGTCAGTGTCTGTCTCAACGCGAGAAGGACTACTCGACAACGAGTATTCTATCTCTCTTGGGCATCCTAGAGTAAAAGAGAAAGCAACAAACCATGACAAAAATTAGTCGTCTCGCGCGCGACGTCTTTTCTGGGTCGCAGCTTAGCCCTGCTGGATGGGTCCTCTTAAAGCGTCATTTTACCGCTCCAGCGGCCCGCGATCGATTCCCCTAGTAATAATACAAGCAAATTGCTAATGATCTCATTTAATAAACAAGAGTTTGATATACGCCCGCATTACACAAATGGCGCGGTGAGGGTCGCTTTTTGCGGCAAATTGCGGACGAAAATGGTAGCCTGTGGTGCCAGCAGTAAAAAATAAGTCAGCTTGGGATATAGGCTACCGAAGTTAAAACCTGTATGCAGGTCCCTAAAAGTTTTCTAAGTAAAAAAGAAACTGGGTGGTGTGTCCGACTTAGAATTTGTACCTGCCCAATTCTTTCCGTGGGTGTCGTAAGAAGCGATTAAGCGATATCCATCGGAGGGCGGGTAGCAGCGCCTGCAAAACCATTTTACTTGACTCTATTTCAGGGAACACTTTTCCCAAAGTAACTTGCCAAATCAAATCGTAAGTTTTGGCAATAATTAAAAAACCATTCCCATACATTATCTATGAATAAACGATTATGTGAAAACAATAATGTCATTCAATTTCGTTTGTTTTTTTCAGTTGGTAATTTTGAAGGCTTATATCCCTACCCATGTTCGTTCTAACGACGATGGACCACATTTTTACAATACATTTTTATGTGGCCAAATCCACATAAAAATGTATTGTAAAAATGTACGTACCACGTACAGACGGTCGTGACTAGGGAATCCAATCCCGCAAACGCGAGATCCATGGATTCGAGGGACTGAATAAATATGGAAATTGAGAAAAAATTCACGCAGACGTGCATCAAAAACATATTTATACGCCCCTGCTCTATATGATTTTGACCTTTGGCTTAGTTTAGCTTAAGTTGATACTACAAGAAATGTATTCATCTATGTAAATAAATGAAATAAACTAAGTTTATCATTAAAACATTATTTATCCGTTAGCAAAACGATAAAAAATACCTACATCTTGTCCAAAACTAATTTGAATAGACGCAAAAGCCGTTGCGTATAATTAGTACGGTCAGCAAACGAAACGTAGTAATTGTACATGTCGGTATGCGGGTAGGGTCTGCATAAAAAGGTACCACTACCCAGGTGCGGGGCTTAATAGCTTGACAGAGTCGCGCATTAAGGTAATGGCCACGTTTGGAGCCGCGGAGTTGGCAGCTCGGTTAAAATGCTGCTTGGATCAGCCGGGTTATTTTTATTCGTCGGATTCGATATCGGAAACTTTTGACAAATCAAAAAAGTGTTCTAAAGTTCTGTCGGCATAGAATTCAAATTCGAATCTGACGTTTTCGCTGAAAAGAATTGAATGAATTAAAATACCCTTGCAGGAGTCTAGTACTTACTTTCACGCCATAGCGCGTTAGTGCACTTACTGGTTCTAAAGTCTCACTCGGTATACACATACTAGTAGTAGTAAGAGATGTCTTCTATTTCAACGCAGACTGTTCTCCATTTAGAGCTCTGACAGAGAGGTACAAGTTGAGATTAACTTTTTGCGTTTAGCTAGATTTTAAAATGTCGTTCCTGGCTTAGAGACATGGGCCAGAAAAACTTATGTATTACCTTAAAATGAGCCTTTATCTAGCCCTTTTAAAGGTAGAAATTGCCTAAACCCACGCCACGCAACGTATTATAAGGATGCTCGATACTAAAAAGCCAGTAAGCTTTGGAGTCGTTCATAAGTTAAATTGTATCTTGTTGGTGGAAATCCAAGTATACAGTTTATTCTTGCTAGTTAAACGGAGTCCTGCAGGGCTACGATGCGCAACCACGAGAAGAGAAAAATGGCGGTATCTCGATTTCTCGACCATTGCTAGCTAGCATGCAGCACTAATATTCTCGTCACGTCTTGTCAAATGAATGATTTTAGCTGATTTAATAGTTTATCTTATCTGTGGTAACCTTTCTCGTCAAACGCTAAGATGCGTGCCAAATTTTCTCGACTTTTTGACAGTCCAGCGCGAGATAGCTCGCGTTGGACTGTCAAAGTCTCGACCTTAGATTTAAGCACGAGAACTCGCGAGAACTTTTTCTTGTTAATTTCATAGAATTGTATTTGTCATGGCGGTCCCGTATTAAAATTATTTATGGACGGTGTATAATAGTAATTAATGCCTTCGCTTTCTGACTACAATGCACCTTTAGGTAGTATATACATGCTTGCATATTCACCTTGTAGGTTCTTGTGTTCCGTGAAGTTTTTGGGACAACGGGCGGTGGGTAGGTATCTACGACAAAATAAGGCAGGACCATACTTTAGGTCACTTCCAGACGGCAAACAGCCGCTTCCTCAGTCAACCGGAGATAAGTTGTAAGGTAGGTAGGTACACCTACCAAGCACCTAGGTATCAATATTGCATTGCTAAAGAGTCCTTTCCCAACACATTTCTATTGGTTTGTATTTCCTATACCTAAGTTCTTTTTCTTTTTTACAACACTCACAACACAAATACAGAGTAGGTGGGTACCTAATATGCCATCCTAACTTAATCATAAATGTAAACTCTCTGAAAATCTACTATTTGTTTGTTTTGTGCCTGAGTCAAAATATAGGAAAGGAACCTACTGAACGTGGACGCAAGTTGCACAGAGTAGACAGAGTAGGGTAGGTACTACTTGTTCTTGTAGGTACTTACTTACTTACTAACTCGATTCGTTAGACTCGATTCATAGTACACGCTTGATTCAAAAAAAATTGCGGTTAGTAGTATGTTATTCTGCGTTTTGCAAGGACACTGGCGGTACCTTATACCTACATATGTGCTTTGCCAACTACGAGGTATAATATGAGTATAATATCTATCTCTCTACAATAATGTTAGCTCTCTTCTAATTTTCAAAAGTATTGTTAGAGCATTGTCAGAAGTACCGCGTACGTTCTCTTCTCCTTCTTTTTTGGTTTTTGTGTGTGTTTCGACTGGTTTACCACCATTCTACCAGTGAAAATGTTCAAACTACCATAAAGAAGGTGAAAACTAAGAAGGTTATGTATAATTAATTCTCTGTGCAGTTCACAAAAACCAGTGACAATTGTTGTCAGTGTCTGTCTCAACGCGAGAAGGACTACTCGACAACGAGTATTCTATCTCTCTTGGGCATCCTAGAGTAAAAGAGAAAGCAACAAACCATGACAAAAATTAGTCGTCTCGCGCGCGACGTCTTTTCTGGGTCGCAGCTTAGCCCTGCTGGATGGGTCCTCTTAAAGCGTCATTTTACCGCTCCAGCGGCCCGCGATCGATTCCCCTAGTAATAATACAAGCAAATTGCTAATGATCTCATTTAATAAACAAGAGTTTGATATACGCCCGCATTATACAAATGGCGCGGTGAGGGTCGCTTTTTGCGGCAAATTGCGGACGAAAATGGTAGCCTGTGGTGCCAGCAGTAAAAAATAAGTCAGCTTGGGATATAGGCTACCGAAGTTAAAACCTGTATGCAGGTCCCTAAAAGTTTTCTAAGTAAAAAAGAAACTGGGTGGTGTGTCCGACTTAGAATTTGTACCTGCCCAATTCTTTCCGTGGGTGTCGTAAGAAGCGATTAAGCGATATCCATCGGAGGGCGGGTAGCAGCGCCTGCAAAACCATTTTACCAACAGATTGCGATTCCCAACCCACCTGCATGGGAATTATTGTTATTACCCCATGAGCTGAGCTGTGTGGTTCTGGCTTAGAATTTGCACCACTCCAACTCATCCCCTAAATGTCGTAAGAGGCGACTAAAGGATATCCAACGGGGGGCGGGCAGCAACACCCCCTGCAGAACTATTCTACCACCGGACTGCGATCTCCAACCCGATGCCCAGCGTTTGGATTTTGGGCATTACCCTCTATTAGATACTGAATTGTCCAGCATTATTTATTTATTAATGTAGTTGTACTTATTTTTGCCTTTTTTATCGCCTAGAGTTCAATTTGACATTTTTAAGATTTATTTATTCCATTGATTGAGACATAAAATTAAATGCCATTTATTTGTGCTAATCCTGTGTTAATCGCGGTCCTAAACCACTTTAACTATGCTGTTAAGTCTATGAGACGCATTAACAGCCATATAAAAACAAGTCGTTTTAATACAAAGTTACAATTTATTGACTGTTACTATGTATAGGATAATTGCATTTTTAGCGTTAAAACATTGCTCTATCTCGTATAAAAAGTGTTAAAAATTAGATGAAGGTAATAAAAGTCCGTAACTTAATAAGGTTTTAGAGTTTGATGCATCTAATGTGTTAGTACAACGTAGTACAGGGTGTCACGTAATATGTGTACTAAGTCGAAAGGGACCCCTGGGGAATCAAGGTGTGAATAACGATTTTTTGAATTTCAATTCCTCTATTTTTTTATTAAGACGCCGCTCTTAGATGGATTTCGAGCGGCTGACTGATGTAGAATAGAAGTTTAGGTGAGGTTTTCTCGTGAGTGAGAAGTACAGAGCAGAGACGTGCACCGAATTTTATATACGCAATTTTTTTTTACCTCATTACAAGTTAATAAATTAATGAAACAACATTGATAAATTAAAAGACATAACGAAAGACATACTTCTAGCAAACTTCGGTTTTTTAGCAAAATAAAACAGAAGACAAAAAGTGTGCTGTTCTTGAGATAAATAGCAAAATTTATTCAAAACATCTAAGTTTCAAAATAAGTGTTTTTTATACACGTAATTCAAAATAAAAGATCGAAGTAACATGTCCCTAAATATTAAAGGTGGTAGCTTTCACAGATTCTCAGATAAATAAAGATTTTGAAGTACAAATTGAAGTAAATTGGCACTCTTAAATTTTTTTGATCATCCTGTTCGAGTTCCTTTACACGCACTTACAGTATTTTTTTTCATGTACATGTTATGTGTGTGTTATGTAATTGGTCCAAATAAATGTATTTTCTTTCTTCTTCTCTTCTTCTTTCTATTTACCATATTAACTGCCACTTGCGATACCATTCAATGCGACACCTTATTGCATCGACCGTATCCGAATTCCTTTCAGTAGGCCTAGAGCAAGTACTCCAGGGCACCTAGATAGAATACATACAGAAAAGTTACGTCATCGACTGATTCTGACTGAGTTCAGACTGAGACTCCAGTTTTCCCGCTATAACCCCATTCGCATAGGGTCGCATTCCTGACACAAAAACTTCAGGGGCAAAACGTTTTTTTTCTAGTTTTCCCCCTCACAGATTTTTGGCGTTCCAGTTTTCCCGCTCGGGACAATGAAACCAAATAAAAGCAATAAAAACCACAGTAGCTGCTTATCAGTATAATTGTAGGTACTTACATTGTCTTGTACAGACTTGCACGTATTTTTCGTTCTTTCTTTTAAGTCTCTTCTCCTCCACAGGTCTGGTTCCAGAACCGGCGAGCCAAATGGCGGAAGCAGGAGAAAGTTGGTCCCCAAGGACACCCATACAACCCGTACCTAGGCGCGCCAGGGGGGCCGCCTCCGCCATCCGCCATCGCATCCATGCCCAACCCTTTCACGCAGCTGGGCTTTGGATTCAGGAAGCCGTTTGATGCTAACGCCTTGGCTGGGTTCAGGTGAGCAGTTGAGCACAGCTTTAGAATTACCTCTACATACGTGCTTACTTGATATCAACATAGCTCAAAGAATTAGCAAGCTGAAGTGGCAGTGGGCCGGCCATATCTCGCGAAGAATCGGCAACCGATGGGTTAAACGAGAGAGTGGAGGTCGCGACTCCGCAAACGTAGTGTAGGGCGCCCTCCGGCCAAGTGGGGTGACAATTTGCGAAAGACTGCATGCAGATGCTGGAAGCGTCAAGCTGAAGACAGGGCGGTATAGCTCTCTTTTGGGGAGGCATATGTCCTGCAGTGGACTAATATAGGCTGATGATGATTTGCTTGGAGATAACAATTCTGTTAGAGGCACTTAGCCAATTTCTTTCAAATATTACTACTATTCTCTACGTGATACGAAGCATTCAAGCAGCTATATTCTGTCTGCCGGTTTAAGTAACTTGGTCTTACTTACCGTACGACCGTTATACCTAATATCTACATGTTATTGGCTTATTGGCCGTTACTTAACTTCAGATGACTCGTAAGGCCTACAGGGGAACAATCTTACTTGGAACAGTTTAAAGCCTGGTCTGATCCCTGTAAAGGCCTTGGAGAATGATAATATTACAGCCACATAACATCATTATTTGCCCACAGATACGCCAGCGGTCCAATCCTCGGCAGTCAATACCTCAGCACCAGCTACCCACGCCCCCCTCTCTTCTCCACCCCCCTCTACACATCCTCACCTCCGTTCCACTCTCTCTTAGCAGGGCTTGCCGCACCCCCGCGCAGTTCCCCTGAACCTCCCCCCGTTTCACCTCCTATATCGCCTGGCAGCGAGTCACCTCCTCAGCCGACACCTGTGGAGGTGGAGAGGAGGAGTTCCAGTATAGCAGCGTTGAGGATGGCGGCGAGAGAGCATGAGCTTCGGTTGGAGATCCTGCGGCAAAGGCATCAGACTGACCTGATCAGTTGAGGCGGGGTATCGTGATCAATTATATTAGTAGGGAATTACAATCTTTGAAAAGTAAGGACAGATCTGGACGCTTCGTCTTTACATCATCACACAACATTATAGGCTGTTCTTCAGAGACAGACACGAGGGTGAAGGACGTGAATTTATGTGATTAGGTAATTCTATTCGTTTAATAGAATATTTCATTATACACATTGAGTAGTTGTATAATTAATAATGTTCTGCGCTAAATGTTTAAATCGTTAGACACGCCCTGACACCAAAAACTGTGGCATTGTCCTTGATTGCGTGCGTTAACAAAATGCCGACGCACGCACGCTGTGTTAGTTTAAAATAGTGTGTTTGCCAATAAACGTAAAAGTTTTAATACCATTTACTCTGTGAAAAAAACACATCATAAAACACACATTATACTGACTTCATATCAGCGAGTTATCTCATTTTGGTTAGCAACAACACGGCGCGGTGTCACTAAGGAAAGGCCCTATCTAACGGTTTAAATCTTTGTTCTGCACATCTGGCTAGTCTCCGTTGAGACTTGCCGACGTGGCTGAAGATTCGGCTAGTAGGACATCAATAATGTGAGATGTCAAAGCCTCAAAATTAAAACTCTGGTAGAACTTATCCATTTGTCTATTTGTCTGAAACTAAATGAAACCGCTATCTAATGTATACCTAGAGTCGGTTCAAAAAGAGAAGAGTAGGTGGAATTGAGGGCGCTCGTGTGCCAATAGACTACTTTTGTTGCGTTGACAACACTGCTCTGTCATTGCAGTACGATTAAAAGTGTTAGTTCACGGTAACGCCACGACTCGTCTCATTTTGAACAGACTCTACCAACTTATTATGGGAATATTTTTTTTCCTTTTGTTCGTAATAAAAATTTAATAATTTGCTCAAACTACCTATTTATTTTACTGAACATTGTTAAAGTAGGTAACTATAGATATATGCATTTTTAGGGATTTTTTCGACATCTTACTGATACAAGTAAATCTCGATTTTTAGTTACATGTGAATTTTTAGTGATGTAACATAAATCACAGTGCTATTTTCTGTCTTCTTTAGTAACAATATGCACCTTTTTTGGTGTAATTAAGTAGGTATAGTTGGTGATGTTACATATCTAAATATCTCAATTGTAAGAAACATAATTAGATTTAGTTTTGGTGTAATTATCCGTCCATGATAGGCCTTATTGCTATTTATTTTAATTATAAGAAGTATTTTAGAAATTGTATAAATAATTCCACTTCCCATAAATGAAGAAACTATAAATATCTATACGGGGTGCCACAAAACATGTGTACTGTGTACTAAGCCGAAAAGGGGTCATTCTGGACCCCAAGGGATTTTTTTAAATTACAATCGTTTATATCACTGATATCTAATACCCATACCGCAAGCTTTACTTTCATTGGGGCTAGATGATGTTGTGTAGATTGCCCAGCATTATTAATTTTGTTTTTTTTTTGTCTAGGGAGGCACGTCCACGTTCAGCCGTGGACGAGTGTGCACTGATAAGGTGAAAGTGTGTTTCAACACCAATCAGACTGTTGGACACAGAGCCATAGATGGATAGGGTTGCCAGGTGAATCGCGAAAAAATACCGGACGACCCCAAAGGGAGGGTGGGGGGGGGGGGGGGTGTAGTGTGAAGCTAGGTTGAACAAAATACGTTTTTATTTATTAATCTAACGACATAAATTAATGCAGTCATAACATTGTGGTCTCCAAGACTACGCTCAGGAAATAAAGGTAGGAACTTCAGAAAAAAACACATACAAAAATAATAAGTTAAATCATTATTTTAAAACTTATTTATGAATGTTCTACTGTACCTATGTTTATCCATTTTGAATGAAGCATGTTAGTAAACAAAGTACGACACAAATAACAAAATCTCACTTACTTGGCGTCGAGTTTCAGATATAATTGCAAGCATTTTTTCTTGAAGGGAGGATCTAAAATCGACAAGTAATGTAAATTACGTATAAAAGAAGGCGCCAACAAAGTTTTAGGTTAAGTATGGGCTGTTTGTTTACGTTTATGCTCCATTCAAAATGGATACGATATAGGTACTTTTAGGTAGTACCTACTTACCAAGGCGGTTTCATTGGTCCATAATATATTCCCCATCACACTGGAAATGCGCTCGAGGAAGGCGTACGCTACTTTTGTAGGCGCTTCTGACCAGTAGTACCGACTTTCCTCAAAATACCGGACATTGTTCTGTCCGGTATGACCATTAATTTTTTACCGGACAGGCTTCGAAAATACCGGACTGTACGCTTAAATACCGGACATCTGGCAACCCTATAGATGGACTATGACCTAGAACTATTTTCGAAGTCAATTATGTTATTTTCTTTCACGAAAAGAAAATTTCTGGATTTGACGTTTGACGTTTTGATTTGACGTCCAAAACTACAACAGAGAAAAGGCATTCTCGAAAATGTGTGTTAAGGCCGGCTACAGACTTTTTCTTTTTTCTTCCGTCATTCTTGTTGTGCTGTAAATACCAATATGTATGTAGTAATCGTCCATTTTTCTATGTAATAACCTTCTCTTTCACGTTCTCGTTTCTTTTTAATCTTTATTATACTACCTATTTTGTGCCGCCACACCAGGACCTGTTCGAAAATCAGCGCCGTTACAGCCTCGGCTTGTAGCGGCATAATGCTGAGACAGGGACCCTTTTGGCCCCTTATATAACACTCTATAACATGTTCCTGCCCTTTTACTTTTATATACCTACGCTATACTATCCTTTGTTCATTATTGTGTAATATCTTCCCTTATTTTATTTACTGACTGTACACCTGTTATTTCTACAAAATGTGTCGTGTTATATGTGTGTTATGTAATGTTTCCAAATAAATGTATTTTCTTTCTTTCTTTCTTTCTTCTTTCTAAATTAGCTAAAGATCTGACTTTATGCGAGTACGACCGTACAGGCTGCTGTAAATGGTGTACTAAGCCGAATGGCAGTGATTCTGGACATAGCGTAAAGTTTTTTTTACTGTTTTTGAAAAAAATACAGGTTCATAATCGTGTTCTTTTACGTATATTCTTACATTTTTATGATTCGATATTTTAAAGGATTTACATAGTTCTTCTGTAACTCCATGATAAAACACTAGTTTTGCTGAAAAAACATTTACGAATTTTTTTGTAATATTTATTAACGCAAAAAAACACGAATAAAAAGAAGAAAAACTTTATGTATTGCAAATAAATAATGAAATTCAAAATGTGGTTATTTACAAGTAGATCTCGTCGAGGTCCATGTACCGAAACGGGGTGACCCTTTTCGATTTCGGCTTACTACATCCGTTCCTGGGCACCCTGTATTGTTTTTTTAAGTCCAGCTCAGCCCAACGTTGCCTGGAAGAGATCGCTCATAGCGACAGGGCCGCTTTTATACTTCCACTATGTATTTCTTTACCAATTTTTTTTTTTTTTCACATAACATGCATTTCTTTACCAATTTGTTTTTACTATCTTTGAGTGGTACAATACAAGATATGAAGATACCTATTAGGTGAGCGAAACCGGGGGCAGAAACTAGCGTGAAATATAATAGATGCCTTTATTGATATAATAAATATGTATACTTATAGACAATAAAATGATTATATATAGGATTATTGAATCATTGAATATATCACAAGCGCTTATTTACACTCAATTTAATTTATATTGTTTTTGTATTAAATAAAGCATTTTTGGGCACAATATGGAGGTGATATAAAAATATCGAATCATTTCAGTGAACTAATTTATGTATAAATAAACAGATTATAAACAAAACGTTTTTTTATTAGCCTGATGAAAGACAGATAAAATACATTTAATAATTGCTTTAATTATTCAAGTCGACTTATTTTAAGCCATGATTAATTTTTTAATGTTTCGTGGCCTCAAATTAAATTAATGACACACAGACCTTGCTTTAATAACACAGAACATAAAACAATTAATCAGTCGCTAATATTAGCAAACATATCCATTAAAAACATTATTTCATCTGCAACCGGTCTTGAACTGTGTTTTGAGTTCCTAAACTACACGCTACGACTTTTTCAATAAATTGTACAGGGGAACAGAACTTACTTTCTCTAAACCATATCGATACCAAATAGATCAATAAGCGTAAGAGACTTTTAGTCGAAAATAAGTTTAATATGGAGACATACATAAATTCAAGATAACTTATCGCACTGAGTTTCTTATTATTGCCGGGTACTGGCAGATGAGGCGAAACGTAATGTAGCTATGTGGTGCTGGCTTAGAATTTGCACCACCCAAACTCTTCCCGCGGGTGTCGTAAAAGGCGACTAAGGGAACAGAACCTTTATAATGTGCAGAACAATTATACCACCAAACTACGATCCCCAACGCCATAAGGCTTATCAGGGGGAGCCCTGCGTCCAGCAGTGGACCAATACAGACTGTTGAGGTTGAGGTTGAGGTAATGTAACGTGTCATGCAGCGAGCGGTCGTATAATCAGTACGGGGAGAGAAGGCGCTCACAACGAGACGGATTTTTGATGGTTCCTTGCAATTGGTAATTGACCGCGTTACACCGGTCAGTACAGGATTTCGATTTTACTACGCTGTACAGTTAGGAAATCCACATTTAGGAAAATGTTCGCAGGGTATCCTTTCCACTCCAAGACTAGTTTAGTTGTCATACTTTGGAGTTTATTCTTTTTTTATGATTATTCCATCCATTAACACCGAGCTGTTTTGTGTTACACCTGTGGTATGCTTTGGAACTCGAGTGGCAAATGATTCTATTTATTTTAGTTTTGACTTCGGCTTTACTGGATATTTGATTTATACTTTAAGCACTGAATAACTGTATGGTACGGACTTATGTAACAATTAATATTCTTTGACAATACTTTCCTCACCCGTACATTAAAACCATTTAAAAGTCAAGCCGTCAGTCATCAATCACAGTTATTAAACGTCAGTCAGTCAGTCGGCTGCTGCATGCCGATAGCCATTGGTACACCATTCATCATGACCATTCCCATTCATTACAAGCATCTAATTATAACGTAATTCAATAATGTGTTTCATTTTCATTATCATCATATCAGTTAGTAAAATGAAATTACAGGGTGCGCGAAACATGTCTACTAAGGCATATAGGGGGTGATTCTGGTTTCTTTGATTCCCCTGAGGGGATCAACTTTTATTCCATATTTTTTTTTAATTTTGCATATATGTAATTTTTTTTAAAGGTTAGCGATTATTTTCTTCATACTCGTGTTATTTACGTGTATCTTACATTATTATTAATGGTTTGAAACTTCAGAGGATTTACATATTTTTTGTGTAACAATTATAAAATTTCATAATGATCTTTTCCTGAAAACACAAGCAAAAATCATTTTATGATCTCTAATAATGCAAAAGTTCATGTAAAAGACTACGAATAGGAAGAAAATGTTATCTTATTTCGTTTCAAGAAACGGAAAACGTTCCATTGACAGTTTTGATCCCGCTCCCCTCCTCCTCTACCAAAAACACACCCTGTATAGCAGGTAAATATACCTCATCCGGGAGCTAACAGAAAACCCTATCTTTAGGTATACCAAAAGTAAAAAACAATTTGTATTTGTACTTTTTAATTGGTAACATGGTCAAAGTTAATTGCCGAGTGCTCATTAAAACAAACGTGATTCGACCTCTAATGAATCATCGCTAAATCAATCGGTTAATTGAATTTTAGATTAATAGTAGAAAATCGGAGTCCAATCATGTACGGCCCACGGACTTCCCACGAAATGTTAACGAGGAATAAAAATACTTTATTAGGCGACCGATGAAGAGAGTATGGATGATAGCCTCTAGGCCTCTATGATTATGAACTTACTAGTGGAATACCAAAAAGTGTTATTTCCAGTATTTTGTGGTGCGAACTGTACGCAGCAACCTTAGAGTGTGCAATAACGCTGCTACGAATATGAATAATATGCTATGGATTTTAGCGGAATGACAAGATATGGTTTTCTCGCAAGTGAGAAGTACAGAGCAGAGACGTGCACAGAATTTTCTATGCGCCATAACTGTTTTACCTAATTACATGTTAAGGCCCATACACCAGTGAAAGTGGCGCCCCCAACTATTTTATCTTATTATTAGGTTATACCTAGGAAGGTTTAAAAATCCATCGTACAGTTTGTGGTATATATTAAAAGTTATTTATTTATGCCTCTGTAATAGTTTCTTTTTGTAAAGCTAAGGCAGAGATACGAAAATACATGTATAAATGTCTGGTAAGGCGCACCGACCGGAAGTCGATTTCTGTCTCAGATATCAAAGATTGCCAGTTGTTCCGGTCCCTTGGCGCTGCAGTTTAAGTTTCTGTTAGGTCCCTAACAATACTCAAATAAACTAGATCCTCCGCATTTAGTATCCCTAAACAAGTACTCAAGCGTCTATAATTCCCTGTCTAGAACATCAATTACCTAATTGCCATACACCGCAAACAATCGGCTGGCGACACTGATGATGGCATGATTGCACAGTGTAGTGCACTAGTGTGTCATTAGCTTAACCCTAGTTGACAACGCAAACAGAGGAAGCAGGCAACGTGCTATTACCATTTATTAGTTGACAAAGGTAAAGAGAGGGTGGGGTAAGTTGCATATGATATTTAAGACGGTAAGTTCGTGATTAATAAATTATGCGATAATTAAATGATTATTTATCGGGTATTTACCGCGTACGTTTTTATTTCCCCTACGCCACACAAAGCGGAGAAGCCGAAGAACGCCCGAGGTCAGCAGACAACCCATTTTTTTGCCGTATGTGAAAGGGGTGACGGATAAAATTATCATTTAATTATGTTAACAAATCGCGAAAGTTTAAAAAATTATGCGATGTCGCGTTGTAACACAGTTTATTTGATAAACAAAATGCAATTTAAGAGTGGTCACGCACTGCATCCGATTCGAATCTATGAAGATATGGATTTTAGAAACTCGGATGGAATTCGTATATTACTTTTCGCAGTGCATCCGCTGTATTTGCTGATGTTGCTTCCGCACTAATCCGATCTAACAACTTCAGGCCTATCTAACGGTATACGTTGAATTGGATATTCACAGATGATGGAGAGAAATCGGATGGCGGATATGGGCTTCAGTGCGTAAACTACCATATAAATAGTTCTATGACTACCTTGGAACGTATTTTGCGGCACCTACTCGGATTCGAATAGGGTGCAATTCGCAACCTATTCGCGAATCGCTAACCTTTAAACAAAACAACACTTGATCTGTCGATGGATAAAATCATGGAATAGAAAAAACTTTATGGCACACTTAAATCTAAAAGAAACGAATTATCAACAAGACAAATTCAAAACTAAACGAGAATTGGCGGTCTTATTGTTCAAGAGCGATCTCTAGCAGACAACTACGACATAAACTAACCTGTCTTAACCATTAAATAACACTATTCTACAAAGAACGTGAACCTAAAAAGTTGGCTTCAGACATAATTATCTCCGAACAATAAGTAAATTCAGATTAATATGAAATTGATTTATAGAATAATGCGTTCAGATATTTCCATATTCCAAATTAAAATTCCACAAAGCCAACATTAAAAATCAGATGTTTGTACAAAAATAAATATGAGTGAGGTTAATTTAATTGTAATCGAATTTTTATCCTCCCGAGCTCATCTACTGGGAACGCCTCTCAACAGGCTTTTATTAAGTTTGTATTCAAGTCATGAGTTGAAGCGGGAGCGTTCAAAGGCCGCTTTTAACGAAGAACGAAGTTTTCAGTCGAGAAGCAGTATTTAGTGTCATAGAGTCAGAATCACGTGTGGATCATAGGCAATAAAAGTGTAGGTATATCGCGCTCACGGCCCACCCTCTGCGGTGCAATCTACACCGTGGGTAGTGAAAGTGTTAAACGAATCAATAACGAATCGACCAAGCCCGTGGAATCCACTGAGTAAGCGACCCATCAAGCTCATTGTAGTAAAAAGCCTCAAACGAAATCTTTCAAGACCAAGTTCTACTTTCAATGAAAGTTTAAAGTATAATACAATATAAGAAGACGAAAAACTTTATTTTGTTTGCTAAATAAATAAAATAATATCCATTATATAAAAACCGATTAATGATTGTATGGGGTAATCTTATTTTCTTCTAT
The DNA here is from genome assembly GCA_955876795.1 of Eupithecia tripunctaria. Lineage (NCBI taxonomy): Eukaryota > Metazoa > Arthropoda > Insecta > Lepidoptera > Geometridae > Eupithecia > Eupithecia tripunctaria. Next base: position 3,836,114 of record OY041603.1, on the reverse strand, counting down.
GGGGCGACTCGCCTCGTGACCACGATCGTGTAATGAAAACATAGGGGAAATAATAAGAATACACAGCATGTATTAAGTAAATAACTATTCTTAAGACCTAGCTGTAATTTAAATTTTTCCTAAAATTCTGAAAACAAAATTAAAAAATAATAACGGAACGTATGCGTACGCGATAAATAGCCGATAAATACATTAATTTTATTATGTTAACAAATGATCCCCTCGGGGTCCATAATCACCCACTTTCGACACAGCCATCCCTCCTTCTTCACCTTGTATACAATAAGGCTGGAGCAAATCGGATACTCTTATAACTCGGACCACCCTCAAAGTTATTGGGTAGGGTGGACCTTCGCCAAATCTAATTATGAGTTCACACACAAAAAGTGGCCGGAGCGAGTCCTGTGTGTTTTACACATTTTTGTATTTTGTCTGTGGTTTTATGTATGGTAACTGCAGACGAGAATTTTTAAACCGTAGAGATATCACGATGGAAACGCTATGTAGGTACTAAATCAGATTAGATTTGATAGGTAGCCACTAGTGGCTACCTATCCACCACCACACGTATGGTAGTGCGTTAGTTAGCACACAACTACATTATCAACGTAATACAGTCTCCAGTAACCTTAACCCTGTATTGGTTCCACTGCTGAACTCAGCGGTGTGATGCTGGTTTAGAATTTGCAGAACCGCATCTCTTCCCGTGGGTGTCGTAGGAGGCGACTAAGGGATATCCACCAGGGCCCAGCAGCGACCCCTGCAGAACAATTCTACCACCGAACTGCAATCCCCGACCCACATGCCCAGCGTGGGGATTATGAGCATTACCCCCTTTATATAAACGCCAACAAGGCGCTTATCATGGGAAGGCCTGCGTCCAGCAGACCAATACAGGCTGTTGAGGTTGAGGTTGACGTTGGTTGGCCTTAAAATCTGGATATATCGATGATGATGATGACTGCCATTGATGTGATGAATAATCATCATCAGACAAAATCATCAGATTTTATTATAAATATTCACGGGTATTTATCGCGTTTATTTACCTATACCCCGACGTTTTACACTCTGTCGTGGTCACTCATCAGATTTTGTCTTGAGCCTCAGTTTAATATCAAGGGCAACATTAGCTGGCACGTCCGCAAGTTTATTTGAAAAGCAAGCGCGTTGATGTCTTTCCTTCATAAGATTAGAAACGCCTCGCTCATTAAAAATAATGTTTCACTAGCTTCTACCTGCAGCTTCGCGCGCATTTCCGGGATTAAAAGTATGTAGCTTTTATGGTAATCCAGGCCTAGTACTACGTCTATGCAAAATTTCAGCCTGATCCACTCAGTAGTTTTGGCTTGAAGAAGACAAACATTTTAACTTGAATGTTAGCTTCCTAATATAACGCGGTGTGATAAGGTCTTGTTATAATTTGTACAAAGAAAAGACAAAGAAGAAATACAAAGAAAAGAAAAATTTGAGAGGTGTCAAGGGACACCCGGATGGAACGAAGTTCCTTTCGATTAATTAGTGAAGGAATTGTAATAAAATTTTATTTTTTTTAAGTTATAATAATATTTTTTTTATTATTAACAAATATAATGTTATATAAACTTAATCAGTAGGTTTATTATTTACAAAAAACCTGTATACACTCAACAAAAATAATCGTCGCGACACCACACTGTTCAATGCGAAATAGAAATGAAAATATCTGGCTTGCTTTCTATAAGAGAGAGAGAGACAGACAGAGACACATGCGACGCCGCACAGCTTACAATAGCTTACTATAACAAAAAGTGTCGTGACAACTTTTCGTAAGAATTTTTCCGTCTAGCCCCCTTTCACAACGCGCGATAAGGAACTTCGTTCCAAAAAGCTTAGCAAAGATATTTAATATTATATTGGTGTCTATTCAGACGTCGCAAAAACTAAACTAAACTAATTTGACAGTAGGTACTAAAAGTCCTGTCCCTGTCATAACGATCAAAATAATAAGGATGGCATAATTTTTAGTAATGTCAGATTCGTTTAGTCTAGTTTTGGCAACATCTGAATAGACCATTGTATAAAATAATACACTACCTACAATGTCTGGGGAACAAGGGGTATTTTAGTGTATATTTTTGAGTCATCTTTTTCTTGCCTTAGATGTTATGCATTAACAAAAGCCTAATTTATCCTAGAATTCAAATGTGTTATGGTTTTTTTACAAGAAAAAAATTTATACTTATCACAAAAATCCCTTAACACTTTATGCTAACAAACCCTTTTGACCAAGTTAGGTTTTCCCTTCTTATTTTGAAAAGCTTTTGCATTTCTATACTAATAAAATATTATAGAGGCAAGATTTCATTTTTGTTTGTATTGAATAGGCTCCGAAACTACTGGACTGATTAAAAAAATATTTAATCATTAAAAAGCTTTCTTTTCAGGGCGCGACATAGGCTATATTTTATCCCGGAATTCCCACGATAAGGAAACTACCCGGGTGTAACCGCGAGGCGTAGTATATTATAATTTTGCTGACTTAATCCCTATTCCAGCCTTAATTTATAGGTAGATTTTAGTGCTCACTTCTGGTTTTACTATAAAATTAGCTTAAATTAGCTAAAATTAGGATTTAGGAATGTCAAACGATACATTTCGATTCCTTAATCGATTCCAAATGATTCCTAAATCCATATTTTAGCTAGTTTTGATGTCAAACAGAAGATAACCATTCAATTTGAAAAGCTATCGTATAATTGATATTCGTAAGTCCTAATTTTATCAAATTTTATGTAATTTTAAAACAACAGTATCGACACCATTATCTTTTTGTATATATTACTGTGTTGATTAAACCCTCTATAATTTAATAAAGATTTAATATATATATATAATATATTACTGTGTGAATTATCCAGCATTATTTAAGGTAATACCGACCAATATGCTATCAGGTAAGGAAGCCTTTTCTACAAACAGTGGCCATGTTCCGAAGACCAGGAGTCTGGTCCCGTACAGGCGGGGCCGTGATTATCCAAACACGGGCTCGGCAGACCTCGTTAGCCAGACCCGCCTTCGTTAATCAATTCTGATTATTAATTACAAAGTATTGGACCTTGGATGTTGTCGGTAGATATTTTAAAACAACTATAGAGAAGTGGAAAATGTTATGGACCTAGTTTCTGTGTGTGTATTTACGTATTACTATAGTTGACGCTTACTTTGGAATATTCAGGTGGCATTTAAAACAAGGTAATTTAGTTTATTAGAAGTGTTCTTATTTTCCCGTGGCCTGACATAATATCAGAGGTTGGTGGCCAAAAAAATCTGCGGGCTGACTTATAATTCTCCAATAAATATAATCATATTAAATAACTAGCTGCGCCCCGCGGCTTCGCACGCGTTGTTCCTATGGAAACATTAAAAGATGATTTTCATCCCACGGGAACTGATTTATGGGATAAAAAGTAGCCTATGTTTTATTCCAGACCTAGGACTATGTCTATTTTAAATTTCAGCCAGATCCGTTCAGTAGTTTTGGCGTGAAGAAGTAACAAACATCCATACATCCATACAAACTTTCGCCTTTATAATATTAGTGTGATATTAGTTATAATATTATATAGTGTGATGGTGGACAATCTACACAGCGTCATTTAACCTAAACTAAGCAGAGCTCGTGTTCTTTGAGCTATGTCGATAACTTTGGTTCTCTGTCGGATGTATTCCTTACGTATCCTATCCTTCAGAGAGACTCCGAGCATAGCTATTCTTTAGCTCGCTAAACGACTTTAAACTGGCTTACCTTGCAAAGTTTCAATTCATCCCATTTGAATCTCTACAACATAATTCCCTAAATCCGTAACATTCCTCCATAATCGCCAGACGCGGAACAGACGCAGCCATTAATTATAAACGCAATTTACAATAAAAGCTTTATTGTTTTGATTGACCGTAAACGATTTACTTTGTTAGCTAATTGAAATTGCTCACAATTTTAATTTGTCAATTGGATACGAGTTTGTTGCGCGCGAGTGATTGTCTCGTGATTTAGGCGCCGGGGCGCCGGCATCAAGCATGCGTGTTCATTTTGCAAACCTCCGTGACGTGATCAAGGATAAATCTTTTGGATGGACCGGAGGACTATATCGCTCACGTCCGTAGGCGATGACCCTCTGTTACCCTACACGTGTCCTCTGGGTGGTGCTAAGAGCGATACTCTCTGGTGGTAGGCTTCGGCCGTGGCTTGTCACCACCCTCCGGACTAAGCCAGACCGTGAAACAACCCTGTTGTGTTTCGGAATGTGGTCCGGAGTAGCCATCGTGGAGGAGACGGGTTTGAGCAGTTTTGCATTGGAACAGCAAGAGTGTTGCAGGACAGCATCCAGGCCAGTGTATCGGGCGGCTGAACATGGAGGGTAGCGGGATCCGAAGCACGGTTCTCCGCTGGCCGACCGCAGGTTGTAGGGGGCCCAAGTAGCGTGCCAGCCACACGTGAAAGGCTGCCCCGCCGCCTCGCGAAAAATCCCGGAATGCTCTACCATGCCGGTTGGCGACCGGATGAGAGGACCTGATAGCCATTCTCGGGGGGGTTCGGGCGTCCCCGCAGTCTCCATCTTCAGCCCTCCAATGATGCACAATCCTGCTGTTAAACCTGTGCTCGCTGACCAACGCCGCGCTCAACTGCCGTCCACCCACTCACCTAACTCACCCTCCTCATGAAAAAGTCCAAAAATAATAAGTTGTGCTCACAGCGGAAGCACGTCCTCTCGCTTAACGTGCACCTCTGCAACATCCGAGGACTGCACTCAAATCTCGACTCAGTCCATCACCACCTAGAGACTGCGAAGCCCCACTTATTGTTTCTCACGGAGACGCAGATACGAAAGCCTCCAGATGTTGCATACCTCACATACCCAGGTTACACCCTGGAGCACAATTTTAAACCCAAGGCCGGAACGTGTGTGTATGCCCGGGACGACATTTGCTGTCTGCGCCTCCGTGACCTCGAAGAACCCGGTTTTTCGTTGATATGGATTTTGGTGGACACTGGTCTAGATAAAATCATCTATGCCAGTCTTTATAGGTCACATACTGGAGATGTTGAGACAACCAGGCTGTTCGATCACATCTGCAATACGGCTGATGTGGTTCAACGACGCTACCCTGCTGCCAAACTGGTACTGTTAGGAGACTTTAACGCTCACCACCGCGACTGGCTCTTTCCGTACCAGAACACCGATCATGCTGGTCGAGAGGCCTACAAACTCGCTTTGTCACTTAACCTCTCCCAGCTCGTGCTAGAGGCGACCAGGATCCCTGACGTTGATAGCCACACCGCCAATTGCTTGGACCTACTGCTGACCAATGACCCAGACCGAAATTCAGTGTCTGTGCTACCCCCTTTAGGAAGCTCAGATCACTGCATGGTAAGGTCAGTATCGTCGTATTCGCCTCCAGATCTTACCCCTAAGGGTAACAGACGAATATGGCGTTACAAGTCAGCAGACTGGGATGAGATGCGTCATTTCTTTGCTTCATATCCTTGGCGGCAAACGTGCTTCACCTCCTGTGATCCATCTGTCTGTGCCGATGCTGTAACGAGGGTGATTAAAAGTGCAATGGAATATTTTATTCCATTCACTGATACTTCACCCTCTGATAGGGCTCCCCTGTGGTTTAACTCCTCGTGTGCCAGTGCTGCGGCGCAAAAACACAGGGCTTATCTTGCGTGGGTCGACGCCCGGAACAGTAAAGCAACAGATACATCACTTAGGAAGTCAGCCTATAACAAAGCCGCCAAGTCCCTTAAGAAGACGCTAAGGAAGGCTCGCTTTCAGCGGATCGGACGACTGGGAGCTAGACTTGCCTCATTTCCAGCAGGGAGTAAGGCCTTCTGGTCGTTAGCCAAATCCGTCGAAGCCAACTTTAGCCGTCCTTCACTTCCCCCATTGCTGAACCCGGATGGATCGCTAGCACACACTGCGAATGAGAAAGCTAATTTATTTGTGACTCAATTCGCAGAGGCCTCACGTCTTGAGACCTCAAATGTTTCACCACCCAGCCTTCCTCGATGTAATACAAACATGCCTGAGATCCGCATACATCAAAAGGAAGTGCTCAAAACTTTGCGTGGTCTCGACGTGAATAAGGCTAGTGGTCCGGACGGAATCTCGGCTGTGGTGCTGAAGTCCTGCGCTCCTGAGTTGTCTCCCATCCTTACCCGACTCTTTCGCCTGTCCTTGAAATCTGGTAAAGTCCCCAAGTCATGGAAGCTTGCTAATGTGCAGCCTGTGCCCAAGAAAGGTAGTCGAGCTGATCCCACTAACTATCGCCCCATTTCAGTCACCTCCCTGCTCTGTAAGTGCATGGAGCGTGTCCTGAATGGCAAACTCCTGGCATACCTCGAAGACAATGACCTCCTTAGTGACCGTCAATACGGCTTTCGCCGAAAACGTTCTACAGGAGATCTTCTTGTGTATGCCACCCACATATGGAGCGAGGCCATTGAGAAGCACGGTGAAGCCATCGCGGTTTCACTTGACGTCTCTAAAGCCTTCGATAGGGTTTGGCACGACAGCCTTATTAACAAGCTTCCAGCATACGGACTTCCAGACCTCTTCTGCAACTGGCTTCGCGACTTTCTGAGGGAAAGATCCATTCGTGTAGTCGTTGATGGCTGCTCGTCTGATCAATTGGCGATCAACGCCGGGGTACCTCAGGGGTCTGTTCTCTCTGCCACGTTGTTCCTGCTGCACATTAATGACCTGCTGGTACCCGGTATCATTGGGTACGCAGACGACAGCACCGTGGTTGAGAGGTACCTATCCAACGGGAAAGCCAGTCGGAATGACGTACAGGTGCAGAGAGAAGACATGCTGCAGCGCTTGAACTTAACTCTTAAGGCAGTCTCGGACTGGGGCAAAGCCAATCGGGTTAACTTCAATGCCTCTAAAACGCAAGCATGTCTCTTCTCTGCAAAAAAGAGTCCGCTTGTCCAGCTTCCCGTTTTCCGGAATGTACCGGTACCTATAAATGATCAACTGGAGCTCCTCGGTGTCACTCTCACACCAACTTTGAACTTTGGCACATTCATCGAGTCGAAGGCCAAAACAGCAGCCATGAAGCTAGGGGTCCTAAATAAGGTTAAGCGATACTTCACACCGGAACAGCTTCTATCCCTTTATCAAGCACAGGTCCGGTCTGGTTTGGAGTATTGCTGCCATGTTTGGGACGGCTCGGCCAAGTACCACCTTGCAGCCTTAGACTCGATCGAACGAAGAGCCTTTAGACTCATTGACGAGCAGTACCTTGCAGAGACTAAAGTTCAAAGTCTCGAACACCGCCGCAAGGTTGCTTGTCTCTCGATCTTTTATAGGATACATTTTGGTGAATGCTCACTTGAACTACATGACCTGATCCCACCATCCCCCTTCCACTCCAGGACAAGCAGACGCACAGCGCACTACCATCCATACTTGGTGGATGTACCCTCCACTCGCACTAAGCGGTTTTCCTCCACCTTTATTATTCGCACCGCAAAGGAATGGAACTCGCTCCCTGCCTCTGTTTTTCCGGCCAATTACAACCTGGGTCTCTTCAAGACAAGGGTGAATAGGTATCTTCTAGACCTTCGTGATACACCGTAGGCCGCATCTTCGCTTTCCATCAGGTGAGATTGCGGTCAAACAAAGGTCTATTTACCGTAAAAAAAAAAAAAAAAAAAAAAAAAAAAAAAAAAAAAAAAAAAAAAAAAAAAAAAAAAAAAATTGTCATTTGTGTTGACAAAATGAGATTGCACAACTTGACAAACTTGAAAAATTGCAATGTACAATCGCCAATTGCCCGGCTTAGAATTTGCCTCATCCAAACTCTTCCGCGAAAAAACTAACCTGCGGATGAATTGTACGATTTTTTTTAAATCATAGTAGAGTGGCTTGGTGTCTCTTGGTTGTCCCTTTCCCCATAGTGTGGACAACTCGCCTACGAGCCGATCGTCGCAAGTTTTTTAAGGGTTCTGTATAGACATTTTATAAACTTGAGGGTTTATAAAATGTCTTAGGTTATGCACATCGGCCTCCGCTTTATATCTGTTTTATCCACCGGGAAGTGGACAGCAAACAAATCTAGCACTGAACATCAATCTCCAATCCTCATGCCCAGCGTAGGGATTATAGGCATTACCCCCCATATGTTGCCCCATAAGCTAATAATGCGCTTATCAGGGAGAGGTGTGCGTCCAGCTGTGGACCAGTATTAGGCTCTAGATGTGGATGAAAGCAATGCTCAATAGAAGGGACTTTTATACATTTTCAGACATTCCATAAGTTAATCTAGTATGCAGAGATTAAAGAGGTTTGAGGGCAGCCTGATAGCTACGATAGGAATAGGCAGATATACATTGATTTACTAATTTCTTTGAATTATAAAATAGAAACCAAAGAATAGAATATGATAAAATATTATTATCACACATATGAGGGAAAGCATTTCGCGGCGGGGGGCAGCCACTTAAAACAATCAATAAAGGCTGCATAAAACTAACAAACACAATAAAAAAATATAAGAATTAAAATATTTCATAATAATCATAAAACAAACAAGTGCTATAAAAGAAACACTGCCACTGTCTCGATGCAGTAAAGTAAAAAGTTGGTACAAACATATAAATTTATAAACATAACATCAACAAACATAAAAAAACAGCTTAGTCGACGTTTTGATACTAGAAAATGATACAACCTCTAGCTAGACAAGGCTTTCAAAATAGAGCATGCTTAGTTCGTCGGCAGTTAGCTATTTGTTACCGCATTACGCATAATAACCGTAGTACACGAACCTCAGCCCTCATCCATCAAAGCTACTTCCAATGAGCATCAAGAAGCGCCACAATGATGTATCTCAAACAGCCGCTGCAGACGAGTTTGTAACGTGATCCGAATCAAAGGCCAAAGATGCCAAAGGCCAAAGTATGAGTGTGAACAAGGAATCGACGCGGCGCGATAGGATGCGACTTTGTAATATAGGTAAGGTAGGTACTTAGGTAAGGTTAGGTAAGGGTACTGAGAGTTAGAAATATATCAGTTTTGAATTCAAATAAGATGGGTAAAAGTTTTTCCATCGACAGGTTAGCTGGCGAGCCTAGACTTTTACAGACCGCTGCTTTTGTCATTAATCACGTCAAATTTTTCATCACCTCACAAAGGACGATTGCACAGAATGACTCGGAAAACATCCTTAAGGTATGGGCACACGAATGAAAAAAGATGTACGTAGATGAATGTAGAACGGTGATTATACTTATCAATCGTCACAAGCTATCAAAACATTAATAGGTCAAATAAGTAAAATACACATACATTTGTTTACTTATTACGAAAGTAGCAAAATTTGAACCTAACTTATATATAAAAATTATAAGTAAAAACAAAAAGGCAAGGTATCTGTGCTAACCCCACCGCTAAGTTCCATTAAAAATTTTCGTTTAAATACCGTTAGCTAAACTGTTACTTTTATTTTTAGCGTGGGGAATCCTTTATGGATAGCTCCAGGCCTCGAAGATTATGTCGGAGGATACATGGTCCTGAACCAAGGTTAAAGACATTCTGTTTACCTCTCAAACAGACGGTAGACCACGGTGGGCCGGTCGCTCCCAATCGAGAGGCTGATTGATGAAAGGGCCATGTGGGAACTTCGGATATTAATTAGTTTATTGGATTAATGGTTGGTATTGTTTTATTCAATCTCAACCTCAACAACCTGTTTCGGTCCACTGCTGGACGCAGGCCTCCCCCTGATAAGCGTCTTATTGAGACATGAGTGTTAGGGATCGCAGTTTAGTGGTAGAATTGTTCTGCTGCCCGCCTCCTGTGGATAACCCTCAGTCACCTCTTACGACACCCACGGGAAGGGATGGGGTGGTGCAAATTCTAAGCCAGCACCACACAGCTATAGATCGGTTCCAGATTTTATTCATTTAGAAGAAATTTTATTCAGTATAAGCTTCAAGCCAAAACTACAAAACGGATCGACCTGAAATTTTGCACGCAGTTAATTTTAATCCTGGAATCAAACATAAGCTACTTTTTATCAACCATTCCACAAATCAATTCCCGTGGAATAGAAATAACCTATAAACGTTTCTATGGGAACAACTACAAACTAGTTACACATTTAATGTACTTTAGAAACTACTTACCTAGAAATTATAACAGTAACTAACTATAACTGTAGCTAAATATTACCTGGTATAAAATTATGTATCTTATCTTAGCTACAAATAAAATATATTCTTTCTTTCCATTCCTTCTAGTTACTACTATTCTAATTTTATATACTTAAATTATAACTTCTGCCCACGGCTTAACACGCTTTTTCCTGGGATAAAATAAAACCAGGGAGATATTCCTGCCTACCTATGGTGGCACTTATTTGTATAGCCATGTATACTTTACTATTTATATAGCCATGTGAATTTGTGTATTTGGCATATTTGGCAAACAATTACCATGAGTGTACACATTATTTGCCTTTTCGACAAATAAGGCCAATCCCAAATACGCGTTACCGTGCGCTTGTCGGTTTCTCAAGGCAACACAATTCGGCATCAATACAAATCAATGAAATTACCACAAAACCGAAAAAACAAATTCAACTCTGAAACAAAAGACGATAAAAAACCTTCTTATTTTAAATTACATGCACCGGTATATATGGCACGTGCGTGATATGAACATAATAGAAAAAAACTAAAATATTCTTGCGTTCCTCTAAATTGTCTATGATTGTATATTTGAGTGCCATGTGTGGATGGTCGTATTAGCCTCTTTTCTATAACAAACACCCAATAGCGAACACAAATAGCCATGTGAAGTGCCACCATTAGTTAACCAAGGCATCAGGCATCTTCTCTCGCAGACGGAAGACCACGATGGACCGGTTGCTCGGTTGCTCCCGATCGTGAGCTTTAAGAGGCTGATTGATGAAAGGGCCACGTGGGAACTTCGGAGTATAATAAGTTTATTGGATTATAGGCGGCTTTTGTTTGTATTTTATTCATTCAGAATTCTTGCGATTCGATTCTCGGTGAGTGTCGTAAGAGGCGACTAAAGGATATTCACTGGGCAGCAGTGCCTTCTGCAGAAAAATCTTCCACCAAATGCGATCCCCAACCCGCATGCCCAGCGTGGGGATTATGGGCACTACCCCCCATGAGTTAAACGACAATAACGCGTTTATCAGGGGGAGGCCTGTGTCCAGCAGTGAACCGAAACAGGCTGTTGAGGTTGAGGTTGAAGATTCTCGGTGCGATTAATTTAATCACAATGTAATAGTCTGGATGTATGGATGTTTGTTATCTTTTCACGCCAAAACTACTGAACGGATCTGCCTGAAATTTTGCACACAGTTAATTTTAATCCTGTTATTATCTTAAGATACTTTTTATCAATAAATTAGTTCCCATGGTATAGAAATCATATTAAAACGTTTCCATGGAAACAACAACTATGTTCTGCGCAATGCTTTACTCGCATTTTTTAGGAAAAATAGAATGAAAATGGTTGTGGCCGATTCCAAGACTAAAATACTATTTCGGTAACACCACAGAATAACTATTAATAGTAGGTACTAATACTAACAAAGTACTTGATGATGATGGCATATATATTAAATAAAAGATAATTGAAAAATAAATACGCATTATTTGACTTAATTGATGGCCATAATTCGGAAACTAATATACCTACATAATTTTATTAACATTCTTAACTAACAAATAAATAAATAAAACTACAAACGTCAAGAAACAATGCATCTTCTTAAACACGCTCGTAGACAAACAGTAACAAATGAGTTGGAACGAAATTAAATGAGTTCATATAAATGAGCTCATATATTTGGATATTTTCGTTTTAACAGCCAATTATGAGCTCAAGTGATTACAGCCATTCCTTCTAGTTACTACTATTCTAATTTTATATACTTAAATTATAACTTCTGCCCACGGCTTAACACGCTTTTTCCTGGGATAAAATAAAACCAGGGAGATATTCCTGCCTACCTATGGTGGCACTTATTTGTATAGCCATGTATACTTTACTATTTATATAGCCATGTGAATTTGTGTATTTGGCATATTTGGCAAACAATTACCATGAGTGTACACATTATTTGCCTTTTCGACAAATAAGGCCAATCCCAAATACGCGTTACCGTGCGCTTGTCGGTTTCTCAAGGCAACACAATTCGGCATCAATACAAATCAATGAAATTACCACAAAACCGAAAAAACAAATTCAACTCTGAAACAAAAGACGATAAAAAACCTTCTTATTTTAAATTACATGCACCGGTATATATGGCACGTGCGTGATATGAACATAATAGAAAAAAACTAAAATATTCTTGCGTTCCTCTAAATTGTCTATGATTGTATATTTGAGTGCCATGTGTGGATGGTCGTATTAGCCTCTTTTCTATAACAAACACCCAATAGCGAACACAAATAGCCATGTGAAGTGCCACCATTAGTTAACCAAGGCATCAGGCATCTTCTCTCGCAGACGGAAGACCACGATGGACCGGTTGCTCGGTTGCTCCCGATCGTGAGCTTTAAGAGGCTGATTGATGAAAGGGCCACGTGGGAACTTCGGAGTATAATAAGTTTATTGGATTATAGGCGGCTTTTGTTTGTATTTTATTCATTCAGAATTCTTGCGATTCGATTCTCGGTGAGTGTCGTAAGAGGCGACTAAAGGATATTCACTGGGCAGCAGTGCCTTCTGCAGAAAAATCTTCCACCAAATGCGATCCCCAACCCGCATGCCCAGCGTGGGGATTATGGGCACTACCCCCCATGAGTTAAACGACAATAACGCGTTTATCAGGGGGAGGCCTGTGTCCAGCAGTGAACCGAAACAGGCTGTTGAGGTTGAGGTTGAAGATTCTCGGTGCGATTAATTTAATCACAATGTAATAGTCTGGATGTATGGATGTTTGTTATCTTTTCACGCCAAAACTACTGAACGGATCTGCCTGAAATTTTGCACACAGTTAATTTTAATCCTGTTATTATCTTAAGATACTTTTTATCAATAAATTAGTTCCCATGGTATAGAAATCATATTAAAACGTTTCCATGGAAACAACAACTATGTTCTGCGCAATGCTTTACTCGCATTTTTTAGGAAAAATAGAATGAAAATGGTTGTGGCCGATTCCAAGACTAAAATACTATTTCGGTAACACCACAGAATAACTATTAATAGTAGGTACTAATACTAACAAAGTACTTGATGATGATGGCATATATATTAAATAAAAGATAATTGAAAAATAAATACGCATTATTTGACTTAATTGATGGCCATAATTCGGAAACTAATATACCTACATAATTTTATTAACATTCTTAACTAACAAATAAATAAATAAAACTACAAACGTCAAGAAACAATGCATCTTCTTAAACACGCTCGTAGACAAACAGTAACAAATGAGTTGGAACGAAATTAAATGAGTTCATATAAATGAGCTCATATATTTGGATATTTTCGTTTTAACAGCCAATTATGAGCTCAAGTGATTACAGCCTTTCTTTGGGGTAACCTCTTGAACTAATTAATGATTTACTCACAGCTTGAGATTAGGGCTGCCACTTAATTTGAAGATCATCATTCAAACATCAAAGACATTTTGACACAAAACAAAGTTACAGTAACTTATAGAAAAACATTAAAACAAGTAGGTATTACAATTGAGCTAACTGCAGATTGTTGCAAACAATCTATAGTTAGCTGAACTGATCCATATCAATACCAGTCGGATAAGACGCTGGCTGTATTGCCCCGCTGTATGGCAATACTGATGCGCCAGATACTCGCCAGCTCGTGACGCGCGTCGCTTCGATCAAGATGCTCAGATTATTTTTTTAAAGAATTATAGAATTTCAGAAAGTACTCATCTTCCGTAACAAAATTAAAATCTTAGCGATAGGTACGCCAATAAAAGAATTCAAGACGGAATTGGAATTTATTTACACCAAGTTTTTTCATACCTTTACAGGCTTTGTCGCTTAACAACCACATCATCCATACTCGTAAGACTATGTGGAGTATGTGGAAATCTCCTCCCTTCTACTTTTTTGAAGTCGGTTATTATTAACCGACTTCAAAAAAGGAGGAGGTGCTCAATTCGACTGTATTTTTTTATGTTTGTTGCCTCAGAACTTTTGACTGGGTCATCCGATTTTCATGATTATTTTTTTATTTGAAAGCTGGTGCTTCCCGTTTGGATCCATTTGGTTCGAGTTCTGACATTGGGATCCATGAAAAAACTTTATAATTGAAGTCAGTTTCTAGTTTTTAAAACAAAATCAATTATTTAGATACATAAGGTTCATCTTCTAATAAAACCAAGAATATGTAAGTCCAGAAAACGTGAATACACTTTTTCTGGACTTACATATACACACAAAAAATACACTTTTATTGCAAGTATAGTCAGCAAAAATTGCGCCTTACCACCACTAGGGTGATTTTTCTGTTAATTGAATAGTTGCCAACCCCGGCTTGCTCGATAGCTTTTGTTTTTAACGCAAAGTAAAATAGTCTCAAACTGGATAGGCATTACGTTTGGCGATGATATAAGATCTCAATCTCAATACTCTGCATGCTATCTGCATATCACCATAGACTGGAACTTATAAAACAATCACCTCGTAAGTGACAACCCTAACTCGTCAACCCATCGAGAGCCCAGCGGGAGTCAAATGCCTTTTTCAATAGAACAGTGCCGCCTCTACCTGAGTGCAAAAGTGTGCCATTCAAAATCATCCAAAAATTTTAAAAAAATATAATATAATTTACAGATGAGCCAATAGGGTAAAAAAAAATTTCTTAAATAAACATTCTATTTAGATAGATAGAAAGAGAAAATTCTTTATTGCATACTTAAAAATAATTTACAAACAAAATAAACATTACAAAATATGTGAAAATGGTGTCTATTCAGATGTCGCCAAAACTAAACAAAACTAATATGACAGTACTAAAAATGTCGCTGTCCCTGTCATAACGATCAAAATAATAAGGATAGCATCATTTTTAGTCCTGTCAGATAAGTTTAGTCTAGTTTTAAGAACATCTGATTGGACACCAATATTTAGCCCGCCAGTTAGATCATCTAAGAAAAAAATGTATAAAATGTAAATGTATATGTGTACACAGTATACAATATCTTTGGATAATTATGAAAGATAGATCTTTTTTCTTTTCTCACAATGTGTGACGTCACGAGGAACTTTAACTGGCTTGTATCTTCAGCTTTTTTGTTGCATCGACAAAAGATATGTGTCTAATATTTTCTGATATAATAATCTAACTAAGCCAGACTTATAAGATTTTTTCACACTAGCCAATGTAGAGCAAGGCAACGTCAAGGGACATGCGCTAGCATTTCAAATATCGTTATATTAGGTCCTTACATATGAAATTGGCGTTTTTCGTACTGGCCACTTTAATCACAAATTTCTCCTCTTTGGTAAGGAATTCCAAATTCAAATTTGTACAGCTATAGACTCATGTATTTGTGCTTCGATGATCGTCATTCATTTGTTTATTTTCTTCTGTTTTTTTCTGTTTGCGTCACTCATTTTACAAAATGGAAAACTTAAAATATCGCATTATTTACGAGTACTAGTTCCGCCGTGGCACTAGTGCTGCGGAAACAACTCGAAGGGTGAATGATGTGTATGGCGGTCGTGTTGCAAAAGAAAACACAGTTCGTTTTTGGTTCCAACGTTTTCGTTCTGGAAATTTCGACCTGCAGAACAAGCCCCGTGGACGGCCTGAGACTCAAGTTGATAATGAAGAGTTGAAGGCTATTGTGGAAGCGGATCCATCGCAAACCACGTCCGAGTTAGCTGCAGGCTGCGATGTTAGTGATAAAACTGTTAAGCAAATTGGGAAGATTAAAAAGCTTGAAAGGTGGGTACCTCACGAATTGACTGAAGCAAACCGGCAAACGCGCGTCGACTGCTGCGTTACATTACTAAACCGGCACAATAATGAAGGTATTTTAAACCGAATCATTACCTGTGATGAAAAATGGGTTCTTTACGATAATCGGAAGCGCTCAGCGCAATGGTTGGATCCTGGCCAGCCAGCCAAATCCTGCCCCAAGCGAAAATTAACCCCAAAAAAGTTACTTGTAAGCGTTTGGTGGACTAGTGCCGGTATTGTTCATTACAGTTTTCTCAAATCTGGCCAGACTATTACGGCTGATGTCTATTGTCAGCAATTGCAAACCATGATGGAAAAGCTAGCGGCTAAACAACCTAGGCTGGTCAATCGCTCCACGCCACTGCTGCTTCACGACAACGCTAGACCACACACTGCGCAACAGACGGCTACTAAATTAGAAGAGCTTCAATTGGAAAGTCTAAGACATCCTCCGTACTCCCCGGACCTTGCTCCAACAGATTACCATTTTTTTCGAAATTTGGATAACTTCTTGCAAGGGAAAAAATTCAACTCCGATGGGGCAGTCCAAATCGCCTTCAAAGATTTTATTGATTCCCGTCCGACTGGTTTTTTTAGTAAAGGGATCAATGAACTACCTATAAGATGGCAAAAGTGCATAGAAAATAATGGTTCATACTTTGATTAATTAAATATATTATATTAAAAAATATTCGACTTTTTGTTCCTCCCACACAAAACGCCAATTTCATATGTAAGGACCTAATATTAATGAATATGTAGTTACCTATTCAACAATTTTCAGTATATCGAACTACCGAACCCGCTAAAAATACGTTCTACTTACCATAAATTAATAATTGTACTTATTAACATAATCATAACGAACCGCTTATTCTATTTCTATTTTTATTATGTATATTTATTTATCATTATTTTGCGATTTGTTTATTGATTGATGTCGAAAGCGATTGTAGAAAAGTCTAAAAATTTATGGGTTTCAAATATGCCTTAGATATAAGTGATCATGATCCGTTTCCAATTATTCCCTACAAATTTTTTATTGTTTTCGATTCGATTCATAGCGAGTGCCGGTTGGTTGCATTTGTTTTTAAAAATATATCTAACGGTGAGTGTGTAAATAAGTGAATCAAGCAATTTCGGAACTTATGTCAAAATCTACACTCACTCATGTAACTCTTAGGTAACGATGCGTTCTTACCACGTTATTACGTATTTATTGAACAATTTCAAGGCAGCAAAGCTTTTTTTTTCTAATTAAACGCCAAAAATTATTGAAATTGTTGCATTTCGTTTTACAAACTTATAACTATAAATTGTGATAGTCCGATTGATAAGGTAGGTAATGGCACGTTTTTCGCCTAGATAAATCCATAGACAAAACCTACTCACTCCAGTACAGATTCTGCTAGTAGCTAAGTAGCGTCAGAGTTACGTTCTATAATAAAGATTTACTTGAGCAGAGATTCTAAGCTTGACTAGAACTCATGCAATGATTGCATAAGTAATACTTGGGGAAGCTTTCATAATACGAGCCTATATCTTAATTGGTGAGAGGAATGGCTTTTCTAGGTGCAAATTATAAATGTATGTATTTCCTAAGAACTCAATCATCACATCACATCAGAGATATAACTAATCAACCCGTTTCCTGTTATAAGAAAGTAAGTCAATAAAATACAAATGGTACAATTTTCTCCACATTTCTCAGTATTTATATCACAGGAAAGTTATTACGGAGTACAAAAACTACAGCTGTACGCGTGTCATTAAGGCAACATACGGCTGTAAGCTCAAGTCCAAACCTTTTAAAAATATTTTATATGTTATGGCAAGAGGACAGGAGATAAACAATTCTAAAAATGCACGCGCCCGGTATCGGCGTGCATTTTTTATTTTGCCGTTAAGGCCCATACACCAGCAAAAGTGGCGCCCCCAACTATTATATCTTATTATTACTTTGAACGTAGGATTTTTAAAAATTCCTATGATAAACGTAAAAATATGATAAAATAGGAATTTCTGTCAGATTGGCTCGGGTATGCGCCTTAACAAAACTTTTTGGAATCGCCGTGCATTTTTAGAATGCTTTATCTCTACCTAGATACCTATTATAGCTCTCTTCATAATATTCTTGAGCAGAAATAAACACACAGATCTGTAATAGTAGCGTTTTCATGCCAATTAGGTACATACTTATTCCACAAAAATATGAATTATGGAAAAGAAGCTCACAAATCCTTCTATTAATAAATTAATATATATTTCTTCTGTGCCTGTGTAGAATTATGAAAAAATATGAATTAAAATAGGCTTGATAGAGCCAAAAAATATTATCATTGTTTATTGACATCATAAGATATAAAGTTTTTTAAACTTACGCGATCAGAACACATTAACCTAAATAAATTTACGGGTATTTAAACTTACGTGATCAGAACACATTATTATAAATATATTTACGGGTGCTTATCGCATTCATTTACCTATTTATTGGTATTACCGACGTTTCAACAGGTTTACCTTCTGTCGTGGTCACGGGATGACTGGTGCTCGCGATAAATACCCATGAATATTTTTAATAATCATGAGATATATTTTGACATCTCTAAACATCTTCACTTTAAAATCATAACATTACTAGCGGCCCGTACCAGCTTTGCATTTTTAAACGTGAAGAATGAAGATTATGAAGATATAATAAATTGTTGGGTTTATTATTTTTACATAAAAAAATACAAAAATATTTTGTGAAAGCTAAATTAAATTGTGAAAAGGGCGTACATTTATGCAAAGCCTAACTTAGACAATAAGCTACCTTTGATATCGAAAATACGCGTGCAAAGCCGTGGACAGAACATAGTATTATATAAGTGTAGATTGGCACGAGACCATGTCGGTAGCCATGATGCTCTATATTTAGTTGATGTTATTATTCCGATGATGAAGTCGTCAGCGACTTGATTACTAGTAGGCCCGTGGATTTGAATGTTGGACTTGACTGGACTTTATTTATTTATTTATTTTATTAGGACTACCAACTAGAGATAACACATAAAAGAATTAAAATACAGTGGCAAGGTTCTTAGGTCTAGTGCTCTCTAAATTATAGGCGGCCGCAACATGCGCGTAAATCGAAGCAACTCAACTAATATTTTAAACAAAAAATAATCTTACATACTAAAGTATTTATCATTAACTTAAAACTACTTCTAAAACTTCTAAAAGTTATATATACAAAAATAGACGTGGGTAGACCTACGTGAGTCGTAGGCTATAATAATGTACACAATACAAATAAATCAATAAAGTACGAGGGATTATTAAGGGAAGCAGGAAGAACGAAAAGGTAGGTAGTTATTAGGTGTATTGTACATAGGTAGGTACATAAATAGTATAAATAATAGATTCAGGCGTTACTTTGCGGAAATCCATTGTAAATATAAGAATGAAAAATATTTAGTAACAATTCCGCGAAAAAAACCTTCTGCGATAAAATCTAACAAATTGTACATTTATACAAAATGAAAGAACATTTATCAAAGCAAGTCGTCAACTAGTTTCGTCTTTCGGAAGTTTACGTCAAATAGAACTATTTGTTAACAAACTTAATACAATTCATCCTAAAATTAAATTCAAACTCGAGTTGGAAACCAATGGCTCACTGAACTTTTTAGATTTGACTTTAACTAGGTTAAACAATAGGCACGATTTCCAAATTTACAGAAAACCGACTTATACAGACATTACAATACCAAATTCTTCTTGTCATCCATTACAACATAAGTTAGCAGCTTATCGTAGTTTTGTCCACAGATTGATGTCAGTACCCCTATCACGGGAGAACTTTAATAAAGAGATATCTATTATTTACCATATGGCAGAAAGAAACGGATATAGTAGGAATATAGTTGATGGTCTAATTAGGAGTAGACAACGTAACATTGTCCGTTCTTTATTGTACCCTGTTGCCCCAGATAGGATAAATAAATATGTAGGAAGTTTAACTTACTTAGGTCCATTAAGTGAGGGAGTTTCAAGGGCTTTGTCCAAAAATAAAGTACATGTAGCGTTCAAAACAAACAATTTATTAAAACAGATTTGTAACGGAAAAGATAGATTGGATAACAATAAGAAATCTGGTGTTTATAAGTTAGTTTGTGATGAATGTAATGGTGTTTATGTAGGTCAAACGGGTCGTAGTTTTCAGGTTAGGTACAAAGAACATTTAGCGGCTTATAGAAACAATCATCCAGAAAAGTCAAATTTTGCAAAACATTTATTAGAATCGGGTCATTCATTAAATGATAATCACTCATTTTCAATTTTACATACTTGTGATAAGGGATTTAGGTTGTCGGTCTTAGAAAATTTAGAAATTACAAAATACAGTAATAATACATTGTTGAATGAACTAAGTACAGGTTTGCCTCGATCGCCATTATTACGGATTTTTTCTAGAAATGGCGCGAGCGGTGATGTCACGGACGCAGGTAATGGGCGTGATGCGTCACCATGACGTATATAAGGGGCGGTTTTGCGAGCGATGCCGCACTATTCGTTCGCTCGCGTTCGCGCGGGCAACACGTACCGTCCGTCCGTTAGAGCTCCCCGTAGCTCCAACCCGGCCATTGTCCGCCTCGCCCTCGCTTGCGCAGGTAGCTAGCCTGCTTCTATTGTTTTGCTCACACAAAACAATTAAACCAGTTCTTCTCAGAACTAACCTTTCTGTTTCTCGAAGTATTTAGTTCGCTATAGAATTGAATATCTTCAAGACTTTTAACAGCAAACGTTAGCGTCCCGCTCTTTTCAGAGCGACGCTTTTTGCGAGGTTCTCGTTTTTTTCAAAGCGGTCTCCTCTGTCTTGTTTCTAGGACTTATCAAACAGTAAATCCACGCCTTCAGTGGTCGACCAAGGGATACGTAACCGTGCCAACGAACTTGGTTGGGCGCTGACCCGAAGCGCCTACTTTACTTCTTCAAAGTAAAGTAGAATTCGGCTGGGCCTGGGACCACCGGCCTTGGGGGAGCACCCTCGCCGACCCCAGGTAGCGCTAGGTAGTTACTCACCCCTTTAGCCCCGTAAGAGTGGCATAAGGGACACACAATTAGGTAGGACACGCAGGTACACACCCCCCCCCCTGTCTAACCCGACAGGGAGGGATCACTCACATCTCCCGGGTGTCCCCCCCGGGCATAGGGACTTTCCCCCGTGCTCTTAAAGCATTTCCCCTGTCCACTATGGACATTACCGGTTTGTCAGTGGAGAACCTGCGTGGATTACTCCACGCAATCTTCACGCAGCACCCCTCCCTGTTGAATGACGTTTTGCACTCTCTCCGCCCCCTCCCCGCCTCCACCCTTAAACCGGCGATTCCGGACTCCCCGGATTCGCCGGATGCGTCCCCGCGGGCTCCCTCTCGCTCGCCCTCTCCCGAGGTCGACGAGATGGAGGTCGCTGACGACGTCTCCCACACGTCCGATGAGGCATCGGCTTCAGACTCTGAGCCCGAACACGCTTCTCCCCCTCCCTCCTCCTCTTCTGACGACGGCTTTGTCACCGTAGACAGCCGTAAGAGGAAACTGGGGAAGAAAGGGAAGAGCGATCCCCCCGCCAAGACACTAAATCTTGGCGCTTCCTCTCCCCCTCCCGCGGCCCCCACGACCGCCACTACTCCCGTGGCCCCCGCGCCCCTGTCCTCTCCCCGCAAGGAGAGACCACCCCCACCTATTTTTCTCCGCGAGAAAGCCAAATGGGCTAACGTGGAGAAATTACTCCAACTTAAGGGCATACATTTTGTCAAAGCCCAATCCGTTAAGGAGTCTATAAAACTCCAATTACAGACGTCGGATGACCACCGACGTCTCACCACCCTTCTCCGCTCCGAGAGCATAGGCTTTCATACCTATGCTCTCGAGAGCGAGAAATCCTTGCGGGTCGTCATTCGCGGCGTTCCCGCCGAATTTGACGCCGCTACGATTAAAGCAGACCTAGACTCCCAAGGCTTCCCCATCAGGGAAGTCCACCGGATGTATAGCGGCAAAGACAAACGCCCATTTGACCTAGTATTGGTCATTCTAGACCTTTCGCCCGAAGGGAAAAAGATATTCGGCCTTAAGACCGTATGTCGCCTCTCCGGCCTTTCGGTAGAGGCTCCCTTCCGTTTAGGCCCCCCCGGACAGTGCCACAGATGCCAACTCTATGGCCACTCTGCGCGCAACTGCAATGCGCGTCCGCGTTGCGTCAAGTGCCTGGGCGACCACGGCACCGCTGACTGCAAACGCGCACGCGACGACCCGACCCCGCCTAGCTGCGTGCTCTGTAACGCCGACACACCGCGAACTATCGCGGTTGCCCCAAGGCGCCGAGAGCTAGCAACAAGGCTCGCTCAAGGGCCCCGGAGCGCTTTGCCCCTTCCGCCCCTCAGTACACCAAGACATCCTCAAAGGTGTCTACGGTCCCCTATCGCCCCCCTACCACATCGGCATGGGCCAAACCTTTGGCCTACACAAGTATAGCCCCTAAGGCTAAAACTAGGTCTCCCCCTCTCCCCCGCCCACAGGAGCCAACTCGCGCCCCTGCTCCCACCCCCGTACCTCAGCCCCGCCCCTCAAAGCCCGGTCAATCAGCACCCGCTGCTGCTTCGGCCGGCCTTGGGGGACCCGCCCCCGCCGTGGACTTTGGAAAAGTCACTGCGCTCCTGCGCAAACTTAGCCAAGCCCAAACGGCATTTGAAAAACTGATGATCCTCTCGGATCATCAGGAAGTCATGTCTTCCCTTGACAACCTCTCTTTTAAGTCTCAATAATGGTTTCACAACCTGAGAGACTTAAACCCCGCTCCATCTCGTTAGCGTTTTTCAATGCTAACGGACTCAAATCCCAGAGAGAACTCGTTCATCAATTTCTGGTTAATCACCAAATCGATATTTTCCTTGTGCAGGAGACCTTCTTAAAACAGGGCACTAGCAATCCTAGGATTGCTAACTATCAAATAGTCCGAAATGACAGAACGAACGCCCCCAAAGGCGGTACTGCCATTTATTTCAAGAGGTCCCTGCACTGCATACCCCTTGATCCCCCTCCCCTCCAAGACTTAGAAGTCTCTGTCTGCAGGCTTGCGATGACCGGTCATCAATCGGTCATCATTGCATCCTGCTATCTCAGCCCAAATAAGAAGCTTCTTAAAAGCGATCTTGAATCAGTCCTCAGTCTCGGAAGCTCAGTCATTCTGGCTGGCGACTTCAATTCCAAAGACCCGATGTGGAACTGCCGCATTCGTAACGGAAACGGCCGCAGCCTTTCCCGGTGTCTTGGCTCCCTCGATCTAGACCTGATCGTCCCCATGTGCCCTACGCGGTACTCTCCCAACCCCCGTTTTGGTAACGAGTACTTGGACCTGGCACTGCTACGGAATGTATCCCTCCGGATGCAATCCATAACGGTGATGCAGGAACTTGACTCGGACCACCGCCCGGTCGTGATGAGGCTTGGCCCCCCTCCCAATGTCACCCCTCCCACCAAGACAGTGGTGCAATGGTATAAGCTTGAGAACGCTCTCAAGAATATTCATTCACCCGCCTTGGAAAAAATCCCCGACGATATTAGCTCCCTAGACGACATCGCAATTGCGGTTGACTCTTTGACTAGTCACGTCCAATCCGCTATTAGCGAATCATCGAAACAGGTGCCGGCGACGAACGATCGCCGCTGGGACCTGCCAGATGATATCAGACGGCTGATCACTGAGAAGAACGCAGCGACTCGCCGCTTTAGTTCCTATCCTACCTATCTCAATCGCTTTAGAATGAACTCGCTTCGCCGTAAGGTTAAGAGAGCCATTCAAGAGCACCGAAACTCCTCATGGGACGAACTACTTTCAAAGATCAAACCGGGTCACCAGGCATACTGGGACTTGGCGCGATCAATGAAAGCAGATGGCGTCTCTATTATGCCCCCGCTTTTACGTCCGAATCACCAAACGCCAGCGTTTGAAGATAAGGATAAAGCCGACACTCTGGCCGAAAGCCTGGAAGCCCAGTGCTCCCCCAGTCTCGAACCTGTCGACCCTGTCCACCTTGATACGGTGAACAGTGAAGTCGAGCGCTTAGCGTCCCTACCCCCTTCTGCCACCCTTGACCACGTCAAGGCGGCTGAGGTCGCAGCGATCATTAAAGATCTCCGACCGAAAAAGTCCCCCGGCTCGGATGGCATCAGCAACAGGCTCCTTAAGAGATTCCCTGTTGCCCTCATCTACCTCCTTGTAAGCATCTTCAATGCAGCCTTATCCACTTGTTCTTTCCCTGATGTCTGGAAGGAGGCCAATGTCATTGGCATCCACAAACCAGGCAAAAAGGCGAACGAACCTTCCTCCTACCGCCCTATCAGCCTCCTCAGCTCCCTGGGGAAGATCTACGAGCGACTCCTTCTGAGTCGTCTCTGGGCCCACGTCAATGAGCACAAGCTCTTACTCGATGAACAGTTCGGCTTCCGAGCTCATCATTCTTGTCCCCAACAGGTGCTCCGCATCACGGAGCACATCCATTCCATGTGGCATCACACATGGCCAGCCGATACGGGAGCTGTCTTCCTCGACGTAGCGAAAGCCTTCGACAAAGTCTGGCACAATGGCTTAATTTATAAGCTTTCCACTCTTGGTGTGCCCGACAGACTCGTACTCATCCTGCGAGACTACTTGTCGAATCGAAGCTTTCGTTACCGCGTGGAGGGCACTCTCTCTGACCCCCGACCCGTCCGAGCCGGAGTTCCCCAGGGATCCGTTTTAGCCCCACTCCTCTTTACGCTGTATACCAGCGATATCCCCCGCCACCATAAAGTGGAGCTCGCCCTCTTCGCGGACGACACAGCACTATACGCATCCGACTCGAATTCGAGTCGGGTGAGTATGAGGCTGCAAGCCGCACTAGACAAACTAGGTGCCTGGTTCAGAAAATGGCGCATAGAAGTAAATCCGACGAAGAGTGCAGCAGTGTACTTTTCGCGGAATTACCCTAAGCCCAGGACCCTCTCCCTATTTGGTAAACCCATTCCCTGGGTTAAATCAGCCAAATACTTAGGGGTGATCTTAGACCGCCGCCTTAATTTTAAGCCCCATCTCCACGCTGTAGCCAATCGCGCTAAGTTCATACTTGGCCGATTGAATAGCCTCCTTAGAGCGAAGAGTAAAATGTCCCTTAGAAATAAGGTGACACTTTACAAATCGGTCATACGCCCAGTCATGACGTACTCCTCTGTAGTATTCGGCCACTCAGCCAATACTTACGCCCTTCAGGTTGTCCAAAATAGATTTCTGCGCAAAGCCTCGGGCTGTCCGTGGTACATGCGCAATAACGATCTCCATCGCGACTTTAATCTCGAGTCCATCGCCCATTTCATAAAGACCGCCTCCCAGCGGCATTATGAATCCGCCCCGGATCATTACAATCCCTTGATCTCCACAATACCCGACTATCCCATTGACAATCCTCCCACGAGTTCTCTCCTCCGTAGACCGAGACACGTTCTCGGTGACCCCGTTGACCCACTCACCGCCGCTAACCCGGAGGTGACGTCAACCGATTCGTTACCGCACACTACACAGCCGACCAAAAACCGACCCCGCCGGAAGCGGGGTCGAAGAATTCCCTCCTTCCGCCCGCAGGTGCATTCGTGCACCTAAGGCGTAACCTCCATGCCCTCTCGTAGCATCTGGCGACAGCCCAAGCCGAGGCTCGCACCTAAGTGGTGGCCCTTGTGCGTGTCGCCCCAACCTAAAATTTACCGGCGAGGCGCCATCTGCGCCCGCCAAAAGTCCGGTAACGCTGTCATGGCCATCAGCGGTCAACAGCATCATAGCCCATTCGAAAAAAAAAAAAAAAAAAAAAAAAAAAAAAAAAAGCGATGCCGCACTTGGCACGCGGAGCTCGAAGTGACAACATCTCTGGTGGGACTCTGCCGTTGTTGTTTGGCGCTCTCAGTGTCAAGATCGAGTGGTGTGGTGTCCTGATGATGTCTCGTGGAAAGACGAAACTAGTTGACGACTTGCTTTGATAAATGTTCTTTCATTTTGTATAAATGTACAATTTGTTAGATTTTATCGCAGAAGGTTTTTTTCGCGGAATTGTTACTAAATATTTTTCATTCTTATATAATATTATATTTACATAAATAGTATTAAGAAAAATGTTAAGTATAGGTAGTGACTATTAAAGATCAAGATGTTCATGGGATAGAATAGATCTGAGGGATTGGTTGAACTACTTTACAAGTTGTATGAATAGATATCCAACACCTTTCTATATTAGGCTCTCACCTTTCTATATTAAATACTAGCTGCGCCCCGCAGCTTCGCACGCGTTGTTCCTATGGAAACTTTTTAAGGTGATTTTTATCCCACGGGAACTGAATTATGGGATAAAAAGCCTATGTTTGATTCTAGGATTAGAATTACTTGTATGCAAAATTTCAGCCCAATCCGTTTAGTAGTTTTGGCGTAAAGGGGTAACAAACATCCATCCATCCATCCATACATCCATACAAACTTTCGCATTTATAATATTAGTGTGATGTGATAGTGTGATGTGATGTGAAGAATCAAAATGGTATCCTGATAGGTACTTATTATAGAAGGAGCCTATTAAGATTGTCGTAAATGGAGAGTACGTATTATTAATGCATGCACCACTTACATGTTGTCCGCGAGATGACCGTTTCAGTGTTTTATTTACAACACTTACCAAGTCAAGATTCGTCATTTCGCAGGCATTGTATAGTTGATTCTCCAACACGAAACATCGTCTTTCATTTCGGCCAATAACGTGTACTTTAGAATACACACAGAACTAGAGTAAAACCGGCATAAAAAACGAAACAATAATTACAATAGTCGGCAGTGACTATTGTAATTTTCGTGTGAATTTAATTCGTATTGCATTTAATTTTGATAAAATAAATACCGAGACGTACAAATAAGCCGATACGTCTACCATTAATACTAAACAGCCTTTTAACCCTGAAACGATCACCGAAATTCAATTATCAAATATTTTCTCAAGCTTTCATAACCAAAATTAAAAAAGAAAGGTAATCATCGCCGGTAGTAAATAACATAAATAAAATAAAATGATAAAAAATCAACAGAACCATTTGGAACACAACGAGCTTGATTAGGTACGATGTCACGCGGATAAGGCCGTAAAGCCGAAAATTGAAAAGGTTACTTCATTAAAAATGCTATATTTTACAATTTTTAAGCAGGCAGGTGAACCCTATGGCGATGTGTAGGGTTACCACGGTTCAGATATTCTTGGGAACTCGATGTAGACACAAGCGAAGAATTTAGATAAAATTAAAAGTACAGACAGACACAAGCGAAGAATTTCGATAAAATTAAAATTATAAGTTTATTTTAGTTTTGTGCTGAAGATACAGCTGTCGTGAGATGGACCGGTAGGAGTTAATAATAATAATAATAAAATGGATCTGGATCCCACTTTTAAATAAGTTATTTGGAGAAGCGTTAGGATAAGAAACATGTCCTTGCAACACAAACTTTCAAAAGTAAAACAAAATTACGGATACATAAATATACGACCCAGTTGTTTCACCAATATCAAGTGTGGTAACCCTCGCCCGGCATCGAACCTACACCCCGCAGCGCCAATCTAATGAAATAAACTGAAAATCAACACGCGCGGCCCCTTTGTACCCGCTCACGATATAATTACCTCGCTAATTTATTCCTCACCGAAATGTTCTGTTCCGTGCGCTCGATTGTGATTGTGATTCGATGAGTATTGATGCTGTGTTGACACGATATGATTCGAGTAAAGCCACTGATAATAATTTTATGCTATACTGTAGGTCTAACGCCTTAAAAGGGTTCTAATTCAAGTCTCTTAAAAAAAATAATTTCTATTTCATTTCTAGACTCGATTTTGTAGAATAGGTACGCTTCGTTGGGACTTTGTGTTATAAAAATGAAATATTTCATATTTCATTTATTTTGCTTACGTACAATTCATTCATAAGTCTAAGTGAATTAGTTGTTATTATGTACATGCATCCTGGAAGGGCACTGCAAACTTGAGTTCGAATACATAATTAAATCATTAAAAAACATTTATCAAATATTATAAATAAATTTTCAAGCATAATTAAAAGTAGGTAACACATTGGATTTAAAATTAGAAACTAAGAAGCCAGAATCTTTTGTCAGTCATTCAAAACCTATAGTATATATACCTCTATCATTTTTGTTTCTCTGTTTCAAACTGTTGAACAGAATAATAACTTTTTTCTAATAAAAATAATTTAATCTTTTTGTAAAAGGTAGTGTCTCTTTCTTCCTTTTTTAAATAATCTATTATTTAGTCTTTTCTGGCTTTTTAAACAATCGTCCTAAATTACGTTTACCATCACCAGCACCAGACTTTGGATTATAATTACCTAGCATATATTAAGGGAATCTCAAACACTGTCATATTAAGTACATTAAGTTAAAGAAATAAATATTTTGTATTTTGTATTTTTGTATATTGTAACAGCACACTACAGGAAATTGGTGGAGGCTCGGGATACTGTGTCACACACCAATTATTGGATTTGGCTTTTTGATGGAGTTGATGATAAATTTTGAGGCCTAAAAGTTTTGTGAGATGAGTGAGAGGAGCGGAGAAAGTCGAGGGGAGGGGGGGGGGGAGGAAACTGTACGTTGACATGTTGAATCCTTCGACCGGTCTTTATGACATTGACTGATGTGAAATACCGAACAGCTATAACGAAGAAACCTTTACTTACTTATTTAAACTGCTGAGTCTTACAAAATAAATATTAGATGGTTTCTTTTTGTGCTGTACTTAGATTTTTTATTGTTTTTTTAACTGAAAGCAATGCTTTTACCCGGCGGCGAAATACGGAGGGTTATGATTTTACCGATTAAATTCCCAAGTTCATTGTCGTATAATCCACTGGTTTCCCACCCCTATTAAACCAACCTACCTACGCAATTACGAATCGGCAGCGGCCCGCGGCGAAGACTGACGTACGACGTGCAAACTCAATAATTATCCCACAATCGAATTACCCATTCAACTGTACTGTTGTTGCGAATTAAAGACCAGGAATTACAGTGGGCAGTGGAAGCAGTGACGTTGATCTGAACGCAAGGCCTTGTACTATTAATTGGTATCCACAAATAGGTTTCTGCTTGCAACGTGCATCTAAAAGGAACGTCCAAGGAGCGAACTGAACCGAAACAAATGAATTTTCATTATTCGTTCAAATTTGTTGCGGACAATGCATTTTTAGACGCACATTTACTTCCTCAACCGTACTGAGTAAGAAGTGTGCGAGCTTTCATACGATTTAATAATCGGATTCTTAAAATTCGTTTTGCTCCCTCGGCCCGTTCTAGATAGAAGTACTAGAAAGGGCCATTGATTCATGAAACTAGCAGGTGTAATTCTATTCTAGAGCGTCTTTTATATTTTCTGGAAAAAAGCCATTAGAGAGATCTACTAAAGAGCCGAACCGTGCTGAAGTATAGAGCCGAACCATGGATGGTGTAAGAGATGATGGTCGGTTCTTAGCCGAATT
This sequence comes from Eupithecia tripunctaria, assembly GCA_955876795.1. Taxonomy (NCBI): domain Eukaryota; kingdom Metazoa; phylum Arthropoda; class Insecta; order Lepidoptera; family Geometridae; genus Eupithecia; species Eupithecia tripunctaria. Next base: position 3,806,535 of record OY041603.1, on the reverse strand, counting down.
ATAACAAATGCCGTTTGTTGGTCATCGACCACGGTAATCGCCCTGCGGAGTCAAGTAGACAACCACCTCAGGTGTAGGGAGGTTGGCTGTTCTTATAGAATTAGGGCCTACAACAATAATTGAAACGTCTGATTGTCGTGAAGTCTATTATTCACTGTCTGCAGAGAGCGCTATAACTATATCTTAATCTAGGTATTCTAACGTACGTGTGCATTGTTCATACACATCATATTACACCACACAGAGAACCCTTTTCTTGAACCAGCTCAAGGCATTTTCTAGCTATTGGATTTGACAGCATGTGAGAAGTTACAGATATGGCAGTTGTCTCTCTCACCACCGACGATGAACGAGAAGCGAGTAGAGCTAGAAACTATCCACGAGTTGGCGAGCAGCGAGAAACGAGTGTGTAGTTCCGATCGTTTTGTCGCTCGGCTACAAGCGAGTGTTCAAAGCGATGTACGACTCGCGCAACTCGCTCGCGGCAGCCTACTTTCAGATCCGAACTATAGAGAAATGACCACAAAGCGAGTATCGCTGAGCGGGTAACGCTGAGCGAGTATCGCAGAGTGAGTATTATCTAGTTTGCTGCCATAACTAAATTGTTGTCCACACCACCCAAAGGTTAGCAGGTAGAGAATGCTACCTAGCATTATGCTCGCCCATGTATAAATGTTGTGTGCAATAAATTATGTAAGTATATTCTATCTATCTATCTATTCTATATCTAGATCAACAAAACAAACTTCAGCTTGATCGAGTTCAAATTCGTAATACCAATAAGGACATGAAAGCTCTTGAACTTGGTTTAGCGCTTTAACCGAATAATCGTATAAAGCGCAAAATTGAGTTAATCTTTTATTTCTGTTCAATTGCAACGGTGAAATAGACCGGAAAGCTCTCTATGACACGATGCCCTGAAAGAAAAGCCCAATGTTTTGGAATCCAAAGGACGAACCATCAAAGAGCTCGTCATTAACTGTTCGTCCAATTCCATCCAATTAATAGCAATGTACACCGACACTTATTTAATTCTCGATCCGCTGACAGGCTGCCTTTTAAACATGCAAATTGACAGATACAGGGTGTCAAGGCATGAGTGACAGTCATTGGTGGTTTTTTTTAGCACTGACCCATTATCTAAAAGACCCGAAGTAACTTCGAAGTAATTGGTCCGTTGTGCTTATTTTATGGTACCTATAGTCCAAAGAATCGTGTAATATGTATAGTCAAGTTTTTAGTTTCCAAGATGTATGTGTGAAATAATGGTTTACTGGAAAATAAATAAATAATGTTGGGCAATTAACACGGCATTATCTAGCCCCAAGCTAAGCAGCGCTTGTTATTTAATGTCTAGAGATTCTAAAGATATTTTTTACATATTTGACTGAGATAATTTTCTAAATACCTTATACATTATATTATTATTATGGACCAGTTGAGCTACCTTTAGATTGTTTGCAACAGCCTGCAGTTAGCTCAATTGTTTTAATAGTAACGTTATACTGGTTTTATTTGTTTTCTATAGTTATACGGTAAAAAAAATCATTTTATTTACCTTTTTATAATTTCACAAGTGATAAAACTGCCGTCCGAAGCAACAAGCCTGAAGTCTAATAAATCTTGCGCCGATCAGGACACCATGTATAACCGATCGATGATTCCTCACCAGCTGATAGCAATCGCGACACGTAATTAGTCACGTAGAAGACAGATGTTCTGATTTACAGTTCGATAGGCATCGTTTACGGTTAGTTCTAGTTGGTTCCAGTTCATAGCTATCGATCGGCTCTAATTAGAGCAAGGTTAATACAGTTACGACTTTCTATAAAAGCTTTTAAGGGTTAAAAGTTTGGAAGGTTTGTTAGTCTTATTATTATTTTTGACACTTGCCGCAACCTCAACCTTAAGGCGCAGACACGAGTGAAAATGGCACTGCCACCTACTTTATCATATTATTACCTACGTTCAACACAGGGCATTTTAAACATTTATTGTACAGTTTGTAGTATCACATCACACTAATATTATAAATGCGAAAGTTTGGATGGATGTATGGATGTATGGATGTATGGATGTATGGATGTATGGATGTATGGATGTATGGATGGATGTTTGTTACTTCTTCACGCCAAAACTACTAGACGGATCTGGCTGAAATTTTGCATACAGGTAATTCTAATCCTGGAATAAAACATGAGCTACTTTTTATCCCATAAATCTGTTCCCGCGGGATGAAAATCACCTTTTAATGTTTCCATAGGAACAACGCGTGCTAAGCCGCGGGGCGTAGGTAGTCTATTATAAGTTAATTATTAATGCCTCTGTAATAGTTATTTTGTGAAGCTTAGTCAGAAATACGAAGTTGCCCTTTTTGACCACCAAACTCCATTTTCGCATCTCTGCCTATACTAGACAAGATAAAACTATCACAGAGGTCTTAAAAAATAGCTTATACCTATAGATACCACAAACTGTACGAAATATTTTAAAAATTTCCATATGATAAAATAGGTGCCGCTGTCATTAATAAATAGCTTATAATAGATACCACAAACTGTACGATGGAATTTTATAACTTCCAGTGTAATAATAAGATATAATAGGTGGTGGCGCCACTTTCACTGGTGTATATGCCTTAAAGTAATATTTCGTATTTGTCAATCTCAAAAGAAGACATCAACGCGCGCTATCTGCTACGAAATTGCTACCAAATACCGCCATCAGAATGGATGGGACTATTTCAAACTGAAATCAGTGATACAACATTACTTTGACAAAGTGCAAAACCAATTTCATCTTCTCTGTAAAATGTTCTGAATAAATGATTTTTTATTTTATTTATTTTTTAATTTGAGAAAGCGCGGGTTGCAAATGAAATAAATAACTAAAATCATTTATAGCGGGATATTTACCATGATTTGAGTTTAAAGCTTTCCAAAATATATGTACCTATTGGAAATATGTACTTAATAGAAGTAAATAAAATATTTTCTTTTTTTCTGTCCAGCTTTGATAGCGCGGGGATTATACTTTCAGTTGTTGTTATTATTACTATTATTTATTCTTATTTAAAAGGGACTTTGAGTCAGAGTAATAACTAGCTGTGCCCCGCGGCTTCGTACGCCTATCCCACGGGAACTTATGGGATAAAAAGTAGCCAATGTGTTATTCCAGGCCTATGTAAAATTTAAGCCCGATCCGTTCAGTATTTTTGTACATGTTTACAAACTTTCGCGTTTATAATATTAGTAGGATTATGAAAGGGATATCTGTAATTTTTACTTTTGCAAACAACAATTGCAATGTAACAATTGATATCGAAAGCGATAGTAGAAAAGTCCAAAAATGTATGGGTTTGCCTTAGATATGTTACGTGATCTGGGGCCTGATTCCACTAACACAATCGCTTCACTATGACAATATTATCGCTTCATTATCGCGTTACAATCACCGCCATTGACACCTTTTGGTATTCTACTAACACGATCTTTTTTTGTTTATGCCATATCTATGACTGTTACGATTATGATTATATGCCCCACAACATTATTGACACGATATTATAAGTCATAGAGATTGTAATCTTATGGTATTGGAATACCAAATACATTTACGAATAAATCTCTATCTTAATCGTATGGGGCCATTATAGCGCCATTATGGCATTTTGTTTAAAAAATAGTGGAATTAGGCCCCTGTTTCGATTTTTTCCCTACGAATCTTACAATTGTTTTCGATTTGCTTCATAGCGAATGCCGGTTGGGTACTCCCTTTGTTTCGAATCTTTCTATTCTTTTCCAATCGCTTCATAGCGAATGCTGGTTGGTCAGGCCCTCTGTTCCAAGCGAGAATTTCCAAGAAATCTGGAACAAGCCCTTTAAAAGACCTCATCACTGTCAAGCTACAAAGTATCAACTAAACAAATTCAGTGCCAATTACACTTGCACATTAGCAACAAAATGAGCCGGCCTCTAATAACAGAGTCCAGTTATGAAGGGTAATTACTTGGTGGCTACGAAATCCGGTAGTTAATTATCCTAAATTGTTTAAGTGGTTGTAATCGCTGCCCTCGGGCGAGTTGCGATTTGATTTTGCCATTTATTAACAGGGGAATGACTTTGAGAGACACTAGGGAGGTTAAGTTGTTGAAAAAAATGTAATATCCTTGGAAACTGGTGTTTGTTAAACATAAGTCTTTGAGCTTAATTTAACCCTTGATTTGTCGTCAAAGACAAGTCGCTGGTGGTTGTTTTGTCAGCTAGCTATAGCTGACTGTCAGTTACAAAAGCGATAGATCCGTCTGGTGTGTTTGATCTACACCACACCCTTGTTTCACTTTATAATATATACTTATATAGGTACCTATGTTTATATATTATATTTGTATAAGCTGGTATAAAATGTTTAGGTATTTTTGTGATTTTAGTCGATATTTCTATGTAAGATTTGTATCAGCTACATAATGCATGCGTTCATTCATCGATAATTGTCTGGTAGAGATTTTTTTTTTCTCTTGAGCGATATAGTCACATGTGTTGTAATTTATATTTTGTTTGTCAATTCTTTTATTTTCTATCTTTATTATCTAGGTACCTACGGCCAAAATCTAGTGAAAACTGACGAAAATTAGTCATAAATCCCGTTATCCACAATAACGTTCCTACAATGGTCTGCAATGCAATACAAGACTACGATCAGAAAAATGTTCTGCAGACCAATTTGCTAGCCACTCCAAGCGCTACAATTTAAAACATGATTGAAAGATCACGACAGCCCTTCATGCACTAATTTGATGACTGTAAATGTTAGTAACATTAAGTAAACCGTCATTATCTGACCATTTCGCGGAAATACTTAAATGTCAGCTAAATTGCCTTACAATGAGAGCGGTAATAAGGAGTGCTACCCGATAATTTGGATCTACATTCAATCATGCGAAAGCGTCACGACAGGTTGTTTCCGTTCGATTATAAATAGCTTCAATTCAACCTTCAACTCTGTCTTTTACTTATTTTAGACTGGGGTGACTGGGGCAGTATGTACAGTACTACGGCAACTTGACACACGCTATCTCGATGCACGGAATCTCGACAAATATCGACAAAAGTTATGCATGGAATCTCGAAAAACGTCAGCTCGATGTACGGAATCTCGACAAACGTTAGCTCGATGTACGGAATCTCGACAAAAGTTAGCTCGATGCACGGAATCTCGACAAACGTTAGCTCGATGTACGAAATCTCGACAAACTTTATCTCGACGCATGGAATCTCGACAAAGAGTAGAAAAATTTAGAGCAACAATATATGACACTGTTTGCTTGGCTTGCTTGGAAGTCATTTTTACTCTGTTTCAGTGAGCACGCAAGTATGGATTTTCGATCGTCTTTTGTTCTTTTCACGGTGGCTGACCGTGAAAAGAACAAAAGACAAAAGGCCAGACCCTTTAAAAGCGGCCTTCGGTGCCTGCACCTTTTTATCAAATAGTACCTACTGACCGCCCCGCCGCCACCGCAAGCCGCGTCATTCTGCCAGACCCTTTAATTCTACAACAATTATTTACTGTTGCCGCTGCTTAGGCAAGTAAAAAATTGCCAAAGTACTACCAATTTTCTAATCTGTGTAATGTGGCTTGATAAACATAGTCGGTAAAGCAAGCATGTTTAATTATCTTACCAACTTTTCCTTTCCCATAACAACCATCTTGGAAATTTCTCAAGAGTCCCATAATTTGTGCATAATTTTCTTATTTTCTCGGCGGCTCTGTCGTTTTCTTAATGGCGTCTGTAATCACAAGCCTATTAATAAACCCTTAGGCTTCTCACTTCCATCAATATTTCAATTTTGTTAAACGTCTGGATTCTACACAAGTTTTGTTGCCAGCTACTATTCAAGAATTTGGTTAATTTTTTTTAACTATTGTATTGTTATTTGTTCATTTACTTTTTAAATGGAAAACGAGAATCGTATTTTTTTCGTAAGTATATTAAAAAACCTATTTAGTGGTTTTTTAAGTTTCTAAAAATAATAGTGACTGGGGCAGTATGTACAGTACTACGGCAACTTGACACACGCTATCTCGATGCACGGAATCTCGACAAATATCGACAAAAGTTATGCATGGAATCTCGAAAAACGTCAGCTCGATGTACGGAATCTCGACAAACGTTAGCTCGATGTACGGAATCTCGACAAAAGTTAGCTCGATGCACGGAATCTCGACAAACGTTAGCTCGATGTACGAAATCTCGACAAACTTTATCTCGACGCATGGAATCTCGACAAAGAGTAGAAAAATTTAGAGCAACAATATATGACACTGTTTGCTTGGCTTGCTTGGAAGTCATTTTTACTCTGTTTCAGTGAGCACGCAAGTATGGATTTTCGATCGTCTTTTGTTCTTTTCACGGTGGCTGACCGTGAAAAGAACAAAAGACAAAAGGCCAGACCCTTTAAAAGCGGCCTTCGGTGCCTGCACCTTTTTATCAAATAGTACCTACTGACCGCCCCGCCGCCACCGCAAGCCGCGTCATTCTGCCAGACCCTTTAATTCTACAACAATTATTTACTGTTGCCGCTGCTTAGGCAAGTAAAAAATTGCCAAAGTACTACCAATTTTCTAATCTGTGTAATGTGGCTTGATAAACATAGTCGGTAAAGCAAGCATGTTTAATTATCTTACCAACTTTTCCTTTCCCATAACAACCATCTTGGAAATTTCTCAAGAGTCCCATAATTTGTGCATAATTTTCTTATTTTCTCGGCGGCTCTGTCGTTTTCTTAATGGCGTCTGTAATCACAAGCCTATTAATAAACCCTTAGGCTTCTCACTTCCATCAATATTTCAATTTTGTTAAACGTCTGGATTCTACACAAGTTTTGTTGCCAGCTACTATTCAAGAATTTGGTTAATTTTTTTTAACTATTGTATTGTTATTTGGTCATTTACTTTTTAAATGGAAAACGAGAATCGTATTTTTTTCGTAAGTATATTAAAAAACCTATTTAGTGGTTTTTTAAGTTTCTAAAAATAATGCAACCCAAACAACCTGTCGATAATAAGACCTAATAAGGCGGAAAACAAAACGCGTCCTGCTTGTAGGGGGGGGGTCTTAGGGATAAATGGCGCATGACTGGCGGCGCCGCCTGGGCAGTGAACGCCTTAATAATTTTATTCAGTCAGTAGTGTTTTATATTCTCCTATTATTAAACGACACTACTAGTAGAGGTACTACACTACTACTGCATTCATTTATTTAGTATTGACTCTAAACTGCTAGGAAATTGCTTAAAAATATCTCCTTTATTCATTTAAATAATCACTAAAATAATCATGTTTTCCTCTTATGTGGAATTGAGTAAAGATTTACTCAATAAAATCCCTGAAATAACCGGAACCTTGTAATCCTGGCAACACCAGCCACAGATCAAACATGGCCGCGGTTGATGAGTTTTATGCATTGTATCATTAAACTCATACAATTTGTATGTGATCAGTGTGCCGACAGCTTTACGGCTTGCCACCATTTTTATGATGATATCTTTGATGGTACCCAACCCATGTCATCATCGCCATCATCAGCTTATACTAGTCCACGGCTGGACATAGGCCTCTCCTAATGAGCGACAAAGGAAAATGTGACAAACATAGAAGTTACTGTCTGTACGGAAATAGTGGATCGGCGGCGAAATTTTGCGCACCGGTATTAGGCAGTTTTTGAAGCGTTAAAAGATGCAAAAGGATGTAAAAAAAAATTAAATATAGATTGGACCGCGTAAAAAACAATCGCTTGTTAATTTGAGCTACCAAATGAATGTGGTATAGTCCCTGCATAGACTGCGTACTTATTTTGACATGACATCCCATTGATCATAAGTAGATACCCTCTCTTCTCAGCAAAAGACGCTCTATTGAGTTTCGGGAAGCGGTTTTTTTTCTTCTCATTGAAAATGGTCAAAAATACATTATCTCCGTGATAATCCTTCTCCCGCTTCTGTTGACCAAAATGTAGACTGTATACAGGGTGCTATTAGAAGGGTGTACTAAACAGTAAGGGGTTGGGTGGAATGTTGTAAGATACAATAAAACGAAGCGCCCGATCAAACGGCGCCCTGTTATTACCGGAAAAGGGTCTGTAGACAACGAACTACAGATTGTAGAGCGAGTGCGGAAGATACATGCTTGTTTTTTCAAGCCCGAGACAACGCCGGAATTAATTACATCTTATATGCACAAAAAAAATCCGGGCACCGGATACATAGCGGATAAACTTAAGCTAGCGCATAATTATTACTCGTCGTTCGCGATCACAGTACCGAGTAGTAAATTCGACTTTTTTATGTCGGGCGAAAACTGGCCGACGGGAACCGAGATCAGCGAGTGGTTTCGGCACAGCGACGGGCGCGCGAGAGGCGCGTCCACCCACGGTCGGGCGAGCGGGCCGCGCCGCAGGCCCAGCAGCAGCGCGCCCCGCCCCGTCGGTGGCGCGCCCCCGTGCCCCCCCGCCGCCGCCGCCGCTGCTTCCACCTCTGGCACTCCAGCAATCCGCGCATACTAACCATCTGACCGTATGCCATCAGAACATTCGGTGCCTCACCAACAAGACGAAGAAGTTAGAAGTACTTTTGACTAAAGAACTCTCGTGTGACGTACTTATTTTGACAGAGCATTGGCTTCAATGCCATGAATTAGTTTCGGTTACGCTTAATAATTATGACCTTATTTCAAAATATTGCAGACCTACGATTCCCCGTGGTGGAAGTTGCATCTACGTCCGGGCTGGAATAAAGGTAATCAACAAGCAAGACTACTGTGACCTATCACAGCAACAAATATTTGATGTATGTGCCGTGCAGCTTGTTATAGAGAATATCCTTATTGTAGGGATATACCATTCAAACCAAACGGATGACTATGCATACCTAAACTTATTTGAAAAACTATTAACTAAAATTTCTAACGAGTGCATAAACACTATTATTATGGGTGATATAAATATTAATTTTCTAAAAAACAATAAATTAAAAAAACAATTGACCGACGTCCTGTCTAGAAATAACTTCAGTCAACTCATAAAGTCCGCTACCAGGGTGGACGGGGACACCGCTACCCTGCTGGACCACGCGTACACGAACCTCCCCGAGGAGCGCGTCGCGGCCGTCTCCGGCGTCGCGTCGCACCTCAGCGACCACGACGCGCAGCGCCTCTCCATCTCGCGCGCAGCCGCCCGCCCACCACCGCAGTGCAGAGAGAGACGCTCGCTATCCGCGGCTAATAAATTAAATTTTGGAAATGCCCTCGCGTCGGTCGATTGGTCTCTGATGGTGGAGAAGTCGAAAGGCGATTGTCACGCGTTCGCTGAGATCATCATAGATGTAATAGTTAATAAATTCAACATATGTTTTCCTATCAAAAAACAGCTCGGCGCCGTGAAACAAAACAGTTGGGTCGATGGTGAAGTAGATAATATAAAAAACCTGTTTTATAACACACTTAACTTGAAAAAAATATTCCCCGCTAATATTGAATTAATAAATATTGCAGAAACTTATTTAAATATATATAATAATTTAATTAAAGATAAACGTACTAATTACTACAGTAAAATGATCAATAATCACCCAAACAAATCCAAATGCATGTGGAATGTGATTAGTACTGAGCTTGGACGGAGGAGCAGCGACAGGGTAGATTATACCGACCTCGTGCGAAACACTGATGGCACTCCTTTTCGCACCAAGACAGAGCTACTAGACGCGCTGAACCTCGAGTTCACAACTGCGGCCAGCAAGTGCGGAGCTCCGACAGCTAACATCGCCTGCGCTCACGCCTCGCTCAGTACCGACTCATCCGCATGCGACGCTTCGCTACGGCTTCAGCTGTTTTCGGCGGATGAAATAGTTTTAATAGTTAATAAATACATAGCGTCAAAAAACAGTACCGACTTGTACGGAATATCATCAAACCTGCTCAAGATTATTGCGAAAGAGATCGCCATAGTTATCGCTCACCTGTTTAACGTCTGCATTCGCGCTGGAATATACCCCGAGCCCCTCAAAAGAGTAAAAATATCCCCTCTTTACAAAGGAAAAGGGAAAAAATCGGAAATAAAATCTTACCGGCCGATTTCTCTTGTTCCCGCCATCAGCAAAATCTTCGAGGTTGGACTCAATAAAAGATTGCTTTCTTTTATCTGCGAGCGGGACATTATGTCGGACAGACAGTACGCGTATAGAGCCGGGCGCGGCACCACCGACCTGGTGAGGGAAGTGGTATGGCGCGTGCTGTGCGCCCGCGAAGACGGTCAGAGCGTAGCGCTGCTATGCTGTGACCTGTCACGCGCATTCGATACCGCCGACCACCACCTCATCTCCGACAAACTCAATTTCTACGGAATAAGGGGCCCGACTCTATCTGTACTTAGCTCCTTCATGTCGAACCGCACGCAGACCGTAGTAGGCGATCACGGCCGACTGAAGTCAGCAGAGTTGATGAATACCATAGGGGTACCGCAGGGCTCGTGCCTCTCAAACACGTTGTTCAGCCTTCTGCTAAACGACCTACCTAAAGCCGTCAACGGGGCGCAGGCCTACATGTACGCCGATGACGTAGCCGTCATTGTTGCCGCGCCGAACACGCTCGAACTGGAGGTAAGGCTGAACAACGTAGTGCAGAGCCTCGAGCGTTGGTTCCGATCGAATGGCCTAGCGCTGAACAGAGACAAAACCTGCTATATGACTTTCCGTCTGAACGGCACACCTAGGCCACTGCTCGCAGTGACTGCTGGAAACACCACCCTACAGATGGTGGAATCCACTAAGTTACTTGGTTTCCAAATCGATAGTGGTCTCACATGGGAAAGTCATATAGATGAGCTCTGCACCAGACTAGGCCGCACATGCTTCGCACTGCGCCGCCTCGCCGCGACAGCCACCCGCAGCGTGGTGCTGGCGTGCTACCACGCGACGGTGCACAGCACCATCACGTACGGCGTGGAACTTTGGGCCCGCGCTGCTGACGTTGACAGAGTCTTCGTCATGCAAAAGCGTGCGGTGCGTGCTATAGTCGGAGTGCCAGACGACGTGTCGTGCCGCGATTACTTCAAGGAGTTAGGTATTATGACGCTCGCCTGCGAACTTCTCCACCAGGTGGCGATGTTCACCCACAAAAACATCGGTTTCTTCAAACGTAGAGGCGTAAATACCACCCGCGCTCTCCGCAGCAACAAGCTTGCCCATATTTTGGTCGCACCGAGCCATAAACTATGCAAATCGGAGAGGTCCGTGTACGTCATGGGTCCTTCTGTATATAACAGGCTGCCGGACACAATCCGCGGGGATGCAACCTCCACGGCGGTATTTAAATCAAGACTACGCAAATGGCTACTAGAAAAGTCGTTCTACTCGATTAACGAGTTCTACGATCTACCAATTTGTTAATAATATAATATAGAATAATAATTGATAAAATAGCTAATTTAATTTAATTTTTTATACTATGAACTTATAATTATGATTTTTAAGTACCATTATTTGTTAAAATAATAGCTACTATTGTACCTTAGTACCTAAGTACACGACATGTAACTTGGTGTTACCAATAAATATATTGTATTGTATTGTATTGTATTGTTGATTCTGGCCATAGAGGGGGTGAACGTTTATTCTCCATTTTTTTTTTTTTTCAAAGACAAAAAATAATCTAATTTACATAAAAGTATGATAAGAGAAAGTTTTTAAAATGACAATCGTGATATTAAAATCAAAAACTTTTTTATGATATTAGACTTCGAATCATTTATTAACCTTTATCTTGTTTTTTTTAGTATAACGGTTCTATCATGCCGCCAATATAATAAAGCTAATAATCAGAAGGCATTCGGTAGTGAGTCCATAGCTGTGTCATCCGCAAGCAATCTGCCCCGCTGTGAACGCCACCGACGACGTCTCACTTCGAAGGAAAGTGTACATCTTTTTCTACTGTAGAAAAAGATGTACAGAACAGACCTAGAACTTCTACACTCCTACGCGAGAAGTCCGAGCAGATCTTAGTTCTTAGAATGATAGATTATATATATATACATTCTTAGATAGATACTTAGAATTAGAATTAGACCTAGAACTTTATTAGGTACGTAACCCTGCGAACCTATTTACTAGCTTCTCGCGCGTTTTTTGACGTGATAATGTCTAATGTCTCTAAAATCGATGAACATGGGTAGCATGTAAAGTGTAAGTAAAAGTGTCACGTTGTTGATGTTGTCATGACGACTAAAGCACTGAAGAATAAAGTTCTAATATCTTCTAATAGATAGCGTTGAAAGCTTGCTAAGACTAGACAAAAACAGTAAATAAACTACGAGGTAAGATTTTTAATACATACATCAAGTAAATGACATTATCCGTTCCGAAGCGACTTTAGAGACAACTTTTTTTATGTAATCCGTTTCCGTGTCCTCTAATAACAACGAGAATACAATAACTTCAAGACCGTCTATGTCGACGATTGCTTTTTAGCAAATACAAAAGCCACGTCTTCAATTTTTACAAATATTTATATGTAATTCACGACCTTATAGGTAGGTATTCAAGCTAAGCTGAAAACATAATAGCTTTTTTAACTTTTCTCGTTTTATATATTTTATCTAAATACAATTTACAAATAAAATCTAAATATTTTTATAAATACTATGGATTTCAACTTAGGGTTTATTGTTAAAGATAGGCAACTTATTGATCTTTTTTCTTGGGGTAGATAGTTTTTTGATAATTTATTCGAAAATCTACAGGCACACCGCGTATTTTCAACCTTATTGCGGGTAAATCAGTATGTTGCCTGTAGTATACCATAATACTATAGAGGAGTATATAGGATTAACTACAGAATTTTTCAAAAGTTTCTTAACCGGTCATGTCTTAAGTTGTCCCATCTATCCATCTACTATCTACTCTATGACACATTACCCTTTCCTTTTATCATTCAAAATTGAAACGGTAACAAAAAACCTCAGTTACACGAATATATCAGACAACTTCATCACAAATTCTTTGATTCTATAGATGAGACACCACACGAGCTCTTTGAAAAGAAAATGATGAGAAATGCAATACTTGTGTTCGTTCTCACCCAATTACTACGATTAAATAGTATGAGTTGCATGTAAAGTAAATAAATAAAACATTTGTTGAAAATAAAAAACATTAAATAAAAGATATAAATTAAAACTAAAACAAAACGCGTAAATAAAACAACAATGTAAGTACCTTAGCCTATTTAAAATGTTTAAATTAAACTCAGTTAAATTAAAAAGACGTGTGGCACTCGGGGACTGCCGCGGTAATTATCAACTTATCATTTATTTATTTTATTAATTAGAACGGCGATTGCCAATTACACTAACTAATTAATTATAATTTATGTACAAAGAACTAAAGACCTAAAATTAACATTAAATTAAATTAAAAATGATATTGATTGAATAAATATTTTAAATTTAAGGTAAAATTATACATTGTAAAATTGTTCATTTTTCAATATAAGAATCATTATTTTAAATATAGTAAATCGGTCATTCACCCCTCTCACAATAGAGCAGACAAATTGACATAAGGTTTATCCGATCGTCTGCAAATATGTCACAGTCTGGAAAAGCCCTAATTAACCCGTTAAGGGCGCCGAGAGCGTGAGGCAGCGGCGACTGATGGTGCCCTACAGTGCGGCAAGATGGTAGAGCGAGGAGCCTGTGACTTCTACCGCGAATATAGTTGTTCGGCACGTAGAAGCGAAACAACTCGTTGTGAAGATCAGGACTGTCAATAATGTTCCTAAAAATTATGACAATGGTCGACAGCTGGTCATACGCTCGTCTAGTTTTAAGCGAATTATACCCCAGACAGCCTTGCAGGAATTTCGTGGGATACATAAATGGATAATATCCTGCCACTCGCTTGTAGAGGTGTCTTAGAAATGCTTTTTGAACTTTTTCCAAGAGCAGATCATATTTTTTCTCATGCGGACTCCATACACAAGAACTGGCTTCCAGCTTGCTACGGACCAAAGAATTGAAAAGGAGCCTTATCACGTACTCGCTCTGAAAGTCGCGTGCGTTTCTAAGCACGAAACCCAGCCTCATGTAGGACTCCTTAGCTACGATAGAGATGTGGTCATTGAACGTAAGTTTCCGGTCGAATATGACTCCCAGATCCCTGATCATCGTTGTTCTGCTGATCGAAATGCCATCGATTTTGTACTCATAAACTATTGGGTGCCACATGCGACCGAAAGTCATGACAGAGCACTTAGATGGGTTAAACTCCATTTTATTTTTGACGCTCCATTGATAGACCGCATCAATATCGTGTTGTAGAGCTAAGCAGTCCGGGAGAGTGTTGATGGTCATGTAGAGCTTCAGGTCGTCGGCATACAAAAGACACTTTGAGTGCCGTAGAACGGTTGGGAGGTCATTGACCATTATTAAAAACAGGAGCGGGCCTAAAACCGACCCTTGACTTACGCCGGATCGCGTTTGATAGGGCAAAGATTCGTACATGCCGAGTCTGACATACTGCTGCCGATTACGCAGGTAGTCGGCAATGAGATGCAGAAGGTTGGGAGCAAAGCCTATGGAGCTTAGCTTTGTCAGCAGTATGTCATTGTTTACTCTATCAAACGCCTTCCGAAAGTCAAAATAGAGTACATCGACCTGACGCGCTCTGTCTAGTTCCGTAGAGATGTAGTTCACTATAGTCAGTAAATTAGTATTAACTGACCTCTTTGCTCTGAAGCCATGCTGCGCGCTACATAAGTATTTTTCTACTTGTGAGTAGATAAGATTGTAGAGTATGTTCTCAAAGATTTTAGCCGGCGACGACAGAATAGCAATAGGCCTGTATTCTTCAACCAAGAGCTTGTTTGAGGTCTTCGGTATAGGGGTCACTCTTGATACTTTCCATTGCGCAGGATAAACTCCAGTCCTCAGGGCCAAATTAAAAATGTGTCTTAAAGGACTCACAAAATGCCTTTTCGCTTGTTTAAAGATAACTGGAGGAATACCATCAGGTCCAATAGAGCTACTAGGTTTTAATTTATTTATACCTTGGATTATATCCTTAGGTTCAAATTCAAGTATATTTATATAATTACTATTCCGTTCGACATTATTACTGTTAGCAGTTTCAGCATTAAGGACTGGTATATCAGGTTGGAATACGCTTGCAAAGAAGTCTGCAAAAGCTTCTGCTGCAGGAACTCCCGAACATGCAACACCCTTATATGTGACATTGGGTTCGAACCCGCCCTTGGTTCGTAGACCAGAAATATGGCTCCAAAACATACGCGGATTTATTGAGATCCTGTCCTCAATTTGCCTCATATATTCGGTATAAGCGGAACTTACACGAGACTTCAGTGAAGCCCTAAGCTCCGAGAATACCTTGTAGTCCTGCTCCGACTTGGTGCGCCTCCAGGTAGAGTGCAGTTTGGTTTTTAATTTTGTATCACGAATTATGTCGGGCTTAAACCAAACAGGATATCTCGGAGTAAGGGAACTCTTACGGCATTTCTTAGGTATGCAACTATTAAAAATGTTATAAATGGTATAGTAGAGTTCATTAGTTGCATTTGGGATATCATCACAATTTAAAACGTTATCCCACAAAACCGCTGCTAATAAGGTGAATAATTGCTCATAATTGCATTTATTGAAGTTCCAATCTTTGTCGGGATTAACGTTACTGGGTTCCAAACGGTCCAAACAACGAGTCGAATCAATCACGAACTCTATATCAAGAGCTGGGTGATGAGAGTCCATCGGCACGAGGCATTCTGTGCTGGTGACGGCTACCTCACGCACCCCGTCGTCCTCCCGGACTAAAACTACATCTAACATGCGGCCGTTTATATTGAGCACGGTGTTTTTATCCACTAAATTACAGAACGATAGAAAGTAGCAATAGTAATGGACAATATTTTATGAAGCACTTTTCAAATTTAGGTCCCCAACAATAAAAACTTTTCCTTTTAACGTATCTAAGAAACTTTCAATTTTAGAAAACATATTCATATACTCATCATCAGTGGCTGATGGCTTAATGTAGAAGACACATACGTAATAGGTCCGCCCACTTAAACTAAAGCTTGCCCAAAGGTCTTCTCCGCCGTCTGTCTCGAGGTCCCTTCGCCGGTACAGTGCAATGGGTGGACGGGCGGCCAGCAGGACGCCTCCGCAATGGGTTTGCCGATCACGGCGTATGACACTCCAATCCGCACACGTGACTTCCGAATCATGGACGGAATCGTCGAGGAAAGACTCCGTTATAGCGACGAGATTGTGGTCCAGCAGGGCCAGGTTGTTACGAAGGTGACGAAGCTTGGTTTTGAGCCCTCGTACATTTTGGTAGAAGACTCGGAGGCTGGAGGCTTTATTGCGAGCGATTTGTGCCACGAAAGGGCTGCGAAAGCGGCCGCGACTGCGACTGTGGTTGCTGCTGCGGTCCGCTGACCGAAGTCGTACCGGATACGTCGCCCAATTTTGCCGCGACCATCGGTTTTTTATAGTTCTTATATACTTATATGCGGGTCGGAGTGGGGGGTGTTAGGTTATTAACGTTACGGAATTTCTGGATTCGGTCTCCACGTCCAAGGCCCGCGATAGAAGCTATGCAATAGCTTAAAAATAAAATAAAACGTTTTTTAAATACTGGACAATTCACACAGCACCTAGCCAAAGCCAAGCAGAGCTTGTGTTACGGGTAGTTACTGTATAACACTACCTGTTACAACTTGTTACATAACATAACATCCAGGAAAATTAAAAGTTCTGGATAAACCACACAGTTACACATCTAACCAAAGATTTAACACCTTAGATACGCCCCTACTCCCAAAAACTGTGTCATTTTCTTTGAATGCGTTAGAAAAACCTTTCCACCGAAGGGGGATCGTCAAGAGGGAAAACGGTTTTTTATATCATTCCAGTTTTCCCCCTTACTAAAAATCTTCACGGGGTAAAACTGAAATTCATTTTAACCCAAAATGCCCACGCACGCACATAAAATTAGTGTTTTGTCAATATAACAGTAAGTTATAATTGCCATTTTTTGTGCAATCACATTGCTTGCACGAACTTTTGTGAACAACACACCACAAAAACTTACAATTCACTGATTCCAAATGACAAAGACAAGTTTGTGAGCTCACAAACTTCGTTTGGCAACTAAAACGACGCGGTCTCACTACAGAAAGGACTTATATAACGATTCCATCTAACTCAAAAGTAAGCAGAGGTTGTATTATTGGTTACCTACCTATAACAGATAACTGGATCACTATACAAAGGCAATAAATACCTTACATACATAATAGTTAACGTGCCTAGTACAACTTTCTCAAAATGATCTGAAATTTATCAAAAAATAACTTCTTAAGTTAGTGAACAAACCTTAAACTTACCTAGCAAATTAAATCGAAGCATGTAGGTATGTAACGTTAAGTATATTTTCCGATAAGTGTGAGTAAGTACCGGTTTGTTACACACTACTAACGCCTGCAGGCGATACTGGTAATGAGTTTACTGGTAAATTATACCACACAATTAGTACTTTCCAGTACGAACTGGCATTAATATGCCGTACCTGGGGCACTGTCTATCTTGGCAATCTTAGTTTGACCTTCTACTCTCTACTAAGAGAAACAGGGCAGAGTTAAAGCGCTTTTCATACAAAGAGCAATAACCTCAACCTTAACAGCCTGTATTGGTTCACTGCTGGACGCTGGCTTCTCACTGATAAGAACCTGATCGGTGTTTATCTCATGGGGGTAATGCCCATAATCAAAATGGTTAGGGATCTCAGTTTGGTGGTGCAATTTTACAACAGGGGGCGCTGCAACCTTCCCCAGCTGGTTTTCCATTCGTCGTCGCCTTTTACGATATCCGCGGGAAGAGTTTGGAAGGTGCAAATTGTAAGTCAGCACCATAAAAAGAGCTATAAAAGATGTTTATAAGAAAAAACGGTCAATTGAGAAATTTGGCCCAATTGACGCAGCGAGGTCCACCTACGATACGACGTAAAGAGGTTTCGGGTTAGATTCCCGCCTCGGGACAAATATGTGTGTACGATCTGCAGTCTGCAGGTATTTGTTCAGAAAGTTGGTTGGACTGGATGTTTTTAATGTAAAATAAGGTTGTTATCATCATCAAAAACATTGATAGCCTTTGTGTGAAGGCTTAGCTGTTACTTTTTTGTAAACCCTACGTTTTATGGTTCCTCTAGAGTAGAATATTTTGTCGTTATAATAAATAAAATCACTCGCCTGTCTCATCAAAATGGCCGATCCCAGAAGAAGGATGTTTCCAACAATATTTTTTACTTTCCTCATACATTATAGTGTTGCCATTAAACAATACAACAAATCTAAGTTTTCTGTCGTGCACACTTTGCATCTGCGAAAGTTTACACCAGCATCTGGTACTCGTGCTGGTAGCAGTTCTCTGATGCTGACATTATTTTCGGAAACAAAAATCGCGTTTGTATGAAAAACCACTTGACTCATGAACTCATAAAGCAATTTTTCGAAGGTTCTGCTCCGCCTGGCGTGTTCTATGCCCTATTCATTTGCGTTGTTAAAATGATTGACACATTCAATTAGCCGGGTGACCGGTGGACCTCCCATCAAGGCTGAAACTCCACTTTAACTTGACCTACCTACGATCCTCCAAACCCCCTGCGATATACCCAGGTTTTAAAGTAACAGGGGGAACGGTAGGTTTAGATATCTTGGTGGAAGGGTGGGGTAAGCATTGTCTTGCGGTTTGGTTGTTGTTTTCTGCAATTAGCGTAGCGTGTCTTTGGTTTAATGGGCCTTTCAGCGTTCTTCAGTAGATATGCTGTGATTTGTTTTGACTGGCGAGTCAGGGAATGAGCGGAAGGGTTAATTCTAATGCCCTTTGCTTACACAGTTCGGATTAGCTTTGTTTGGTTAAGTTTGATTCAATTTATGTTTTGCGAGTTTCATTGTTTTGGTTTTAACATGTTGGCTGCCACCGACGCCTATGAATTACGGGGCGGCTTAGTGAGAGCAGCCACTTCGGATCGCATCACCGTTCCGGTTGGCAGTGAAAGAGCTAACACGTTGGCTGCCGCTGATGCATTCTACTAGCGTCGCTGGAGGTGATCGCAAAGGCAGTGATCGCGTTAAACCTACACATGACATGTCTCCATATTCATCCTCATGATGAGAGGTAGAATATTGATATCAGGGTTACCGGTTAGAAGGTCTAAGCGGTTACCCATCATAACTATCTTTTGGCGGAAGTGTAGTAGGTAAATAAAAATACCTGATCATTGCCTGTAGTTACTTAACTTAAATTAATAAATACTTTGCATAGAAAAAATATGGCGCCAAGCGAACGCGTAACTTTTTTAGTGGCGGCCATTATAAATTAAGATTAAGCACGTCAATAAAATATGATAAACTATGTATTCAAATGAACAAAATCCAATTGATTTTACTGAGATAGGTACTAGGGAAGAGCGAGAGCTCGCAGTCAGTTTTGCACTTTATACGAGTCAGAAAATACTTAACTTTAATTCATTTAAAAATGTCTGCGTGAGAACTTAGTCCATTGTAATTTAATTGCTAAAGCCCAGTTGGAACCTATAGAACCACTATATTTTCGTGACAAAAATATCGATACTAAAGCGCGTCGAAGTTTGAGGGCTAATGATGTCATACCTTGCTAAAAAGTATTGCAAGGTGTGACACCACGCCGAACTTTACCTGACTATATCTTCATAATTTAAACCTACCAACTTCACAAGTTTGCTTACTTGTGTACCTAGTTGGTAGTTCTGTGTATTTCTGAGCACAAGCTGTTCGTTTGTTCTGTTCTGTTTATTTTTTAAAATTTTCTAAAAGTTTAACGGCCGGCTCTCGCTCTATTATTATTAAATCAAGTTCCAGACACCATATTTACATTCACAGATTTGAATTCATTAGCGCTGACGAGAAAAAGGATAATTTGTTACAATTTATCATCGGTTAGAACCCGATAGCTCATCTCCCTTCATTTATTAACGTGGTTTTATTTTGGATTAGATTTGGTTTGAATTGGGCCCGAAAATGGGAGTATTATTAGAGAAAAAGTTAAAATTTCATGGAGTCAAACTAAACTCCGAGTGCAATTAGTAATTAGTTTTGGTGCATATAATTACTGGGAAAACTTTTGTTCCAACTGTTTCCCGACAGACTGTTTCCGTACAGAACTTCAGCGCAGAACAACTGGGAATTTATAAAATTTTAATACATAGTACAATTTCTAAAAAATATCATGTCTTAGCAACATTTATAAATAACCATCACTGCCCCCGTTGCTACGGTTAGTTGCTGTATAATTTGGTTGCTCTTGCTCCTCATTACAAGGTTGAATGGTTGCCGGTTATCTTAAACAATGATTTGAATAATGAATGAACAATGAACTATTGGAGATACATTGTTGATAAGCTTACAATAAATTTTATTAAATTAGTTTTGGTAGATTATTATCTACATGATAGTTAAACTATGAGAGCTTGTCTGCTGAATTCATAGAGCGTACCTACCTATTAAGTATTTAGTTTTTTGGTCTCGTTTATACAAATCGTTCCCTATACCATTGATTAATTAAAAAGGGAAGATGAGGTACTAGATTCTCGAAAATGGCAACCTCATATTGTGTAAAATTGTGTGCTCCCACCTCAGTCACCGTCGGACCGGACGGCGGCACGGGCGGTCGTGATTCACGTGAAATATTGTTGTCTCGGTCTCACTTCGGTCTTAGATACGTATTTCCGTCTTTGTTCTTCTTTGTATTGCACAGGACTGAAAATATATCTGTGAGCGTATGTGTTTGCGTGTAGTTGTAACACATGCCAATTTTTGAGTAAGCGCTGGGAGACCGTAACCTATCTTCCCTTTTCAATTAATCAATGCCCTATAATCTGCTTTACCTCTCTTCACCTCAACAGCCTATACCTTTTGGTCCACAGCTGGACGCAGGCCTCCCCTGATAAGCGCCTTATTGGCTTTTATCCTATGGGGGCTGCTGCCCATAATCTCCACGTTGGGCTTGCGGGTTGGAGATCCCAATTCGGTGGTAGAATTGTTCTGCAAGGGGCGCTGTAGCCCACCCCCTGTTCATATCCCTTAGTCGCCTCTTACTACACCCTCGGGAAGGATTCTATACCTACTGTAGGTACGTTACATCTCATTTCGTAGCGAATTTTATTCTATACAATTTTTTCTCTGATCTGCTGAAGTACAATCAAAGTGAAATTAAAATATTTACATAAAAGGGTCTCGCAAACTGACGGCCTGCGATGGCCTTAGTACACATATTATGTCAAATATCACTCACCCCTACCGAAGGCCGCATCAGACTGCCAGACCCTTAAAGCGTGAAAGATCTGCTTCTGGGAAAAGATCGGAAAGGTTGGGAAAAGGTCTGCTTCTAATCACATCATTAATCTAACTGGTCACATCCACAACCTCAACCTCAACAGCCTGTATTGGTCCACTGCTGAAATCCTCCGCCTGATAAGCGACAAATTGGCGTTTATATAATGAGGGAAATGCCCATAATCCCCACACTGGGCATGCGGGTTGGAAATCGCAGTTCGGTGATAGAATTGTTCTCCAGTTGGCGCTGCTGCCCGCGCTCCCAGTGGATATCCCTTAGTAGCCTCTTGCGACAGCCACGGGAAGAGATGGGGTGGTGCAGTTCTAAGCCAGCACCACACAGCCACTAGACACATGCTGTAGGTACATATATGTATAAATAACAAAAAAAATTGTCTCTTACAAAGATCTTGACTAAAAGTAAATACAGGTATTCATTATAGTTGGTACTTAATTGATTAAGGAGTTAGGAAAACTGACTTAACAAAGAAAATAACAATTTACTATTGAAACCACAGAGGTCAAATTGAAACGATTGAGTAGACTTTTGCAAACTATCTACAGCATGATCCCAATAGCAGAGGGAAGCGTCGAATAGGTAGGTAATTGATAAAAAGTTTTTTTTGTTTGGATTTTTTATTACTACAATAATTAAAACGATGAACCGACTTAAATTTTTATAGTTTTTTCATGAATTTTCATGGATCCCATTATCTAAACTGAACAAAATTAGAATGGAACCACATAGGAAGCACCAGTTTTCAAATAAAAAAAGAACCATGAAAATCGAACCATGTATGTTGTTGTTTGTACTTTTGACCCAGTCAAAAGTTCTGAGGTAACAACGCAAAAAAAAACTGAAAATAGTCAAATAGAGAACCTCCTCCTTTTTTGAAGTCAGTTAAAAAGAAGTGAACCAATAACGGTATAGTATAATAAGCATATAACAAGCAAACTAACGTGGAAATCTCACATCAATCACGTCAAGTCAAAATTAACGGCCTTATTAATATCATTACGCCAAATAGCACACTGTATTCCAACCAAAGCACGCTCAATTATTTATAACTCCTTAGTTAAATCGCACTTAAATTACCTTATCGAAATTTGGGGATCGGCCGCTAAAACAAATTTAAATCCTCTCCAAAGAACACAAAATAAAATTATAAAAACACTGTATCATTATAAATACCTAACACCAACTAAAGAAATATATAATAAAACGAATTTATTAAACCTTAGACAAATGTATACATACTCAACTTGCATCTTGATAAGAAACATTCATTCTAACTCAATAAAATCAAACCTACAACTACGAAAAAGGAATAACCCTTACACTTTTAGAAATAAATATAAACTAGAATTATCTAAAGCACGTACTGATTACGGCAAGAAAACAATTGTTTACGAGGGAGTGCAGTTGTTCAATAGCTTGCCTGACGACATCAAGGAATGTGCTAGCATAAATATGTTCAAAACAAAATTAAAAAAATACGTTTATAGCCTAACTTATACTTAAGGTAATAATTAGCCTAAGCATTATTTAATATTATTTTTTGTATCTCATTGTAAGTGAACATTATTGTTTTTATGAGAAATAAACATCTTTAAACCGATATAAAGTGTCCAAGCATCAACTCTACAATTTATGTTTCTCTACCATTCCACATTTTGGAGGACAGACAGACAACCAAAAAAACCAGACACAAGACCAGAAATCATCATCAAATATTAATTAACTACAATTCATCAAATAACAAAAAACCTAACAAACCGCTATCAAACTCAATTCTAATAACATCATCATCTAACAAAAAACACGCCGAAAAAGCACCTGCTTAATCGAATAATCGATTTGAGAATGCGATTATTTGCACCTGCGAATCGCAATCGATTAATAGTGTACGGAACATCTCATGTGAGCAAGATGTGGACAGACGTCATGCTGCGTACGCGCTCCCCTACTGCGGACTGGTGTAAGGGTTGGAACCCACTTGATGATTGTAAACTTCTTTTCAAGATAGGTTAATCCAATTTCTATAATAAAGACCTGTATTTAAATTTAATATAAGCTCAACCTCAATCTCAACAGCCTGTATTAGTCCACTGCTGGACGCAGGCCTCTCCCTGATAAGATCCCATAATGCCCACGCTGGGCATGCGGGTTGGGGAACGCAGTTCGGTGGTATAGTTTAACGAAAACAGCAATATATATATATATATATATATATATTTTGCTGTTTTCGTTAAACTATACCTATATATAGTTTAACGAAAACAGCAATATATATATATATATATATATATTTTGCTGTTTTCGTTAAACTATACCACCGAACTGCGTTCCCCAACCCGCATGCCCAGCGTATATATATATATAAATATATATATTTATAAAAGAAAGTCGTGTTAGTTACACTATTTATAACTCAAGAACGGCTGAACCGATTTGGCTGAAAATTGGTGGGAAGGTAGCTTAGAACCAGGAGACGGACATAGGATAGTTTTCATTTCGTTCCCGGCTGAACGAATCTTGATAAAATTTGGCAGGGAGGTAAACGGTATCCCGGGAACGGACAAAGGCTACTTGAATAGAGCATGCGAAGCCGCGGGCAAAAGCCAGTTTAATATAAATAAACAAATTATGCTGGACAATCACACAGATTTCTTTCTTTCTAAGCTAAGCAGAGCTTGTGTTTTTGGTACAGATATACTTATCAACTTCCCTGTCCAATGAGTTATAATATATGACTGTATGGGTAATCCGATTTTAATGCGTCTTTTTTGAAAGCTGGTGCTTCCCGTGTGGTCCCATTTCAATATGGTCCAGTTTTGACAATGGCATCTATGAGAAAACCATAAAACTAAAGTCGGTTTATAGTTTTTTTAAACAAATCCAATTATTTAGAAATAACAAAGATTGCCAAGGGTGTGACAAATACTCATTGTGTGTATGTGAGGCATATTCTTTTTCAGCAGAGACTGTATGTGTGCTGAATAATTCTCTTGTAGGTATCTACAAGATAAAGGTCAAACTAAAAGGTGCAAAATGAAGGACCGTTGATCTAAATGTGTTTTAAATGACTAATCGACCGTAGTTGTTTTAAAAATAGTTGATTCTAGTTTAGTTATTATGATATGTAAACATTTTTCAGAGGCTGCAGGATTGCACGGTTACAAGAGATCTGGGCGTGCTGCACGATTACAAACTTCTCTTTGACTCTCATATTGACTCCATCATTGCTAAAGCATCTAAAGCTTTAGGTTTTGTAAGCTTTTACAAAACCTAAAGCTTTGTAGCTCTGTTAGTTTTAGTAGATGTAAAACATACAAAATTTTATTTTGCACATATGTGCGCAGTATACTTGAATATGCTTCTCAAATCTGGAGCCCACGTTATGATACATATATCAATAGAATCGAGCGTATACAATCTAAATTCATTAAATTCATTTGCTTTCGACTTAAAGTTCCGTATAATTCTGCTAATTATGTTGACCTCTGCCGGAAATTTCACCTTCTTCCGCTCAGTAAGAGACGTGAAATTGGTGACCTTCTTTTCTTGCTCAAAATCACTAATAACCATATTAATTGCCCCGATCTCCTTAGTAAAATAACGCTTAACGTGCCCCGTAAAATAATGAGATTTAACGAGATCATTCATACACCAATAGTTAGTACAAACTATCGCCAGAACTCCTATTTATGGCGAGTAGGCGATCAATTTAATAAACTTTCAAAACAAATAGATTTAGACCTCTTCTGCTCCAGTGTCAACTCCGTGAGGCGACGGCTCAGCACCGATTTTTTCTCACCCTCCGGTGAGGACGATGCAAATTTGGCATGAGATATGATGTTCTTTTAGTTTTTAATTTAATTTTTTCCTGTTATGTTACTTACTTCCTAAGTTTGATTGTTTGCATATTTTATTTTTCTGCTTCGTTTAATGTATTCCATTGCTTGTGCTTACTCAGCTTGTTCACACTTTTCATGTAATTATTATTATTTTTAACCGTGAAAACCTCTTAATAGCCTCCTGTCTCGATGATTAATTTTTAATTTGTATGTATGTGCTGCTGGTTTTCCTTAAAATAAATAAATAAATAAATACATTTTTGGATGCAGTGCGATCAGACGCTGATATATATGGAGTCTTACCGTCAACCTATTCAGATGTTCCTTCGAAAATATTCTTGTCTATTTGCAATTAAGTGTTTCATTATTTTACATATCAATGCTAATTTTATTATCTCCATTAGATGATGGAGAACATTGTCGGGGCACTCCTTATTGCTCCAAATTACCATAATGTTACATGCAGTTTTACTTCTATATATGGAATTATCGTTTTGCCAATAGAACCTTTAATAAAGACTCGAGTTTCATGTTACATCTGGTTTGAAATGATTGTAACAGCATAAGAAGATGTTTGTTTTTAAGAAAAATATTTTTAAGGGGTATTTTCATTCAAAATAAATGTCCATCCTCTTTATAGAGCGGATTCAAATTCAATTCGGAGCTTTCAAATGTTGTATCGAGTGGACCCCGATGAATGTATGATTTTTTCGAAGTCAGTGTACTGTTTTTATTATCTTTCATGCTTTTTGAAATTTTTCTATATAAACTTGCTTGTTTTAGTAAAAACGAGTTGGATTCAGGAAACAAACTTAATTATAGAAAATAATTTATTGCCAATACACAAGATAAAATTACACTTAATTACCTATCTAGGTAGGTAAGTATCTATTTTAATAAAACAAAAAAGTTAAAGCAAAATAAATTAAATCGGCATTTTGCTGTATTTGAAAGAAGTGCTGTTTTTCAATTTACCCTCTCGGTTAGGTTAAAGTGACCGCTTGAAGTGACTTCAAGTTTAAACCTAAGACTTCAATTAAACTTTAAGTCAAGTCTTGAACTTAAAGTTACTTCAATATATATTTAGTAGGTACTTAACCTACTAAATTTATTCTTATTTAAGAGGTCAGGCAGTCAACCCCCATTAATGTGATTAATAACCCTAATTCAATCAACTCCCGCTACATGCCTTGTAAATGGGAGATTGGTAGCTTGTCCCCCGGAGTGTGATGTATAGGTTAATCTATGGGATCATCGGTAAAAAATTGTGTAATTTAATATGTAATTGGAACTTTGGCTTCTTTGTTTGTTGGACATGTGATTCGGAATGAGATATTGATATTAATTTACTATGAACTTGCTTTCCTCCCTCCCCTACTGTGCAGTGCCGGCTTAGAACCCCAACTCTTCCAGTGGGTGTCGTAGGAGGCGAGTAGTGGATATCCACCGGGGGCGGGCAGCAGAGTGCTGCAGAGTAATTCCACCTACAATTAGCGATTCCCAACCCGCATGCCCATGCGTAAGAGTATGTGCGTAAACCCCTATGGGATTAAAGCCAATAAGGCGCTTATCGGGGGGAGGCCTGTGTCCAGCAGTGGACCAATATAGGTTGATGAGGTTGATCAGGCTTCACCTAGCGGCTTCGTTCAATCTACCTGAAAAAAAACCTATTTACAGTATTTTGGGACGAGAAGATAGAGGTGTGAAAAATTATACCTAGTGAAAGATATTTTTAATTTAACTAGCCTGGTTTTGGTTAAAGGCGCAGATAAAGACCTGTTTTTGTCTTTATCCGCGCGTGTAAGCAAGTGATTAGGATATTGTTCTGTGGAAGGTCAAAAATGACTGCGGAGTTTCCAAACAACTTGCATTGGATAAAGCATAGATTTAAAACGTTAGATACGCCCTTACGCCCAAAAAGTGGCATGTGTCTATGAATGCGTGCGTTAACAAAATGCCGAAGCACGCACACTATGTGTAAGTAAATAAAATTAGTGGTTTTGTCAATTAACCTAACTGTTATCGTTGCCATTTATTGTGCAATCACATTGCATGAACTTTTATGAACAAGCACACCACAAAAACAATATTCACGGAATCAAAATTACACAAGTTTTTGAGCTCACAAACTTCGCTTTGAGCTCACAAACTTCGCTTTGAGCTCACAAACTTCGCTTTGAGCTCACAAACTTCGCTTGGCAACAAACATGTCGCGGTCTCACTTTTTTGGGATAAACGTTCTAGGGAGAAATGATCAGGGAAATAGACCCAACCTTAAGATTAGTTTATACACACTCATTAAGATAATTAGTGTCTAAGATTACGTAAGCCTAAAGAAATAAACTTAATGAAATCTAAATCTGAGATCAATTTACCTAATATTGAGCTAGTACAGAGAGAGAGACTTTGATTCGGGAGTTTTTCTCTATACCTATATAGACTTCAAATACATTTATGCGGCTTAGCTAGAGACTGTAACTCTTTATGTACGTGGACTGATAACCAGCCAAAAACCAACGTTGCTCAATTATCTGTGGAATAAAATGAAGCTGAGGTAGGTGACACCATCCATACTTGTTGGATGAACCCTCCACTCGCACTAAGCGGTTTTCCTCCACCTTCATTATTCGCACCGTAAAGGCACCTCGCTGCCTGCCTGTTTTTCCGGCCAATTACAACCTCAAGACAAGGGTCTCTTCAAGACAAGGGTGAATGTGTATCTCCTATTCCTTCGTGATACATCGTCGGCCGCATCTTCGCTTTCCATCAGGTGAGATTGCGGTCAAACGAAGGTCTTTTTTGCTCGTAAAAATAAAACCTTTTTGATTCGCACGGATACTTTGAGTGGTAACTGTCTGTAAGAATTACTTCATTATTAATATGGTCTGATGAGATCGTGTATTCTTGTGATGTGAGCCAATAAATTGATCTTCTTTTCTCTTCCCTCTCGAATCATCTCTTTCTACTTCTTGTAACATTCCCTGACTGCTTCTAGACCCGACAACGTTTAACGTGATTTTTTTTGCGATCACCATTAAATCCATTACAAGCGGTTATTTTCATTTAATTCCATTACGGCCTTTACATAGGCCAGCAATTTTGTAAATGCAGCTTGGGTAGAAAAGCTAGGTACTACCTCTACATAAGTGCTATCTGTGAATGAAATTCTAGTTTTTTTTTAATTATTTATTATTATTTTATGAAAACCAGCAGAGCATGCATACCTACTTATAAAGCTATGACCGAGCTCAGCAGCATGCATGCGGGGTGCTCCATCGATGGTCAGAGGATCAATAATATTAGCTACGCGGATGACATGGTGCTGCTGTGCCCGTCGGTGTGCGCGCTGAGGCGGCTGCTGCTTATGTGCGAGCCTGCGAGGACTACGCCGAGCGCCACGGGCTCAAATATAACAACAAGAAGAGCGAGGTTATGGTCTTCCCTAGCAGTGGGGTTGAAACAGTTTGGAGGTTAAATAAATAAGATATAATTAAGAGTTAACTACAAAAAGTAATAAATAGATAATGCTGGACAATTCACACAGCATTATCTAGCCCAAAGCTAAGCATAGCTTGTGTTATGGGTACCAGATAACTCATACTTAATAAATACACTACATAGATAGATATTTTATTATATATAGAAGACATCCAGAACATCATGAACAAAATATCTGCAGATCATTCAAACATTAAGCAGGAATGGAACCCGCTACCTTATGCGCCACAAAGGTCGAGGAACTATGCCAACTTTCCTGCTTAGATAACCAGCTGTTTGCAGTCCACTGGACTGTGGCGTGGCTTCCCAATTACAGCAAATTTCTTGTGTAACCTCAGCTTAAAGCTAAGTGCTCGTAAAGCATTGGCAACAGGAGCTAAACGGCGGGGTACACGGTTGAATAGTTCTGAACCGATCCGACTATACCATTTAGTGCCGTTTTACACGCTCCGGTCGCCGGGTAGAGGGTACCCATCGCGAATTATATGCAAATCATGCGGTACGCTACGTACCTACACAGCCATGCACTTTGAGGCCGAAAGCCAGCACCGACTACCCGGAAACCGGGATGTATGAAAAGGGAGGGTAAAAACGTGTACTATTCGATATACCATTCTTAGATTTTATAGATCTCCGCTCCGATATAGTGAGTTGTCTTGTGTAAAGTAAC
Organism: Eupithecia tripunctaria; assembly: GCA_955876795.1. Lineage (NCBI taxonomy): Eukaryota > Metazoa > Arthropoda > Insecta > Lepidoptera > Geometridae > Eupithecia > Eupithecia tripunctaria. Next base: position 3,777,074 of record OY041603.1, on the reverse strand, counting down.
GAGCCCTTACACAAGACAATGTTGTAGGTATACCTACTCGTAAATGGATAGATTCTGTATTCCTTAACACCTTGATTGCTCAATTTGCCGTCGCTCATCACACCAAAAAATGCAAATCTAACCATACCATGATATTAAACCTCATTGATACCACAGACATTATGCAGGTACCTAAATCGTCTCTTTGACGGACAAGGCTCTATCATCAATGACATCATCCTGCACATACCTACTTATTGTCTGTGGTATGGTTAGATTCGACGGCGGGCGCGCCCTTGCAGATTTTCATACCTCTGACCACTGCCCACTGAAGCCGGGCAATAAATGCGGTAGTAGGTTAATGGTTAGTAGGCGCATATTAAGACAACAAATAAAATTTGAATAGAATAGAAAAAAAACATTTATTTAGCATACACATAGGGACACACAACACAGGGAAAGTAAAAAACAAAACAAACATAGTTGAAATGAATGAAATGAAAAAAAATATTTAGCACGACACTTAACATGGTTATGATGAAAGACTAAAACTAGGAATAAGCGATTTAATATAAATAAGAGATATGTATCTACTAAAAATTAAACATATGATAAGTATGTAGGATAAAATCAAAATCTATGCTCAAGAAGTAAATAAAAACATCCCAGCATTATTACTTCCGCAAGCTGCTTGGTAAACCACCCAATTTCGAGCCAAAAAGGTGTCAGCTCAGCATACCTAAACCTCTACGCGCACTGCTTTTTATATGATCATCATCAACCAAAGATTTGCATTTCTAATGTGTACCTATACCTTTAAAGTTAGTAGTTACACTAGTAGTAGGTAACAGTTACACTAGTATCTAGTAAAGTACGCCTGCGTTTTCATTAGGTAGTATTAGTTTACAAGTTATACCTATGGTTTATCCATCCAGCATGGAGCATGTTAGTAAATAAACCACGATACAAATAACAAAAACTCACTTGCTTGGCGTCGAGTTTCAGATATAATTGTAAGCAATTTTTATTGAAGGGAGGATCTTAAATCGACAAGTAATGTAAATTACGTATAAAAAGACGCGCCAACAAAGTGAATTTTAGGTTAAGTATGGGCGGTTTGTATACGTTTATGCCTCATTCAAAATGGAGACATTATAGATAAAAATAGATAGTAGTAGTAGACAAAGATACTTTATTATTATATATAAATAACATATTTTTAGATATTATTATTAGATCCTCAAATTATCGATGCATCATTATTATTGATGCCATCCCACTTTGTTCCTGAATTAGAAACTGCTTTAATTTCGTTCTAAAACCACAAATGCTATTAGAATTTCTAATCGGAGGGAGGATGTTATTCCAACATTTTGTAGCTGCATATCGGAGGTTTTCGCGAAATGCGGCGGATGCATGTCTCGGCATAGCAAGTGGCGCCACCCAGTGCCTGTTCCGAGGAGCTCGCCAGTCCGAATGCCAGTCAAGTTTCTCATGCAGATATATAGGTGACTTGACGTAAATCACGCCAAAAAGAAGACATGCTAGATGTAATTTCTGGCGTAATTTCTGTTTAAAAAGGGGTCACGTGATCCCTGTGGCGTATCTCGAAACATAAGCGGGCACATGCGTTTTGCACCCTTTGCACGAGTCTCTGTGCGCGTGCTAGGAGCCTTTGTAGTCTAAGGTTCTCACTTAGATAGGGCCTGATTTTATAACCTTAAGCCTGTAAAAGCAATTACGTACACTATGATTATGTGTTTTTCAAACCGAAGATGCGAATCTACGTTTAGTCCCAGGTTACGAGCTTCGAATACCAATAGTTACAGTGACTCCTGTAACTATGTTTGTTTTCTCACTGTCAGTGAGCACATAAAAGCTGAATAAAACTAGTACTATGACTAAACTTAAAAAAAAATAGCTCTATGCGACAGTCTGAACAAAGAAATTGGTCTTTACCTAGTGTGCAGCTAACCAAGGACGGAAACAACGCTGGTTTTCAGTTTGAACTCCTGAGTGACGTCATATTACGAGTTACACGTCATTACTTTACAAAAAGCAAAGAGCAACAGATTCTTAACCAACGTTAAAGAACGTTATCAAATTACAAAATAGGTATAAGGTTCAAGCTTGTTTTTCACGTTCAATTTCGATAATATTTCATTCGATTGACGCACCGTGGATCGAAAATGACCTCTCCATAGACATAGAACTTTTTTATTATAAATATGTTTTTAATAAAAAAGTTCTATGTTTATGGAGAGGTCATTTTCGATCCACTGTGTGACGTTACCAACCATGCACACGGGTTGGAACTCTCGCCACGAGCAAGTCGAATGCTTATGAGGTATAATGACACTCGCAATAAGGCTTTATGGGACTCTGCGCCTCAAAAAGTCACTGGCAAAGTGGTAAGAACAATACAAAATTAAGGTACTTTCAATTCAAAGGTCTTTGTGGCCAGACCGCCTCTCGTACCTACGTATCGCGGATTCCATCTAATGTTATATATACATTTTTTTTATCAGAAATAGACCTTCGTTTGACCGCAATCTCACCTGATGGAGAGCGAAGATTCGGCCGACAATGTATCACGAAGGTCTAGAAGATGGCTACTCCGGACCACATTCCGAAACACAACAGAGTTGCAGATCCTACAATCATTTTTCCCATGGCGGGAAACAAACTCGCAACCTCTGAAACTGCTGACCTTTGCCGCGCCACATTGGTCGTCACACACCATCATCTAGCCCCAAGATATGTTACTGATGATCTACCAATCAACCTAAAGCCTCCAACGCAGGAAGGTTTACCGCAGGAGGTCTGTTTACGCATTTGAGCATCATAGCACACCCTGTATTTAAAATCAGGATACATAGGTAGCTCCGTGGTTTATCCTTCACCGAACATCTTAATTGATTCGCTTTGATTTGCAACATGTAAGCGTAGTTTTACGATTCGACGCACTTAACCCCCGGATCGCCTAACCCGTAATGCGGGGTCATTTCGGCATTACCCGTGTAATCGTTGGGGTAATGCCGTGTTGGCACATCGTAATTCAACGCGATTCTGTTAAGCCGCACCCAGAGGTTAATTTCTATGGACCTAGGAAATTGGTTCAATGGAGAATAATCGATTTTATTACTGTGATTACAATGAATATGGATAGGTAGTTTTAACCTATAAGTACTAAGGCAGCCTGGGAAAACTGTGAGTTGAGCTTCGGAACGAAAATAAAAACCTTATTGTGTATTATTTATACCAGGAGGAATAACAAGTATTTTTCCCCTTGTAGTAAGAATAAACAATTTATTCCCTATCCACTTGCCAAGTCTGAAATCATTTCGTCTGTCCATTGAGCCGTGCCATAGCACCAAACAAGGAAAAGTCTCATTATTTTAATGAATTTATTTGTCTGCATAATTAAATTAATATTCGCTTTACTGCGTACTGAATAATTATGCATAACTTCTGCATTAGGTTCATATTTGGTTTACGTAAATATGACCACGTCTCTCCTTTTCGCACCATGCTCAAGTGGCTCCCCATCCGACTTCGACGGGACATGCATGTTCTCTCTCTTCTCTTCTCTATTCTCTTTAATCCTCTTTCCCCAGTGTATCTTAAAGAGCGGTTTGAGTTCCTACATTCTTCTAACTCTCATAATCTCAGGTCATCAGATAACTTACTCCTCAAGTTTCCCACGCATTCCCAATCCTTCTATGGCAATTCTTTTAGTGTACAGGCGGTTCGTCTTTGGAACAAACTGCCTGTCGATATCAGGCTTGCTCCTTCCATCTACTCCTTTAAATCCAAACTGAAGTCCTATTTCCTTTCTACAGCTGTTTAAGCTCATTAATTTCATCATCTTATTCTGGAACCTTAGATGTGATTGTAGCTCAATATTTTATTTTTAATAAGTGTATTTTGGACCTACTGTATTAGTTTATTATATTATTAGGTTATTTTGTATTGAATGTAATCAAGTATGTATAATATGAGTTCTGTTTTCACTAATGTACACTGTCGACCCTTTTTCTTCTTCTTATATCTTTTATTCTCATACCAAGGTTGCCTGGGAGAAATCGCTCTCAGCGATAAGGCCGCCTTTTGTACTACATTTATTTATTATTTAGATATAAGACTTTAATGTATATTTATTACTATTAGTACAATAAAGTGTTCATTCATTCATTCATTCATTCAATTATGGTAAGATTTTATACAACCATTATACTTATTCCATCATACTTTATGCCGCTTTATTAGCCTCAATAAAGACAAATTTCCATAAAAATAGTCTGCAACTTTGACATAAAAGAGGACGGTCACTCTGTTTTATCAAGCGTCTTCATATTATTTTCTCTTCCCATCACTAAATCCGTGATAACGCTTAAATATTGGTTTTGGGCAAATTTAATCAAAAGAGCGAATATTATAGTTATTACAAGGGTAGGGTTAATTTAAAAATATACCATAAAGGAGCGAAGAATGATGTTTAAAGGAATTAGGCTGCTGTTGTGGGGATGCGCAATTTTGTAGATTACCGCAGAGGATGGTTTCTGTGAATTTTTTAATTAAATTACGGAGATGTTGCTTTTGTTTTTGCGGGCTGTGTGACCTTATGCTTTAATTTGTATTTCATCGAGATAGAAGAATTATATTTTGATATATGTATTGCTTTTTTAACTTAATTACTTTTTACAGAGGTGTCAATTTAGATATCGCCAACACAAAATGTTGCGGTCCCTTTTGACATGATTTTTAGTGCCATCATAATTATGTATATAATTATAGGTTGTTGGTATTATTGTAGGTAGGTCGAAAAGTACCTACATACTCGTAAAAGGTACCTACCTACTTACTGGGAAGGTTATTCTGAACCTTAATTAAATTCCATCATCCATAATCGGTATAACGACAACACATTGAGTTGATAGCAGTTTTCTGCGCGCATTACATTACGGTACGCCATTTTTTAGCGCCAATAATTCTCCCGCGAACCTCTGTGGTAGTCTAGGGGTTGAGAACAGTTGGTTCAGTCATCGAAGACCCCACTTTCGAACTAATGACACCGTTTCAAAATGTAGAGTCGCCAGCGTGCCTAAAAAATCGACTCCACGTAAGTATGTACGGATATACTCGTACACCTATTCTACTTTGTATCTATGATTTAAATTGAAGTCGTGACATGTTGCTTAAATACTGTTGTTTAAGTTTTTAGATGATATTTATATAGTAGCAAGTAGGTGTCCTAGACACGATCCTAGACGTAACACATATAGAGAACTCTGTAATGTTAGGTCTGGTTTTTAATAAACGAATTGAATTGAATTAAATTGAATATTTACATAGAGTCGATTTTGGGGCAATGCAAACAAATAAGTCCGTATTCCGCAAAACTCTTGTCAGTTTTTCCCTTCCTGTTTGTTAATTATAACTAACAATTAAATCAAATGACCGGCTTCATCGGACACCCCATGAAAAATCGAGCATGTTGCCTGAATAGGTTTCATGTGGTTACTTTCGGGTGGATAAACGTATTTTATATTGAATAAAAAGACGTGTGGCACTCGGGGACTGCCGCGGTAAAGCTATTGCATAGCATTTTGTATCAACTTATGCAATTATAATTTTATTATTTATTTTATTCATGCAGTATTACTTTTTCTTTGATATTAATTCAAGTTACACTTTTTGAGCGTGGTGACCCTATACACCTATATACTTTCTCATAAACAGCTGCTTATGTATTCGTCCGATTTCGGAGCAGCTCGTCTCGATTCGTGCGAGTTTCGTAGAGTCGTACAATACGTCTAATCGCACGCACACAACGCCGTGTCGAAGACTGCCGAACTGAAACGGCGTTAGACGATGCACGGCCTTCAAGCCACACCTCCTTGCCCGGCGGAGTGGGGAGCGTGAGGTTTTTTCGTTACGGAATTTCTGGATTCGGTCCCCGCGCTCAAGGCCCGCGATAGAAGCTATGCAATAGCTTAATAAAATTGGCTTATTCCATTTTTCCCCAGTGAAACGTAAAACAAGTTCAGAAATCCCTTTTTATTCTTTTTCCACTTTTTCCTCCTGAGAGAAGAAAACCTGAACCCTTTATGTTGATTGGTGTTGTACGTTTGCCAGCTTACTAAATGATTTATATCACCCATCGCATCCCATAACACTAATTATTATAAATGCGAAAGTTTGGGTGGATGGCTGTTTGTTACCTCTTCACGCCAAAACTACTGAGCGGACTGAAACTTTGCATAGATGTAGTTCTAGTCCTAATGACATAAAACTGGCTACATAAACTCATAAATCAACTGATCTATGGGAAAAAATGAAAAATTTAGCGTACTAATGTGTAAGAGAAAAAACGTAGCCAGTTTTATTATAAAAAAAAATGGGAGTTCCCATGGGATAGAAAAAACCATTCAGAGTGTCTTTACAAACAACGCGTGCGAAGCCACGGGCAGAAACTAGTATATTCATAAAATACTACTCGTACTTAGCCTTGCTTTCACTAGCTGCACTTATCTGAGCTGTGACTTCCAGAGCCATGTCTCTTGTGGGTAATTCGAGCTATTACTCTGGCAACACTTTATACTGTTTTGCATAATAAAATTATCCAGTTAACGAGGTAAAGCCAAAGCCAATCATTTTAACATGCTCCCTGACTTATTAGGGCTTCGATTCTATTAGAGTTTGATGAGATTGCAGCTGAAAAGTGCTTCCGGCTTGCCTATACCTCTCCTTGGTTTATCTTTTACTGGCTGCGCCTCGCGGCTTCACCTGCGTAGTAATCTTACAAATTTCAGAAGTTTATTGGTCACTCTAGGATAGTTTTGTAAAAAAAAAATATGTCATTCATTAATTACTTTAAAGTTTATTTTATATCGAGTTTTTAGTGAATCGGCGACACAAGGAAAAATTTTATTCCAACTTTAGCATCCTTTTATAATTTTTAAAATAAGTAGAACCTAAACTATCTACAATTCAATTTCACCAAAATTGGTTAACTAGTTACGGAGATACCGTGTGAACAAACATTTGCAGAAAGTTTCGGATTTATAATAAATATATTAGAATTTATAATTAATTTTGTTTTAAAAACTATAAGCCGACTTCAATTTTTATAGTTTTTTCATGTATTTTCATGGATCCCATTGTCAGAACTGAACAAAATTAAAATGGAACCACACGGGAAGCACCAGCTTTCATATAAAAAAAGAATCATGAAAATCGGACTACCCAGTCAAAAGTTCTGAGGTAACAAAGATGAATAAATAAAAAAAATACAGACGAATTGAGAACCTCCTCCTTTTTTGAAGTCGTGGTACATAGGTTGGTAGGTGCGTTAGTACGGAAAAAAAAAAAGACGTGTGGCACTCGGGGACTGCCGCGGTAAAGCTATTGCAATGCCATCTAGAGGCGAGTTGCTGAACTAAAGAGACAAACGTCAAGGTTTTTTCGTTACGGAATTTCTGGATTCGGTCCCCGCGCTCAAGGCCCGCGATAGAAGCTATGCAATAGCTTAAAAATTTTTAAGTAAATTTTTTATGTAACGGCAAACCATTTTTTGTCATAATATCGTCCTAAGATTGCGTGACACTACCTTCTAAAGTCATTATTTGGGACAAAATAATGTAATAATTTTCATTTAATAAAGTCATTATGGAAAGGAAATGAGTTGTCGCCGTCGTCTTGCATCCAATTTGGGAGTTTTTTAAAAACGTCAACCGCAATTGTGCTAACCGCAACATGTGAACGTTTTTTTCATAACATGTTTAAATAAAAACCGGCCAAGTGTGAGTTGACTAATGCACGAAGGATTCCGTTATCTATAAAAACATCAAATAAATCATGTCTGTTGTATGGGAGCCCCTTAAATATTTATTTTATTCTGTTTTTTAGTATATATGTTGTTATAGCGGCAATAGAAAAATATAATCTGTAAAATTTTCAACTATCTATCACGGTTCATGAACTACACGCCTGGTAACGGACGAACAGACAAACGGAGTCTTAGTCATAGGGTCCCGTTTTACCCCTTAGGTACGGAACCCTCAAAATAGTTTACAAGTTGGCATAATAAGCAATACAAGATATACTCGTACAAGATTGCCGTCGCTCAGCCAATTTTGGCATTACAGGAAAAATTCTCAAATGTTAGCGCGTGCTGCTCTTCTTATTTTGGTAACTTGTTGTTTTGGTTTCAAGAAATCAAAGAAGTAATCAGAATTACCTTTACCTAGCTGCGCCCCGCGGCTTCGTACGCGTTGTTGAAATGATTGACCTATAGGATAAAAAGTAGCCTGTTTGATTCCAAGATTAGATTTGGCTGCATGCAAAATTTCAGCTCGAGCAGCTCCGTTCGAGTAGTTTTGGCGTGTAGAGGTAACAAACATCCATCCATACATCCGAACTTTCGCATTTATTATATGTGATGGGTAATATCTGTGCTTAAATCATTTGGCATTTCAACACACATAGATAGGTAGTGGTAGTACCATCAAGCGGTTGATAATAATTTTGTTTTAAAAAACTATAAACCGACTTCAATTTTTACGGTTTTTTTATGAATTTTCATGGATCCCAGTGTCAGAACTGAACAAAATTAAAATGGGACCACATGGGAAGCACCAGCTCTCATATAAAAAAAAAAAAAAAAAATACAGACGAATTGAGAACCTCCTCCTTTTTGAAGTCGGTTAATAACCAGTAAGCACCTTAGAAGTAAGCACAGATAGAGCAGAAACAGTAGTAATTCCACCAAGCTTAGTAACAGTAGGTAACTCTACCAAGCTTCGTTTATGTGCTTTTTCATAGATCACATCAACTACCTACATAAAGCGGACTAATTTTAAACTTTTTAGTAATTACTTCATAACCAAAGAACAGGATTTTAATTCTATGAAAATGTTGATTGGTTTCTCGCTACAATAATTTAGTAATGAGTTTACCGACGCGACGTGGTAATAGCTCATCCTCTAATTAGTTTCTCAGAATACCTATCTGACTAAGTAATTAACATGTTGGATGTCACGTATAGTCAGCACAGCAAAAATTGCGCCTTACCACCACTAGGGTGATTTTTCTGTGCAGTGCTTGCTCGATATCTTTTGTTTTTAACGCAAAGCAAAATAGTTTCAAACTGGATAGGCATTACGTTTGGCGATGGTACATACAGTCAGCTGATCAAGGATCAGAGGGTCAGTCTATTTGACGTTAATAACGAGACATGACCGTGACGTCTCCTGTATGGCTATATCCATACAAACAATTAGTTACAGCGCCTCTCTAGTGCGGACATGGAACTACGCAAATCCCATACAAGGATGAGCATTGAGGACCTTACTCTAATCTAAGGCCTTTAACTCATTAAGGCGCATACCCGAGCCAATATGACAGCGATACCTATTTTATCATAATTTTACGTTTATCATAGAAATTTTTAAAAATCCTACGTTCAGTTTGTGATATCTATTATAAGCTATTTTTTAATACCTCTGTAATAATTTTATCTCATATAGTTTAAGAGGAGATGCGAAAATAGAGTTTGGTAACCAAAAAGCGCAACTTCGTATCTCTGGCTCTCTGCCTAAGCTTTACAAAATGAAACTTTTACAGAGGCATTAATAAATAACTTATAATAGATACCACAAACTGTACAATGGATTTTTAAAACTTGCTGCGTTTAACGTAATAATAAGATAAAATAGTTGGGGGCGCACGGATGCACGTTGTCGATGGCAAGGCATTCTGCAACCGTTGACGACGGTTGCAGTTGCGTTGCAGTCGACAGCCTCCCGTATCTAGGAGCCCTTACAGGGCAAACCCTAAGAAGAAAGAAAGAAAGAAAGAAATATATTATTATATATATTCGCCGTTATACTGCATTATACATAAATATTATTTGTAACAACAGTAGAAACTTAAAATAAGCAGGCTGTATCCTACATCTATGAGTAGAAACAAAATAGAGAGCCAGACAAACTTATAGGATATAACTATTATATAAAGTTCTTATAAAGAGGCCCTAACTCAGCATAAATGGCTAGGCTAGGCTTCCGGAAAAGGTATAGCCAGCGCTGGTCTTCCGTTTGAGCCCGTGCAAGTGACGTCACCGACAACCTGCGCTATACAGAGCAGCTAAAAGACTAGGTTTTTCTCGCTTGACAGTTTAATATTATGACCTTTTCTTTAATGACTCGATAGCCGAAACGATAGATAGATTAAATTTTCGACGACCTGTGGCGCGGTGGGCGAATGTCCGCCTGCGACGCCGGAGGTTGCGGGCTTGATTCCCGCCTCGGGACAAATGTGTGTACGATCTGCAGATATTTGTTCAGTCACATATTTATAGATGTAGTGTTTAATTAAATATATCAGTTATCTAGTACCTGCCCATAATACAAGATCTGCTTAGTTTGGAGCTAGATAATGCTGGGTGAATTGTCCAACATTACGTATATTTGGATTAATACTAAATTGGATTAATTATTATATATTAAAACTATTGGATTAATACTAAAGTCACAGTGCATCTGAAGGTACCTGTATGTACCTACTACCTACCTAATTACCATCTTTATGGATGTCTCGGCCAATTAGTCCGACTTGGCCCGTTTTGGCCCGTGATCGATTTGGCCCATGTTTGCGGATAATAACTCAGTCGCCTCGATTAACGCTACGTGAAAGCGTTCGGGTAATCCTGACAAATTGCATTTGCCTTATTCTTGGTTACTCAATCATCGTTGATTGGGTTTTATACTTGCTATTCTAGGTTTTTAGCTAAAATGCGAAATAATAATTAGATTGATAAGAAAATATAATAATAAGAGAAATAAATATACTTACCTACCTACTTATTTTTTTTATATTAAAAACTACAGAGAGCAGTTTATTTTTTTAATTTTATCATTTTAGGGTAAGATTCAAAAAATTAATTCGTTTCCTCCATTTTCCAGTGCATGTCATGCAAGTTGTTTACAGAAGCAAGTTGAAGAAAATAATTCCATTAATACCAACATAAAAATAAAACTGGCCTGACCAAGGCACTTAAACAGTTTAGCACTAGGTAAGTAGGTACAAAAGGTCACAGTACGAATCAAGAACATAATTTTATATCATAAAATTGTAATAGCCAGTAATTGCGTGTTTATTATGAATTATAGTGCGTGTTTTTCGCGCATAAGAATACTTTGAGTTGCAAGTGAAATAAAAATAATTTATTTTGCTTTTTTGTAGCAACTTGCGACCGCTACTGTACCTATAAGTCCAAGAGCTTGGTACAGTTTTACGTAATTTATTTTAAAATTCATAGATTTTAGAAAAAAATCAAACAATGCACGAGTACAACAATAACTCTTTTAGGTAATCGCTCGTCTCTTTCATAAGTTTTGAAATAATTGATTATGTTTTAAAAAAACTATAAACCGACTCAATTATATTAGGTATAGATCCCATAGTCAGAACTAGACCAAATTAAAATGGGACTACACGGGAAGTACCAGGTTTCAAATAAAAAAGAATCATGAAAATCGCACCACCTAGTAAAAAGTTCTGAGGTAACAAACATAAAAAAAACAGTCGAAATGAGAACCTCCTTTTTGAAGTCGGTTAAAAATTGTAGGTACAGTAAACTACCCTGTTTAGAGATTGTACGTAAAGACACTTATTATTATTTTAAGCCATTGATGCCCCACTGCTGGGCAATTGTATCCCTTTTCTCCTTCCACTACTCGCGATCCAGCAGTGTTGGATCTCATCAACAGACCACCATAGAAGATGTGCTTCGAGCTCGTCACGCAATCCCACCCTGGGACTTCCACGTCGCCTCTTAGCGTTGACTCACATAATCCAATCTGAGGTGGTCGTAACCCACACGAAGACACTTTTATTGAAACTACTAAAATTTTCTGAAACCAAGGTTCGAAACCGGTTTCTAAATAAGAATAATATTTCTCCTTTCGTAACCGTTGGTTTCGTTATAACAATTATATTTTTTATCTTGAAACTCGCATATCAAGTCGAACCTCTTTAGATGTTCAAGAAGTAATTAACATATTAGAGATTATTTATTTACCATATTTATGCTATATATTTACTTATCTGCCATATTTATGTTATGTATTTATATATCTGTCATATTTGTATTATATATTTATAGCTACAGTATTTGTTTACGATGTTTTACCCAAATTCTATTCTGTATAACACGCCATCGTCTTCACTTGTTCTACCACTTCCTGTCCATCCAAAGGTTGCCTGGAATAGATCGCTCATAGCGATAAGGCCGCCCATTGTGCAACGTTACTTGTATTTGTATATTCCTGTCCTGTCTCTGTTTGTATATGGTGTGCAATAAAGAATATTTGTATTGTATTGTATTGTATTTTTAGTAGGTTACCCCCGAAAACATTCAGTCGCGTGACGTAGATAAAATAAATACAAAAGATACGCAATAAATACCTGACAAATATTATATCTCGAATATAGAATATGTAGGATTGTACAGCATAACAACGTTCCTCGCATTATAGATAGATAGTTGTTAAATAATAAAATAAATAAATAGATAGCCAAGAAAAGAGTCTTACTTTCTAACTTTCAAAATATTCTTGAATAACACCAGCTCCTAGACTAACACTGCACTGGAACAAACTAGAAATAAATAATATAGATTGAGATTAATGTTTTATTTCCGTTTGTAAATGCTAATTCAGAAAATACTACCGCATACGTTGGAATGCACTAACGTGTGCCATGCCATAACTCAAACTATAAACTGCGTGCAAATAAAAATGACAGGATTTGTTCCGTCTGTTATTGTTGGCCTTAGCAACTATTCTTTTGTGTACTTACTGTTTTAATTTGTACTGTTGCGGCCTCATTAAAAATGCTGGATAATACACCCAGAATCATCTAGCCTCAAGCTAAGCAGAGCTTGTGTTATGTACGGGTACTAGATGACTCTTATAGGTACTGTAAGGTACCGTAAATAAATATTTGCAGATCGCAAACATTTGTCCCAAGGCGGGAATCGAACCCGTCCCAGGCGGACCTACACCCGCCACGCCACATTGCTCGTCAGATATTGATTGATCGTTGCGTTGTATTGATACTTTAAGATAAACCCCGAAGCTGCCAATTGTCCCACCATCTTTCAGAAAACACCTCCAAATGCAAAGATTAAAGTGGCATTTCCTTTGAATGCGTGCGTTAACAAAATGCCGATGCACGCACACTATGAGTAGATAAAATTAGTGTTTTTGTCAATAAACCGATCTAATTGTTGCTTTTTATTGTACAATCACATTGTGCAATCACATAGCACTAACTTTTGCGAACAAACACACCATAAAAACACAATTCTCTGATTCCAAATAACAAAGACAAGTTTGTATAACTTCGTTTGGTAACTAACACGGTCTCACTGAGGAAAGAGCCTAAGTAACTATTTTAATCTTTGTCCCAAATGGGTCAAATAAGTTTACGTGATTGGACCTACGATTGGACACAATTTTGCTGCGGTATATCCTACTCGGAGCCATGGTTCCATTCGTCCAATTATTAAGAAGTTGTCTTCATTACCTGGATTAAGCAATTTGCTCAAATTAGGGCAATCCGGGACAATAGAATAGCACCATAATAAGACAGATCAGCGGTAGTTTTGTGGTCACCGGTAGATAATTGATATCAAATTATAGGGCAAAGCTTTGTTAGGGCAGATGGTAAGAGAGACGCTTTTTACCCGGTAGTTCAATATGCAGTTACATTGATTGGAATGTCCATTATAACATCTGCTTATAACACTTACATAGAAAAAGATGAATGGTACCTTTTACGTAGCGTGTCATTTCGTAGCGAATTTTATTCCATGCGATTGCTAACACGGGTTGAATTCTAATTCCTTGGCTACCTTCAATTCCAATTCAATTTAATAGCATACATATTAAATGGATTTAAAATTGTCTTTTAACATTAATAATAATTAACACTCCTGAAAATAAATAATATGTTTCCAAGCATTTTATCCAATTCATTTACCTACAATATTTTTATGTACAAAAAATATATTGTACACTAGTTTCCGACCTCTGCTTCGCACGCGCTATTTCTATGAAAGTTTATGTTTATATCCCATGGGAAATGATTTATGGGGGAAAAGTATGTTTTACCTTCATTTATGCATTCACGGTTTTCAGGTAGAGCTCGCTCTTGAGCGATAAGAGCCACTTGTCACTTAGTTTGTAAGCTGTTTAGTTGTATTGTTTCTTTCAATAAATGTACAAATCATGCTAAATTTCAGGCCGATCACCATGTTTATTTTGGCGTGAAGTAACAAACATCCATTTCTGGGAAACCCTTCCCAGAGTTGTAGAGAGTGTGTTATGTGTTATGTAATTGTTCCAAATAAATGTATTTTCTTCTTTCTTTCTTTCTTCTTTCTTCCCTAGAGTTGCCACGGGTCTAAATCTTAGTTCCCATAGCACCAAATAATTTACCCAGGGGTATTTTTATTTCATTATATTTCTATACTTATCGAATTGAAAGTAAAGATCTGGCAAATCAATTAACTTCCTATTTAATTAATTTATTGGGATTCCAGAGCTAACCTATTTAGTAAAATAAAAAAAACAATTGTGACATACTAAACTTTAATACCAAACTATTGATTTTGCTTCGCTTCCTTAGCATTCTGAAGTCCCTGCGTCAAATACAATTTGGCTAAACTCTGGGAGCAGAACTGGCTTATATGCTGGCTGTATGTGTTTATCTGTCCTGCTACAATCATCGGGTTAAGTCTGGGTGGAACCGGGTGAGGTTTGAACAGTTTGTTGACATCCTCTTCGGGTAGAGCAGGTTCGTCCTTTGCTGCTCTTGCTGCGTTCTCTTGGGCTCGTTTGACCATCCAGCGGTGCTTGTCTTGCTGTTGACGGACCACCAGTTGTTGGTAGCGGTTGAACTTGATGGCCTCTTGGTTGAGCTCGTCAACGCGATCCATTAGGCTGCGGAGTTGGCCTGAGACAATAGGGTTTTATTAATATTTAAACACAAACTTTAGTGTTTATAGGGTCTTAGCATACTTATCGACGACGTGAAATTAGTCTTTCCTGTCCGAATAAGGGTGTAAACCGTCGGCCGCATCTTCGCTTTCCATCAGGTGAGATTGCGGTCAAACAAAGGTCTATTTACCGTAAAAAAAAAAAAAATTACATAACTCGCCTCAGCTTGAGTTACCATTGTCGTAAATAAAAGCCTTTTCTGGCCTATTTTGACTAATTTACCGATTTAGCGTCGATAATTTTGTGTAACTTTTTGTTTGTAACTCTATGATAATAGGTATCAAGAAAACAATAATTTCTATATAAGTAAGTTAATGTATCTAGTATTATTTTAGGTTCTTAGAGAAATAAATGTCTTTCAACTAAATTATGCTCAAAAGCTTCCAATTCAAGTAAAAATGTATTCATTAAAATCCCTCAGTGTATAAAATGAACCATCTATCAATATTTTAAGTACCTTCAAGAACAGAAGCCGTTCCCAAATCCAGGAACTTAGATCCATCTTCCTCTGGTATCATCTCGGTGAGCTCCGACATCATGATGTTGGTGAGTGGAGAGTTGCGGATGACGATGGGCACCTCGATGAACAGGTTCTCGTAGCCTATCTTCAGGTTACGGAGCGCTTCCGGGGTGTAATCACGTTCTTTGTACATGGCGATGGCCTGGAACATTCAAATAAATAATTAATAAATGCACTCATTTTGAAGTACCTTATTATGGTATGAAACTTTGGTACGGAGACGTGATAACCACTACAACACGAAGTCAGGTGCCGTGGGTCAGGGTAGAGCGCGGTTTTGTCCCGTCGAAGTCAGTACTTTTTTTGGACAGTTCGATTTTTTTTGAAATTGCCGTGTTAACCTACAAAAACATAACTTTTGAAACGTTGTTGATGTTCGTCGTTCACAAACTAGGTTCGTATTTTTTAGCTTATATTCATAATAAACTCAAATTCGTAATAAATATAAATTCGTCAAACTACAAATTTGAATAAATAAACCTGTAAAACACCTCCACCAGAAAAATATACAAAAAGCTGGACATTTCACACATTATCTAGCCCTAAGCTAAGTAGAGCTTATGATATGGAGTAAGTATTAAAAAACTGATATACTTAATACATAACTACATATATTTTTTAATTTAACATTGAAAACTGGAACACCAAAACAAATGTCTGCAAATCGTACAATACAAACATTTGTCCCGAGGCGGGAAACGAACCTGCATCTTCCTGTGGCGCAGGCGGACTGTCACCCGCTGTGCCACTGAGGTCATAAAAACTCAATACGTCAATGTTCACGAGGCCAACCCAGGTTTTACTGGTTTAACAAAATGGAAGAGGGTCTTCACGAACTTAACGCGCATTTTTGCTTGCTTCAATGCCGTGAGCGGATAGTGCGTTAAAAGTTAAGACCTCTAGAGTTTATAGTTAGTTTGAGATAGGATGCATACAAACTTTTTCCCTAAATTAATTAATGATACTAGTGTCATATTATACTAGTCTAATTTTAAAGTAAAACAATAGATAACTCATTACCTGAGGAGTCAGGCGGTAAGCCTTCAAAGTCAAGAAACCCCTGGCTGACTTCTTAGTGTCGTAGATGACCACCACACTCTCTTCAATGGATGTCTGGTAATGGTACTGGGACTCCAGCAAAGACATTGAGAGGAAGTTGCCAACGTCAGCACTCTGGTACCTGGAATATTATTATTATTATTATTGGATAATAGCTGAAAGCTGGTTTGTCTATTCTATATCAAAGTGCTTTTTTCTAAATTTCTGACTACAGTTTGCCTTTTTTGCTTGGACTGTGCATTCATAGCCAGAGGTCGAGTCTGTTTTTAAAACTGTTCACCGAGTGAGCTGTTACAACATCTTCAGGAAGAAGCCAGTTCCAGTTGTGCACCACTCGGTTGCTTGGGAAGTGATGGGCAATGTTGGTGTTAATATTGTTTGTGTGAATATTGGAAATAAGTTTACAAGAATGTTGGTGATTATAAATATACAGCACATATCCCACTCCCCAAAGCCTATGAAGACCCCAGGATAATTCTGTACTTCTGGATGGAGTTAGGCTGACTATACTAGCTATCAAAACACATAATGGACCAAGTACGAGTCCAAATTTCTTTTTTCATTTCAGTTTCAAAATTTCTTTATTAACATATAAAATATAGTATTACAAAGGACTAGTGTCATACATAACTTTGAGCTGTTTTTTAAGCCATACTTGGCTTATTTAAAAAACTTGAGAAAATTGCATCAATTGCATATGAACTAAGAAATTTTAATATACTAACTATATGAGAGGAAAATATTTAAACTTTTCGTATATTTAATGATACACTTAATAAGCTATAAATTTACTACTACTAAATCAGGTCATCTCATTGTTTAATCTTTGTTTTAAATGGAGAAGAAAAGAAATTCAAATGATACAAGTTTCTTCAGTAACTAGCTTATTAGTCATAACATAAGAGAAAGTAAAGTAACATACCATCCCACATGAAAATGATCCACATTGACTCTCCTGAGCCTTCTCATCATATCCAGCTGATACTCCTCCTCATCCATGGTATCATCATGCTTGGGGAACGGGAAGCAGTTGGTGATCTCCAGTCGGTTCTCGACCACCAGTCCAAGCAGGGCTCCCTGCGCCACCTCCATGTTGCTTTGGGATTCTTCATGGCAGTGTTTCACTATTTTCATCACCGCCTGGAATGGCAACACATTTACGAGACTCCTAACAAATACTGATAAGATTGAAACCTGCACAACTGCTGAAGATGCCACACATGCCTTTACAAATAATTTAGGTGCACTATAAAAGTTTTTATGGTAAATAACATTTTTTTTTGTTATTAGCCGTTGCTGTCCCACTCCTGGGCAAAAGCCTCTCTTTTATCCTTCCACTCCTCGCGATTTAACACTGTTACAGGCAATGATGGATGATGTTCTAATTTTGTAAATTTATGTTTTGATGAATAAAGAATTATCTATCTATCTATCTATCTATTTGCGTCAAGCTCGTCTCGCCATCTCATCCATGACATTTAGTTATATTTTCTTAGCATCCAGCTTGTGATATGCATTGTGCATAGGTAGTTTACAAAACAAAAGCAAACTCTACTGATGTACAGGCAGCAAATGTAAACATTAGCCAAGTAAAAAAGTTCAATAACAAATGCATCGTCTAGCATACTTTGTAAACACAAGACCAACTAGGTGTGTGCATGAGATCACCACTCCAAATCTGTGACCTTAGTCACCTTACAACGGGACATAGCAGTCCCAAAAATAAAATGATCTCATTAAAAACTTCTGGTCACTAATGTAATAGGGAGTTGAGTGGAGATCATTAGGCTTCTTGCTTGAAATTAAAATTATTGTACTTATTCAGTATTAGAAAAACTGTGCATTACAAAGATAGGGAAAATCACTTTTTACTTGAGAAAGTTAACACAAACATAACCTCTATGAGGTCAATAAACTTGGTATTTTTATGTTTTCTGGAGGAGCTGGATATGTTAAATGTATGAGTTGTAGTGCATTTTCATGTCCTGAATGCATTTTCTATCAAAGAATTAACAATAATAAACACAAACAGCGAAAAACATGACGTGTCGGGGACTGCCAGATTTGTTTGTTTTCAAGCAAATTCTAGGCAAATTGCTATGTTTTTTTGAGGGACAGGCATAGAATTAAAAGGTTACTTACCAACCCATCGCACTGAACGTAATTAATTGCGGGTTCCACATCAGCGGGAGCTGGACGCCTCGCAGCAGCACCACGGTTCGCCATTTTTTGGGTAAAAAGATTGAATGAAATGAACTGAACTGGCTGAATGAATGATATGATAACGATGACAGCTAATTTAAGAAGTTGCCATTATAAATAAATGAAAAGAACAGTTATTCGCTGGAGAAAAACAGTTAATCTTGAGATATCATCGGTGCAATGAAAAAACCTCTTTATGTTTATCTATGGCACGATATTATCAAATCACAACACTTTCATTCAAACATTCATTCGTACTTTGGGATTGGTTGAACTTCAACTTCAACTTCTTTTTTATGTTGAACGGGTACGTTCCGATTCATACTTAAAGCGCTTACACACTGCACGAGCTGTGCGCGCACGAAGCTTCGTTGTGATCATCTAAGCGCGTTGGCACAATTTTTGAAACGAATCGCTCAGTAAGCGCCAAAGAGTCTGTATATATTCTCTTTGGTAAATATAAGAATGAAAATATTTAGTAACAATTCCGCGAAAAAACCTTCTGTGATAAAATCTAACAAATTATACAAAATTATACATTTATACAAAATGAAAGAACATTTATCAAAGCAATTCGTCAACTAGTTTCGTCTCTCCACGAGACATCATCAGGACACCACACCACTCGATCTTGACACTGGGGTTTTTTCGCGGAATTGTTACTAAATATTTTTCATTCTTATATTTACAATGGATTTCCGCAAAGTAACGCCTGAATCTATTATTTTTATTCTCTTTGGTCTCAAACAAAACTATTCCAAGAAGTTGAAATTGAACCTTGTACTTGGGTATTTATTTATCCCAAAACTGAGAAATATTCAGGTAGGTTCCACTTTTGAAATTTCCTGCTTACTTAACGGCACTCATAACGTAGTTGAAGGAACGCACGAGCTGCCTTGTCTCGAAAGGTGAGGCAGTTCATGCGCACCGGTGCGCTCGAGGGGCGTGGCGAAGTGGGCGTTGCCGTGCGCTTTGTCAGCGCGCAGAAAGTTGAAACGAAACGACTTCATGCGCGCGTCAGCGCATTAATTAAGCATTAAGCATGAGTCGGAACGTACCCGGAGTCAGCTCAAGTCAGCTGCAGGCAGCTGTCTGTCATGCCTCAAACGTCAAAATAAATAAAATCAATTTCGTTTTGTGTTTCTTGCGAATCTTTGTTTTCAGTTGTAAATAAATTGAAGTAATTCTCCGAAATGCGAGGCTTACATAGAGTAAATCTACAGATACTGTACTAAACGAGAAACATAATGTGTTTCGACGTTATACGCGACAACACACTTTTACGATCATATATTTTGTGATGATGAGTGATACTCCTACTTTCCTTGTACCAGCAGGAAGTGTCTCAGAAAATAATGAATCAGCACAAGTTCTGGAAAGGATTAACGTTGTTGGACGTGTCACCATCGCAGCAAGTACCTGATAAAATATTAAAATTATGTTCAATAGGATTAGACTTTATTGTCCTTGGGAACGACCATGGTCTGTACCACTGTGACATTGTAGAGGATTGTTTGAATTTTAAAAAGATTTGCGGTATCACAGCAATAGACATATCATATCACAATGAGATTTTATACGTTATTGATGTGCACGGAAGACTGTTTAAAACAAACACAAGTTTCAAAAACAAAGAGGAAATTGTTGTTAAAGAGGACGCTAAATGCTGTCCACATGGCTTCAAAAGCTCCAGCTATAAAGTAAAATTCAGGAATGTTGTTACAAGTGATTTTGGCCAGCTCTACATCAGCAGTGATGGCCAGCTATGGGGCTCAGGTATCATGCCACAGATATCATTAGACACAAGTTCCATAAAGAAAGTACCATTTTTTGATGGTAGAACAGTATACAGTGCATCAATAGGTCAGAATTTTGCAGCTGTCATAGCCAGGAAGAATGTCAGAAGATCAGGCAACATTGACACTGATAGTGACAATGATGATGAAGAAGTATTTGCCTCAAACTGCTCACAATGCCAAACGATAATAGGCCTTGCGTCCCCAGCATCTGTTCCATCCCTCTCTGAAACCTGTCCCCTTGGTGTTCATATTAGCAAGTCCAGTGAAGATTCCAGTAGCACCACAGCACCTCGAACTGATGTCCATGTTGATGCACATAGTTTTACGGAAGATTCTAGTCCCTCATCAGAGGAATCCAAAATAGCTAGGACAAATGGCCAAAAACAAAAAGAAGAATTGGAATTAGAGAATGATATAAAATCAAATGAGGATGACGATGACTGCACAGAGAGAGACACAGAGTCACCAGAGCTATGTACAGATAAGTTGAACAATATTTTTATCAACACAGATGCTGCTCGACAGTTTCTGAGTAGACAACTCTCTTGGGTTTCTGCTGGAGAAGACTATCTAGTAGAATACACTGAGAAACCAACCAGAATTATCAAAGAAAATGTCTCCAATCTCACAAACTTAGTTTATGAAGGTGTCAGAACTGTTGGAGATAAAGTTGCAACATTGTCAAGACATGTCAGTGGAAGCAGTGATAACAATGATGCTCTGGAACTCCACATGCGGCACCACAATGAAGAAATCAACTCTCTACTTCACAGTTGTACCTCAAACTGCAACATGGAAGATCTTCACTTCTCGGCCAGTACAATAAGCAGTGAGAAGGAATTTGAAGCACTGAGAAAGAATGAAAGTCTTAAAAACATGTCTAAACTTGGCAGAAACATCTTAGCAACGGAACTTTGGACTTGGGGAGACATAACACACGGGCAGTTAGGTATAGGAGATACAGTGAAGAGAATAAAACCTATGGTAGTCATGACTCTATCAGGGTATGGGTTACAGAAGGTTTCTTGTGGCACCTGGCATTGCACAACTCTTACCCTAGATGGGAGGCTCTTTATGTGGGGTTATAATAACTTCCACCAAGTTAGTTATGATTCCAGAGAGGATAAAAGTGGTCCTAAACAGTTTACAGAAAACTCAGACAGTGATAGAGTAAGGGACATGATTGCAACAGGCCACCACACACTTGCTTACACTCACAATGAAAATATCTTCTACATGGGGAAACATGACAATGGTTTTACAGAAGAAATCATAAATTTAAATAGCAAAAAGGATGAAGTGGTAGATAATAAGGAGAAAGAAGCTTTAAAAATAGAGCCACAGAATTTCTTTTATAAACCCCAGAACTTGTGCTATCATTGGCGAATCCTTTCGTCAGGAAACATCAGTTATTGCTCCATAGAAGATACCGAGAAAAGTCCAGAGTTTCAAGAACTGTCCATTGCTCAAAGATATCTTGAAGAAATGATTCTGATAAACCAAAATCTGGTGAAGCCTTTTCTGAAGAAAAGCAAAGCTATAACTTTACATTCCAATATTTACGAGTCTGTTTGTGATATATTTGTTGACATCCTTCATGTTACTGCTTTAAGTGTGTTATCTGTATGGCAATACGCAGAGAAGCATATAAACGAATGTGATATTTCTTTAATCAAAAGTTTAGAAGAGTTTATTTATTTGTACAGAAAGTATTACGTAGCTGTAAGCAATCTTATTGTTATTGGAGGATTCTCGCAGATAAATAGTGTTGTTGACGTCCCGACGAGTATTTTTAATCTATTTAGCGATCAACTTCCAACTAATAAACAGAAGAATAATAAGAAAACATCGGAAGCCATAGTGGCGCTCGCTTTCGTTCAGCCCCTAACGAGATTGAGCTCGTACAAATGCATAGCGCAATCTCTACTCAGATACAAAACAAAAAGAAAAAAGCCGGACTCCAAAACGACGATAGAAGACCGACTGAACAAAGTGATCTCTAGCTTAGATACATTAATAGATGAGCAAGAGAAGAAACGAAAGGAAGCTGATATTACAAAGCTGTTTTGGGAGACAATCGGCAAAAGTCTGGAGCAATACAGAACCCCAGAACGCAGACTAATACGAGAATCAAAGTCGCGGCAGTTAAACCTAGTCAACCCGGGCCGATTCTCGTCCCATTGGTTCATTCTCTTTAACGATCTCTTTATCCATGTGAACGGGAGCACACCTAACGTTCATCCATTAGAAACGCTATGGATCGAGCCGGTCTCAAACACAGAGTCTCTCACAAACGTAATTCAACTAACGACTCCTGAAGAAATACTCTCAGTTTCAACAAGCACTGAGCAAGAGAAAACAGAGTGGGTGCATACTTTAAATACTGCTATCCGACAGGTCCTCAAAAAAGACAGTTTTAAACCACCAGCTGTACGAACTGCGTGTCACTCATTTTCGAGTAAGAATTCGTTTTATAAGGACGCGAAATACAATGGCAGGTGGTTGGATGGTAAAGTGCATGGGCATGGGAAGATCGAGTGGCCTGATGGTAAACTTTACGTGGGGCAGTTCCAGATGAACGCTTTATGTGGTCATGGGAAGATGGAGATGCCTATGATAGGTGAGTTTCATATATCTACCTTTGTTTTTTATTTAGGGCAACCAACTAGATAAAACAGAAAGGAATACAAAATAGGTACTGCAAACATGGCGCAAACATGGACACTTTTGTCTTGAGTCAGATACAAGCTAAGCTACCAATTAATTTGAATTCTATAGAACTATTATGAAATCATGCACTCCCTGCGTATACGTGTTTCCAGTTGCTCCTACTTATCACACACTCGTTGACGATCTAAAAGTGTCTACGTTTGCGCCTTAGAGCGCCTTAGAGGTTGCCAGCCGATAGCACAACCACAATTTTATTTGATAATCTCGATTTCAAAACTTACCTAAGATACAAAACTCTACAATACCAGAAACTTCCAGACAAAACATTTTATAAGTAAAGGTACTCATTAGGGAAGGCTTATATCTACTTGTGGACTAATTGATCACAGAATTCCTAATTATTATTATTAAAAGTTCTGTAAATATGATGATGAAGAAAAACATCGTAACTGCTGTTAATTGGAAGATAATGGTGTCTATTCAGATGTCGCCCAATGTCTGTCTTATAGTGTTTAGATTTTAAAACGCATGTGTCATTTCTGTATTGTTATAGAAAATATCTGTTACTTTACGTTACGTTTTGTTACTCTTCAAATCCTGGCACCGCTGAAAACCAGCGCTGCTTATGCCATTTTATGTTAGATTTATTTTAATTTAATATTAGTTATTGTAGGTGTTATGTTAAATTATGTATGTCACACAAATAATGATTTTTCTATTCTATTCTAAAATTGGATCGCATTGATGATGCTTAAAGCCAAAAATCTTATCAAATAGACTATTTCACAAACAGCTCTCAACGTTAAACTTTATTGAATCCTCTTGAACACGTACAATAAACACGAAAACGCGTGCGCGATACAGACATTTTTCTCTGATGCGAAGCAAGGCCAATGTCTCGTGACAGTTATCAGGCTTAAAGTTATCATAATTAACACAACTATTATTTAATATTTATCATCTTTAATATACAGGTATCTACGAAGGCCAATGGAAGGACAACCAACAGAACGGTTACGGGGTCATAAAATACGTGTCCGGCGATATTTACGAAGGCTACTTTAAAGACGGACAGGCCCACGGTCATGGGATTAGAAAGCAGGGGGATTTCACGACGTCGGCCGCTACGATTTACACGGGAGAGTGGGTCAATGGGGTGAAGCAGGGATATGGCGTTATGGATGATATTGGGAAAGGTAAGTTTTGTTGTACATAATTTGAATTCTGGAAGCCTAAAGGGTGAGTCTAATTGACATTAGTAACGAGACATGATCGTG